>CM070075.1:65099139-67499139 GCA_036250285.1 Pyrocoelia pectoralis
TGGTGTCAATTCATAGGAAACTACCCATTTCAGAAGACGAAATAATAGAGAAACTTGTACAACAGCCAAGGAGATTGGATTTGGTATTATAATAATATTTATTTTATAACATTCTGTAAAAAAATGTTTTTTAAAATTGGTAGATCACACCGCACTTTTTATATCCCCTCCCAAGGCTGTAGCTACGTACGCCACTGTTCACCGATTGACATATAAGAGAAATGTCGATAATAAGTATCTGGCATCCAGACCATTATACGTTAAGGAAAATTATAAAATCACAACGATAGACGCAAAATAAGTGCAAGAAGAACTAAAGCAAGAAAGGCGGGTGAAAATGAAGCAGTTATGAAATGAGCTGTTCGTTACATAAAGAGTAATATAGATTACCAAATTGCATGTAACCATGTAATTATGAGATTAAACCTTATATTTCAAGTTGCAAAATGGCTAGTCGCTTACTGATGAAAGGATTTCATAATTAAATATGCAATCGATATTTATACATAGAAACTAATTAAGCAATTTATTTTCAGCCAATATGTACGTAACTTTCTTCTTTGTATTTACGCTACATTGCAGCAAAAACTACTTTAATTAAAATTGCTCTAAAACTACTTGAGCTGAAATTTAGTTGTAGGTTTCCTTATAAGAGAACTTTGATCTGAATTCATATTTCAATCATGAAGCAAGACAAAGTTTGCAATTAATTATTAAAGGTGTAACAAATGGCATAAATTCAATCATTTTCGTGACGGAAACATTTGGAATATCTATGAGAAGGTTTTCGTTTTTGCACTATTTGCATACGTGCACAAATTATTTTTTGGTAGTTGCATGATGACTCACGTTATACAACATCAAAAATATTCCTTTATAATGTACGGTTTATTTTTAGTAGGTCATAGTTGAATGTAATTATTTTACAAAGTGTACGTGCGAGAATTAAAGACATAAAGTTAAAAGTTTAAAATTCCCCGTAGCGTGTTATGCAAATTAAGTGCACAAATTTTATATTTTCAATTTCATTTGTTAAGCTCATTTGCTTAAACAGCTCATTGTTTCTGAGTTGAATAAAACCACAAGTATTTATACCAAGTACAATTTATGCACAACTGAACCACGAAACTTTTGTCGAAAAGCCACAGACAAGAAAGAGTAATTATTGTGTCATATGGTACTTAACAGTATTTTATTGAAGTGGGTATTTCATGAAATGACTACAAAGTGAAGAATGTGAGAAAAGCTAAAATCGCCTAATAATGCTACAGAATAAGTATGAGCACTATCGGAGTAAAAATGCAAGGGAAGGAAAGACAATATAGATGATAACTGTGAAAGCGATGAAGATGAGAACAATGAAAGTAGTGATTCCGAACTGAATTACATTTCCGCTTCAGCATCCCCGCGCACTGCACTTCACCGCGCGGATCAAATCATTCATCCTTTTCCAAATCTGTTTTAATAATAGCATGTATACATGACATTATTTTTTTGAATCGTGTTAGACCACAACATAATTGGTTTTACTTTTATGTTACTGTCAATATTATTAATATCGAACCTTCAGGTACTTAGTTACACAAGATGTCGTTTTTTGTTTATTATAGCTTTAAGGTTAAGAAACCAATTGGCCTCAAAAGCATCTCACACCGACAAATAAGTATACATTTTTCAAGTATCTACCACTCAGTTTCAGTAATATAGCCCTAATTAATTTTTAAAGTCGAGCGTTTGTGAGATTTGAGTCTTAACTAGGGATTTTTTGCGACAAACGTGCAAGAGTAATATACTGTGGCCCTATATTGAGCTTAATTTACAACAATCTCAAATTCTTTATAAACATATTATTTTCAGACTAAAGTCCGTTCATCTTAGGGGTTATATTAATCGACAAACAACTCGATTTCTTGGATTTGAATGGTCTGTGATTGTAGAAAAAATTAAATTTCGGTACGGTTTATTCTGGCGGATACTGTATATTATGAATGCGATTATCAACTGAATGGTTTTCGGTGATGGATTAGGGCTACTAGGATAACAACTACTTAGATATCACAAAAAATCTATGCTAAACTTAAGGGAACACTAGGACAAAGTACACATACCTTAAAAATCTCAAATACTCAGAGAAACAGTAGAATAATTTAATTTAATGGTGGTAAGACACAGAAATGTGAAATAAACTTAACCTAAAATAACTAATTAAACCTAATTAAAAGTTAGAGTTGTATACAAAATTTAGCATAAATTACTAAATAGTTATTCAGACTTTATAGAACGGCGCGAATTTTTAGAAGTGAGCTTTACAATCTTTACAATCTTATTATTGCTCTAAATTTGTAATGTTAATACCTAGGCCTAGGCAATAACGCCAAGAAAATTTTTATTCTTTTCTATTTTCCAAAATGTGGTATTTTGTCACTCTTTGACGTTTCTTCGCAAGAAAACATAATTTCTAAAGATTTATAAAAAAGCCGGCGTTATTGCCTTGCTAAAGCATTCACCTTTCAAGGGAATGTGCGACACCTCCTTCATTTTCAACCAAAATCCAGATTTCGTGTAACAAAGTCAAGCATTTTATAGTGCTGTGGAACGGGTCTACTGTTCCAGTCTGTTTTGTAAACTACAAATTTATAAATGATTAAAATGCACTTCAAGCAATAATGTCAGAAATAAACACCTCCATTGTTAACGTACATATTTATTTTATTGTCCATTAAATGTGAATTTTCGTAAACGAATTTGCTATAATAGTAACTGTAGAATAACTGCGTGTCAGTAATTTTTAACAACGATGCATAATGGGTTTCCATTAGAGGGCGATATACGGCGACTATTAAAACGAATGTCCTCTACAATTAGCTCCATAATTGTGGATATCCATTTATAGGTGGCAGAATGCTTTAAAGTTTGGTACTAAACTCTACATTGTAACAATTTTCTATGCAGAGTTCTAGCCGAAACATAAAATAGTAACTATACAATTAAAGTGACATAAATTACCTTAAGCTGCAAAGCGTGTATCTCAGAATAGACTAATGGCAAGTTGTAAATTGTTAGATGACTAAATAGCTTTTTGAAAAGCCTAATTTATATCTAAACGATGGCTTTAGGTATTTAACTTACGTCCTAAGGCGACATTCGCCCAATTCTTTCAGCACAAGTTTGACATGAAGCGATTTTGTCGCGACTTAAAATTAAAGCGTTTTACCTTTAAACCTTTTGAAATTAGAAAGTAATTAAAATTAATCGAAGCTGAAAATTTTTCTCCATATTGTGAGACTATATTCTTTACATGAAAATCAAAAAGCAGTAATTATGCAGTTACTGCGTTTTGGGTTTATAATAAATACAAATTCTTAGGTGGTAAACGTGAATAAGGATTGTTTTGTGGACACAAAAATAATATATTACACAAAATAAAGTTGTACGTTTTCTTATGTGACAACAGCACCAATATTATAGGATTTGCATTTGATATCGCAATATGAATGACCAGCATCTCAGCTCTTTCGCTTCCTTTGTGAAATGATTAGAAATGTGTACTAATTTAAATAACTAAAATTCAATTGAGCGTCACAATACATAATTGCGAAACCCATACTGTTACCTCAAGTGTAGATCTCGAGATTGGGAATATGTAGGAAGAGACACCCCTTGTGCCGGATCGGACTAAAATACCATCGTGCTGACTAAGATACAAAGATGTCTCCACTTAACCATATTTGCAACAAAATATTTGATTGTGAGTTATGGATAGAGGGAAATATTTTCAATCAAATTTAAATAGCATACATTAAATATGCAAGCTCTTGGTAAAACTAGAACTGAAACTGGAGACACATCAAATTTTGGTCAAAACATATGAAACTTGTTTGGGGAGAGACATTTTACTTCATCTTTGTTAAGAGGGATTTTCCTACGGTTAATGCTTGAAAGTGTCAAAAAATCACATGTGACACTGGAATGACTAAAAAAAAACAATGAAGTCAACATGTCTCCGCGAGTTGCACCAAGTACTTCTAACCAGTTTCAGGAGAGGGCGATATTGATAAAATAGAGAAAAAAACGTATTTCACTTGAACTGTTGAAGTCTCACTAGAGAAGTTACGAATTGGATGAAATGCTACTTCTTATTATGCTCCCCACCGACCAGTTGGCGACTATGTGAGCCATCTTCGTCTACAGATTGTCCAATATGTCTCTGACTTTCTTGATTTCTATCGTTAATTACGACCGATGTGAGTACCGTAACATCCACTATTTCACCATGTTAACGGTTATTTGCAGCTTCAAAACTTCACCGCGACCACACCAACGTTCTTCTCAGGAGGTAATCTCGTCTAGGAGGTCCTTAGCGCCCCCCACCTTTCGTGAAACCATAGTGAAGTGGGAACAGATCTACACACACTCTTTTCATGACATAATCAGAGTGTAGCCCACCGGTCCCGAAGTATCATCCCACTCCTACTTCTCAGGATATTCTCTCCTAGTCAATACTTTGTCTAACGCCTTTACGACTATGCCCGCCGCCTTAGTCTCACTGAAAAGACCTCCTGAGCATTCGTTACGCTGCACCACGAATCTCTTCGTGGATCATCTTTTTTCTGTCGCATGCAGCCTTTTTACTGGGAATCTTGAGATTTGTTCCCTATCGCAGCCTAGAGTGAGAAGAACATGTTCCTTTAGCTATTACCTCATCGTCCGTGCCTACTACATTTTCCCCCTCCATAGCTTCTCTGACACAATTTAATACGGTATCGCCTACACATTGTTATCCCGTTCATTACACAGCTGTTTTTAACAACATTACACAGACTTTACAGTATTCACCTGTCTGTACTCAAGGCTGCGATGGTTACTGCCGGTGTCTCCTTCAGAAATTGACTGATTGGATGATCATAGCCGATCACCTTCGAACGATCCACGGGATGTATTGTAGTCGCCTAGGCGTCCTCTTCTCTTCCTTCTCGAAAGATGGGGTTGTGCTCTCGTTGAGGACACACAGCTCGAGAGCGGTGATCAGTTTCTCCACGGTGTTGGCTCTGGCCTTAATTCGACTTTCATACTCTCAAGTATCTGCGCTTAAAACCTTCATTTTATTATTGGGAGAAGCAGCAGTTTACACACCACTCTCTCGTCACCTCCACCCATACATAATTTCGCATGGCTTCCATCTTTTAATGTGCAAATAAAATCAAATCGTAAGGTATTATTCATCAGTCAAATTCGTTCGACGAATGAGTCGTAAAAACAGTTACACTGTACAGATGTATTTACGTTAAAATACTTCGACACGTACATTCATTCATCCATTTTTCATTCATGTTTAATATAAAAAATGCAACGTTTTCCTTCTAAAGAGCAGCGTAAATAGAATTAATAAATTATGTCAAAACACATTTATTTGGGTGAAGTCTCTTGGGATGCTGTCAACATCAATTCGAATCGTAATACAACTAGAATCTCAAGGAAATTTAGATCCATTCAGAGAAAGAGACAGTCTGCAATATTAATGTTTATAAATCAATCTTGCCTATTGCAAATATGCGTTTTTCTCTTCAACGTTGCCTTTTCTATGCTAGTGGAACAGTAAAACGTTAACAGTATTAATACTAATAATATATGTTTCATTAATGCGCCAAGTCGCTTTACAAATATCTCCAATTTTAGGCGTAGTGTCTTCCGTCTGACATCTGCATGTTTTCAATCTCAAAATAACATTTATTAAACATGTCATGTTTTTGAGTTCGAATTGAGAGGAAATGGTTCTTCTTAACGTGACTTCAGAATGTTCGTTAATGAACGAAAATTGTTACGACGTAAATGCAATTAAGCTTTTTAATGCGCAGTTCACTTACACAATAACGCAAACGTTAATGTCTCACTAATTTCATACTTCATTCCTTTTATAGAATCTGCAGTAGATAATTGAACATGAAAGACAGAATATTGCCTTGTATTATAGAACAAATGAGACTTAAGAGACGGGAAAATTGAAAAGTACATTTTTTGTTTGTTTCAGAAGCGATGGAGAAAGCTTTATAACGGAGGGGCTCCGAACTGCCCTGGCCCGACTGCGACAAAAATCAACTTCCCCCGGCAGCCAGTCGTCCCCCTACCAGCACCCTATCAGTCCTTCACCTCATGTAAGTTTAATTACTATGTCAAAGGGTAAATTGATTTCTTATGTAGACACGATCTCTACAAAGCTTTTGTTAAGCTTACGTTCGTTTACATTATGTTTCCTGAACGCTTTTGGTGCTTAATTTGCTCCGTAATTAAAATGGCAGGTCATTATTATGATGAAGAACGCGCCTTAATGTACTATACCTTCGATAAGGTTTCCTGCCAATTTGAGTAACGACTGTGCAATTGTATAGGCGGCTCTCATATTAAAGCGATGAGCAACAATCAAAATTATTTTGATCACCTCTCACCAAGGCCGTAGCTAGGGGGGGGATCAAGGGGTAGCCCCCCCCCCCCCCCGAAACTCAGTGGAAGTAACAATTCCCTTTTCTTGACTGCCCGTCGCACGTCTAGTATACCGGTAACGATTAAGTATACATATTCTTGAAAGACATCGGGCGGCGTGTAATTGTTAAAATTTGCCCCCCCCCCCCCCCCCCCGAATATTTTTTTCTGGCTACGGCCTTGCCTCTCACACTGAAGCAACAGTCATCTGACGAGTCCTAGAAACACGGTTTTAATGTGGTGACACTTAAGAAGAACCGAAAAAAAACGAAATTATTGTGTTTATCCAGCATTTACAGAATTAATAAAGCACGGTGGAAATATAATATCGATTCATTTATTTCAATTAGTCATGTCTACGAAACCAAACCATATTTAGTCAACCCTAATATTTCTTAAATTATTACCTTAACACCAATAAATTGCAGTCTACCATTTGTTAAAAAAACGTCAATCATACTAAGTACATGTTACCGATTAGTTCTCAGATTGCATGAATCTAAGTCCCCACCAATCAGAATATTGTATTTTCCACCCTTTTTTTGTTCATGTATTAAATACGGTTGTAATATGCATTATTTTAAAGAGATTCTTATTCCAATTTTTACAAGATTCTTACTCATACTTTTAATGTAAAATCAAGCTTATACAATATATAATAATACAATTAAACATTTCAAGTGTTTACTTATAATAAACTTTATTGTGCATTGTGCCACAACTACATCATCTGCAACACCCGTCCTACCCAGTTTCAGAACTTTTATCGGATGCTTTTGAATCGTAAATACACGGATATTTTTCCACGACTTTTACAAATTTGTAATGAATATTGGATCGTCCGACATGTTTTTCACATCAAACACGCCACTTGTATTTGCAAATATTGACCTGTCGACGCAATAATTATCGCTTTCAACATGCATCGCTGGAAATAAATATTGCCGCAACAGTGAACATGTTCGTGGACGTGATATCGCATTGCTCTAATGTGAGACCCGTGCTTTAATTCAATGTCACATGCCGCCTAGCAATAATAAGGTGTATTGCCAATATGCCAGTTGCTTATTGCTCATTGCTTCAATGTGAGAGCCGCCTAATATACAATATCAATTCAATTGTGACTATCCATAACTCAACCATTAAGTTATCGGTTAAGTTTGTAAGTAATTTAAATTAAATGTTAAAAGTCTAGAAAGGAAAATCAATAAAATACAAGAAAAAATTATTGAATCAGACGCCTCCAGCCTGGTTGTGAAATTCTCAATAACGCAAGCATTGAGAAGTGGAAATTTCGCACTATATCCAAGATAGCCGTGGTGAGGACATGTAAATGCGATATCGTAGTTCCTTTTCCCTATTAAAATGTGAATTAGGCAACTACACCAATACAAAGACTTTAAAAAGTTATAGTCCTTAGGAATTATTTGTTTAGTCCACTGTGCTTTTGATACGTTTTCAGTCCTTCTCCTTTCGTAACACCCCCGCGTTCTTTAGCTCATTCATACATCCTAACTCGTTCCTCTATTTTTAGCGTGATTGGCACTATGTCAGTGATCACCTGTAATGCCTCCGATGATACCGTCTTGTAAGCACGTGCTACTCGTAGCAGCGCTTTGCGCCGCGTGGTTATTTAGCATATTATTGTACTTTTTGTTTCTATCGCGTTTCGCATTAGTGTCGCCCACTCGACTGTGCCGTACATAATCCTTCGTTTAACACTTGCGGTACTTTTATGTTTGCCATCAATCTGGAGAACTTATTTGCTATTCTCTCAGCTTTATTTGTGACCACTTTTACGTGGTCTGCAAAGGTGCCATGTCTGTCAAGGGTCAGATATTTAACTGTTTTGCTGGGCACCAATGCGGCGCGGCGTCCAGAAGTTTAGCATCCAGCTGACTATGTTGGCCAGCGCCGTGTTAGTCTTCTCCATGAGGGCTATAGTATCATCCGCCTCCATGGTTATCGCTAGGTCATCCGCGAACCCTATACTTCTCGCACCCGAATGCAGCTTGACATTTAGTACATCATTGTAAAAAACATTCCACGTGGTGGGACGTGGTACTGAACCCTGTGGTATGTGGTATGGAACGTACTTTTTTCTATGGCTAAGGTTGATATCTGAAACTATGTACCTCGAATAATTCTAGGTGGGAGATACATTTGTTTTATAAAAATTTTTATAATTTCAGGTTTATTTAAAAATTGTAAATCATCAGTAAATCATAAAATCCATTTTATGTTCAAACGCAACGGAATATAGGTAATAGATCATGTTCCCTCGATGTAGAATTTCATTTTCTAGCGCCCTGATTTTTTTAATTGTAAATATGTACAGGGTGTCCCACTGCTCCGTAATCGGTCGATAACTCAATGTGGGTTGAAGATACAGAAAAAAGTTTCAAATAAAAGTTACTTTGATTTGAATTGCGCATCTTTTAAAAATATTCTTATATCTACAGTATGTTGTATTTTCACGTGGCAGGACAATATCACTTTTTTTTAAATGGCACACCCTGTATTTTTTTCTCTTCATGTATCGACCAACCATATTTATATCACGCCTGAAATTTTGTTTTGATATTGGATGTGCGGTTGCCAAGTTATTAATTATTTTGTCAAAATTTTGTACAATTCAAGGTCGGACTATAATATTCATAACTAAGTTATTCTTCAAAAGAGGAAAAATTTATTTGACGAATAATATTACCCTAATGTCGTGTTATTCTACAAAAAAAACTAAATGATTAATTTTATACCGAGTGTTTTAAAATGAGAATTCAATCAGATTCTCGACAAAAAAACCCTATTCAACGGTGTATTATTTCCTGGTATTATTTTTTGTACTTTTGTTATTATTTACGATTTTTAAAATTTCACGTAAAAAAAATTTGTTTAAAGTAATTTTTGTTTAATTATTATTAGAAAATACCATTTAAATAGTTAGGATCAACGCAAAAGAACAAAACTCAAGTCCTGTGACTATCTTAATTTCTAAATAATTAAAGCAAAACAATAGTTAGAGGTACGCGCGAGAATTGAATTTACTGTACCCTAATAAATGGATCGGTAGAAGAAGCCCTGTTCCTTGGCCGCCAAGGTCACCGGACCTTACCTTTATGGATTACTATCTTTGAGGAATCACATGAAAATTTGAATTCCAGAGGTGTTTCAACCGATTACTCTTATGACTAAACAATGTGAGATTATTTAGGGTTAGGCTTCAAAAGTGCATTGATCAAAGTGGAAGACATTTTGAACATTTACTTTAATGAGAGATATTGTATTTATTTTCTATTTTAATTTTCGAAAAACACCGTTTATTAAAAATTCGAGAAATACCGTTTACTAAAAATTGTGTTTTAATTATTTAGAACTTAAGATAGTCACAGGACTTGAGTTTTGTTCTTCTGCGTTGTTAACAACTAGTTAAACGGTATTTTGTAATAATAATTAAACATAAATTACTTTTAACAATTTTTTTTACGTGAAATTTTAAAAATCGTAAATATTAACAAAAGTACAAAAAATAATACCAGGAAATAATACACCGTTGAATAGGGTTTTTTGTCGAGAATCTGATGGTAAATAAAAATACAGGGTGTTCCATTTAAAATATTCGTGTAAATTCTATTTAAAGTTCACAAAGTTTGAATTCTCATTTTAAACACTCGGTATAAAATTAATCACTTAGTTTTTTTTGTAGAGTAACACGACATTAGGGTAATATTATTCGTCAAATAAATTTTTCCTTTTTTGAAGAATAACTTTGTTATGAATATTATAGTCCGACCTTCAATTGTACCAAATTTTGACAAGATAATTAATAACATGGCAACCGCACATTCAATATCAAAAAAAAGTTCAGGCGTGATATAAATATAGTTGGTCGATATTTGAAGAGAAAAAAATACAGGGTGTGCCATTAAAAAAAAGTAGCATTGTCCTGCCACGTGAAAATGCAACATACTGTAGATATAAGAATATTTTTAAAAGATGCGCAATTCAAATCAAAGAAACTTTTATTTGAAACTTTTTTCTGTATCTTCAACCCACATTGAGTTATCGACCGATTACGGAGCAGTGGGACACCTTGTATATTCAGAAACAAATAATGCAAGGAAAACGATATCATTTTTAGGCAACTAGCATCACATGTAATTTCAATTTGTGGGCATACTTAGCATTGTTTATAGAAAAAAGAATGTTGAGAGGGGTACCTGCTGTGTTAATCTCCTAATTCGCTTTTGCAAAATACGACCTTCGAGTAAACGAAACAATGAAATCCTACCTGAAGTTTTGTTTGTTGTTACGTTTTGTACTTTTACTTATTTCAAAATGTATTAATTTAATTTAGTACAGAATCACTGACACTCGGTTGAAGTTGAGTTAATCCTAGTGAATTTTTTTATTTCAATAAACTAATTAAAAATAGTTTATAGTGTGAGACAAACTGTGTGAGTTAATCCTAGTGAACTGTTTTTTATTTTAATAAACTAAGTAAACATAGTTTAGACTGTAAGAAAAAATGTGTGAGTTAATCCTAGTCAATTGTTTTTTATTTCAATAAACTAATTAAAAATAGTTTAGAGTGTAAGAAAAACTGTGTGAGTTAATCCTAGTGAATTGTTTTTTACTTCAATAAATTAATTAAAAGTAGTTTAGAGTGGGAGAAAAACTTGTAAATAATGACTGGAAATTTAAAAATTAGAAAAACCTGTGGAGCCAAACGGAGAAGTCGCAAATTAATAATGAAACGCGCATGGAAAAGAAAACGGTAAAAACCATTTGTAAATTTAATATTACTGTCTTTGCATGAACCAAAGAAAAAAGATTAAACTTTTAAAAAAACATACCTACTATAAAATTGAAAAATCGACAAATAAACGAATTTATGTTCGACATTTTTCTGCTATTGTCTTTGAATTGCTTGATGATTTTATTTTTAGCATGGAGAATTTCCAATTGAATCAAGACGAGTTATTTGAAAACAATTATGCGGAAATGTCTGAACTGGAATTCGAAAGTGAAGCTTCGCCAAACCCGCCTAAAAATTTCTATGGTAAACGTATCGTTACCATTCAACATTTGTGGAACTTTATTATTAAAACACTCGGGATTTGGGTGTGATTTCTATGATTTTGACATTACATCTGAAATACGTCACGGTCTTCAAAGTACTTTTTATATAAATGCAAAGTGTGTAATTTCCAAAATTCCTTCACTACTACAGATACAGTACAAGAAGTTAATATTAATAAAGCTGCGATATGTGGATCTTATTCAATTGGCATAGGTTTTACTCAGCTCACAGAGTTATTAGCCGCAATTAGGGTTACCAGACGTCCGGAAAAGTCCGGACAAGTCCGGAAATTACATGGGTTGTCCGGATTCCGCCGGGAATTATAAATTGTCCGGATTTTTCACAGAAATCATCAATAAAGTCTAAATAATGCATTTCTTGAATAGGTTTGTGTTTTGTGTACAAAAAATGGCTCTTAACGACAGTTCGCGAAATTATATGCGTCAATTCATGGTACACGTGTAAATAGAAATACTAGTGGGTGGGAGTGGGAATGGGTGTCTGTGTAGGGACAGTAACGAGGACAGAGAACCAAAGTGTAATTAGCAATTAGCTTATCGCGCGTCTTCCGTGAATATGATTACGAATGATTTGAGCTGGCTGTTTTAGTTTGTTATTGTCGCATTATAAGTATGGCATCGTCTAACAAGCGCTTCTGTACTTTTACTGATACTCTCCGCTCGAGGTTTCCTCTCATGAAGCCTGGAAGAGATCAGAATGAAGTAAAATGTTCCGTTTGTGATTGTTTTGTGTCGATTAAACATAAAGGTGCTTCCGATATAGAGAAACATGTGCAGTCTGCAAAACATAAAAATAATATTGTAACTGTTTCTAGTAACAAGTCAATCGATTCAATGTTTCAAGCACAGGCATCGGGCTCTAGCAGCACTAAAAAAAATCAGCAGCAGAAGCTACATTGGCTTTTCATACTGTAAAACACCACCAATCTTACAGATCTATGGATTGCACAGGCCGCGTTTTAAAAACTTTATTTCCCGATTCGTCAATTGCCAGTTCACTGAGCTGCGCTAGAACCAAAACTGAAGCGATTATAAACAATGTTGTAGCACCGGGTTCAATTCAACAAATAATAACAGCATTGCAAAACATTTCTTTCATTGGTATATCCACGGATGCCAGCAACCATGAAGCTGAGAAGATATTTCCTATAATGGTTCAATACTTTGATGTGCAGGCTGGCGGCACACAATCAAAAATATTGGATGTTGTTAGTACTCCTAACGAGACCGCCGAGACGATAACAAATATTATTCTGGAAACTTTACAAAAGTATCAACTGACAAAAAAATGTATTTCCTTCACTGCAGACAATGCGAATGTTAATTTTGGTGGAATTAATCGCCCAGAAGGTAGAAATGTCCTTACTAAACTCAAATCCACCTTGAATGACAATGTCATTGGCATTGGGTGTCCGGCTCATTTACTGCACAACTGCATTAAACATGGAGCTGATGTTATGATAGTGGATGTCGAATCACTGGTTATGAAGATTTTTAATTACTTTTCTGTTTACACTGTACGGACTGAAGCTTTAAAATCGATGTGCGAATATGTCAACGTCAATTACCACAAGCTGCTTTTTCACAGCAAAACGAGGTGGTTAAGTCTCTTTCCGGCTATAGAACGAATATTAAAGATGTATGTTCCACTCAAGGAATACTTTTTAGCTCTACCTCAGCCACCAGTCACCATCAAAACATTTTTTGAGAACGAAATGGGAGAAATGTATTTGTTTTTTCTGCACTCGCTCATGTCTATATTCCAGTTCAGAATTGAACAAATGGAACGAGAAAATAACTCCGTTTTGGACATCAATAAAATTTTGCAGTCAACGCTTGATACGCTGAGAGCCCGTTCAGAAACAAATTTTTTGCCCGTAGCTGTTAGGAAACTGTTATCTTCCTGTTCTGAGGAAAAAAGGGAGGCCTTCAAAAGGGATACCAAAAACATGTACGAAAATTGCATTTCATACCTTGTTAAGTGGATTCAACCATTACAAGAATTTACAGTGTTTGAATGGATTATTTTAGAAAAGAATGCAAGTATTAATTTTGAAAATGATTTGATTCCAACTATTCACTATCTTACTGAAAAAGGAATAACAATTGATGATGTGAAACTATTTGATGAAGCCACTGCCGTGAACGCATTTTTGAAAGGACAACCTGATTTTTTCTTTGAGTTACCTCCCCAAAAGCAATGGACCGAGTTTTTCATGAAAACAAGTATTGAAAGATTTCCACAGTTTTTACACATTTGTCAATTTATCTTCGCCATTCAAGCACAAAATGCAAATGTTGAAAGGGTATTTTCTCTCATGGGTGCCCAATGGACAAAAGAGAGAAACAGACTCACATTTTCTTCTCTTAGAGGATTACTTCTAACACAATTCAACATGAAAAACCTTTCGTGCGAAGCATTTTATAGACAAGTGTTGCAAGATGATAAAATGCTTAAAGAAATTGCCACTTGCCAAAAATATGAACCCAAAGAATATTAGTTCTTTTTTAGCTATTGGTTGTAGGTTGTAGGACTTTATTTAAGAGATATTTTTTATTTGTTTTATATGTAGTGTTATTTCTTGTTTTTAATAATGTTTATTTAGCCATTTTATTATAAAAAATTTTTAATTAATGCTCTATCAACTGAGTTTCATTTTTCATTTGTCCGGATTTGCTCTGAAATGTCAGGAATTATAATCGAATTTGTCAGGAATTTTCATTTTTTGGTCTGGTAACCCTAGCCGCAATGGATGTTCCGAATATGTCATCACATTGTTATGCAGTGCATGAAGAAAGTGTACAAACTATAATCAAGCAAAAACTTCATGAAGATATGTGTGAAGCAGGCAAAGAAGAATCCGCTCTGGCAATTGAGCAAGGGGAAATTGATGCTGACGGCATCCCACCGTAATTTTGGACGGAGCTTGGAGCAAACGCTCATACAAGACCAATTATAATGTAGCATCTGGTGTAGCGTGTATCATTGGAGCTCGATCGAAGAAAATGTTATACGTCGGAGTGAAAAATAAATTTTGCCGTGAATGTCAAAATAATATAAATAAAAAAGTTTGAAACAGCATAAATGCTTCAAAAATTGGAACGGCACATCAACTGTCATGGAATCAGCCATAATAGTCGATGACATAAAAAGATCGGTTGATATGTCGGTTTAAAGTATTCCAAAATTATTGGGAATGGCGACAGTAGCGTAATTAAAAAAATTCGCGATACAAAAGCATACGGGCATGACTTTTTTATAGAAAAGATCGAATGCAAAAATCATCTATTGAGGAATTTTTGCAGTAGAATTAGAGAATTGGCAAAAACGCCGAAACTAAATATAAAATATAAATACTTCTGTAAAGGCTCTAAAGTTGGAGAAGAAAACCTCTACGAATTATTTATTCAAAGCACTATTAGTGAAGAATTTAACAAAATATTGAATCGAATTGCTAATCATGCTTCTAGTTTATTAGTATATTGCGATACAAATGTAGCAGAGAGTTTCAATAGCCAAATAAATAAGGCGATAGGTGGCAAACGGATCCATTTTAGTTTAAAAGGGAGCTACGAATATAGATGCTACATAGCTGCTTCAAATTATAATAAGAAACCGTTTGTACTGTATGTTCAAAAAAAGTTGAGTGGTAATAATCCATTAGGATATTATACTACAAAGTATTTTTAGAAAACTCAAATTGTTAGTACCAAAAAACTACGCCTAAAAAGAAAAAGAGAAACCTTTACTGAAGATTGCGACTATGGAGCTACAGAATGTGCAGATGTAATAGATGATAAAATTGGAAATGAATATAAAAGGCTCAAAAACATATTTCTGGATAAATTAGGTGTAGCTGATATAAAGGACATAGAAGTACGAACAAGGGGTCAGTCTACAAACCCAGAATGGTTCCGAGAAAAATCAAGTAGATTAGCGGCAAGTAATTTCGGTAAAATATGCAAAATGCGTTTGTCTACTTGTACAGATTCAACAGTCAGATCAATTCTATATTCAAGAAACATTACCGCTAAATCATTGGAATACGGTATTTTAAATGAGAAGGTGGCAATAAATCGCTTTTGTGAAACATTTGATAAAGTTGTGGAATAATGTGGTTTATTTATTGATGAAGAGCATAAATACTTAGCAGCTTCGCCAGATGGCTTAGTAAATACAACTGCTATAATAGTTGAAGTTAAATAATGTCCTTACACCGCTCGAGATGTTAGTATCCTTGAAGGGGTAAATCAGAAATTGATTCCCTTTTTGTACATAGATTCCAATAAAGAAATTAAATTAAAAGAAAATCATTCTTATATGTACCAAATACAAGGTCAGTTACGAATAACTAAAAGATGTATGTGTTACTTCGTCATATTTACAAAAAAAGACATTTTATGTTTAATTATTCATAAAGATGATAATTTTTGGCAAAAATGTTCCAAAACTAAAAAAAATTCTACTTCTTCGCAATGTTGCCTGAAATCGTAGACCCTCGTGTATCTAGAGATTTACCTTTTAGTTAAGGATTTGTAAATATTGTAATTTTTAGTTTCTTTTTAGTTGTGTATAGTAATTTTTTTCTACCAGAAATCAGCATTGTTGCTAATGTATGTAATTTATTCTACATTCTATTATAGAATTTTTCATGATCTAAATTGAAAATTAATTATTTATAAGTTTGTAGTAGGTATTATTAAAATGTTTACCTACATACGAATGTTATCTTATAAACGTATTTATTTTTTCTTTACCTGTAATTTTAACAGGTTGAAATAAAAGTATTATTTTTGGGCAGGTAAACATTATACTTTGACCTTATCTTGCTACTGCAGTACCACCTGTGGAGAAAAGGGTGTCCACAATCTTTTAATGAATTTGTGTATTGTGAGTTGCATACTCAAGAAAACGAGTTAGTCGTTCACTACATAGGACCCATAATTTACAAAATCCCAACCACCCCAAGTACTTGTCATTATCTTGTTGTAACTATGTTTGGGGAATTTTAACAAGAATGTCGTCTTCAACATTAGTTGGAAGTAGGAAGGTCATAAATCGCCAAGAGTTTCATCGACTTTAACACTTCTCTCCCTACGAATTCCTTTTCATAGATTCACATGCATTATTTCTTTTGCAATGATTTCATTTAAATTCTTTGTGTCCATAATGGTGGATTAAATTCTTCTTTGAAACTCAAAATGGGGTAAACATATAACGTTTACTGGAGATAAATAAACTCTAAACAGTCTAAACCTACCGGTTTCGATAAAATCACAGTCATCGTCAAATCATCGCTGCTATTAACATATGAATTAATTAATAAACAACATATGGGGAAGGTTTAGAGTGTATTTATCTCCAGTAAACGTGATTTCATTTAAATTAACTCCTATTATCAAATAATTATTATTGGAAATGCAATTCAGTTCACGTTCTTTACATTCGAATTTTATAGAACTGTCTCTGAATATAATGTGATGTTACAAGAAATGTTTACACTACCTTAAACTCCCTCGACTTGTTGAATAATAATAACACTCCGACAACAATCATTGAAGACATTCCATTGATAAAGGACTCACAATAACTTGAACGCTCATTCCTAAAATAACACAAACTATGAATTTCCAAAAGGGTAACTAATATTAAAAACGATCATCTATTTTAACGTCCATTGTTAATAGCGTGTTGCATGTATGTTTAGCAAAGGATATAAAATATCTTTAACACGCCTATTACTTTCTAACTGTTGAATTAATTAGATTTAACTACAAAGAAGAAATTTTAATAGGAAACGGTGAAACGATATAAAGGGTATATAAATCTTATTGATTTTTATTCTTATCTTATTTCCTTTCGTGTGCTTTTAACATTACTACTAGAATTATGATATTTTCAGATGGAAGTGAACTAAAGCAAAAATAAAACTACCTTCCTCAGATTTTCCAGAACCTGTCAAGTACTTGAATTATAATTGAGCGTCTAGTAGACAATACATCGGACTGCACGCAAGAACACAATTGCAAGATAAAAGTACAGATTAGAGTGCATCAATCCTGTTGAGGAGTTTTCTTAACCTCAACGAGTCTGTCAAATATGGAATTACTCGTTCGATTGAAATTTGTTTGCAATATTTCGAAAACTGAAGTTTCATTCAATTTGGTGAACATAAAGTGAATTGTTATTAATGAAATTGTTGCTGTAGAAATTCGTTCGTATAAAGTATTTCCCGTGTTATCTACCTTTGTCATGCACCATTTTTAATGTTCATGCTCTCGGCGTTTGCTTTTTTCAGCAGTATTTTGTTTTGATAGGGAAAGAAACATATGAAAATGTCAAATATTCATGGAGGGGTCGAAGATTCCACCTATAAGCCAAATACAGATGAAAAATACGAAGAAGATTCAAATTTAAACCTAAATATCGCGCCCGGCGACGTTGAAATAAAAACCGCTGTTACATATTAACCAATAATGTAATAGAAGTCTTTTCTGGTGTATAAAATTTCTTGCGTGCTCGAACATCCGTAATTCCGGAAAACAAATGGATTCACAGTGATCGACGGATTTCTATACCTACTAGATATGGCAAAATCTTTGGAGATAAGGGTGGAGAGTGTCGAAGACATTGTTCATAAAGAGTGCAAGTTTCATACAGTTTATGCAAGTACCATCACGGTTCTGGACTTGGTCCAGGAAGTTGGTGTAAGACGACGATAGATCACGATATTGAAGAGTTTCTGGATGTTGGATGGAGCACTTCTTTACTGCAGGCGCCATTTATTATCAAAACCACCAAAACCAGTAGATATGTCTGAGAGAAATTATCTCTTGCACAGGCCTTTCTATGAATCTGCCACTTCGCCTAACGTCTTCCGTTTATTAGAAACATTGTAATGTTCTCAGAAGGAAGTGATTTTTACCGTACGTTGCTGTTCTACGTTCCTTATTACTGTTGGTTGGTTGCCTAGGTAGGGATGGAGGGAGCTGCAGTTTAAGACTTAGTTTGTTTCCTATACTTGTGACTGCAACGGAGATGAGAGGTGGTGTTTCGTTCCCTCTCTCGATGTGGTTTGAGGCGCTTCAGTATAGTTTTAGGCCTTACGCTGCCGGTGCCCAGGTCGGTTGGCACCTTTTCCATTGGCGATTTCAGTATAAGCGGCAGAGATAAGATAAGATCTGCTTGGTGGTCAAGTGGGATATAGGTTGTGCAATATGTAATCACGCGTATTACTAAGTAGTTGCACTGATGGTTGTATTGAGATGTCGCCTGGCTGAAGAGATATGGACGGATAGCACCTACTCTTTCTTGTCTCGCTTGAGGTAGGATTTGTACTTTGGTTTCGAGTGTATATGTCGGATCTGATGCGCGGCCACGGATTTCATATTTTCCTGTAGCCCCCCCCCCCCCACACACACTCATCTTGTTTAAACTGTCTTCAGGGCTGGGATATTTTGCTTTAAGTTCCCTTTCTCGAGTCTCCGACTCCTACTGCGTCTCCATTCAAGATATTAAATTAAAATACAGTTCGAGAAAAGCAATGCTTCCTCTCCTCATATTTTTCCACAGCCATTCTTTCATACGATCTTCCATAAGCAATTCCACAGGAGAGTTGTACAGCAGATTTTTAACAGGCTCTGGCATATTTGTCCGAAACAGTAATCCTGTTTCTCCTTGCTTCGTGCTATTTTACATTGTCGTGCTGACCTAACGTTTCTCTGGCAACTAAATCCACATTATTTTTTCGTATGTTTGATAAAATGTCTTCCTTTTTCTTCTATAGTTCAGCTTCCGGCTGCTTCTTTTGCTGCATTTGGACCGTAATCCACGTTTTTGTAACACGTTGCTTAAATTCCTTAATATTTCTTGTATGTAGACGTTTGTGGGCATTGGCGTATACTCGATTTTTGTAACATTTATTCAAACAATGGCTTTCAGAAATTGGTAGGCAGTCTTTGTGCCATGATGGTCCTGAATTAAAAGTCAATGCAGCTCCATAACACCGCCATTGATAGGAGCCCCTTAGCACGTAATTAACTCTTTTACCATCCTCGGTTTCTCCCCATGGCCATCAGCATTTCGTCTCTCTTCTCCTCGTTCTTATCCATGTATAGGATCCACTTTTCTGTATCGCAGTCCTTTAGTACTGTTTTCATTGACTTCAGGATGATCCCTATGTAGTCCCCCTGATCGCCTTATACCATTAGTGAGTATGTTGGTGGTCTGTCTTTTTGGAGCATCCCTTCTTGTCGATGTATATATGGTCAGATTTGCGGTACTACCGACGAATATGGCCTGCACCATTTTTGTCATCTTGCCCGTTTCTAGTCTCTATGCAGCGGGCGTTGTGCTGTCCTCCGGGAGCTCTGTCTTTATAGCTTCCAGTTTTTTCATAGATCGATTTCTGTTTCGTTGTATATTGCTCTTATTATTCTTTTCCTCGATATAGTGCCCTTCCGTTTACTGCTGCTTGTCAGCTCCATTATTTCCACGTCCCCTTTCAGCTGCATCAGTTCTGGGAACGTTTCCCTGGATGATTTCGTTATCCCTACATTCATGTCTTGATCCATCTCCCCTACTAGGACGATTTTTGCTATTTCCTCCGGTGTATTCAGGGGGATTCCTACCGTGATTACTGTGTTTTTGAAGGCTTCCTCCTCCCATCCATGCTCCGCCATCTCGATCCAGGCATTGTAGTCCATTCCCATCGGGACTTCCGTGACCTTACTTTCGGTCCTTGCTTGAGTACCGCCATGCACTTTGGTTGGAGAGGTTTGCATTCTTGAACTGCTTCATATTTTGTTACCATTTCTATCTGCTTTTCTTCCATTTCTTTATACTTCGTTTCAGCTTCTTTCTTCCTTGTTTTCATCTTATATTAGGCGTTTCCTCTTAATTCCTCGTATGATCTTGTTAGTGAGTCGTTACCTTCCATTCCTTTTTTTGTAATCACTTTCGAATTGGCTGTATTTTATTTCTAGTAATTCATCTTTCGCCTCTGCTTCATACTGCATCCACAACCCGTCTTCTCCATTCCTCACTACCCTCTTGCTTCTTCTCTATCTTTATTCTCTCGATCTTCGCTTCTAATTTATTATATCTCATCTCTTGCACTTCCTTGTAACCCGAATTCAAACTGTAGGTCTTTAAACTTGGTTGCCTCTTGCCTTTATTGTTCAATTTCTAATTCCTTTACCTTCTGTGCCGTCGAATCAACTTCTGCTTTCACCCTCTCCCATTTATGTATGCCGTATACAATGTCGTTCACCGCTTCTTTGATTCCCCGTTTGGTGTTTAGGTTCTGGTTGGCCAAGTCCAAGAGATCCACCGCTTTGTCGGATATCTTTTCCCACGTCTTTGCCAGCTTTCTCTTTTTCTTCACTGAGACTTTCTGCGTTTCCCTATGTATTTCCTTTCTTTTACCCGTCGGGGTCGGTTCGACTGCATCGTTATTTTTGTTTTAGTTCCTTCATTTCTCCGATCTGTTACGCCGTCGCTGTCCTCACTATCTTCTCTTTAAGGGATTTTTCTAAATAGCTTTATGCAGGAAAATAGTAATAAAAATAATCGTAATACAAACAAAAACGATGTTTGTATTAGAATTTTATAAAGTGAATATGTATTCAACTCTACACGAAATATGGATTCCATACAACCACCAAGTCCTAAAAGGATTACTGTCAAGACTCAGTAAATCCCACCACTTTCGCCTTTTTTCGTTTGTTGTTGCGTTCTAAATTTGTGTGGACTGATTTACACATTACTATTTTAGACATGTTTTAGGTCAGTTTTGATCACTGCAACTTTTTCATCATACGTACTTATTCGTAATTGCACATAGCAGGGTATGACAAAATTTGAATTATTTTGATACACAGGATAAAAAGTTATAGTAACATTTTTCAATTAATGACTGATTTTAAAAATTTTATTCCACAAAAACCATACTTAATTACTAGCAATCATGTTGAAAATTTGTGATACCATAGCATACATATGTGCGTACCAATATTCAGAAATTCAGCGTTCTACTCCCAATAATTGTGCTTAAACATATCTAAAAACGTAAGTCCTCAACGAGTAAACATGTTACTTTTTTTGGGATTCATAGCAAAGTAATAGCATTAATCTCTCTAAATAGTATAATTATGTTAAGACAAAAAATACGGGTTTAAAGTAATATAAAACAGGGTATCTGTAAGTCAATGTCTGTATCCATCAGTTGTAACGATTCATAACCGCCATGACCGCTTTTATCGGTATGGGTTCTATGCATTAGGCAACACACAAATCAGGTGGTATTCCTTACTTACATTATGTACATAAATTCCTTCTTCCTTTATTCAATAAATAATCCAATTAATGATATTTTGTAATTTTTATCTGGCAAAATCACTAATCTGCAAGTGTGCGTAATTTTTTACTACTTAATAACAATTTCAATGAACATTTTGCTCTCCACTACAGTTTGAACGTATTTTACTCTCACTTCAAATCATAATTTTGATTCCGGTCAATGTTTTAAAAATGTTGTACTTGATTATGCATCTACAAGTCATGCAGAGCTTTTTATCAACAATATTTTTTTTTTGTGAAATGTAAGATAAACTTTTTCTCCATTTGTATAAAACTATTTGCGACACACTGTATATGCAAAAAGGCATTCTACATTCGCGCTTTCTGTATTAGCGCTATTTTTGGGGAACGTAATTCCCGCGAATAACGGGCGTCTACTGTATATAAAACTACTTTCGCTTTTTTACATATGGCAATCATTGAAATTTTTGTATACCTTTTGCTTTTCTTTCACACAATGCTGTTTTTATAAAATTCAATACTGGCATACGAAAATGTAAGTGTTTTCAATCGATTGTCATTACACATTATTTCTAAAAATGAAAGAATAATTACAGCCAATAAGCCAATTGTATCTAATTAGCTTATTTATCCTTTATAATGAAAATGTGTTCTTACTAATTGCTGTGTTCACTATCTTTGTGCTCGTTTGAGGTTATTTGTGGTGCTATTTTGTTGGAATTAACTGTAAGTTGTTTATTAGTTTTTCTTATTTTGAGTTCTCTGTTAATTGCTGATATAACTTGTACTTGAAATATTTAATTTTTCTACTCACCTTTTGTGTTTGTTTTGTTTTGAAAAGTGCCTTTTTGATCTATCTTTCATTACTACTTTTATTTTATTATATAACATACTTGTCATATACAAAAATGTCTGCGACACATTCAGATATTATTATTGAAATTTCAAAGGACGTTAGAGTAAACATTTCACATATTCCACGTATAAAAACATCCGATAATGTCGTTGGAATTTTAACTAACCGTATTTTTGGTAATAACAACTCTTCGAATCGCCTCAAAATATACAAAATCATTAAACTTCATTGCAATCGCATAAAAGTCCAACTGCAAAATTTTCAAAAACATAATAATGCTAACGTAAATGAAAATAAAACAGTTGAATGTATGCCGTCCTTAATAATTGATAATGATATTGTTAATAAAGAAGATATAGAAAGTAATAATGTTGAAATTTCTATAAATGAACTTCTAATTTAGATGTCACCGATAACGTTCAGGATCTATAATTTGGTTGTTAAACCAAATTATAGATCCTGAACTTATTAATGTTTATAATCAAAAATTCAAGACGTGCATATTACCTATTCATTCTAAAAATATATTCCCACAAATTATTAACAAAAACGATGAGATCAATTTGCTAGAGGGTAGTTTCACCATACCTAAAAGAATTGCTGAAAGTATATATAATACTAAACGTTTTATTTCTAATAAATATCCATTTATTATAAAAGAAACTATTCAAAAAGAAGTTAATAATGTTTGCATTTTTAATATTAAATAGGTGAATTATATGAAGCGCAATGTTCTACTATATGGATATTGTTCATATAATAATTGTAAATTGTTTAAAATTAAATGCTATTTACAGAATAATTTTTTATTTGATGTTTATAGTTGAAATATACATTATAGTCATGGTGAACAATTAACGGGACAAGTTAGAGACATTGAACGCGTTATATTAGGTTGTAGTGCAATCGTCGGCGTTAAACGTACGTGGAGGAGATATTAAAAAAATTTTGTACTATTGCATGAAGCTGAAGGCAGGCACTTCGAACATTTATTAAAATAAGGGTTGAATTTGCATAAACTGGTTTTATTAATTAGCACAAGAAAAAATTAACCCTTGTTTTTATTTAAAAATTTAAGGGTTGTTTACCCTGTACCCAAGGGGTGAAACAATGTTGTCAAATATCAGTAAAAGGACCTAGCTTCTCCAAGAAAAAAACAATTGATCTGTCCGAGCTTTTTTGAGTTTTTAAATGCCTCAATCTCTATCCTCATTTTCCATTTTGGAACTTCAATTTTTTGGTTAAAAATAAAAAAAAAAATAAAAAAAACTAGTGCACTGAAATCAGAAAAGGAAGACCTTTCAAATGACGTATCACTTGCCCCATCATCCCTATTTAAATTTTAGGGGTTGTTCTCACAGCGCTAAGGGATGAAATCACTTCAGGTTGAAAATCATGGCGAAAGTTGTCCCCCTTGATATAAAAATTGACGTGCTTTTGCGTTTCCCAAAAAAAAATTCCCTCTGGCCAGAAACCCGTCTGTTACCTTTTCGTTGGGCCACCCTGTATATTAACAACAACAAAGTACGAAACTCCAGATGTCTTAACAAGTAAAAATTTTTTGTTTATCTGCGGTGATAATTCTTTCTTAAAAATAGAGGAACTTTTAAATACTACAAACAGACGATTTTTATAGGAATAATAAATTTTATAATTATGCTAAACATTGTGCATTCGATTAAAATAGATAAGTCGAAAACGAAGTTTTTAAATGAATTTTGCAACAATCATTTCTTTGAACACTTTTTAAAACGTTATGTGCCATATTTACCTTTGTGGACTAACATAGGGGGAACACAGAGAACTAGTAACGCAAATGTTAAGAATTGGTTTGGACTGGTCAAAAATAATATTCTGCAAAGCACCCTTCACTTAAAATGTTCCAGATTTATACGTATCTACTATAAGAAATCACGTAATAAACATTTATAAAGAACACAAGTATGCAATCAAAAGAAAACGCTGTGCGACAAAAGTACGTTCCGTGGTAGATGAGGAACATTGAAATAAAAGACGAAAGATGAAACATATTTATTTCAAAAAAACAACAATAACTAGGTAAGTTAAAAAAGTTGTACGATGAATCAAAAATGGAAGAAAAACCGGAAACTTCTAATACTGACAATAATTTAAACATTCCCCATTTTAAAAAACTAAACAGAGATTACGTCGTGTCCAAATATCAGGGTGAAATATTATACTATTGTAGTTTTGATACTCTGTCCATTCATCACATTGCAACTGCAAAAGAGGTAATCGTTATTTCCGTTTAATTTCTCAATTTTTAACAGAGAATTCTTTAGAACCCTTTCTTTTAAACTAATAAATAATTTAGAATATCCCTGTCAACAGGCAAGGGCGTACGCAAGGTGGGGCACCCCCCCCCCCCCCCCGCCCGCAAAACGAATTGTACAAAATATCAAAATTTATTACTGGTCATATAATTTCAGGAGAAATTTCCTGGCCTTTCTTCTAAATAAATAGCATTTGTACCCAAGGGAAATTGTATGATGCTTAAACGTATTGAAAAGAATTGTGGGGTAACAACATAGGAAATAAATATTAAACACGTTTCCAAACAATTTTATTTTTTGCCCCCCCCCCCCAGCCAAAAAGCTGCGTACGCCCTTGTCAACAGGACAATTATTATATTTGTGGGGTATACATCAGCTATTACTCCGAAATTTTGGTAAAACGATTAGATTTTGACCAATCGTTTGATCCATTTCAGCACAGACAGTATATGAAAAAAGTTCTTGTGCACAATTCGGTCGATATATCACAGAACTGTTTATATTGTGTTAATTCAAACGGTGACCTTTTGTGTATACAATGTAAACGTTTAGGTATATCATAAAGAATGCTTATTTACAGATAACTTAATAATAAATTACGTTTGCGAATTTTGTCAAAAATGAAGTGGAACGTGCGGAAAACTCACACGAATCTTCAAAGATATGCGTGTTGTAGGGACCTCCTTGAATTTTTCCAAATTTATTAGGAAAAACGCGCTCGGTGTAATGCCATTACCTATCTTCTTCAAAGATATGCATTTTGTACGCATTTCAAAAATTTAACTCACGAATGATAACAGACTCATACACTAGGTTAGATTAATATAATAAACAATACAAAAAACGTATATTATTAAAAAAACATATGCATGCTACTAACATGTTGGTGGTGGTTCTATTTTATTGTATAACTTTAATTACTAACATTTTGTGCTTATTAACATAGTTTTTCTTGGAATGGGTTAAGATTTTTACAGTACTTATCATATATTTATATTGGGACGCTTAACACTGCATGGATTGAAGATTATCTTAAAAAAATGAGGGGGACTGCCATCCAAATTTTGTCTTATCTAATGTAGATATATGTGTGGTGATTAAGATGCAAATAAAAAAAGTAAATAAAAAGTGAACATTTTAGTTAAAAGTAAGAAAAACTGAAAAATATGTTTCTCGCGAGAACGGATTACGCACTAAATGTGCAATTAGAAATATCCGACTTTTATATTCTTGAACTTTTAACAGTATCGTGGGCGGAGTTAAAGTTTTCAAAATCTATGGCTGGAAAGTTATGGCTAACTTCTCCCCGGTTAAATTGGTTTTTAGTATTTGCATATAATTATATTATCTTCTTTTTATTTCTTATAAAGGTATTTTAAATAATTAATAACTTTTAACTTTGTTTTATATTGAAGTAATAATAACAATTTATTTGAGAAATTCAATCACTAGTTTAGACTAATATGAAGAACAATCTGCTTCATGTATTATTTTCTACACTTATATAACCTTTCGATGGCCTAGAATCAATACCTCGTAAGTACCGATTTTTTAAAATAACGTTTTTCGCGTTACTACGTTATTTTAAGTTGTTTCCACATCCTGACAATAGCTCGTAACTGTGAGACCAATAGAAATGCTTCAATTTGTCATGTGCCAATACCTCGTGGGCACATGTTTGATGCAATACCTCGTAAGTGCCAAATTTGTAATGTCCGCTGTAGATAACCGATGTGTTGTGGTGTTTTCTTATAATTAAATATTATACAGGTAAGTTCATTAGATTACTACCAACTAATTGTAACTGTTGTTACCTTGGAATGTTTGTTCAGTAAACAAAACTGAGAAAGTGATAGTGATTTACTCGTAAGTTAGTATTTTCTCATGACTTGTACATAAGAGGTATTGGTTCAATAAAAATTTGAGTACTTACGCGGTATTAGCAATAATGTATTATGTTGGATCTTATACGTTGCCATCGTATTTTAGTCCTATTGGGTCAAGATTTATTTAAATTATTAATTATTATACTAACTATTAAACCAATTAATATTTTTATTTTGTGGAAAGCTAAAAAGAACCTCTTGATGTGTGCGCTTTCATTTCAAATGGCATTGTATATTATTACTGTACCTAACTAAAACGAAGTGAAAACTGAAAATTGCACCAACAATTTATTGTTAAATTTACAGAATGAACAGCCGTGCAAGACAAATGGTATCAATGGCTCTCGAGTTAAAAAAAAATTCACCATCCCCCATCGAAAACACTAACAGCGTGCAAAAATGCTTGTATAATATGCCAATTCAATTTGAGGATGGGTTTGTTTTAGAAAATTTCGAAAATAATTCGAAGTTCCAAGGAATGCAGGTTTCTGAAGTAATGAGTACACAAAGTGTTAACATTTGCGAAAACAACCTCTGTTCTGAAGACACACGCAAAGTAGAACTAGTATCTAGTGTACTTATCGACAACAACAGTTTGAGCTTCGAAATCATGTGAAATGAAAACATGGAAATGTGTGAAATGGACAACAATGATGATCCTGGAAAAGAAGTAGAAGACAGTCTGGGCGGAGAAGATGGTGAAGAATCCTTGAAAGAAACAGCTTGTTCCACATCGGAAGAAAAGGCAGAAGAAAATGCGCCGGAAGAAGCAGAAGATGATCCGGTGGAAAATGCAGAAGATACAGGTATTCAAAATTCATTGGACGAAGAAGAAGAAGATGAAGCGGTAGAGGTATATGCAGATGCAGAAGGCACAAGTTCTCAAAATCCAAAAAGAAAGCGAACACACAAACGTTTTGTAAATAGGTCTGGGTGGAAGCGCAATAGTAATAAACACAAACGGATGATAGGAGAGGCTTATGTCGGGTATACGAGATCAAAGGACAAAGTATGGAAAAACAATACACAGAGAGAGGCAAGGACTTTAGGCAAAAGGTGCAAAGGAAAGCACGCCAAAATTTATGAATGTGCCAAGTTTACTGAGGACGTCAGAAGCTCAATATTTTCAAAATTTTGGCGTGAAATGACGTGGGAACAAAAGAAAATCTTTGTGGTGAATCATGTGGATATTTCGAAACCAACTCGACGACGCACTGAAAATCAAGCTACTCAGAAGAGCTCAACATTTAAATATTTTTTGAAAGATGGACACAAGAAAATGAGGGTGTGTAAGAGCATGTTTCTTGGCACTCTGAGTCTAAGCGAATGGTCAGTGCGGTCGTGGTGCCAAAATAGTACTTATGGTACTTTACCATCAGTTCAGGTTGATAATACGCGTAGATCTTCTAATCGTAAAGCTGCCGGTGCAATATTACCAAATGTCGCACAACGGAAGTTTCTTGAAACATGGCTAGATAGCTTGCCGAAGCTACCGTCTCATTACGCAAGGCGAGACACTAATAAACAATACATTGAAGACAGTTTTATCAAAAGTAAATCACAGCTGTACAAAAGGTACAAAACGGAGTGCATCGATATCGAGCCACTGAGTTCTTTTACATTTGACGAAGTTTTTGACAGAAAAAACTTGGGGATTTTCCAACCTAAGAAAGATCAGTGCGACGTATGCTGTGCCTATAAAGCAAGGAATTTTGAAACCATTACTGAGAAGGATTATCAATGTCACATGGCAAATAAAGATCGAGCCAGAATCGAAAAGCAAACCGATAAAGAAGCCAGCATTTTAGGTAATTGCAACATGGTAACCATGGACCTACAGGCTGTTCAACTATGCCCTAGATTACACGCCTCAAAATTATATTTTAAAATGAAATTAAGGGTTCACAACTTTACTGTGTACAATGTTGCTACGCATCAGAGCACTAATTTCTGGTGGCATGAAGGAGAAGGTGGTGTGACTGCAACACATTTTGCAAGCTGCATTATTGACTATTTATCCACACATTTTCAAAATAGTGACAAGACTATTATTCTATACTCAGATGGATGCGGTTATCAGAACAGGTGCACTGTTATATCGAACGCTTTGCTGACCTTTGCTGTAAAAGAGGGTAAAACCATTATCAGAAGTATCTCTGCAAGGGACACTCGCAGATGGAATGTGACACGGTGCACAGCCTAATTGAGAGGCGTTTGGATAGGAGAGATATTCATTTGCCCGCAGAGTATATTTCAGTTACAAAGGAAGCAAGAGACAAACCATTTCCGTTAGACACCAAATATTTAACATACGACTTTTTCAAAAACTACGCATCTTCAGAGTTGCAATGGTATAGCTCCTTAAGACCTCCAGGAACCTTTTATGTTACGGATATAAAATGCCTTAAATACACTCCCGAGGGGATTATATATTTTAAAACCGATTTTGACTCAGAATACCTGCCACTAAGAAAAGGTAAGACTTTACCAAAGGTTATACCTACTTACCAGAAATTATACCGCATCAAACCCAAAATTTCTTTAGAAAAATATCAGCATTTAATGGAAATAACCCAGGTAATGGAACCGGAATACACTCATTTTTATGAGACTTTGGAGCATGAAACCATGAAAAAAAAAAGAAAGCAAACAGAAGACGTCTAAGAATAATCGTTTGTTTCATTATTAAAAAATATAATAATACTTTTTGTTTTTATTAATAACTAATAAAGTTTAAATTGAAGACACTAAGGAATTTCGTGGTCAGCAATACCTCTTACCTGTCAAAAACTAAAGTGAAATACCTCGCAAGTGCTTGCATTTTTTAGAGGGTACATAAATTGCAATTTTTCATTAAAATTATATTTACTTCACAAAAGTAAAACCAAATTGCTTCACTGTCGAAGTGTAGAATTTTAATTATGGCAACTAGAAGGTTTTTTGTTCATACTGAAAACTTTTGAATTTTTCACTTGAGAGGTATTGATTCTAGGCCATCGCTTTGCTATCATTCTTATACAAATTATCCAAAGTACAAATCTATTCAAAGTACAATCTCTAATATTTAAACAAACATGTTAATATGAATAAACACTTTCACTTCCATTAATATAAGATAAATTAATTATTATTAAATAAAAGTTTAACATTGAAATGTCCTTTTTGACATTACAATTCTGTAATATCAATATTTCCTTAATTAATGAAAAATATTTATTCTATAATTATTAGCAACTAACAGTGCCTTTTAAACAATGCCGGTGACATTTTTATCGTGAAAAATGTTATATTTGTAATGTTATTAAGTATGGAATAAATAATTTTTCTATAATCTTGTAAACTTACAAGTACTTTTTTCTTCGACTAAACTAAAATAAAGAACTATAGGAACTACAGAAATGTAGAACACTCGTACATGTACTACACTAATTATTTATATATTATGCTACTTTTTTACAGATTTAGGGATTTGTAACTTTCGTTGTTATTTCATAATGAATAACATAATTGCCGTTGATAAAAATCTGTAGCTTTCATTTGATAATAAATTTTCCCTTATCTTGATTAAGTAGTGTATTTTGATAAACCACGCAAATAGAACATTCCTACATAATAATTGTGATGAAATAAATTTTTTTAATTCTGACGTTAGTCGTTACTGGGAAACAACATAATTTGTCACCTTTTCCAGGTCAATGGTGATGAAAATTGCCAAAACTGCAAGTTTCGGCGACCTTTTCTCAAGTTAAGGGCGCTTAAGGATTGAGAAAAGATGAAGGTTGTCATTTTTTATAACGTGCGTCGTAGAAAATGTGAAACGTTGACGATCCATTCCATAAGATGAGCAAACATTAGAGGCGAAGGGTCGTACTACAAATATGTTAATTGCAATTAATGTACACCGCTTGAGTGAATTGTTTAAAATGAAGTATCTACAAAGTTTCTTGTTCGCAACTAACCGACCTGACCTAACCGCCTAAAATTTCAGTAATAAGTTATTAACGTGCAAATAGTTTGGCAGTTTCCGGAAGATAAATTACAAACTTTTATCACCTTAACCGTTGGCGTGTAATTACACCTTTTTTGTGAAGGAACACATATTTTTATGTAGTTTTTGATGCTTTAAGACCTCTTTGATGATAATTATACAACACAAACAAGATTTTTGTCAAAGTTAAAGATCAATGTTTCATGCATTTACTTAACCTCAAATTTGATTAAAAAGTAGAGGTGGTAGAGTAACATTTCTTGTTACAAATTAGTTAGAAGTTCTAATACAGCTTGAAAAGTGTAATTTAATGTAAGAAAAGCGTATAGGTGATAGGGTCCAGCGTTGTGTTGAATGCGAGTGCGAGTTGACTCAAAAGGGGGTGTTACGTCGATGATAGAAATTGAATTAAAATAAAAAATTCTCACCGAACCCATAAATATTTAATTCTTGAAATTAATAGAAGCAATAAGATGAATAGAAGTATCGTTACATGTTTCGGCTCTAAAGCTATCATCAGATGATAAATTAATAATTGTCCTAAAATAATCAGCACTACAAAACAACTTTATACGTTTCAAAAACATGCATGCGACAATTACTTAGCAGTAGGTATGTTATATAAATACCAATTAGACACCCGACGAGTTTAATATATAGCTTGCCTAATAGTCATAATAGTTGTTTTATCGAATCACAACTTTTACATGGTGTGCTAACCACAAACAGACATTCCTTCTTAATCCAACAACAGATTACGAGGTTAAGGAGTTCTTTCAAACAATTAATAACTCCCCTTCTTTTGATATTAATTTATGGTATGAATTACAAAATATTAAAAGACTCTCTTGAACTTCTACAAACTTCCCTGAAGCACTTAATAAATAAATGTTTTCAGGATGGTAAATTCCCGGAAAATTTTAAAATAAGGTAATGCCCCTTCATAAAAAAGGAGAAAAAGTGCAATGGATAGCTGTAGACCAATCATTATAGTGCCCTTATTTGGAAAAAAAGTCCAGCGAAAAAATCAAAAATAGATAGTTGACTTTCTGGAAAGAAACCATATTTTGTGTAGAGCGCATGGAAAGCACCTTTCCACCAGTAAAACAGCTGTTAAAGATTCTTTGGGGGCGTGGTTGAGGGTATGGAGAGAGGGGAGCATGCTGTTCTTTCCCGTTGTTACCTATTCAAGGCTTTCGACTTGATATTTTGTTATATAAGCTCGAGCATTATGGTGTACGGCGAACTTCTTTAAACCTATTAAAAGAATATCTTGAAGATCGCACGCAGTACGTTGAGGGGGATAATAGAATATCTGTGCCGTGTAAAATATCTAGTGGCGTACCACAAGGGTACGTTTTAGGGCCTTTTCTATTTATAGTTTTAAAAGCGATTTATGTTATTTCATACGTTCATAATCGTGAAATTTGCCGATGACAACACGTTTGTGTCATACTGTAAAGACGCATTACTTATGAAAGGGATCACTGATTCAGTAGTCGATAGGGCACAGGTGTGATTTATCTACCTATATTAAATTAAAACTAAACAGAGCAAAAACTCAAAAATTGCTACTGATAATTCACTAACTTTGGGTCATACGGTTAAGTTGTTAGGCATCACTGTTGATGATGGCCTAAACTGGGCATGTCATCCAACTATACTTGGAGGGGATCTCTCCGGATTAACTTTTCTGTTTCGTCATTTAAAAGCATTTATAAATTTTGATATATTAAGAACGTACTATTCTATGGGATTACATTATGGGGAACTAGTTCATCTGACCTAAAAATATTTACACTGATGCACAAAAGAATCATTCGTAGTGTGGGTAACGTTGGTTACAGGGAGTCCTGTAGGACCCTATTTAAGGTATTAACAATCATGCCTTTACCCTGTGTTTACTTTAGCCTGATCGAAATTCATGAAAATAAAAGCTTCATTAGTTCCTCGAGCAACTCGATAATGATGTAAGAAAATGGATTTTTAAATTACCCAAATTTTAATGCACTTTAATAAAGTATTTGTTGTCATAAGTCATCTTTATTTTAATGAGTCGAAATCAAGTCACGAGCAACGTAACACACACAACAATATTAAAGAACGCAATGATGAAGAAAAAAACGAAATTCGTACTGCAACCATTCAAAATTGAAGGTCAATAATGAAACACAAAGAATATTATTTAGAAGAAAAGCAAAATAAATTTTACAGAACAATTTATTCCAAAACAAAGAAATTCTTAAATGAATATCAAGTCATTGTTTCTGCAGATAAAGGACATATAAAGATTATTTTGGAAAAAGAAGAATATAATTCAATGGCGTTAGAACACTTTAAGTGATAATTCAACATTATAATAAAATCAAAAAGGATTCGTCAAAAAATACGATGAAACACAATAACATCATCATAATTAAGAACTGGTATGATGAAGCATCAATCAACGAACAAGAATTTAATCATCTTTTGATGAGGTTTACTCAAATACCTAAAATTTACAATCCTCAACATATTCTCCAAATTACAATTTATTCCTGTGCACATTTTGGTAAAGAAACCTTTTTCTATAAAAAAATTCTATTGATTTTAACGGAAAGCCAAATCAGTAAAAATTGAAAGTGATCATATCCATTTAGCTTTATAAAAAAAATCCTTAATGAAGAATGAAAAGATATAAAACAATTCACTAAACACTCTAAAACTGGTAATGGAAATTATGGTAGTGTGTCAATTGACAATTAACTTTAACACTAACGTTTAACCGTTGGGTGAATTGTAGTTTCGCCTCTTTATACTTTTCACTCAACGGTTTAACGTTAAGCGAGAAATATACATAATTATTCCGTGTTTCACCAACACCGGGAACTGCACTGTTGGCGGCATTTCATTTTGAAAAATATATAATTCACTTCTGCCGTGTAAAATGGTGTTTTCTCGAACATATTTTGCTATACTAATTGGCTATGTTCAGTAAAAATTATGAAATTAGGGTAATTCAGATAAAAATCGACCCAATACAGTTCTTTTAAAAACGTTTATTATACTTTCTACTCTAACAGTAGTCACTATTGCATGGAAACTTCAGCATGCATATACTTTTTTGCTTAACTTTAAGTAAACGCTGCCATTTTGTACATAAGTAGCAATCATTAATTCATCATAACTGCCACCATTATTTTTATTTTCAACTTCTTCAGCACTCAGCTACGTAATTAACGATTCCGTTCACTCTACACTTTACAGTACAGACGTCAGCTTGACGGCTGTTGAGTAAATAGCGAATTGTGCAAAGTAAATTAAAATGTAAAACTTTCAGCATTATACAATATAGGTACTATTAGAGCGTATGGAGTAACATTTTCAATTATCTCCGTAGCTCTTTATAATAATGAAAGACTCCCTGAGTTATGACGCAAATGGAATGGCTTACCTAAAGGTTAATTACTTGATTCATTTCGAAAAAGAGAAATGTTAACTACATGCAATTTTAACTAATACCCAATTTTAGGAAAAAAAGCCATTTATAGCACCTTCACAAAACATTAAAAAAAATTTAACGAGATTAACCCACATTAAGTTTAATTATATAGGTTATATAAGTATAGCAGTTTGAATGGGTGGGTAATAATAAGGCCTCAGGGGAAACTGTTGCAACAAACCAGATAATTAGGGGTACTAACTCATTCATGTACATACATATATTTATAAAAAGGTGGATTCTAAACGCGAGCGGGTGATTCCAAATGCAATACGAATGTTTATCTTCAGATTCTAATTAACAAACTTTCGGGAGGATGTTGATTTTACATTAGCGAATTAAATGCGCAGTAAAGTACAGAAACCTTTCGCGTGTAGTACGTGGTGTAAATAATAATGTAATCAACACTTACTAATATTTTGAAGTGTTAAGGGTTTCACTTAAACTACTAGGTATGCTTGCTTACACAATATTTCAGAATTTTAGGTTGATCTAGGGGATTATCCCATACTAACTACCCTATTCTTCGACAAATTGTGAAATATACATATTTTCTCCCTGGTACATAAAGTGTATATTTAGTAAGTTAAATTCAATTAACACTTCTAACAAAATTTCATGGAAAAAGTGCAATAACACAGTTATCTGTGGTTTTCCAGGTACAAAGTTTTTCAGCACTTGGTGAAAATATGAAATTTTCCTGTTTTCGATTTTTCGCTTGTCGTCGTCCCAATTTTATATCCTTTATTCGTCGATACAAGGTGACACTCCTTCAAGCCAAATTGCACTGAGAATTTAATTCAGTCTCCTTTGAGCATCTCGTGTTTGCCGTGGCTATGCAGCACCAATTGGATTAGCTCGCTATTGGGATCCTTTCCCAATGTTCCCAATAGTTCACAATCATGTTCAATGGGTTACATTGTTTTTCAACTAATCTGTTCTTATTTACCTCCATCAGTTATTTTGTATTGAATTTCAGCGCAATACCTTTTGTGAATTTTAATATGATTATATGGGTATCGTGTTTGAGTACTACATAATTATTAACAGTGTTATTGCAGTTTCACATGCACTCAGCGTTTTACTTACGTGTTAATTTGCCTTTTTTGCACATATTTTTATAGTTTTATTTTAATAATGTAGATTAAAACGATAATAAACACTCACCCATTATTATTACATTTATCAATTCCTTCGTTTCAAACTTCAGTCGAATTTCTTTTACAAGTTGAAGTAAGCAATGTTACTTGGCCATTAAAGCGCAAAATTTTACGCTCAGTCCAATTGGTCCAAACACGTACATTAAAATATCTGAAAAAGTTGTCTCGGTGCTGAGATACAAAAATGCTATCGCCACTGAAACGTAAATTAGAAGCCCCCTTCCCCTCAGCTGCTTAAGTATGTTCGATTCGCCACACGGTAATTACTTACAATCAAGTAAATTTCAAATTTTTTGAGTTTGACACTTTCAATACTTTATTGTTATTATTATTCCACTTTAATTTTGAGTGTGATAGGTTTGAGACAACTTTACTCTACTAAAACCTAAGCACTATACAATTACAAGGTTGCATTTCCTGATCCGTATTCGAATCAGGGACTTTATTGGCTACAGTCCAGCGCTCATGCACTGCCTCACCCACTAATACTGCCCAATGTTAAATACTGCCTACATTCTAATATTTGCAACTTCATGTATACCTGCTGAAGCAGGGGGTTAAGGTAAATAAGTCATCTGTTGGGGTACGCGTCAATAACCTTTTTCGCCTAACATTCGTTCCGCTCGAGCCTTTGCCTGATCCTACGGCAAATAAAGATGGTTATGCTTGGGAGTATCTTGTGTGTCGCAGTATGGCCACTCTCGAGTAATGATAATTTTTTTTTGTGGGCGTTCGACCTACTCAAATTCGTGCGAATAATTTTCAAATTCTACTAGTCTTGTTTGGAGAAAGGTAGGAAGAATAAGATCAGCGGCTGCGTCATCTCCACTTTTGCCTCGCTATAGCTGAGGAGGAAGATTGCTGCCTTTACTGCTATATCCTTGTCCTTATTGTCGCATGTGTGCATTTTTCCCTGGCCGCTATAGGTCCTTACCCTACCAGCTGTCGTGGTTTGAAACATAAAACACTAGATCCCCTCCTTTACGCCTCCCGATGGGCCGTCATGCCTAATTTTTTCAGAATTATTTCCGACCACTCCAGATGGGCGATCTTTAGGAAATTCTCGTCTCTCCTATCAGCTTCAGATCGTTTCACCTCACAACTTTATCAGTGGCTTTTCGCTCAAGTGCTTCTTATCCAACACGCGTGTGCCGTTTTTCCAGTCGGTTTTACTTGCTTTTAGCGTTCTCATTCTTCTACGTTTCCCTCTTGTTAGCACGCACCACGGCTTCAATTCGGTAGTATAGGTTGGCCACTCTTCTTTTAACCACCGCATTTAACATTGCTCCGTGTGAATTTTTCGAGTTCTGTTATTGTCCTCTGTAGTTCCCACAAATTCGGTTCCTGTCTGGGAAGAAGATATCTTGGGGCTCTCTTCCTTGTTCCTGTTTTTATAACTTTTATCCTTCCGGATTAATCATCTGATTCAGTTTCCCGTCACTTTCTGTGATTATCTATCGACTTTCTGAGGAGAGAGAGCTTTATTTCCCTATGTTGGCTGTTAGTTGCGCCATTATACACTCATATTTCCACACGATACGGTGTGAGGTGCCGCCTCCTCAATCTCCCCGGCCGTCGTTTCTCTTCCAGCTGTTGCATGTGCCGCGGCCTGGTCACTCACTGTCGGCACTCTTTCAATCTGAGATGCCATTATGCTTTGTACCTTCTTACCTATTCATTCGTCAACAGGTAGCTGTTTTTGAGGAGAGGTGGAAGAGAAAAGAAGACGTGTCTAGAACTAATTCTAGACAGGATAAATGAAAGATAAGGAATTGCATATTCAGACCACATCTTCTAGGAGAAACCCCGAAATCGTCAGTCCCCGCTCACCAAGTGTAATTCCATGCGTTCTGTGTGGTGTCTATAGTGTGGAGTGAGTATAAGTCTCTATAGCAACTTTCACCGCGTCACGGTAGTAACTGCCGTCATGTCTAGGATTCCTTCAACTCTTCATAGAGTTTCCACACAGGAAAAGTCTAAAGTGTTTACCAGATGAAGTGATGTGAAATATATGTCATACTCATAACATATTTCGACTTCTTCTTTGCGTATTATCTGGAATGGTTCCTTTATCATTCGTTGTAACGTTCCATCTACATAGGTAGTTTTTGAGCTGTAACATTCCACATTTTATAACTCTATTGGTAGGCTTTCATTTGTAGGTAATGTTTTATGAACCCTTTGTACTTTTCGATAGTCTTGCTATTGTTCTGAAACAGTTTCTACGAAGCTTACAGCGGGATGTCACTTTCAGACAAAAGACTAATGTAGTTATAATAACATCCCATTTTTTATTTTTAATAAATTTTTCAATAGTAATTTCAAAGTATAAAGGTTTGAAGTATCAAATATTAGATTTTTGTGGTTCATATGATCGGTTACCATCTTGAAGCAAAGTTACAAAACAAGTGATATACCCCCCCAACGGTCGGCGTCGTAGAAATTCTTGTTTTTCTGCACCTTTCATCTGCTCTGATGTATAAATACAGGTGGCGCCTTCTGACAAAAATTCCCGAAAAATATAAAACTATTACTCGATATTACACCACAGAATAATAACTTGCGTCCATTTCAGTAAGTTAGGGCAACCAATTCTTTGCGTTTATGTTGCGGCATCTGTTCTAACGAGAAATCGTGCTGTAGATAGGTACTCTAAAAAATGGATACAAGTATCGCTTGGGAAGTATTATTGACGTGTGCGAGGATATTAACCCAATATAGCTGAACACCGCTCTATTTTCAATGACACTCCAGAACAGTTTACCCTAAATTTATATTCACGGTAAAAACAAATTTACTTTTTTAGTTTTCACTCTTTGAAATACTCATAAATAATTAATAATTTGTAACACTAATCAAGGATTTAATTACTTATTCATTAGTTTTCGAGAATCGTAAAAGCGATTGACTATACTTGTAGAGGAACGAAGTCGTATAGTTAATCAAAGGATACATGAATATTTAATAGATTTTAGGGGACATTCTTGCTTCGGCGTGGACGGATAAAAGTTTCAGATTTTGTTGGCTTGTTTTCAATCACAAACATATAAGTTCTTACTGATACACGTAGGAAATAAATGATACAGCAAGATGCGATTTTAGAAATTATTTTCTTACTCTAGATAATTCCTGTTGTGGCAAAATGAGAAAATGCAAAAGTTTTATATATTTCTAATTTAACTAATGGTATTCTTCAATAACACGTCAGTGCGAACCCTGGTGATTTGTTATCGACTGAAATTGTACCTATGGTTATCACGCTATCTGTGTTAAAAACTCATCACTCAAATAGATGTTAAAATAAAGGATGCGTGAAAAGCTTCTTTTCACATTTCGGTGTTCATACTCTGTTAAAAAATGAGGTGAAGTAATAAATCACTCAAACTTTAGTTCCGAACCAAGACAATTACATGTAGAACAAGAAAAGTCCTTATTACAAAATTGAAGCACAAGTATGTATCCTAAGGCAATGTGTTGCATCATTATTATCGTTGTAAGCAGTTATACCAACAATGTTCATGTTTACCTATATGAAAACGTAAGTTTACTAAGCGATTTGTCAATTATGGTCTAATTTCGCTTTGTTTTTGGATAGGATATTTATAGCAGTGAGAAAACGATTAACTATTGCTGAGAAGCGTATATGGCCGTAATAAACGTGTTTACTATATACAGTAAATTAGGAAATTAGGTTTTAAGTAATTGATTCTAGAGCCTTTCACCATCAAATTACGGAAAACGACTACTTTACCTTAATAATGTTTCTTCGATTAACCTTCGAACTACATCAACATACGCAAAAATGAATTTTGTAGGTCAACGCATTAAATCCTACCACTTCAGTGGAGTTTTTGCGGCATATAATATTTTATCTATTCACGTAGAATTTTAATATCTTTCTTCTCACGATTTATTAGTAAAATTTAAAAGTGATATTAAAGTAAAAAGTAGAAAAGAGTGGAATTAACTGTATCTTGACAATCATCCTTCTGTAATCCTCTAGAGCAGTGATTCTTAAACTTTTTGTAGCCACGGACCACTTTTTGACTTTAAAAAATAACTTCTATTGGTTAGTTTACATTGTTTACAATAAGTTTAAAATAATCTTCAATTAAATTATTAAAACAGACGCTAGCTATCGTTCTGTATTTTTTCAAGGTCCACGACATATCTCACTTGCAGAGTCAATTTTAAGGTTTACGATACAAGATTTTTCAGGTTAACACCCTTGAAAATGGCCACTTCTTTTTTAAGCCCTTTTACATGGTAAACATAGGTCTAATTCGATCATTTTTACAATTAACTGCAATTAAAATAAATTATAGGTCACAAAACTCAAAATAAATAGGAATGCAAAGTTGTCCATATATTCAACCAACTTCAAAAAGTTGGTTACTAAATTCGTGCGGATGTCTGTGTGTCTGTGTGTCTGTGCGTCTGTGTGTCTGTGCATTGGTCGATGTTACAGGGTTTAGAAAGCTGGAAGTGGTATCATCTTATAGGAAATTCTTTACTGATTCCAAATCTCTGGTAAATTTTTTGATGGGATCACCCTTTCGCCGTCGGGACGCCATTAAAGTCAAAATATACCCCCTTGAATATCTCGAGAACGACACATCCAATTACAAAAAGGAAAAACACCTTTCCTTTATTTTTTGAAACCTATTGAGTCATTATACGTCAACATCATCCTCACCCCCCTGTGGGGTGGAGCGGGGGTGAGTTTTGAAAACTTAAATGGGAACACCTACTTTTTATTGCCGTTCAAAAGGTCAAAGGTGGCGTGTTTCAGGAATTTTCCTAAACAGCACCTCCACCTTACTTAATCTAGAGGGTGCTATTCATGAGGGTGGAAAAAAAATTGAATAAAACTAATTTTCATTTGCACTGTGGAATAGAGAATTAAAAGACGCTTCAAATGAGGGGTCGCTCGACTTCCTTTCCCTATTTAAATTCTTGAGTTAGGGGTTGCTGGGGCTAGGGGGTTGACCTGACAAAGTCAAATTTGACATCAAAATGTGCCGTTTAAAAAGTCAAAGGTGGCGTGTTTCAGGATTTTTCCTAAACAACACCCCCACCTTAGTTAATCTAGAGGGTGGTTTTCATGGGGGTGAAAAAAAATTGAATAAAAATAATTTTCATTCATACTGTGGAATAGAGAATTAAAAGACGCTTCAAATGAGGGGTCGCTCGACTCCCTTTCCCTATTTAAATTCTTGAGTTAGGGGTTGCTGGGGCTAGGGGGTTGACCTGACAATATGGAATTTGACGTCAAAAGTTGTCCCACAAAAATAAAAAATCCACGTGTCCGAGCGTTTTTTTAAGAAACTGGTCTAAGTGTCCCAAAATAGGCGTGTTTCCTTTTCAATGGCCCACCCTGTATATATTTTGCACCACCGTCTATAATACCAATGACATAAATATTTTATAGATATACACATTGTAAATTCTATTCCACACTGACAACACATAGGTACAAACTCACATCTTGAGTAAATGAAGAACATTTGTATGCGAATACCATATTTTTAGTTTTAATACATGACCACCCTGTTTAAACCCAAAGTGGCCATTTTTGGGCCTGTTAACCAAATGATACTAAATATGTACGTCTCAGACAGCATAATACCACAAAAATAAATCGTGGACCTCTGAAAAACACAGGATATTACCTAGCGTATGGACTATAGAGGGTGGGCCATTGAAAAGGTAACACGCCTGTTTTGGGACACTTAGACAAGTTTCTTAAAAAAACGCTCGGACACGTCGATTTTCTATTTTTGGGGGCCAACTTTTGATGTCAAATTTGACTTTGTCGGGTCAACCCCCTAGCCCCAGCAACTCCTAACTCAAGAATTTAAATAGGGAAAAGGAGTCGAGCGACCCCTCATTTGAAGCGTCATTTAATTCTCTATTCGATAGTATGAATAAAAATTAGTTTTATTCAATTTTTTTTACCCCCATGAAAAGCACCCTCTAGATTAACTAAGGTGGGGGTGTTGTTTAGGAAAAATCCCGAAACACGCCAACTTTGACCTTTTGAACGGCACATTTCAGGGTTTTTCCTAAACAACACCCTCACCTTAGTTAATCTAGAAGGTGCTTTTCATGGGGGTGGAAAAAAATCGAATAAAACTAATTTCGGTTATACTGTCGAATGGAGAATTCAAAGACGCTTCAAATGTGGGGTCGCTCGACACCCTTTCCCTATTTAAATTCTTGAGTTAGGGGTTGCTGGGGTTAGGGGGTTGACCTGATAAGGTCAAATTTGACATCAAAATGTGCCGTTCAAAAGGTCTAAGGTGGGGTGTTTCAGGATTTTTCCTAAACAACACCCCCACCTTAGTTAATCTGGAGGGTGCTTTTCATCGGGGCGAAAAAAAAATTGAATAAAACTAATTTTCATTTGTACTGTCGAATAGCGAATTAAAAGACGCTTCAAATGAGGGGTCGCCCGATAGTCCAGTCGCTAGAGCGGTAAAAAGAGGTCCAACCCTACATTAAATCAGGTAGTTCTAATTTTTTTATATGTTGTTCGGGATAATTAGGGAGTGAAAACCCCAAGTTTTCGTCATCCCCACCCCTCTGCGTTTTCCGCTGTCTTAAAAAAAGTACCGAAAAACGGCACTTTATCCAAGTTTTCGCTTGTAACTCCTAAACGGTGCATCGTAACTAAATTTTACCCATATTGATTCTTGAAGAGGACAAAATTTCCTACAAAAGTAACTAATAACTTTGTTTTCACGATGAATAGGACAGCACGTACAGAGCAGCAAAAAAGGGGTAAAATTGTAATTCCAGCAAAATTGTCACGTTTCTGACCCTTTGGATTAAATTCTATAAAAAACTGATTTTTGTAAATATTGTATGTATGTATAATCAAAATCAACATCCTTTTACCATTAGGTGCCGTGGTGTTGCGACTGTTCGTGCTATTGTACAGGGTGGGCCATTGAAAAGGAAACACGCCTGTTTTGGGACACTTAGACCAGTTTCTTAAAAAAACGCTCGGACACGTCGATTTTTTGTTTTTGGGGGACAACTTTTCATGTCAAATTTGACGTTGTCAGGTCAGGTCAACCCCCTAACCCCAGCAACCCCTAACTCAAGAATTTAAATAGTGAAAGGGAGTCGAGCGACCCCTCATTTGAAGCGTCTTTTAATTCTCTATTCGACAGTATGAATGTAAATTAGTTTTATTCAATTTTTTTTTCGCCCCCATGAAAAACACCCTCTAGATTAACTAAGGTAGGGGTGTTGTTTAGGAAAAATCCTGAAATGTGCCGTTCAAAAGATCAAAGGTGGCGTGTTTTTGTGATTACCCAACCACTGCATCACCTGGTGGTATGTCCTGGGTGAATGGAAGTAAGCTGCATCTGACGTGGGCGGAAGTTTGGCCAAGTCAAGTTTAGCCGAGCTGCTGATAAACATCGAGTAGCACAAATCAGTGAGAGATTAGTCGGAATCACCTCCATATAATGCGACTAAAATGCGCTCTCCCGCCTTTGAAATTTCTGCAGTGGTGGCAGAAATGTCATAGAATTTTTGTACAGCCTCCTGCAATATATTTGAATGGAAAAGATGGCAAAACTTCTTCTTTCCGAATCCGAACAAGTTAGACGTGATATCGCAGCCACTTATTGCATGTAGGGGCAATTATAATGCCAGAAATAGTTATTTACGTTATAAGTCCGGGAAATAAGATTTTACAGTAACGAGTGAGATGTTTCTGGACGAGGCGAGGAAGGAGCCGAGTCAAGAATTTCGAAACGAGTACTGTGGAAATATTTACCGGACGTATATCGTATAACGTTTTATTTCACCCTGTGAGCAATTTTGTTTGAAAAAACTAAAAATTTTTTAAATGTCAACAATCATTAAGTCTGTGAATCACAATTTTGTTAGCAACGGTTTCATTTTGTTAGCAACGGTTTCCAGCAATTGTGTAATTTGTTGATATTCGTTAATACTGTAAAGTTTCATTTTCCGGACTGAAATGAGTCCGGAAAATCAAAGAATGTGACACAGGATGAAATAAAATCATATTTTAATAATGTGGGTGTGTAGAAAAGATCTGGTGAATGACCTCTCCCCGGTTTTCGGGCGTAAACGTTGTCAGTTACAGGAGAAGTTCCTGTGAGCAAAACAAGAGGTGAACGTCTTCACCACAATCACCACAGCCTCATATTGTGAGGCTAGGGATTTAGTACTGCTGACTATTAGTACATCGGCATCTTCTACAGCTTGTTTGGTGATGATGTTGGAAATTTCTAGTGCAGTCTGAAGAAGTTTGATAAACCGTTTCTTATTTTTCTCGTTAGACAGAAACTTCTCCTGAGGGGTTGAGTTGACAGTTGTTTTGCCGAATGTGACATCTGCTGACGCAGTATACTAACGGGAAAATTGACCATAAATATCTTCTTCACCTCACCATGTGAATACCGGCTCCTCCTTTGTGGGGTAAAGGGGCAATTTCGAAGGAAATGAGATCTTACCCCGTCTTTACTGCTCTGTATCTCCTTTGCTATTAGTCGTAGAAACAAAGTAATTAATGATTTTTGTGGCAAATTTTGATTTCTGCAAGATCGAATATGGAGTGAATTTGGCGACGAAGCACCGTATAGGAAGTATAAGCGAAAAACTGAAAAAAGTTACGATTTTCGGTGGTTTTTTCAAGATGGGGAAAAATGCAGAGGGGTGGGGATGACGAAAACTTGGGGTTTTCACTCCCTAATTATCCCGAACAACATATAAAAAAATCAGAACTACCTGATTTAATGTAGGGTTGGACCCCTCTAGCGACTGGACTACGACTCGTTTTCCCTATTTAAATTCTTGAGTTAGGGGTTGCTAGGGCTAGGGGGTTGACCTGACAAAGTCAAATTTTACATCAAAAGTTGTCCCCCAAAAATAGAAAATCGACGTGTCCGAGCGTTTTTTAAGAAACTGGTCTAAGTGTCCCAAAACAGGCGTGTTACATTTTCAATGGCCCACCCTGTATATGATAACTAAGTTAATGTGAAGGATGCTGTTGTTTGGACACAGTGAGCACGTTAAATTGAGTAAGGCGCATCTCATCTTTGACGTCTAATCGACTACAAAGTTTAGTTTTTATTAACATTAGAACTGAGAACCCTCAATCACACAGATACGTAGTTGCAAATGGTATAGGAACAGACATAGCTCGCTTGACAAGAAGAGGGTAAGCTTGACTCAAAGAACACCAAAATTCATCAAGATTCTTTGTGGGCCTAATGTCAATGATCTTCATCGCTGTTATCGATGTCAATCAAAAATGGATTCTGTACCCATGCCACTTTATCGAGCTGTTTTGAGCTAAAGTAGCCTTCGAAAGAAAGCTGGTACCTTTGCAAATTTTTCCATGTTGACCAAAAGTTGTACAAAATGAGGTATCAGAGCATCTGGAAATTTCACTTTCCTTTTCCAAAGTGCCAGTTTACCTAAAAAAACCTTTTAACCGTTCACTTGCATCCACGATTGTTACTGCAGAACCCAGAAGAGACAGGTTATCTTGTTCAAGTGGCTAAATGTACTGGATAAGTAAGCTAGCCCATGTAAAAAAAAAGAAACGCTTCAAGGCTTGTCCCTTTGACAATCGGCGAACTGCTGTGTAGTAAAAAAGTACTTTATGTTCTGATCCCATTCCTTGACAAAGGTTTTTGAATAAGGGGTGGTTTAAGACTCTTGTTCTGATGAAGTTCTAATTACTTTGACACAGGTAAACATAACGCCCTTCAGGAAAAAAGGCAAAGTTCGTGAAGCAAAAGCCCGGTAATTTTTGAGGAGGAAGATTAATTATTTCTGTTAGGTAAACAGATATTAGTCAATCCATGTTAGTTTTTTTCCGGGAAGAGTAACTGTATAGGGATGACAAGAGTGCCATGTGGCACTTTCATAGAACGCATCTGATTACTATAGGTGAATGTTTTTTTTTAATGATTAGGGAGTGAAAATGCCGCCAAATTACCTTATTCTCAGGAAACCTTAAAATTAGCTCTACATGAAATAAGAAATAGAACGAGTAAAGGTATCTGTGGCTAATACCTACAACATCCAAAGGTTTGCGTGAATATAAAATTGATGAAAAAGGAGTCAATCGGTAAATGTATTTCCTGTTAAGTGCTGTTGATTCGAAGTCTAAGAAATGCATTGTTAACTTTGAAGAATTTCGTCACGAGACTTGTAGACCAAAAGGATAAAAAGTTAACTGAGTCTGATAGCGAGGCGTTAGATTTAAAATTAAAAATTAAAAAAACTAACGATTCTTCAACAAATAAAGATCAAACTGTGTCAACAGTCAATTTAAAATCATCAATCTACATCGACATTTACCGAATACGGAGGATCTTCATTAGGTTGTTCCCACTCCCAGTGCATAAAGGCGTTTTTCTGCACTGAAAAGATTAAAATCGTAGATGCGAGCCACTCTGTCTCAAGAAAGACTAACCAGGTTAGTTCTATTACGTATTCATAGATACATGGATATTAATATTGACAAAATTATTTAACATGTTTGCTGGAAAACAAAGAAAAGTAGATTTCATTATTTAAGAAATATTATAAATCGTTTTTTTAATAAATGTAGTTACAAAAATCAAATTTTACACTTTTACAGAATATTTTATTATGTTTTTAAAATATCTTGTATTTATTTCGGATGTGATATTATTTTGTTTTTATTTAAAATGAATAGAATTTTATGTTATTATGTTATTATTCAACGATCGCAATAAAAAAACAGGAGCGATGAAGCTAAAATTTGCATTTCCCCAACAGAATTTACGGAAAACCTATTCGGAACTGAGACAGGTTTTTAATGTGAGTATAGTCTACGAGTAAATATCCCTCAATGCTCGATTTAGACTAACAACATATGAGAAAAGTGGTCTTTCGAAGTCATTCCGAACTGTCCTGTCTCCGGTATTACAAATTCAATTTAACTAATCTAAGCTGAGTGATTTTGAAATCCCTTAAGGGATCGAAACTTCTATTATTTCTGTAACCTACACCAGCGTAACTTTAGGGTTATCTCATTTATTTTCGGCACCTTAAGCGTTATAATTTTATTTGAAGTGTTATTTTTTAATTATTTGAAGTAAGAAAGCATTTATGTTATTAAAATTTCTACTACACGCCAAAAAGGAACTTTATTTAATTAATTATGGAAAAGACACCAGATACATTACATTTAAAATTTGAAACCAGTTTCAGTAACAGCATTGACTATATAACTTGTTAAATGGGCCAGCAGTCATTTTCTTATTCACTCGCGTCTCTATAGTGCTCGAACTTATCGAGAAGTTTGTGTCACATTCAAATTTAAACACAACATCTTGTCATGCCTTTATCAATAACGGAAAACGTGATAGCGAACGAAACATTAACCCCGTAGAAGTAGTAATTTAATTTGAAGAAATTTCTGATAAGCATAAGATGTCGAATGTAATACCTAACTAATGTTTCATCATAAGGAATTTTTGTTTTTTACTTTCCTACCAATATTTCATTCTACGTACACAATCACTGTTTTTGTTTTTGTAGGTATTGTTTAGTTCGGTATATTTCCGTTCACAATTTGCATTTCCCAAAGTTTTCAAATGACTGCACCTGGATTGTAATCCCACTCGCTGAATTCAACCGATCAACTCCTAAGGTCTTTGAATGTTGTTCAATAACCAGGTTTATTGTTAGTCTTCATTCAATTGTTAGTTGAAATGTAATGAAAATAGTCAAATTCACAAACACTCTGAATACGTTTCTTTAAATAATAAGGCGAAAACGTCCAGGAATGCTTCACTTTGTTCATCAACAATACTTGGGCTCATGTCGCCAATATAATAAGAAAAAATCTGTAACAAGAAAATAAAGATTTTTAGAGAATCTGTCCTTGGCGATTTTCATATCTTTGGACTACTGAAAAACGTGATAAAAGGTAATCGTTTTCGGTCAAACGCAGAAGTGTATAATGCTGTGAAAGAATTGTTCAAGTAGCAGCCCACAATTTTCGTACAACTAATTACGACAAAGAAAAGTATATGAATCGACGAATATAGTAGAAATTTAAAAATACATTATGCATGAAAGGTGCAACTAAGTGAAAAGTTTCTCGATTCCCTTCTACCTTTATTCCTCGTTCTTCATTGTCTGCAAACAGTGCAAACGTATGAGAAGAATCTTTATCTTCTTCGTCAAAATCGGTAACCGCTGTTTGGTTCTTTATTTTTTCAACTAAATGCGAACTTTATTCCTCATTGTGTAACGGTCTGTCCCATTTTTACAACTCTGAATGTGTTAGGTTGTCGTCATGTATTCCCACATTTTTGTTTTGGTCCATACCTATAGAGACGTTCAAACAACTCGGAACATTTTTTCATAGAAACGTGCGCCAAATGCTTCAGAGAAGCTTCTTCCCGTACAACAACTGAGCAAGATATCGAGTATTTAACACCAGCAAATACAAATAAATCCAAGATATTTATTCAAAATACAAAGTCTGTAGCTCAATAAGCATTCGTGAAGAACGACGTTGGGTTCAATATGAAGAAACAGAATGTAGAAGAATATAAGAGGACATTAAAGGCATTTTGAATATTGTGGCATAAACCCTATAAGGCTATCTTCTAAAGCACACTTTAATTTTCAATCATATATCACGTGGTAACAAAAAAGGAAACTAAAAAATCAGATTTTTACTGAACACTGTCAGCTGCTGGCAAAGGACTCAATTTAAAAAAGAACGATCACTATTTTGACCAATTAGACATTCGGTGGTCGTCAATCAAAAGCTAGTAATTTTTTTGCAAAATGGACTTAATGCATCAAAATAAACATAAATATGCCCTCTATTGGCCTGTTAAAAGGATATAAGTCGGAAAAAATATACTTATCAACTTATAATGTTGTTCGTTTGGACATACGTTGTAAATGATAACTTCTAGGACCATCATAGAGATATTACGTTTAGTTTAATATATTGTACTTGTTAAAGGATATATGTATGTACAAATAACTCTGTTTGTTGGCACGTTTCCTTGCAAATAGGGATGGTTTCGCACAATCGTAAAAGAATAAGTTGACTTGTACCTTTTTGATCATATGTCGATAACTATTATTTTGGAAGTGAATCAGTCAAAAAGCTATGTGTCAACTTATGGCTATTTTTCTGCTATACCAAATTGTGTAAAATGCAAAATTACACTACTGCATCTGAAAAACCAGCAAGAGCAAGAGCAATACAAGCTTTAAAACATTGCAGAATGAAATGCGAAGACAAGCTAAACGAAGAAAAAAGACAGTCCATATTTAAAGAATACTGGGCTTTGGGTACATACGATGAAAGAGTTGCTTATTGTGCTGCTCTGAATAATACCTAAAGAAACAGAGAGAAAAAGGTCATTAGACAACAAAAAATAAAAAAGGAATAGAACTGCGGATAAAATAAAATTTAACTGGCGAAACATTAAATGGCTCAAGTATAACAAAGAGTTTGGTACTGTTCTATATAAAAATTCTTTACTTGAGGATGAACCATTTAAAACCATACATTTTCTGAGAAAGAGCCGTAGGTCCACTAACATTACAGTTCCACCAAAACTGTATGATGGGCTAGTCCTGATAAATGCAAAAAATTAGAAAAATATAACCTATTTTTTACGAAACTAATTAGATTTTAACTAAGTTTCTCAATTGATTTTTGATATTATTCAACTTCATCATGGTCCCCGGTAAAATTTACTCAACACGACTTGTTTCCCTTTGACTACCGACCCCAGTGTATCACTCCTGCTACTAATCTGCAAGGACAAAATGTCATAACTGCACTTATACTGTTTTACCAGTCTACATTGTTGGGTTTCAGGAACAACAAAATGGCATAATTACACTTATACTGTTATGACAGTCTAGATGGTTTGAGTTTATAAAATCATAAGCGCTTAAGTTATAGTTTATTAATTTATGCGCAATGTTATCAATTAAGTTTTATATTAGTTAAAGTAGGCAATGTTTTTACAATAGTGGTATAAAAATTATCAACCTCCTTCATTCGCGTGAACATGATTTATGAAGGTTGTCTAAAGTTTAAAATATTCTCCTGTAAAATATGATTTAACTGACTTACGACCTTTTGACTGCCGACCACAGCATTGTTATTAACATTTTCATCATTAACAATTCAATAATATACCTTGTGTCCCACGCTAGGGGTACCCCATGGGATTTAACATGGGAAAATTGAAATTATCTTTTTCCTGCTTCCCAAATTAAAAAATCGCAAAAATTTTGACGCAGATTTAAAGTGGCACTTAAAACGTTTCTAAAAACAATTTTTTGATTACAATTTGATAATTAATAAATTAATTACAGGCATTTGAAATTCGAAATTTTGAAGGTTTTTCGCGCATGTGATTCAGATCGGCTATCTTCGGCTACAATTTAATTTTAGCATCCATATTGCTTTAAAAACCGAAGATAGCCGATCTGAATCGCATGCGCGAAAAACCTTCACAATTTCCAATTTCAAATGCCTGTAATTAATTTATTAATTATCAAATTGTAATCAAAAAATTGTTTTTAGAAACGTTTTAAGTGCCACTTTAAATCTGCGTCAAAATTTTTGCGATTTTTTAATTTGGGAAGCAGGAAAAAGATAATTTCAATTTTCCCATGTTAAATCCCATGGGGTATCCCTAGCGTGGGACACAAGGTATGTAGTTTATTTAGTGAGAAAATTCAAAGTAGTTAAAATTAATAACATTTCTTAATAAATAATTTTTAACAAAATTCATTTTTAATTTGAAAAATTAATTCGAAGTATTTTGTAATATTTACACAGTAATTATAACTTAGAATTTTATAGTGGCCGTGAGATAAGTCAAACTGGGGATTTAGAGAGCTATCAAATCCTTTATTTTCTAAACAAACGCTGTTATAAAACACTCGAACTGTAGGAAAATTCCATAGTTGGAATTTAAATTCTCAGGTGTATGTAAATGAATGGGGCTGAAGGATATTTGTCAATTTTATTAATAAATATTCCTATGTGGACGTTCTGAGAAAGTTTTAGATTAAACTATTAATTAAAACTTCAAACAAAAAATACAGCTTTTATTCAGTTGCTTTATAATGCGCAAAAAATAGCAAGTACAAGTGATCACTCTATTAATTTGGTTTAGTCTCCCTTAAGAAGAAGGTCAATTAGAAACTAATTTAATCTGTTTGTGTCTTAAATCACATTTAAATTATATTGTAGCCCTGCTGCAAAAATGCACTTTCAAAATGATTATGGTATAATTAATTATTAGTCCAAAAATTGCAATAACTTATCTGCAAACTCACTGGAAGTCAAAGTCTTTGTGAACTGAAATACTCTTCAAATTATTCACTTCATCCGCGTGAATAATAGCCGCCATTCTACACTCGTTAAAGAATATACTAGAAAAATATCAATTTAAAGCACCAGAATTGTGAAGAATACGGTAAAGTTTCGGCGAAACTTGGTGGGGGGTTTAAACAGCCTTTTCCAACAATTGAACAATTTTACAAGTAGTGTAAAATACTGTTTCCTGTTATTGATAAACTAATACAAGAAAAAGAAGTTATTGAAAAGTATAGATCAAGTCCTTAAATTTTATACTTTGAATAAACTGCACAACTGCAGTGCTTCTGCAAAATGAAATCAATTAATAACAAAAATATTCAAGAAAGAGCATTGCTTTTTGCGTAGCAAAACATTTGCAAAATGTATTTCCCTCTATTGTTTGATTTGTTTCGTTTATTTTTCACGATTCCAATTAACTGGCCATCATGTGAGCGGTTTTTTTCATGTTTGAGATAGTTAAAACACTTACTGCAGAGGTACGATCAAGCAGGAACGATTATCATCTTTGCCACTTTTGAGTAGAAGTAGAGAAATTGACATTTGAAAGAGTGAACTGTACACCTTATACCTTATAGGCTATACCGTATTCAACCCCCCCCCCCCCCCCCCCCCACTAAAATGTTCAATTACGGCCCTGGAGTCAAATATACTTCAAACATTACACCGAGAATATTTAACATAAATAAAGAATTTCCGTAAAGGCGGGAGGTTAATATATTATTTAGACGAGACCCATGATAAAGTTCAGAGAGGATGGGTTGACAACTCACATCATGCATAACCGGGGGCTCCAGTTTCCCGTGGAAAAAGAATTATTATTCTTCATGCCGGATCGCATTTATGGTGGGTGGATGAATGCTTACTTTCTCGATTACAGGAATGGATTCCTAACTCTTCCACTACAAACCGCAAAGTATCGAGTTTCTAATTAACATGGATGTTTATTTTGAAGACTATCATACAGTAAAGCAAGTATTAGAAGTGGTGAAATCACGAAGGTTTACTAAAAATTTTGTGATAAGACAATGTGACGAAACCTGTGGACACGAAATATTTCTACTACCCTTTTCTTACTGCGTGTTCAATCCCATTGGACTGGTTTGGGACCAGTTAAAGGGAAATTTACGAAGAAGGAATATAAACCCAACACAAAGCGACTCCGTCGTGGGAAATATGTATTCAAATAAAAACATCCCAAATAAGCATCTATAACCAATGACCAAATTATGCATTTATTCAAATGCTTAATTAACCTAAGCCTAATAATAAACAAGAAAGTAATTTATAACACTCACAAAATATTAGATTTTTTTCTCTGGTGTTCTTGTAACGGTGCAGGTCATTGATTGTTAGTAGGAAATGAAAATAAAAGAAGAGTGTACATTTTCTGTATTCGTGTAAAATTCTGTTTTTCTGTATGCATCAATAGTGAATTATTATATTTTTCTTTACATTATTCTTAAAATCAATGAGAACTGTTACATTTACTAATTGTATTTTCGCGCCAACTTCACTTTCTCGACCATGGCGCAAAGAAAACATATTTAGCGATTTTTCTTTTATGTAGTAATTCTACAACAAGATTTTTACACAAAGTGTTCGGTTGTTTTGTACATACTTTATAAAACATCGAAGCAGTCAAAAGTTTCCGTCTCTCTTCCAACCATTTTCCACTATCCGCTTGTGCATTTTGTAAAGTGTCTACTTCTTCTTTTGTTTTTCTCAATGCTTTAAAAAACTTGTTCTTTTCCGCCACATAAATGTCTTCTGGTAAATTTGTTATACCTTCGTGGATTATTTTTGGGAAACATTTGAAGGTGGTTTTTAATTTTACGAGTCCGTTTTAATTCAAAGTCAATTAGTCTTTTTGGTGCATCTGTGCCACATATTGTTTTATGCACTTCAGTAAGTGGTTGTCTTGTATTGAATCTTACAACGGAGGCTGCACAGCGCGCTTCATATGAATCGTTTAGGAAAAAATTAACTCTTTTTCCACCAACATGCTTGGCTATCGTACTATTAAATTGTTCTACAGCATTGCTATCCACATCACTTATTAGACTACGAGCGTGTATCCAAACGCACTTGATATACTCCAGTAGCGTAATATTAGTTCTATGCATTTTTGTATTTCAGGTAAATAGTCTTCAGTTTCGGCTTGTTTTTTACAAAAATAATCGGCACAATTTTTGTGCTGACCAAAAACATGACAAATACTGTTTTGTATATCATTTTTAAGAAGCTCTATTAATTCTGATTTTGTATAATTATCGGCTTGATTCTTCCTAAACTTAATTGCAGAAACCACAGCAGTTCTGAGATATAAGCCTTCTCAAATGTAAAGGAACTCGCGTATCTTGCGATAGTGCACGCAGTTTATTGCAATAGTTGCGTAAGATGTGGTTCCTACACTCTATTTTCTCTACTGTAATGTTTTTGTATGGACAACTTTCCAAGATTCTTTTATAGGTGCTACTCTCGCTATCCGCTATCAAATTATTATATTTGACCCCATACATTTCTTCACTTTTTTTAAAGGCTTCAACTAATATCGCCGCCTCCATACTACTAGATGAGTCTTCATAATTTTTATAACATGAGTGGTTTTTTGATTCACGCTGTTCATTACCAGTTCTAGCACAAATGGTACAGTACTTATTTTTCACCCCTAAATAGAAGACTTTTCCATACTGTTGTCCAATAACAGCCGCTGCGCCAGAAAGAGCATTGTAATTTGATCTGTAGGACCTTTTTGACCAACATCCATCGGCAATTACAGTTAGTAGTGGAACTCCTTTTTCGTCCACTCTCCCTATATCTATGGCATAGTTGGCTTCTTTTTTCGCTGCCTTTTGCATTTGAAGTGTTGCAGTGGCTTTCCAAGCCTTATTCACTTTTTCTGCGTATTTGACATATGTCTTTGTTGACATGAAAAGTATGTCTAAAGTCATAAAGAGTTCTTCTGTATTGGAGAATCCAATTCCAATAGTTATACCCGCAGCCACAGCTCCGGTTGTAACGTTCATGGATGACGTTTTATTAATATTTGTAAATATTTTAAAATTTTCATTGCACATCCTGCAATGAAAATGTATTGTGGACTGTAACCCAGAGAAACTTTCCTTGTAAGGAAATACATTGTTAATTGTACATCCAAGCTTAGTACAATGTTGGTTTAATTGTTGCATTTGCTGAAGAAAATAATAAATGTCTACAATTCTTCTCCCTTCCAACAATAATTCCATATATTTTCTTCTAAAATCATATTTGCTAGCCTATGGTCGAAACAATAATAGTTTACTAACATACTTAAAAAAATTGCAAGTTAGAATTTACCCCAGGTGACTGAAGACTGATGCTGTTTTGCTCTTCCAATTGAACTGTACATTGGACTGTAGATGTTACGTTGTTTTCAGCCATCTGGTTTGCTAAATATTTAAATGATCATGCATTCAGTAAAGAAAATGTATGTATACAATTACACGATAACGCATCAAAAAACTCTTTACATGACTTGTTACGAAAACTACTATATTTCCAAAAATAAGATATACATTGTTGTATTTACCGGTTTCGTTGGCAGCTTCCCGAAAACGCTGAAAGTTCGATATGTTGCCACCTAACGTTTTCTTGAAGTGACTTTTCGACGTACACTGTTTAATTTACCCATATTTTTTAAAAGTATTGTCAACAAAGAATGCACTAAACAAAAAGATCTCGCTCAACCTGAACACTTCAGACTCGTCACAAAACTGAAGCAATATTTGCATAATTTGAAAAGTTACTAGGATTAGTTGGTACCTGGTGTCAGCAGCGAGAGAAAAAGGTGCACTGTGTACAATTTATTTGTTCAATGTTTTATTTTGTAGTAGTAAATAATAATCTTCACAATTTTTAAGAGATCTATTTTTTGAGACAATTATTAACTGAAATTTGTAATTAAATTCCTATTTACATAATATAATATAACAGAAATATTATCATGGGAAAATATTTTTAGTTAGTTTACGCCCGAAAGTAAAAATTCGTTAAACTATATTGTATTATGGTAGTATAGTAGTACTTAATTTTTAGGATTATTCATCATTGTACCAGTAGGTATTCGTATTGTGAGAAAGAAAGTTCACTAAAAGGAGACGGAAAAGTTTTGAAGTCAGTTTTTCGCAAATTCGTTGCGACACTGTAAAAAAAATATCTGTACATGGTAGAAGAGTTATTGACGGCTTAAAATAATTGTATTAATTAATTAAATCTACAAAAACTCCCGGTGAATTTTTAATATCAGTTTTCTAAGGCGATTTATAGCGTGTTAAAGATTGGTGTCTAATAAGTAATAAGCATACTTTACGTCAAAAAATCTCTCTTAGTTTTAATTTTTTTTAAAAACTGTTCGGAGTTTTTGTAGATAATATAAACAAGTAAACGAAGAATAATTGAAATTGATTGTTAAATAAAATGTTTATAGTGGCGGGCGATTTACATTGCAATGTATAGGACAACAAACTACTCCAGCAGAGCCTTAAAACTTCGTTGTTGCTGTATATCGATCCACAAAACAAATATAAAGAGACAAAATAGAAACATTAATTGGATTTAAATACATTGATGGTCAGATCACACAAAGGGGGTAAATAGAAATAAATAAAACAACCAGTTGGCCTCGAAACATGTCGCTGTCCCTTCAAAATTTAACCCTGGAAAGTTACAGTTATCTTTACCAACATAGAGGTCACACTGGGTCATATAGACCCAAACAACAGAAAAAGCTCAAAAAAACATAATTTATTGCAAAATTCGGCCCCTAAATTAAAAAAATAAAAACAGAAACAATATAAACTCTTAATACAAAACAAATGTTCTTAATTTCTAATTACAAAGTCTGCAATGTTTTGATCTGTCTTCTTGGCACATTGCTCTTCTGCACCTAGTACATGCTATATTTGTTTTACGGTCTTTTGTGCAAAAACTGAAATTTTCGTCTTGTTCTGGTGTCTCATCTATGCCTAAAACTTCACGGATTTTGTGTCTTCTGTAACTGAGGGCCTTCTAGTCTCCATCTAAGTCTAAGTCATGGTGGGTCATTTGGACCCAATCCAGCGTTTCTGTATACATACCAGATATAAACCGCAAATATAAAAAATACTATCAGAGCACTCCGCACTGATTGAAAACATGCATCGAACTGAATTTACATGGGTGGTGGAAGGGAACTTGTCGCCGCTGTTGCTTTAGGAGCCCATTTAAAATTGTGTTTGGGTCAATAAGACCCATGTGTGACCCGCCAGGGTTAAATTTATTGTCATTCTTATTTCACGGTTTCACTTTCGTTCAAGGTTAAAGAACGAGGTGTTTTTCTTATTGTTAATTTCTGATTAATGCTGGTCAGTCTCCTACGCTGTTGTACCAGGAGGAGCTGCCAATTAACCATTTTACTTCAACACCGCTAGTATTGCCAGTTATTGGGGCTAGTGTTTTGTGCAAACTTTTTGCACGTAACTAAAAACATAAAAAACATAATCATTCCATCAAGTCTGACTTTATTTCATTAATAATCATCGTTGAAGGGGAGGTTTAGAGTTGTTTTATTTATTAATAACATTAATTGGACACACTTTTGTTCTTCATGGAGGGATTTCACCTACTTCAAATACTTTTTGTGAACCACTACAGTTATTTGTTACATCAGAGAGCAAGAGAACATATTATTCGAGAGTGCAAGATGGTTATGAAATTCGTTTATCTGCTTTATAAAAAAGTTTGAAACAGTAGGAAATGTGGTTAGGTGATTATTAACTTACTACATGTAAATAGCAACCCACCCTCAAAACATGTTTTCATAGAATCCAAATTGATAAAATGTTGGAAAACCACGTTACATTTCATTTAATTTTACTATAGGGATGTAATCGTTACGGAATTAAGTAGTATAACCCATTTACAACGAAAAGTGATTAGTTAACGTATTTTGTTTAGAGAGTATGTCACAGTCCTACCGATTTCACCTACGGGGCAACGGCAAAGGGAGCATTGTAATAGGGAGGGAAATATGTGCACGAATGAAAATGAAATTTACTAAATATTGGATAATAAAAAATCCAAAAACGGAATACTACATTCACAAACATGCTTAAGTTCAAATCGCTTCAATCCTAGATAATTGATACTTATATTCTCAAATACACCTTTTATTACACCAATAAAACTGCGGTGTTTTTGTTTTTAAACCCGTTGATTTATTAGCGTAATTTGTTGGAAATTGCTGAGACTTACATTTACGGAAAAGATTTGTAAACAACGCGGTAGTAATTGATAACTTTCATTTATTTTTGTACTTTTGTGTATACAGGGTTTTTCAACGAAAAGGAGCCACCCTTTATAACTTCTAACAGAATCAAAATTTGAAAAATCGGCGATACCCGTCTATAATAATATCGAGGGGGACACTTTTTGACATAAGTTTGAGATTTCATACCTTAACCCCCTGGGTCCCACAAACATACCCTTAATTTTTTTAAATAGCAACATGGGTCATGTGATACGTCATTTGAAAGGTCTTTTGATATCTTGCATTACTGCGTTTAAAATTTTAAAATCGTTCAATTCGTTTGTGAGATATTTTAATTTAAAGTTTTAGAGAACTGATATAATTTGTCGTTATAATAATGCAATATAAAAATATTACTGACTTTTTAATTTATTTTAAGTTTTATTTCCATGTAATTAAAAAAAAGTTTAATACAATGAATTTCGTATCAATTTATCTTGACTATAAAAGCAAAAAAAAAAATAAAAAACAACCATTTTGAAGAAAATTATATCAGTTCTCTAAAACTTTAAATTAAAATATCTCACAAACGAATTGAACGATTTTAAAATTTTAAACGCAGTAATGCAAGATATCAAAAGACCTTTCAAATGACGTATCACATGACCCATGTTGCTATTTAAAAAAATTAAGGGTATGTTTGTGGGACCCAGGGGGTTAAGGTATGAAATCTCAAACTTATGTCAAAAAGTGTCCCCCTCGATATTATTATAGACGGGTATCGCCGATTTTTCAAATTTTGATTCTGTTAGAAGTTATAAAGGGTGGCTCCTTTTCGTTGAAAAACCCTGTATGTTAAATGTAAGTAACAAATAACCATTCTATGTAAATGTATCAACATTTTGCGTGTTTCTATTTCTGTTCTATTTGTTTCAATATAGCGCTCAGTTGATATCTAAGAATCTGAATATTTCTATCTCTTAGTGGAGTAGGTAGGCCATAGTTTACTACAGGATAACTCGTATTATATCGCCCATTCAATAGAATACTGAGTAACTCAACAGTTTTTATTGGTGATGAAGATGAGTGGGGCAAGCCGTCAGGCGAGCCTGTCATATCCTTGAGCCAGTAAAAACGGTTACCTGGCGTGTGATGCATAATATTTTATTTGTTTGTTACTTGTAAATAACTGTTGCAAACTAATAAAAATTCTAGAAATTTCGATAAATTTCAAAAAAAATCGTATTATGTACCTTAAGACGTATATTGCTTTGGAAACGGATGTACACAAGTGTAAAATTTTACTGGCTAGTCTGACCTCTTTTTTGAAAATCCTGGCGTCATTTTACTGCCGAACTCATATTAAAACTTTTAATTTTCGGGATTCTTTTAAGCAAAATAACCCTAGTTTAACATAAAATTCTTTGACAGTAGTGCCATGAGTTTTAGCGAATTTTTTATTTTCTATCCCAAGTTTTCTTCTTTTCCTTTTCTTACTGTCTGAAGAATATGAATCATTGGATTCACTGGCCGAGGAAAGTAAAAACATTGAGGATGAACTTGACTCGTTAACATAAATCGAATCATCGGAATTTTCAATATATCCCTTGTATTTCTGTATATTTGTGCACTATCGTTACCAAACTACTCTGCTACGGAGTTTATCTCAAAATTAGAGTTATATTCTTTAGGAATTTGCTCTTGTACGAAATTTTCCTGTCAGTGATGTGACCTGGAAACCTACCATTACTAAACCTTCAAGTGTGTTTCATTCTATTCCACATCACAATTTTTCCTCTGTTCACAATAGAAAATAAGTAACATCAGAATAGTATATTAAAAAACAATTCTGATAGGACCAATCTTGAAGCACGAATTCAAAAAACTAGTGGCGTAACGACGAGTTATTTTAAAGAACGAGTGCTTCAAGGTCTTATGACACCCATTACACTCTGAACTATTCCGTAGATTGTTAGATTGGCATCTGCGTAAGTAGAAACCACTTTATCTTCTATCTCAACATATCCGTATTAAATAATATAATTCATAAATCGTCCTTAAATAGGATTACGCTTTTATAGCCGATGCTTACAAACATTACGTCTTTAAAACTACCTAAGTTTGAAAATTCGAAATATCGTAAGGATATAGAATACGCAACGTAATGAAAAAACTTTGAAAGTTTGAATAGTCTTGCTTTAACGTTTCGTTCTCTAGGGAAACGTTTGAAATTCTTCTTGAAGTAATTTATATACATATAATAACGGTATATTTCAGTCGGCCATTCATCATGTTGCTACTTTTCTTGAAGATGCATTTAACATTCATCAAAAACTTTATTCGATTCTAAATACATTGTTTTACCACCAAATGAGTGCATCCATTTTATGTAGGATAGTGTGTGTTTTTAAAGTTTAACTACCTATAAAACAAAATTCATGCGATAGGATGAAGAGTGTTTCAGAGTAATATAAACTTCGTAGAATTGGAATTATCTACATGTCTCTTTGTGAGTCCCCATTTACCGTAAATACATACTTACGTAGAAAATTTTTTATTTCGGATGTTACAAATATAAGTTCTACTTCAATAACATGTACTAATTTCCAATTTTGTTTCAGGTAAGTGAACATCTTCAAATGAGCGACTTATGGGCAAGTATTTAATAACATATTTAGTGATTTTGTTGAACCTTTATAAGAAATAAGGGTTACCAAGTTACTTCTCCCGATACATTTTAGACGTAAGAAACGTTGAATGTAGGACTCTCCCCAAACGATTATGTAACTACACATACATAGATGGAAAGATATTCTATTGGAAATTCTTTCATATTTTGTACGTGACTGTCGACGTTTGTACAGTCCATTTTCATTCATTCTTGTGTATCAGAGTGCACTGGAGTAAAACGGATACGTCTGTGTGATCGTGATCTGGAAACCCAGTCGATGTTAACGAACGGTGGTGATATAAAATATAATATGTTACATGTAGTACCTTTATGCATCAATGATACATACTAAATTTTAAAAGATTACTCTATAGTCTATAATAACGAATTAGAAAGGAAATAATTTGCCTTGTTTAAATTATATTATTAATAACGAATTTATGCCTGGAAAAGCTTTGTTACGTATGGATCAATATAGTTAATAGTCAGATAGCGATAATTATTACAGTAATCTCCATTAAACATGCAAATGACGTTTAAACTTGATAAGCCGAAGTGCCGATTTGCTTTTTGTTTTTTAAAATTGCGTATTTTTAAAGGGGAATGAGAGTCTGCGAACACGCAATTGCTTAGAACTGTGATTGTTAAACTTTTGGTAATCCATGTACGAATTTTCAAATTTTCTTTATCCAAAAACAAGATTTTATTTATCTGGTGGAACTTTTCATCTTCTCACGTGATTAGTATGGCGATATGTTATCGTTTTAACTGGAATATATGGAGGTAAATAAAAAAGGCAGGATTCAATTTGACCTAAATTTTCATCAAAAATATTAAAACCATTTAGTAAGTTACGTTACATCCCTTTCTCGTTTTAGTTTCGTGGCAATTTAATTAAGATTTACTTAAACTTTTGAATGCAATGGATAGTAAATTAGATTCGTGATGTGATTAAATACACAAAAGGGTTATCAAAAACCGATATTCGTAACGAAATAATGTACGAACTGAAAAATTGGGCTTAGTTTCCATTTTAATAGAGTGCTGAGGTCAATAATTGTGGTCTTGCCAGTAGTAACTTGACGCACTCCCATTAGTCTTCTGTTAATATTGACGTGACGCGCCATCCCATACTTTGTATTTTATCTTTAAAGGATCTTCTCTGCCACAACGATAGCACTTCTTAATCACACGCAAATGGTAGCGTGCGTTGCAACGCGAACAATCACTAGAGCTGTCATGGAGACTAATGGCAGAGAGGAATTACCACACTATTACTGATGCCTAATTGGCCTCCCAATCGGATGTATCGTGGTGTATCGGGTGTACCGATCCTGGAAGGAATTGGCTACCATACCACTACGTAAAATTTTAAACTGTGTTCCAGACAGAACTGTTACAAATAATTCCTAGTGAAAGCAAACGTAATAGAAATTGCAGTGACAGCGGGACGGCCCCTCAAACTCAAAGCAAATGTTGTACAGTACTGAACTGGTTTCTCCACATACAGTGCTAACTATAAGCAACATAACAACTCAAAATGCTGCAAATGGTCTAGAACTTGATCTTATGTTGTCGTATCAACTCGCACTTTAGCACGTTTTGACAAAGGACTAGAAGGAACAACCTACGATTGCTCGTTAGGATACTTTCTGATGGGCACTGTATACTAAATGAGCACATTCATGTTGAAGGAATCGGGTCTACCTCACGTGACGGTGCGGGATCGTGCAACCCTAATGATGAGGTACCTAAAAAAATTATTATTAAGACACCCGATAGATTAAATTTGTAAGTATAGGAAGTGAAGGGTGTAATGAATTCATTATGATAGAGCAATATGTAGGTAGATCAAGTAGGCATAGTTTTGTTTAAAATGTTTGACAAGAATTATTATTTATAATAAAAGTTCTTTTCTTTTCTATATGGTTTCTTTAATCATTTTTTTGTAATAAGCATAGTTTATGTTACAAAGTACATTATATTAATATAAGAGTCCAACCACCTTGTAAGTATTAGCTTTGAATTGGAATTCCACATTTTATTATTTTCCTTTTAAAGCTTTTTGTTTTACAAGTTACTTCTTTTTCTCCATTCGTTAACTTGTCGTTCTTGGCCATAGCTCTTGGCGCAGTCATCATAGAGCAGCAGCATATAGAATTCAGAACCATCCATCTTCAGTTGTCGGACACCACCATTTTCACCTTATAAGTATATAGATGCGTCTGCTGTTTGTTTCATTCCATTTACCAAAGACAATATACCTAATATAAGAGACTTTCCTCTCTATGGTCAAAAGCACGAAAATTTACAACTTTATTTGTACACAGGTAAACTAAACTAAAATTAACCTTGTGGTTAGCGCCACTGTGCAAAAATAAATACTATTTTCCAATTAAGACTAATAGCAGGTTTACTAATAAACGTTTTTTTCAATTTTCTGATACGGATATTAAAAAACGGTAAATTTAAATCTTTGTATAGTTATTGTAATTTAAAAATGTTTGAAAATTTAGAAAACATATCTCCTGCAGGGGCGAATTTCATGAAAAGTGTCTTCAAAAATGCTAAATGTAAAAAACCCAATTGGACAACAGAAGATAAAGCATTTTCTTTAGCTTTGTATCAAAGGGGTCCTAGATGTTACAGATTTTTAAGGTCCTGTTTACCGTTGCCATCACGGTCTTGTATACATCGAATTTTAAGAAGCGTTCCATTTGAAACAGGTATTAACGATTCAATGTTTAAAAAGTTGTCAAAACGAGTATCAAAGATGAATATACTTGACAAAACTTGAAATATCTTTAGCACAACATCTAACATTTGATAAATCCCATGATAAAGTTATAGGATATGTTGATTTAGGTAATTTAGGCAGAAAAAATGAATTTGGAAACCATGCCCTTGTTTTTATGGTATATGGACTCAGAAAAATATGGAAACAACCTATAGCATACTACTTTACCAAAGATACTGTAAATACAGATTCTCTAATTTTTTAAATTAAAAATATAATTAAATTGCAAGAAAGTGGATTAATTGTTCTTGCAACGGTGTGTGATCAAGGCTCTACAAACCGCTCTGCTGTAAGGCAACTTTGCAATGAAAATTCAATAAATAGATCTAGTCCATATTTCTACGTAAATAATAAAAAGATTTTCACCTTATATGACGTTCCACACTTATTAAAATCAACTAGGAATGCTTTGTTTTCATATGACATTATTTTCAATAAACATACAACAGCAAAGTCAGAATATATAAAACGTGCTTTTGAAATTGATAAATTAAAAAGATTTCAAGGACTCCGTAAAATTAGAGAGTCATATTTTGACATGAAAAAACAAAGTAATTTAAAAATGAAGGTGTGTGTAGCAGTAAGAACTTTAAGTAATACTGTAAGTTGTTGCCGCTTTTATCGAAAGTGTTATTAGTGCAAATTCAACAGATAGACTTCCTTCTGCAGCAACCAATACTGCAGAATTCATTCATGACATTGACACTCTTTTTGATAGATTTAATGGAAGACAACCATCTGCAGAGTGTGGGAAACCTTATCGGACATGTGCTTCTAATCTATCTAGGCATCATTTATTGTGGAATAAAATGCTGGAACAAATAAAACTCTTGGATATTTGTTTCCAAAACTGACGTATCACAAAAGACAAACATGCCATTTAAATCTGGATGGCTGACTACAATTAAGGCAACAAAGGAATTATTTACTGACTCAAAAAATGGGTTTTAAATTTTTGAGAACACGATCCTTAAATCAAGATCCACTAGAAAATTTGTTTGCAAGTATTCGACAATACAATGGAAGTAACACCAACCCTACCTTTTACCAATTTATTTCAACTTTAAAATCTGCAGTGTTAAATAATTTAATTTATGTTCATTCTAAAGGGCAAAACTGAGAGAATGACAATAGTGATGTATTAGACAATCTTATAAGTTTTTTAGCCGTTGATGTAAATCCTGAAGATGTTTCGTTAAATAACTTGGACGACGTCTTTCACAATGTAGACATTCCGTCAATAGATGATTGACGTATGTAGTCAAAGAAGTGTCTTTATTAATCGCTCATATTCACGAAATAGTATTATCTAAAGTAGATGATGTTTTGACTAAATTTTTTGGAATATAATAAAACAAATACACTTAACGGCGCAACAACACGGCATTTTATTAAAAATTACGCACTTTCGTAAGTCTACCTTATGTATATGGACTAAACATGACCGCCAGGGCGGCATTTGTCGCGTCAAAGGCATGCGGTACTCTGTTAATCTACTGACTCTGGTGTGAAATAATTGTATGGTATTGGCACCTCTCTTCTATTTTCTCTATGCAACCACTGAGCTTAGATTTTGTTCCTAATGTCAATGACATGAGCATATTCAAGTCCTATTGTGAGATATCTTGACGTAATATTTATGAGAACATCGCTTTCCGTTATAATTAATTCATTTTCCACATGTATGCTTCCTCCGCTGCATTCATTTTTAAGTTTGAACAGTTGTTATTTATGTTAACTATTTTCATTTTTCTCATAAGTTCTTTGGAACTGTATTTTCTTTTAAAGCCTACAGTAAATTCTACCCAAAACAGATTTACTTATTCATTCAATGCATTAACCTCTTATCTAACAGTCATTGGTGCCTCCACCCCCTTCTATCACTGCTGGTATCCTTGGAGCAGCTCTAACGTTCGCTAGAGATTCAATGCTACATCAAATCCATTAAAAGTGTAAAAGAAACAGTTCCATACACCCTTGAAACAGTTACTTCAATCTACGGTAGGCAAAGTTGACACAGTAACCAAAAAACTTCTCCTTGGTCGACCTATAAGGGTAAAGTAGAGACGGGAAGGATAGAACTTCAGCTGGACGAGAAAAGGGTATAGTCACGATACACCTACAGACGGTATGCTGATGCGCACTGGCTGACGTCATCTGCGATACAAACTCAAGTATACTATTTATAAAGTATGCAAATTTTGGACGTAAAGTGGGAAATTGTGAAGATTTAGCTTGAGCAATTACATTTATTATTAAAGTAATTACTTTTTGGCTAGGTATTTACACAAAATATCAATCAGAAATTGAAAAGAAATCAATACACTGTATCGGCCACCGAACGCAGTTGCATCTCAGGTGACGTCATGCGCAAAGCGAACGCCTTTGAGGCAAATAATGATCATACCGTCTGTAGGTGTATCGTGGGTATAATTATAATTTTTATTGTGGCTTTGGTGTTAGTGTTATCATTTTAGCACCTATATTTCATTTTTATTCGTTCGATGAAAATTAAATAATGAAAAGATAAGACGATAATAAAAATCCTAGTCTGATTAACTTTTTAATTAAACCTACGATATGTCTATAGTACCAAAAACTGATTTTATGTGTAACCTTCACATATTTAGAAGTTTAATAATAAAATTGGTTTAATTTGATTTCAGCCGAATGCTTTTTTACTATGTTGACAAAATAAAATAATGAACCACTGCGTTCAATTAATTTAAAAGTAATGGCATTGTGAACTGAAAGTAGGTCCTCACAAACTTGATAGATACTAAAACGATTCCTTTTCTATTACATTGAGCAATTTCGTTAAATTCATTAAAGTTTCAACTACACAATATCGCTACATCGCTAAAGTAAGCGAAACAAATTTTCGTCGGAATTAACTTGGGTTGCACAATACAATGATTTAGCCATTTAGGTTAGGGAGTTTTGCAAAGTTTTTATTATTAGGGTTTAACTTAACTCAAACAATTATTTATCAGCAATTGTCTGATTTGTTCATACCAGCTTGTATCATTGAACTCAGCTATACTAGCAGCAGATAAATGATATGAGGAAGACTGCTACCGTTACCGTTTTCTTTTGACACTGTTCTACTACGTTCAAAATAAAAAAAATTGGGTCATTTTTTAACTACCTCTGTGAAAGTGTCGCTGAAATTCATTCTCGTAGTGTTTATTAACAAATTAATTAAATTAATGAAAATTTACATTGCCTTTAATTTGAAGTAGGGCGTAAACTACTTTTATTAATTACACATCTCAGGTCTAGCGTATTTGATACGAAACTCGCAGAATATAATTGACGTTGAAAGCATTTTAAGCGCCCAGAGACAAAGATAATAATCTAATTTTATACAAGAAACGGTCTCTAATAAAATATACCTTTTCAAATTAAATTGTCATATTTTATAAAGATAAGTATAGAATTTGAGTTGGTTTGAGATTAAACAAACATTTAATGTAGTGGCAATATAAATTTGTTTTGTATTACAAGAATTCAAACTGCTAAATAAGAAATTAATTTTAAAATGTAATATATAATCTCTTCATAAGATTTCATTTGTATTATTTTGCTCGAGCTTATTCATGTTGGATTAATGTATAATATATTTCCATGAAAGGTTGGAGTGTGCCTCTCGGCTGAGAATTGCTTCTTATTTGCAACGTTGATTTTACATTGAAGACAGTCAGATGCAGAAAGCAACGGTTATTAGTTTTCAAAGGTTATACAAATACAGTTAATTAAGACAATTTTGCTTCTGTCAAAGTACAAATGTAGTTTAATTCACCAGCGAGCACTCCCCATTTTGTGGCTGGAAAGTTCGCGTGAATGACGAGTGTCATCCATGTATTTTTTTGACATACAAGTAATACAAAACACAAAAGCGGTTTTAACATTCTTGTCGATGCGATGTAGCAAAACTGAAAAATAGAATGTGATTCTAATGTAACTTCAAATAAATTGAAGTGAGAAACGTGAAAAACCATTATAAGAACAAAACTGCCAATACAATACAAAACATGTTGAGACGATTCTTATGGTTTTGTTCGATACCGCCCGAATAAAATTATCAAGTGCAGGTTTCCTGGCTTTCACAGGACAATTCTCTAGCGGCATAAGTGGTTTTGCTCTTTGTCGTGTTTCTTGCCACTTTCTAAGCATCTACTTAACTGCTGCCAAGCTAACGTCGATAAGTATCGTATAAAATCATCTAGGTTTGTAAAAATACTGGAATAATTTCCCCTGACTAAGAAGTAGTGAACATAATCGCCTCCTGATATCTGATCTAGCATATCAGCTCCAACTTTTGTTCTGTTGTAACATTTTACTGTCTCGGCGCCTTTTAAATCTACGGTATCATCATCAATATCTCTTCCATTATGCGCAGCAGAAACGAAGATTACGGCATTAACCCTTCCTGGTACAATTGCCGTCTCTCTACTAGAACTCCAAGACAAGTACATTTTCTCCTCCATCTCATCATGATCACCAGTCGCAACGTTGAAAAGAAAAGTCTCACCTTCGCTCCGGTAACGTTCCAAAAACTGCTCGCAGGTTTCCATTCGATTGCGTTTGTGTTCGTTGGTAAACTTGCGTGGTACCTATCGGTTCCCCCGATATTTCTCATTAACGAACCCTATTCGTTCCTTGAAAATGACCAATGTGTTCAGGATCATTTTGAATCGATTCGTCAATCCGAATACGGTGCAACAGTCACTGAAACTGGTTTTCCACTGCGAGATTCGTCCGAAATATCCAAATTACCGACCTCACTATTTGGAGATTTTATTGTCCATTATCGGATCAACTAAGGATAATCTGTATGATGAACACTTTCTGCCGTAAAAAATTCGATAACTGCACGTTGATTCAAGCGCATGCTCAAAGGTGGAATAACCATTTCAACGAGTACACAGATACATGCAACACCGAAGAAGTTTTCCAATTCCTAAAGATTTAAAATTCTCCACAAAGATTTGACCTCTTCAGTAAAGGATAGATGGCCCAAAATTTACACTTTTCTCATCTCAATAAACGTGGTAACGCGTAAGTTCAAAATATACTATTCTCCGTTTACCCAACAGAAATAGTTAAGGTCCTCCCTAAAAATTACCGTCGAATTTTCGAAACCCGGATCACAAGCAATACTTGCTTTCCATTGTTGTAGTTGGCGTTACCGAATTGACCATGAATTGACATCTGTAATCTGTCATTACGTTTTGGTTTTTCAACGAGTGTGTATAGTACCTGTTTACATTGCCGTTACTTGCTTCAATTGCTGTTCGTCTCATTTATTATTTTTTATAGTTGTACGGGTGTGAAACGAGTCGCTGCCTACATTAGCCAAAATTTAGTGGAGGATGAGTTTAACTATTTCTGTTTGATAAACAGATAGTAGTATTGTGATAAATTACTTCAGATGGTTGTAAATTTTAAAAATATTAAATTAATTATTTCCATTAACTACTCAGTTAACTGTAAAATCCTATTATTCTGATTGTGTTTGTTTATCGTGTACGCTATATCCGATGGAAAAACAATAAAATAGTACTCTGCATAACTGCTTGCAATGTATTAGATGAAGAGACGTGTGCGACATATTCACGTGATAGAAAATGTGAAACTGCTGTAACTAAACAAAAACTAATATCACATTACAATAAAGGATGAAACAAGCAGAACCTCGTAGGCGCCCACTTGGCTTCTCAAGAGAAAGGTATGCTCAAGTACTAGCTTAGCATCGAGTCTTTTGGTGTTTAGAGGATTAATTGATGCAGATTTATTAACAGCATGGGACTTACAAAAAGAAGATATTTGCTATTGTATACTGTAATGGTTTGTAATTCTTCACTCACTACTGGCCGGTTTTAAAACTGCTCGGGCGCCATGTAATGTCTTTAATTCCTCGGTCAATACTGCTGCTCGAGCGCCATGTAATGGTTTGTACTTCACTCACTACTGGCCGGTTTTACTACTGCTCGGGCGCCATGTAAAGGTTTATATATGTAAACTTCCTTTATTGGCTGTATAATGTTTTGCTGTGAAATAAAATTCAATTAATACATTGGTTAGTATTATTTCTTTAAATCAGGTACGTCAGTTACAAGTTAACGATTTCAATTTACAGGTTTTCAGGAATCAGGTTAATTTCAGGGTTATGGTATCAGGTTAATTAGCTGTTAGTCCCTTTGAGCGCAGCGCTACGGCTATACAGAAAGGTACTAGGGTAAGTTGTAAACTTAGCTCGGTTTGTACTACCGTACGTAAGTTTTCAGGCACGGAATATGGATAATTAGCTCGGTTCTACTACCGTACTAACTACAACAGGTTAAACAAACGGAATACAATTAGCTCGGTGTTAAACGACCGTACGTAATTGCATATATCAGGTATAAACGGGAAACGGAATACAATTAGCTCGGTTTTATAACGACCGTACGTAATTGCATATATCAGGTTATTAGGATTTCAGATCTGAAGGATTTCTCGGTAAGTTGCTTTTATTCCGGTGCAATTCCTTATAAAGGTATTTTTAGGACAGGTGGGAGTATTAGGAGGGAGAGATATTTTGTGGGAATGATGTTTTGGTTTACTGGCGACCCCTCCTGGTAGAAATTTGTATTATTTAAGGAATTCCTACTAGGAGTTCTAAAACAAATAATATTACAAATTTCACATCATTACAATACAACAAACAATTTCGGTAACAGTTTAGAATCCGGAGGTATCCCAATTTTGGTCAAAAATTTTAGGGAAGATTGGTAGGTTGTAGGTATGAATTTGTAATTAAAAAATACATATGAAAAAAATAGTAAAGCATTACTCAACACGTAATTGATAAGTCAAGAAATGGCTGACTAATCAAAAGAAACACCTGTCTAATGTATGCGAATAATAAATGGCAAAGAATTTAGCGAAGTAAATTCTCTTCTCAACCTAAGACACAGATCAATGTGTAGAATTCATTATTCATATTCATATATATGTATATTTGTAAAAGCAATTATGTCAACAATTATTTACACGTCAAGATGATTTACATTGTATCTATTACAATCAAAACAAAGTAATAGCATGCATAAATTCCCCCTCATTGTATAGAGGTGTCGACAGGAGAAACGCTTTAATTTTACCTTTAAATTAGGCGAAGTTCTGGGCAGTTTTGATACGGTCGGGCAAGCTGTTGTAGAATGCCAAAGACTTGTATTCGGGAGATTTCTTGTAGAACGCATGACCCGGTTGTCCAGGCGTAGCTTGTCCTTGTTGCGGGTATTGTGACAGTGTACATCTTTGCTGGTAATAAAGTTATTATTGTTATTATTGTTAGCTTAATATCGCTTTGTTGAGAATTAGGTATACATAAGTAAAACAGTGGCATTTAAATGGCCTTATATGTATAGTACATACTAGTAACCTGTAAGAGACGCTGTACACAATCGATAACTCACGAAATTGTAGAATAATCAAAAGGGAGTGAATAACCCATAAAAGAGAAATAAAAGGTACTTAACAAAAGTTGTACAATTCATAATTGCTTTGAAAAAATCAGAATACGAACTAAATGAAAAAGAAAGATGATTTTAAGACGGTGCAGGAAAATATAATAACTTGATCCATTTACGAGCATGTGCATGCGCAATAGTATTGCCTCGTAAATATCGATCCTTTTTTATGATCGCCACCTATGGAAAAATCCACCAACTTTTAACATTTTGCTATTATTCGCTATTGTTTTTAAACAATTTAGTGGCTTGCGGTCATTATGTTATAGCTTCTTTTAGTTGCCTGGGTAATATTCTCTTATAGGGAAAAATTGAAACGGCTTGGTGCATGACCCTGAATTCTAAATAATTACCAAAATTTATATTGTCTTCATCTTTAAAATATACAGAGTGTTCCTCAATTACTTACTGAAACTGCATGTGTATCCCCCAAGTGAAATTCAGTCGAAAAGCTCTTATAAATATATGGTCAGGAACTCCAAAGGAAAATGAGCACCCAAAGAGGGCTCCAAAAAGTTACTTTTATATAAATGTTTCACAAAAATAATGCAAAATAAATGTCTGAAAAACTGCACAGAAACGCGGTCCATTATGCCGAATATAATGGGCTAGTAGAAGAATATTTTTACACTTCTTTAGGGTATTTGACCCCCAAATTTGTTTCGACAAATTTAACGTTTTTGAATTCTGTGGACATTTTTTTCGGTGCGGTTCTTTTCTTGTATCATAATTTAATCATCGTTTGGTCATATAACTGAATAATGCAAATAAATAAATAAATAAAACAAAATTGAAAATATTAAAGTGTTTACAAATGATAATGTGTCCCAGAAAGATCGACGAATGATGAAATATTGGCCATAGAAAACTAATCCTGGAAAGTATATAACGTGTAAATGTCATTCGGTCAAAAATATAATTATAAGTTCAGATAAACAAAGGACGAAGACTACGGGAATTGTAATTTTGCAAGTAATCGTCCTCTATTAAGATATAAAGTAGTACGTCGTTTTCTCATATTGAATTTTGGTTTTCAATTCGATATCGGGTTTCTACTTCGTAAGAAATATTCTTCTTACTTGTTTGTAATTCTAAACTAAGAAATCCTAAAACCATGAAAACATAAAATAAGTTTGGAAAATAAAGTTAAGTGAAATACGATCAAATGAAATTAAAGTACTGCTCAACTCGCATTACTTATTTCTTTATAATTTCCTTATATCACCTTTAATTGTATATAAAATATAATTGAAAATTATAAGATCTTATTTAATTGAACGATTTCATATTCAACAAACACGACATCATAATGGCTTTATGGTTTTCAGTTGTTGAATTGAATTGTTCGCGGATACGGTAAGTTATTGTGATTTAATCTTCAAGGAGATAACTTACGGTACAACAAATCTTTTGATCCGAATGTACATATGAGCCATATGGCTTTAAAGCGCGTTGAAATTAAACTTTACCTAAGTTTAATATATATATGAACAAACGTACGAATAGGTACAATAGGACTGAAGAATACGATTTAAAGGATTTTATTTTACTACTGCAATGCAATAAGTTTCCAGAATATAACCACAGATAACTGTGATATAACTTTATCGGCAGAGCTAACTCTTTCGATATAAACATATTAAAAGAACTTGACAGCTTCCTCTAACATTTTAAACAATGCCCACGGCAAAATTATAGTCCGTCTAGAAAGTATCCGGAAAAAAGAAAGCACAATTACAATGCTTCGGTATATATTTTTATTACTTGAATTAAAAAAATTATAACAAATAATTAATCTTATTTACTTATACAACCTCCATTTAACTCCAAACACTTAACTAAACGTCCAGGTGCACCCGAAACCAGGCCAACACCATAATGTTCGGTGACGGTAAGCCAGGCCTGTAAAACTGAGCGAATCAAATCTTGTTTATTTCGTGGAGCTGCTCGTTCCACTACAATCTTCATTAGTCCCCATATGTTTTCAATCGGACTAAGATCTGGTGAAGCTGCTGGCCATGGAATTGTTACCAAATGGTGTTCTTGCATCCAAGCTTGAGTATAGGCAGACGTATGGCATCTTGCATTATCCTGCTGAAAACGCCACCCCTCTGGATATAAAGCATGAGCCGTTTCAAGAAGAAAACCATTTAAAATATCACAATATTTTGCACTATTAACAGTGCCATCAACTATACACAGAGGTGTAGCACCACGCTGAGATATTGCTCCCCAAACCATTATTTTAGTGGGAAATTTTGAAACTTGAACGGTAACATTTTCTTTTGATAGGATTTTTAGGTGGTTTCCACCAAGCTGGAAACAACTTTCGTCAGATACAAAAAACATTATTAAAATTATCCTCTCGAAAACGTTGACAAAAATCAATTCTTCGTTGCCTTTGTAGAGGTGTCATTGCAGGTATTTTTTTTGGCTTCCTTGATATGTAGCCTTGTCTTTTCAATGACATGCGGACGGTTTCTGGACACACTTTTAATCTTCGCTGACTTCCAAATCTGTTAGCCAATTTGCGAAACCCTAGGCGCGGATTGTGTCGTCGTAATGCCACTAAAGCGTTTAAATTGTTTCCGCGAATCTTACGCGGTCTTCCCGAAACTGGTCCGTGCTTCATATCTGTGCCATTTTTTATCCTCTTTATTGTCTCATATACTGCACTTTTTCCGAGTTCAGTCAATTGGACTAATTTTTTAACGTTTCGAAGACCTTTTCTATACAAATATTCCACCAATTTTCTTTTTTTTACTTGCGACATTATTTCACAAATCTTAAGCCGGTTTACAATCAACAATATTTGACACTTGGGGTTGTCATGCGATTTTGGTCATAGCCTACTATCGACACAACCTACGTGACGGATTACTGTTGTTTTAGAGTGTTACAGGAAAAAGAATATTAAAATTAGGAAAAATATAAAATTCCGGATACTTTCTAGACGGACTATAAATTCACGATAGAAGTAGAGGAAATCAACATGTTGCCTTTTCTGAACGTGCTCATATATAAGAAGGAAGAGGGGCACCTCAGGTGAATGACAACTACGCACAGCAACATATATCTAAACGCCAAATCCCATCACCATCCGGCGCAGCTACAATCACTCGTGAAAACGCTGGCAAGGAGATCCAAAAGAGTTGCTGACCCAAACGTCCAGAACACAGATGTCAACGCTTGCAACAGCAGTTATCCAGAACGGTTTTACAACAAAAAACATCTGAAACGCTCCAAGAAAACAAAAGAACCATCAGCAGGCAAAATAATATGTGAAAGCAACAACTGACAAAATAGCAAGAGTGCTGAAGAAATCAAAACGACGTTCAATAGAGACCGAAAGATATCGTCGGTGCTCCCAACACCAAAGGCCAGAATCGACTTGGAAGACTAAAGAGTGTACAGCAGAGGCGGATCTAGAAGATTGGTGGACGGCGGGGCGCGCCAAACGGAAGAGGCAAGTGGAAAGCAAGTTTGTATTTGACTGAGGGCGGAGATAGGTCATTATAATTTCTTCACTGTATCTAATTAATAGCCCGGGAGCCGGCCACCTTTTTTGCAATCAATTAATATACTTTTTATACTTCGTGAGCTGCTTTATTGTAACGAGACGGTAAACTTTTTCCTCTGCAAAAATGTTCGCAAATGGGTCCTACGGGGGTGCATAGGGGAAAAACACGTTGATTTGGAAATGATAAAAAATGGATGAATATCATGGGAAAACGGCCCAATTAATTTGTGGGACAAAGTGGGCATTTAATTACGCAAATATTTACTAAGCTACAGAAAAAAAAATCAGCTTGATATTCATTATTTGTGTTAATGTAGTAATATCTACATGTCTTCAGATGGGGACACTCTTGATGGACTCATTTTTGTTGTAGAACAAATGTTATTTTGAACTACTTACAAAAAAACTTCACAGTTAGCTAAAAAATTAAGTGATATTAATCCATTTTTTGTAATTACCACATCAACGTGTTCTACCCTTGCGCACCCCGTAGGACCCATTTGCGAAAATTTTCGCAGAGGAAAAAGTTTGGCGTCTCGTTAAAATAAAGCCGCTCACGAAGTATAAAAAGTATATTAATTGATTGCAAAAAAGGTGGCCGGCTCCCGGACCATAAGCTTTGGTAGAAGGTACGAGAGGGAAAGTGAACAACAGTTTACGCGCCCATTTTCGTAGCTAACATGAAATAAGATGGTCTTGCTAATGTAAATTTGCATTTGAAACATTATTTCGCCGTTAATTACGCTATTTGAACTTTAATGTAAAAAGCAAGCGCCATTTGACGTTGTCTAAATATTTGGGGATACCAAACGATCGATAATCGGATTAACATCTGGATATTTACATTTGATTGTAATTAACAAGTGACGCTGGTTAATTTATTCACTATGTTAACGTGTTAGATAATATATTTCTTGCTTTCCATTAACTTTAGTAACTAACAATAATTATTATTGAACATGACGGAATAGAAAAAATTTAAGGAGAAAACCAATTTATTCCTTTCTAGTTTCTATTCTTTTCCAACTTCGGCGTCGTCCAAGAAAATTAAAATTACAAATAATGTCTCTCGGCAATTAGTGAAGGTGAAAGAAATGTGTCTAATCAACGGAATAATAAATTCGGGCATGTAGCTCTTATCTCTTTTTTTACGTTTTGGAATGAAAACTAATCGTAAAGCTGGAAATCTGAATCTGATGTACGTTTTATTCTATTTGAGAGGATATTGACGATGAATGAGATTGATGCTGTTTACAAATCGAGTTTATTAAAACCATATCAGTATCACATGGGCGTACACAATTACTGTTTTCAATCGAATATTGCCTTATCGTACGAAATGTGATTACTGATTAAATTTAGCGAAGTGCTTCTACTATGTACGCTTTATTATGGTATCACGTGAGGCGATATTTAATGTGAGCTTTCAGTTATATCAAAAATGTTTCATGCAGAATTAATGTATCGGTTATACGTATATCTTATTTAAAATACGTAGTACTGACCAACTACATTATTTTTAATGAGCGACAAATCAAAACATCCACTTTATTAGATTCCTTTTTAGGCACAGCGGGAGATCAACTTGTTTGTCTGTCTTTTATCTTTATTTTCACAGTACGCTAAGCCAAAATTCTGTGTATTACTTAATATAAAACTTCAACATTCTCGCAATCGTTGAAGTTTTTATGATGATATTGACTTGTTTACAAGTGGAATGTTCAAGATGTTAAAATTTTCAAAATAACGTCAATGTAAACTGGATTTTTATTTATTTAAACCTTTACCGATGTATAGGTAACACTCCTTACACTTTTTGAAACACATTAAATTTATAAGAACTATAATATGAAAGTTGAACAGGGAGAAGTGCACTTATTTACAGCCAACAATTTTAAACGAGCAACAAGGGCAAATTTGTTAAACAAACTGTATTTAACAGAAGTTTGAGTGCAATTTAGTATAATTGTTACAAGGAATGTAGCATTTCTAGCAGTAAATACGTTATTGTAGCTTTGCTTTCTAAAAACGAGCTTAATAGCATAACATAGCAAACGAATCAGAACTTCTCGAAACAAACTTTTCTACTAACAAGGCAGTAGAAACTTAAACTTTTGCACTTGACACGTGGTTTACTAATTCAGCTCATTTCTTTCAATAAAATATAAGCAACGAAATAAACTAAATGGCGTAAATACAAAATGCTGTTTTGAATATATCGCTTATATGCTGAAACATTACTCAAAATAGGTGTATTTTCAGAAGAAGCAGATAGAAAGTGTTTAGTGAAAGTCTCAAATTCGTTTAATTTTATGGAGTTTGAACTAAATCCCCGATAGGGAGTCGTTAAAGGGTATGTGTAAAGTGATCTGTCGTCCTCACCTAAAAAAGTTGTACTCTTCATAGTTAAAACATTCTTACTGCTACCATATACTTTTGAGTGCGGCATAAAACAAAATGTGAAGATTGTTGTTGGTATCAAAAAAGTATATTAAGCCTAATCATCTTTAAAGGTTCCTTCCTTTAAGTGTTGGAGTTGGAGATTCACGTTGTACTTTCACTTTTGTTAGTTTTAGTTGCGCTACATTCAGTGTATAGCAGCAATAAATGACTCCGCGTGTACAATGGCGCACTACTGAGCTACCGCTTAACTTGGCGTTCTATTAGAGTAGAGTAGAGTCTGAGTACTGTCTACTGTCTAATGAAGTACTTGCGCGGTGTAGGGCTGTAAGAAGAAGACAGACAAGTGTTATCAGGAGTTTAGGACCTCTCTGGAGACATCTCACACGGTGCGCTGGGGTAAATCAAGCAGAGGGGAAAAACTGAACAAACTGTAAGGGCTGAAAAGGTGAACTTTGTAAGATCAGAATACGAATCGTTAGACACCCCACTGGTCGGGGTAGTACAACCTTTTCAAAGTTATCTGTTGTACACCGGATTAATACTAAAGGAAAGTAAAGGTACCTTTCGACCTTATCAGTCATTGGGGAAAGCTTATGGGGAGGGTGCACGCGGGCCGCATCGATGCGCCTGTGAAAATCTGCAACGGCCAGGATGGCTCTAGGAAGGACTAGGGGAAACGTGAAGTTCTCCGAGATATTATTGAAATGTTGGAGAATTCGAAAATGTGCAAATGGCGTAGAAGGTAAGTGACGGTCGAAAACGCTTTTAACTTCCTGCCAACGCACGTGATGCTTTAAATAGCATGGAGCTACTACCACTGTATCGGATCGTCATCAGAGAGAAGTGCGAATACGGTTACTGTCGGCTGAACAGTATGTGTTAGAAGTAAACCGTTGGTAATTGGACCACTTCTATAGAACATCGCGTATGACTCATTGTTGAACCTGTAAGTTCCCAGGCGTGTGTGAACCATTATCTATGCTGATGACCTAATGGTCATAATACACAGATAACTAAAACAGGCCATAGCCAACGCAGAGACCACTATAAAGTCGATTAACGGCTGGATGCAAGCCAATAAGCTTAGCCTGGTTGGTGCCAAACTAAGGGCGACTCTCTTTGCCGGAAGGAGGAAACTGCCACGCGCATCAATAAACAGCAATGGGGTGCATCTGATAGAAATACTAGGGGTAATTATCGATATAAATTGGAAGTTTCACCCATGTCGCTATGAGGGGAGGAGGCGGATAATGGCTAATAAAATTCTTTACGGTGACGAAATATGGGGAGCCCGGATCGTCAACTCCTGCGCCCGAAGCTACCTGGCAAGAGCACAAAGAAATCTGTAATTTTTACATTACTAAAAAAACTATCGTCATCTATTTACGTGACCACAATAGGTAATTGCATTTATATGTGATCCAGGTTGATCTCTAAGGAACTCCAGGGAAGAGTGTGTATTTTTCGGAAACATCCCGCCATATTCAACGTTTCAATCTATGCATTCATAAAAAAACTCAGTGTTCAGAAAATGCAGTAGCATCTATTTTCAAACAACTTCAAAAAGTTGGTTACTAAATTCGTCCGGATGTCTTTGTGTCTGTGCGTTGGTCGATGTTACGGGGTTTGGAAAGCTAGAAGTGGTGTCATCTTACAGGAAATTCTTTACCGATTCCAAATCTCCGGTAAATTTTTTGATCGGATCACCCGTTCGCCGTCGGGACGCCATAAAAGTGAGTTTTGAAAACTTAAATGGGAACACCTATTTTTTATTTCACTTTTGGAATCTCCATAAAAAACTATTTTCAAATTGCAAATTTCACCCCCAACTGCAACCCCTTTTTTGGGGGTGGAAAGGGGGAGAAGAACGATCTTTTTTTACTTTTTTTTCCTCCAACATTTTTTCGTGGTTTACAAAATTGTCCGTCACCCTCTCCGCTCCCATCCCCATTAAGAGTGGAAAGAAAAACAATGACTCATTTGTGCAGAATCCGTGGTGCTTGTGTCTTAGGTTGAGGTGGGGGTGGGGGTAGTTATATAGAATACATATATATTGTATACGCTATATAGTATATACCATAATTAGGTACAGATTTGAAGTTGGTTGAAATTAAAATTCTATAAGAATTCGCGCCTTTTGATACTTGTTACAATTTCATTTAATCAAATTATGTAGACGACATTGACTTGAACTTGGGAGTCTAAAGGCGCGTTCTCACGAGTCAAGTTTAGTTGATCAACAAAAGTTGATTGAAAACTGTACTGAGAACCTTTATTTCAATAGAGTTGATCAACTTTATGATTGATCAAGAAACGCTCGACCCAATCAAGTCGTTCAAGCGATGAGCCATCACAAATTGCTTTCTAGTTGAAATTTGCGTTAAAACGTGTGAACTAGGCAGTCAACTTTTGTGGCCTGCTAGTACGCTAGTAACTGTCGCCAGTGCACGTGCTTGTGTTTGTTTTTGAAGTAAGAATTATTTAAAATTACCAATAATAAAATATGAGCGTCAAGTGGTTTGAAAATGCTATAATTAAATTTTTGGAACTATATCATAAAAGCATGATTGTCTTTGGAACTACCAATTGGATAAATATAAAAATAGAGATACGCGAGAAAATGCTTTGGGTTCTATTGTCAAGGAAATGAAAATTTTTGGTCTTACTATCGGTGACCTGAAAAACAAAATCAAGACTATCAGAACCATCAATTCTTCTGGTATTCTTAAATCGTTTCTATACCCTTCTTTATCCTTTAATGCCAGCTCCTTCAGCAAGATGTCTGACGCTCGAAATCTTTTTCTTCTTAAAATTCACTGTCTCACCCAAAAACGACGTTTCTTACGACTTTTTTTCATATTCCATCAAGTTCTTTTTAGTTCTTCTTTTAACAAAACTGCAACCACCTCTACACATTCACGCACAACAGCATTCGACGCCATTTGTAAGTATAAACTGTTGATCAGTTTATATTGAAATGTGTGAACAACAACTGATTCAAATTGTGTTCAATTTTTGTTGATCAACTAAAATCGGTCAAGTAAACTTGACTCCTGAGAACGCGCCTTAAGATTTCTGCGATAAACTGAGTTAATACTTATTGTTGCTTATTGTGAGCCTTTAATTAACAAATTTCCAAATAATATAAAAGAGTTAAGTGAATAATATGTTCCGTTGTAGATAATTATTACAAATTACTAAAGTTATACCATACCTGTAATTACTTCATCGGGAATGTGGGAAATTTTTTTAATAATATACAGATAAATAATTGTTTTCAAAACTTTTAATTATTAAGTTGAATATCTAGTAGGTAATGCTCTTTTTTAAATGTGTCATATATACAACATCGCCCTTATATAATTGTTCATTAAACAAATAAACAAAGGAAACCGGCTTATTAACTAAATTAAGTACCCCATTTCCAGAAATCGATAAGATATTTCATTATCTCACATTACACTGTGTCTCTGTCGCATTTCCATTGTAAACACGTAAAAAGCCTTACTATATCATATATCTATCATAAGATATTTCGTCTTGGAATTTCACAAGAAAACTTTCAAACCTGTTCAAACAATTTTGCACATTTCAAAAATTCCCATTTAAATGTTACATATCGTTGGAAAAATATTTCGCTTAAAATCCTTATACTTCATTTAAAAATGCCAGCCATGACGAGCTTTGCATAATTCAATAGAATATTCATTGTAAAATGCAATCTTAGTCCGTTAACACGGTTATCTAATTAATGTCTAGGTTCAGTATTTTAAAACGAGCTTTTGTGGAGATGGCTTTCCTGTCACAATCTTTGTATTCATTTCCCCCCTGGCACTCCTCGTTATCTGCAACAAAACGTCAAGATTTAGAGAATGTTGAAAGAATTCAAAACTCATTTCATTATTATGCATGCATTTAAAGAAGTTTTAAACTCGTCGATTTCTTTTTTAATTAACAGATTTGTGCCACACCGTAAAGTCCCTACGCATTAATAATAATAGGAAGAATGTCACCACTTATTCCGGTTCCCTGGTGTAAACTTGTTTAACGACAGAGCATCAAAATCGATTGAAATAAGGACGATAATGTTCATCTTTGCCACCTCTTTCGCAAGGTTGCTGAAGAAACTCTATGTTATAGGGTAACATGCGATATGGGCCGATATGTCTGGTAAACTTTACTCACTTTGTTCACTTATTTAAATGATATACGGTTTTAATCAATGCAATGCTTCGTGTGTGGTTTTGGGGCCATAGTACAGAACAGCCGGTCAATGTGTCACACTTATTAGTTATCTTGTATCCAGTGGCGTAGCGAGGGGGGGCATCATGCCCCGGACGCTACTCACAAAGGGGCGCCAAATGATCCGTAAAACAAAAAAATTGCTGAATAATTTTTATTTTTATTATAATATTGATTTCTGGAAAATATATTTTATATTTAGTGCCAGTGTAATATAATAAATGTTAATTCGCAAATAAAAAGGGAAAAAAGGAACACTAATAGTCTAAACTAAATCAAACTATAATAATATATTCATAATAGAATATAGAAATGGTAATGGCACGTCTTTTCTACTGGCAGGGCTGACTCGACCTGTGGCTGTCAGCAGTCAGCACTTATGGCATCTACTGTGTGGTTACATAAATTATCTCCTTTCTTGATTTGTCTGATAAAATAATATGTTATACCGTTGAGTGAAAGATATATGAAGAGGCGACACTATCATATAAAATTGCGTACCCTAATGCTTTCTCACTCTTTTCTCACTTTTTTTATTTTTCCTTTCCCCACCGTCCACAAACTCGTATCGGTATAATGCTGCCCCCGGTATGAATTTTGTCTAATCATATAAGAAGCCGGAGGTATAAATGTCGTATTGTTGTGGTAGGTAAGTACATACGCCAACGCACAGTTATGAATTAAAACGCATTGCATGCGAAAGTTCAAATAAATAAACGAAATCTGTCGAATTAACAATTAATGAAACGTAGGTAAGTAATAAAGTTTACACACTGATTTATTTGAAACATGAAGGAAATTACCAGTACCTACCTATACTGTTGATTCTCACAAATTCGTTAAATACCTACTTAAGTAAGTTAAATAAATAAAGGATAAACTATTTCTGCCAAAAGCGACGACTGCGGATGATCTAATGCAAAATTATTAACACGGTTAATATCAACATGTAAACAAGCTCAAAAATAATTGCAAATGATAATAATCGATACACAAAATTCGAATAATTTGTCATACATTAAAAGATAATAATAGAACTTTTAAGTTGTTTCTTTTTGTGGTTATATCGGTTATAATAGCCCTTAATCAACCGATATAACCAGAAAAAGAAACAATTTAAAAGTTCCATTCATATCTATACGGTTGTAATAAACGTAATAACTTATTATTTAAAAGATAATATGTAATTGCTAATGAACAAGTGAATTAATATAGGTTTTACAAATTCCGTGTAAAATACTAATAAATAACTGATTAACGGAGTAGGGCAGTAGGCCCTTACATAAAGAAACTATAGTACCTAAATGAAATCACGTACCGCAAAATATCTCTTACATGCTCATAAATGGAAGTAGAGAAAATGTGGCTTGTCAATCATTTATGATTACAGATGTTATGTACCTACCTATAATAGGTATTTGCTTTCGAAATTGGTTAACGATATGGACTCCACCTTGTACACCTGCTCCAATCGTTACAAAACGTTGATAAAATTTTACTGAAGAAAACTACAAACTAATGTAATGTACCCAGACCAGTCCTGAAGGGAGTCCGCAACTATACATACTATACAAAGCAAGGATATAAATAAAAACAATGACTGGGTAATGTTGTACCCTGGCTTGGCTATCGCGCCACCGTTCTTTAATGTACTTTGACACCCAGTAATTACCGTCTAGTGATTAACCCGGTTAATATATATGTGTATTGCGGAAATTCACTGCTTGGATCAAATAAAACACCAAAAATACATAGACTTGAAATGGTGGGCTTTGTGCAATGATGGTTCAGCTTTTTATTCGGTAAGGAAAAGAACCACCAAGAAAAACCTTACCGTTCAAATAACATGTCAAAACAAAGACAAAACTAAACATATACCACACACAAATGCGGACATTAAAACAGACATATGTACATAACTAAACTAAACGATGGCATAAATAAAAGAACAAACACTCCGATTGAACATTGAAGGTATTCCAAATAAATGCTTAACAAAGTACACTTAAAGCAAGAAATTAATGATAAAAACATACCTTTTAGAAACACTTAAAATTATTTAACTGTGATGAAGTCTATCCTGTAACCTTACACAAATTATTTTGAGGCAGAAAAAATTCTCACTTTTCGATGAGGTTTACCGTAACGTCCGTAACTACCTGTGGTATTCACTGTTTCAGAAATTAGTCTTTCTGTTTCCCACTTGAGGTGCCTATACATCTTCATTTTCAAAAATAAATTTATTATAAAGTCATTGTGATTTAAACAAGTTCTATTGTCAAGCCAAGCGGATGTGTTTTCCAGACAGTCAACAAGGTGCTTTCTAATATGTTTTGCAACGTTTTGAGAACACTTATAAGTATCAAACGCAATAATAAATTCCTTTAAAAGTTTATCAATAATGGACACAAACTCATTCGAGGGCCGTTTTAAAAATTGCACACTATCAGCCACAGAGTAATCTCTGCACAACATCAGCAGCTCCCGAGGGCTACTAAGTTGGTCTCCACGTTTAAGAAATTGTCTGTTGCAATTGTGGCAGTGATATTTATTGTCCAGTTTATATAATAAATATCCCGCTACGTATACATTAGAACACGTTTCTAAAGTCGGGTTAACTGACTGAGGAACTACGTCATCCATATTTGATTGTTGAGGAACAATATTTTCTTTGTTTTTTGAAGAGGGTCTTCAAGATGTACCAAATGTTCGACAGGTCTGTGCATCTCTTCATCAACCAAATCTGCAGAAACTTCTGGGAGAGTTAGGCCTTCCACCTCTTCAGATACTTCACAATTTCCCGTATCGTCTGCCATCTGTAACCTAACATTCATATTTTGTTGAATAGCAATTCGACACTGCCGAACCGATGGTGTAGGATTATATCCTCCCCTATGTCTGATAACAGAGAAAAAGTTTTCAATGTCATCCTAGTTGACAAATGATGTTATAAGATATTTGACACCGTCAGTTCTCAAATGCTCCCATAGGAGTAAGATGGACTGCAGTGTCCATTGAAACCCTTCTAGACAATAAATATTTTTTCTTTTTTTTTCGTTTTCAAATACTTCAATTTTTTTAAAGTATTCTAATCCCGTTTGTAATGTCCTAAAAGAAGTTTCATCAAAGATAGACAATGGTCGCTTACGTGGATTCGGATTATGCAAAGCTCTGCTATTCAACGCATCGAAAATGTCATTCACCCTCCCAATAAATTCCGAAGTATCTAATGACGTAGTTGATACTAATTGTTTTGTAAGGGTTACTGTTTTTATAGCGGCAGAAACTGTATGGGAGAATATTTGTGCGGCATACTTTACCCGCATCTTTTGAAACGTCGTTGGTGAAATGTGACTCGATGATATTTTTTGCATCGCTTTCGTGGTGTAGCTTTCCCGGTCAATTTCGTAGGTTTTCACTACGTCACTCCAGGAATTGGTTTCCCATCAACACGAAATTGCACTTTGCTGTTCATCACATTATTCCGCAGACTTTTCAGTAAATGAGGTGCATCAAATAGCGTGAAAACTTCTTCGCCTTCTATCGCAATCATCGGTTGTTGTCGATTGGCACCTAATAAGGTCATTGCTTTACGATTATTAGACCCCTGGTCGCAAACTAAGACTTTCGGTGCGAATGATAATTTTCTTAAATGTATGACGACATGCTCTATAATTTTTTGTAATGAATCCCCATTAACTGGCCCAGCTGACACAAAATATCCCAGAGGAATCCTCCAGTTATAAAGAAGTCCTCGGATCAAGAACACAAGGGCGGTATTAGCGAGTTTTGGTATCCTTCCCAAATGTCCCAAGTCTTCGTAACCTTCAACGATGTCTTCACATTTATTTAATTCCAATTTCTTCTTTAACGAGATTTCGTCAAATAACACAACACACATTTTTTCTCGGTCACTCATAGTTTTTGCTTTAGAGCTAATTTTTGCATTAAACTAGTTTTCACACACCGGTTCTCAAATTCCAGACACGCATCCAATGCTGGATTGTTCGTATGGAAGGGAGGGTGAATTTTAATTTGTCCAGCATAAATTTATAACTCCCAGGAGACTTGTAATGCAAAGATAATGCGAGTTCCTTTTCAGAAGGAGTCCAGTGTTTCCTGTATTTATGTGAAACTTGCATATTAATAAACGTTTTAACTGCGGAACTTCTGTATTTCAAAGTATCGTCCAAAACAGCTCCAATAGAAAATCTGGTAACCTTTTTTTTTAAACGAAATGTACGAGAAGTTTTCGCTTTCAATTTTTTTCTTAAATATGTTACTTTCGCTGCAAGTACTTCACATCTTTTTATTAACACATCCTGAGTAGGTGATGGCATTTGTAAAATTCTTTCACTGATTATGGAGTCTCTTCCTGTCGTGGAACTTACATCTGAACTGTCTCTGCACTTTTCTATTCTTCCAGCAAATTTCGGAAGACCTGTCAATCAATAAAATAGAAATGGATCTTATCAAATATAAAATGAGATAGTAAGTGAAGGTGGTGACTGGGTAAGCGATATCTGTAACCCACAATCGCCAGTCGGCTATCGGATAAAGGCAGAAACATACCCAACGCGACTATTTTAAGCACTTTATCGAAAATACACTTAAACGATATGGAGAGTGGCGTTCTTCATCTGAGCGGAAAGTTATGTAAAATCGACATTAGCGGTGAAAATAACTAGCGATAAGGAGAACTTATGCAAAAAAATCGTATCTATACAAGTGTGAAAGTAACAGAAAGTAATATTGAAGCCATTGAAGGTCAATTTTCTGTTCTTGGTACATCTGCGTGAAATAACCCTATTCTCAATAATTGTTACTTAGATTGCATCATCATTTTGTTCCTATTTTCAGCAATAACAACGAATAACGACAGTTTGTACCCACCAGTTTGCGAAAGCAATATTACACTCAGTACTGTCGACAGAAAAAATATACAGGGTATATCACGGAACGCGTTCATTGGAAGTTTCTAGGGTCCCTTACTACTTATGAATTTGAAACTTTCAGGTTAAGGATAACCAACAGCTTCTTTTGTTCTAAAATATTGTCGATGTTGTACAACTTCCGGAAGGACGGGAAATCACCATTCATCTTCTTATGTATGTTATTGCATTTTTGGATTATACAATCGATTCTGCGTTACACTGTATTATATTATCCTATACCTACCTTCAACTGTTTTTGAGATATTATGATTTTAAAAAAAAATTACGTTTTGCGGAGGGATGTTTAATAGCCCATTTAATGAGCATGACATCCAGATAAACATTTGTTTGTCTAATCATGTCTCACACAATAAACCCGATATTGTTATAATAATTAATAAAATAGATAAACATGCTGTCATTATTGATGTTGCTGTGCCATTATCCACAAATATTATAAAAACTGAAAACGAGAAACGCAGAAAATATGAAGCATTAGCAATTGAGAAGATGTCAATTTGGAATTTGACTAAAATCTACATTACTCCAATTTTTATTTCGGCAACAGGTATAATTTCTTGTAAATTTGAATCATATTTAACATCACTAAATTTAAATCCAAAATTATTTGTAATAATACAACCAGCTGTTTTATTACAAACATTGTTATCCCCCATAAATTTAATTATTGTACCACTATGTAACTGTGAATGAATAAATAATAATAATAATAATAATAATAATAATAATTACTTGATTACGATCCGTGTGGTTAGTTAACCAGGCTTGGTCTGAGTATCGATAACAAGGGAAGTATAATAATGATATCTTTTATTGAGAGCAAACTATTAAATTACATAAGATTGTTAAAAATACGTTAAAACTGCACACTTGTTCTCAAAAGGAGTGAGTTCAAGTGTCTACAAAAAAAGTAGAGACCTGTTCTTCCACTCAACCCTGTTAGACGTTCATTACCGTATTTTATTTTGGCATACTCACAACCTACTTTCAAATGTGCATAGGTTTTGAGTGCAGTTTTAATCAATATTAGATAAAAAGCGTTATTAACTATAACTACAAAACCGCTAAAGATAGGTATAAGGATTATAGTTTATCGATGCGTAAATTAAATCGCCTTCCAAATATGTAAAAATATACGGGGTGTTCCATTTGAAAAAAAATTACTTTTGGTGTTTGAAGTTTTTTAACTTTGCCACTAATTTTGAACGCCCTGTATAATCTGTGATAGGTTTGCAAATGCATTTTGTGAACCCTTACGGTTTTACTTCGTGTTTGTAAAGTATGAATGTTTTGCATTCAAAGAAGAGCAAAAGACGGGCTATTAAACATCCCTCCGCAAAACGCAAATTGTTCAAAAAAATCATAATATCTCAAAGACAATTGAAGATAGGTATAGGTTAATCTAATACAGTGTAACGCAGAATCGGTTGTATAATCCAAAAATGCAATAACATACAGGGTGTTCCATTTAAAATAAGAAGATGAATGGCGATTTCCGGTCCTTCCGGAAGTTGTACAACATCGATAATATTTTAGAACAAAAGAAGGCTATTGGTTATCCTTAACCTGAATGTTTCAAATTCATAAGTAATAAGGGACCCCAGAAACTTCTGATATACCCTGTATACACTCGAGTTTGAAGATGAATGAATAAATAACCATTGGGCCAATTGGGGTCAATGTAAAGACTGTTTAAAATCTACGACTCTAAGACCGAACGATGCAAAGTGCCCGTTGTTTGGGGGTTACAACGCCATCGCTAAGTTTAGAGGTTCATACAAACAAACGTACCTACTGGCTAAAATGGTATGAAATTGTAGTATGTATGTTGTAAATGAAACCTTTTTTAATAAGAGTAAAATTTTATTATGAAAATTTGATGTGTGTAGACACTACAGACCATTTTGTAGAACATTGCATTCGCGGAAATGGTAAGGCGTAGGAGCATTAGACGTACACGAACATTCTCGTTGTAATATAAATTTATAAATAATAATATGAGACTGATTTACAAACCAAAATGTTTGATTGCTTGAAAACAATAATTAATTGCCGCACGGTCGCTGTTCATTGACGTAACGGTGATGCAAACAGAGCCGGCCGGCGCTAGCTTATTATATTATTATATTAGAGGCCAGTTTCAAAATAAAAATGCGAGGAGGGAACTTAAAATAAATACTCTTGAAAATTAACATAGTGCTTGAGCTTGGCGGAAATAAAATAATACAAAACATCAAACGATAAACAAGTTAGTATCGAAAAGAACAATTCATATAGATTTTTCGTGCTTTGGCTGAAGCAAACGCGTCAATGGTTTTTGATGTATCCAGTTCGCGTCCAACCTCCTTTATTGCTAACATAGCCAAACCCACCCGTTGTTCTTGGCACATACTGGCATAAAATAAGCAAGATTTAGGTACAATTCTCAGGCTTCCACATAACAATTAAAAGTATTTACAGAAATGTTCCCACACACGGCATTCCCACACTATTATATTGGGTATAAAAACACATTGCAAATTTTAAGATTTTACAACCCCAGTAAATAATTTCACCTCTTTAACAAATGGTTTATTACATCCGTTTTGACAGTCAAGGGTAGGTTCAATTTATTCAAGATCTCATAAACTTTTACCTACTACAATATAAGAACAACTTTTTGTCGGTATTTACTTGAGCGGATTTGGACACGTTTAAGATTTATAATTATAGTTTTAAAAATCTTGATGCGCGCGGGGCAGGTTGCACTGCACCGTTTGCACGTGCCTCACGTCGGCCCTGGATGCAAAACTAATTAAAAATTGTTTTCAAAAAGCGTGAAAATATTTTGGTTTTTTAATTACTCTCATTTTATTATTTATATCACAAAGACGACGTTATTAATGCTCCTGCCACTTACCATTCTCGAGATTTAAACGCGCTACAAAATCCTCTAGCGCCTACAAAAATCAAATTGTGATAATAAAATTTTACGCTCTTATTAAAAAACGTTTCATTTACAACATACTAAAATGTCGTAGCATTTTAGCTAGTATACGTTTGTTTGTATGAACCTCTAAACTTCAAAATTCACACTCAACTATGTATAAAGCTTACGATACCGGAATTCCGGGATTTCGAAAACCGGGTTCCCGGACAAAATTAACGAACATTTCGAAAGTTCGTTCATGGGATATGGTAAGGCTACAAATCTAAAATATTTTCACTTGAATCGCAAAGTTTATACAGGATGATTTATATCAAAGTTGAATTTTTTAATGGAACCCCCTGCATATTCCTTGGTCAATTCTAGTGCGACTTTATTTGTCACACATAGTACTTAAAATCAATCGTTTGGCCGCATGTGTCCAAAAAATTGAATATCGCAAGGATCACAAAGCTTAGAAGGTCGTGACGATGCGAATTACTAAAACATGAAATGTACTATCGTAAACCGGACGGTCAAATCCGAAACCTTCTTGTGTTGGAGAAATTGCTACGCAATTGACAAAATTTCTATAAACGGTAACTTGATTTTTCAAATGGCACTGGCAATTTTTTTAATTACGTTTTAATTATTATGAACTATGAATTTACAAAATTATAATTACGAGTTCATTATTTCAAATTTCAATTTCGAATTTAATTTAAACTTTTTAACTTTAAGTAGCAGTAATATTTTGCGTTTCGAATTTTGAAATTTGAATTTTCAAATTATAATTTAGAATTCATTAGCATTAATATTTTCAGTTTCAAATTTTTATTTCAAATTTCTATTTCAAATTTCTATTTTGAATACGAAATTTTTGAATGTTATGTGGATTTATTAAATTTACGTTTTATATTCACATCTTTGAATAACTTGAATACTTTGAATTTGGAATTTTGAACTTTGAATTTCTAAGCTATGCGTTTTTTATTTATATTTAATAGTTTCAGCAGTAAAGAAAGTCAATACCGGTATCCCAAGATTCACTTGACTGAATACCGAAGACCGGTATTCAAAATTTCTTCCGGTATTGTAAGCTCTATAATGTATACATACCTACTTATATATATTTTTTTGAGTTTTGCGCCGACAATTTCGCCAACTCGTTGCCGTAGAAATTGAGTAACACAAAACGCTTCTAATAAGGTATCTAAGTAAGAATCAACACGTTCAACAGCAGGATTGAACACTCAGGGCAAGTTAGCCATAACTCTCCATCCATAGATTTTCGTATGCTAAACTTTGAAATTAAATTATTTGCTTTAAACAAAAAACACCCTCCCAATTAATTGATATCTATTGTATTCCTTATAGCTTAAACTATCTCTTTAGAAAAATTAACGAAAACAAAAGATGCACTTTTTTTAATTATCATCGATTTTATGTGAACGCGCGTATAATCTATGGAGGGAAAGTTATGGCTAACTTCCCCAGGGTGGATTAAAAACGTATGTTTCTGTCTCTAATCGAATAAGCATAAAAGAAATCGTTATTGGCATATTACCTGCTTCGGATGAATGAACTAAGATAGCCAAAGTTTCTTCGTCTTCTTCAGAGGAATTTTCTATGTTTTCTTTTACATGGGTTTTTCTTTTTCGTCCATATGTCTTTATGGTACCTTGTACACTTATTATTGGTTCCACATATTTAACGGGCACGGCATTTTTATTTAATAATTTTCGTTTATTATTGATATTTATATCAGCGGGTATGAAATGTTTCTCACATATTAATTTATTACTTAACTCGCATATATCCATTAAAACTACGTTAGAATTTCCACAATTTTTTTGCCATTCGGCAGTCCTTTGAACATCTTTGACAGGAAATTTAAAAAAAGTCACGTTCTTATTTGATCTGTTATTAAAACAACCAACATAAAGACAATGATGACATTTGGTATTCATTATCAAACAAATAAATGAAAACAATAACAAAACCGACAACTGAATGTAAAACGCGCTAGTACCTATTTCTAGTTACCTCCCTTGGGCTTTAACTAGATACTGAACTGAAGACGAACTGTGTTTCAAGGGTGCAGATATAGGGTGGTGATGAAGTAAAGGGGGTTATTACTCCAATAGGACCATAATAATCAATGAATAAATAGTGTCAGGAAGAAGCATATAGCAGACGCCTGTATATGTCAATGCGAGACGGAAATGCGGCCATGAAAGGCCAAGTTTGACTCACTTTGTTTATGTTATGTTGATGGTCGTTGCGTAGGCGTATACTTAGATTTTGTTTAAATTTGCATTTTAACGATAAATTAGTGGTGATTTTTATTTTATTAGTGTGGGAATCACATTTCATGATTTCATATGGAAGTAGTTCAGATCATTTAATTTATGTAGAATTCATGATTCGTTAATACATAATTTGAGGTTAAAACATAGGCGTCTGTGTTGTTTCTAAGGGCTTAAAATTTTTTTCGCACGTTGATATAGTGTGTTTTATTGCTATAAATTACCTTTAAATAACCGTTTGTAGCCAAACAAGTAAAAAAACAAAACTGTGTACTATACGAATGTATAAAAGTAGAAATCTATTATTATTTTTCAAGTAAGTATCTTTTTGCGACAGCACGCTACTGTCAAACAGGAAACAATCATCTGCCATATGCACAGGCCATCCCGGTCGCACGATAATATTGCAAATGCTTCTTCCTGACACTATTTATTCATTGATAATAATAAACAATAAAACCGAAAGTATTACAAATACCTAACTAAAAAATAAAACGTATCAAGGTTATTTATAACTTAGGGTATCAAGAAATTAGTATTTTAAATGTACATACTATATTGTAAAAAGTATTCGGTACCTATGTGTGCTGCACTTGCACATTATAACAACTTGTATTTCTATTAGTGGATGATTCCCACGCCTGACACAAGCCCAACCCCTTGTGTCGGCATAAGTAAATACAAAGATTATTTACCTACAAAGGGACGTGGTAATAAACTCTTAAACTATATGATCAGTAATAAATTTTAATATTTTGGATTGAATGGAAAAATTCCTGAAACGTGATTATCCTTAATAAATTTCGTAGATCTTTTAAAAGTGCATTATTTAACCATAAATAAAGTTCAAGTAGTATAATAGTCTGTAATTGTTGATGTATGCAGTATGCAATTAATTACGTTATGTAAGCTACAACGCAAAATCAAGGCTTCAATGACTGCTGTCGCATCATAACAAAAGGTGAAGGTAGTATAGAGTTTGTATCAAGGTCGGAACGCGACTTGAGAATATTCTCTCCATCTCGGAACACTCGCCATCTCAATCTCGGAATGATCGTAAGCTACGCAAACGAGTATAGGTATTGCGCTTCTTTCCTACTTCTTATTCAATGGTTATACCTAATAAATATTTGCAGTGTACAAAGTACAAACATTCTTTCTTTCAGAACACTATTTATTTTTATTTCTATAAACGAAATGTAGCTTACGCTTGTTATTTTAAAACGTTAACAATAACACTCCAAAATGTATTTCTAGGAAGGGACACAAACGCCGTATTTGTTGTGTGTCTGAGAATTATCTGTATTAAAAAATAGACGATCCTTTTTCTAGTTGTTACTTTCCGGAATTCTGGATACTTTTTTCCATGACTGTACATACATGACACTCTTTATCGAAATATGTGACTGCAAAATGTTACTCCGCAGTAGAGAAGAAATTGAACCTAAAACTCCATTAGAATTTCTTACTTTTATAATCTCGTATGGCGAAGATGTTTTTCCAAACCTGAGAGTGGCACTTCAAATACTCCTGACTCTCTCTGTATCAATTGCTAGCTGCAAATTAAAATTAATTTTGACATATCTACGATCAACGATGGGACAAGATCGCCTAAGTGACCTAGCATTTTTAAGTGTGGAAAGAGAAAAATTTGAAATGATCAACTTTGATAATATTATGGATAAATTTGCTTCATCAAAAGCAAGGAAAATTTATACATAGTAATTAGTTTTATTAATGCATTATAATCATATTGTTATTAAATATATGTATCTCCTTTAGAGAAAATAAATATTTACTTTTTTATTGTTTTAAAACTGCGTGTTTTTAAAATATCTACTTAATAAATCTCTAACTCACTGACCGACTGACTGTGACTGACAGACAAGCCACATTTTTGGTCTCAAATTTAAAGCCTACCTTCAGCCTATGACTTTATTTATTTTACTTTATTTATTTATTAATTTGCGAGTATATTTTACATAATAAGTACATATAATATTATATGGTTTTCGAGAGGGGGGGGGGGGTATTGTGCCCCGGGCGCCAGTTAAGCTCGCTAGGCCCCTGCTTGCATCCCCACAGCGCGCATCTGGTTACTCGAATATTCTTTGTAATCTTGTCAACATCCTCGATTGATCCTCGTTTGATGAATTAGCAGGGTTTAAAAGCTTGTATAAATAAGATGTATAGGAAAAACAATGTAAATATAAAGAAACCAAAAAACAAGAAATTGATTGGCTACGTTTATTTACGAGTCACAGATTCATCTGGGGTCTGTCAGTCGCTGGTTCACGGAGCGTGGCCCTCTTCATTCCACACTTTACATTTGCTTAGCTTCCTTTACTTGTCTTTGTAGTGGCTTCTTCCAGACAGTTCAAGCAGCAGTTTTTCTTGCCTTTTTCCGCGTCGGTCCCATGAATGGTCCACCACATAGGACACTTATGTAATTACCTCCACTTTCTTTCTCATCCTCATGGTGCTATTCTAACCCAGACTAGTAGCATCTAGATGTGCCAGTCTGTTATGATGATTAATTGCCAATTGTGTCTAAATGTTGAAAATCTTCTGTCCGAGAATCTATCGAAGGCCGTAAGTGGAGATCACCGTCTAATTGTATAATTTTTGGTATTGAGGAGTCTACTGTTTATGCAGTTGACCATAACAAGAATCTGGTTCGAGAATTATATTCGGATGTGTATCAGAGGATAGCAATACACAAAGAATTAGCGTTAAAACTTAATTCATAACTTACATTTTAAAGCGCGTGCAAGTCGAGAATTACGTAATTCGCTCCTCTTTACAGTAGCATTGTCACCAACTGTTGGCCACAGTATGTATGAAGAGTTCTTTAAGTTAATTTATAGTTTTCTATTCATCCTGTTCTTCAAATTATACGTTTTATCATAACGGTGGAGACGAATATTGGTGTGCAAGTGGTTAAAATAGTTTACATGTTACATGAAGCTTAGATGCTAATTAGTAGAAAGAATGAAGCATTTCATAAAAGTATTATAATTCAAGACTGTTATCAAGTTGAATGTTGGTAACAATTTCATTAAATTTTCACTACAACGCAATAAGGCGAAGAAAATTAATTTCTCTCTTAATGAGTAAGTAAAGTTTTCACCAAATCACTTACCTAACTGTTCTTTAAAATTGTTCTCCTAAATTATTACTTTTATAGCTTCATCCACTTTTAAATTATTCATTTTATAGTTTTCAGTTAATGGATGATGCTTGTTTTAACATAAATCGATACTGAAAACACGGCGAATTTTTGTTGAGATAAAATTTTGATTAACTTTTATACGATTTTAACAAACTTTACACATTCTAGGTCATCGATATGTATATGTTAAGGTAAAAGTATATAATTCGGTAATTGTATACATTTACCGGTAATAGTATAGAATTGCCTGGTTTGGTTTAGGCACTAAACAAAGTTTGAAAATAAAAGAAATGCCAATTTTAAACGTAGATTGCCACTAAATCGCCTAGGTTATCTGCAGGTTTAGTACCTATATTTTTTTTCAAATGATACAAAAACTGATAATTATATACATTTACCGAATTATATATACTTTTACCTTAACATATATAATTATTACTTCCCGAGTACAAAGTAAAAGTATTAGTGCTCCAAAAAAAATTGACCTATGCAAATTTTTACATATCTTTGATTCTTTGCGTTTCTGAATACGTAGACTGAAAAAATGAAAAAAAAATTCCGTCTGTAGTCTGTCCGTACACATTTTCTTGCAAGGCTCTATACTCAGAAACTATTAAAGTTATCGAATCGAAATGTGATTATCGATTGTATTCGGGACACTGGCCGAAAATGCTGATGTTACTTTTCATGACGTCACTTCCGGTATAAGCTAAAATGACGGCACTTATTTTTTTATAAGATAAAGTTGCAGTTTTTTATGTAGTTTAAGAGTATTTTTTTCTGAATTGAGCAATATATATTGTGCTATACTTATTTTTTGAAGTGTTAAAAAAATAATTGTTATAAAATGACGTCATAAATTTTAATTCTATCAGCGTGGCGGTTCCCGTGCTTTGTAAAACTAACTGGGGAATATTTTTCGAGAAAATTCACCATTATTCAAGGAAGATTCTTATCATCCTTCTCTATTCACATCATAGAATGTAACGATCTCGACTTTTTTCCAGTGCTGGCTTGACCGGACAATTATTAATAGATATGTAGGTATTAGTGCTTACTAAATTAAAAAAATATTCAAATTTTTACATTTCCTTATGTTTTAGAACACGTGATGTACACATGTCTTTGCAATGCTTTAAACCCAGACAATATTCAAGTTATTGATATTTATGGTTTTCACCAATCGATTGTGTTCGAACAGGCTGTAACTGTAACTGTAACACCAAAACAAAGAATTTGGATTATTTCCCAACATGATCATTCGTATTTTAACTTACCTGAAACATTGATATACATCATTTTGAATAACCACTCAATACATAATTTTTCAATTTAAATAAACTTGCAGTAGGTACTACTACCTTATACTTGCAAACATGATTTTAGTACACAAAGGGAGTCATCGCAACAAAGTGCAAAGCTTGAACTTAGTGCGACAAAATCACTTATTTCATCATGAAATGGTAAGAAAATTTAAAATTTTAAGTAGAATACCATATTACATATACATGGTCCGACGTTACCAATTCAAAACGCTATAGAGAATTCATTTTTCAATATTTTTATTTACCTACTACAAAAGCAAAAATATTTTAAACATAGGTATTATATTTTTCATAAAACATCCTATTAATCGATGTATCGATGTTGAAATTCGTTTCCATTCCCGATGAAGCGCTGACTTTAACGAATCCAAACTTCCATATTTTTTAGTGCAAACTCTGGCCTCTAAAATGGCCCAAATGGAAAAGTCCATTGGGTTTGCATCTGGTGAATTTGAGCCGAAATGAAGTATGGAACGTTTTCTCTTAACCAATCTTGATTCATACGAGCTTTATGCGACGGCGCTGAATCTTGCTGAAAGGTCTACGGCCTGGAACCGAAATGATTACGTGCCCAAGGCTTCAGAGCCGCTTCCAAGACCATTTCACGGTAGTTAGTGGCATTCATTTTGGCGCCAGGCTCCAACAACAAGTGGAGAGCGCATCAGCATCAGCAGTTACTGCAGCCCATACATCACCTGAGGAGGATAATGACTTCTGATGGCCAAACGAATGTTCAAATTCTCATTTGATCTTTCACTTAGCCATTTTGTTTGTTTACGAACTGTTCAATGGTGAAAATTTTTTCATCAGAAAAAACAATGTTTTGAATCTCACCGGCTGCGCGCAAGCGTTTCAACTCTTTCGCTCTTTCCAACCGTACTTTCATCTGCGTAGCGTTGAGGCAATGAACTTTTTGTATTTTGTAAGGCTTGACATGAAGATGATTTTTCAATGTTCTTCGAACACTTCTATCAGATATATGCATTTCCTTGGCGATTTTGTTGGCGCTTTGACTCGGATTTGGTTGAGTTCGAGCCTTTACTTTACGAATCATATCTGGGTTAGTAGCAGTCTTTTTCGGACCACCTCCATAACGTTTTTTTACACTACCAATACCCTTGTAACGATTTATGGTTCTGGACACGAACATTTTATTCACTTTCAAATGCTCTTTAACAATAGCTGCATATAATTTTCCAGCCAAATAAAGCGCAATAACACTATTACGTTTGAAATCCAGTGGTCAGTAAAATGATGTTTTTTTTTAATCCTGGGATTGCTCAGCTTGCTATTCTCGCCTCCCAAGCTTTCCCACTAACAAAATAAAATCTCATTGTTATGTCATAATATACTGGTAGTGGAAACAATTTTTGTATTGACGCCAAAAAAAACGAAGGATTTAATTTAAGATAAATTGTTAACAATAACATTGAGAATCATTTACAATATACGTTATTAATAAGCATTACTACAACCACGAGGAGGTGGTGGTTTCCTTCAATCAGGAAAGGTGGGATAATAAGGAAAAGAAACAGGTGGCAAAAAAAGTACAATACTTGAAAACATTTTTTATAAACAAATCTCGGTAAAACAAACATTCGACAAAATTTATTTCACTTTTTCAATGAATATCGCCTTTTTTGTTATAAGTTGTCAACATTTATTGTATTACATTATTGTTTTAAAAGAAAATGCAACAAGACGTTGTTTGTGCATTTGTTTCTCTTTTTCAATGGATGTATTTTGATTATCGGTCTTTTGTGTAAGTCGATAAATTGGTCAACATACATAAATAAATATATTTTAATATTGTGCGGGAAATGGTTGCAAAATATTAGCTTTTAGCATATTCCATAAATGTGGTCGCATATTTGATATGTGATAAGCTGATAACGAATTATTTCTGGATTTATGTTAAAGTAAACAGAGACTGCAATGACGTATAATCCACAATCGATGTTATTTGTTTGTTGTTGCACTTTATGTTTGACAATTTTAGGCTTATTGTTGTAAGGATATAGTACACTTAAAAAATTTGTAACTGTTGGAGAAATAGGATAATTTAAGCTGTCATAAATATTGGTCAAAGTGACAAGCGCGGCCTTCAGAAATTGGTTAAACATATTGCTGCAATTGAGGGTTTATAAACAAAACGTCTTGATGATTGAATTGATTTTGATTTACCTCGTTTTCTTGCCGCGAAAATTTATTTAATAATTCCCCAAATCTGTTAATCACAGCATACGTAAGATAATTATGATCAATTATGCTTTTTTTATCATCGTACCTTAACTTGACAAGAAAGTCATCAATCATCATTTTTTACATCGGTAAATTTTACTTCTTTAATCTTTCTCATTTTTCCAGGAACCTCGTGAATTTTCGTTTTTTGCGTGTTTTGGGATTTGGTTAAATCCAATAAATTAAGTTGAATATCTTTTGTATTTTTTATTTGCATTTTATTTGGTGATATTAACATTTCATTTAAATTGACGTTGTTTTATTATTTTGCACATGTGGAGAGTTATTGCTACATTTTGAACTGGCATAACTTTAGAATCAATAGAAAAATATATTGCTTTGTGATCGGAAAAATAACTTTCGTAAATTCCAGCACTATAATTATCTAAGTTAGTAAAGATCACATCTATTTGTGTGTTAAAATCTGTTGTTGAATTTTTAGATTTTAGTGCGCTTTTTAAAATATAATTACGTAAAAAATGAATTACTTATTGGACTTTCTACGTTACAAATATCACAATTAAAATCTCCCGTTAAAATTATTTTGTTTTTAATATTTTCTTGGAGTGCATCTTTAAATAATTTAATTGAAAACCGTGGCGATCTATACCCTGTTATTAAATTTATGTTTTGGTACTTTATAACAAGTAGGTATATCAATGTGTCCAAGATATTTTTTATTTATGTCATTTTCATATTTTTGGATATGCTGAATACGTTCTACGTTTATGGATTCATGCACATAGCAAAAGATTCCTTTTTGTCTTATGTTCGTTTGTTGGTCTGTTCGAAAAAATAATTTAAAATTTGAAATGATAGAGATATCATTTGCAACAGTGTTTGTTTCAGAAAATATTAATATATGGCTATTCTTATACCGATTGTCAGAACAAATGTTTTTAAAATTTTATGCAATGACCTAACATTTTGATATAGAATTTTTGTTTTATTTGCGTTTGAAGATTCTGTTTATTTTCTAAATGTTTCATTTCTTTAAAAACGACATCATTTTCTTTAGGGGGAGATGGTGGAGTAATTTTTCCCAAAATGTATAAGCCTTTTAAACTGCTAACTCTACTAAAAGCTACGTAAAGCATAGGGCGTGTAAATTTTTCGCCCATCCAAGACGTTGGATGCAGTTTTGACTAGATTCTGGACTCGTACATAGGCCTCAAATTCGGGCCCTTTTTTGTCTCCCTCACTAAAGTCCTCCGACCCCGCAACGTCACTCAAGCCATCCCATACGTGAGATGAACCTGAGGATTCTGGAAGGGGAAGCGGCTCTAATTGTAGCTATGTCTGGCCAGGATACTCCCATACGATAATGGTCACTAAAATCGTCCCCGATTTCGCTTCCTATACTAGGCCAACTATTACCTTTAGCCCCTCCTTAGTGCCTTTGTCCTTGTAGAACCCGTACTGATCGGGCGATGTGGTTACGTAGTTTACGAATCGAGTGGCGACTACTCCCTCGAACAACTTACCAAGGTTGCTTATACGGGCGTACGGCACATTTTTCCTTCTTAGAAAGAGTATTGTTGGTTCTCTTCCAAACTTTCCCTCTCTCTTACAACCGCCTCGATGAATGTGCAGAACTTGTTCAGGACTATGATGTCTTCCTTCTTTGGCATTTTCATAACCGCTGTCCCAATTCCGTCTGTAAGTATACGCACATGACCTCTTTCTTCCAGTAGTTGGCTCCTCGTTTTTTTCTATAACAGGAGAAGAATGTTAACCGTATCGGTCAGTTCATAGTCGGTGCCTACAACTATCCGCCTCCTTCTTACTTACCTGCAACAGTCCTGTACATGTTGCTCCGTTAGCTCATCGTCTAGTTAGCCAGCATTTCTCACAACTGTACGGTACTCAACTTTCTAGTATTCCATTTCTTCAGCCCGACCCGAATCCTTAGGACTTGTTCCTTTACTCTTGGAAAGAATTATACGTGGTAGTAGTCACAGACTTGCTATGAGCATCCATAGGTGTAGCATTTCCTTTATTATTACGATAAATGTTTAATCGAAATCTTTTAAGGTATACGTACTGAAAATGGCGTTTAAGATACAAAACTTGGCTAGTTGAAAAATCCACCAGGACCGCCACGTTTACCTCTCTAGATAGTTGACGAGGTGATCCACTGTCAACTCCACCATCAGAGAAGAGGCTTTATGTGGATACGAGGTACAATGCTAGACGAATAATTGCTGAAAAATAATTAGAATTCACATTTAGCTTTTAAGATGGAATAATTTAGAAAACTTTAATATTGTAATTTATTAAAGTTCTCTTCCTCTTTCCCGTGCATATACACACATAGGGAAATTATTGTAAAACAAGCCCAAGAACGGTTTAACTTTATTTAAAATTTGAAAATTGAAAATTGTCGTCAAAAGATGGCTACAACTTCTCAAAATCGGCTCCAAGCATTTTTTTTATTTTTTGAAATGTTATACACATAATTCATAATAAACTATTGACACTACATTTATTTCTTCACTTCCCATAGGGAAAGGGGGATTTTATTTAATACGTCATTGTAGTTTATATGGGAAAGTTTTATACCAGTTTCATTTAATTTAGGTTACCGTTGCTACAAGCGACCCAGAATTTTGAAAACGCCCTAACAGGGAGAAACACAAAACCTCTCCATAAAATTTATTAAATTGATTTGGTTAAATATTACGTTTGATGAATGACATTTGCGACTACAACTCTGTTCCCCCAACAGATATAGTAAAGAGCTCCTCCCCAAAAATTACCGCCACATTTAAATGCAACTTTTTTATTGGTCGAATGTTCGAAACCCGTAACATAATCAATCACTTGATTTCAATTGTTGTAGTTGACGTAAATCAATTTGACATCTGTAACATATCTACCTAAGTACAATTTTGCTGGTGTAAAACTGGTCGCTGCTTACATTGGTCAAAATTTATTGGGAGGCGATTTACTATAGGTGTTTTCTTTTTGCATCGCCACAGGTGTGCCACAGGGTTAGGCAAATGCACAATTATCACGTGATTGAAGTACCTTGCGTCATGTAGACATTTCTGCCTCAGGTTAATATAAAACTTAAATAAAGCTTTTAAAACGAATAGGGTTATTGAGAACTGAGTCAAATTATTTTTATAAAACGAATGGTGTGTATTGACAGAGGTGCCTTAAGTGTACCACAAAATGCAAAAAGAAAACACCTATTATCTGTTGGGGGAACAGAGTGATGAAATTATAAGAATGAAACTATTACTTTGAAAGGATGACATGGTGATAAGTGATACAAAGAATTACAACATATATTAATGAAATGTAATCAACTAAAATCATAGGTTATAACATCCTCTTGAAGATGAGCCAGCTAACGACATTACAGTAAACACAATTGCGAATGTGTTAATTTGACTTCTGCCATATTTCAAATATGCAAATGCAAATATTTCAACTACTATAACACCATCTTCAAATAAAAATGATTTAAGGCTTCGCCAGAAATAATAATTCTTCCAATGGCCTACGGTTAGTAAGTACTCCCTCCCTCTTGTGAGTACTATGTGCGTAAACAATGCTGATGTAAGCTATGTATCATCCTATTTATAAAAGCAGAATGAAATACATTACTTTTAACAGAAGAATAATTTCTCTTCGAGGGTTCATTCCATACAGTCCATGAACTCTACGGTAGCACCGATTTTAATGTTCGGATACTTTTACAGGTTTTAATGAACTCTCATGGACCGTCTAAGTTCTACTGTTAGTTTTTAATCAATTACTACTAAACCATTAACCTAATCCTAATGTTCTGGAGATAAATGGTATATACACTGTGGCCCGAAATAAAGGAGTACATTTTTTAATCTGAAATAACTTTTTTGTTTTTAGGGCGATTTATTTTCTTTTTACAGGGTTAATACCTCAGCATGTCCCCAATATGAGTGCAAATTTTGGTATAAATAAAATGTACAGGGTCGGACTTACAAATTTTTTTCTTTAATGGTGCATTTGTGATCGTTGCAAATGAAACATGTTTTAGCTAAATTTGAACTGATATGCTCTTTCGGTAAGGTAAGTACCCAGAACACTTCCGTACAAACGAAATTTTCCGAAATTGTAGGATTTGCGAAATATCATTTTTTTATTTAAATGGTACTAAGTACGCGCATTAGCCATAAACTAAAGAAAAATATCGAATTTTAATATTTATGTAAATTTAAATGTTTTTCTTCACTAAAACGGAAGCTCCTTAGCACTAAATTACATCTTTCCTGCCATTTCTTCGAACGAATGCAGTTTGTATGGAACAACTTTGAACAGCGTACAATAAATGGGGCCATCAATTTATGGCGCAGAAGGCTACAAGAAGTGGTGAACAATCATGCTGGCCACATTCATAATATTTTACTTTAAGTTATAAATTATGTAACTAATTTTCTTAGTTATAATTTGTGTTATTTAATAAAATGTATTATTTCTTTATTTCAAAAAAAATGATATTTCGCAAATCCTACAATTTCGGAGAATTTCGTTTGTACGGAAGTGTTCTGGGTACTTACCGTACCGAAAGAGCATATCAGTTCAAATTTACCTAAAACATGTTTCATTTGCAACGATCACAAATGCACCATTAAAGAAAAAAATTTGTAAGTCCGACCCTGTACATTTTATTTATACCAAAATTTGCACTCATATTGGGGACATGCTGAGGTATTAACCCTGTAAAAAGAAAATAAATCGCCCTAAAAACAAAAAAGTTATTTCAGATTAAAAAATGTACTCCTTTATTTCGGGCCACAGTGTACATATAAGAGAACGTATAAGTGCGACGCGGTTGCGACAGGAGATCGAGGAAGAGAAATAAATCCTTCATAGTTAATATTTACATAAATCCATCGCAGATTCATATGTGCTGCTTCGTTTACAATTGTCCACATTACAGTACAATACGGCATCTCCAGGGATATGAAACGTTAAAATAGATAAACAATTTGTTCATACTGTTCACTGAACTGTAACAGTTTTCAATCCAACTCAAGCTAAAGGTAAAAATCACATTTATTACATTGTAACAGTACAAGTGCGTGACAAACTTTTCTATAATTTTATAGGAAAAACCTCGTTTGTAAAAACACGTTCGAACAGAAAAAATGTTTTGAAGGAAATGAAAATTAATATAGTGACTTACTGTAAGCGGCATTAAAATCTGCCTTACGTTCTTTATTACATTCCACAGTTGCATGCATTGACCGTCATTCCTTATTTATTTATAGATAACCTCAACATGTACCTATTCATAAAAAACTGAAGCGTGTTTTACATTCCAGTTTTACGTAAAGTACATTTTCTTTTCTGAAAATAAATTCTGCACTAGATTTCTGTCGCGCGTACAAACAACGTCCACATCTACAACAATATAAAAAACCTTTGGGCATTGTCTTGAACTTTTAAAGAATTTTCTATCTAGAGAAATAAGGTTTTGCAATTTTTACTTATTTGTAGCATAATAGGAATGTTTTGAATAGTTACCCTTAACCTTTTAATAACCATTTTGCAGCTCAGTCTCTAGATGCCATTGTACGTAGAACTTGATATTAGCACAGATATCTGTGATATTAGTATCGTAGTATCGCGTTTAAATAAATGGCGCCGCGCATCTCGAGTGCCACGAGATTGTTACACTACTCTGCTACACTCATTCCCTGCCTTTTATGTGCTCTCCGCTTCATTTCCAATTCTTGTTTCTTATGGAAGTCTTCCTTCCCCTTTTCATACTTGAAGGTTTTGTAGATGGGAAGATGGCCTGGGATCACTCGTAGCAATCAGCCTCGTTGACACATAATATACCGTGCGTGTAGGTATCATCTGAATGTTATCATATGCTCATATATATATACCTCTGCTTGGTAGATGTCGTTTTGGTGCATGCATTTTATCTACTGTCTCCCATTAATTATCTTATTGATCCGTCATAAGGTCCATTCTATTTTAATTTCCTCCCTTCCACGCCTATTTTGGTACCGTTATAGTCGTCAGTGTTTTCTCTTATTACTACTCTTTCGTTATATTTCCATCTAGGTCCCTTCTAACGACGTGCTCTGCGCTCTCTTTAGGTTCTGCTCTATATAGTATATGGTTTGCATCCCTCCTCCAGTTATTCGTTTTGGTCGATTACAATAATTAATAATTATTTCTCCATTCCGTTTTCTCTCTTCGACCTATTATTTGCTCTTTGGTGTAGACCCCTTTGCCAAGTGGTTGTCTATAGCCAAAAATCATGTGCGCACGCAAGAGTTTATTTTGTAACATCACTTATTCATAGCGAAATCTCATTCTTCTTCTTAATAATGAAACCACTCGACCTTTACCAAAAATATTCAATAATTACTTATTTACATTGCTTAATTACAACACTTGGCGTATGGTCTTCTACTACTAGGTGGGGACTTTGGCACATTGCTTTTGGCGTGTCACCCGTCTCATTTTTCAACAATCTCACATCTCCTGTCTTATAATCTAATACGCTTGTCTATTTCTTTCCCTCTTCCATTTTGATTTTATTAAATTTCTTCTAGTATCTGTCCACCAATACTTAGTCATTAAGTCATACCTAACTGGCAGACATTTCTTGGTGATTCCCAGTAAATTCTGGGGTACCACATCGCAGTGTCCTGGGCCCGCTCTTATACTTAATATACACTGCGGATATCCCCGCAATAAGAACCACTACACTAGCAACATACGCTGATGACAGCCATCTTATCGACCCATACAGACCCCACAATAGTATCCCAAAATCTACAAACCCACCTAAGAGCAGTACAAAACTGGTTCAAAAATGGCGAATCAGGGCAAACGAGTCACATTTACGCTGAGGAAAGACACCTGCCCTCCAGTAACTCTTAATGGTCAACAGATACCACAAAGTGACACTGTTAAATATTTGGGAATCCACATGGATCGTCGACTCACCTGACGACATCATATATGGACTAAAATAAAGCAACTTAGCTTAAAATTTGGACAAATCTACTGGTTACTGGGCAAACGAACTCAACTATCAACATATTATAACAAAGTTCTTCTCTACAAGGCAATGCTGAGAGGAATCTGGGCATATGGTGCGCAATTGACATAATTAGAAAATTAATGTTGACTGCCAAAAACTAGTTCGTAATGTATATATCGTGTTGCCGAGTAAATACTATTATTGTGCGAAAAACTCCAAGTTTTTGAAGGTTCTTCTGCTTCTATGCGCAAATATGCGATTAAATGTTTACGACCATTTGTTATTAGTACATATTACCAAAAACATTTGGTGTGTTTCATACATAGATAGAACAAAGATTTTTGGAGGAAAGAATGGTACAATAAAATGACTCAACATGGTTGACTTTAGCTGGACAATAATTTAAAAATGCTCCAGAAATACTTTCCCCACAAGAAACATCTCTGTGTCACAGGATCGACTAGAAGTTCCTAAAATCCTAGATGGTTTCGATTTTACAACATACTCCCATAAGTAGGCGAATAATGTACTAGTAATGACACCGGACATCATTAGCTGTGTTTTTTTTTATACTAATTTACTAGTTTTGTAAAAAGTACACGCAAAGCAATTCCCAAGCGTCAAAATTCAAACATCGACAGGTTACACATATTATATTTATTACTGAGACGCAAGAGAATTTTGTTGCCATTCCATTTCCATTTTGTATGGCATCAATTACTACCTACAGTATACGTTCTTACTCAAGTTGGCACTTGCAAATCGCTATACTTTATTTAAAGTAAAGCGACGATGCAAAGTCAGAAAGGTTTTTTGATACATAAATATGTATTTCTTTGCAGGTGATGTGTCGCGATTTCCTTGAATAATATTAATACCTACATATCTACTAGAAGTTCAGTATTAATTCAAACAATTTGTCAGATGTCTCAGTGAGAGTAAATTCATTAATAAATGGGACAAGTAGGTGCTGCTTTCATCGAGTGGAAATTCTCGAACGATAAAGGCACTTCGTCTCTTGTACATTAATACGATTTATAGGCACAAGTCTACAAAGCAAATACTCAGATTTTATAATAGGAGTACGATTTCTTATTGATATAGAAGAATTCTTTGAGCCTGTCATTCGTGGGTATTATAGGACCTTTTTATAAGTTCCGGATATAACCAAACAAAAGAACGAGTGATAATGGAAAGTAAACATACTTTAAAATATTTTTCTCCAAATCTTTAGCAAACATCGAACCTTATTCAACTATTATTGCCATCAACTGTACAAATTCGATAATATTTACTTAAAGTTTATTTATATTTTATTTATACTTTTTTTGATGTTTGCCAAAAATGTAGTAGTTCAAAGTTAAAGTTCAGCTGACGGTACCCCGTCTTGTTACGGATGTCCTATAATCGGCGAGCAGTTTATTCTCAAGTTTTTGAAGTTTCTAAACCGTTTCCAGAAATATATTTAAACTTAACCAATATTTTACGTCAACAGACTTTACGTAAGTTGTCCATTAATCTTTACTAGTATTACCATCTTACAACAGTTAACAATCAATTATACGCATATTATAAAATCATGTTCCGATTCAAGTCACCTCCAAAGCTTATTTCTTCGTTCATTTTTTGTTTTGGAGATACTTTCAATTTATATTTGAAATAAGGAAAGCGGGCCAAAATATCGGTTGCAAGGAAAAGAATTGTTTGCGTTGTGATTCGTGAATCGTCAAGATAAGTGAGGGCGATAAATAAATGGGACATTGCAATCGCGGTTAAAACGCTACTATTTATGAGCAGTTAATACCTTTTACGTTACGGTCGATTCAGTATGTCCCAGGGCATCACACAGAAAACAGTTCGCCCTAAAAAGCTTTGTAAATAAATTCTCTAACGAAAAACTGCGAGACAGTCCAATTTGATATTAAAGGCGACATGTAATGAGATACATTGCATTTCTATCACTTCATTCCCCTACCCTCCAGAGCCTCCCCATGAAATGTTTCAAATAGGAAGAGGGGTCGAGTGACACATTCACTGAAGGGTAATTTTATTTTCTACATGACCCTATTTTTGTTTTTCATTTTTATCGATTCTTTTTCGAAAAATAAGGAGGCTTTTTTTTCTGTAATTATTTTTTTAAATATGCATTACAAATATTTCACGTGTTATTAATCGACAATCGGTAACCATTCTATTTCGTACATCTTCAAGGGATTCAGGCTTTGTTGCATACAATTTGATTTTCAAATGTCACCATAAGAAAAAATGAAAAGGCGTAAGATCGGAAGATTTAGCACGCCATTCCACGGTATCTCAAACAAAAATGTCCAATTGACATTTGGTTTTGCCATTATCGTATCGGAGAAAACAGTAAATCGCCCTTATATATTATGAGATTGGATTAGAAGGTTTCTACAGACAGGATCAGTCGAAAACAAAAAACATGAATTTCAGCGTGCAATGAGGAACGAAGCGGTACAAATTGCAGTTCTGGGTCATGTTTTATCCCTACGTAATGAATCTATACATGAACTTCATGAAGATGATTTTGAGCAAGGTTTGGGCAGTATGTAATACCAAATGTAAATACGCTTGAAACCTTCAGGTTTGGGTTTCTCTTACAGTGCATGCGTGTTCGCACGTTTCCGCACGAATAATCACAACAGTTTGTACACCATCGCACAGTAGCGCCGACTCATTCGTCGGTATATGCGCGTGTAGTTGCTACTTGCGAATTATTTCGTTCGAAATTTTATGCCAATTCGCAAGTAAAATAAAATATACTATTTTGAAAGGGAGTAAAAGTTAGATGGATATATTTCGGATACCTGTTAACTGATAAATTGAATGTTTCTTCCTCCATCAAAATAACTAAAAATATGTTCTCCTAATTCTCCTAAATCGTTTCATCTTGTTAACAAATCAGTTACCCATGCTCCTTTTCTACGACGTAATCGTCTTTTTAAGAGAGGATTGTCTAAAAAATACAATTCGCAAACTGCCATTGTATGTACATCACTACTTGGGAAGTAGTAACTATGTTCGTGCGTTTTAGTCGCAGGTAATGTGAGGACCACTTCATACAATCACGGACCACCTGTATTCGGACGTTTGCACGCGATTGGCCCATTTGTATGAGTGCGCATCCACTTGGTGCAAGGCCAACAGTAGAAGGAAAACAAGTTTTATAGCTTCATTGTTAGTACTTACCAGCGTGGATAAATGCGTTAGGATTTGCGTAAGGCGTGGGAAGGCCGAAAAATAAAGATGAAACATGTCCCGTCAAAAACCCCAAAATGAGTTGATCCAACATTTCACCAGGTGATTCATTCTTTTAGAAAAAATTCTTTTGTCGGTCCTGCAAACTATTCAACGGCTTCCAAATTGCCTCACCGACCACCTGGAGCTCAGGATGGCTGAGCAACGTCTCTTTCGGCTTTAAACGCGAAATTAACAAAACTAAACTAGAAACTGTCATTCCTTGCAAATCTACACATTACGTTACACTATTAATATGGGCAATATTTGAATACAAACTAGTTGAGGATGCGCAAGCTTGCATTGCGTAATGAGCAAAAGCTTGCATGCCATTCTTAACAATATTTTCGACGGCCATTTTGACCACTTTTCCGATGAGATAGACAAAAAATGTCTTAAATTTTGTGCTAAAGCCCACGAAACGACAGAGTCCTCGAAGCAATCTCTTTGCACCGTGAGTGGGATCGAGTGTCGCTGGAGGAGCTGAGAATTTCAAGAAACATTTCTAATAACTCTGAGGGTTCCCGGTCACTTCGAAACGAATTGAGTATTGTACTGTAAAATAACTGTGTTATGGTTATTCGTTGTTATTTTGCCAAATTTTTTTTGTGTTCAATAAATTTACACTGCAAAATATTCAACTCCGTTATTTCTTCGCGCCCAGTGGTTTCCTCGGCGAACCAATTCGTGAAAATGTAAAATTGTAGTTAGCTACCGTATTTTAAGAAGACATAGACAAAGGTAGTTTGTGATAGAAGTACCTAGCAGTTTTAAATACTCAAGTCGAAATATGGGGGGGTCCTAAATGTTGAACACAAAAATGAACATGAAAACGAGTACGCCAACATAACTGTTGGAAACAGGATATTTTATAGGAAAGATGAGATGCAACCAATGGAGATAGACAAAGGTATTTATTAGTATGTATCAAGATCTCTGATATATTCGTCATCGTCTCTAAGCCATACGTTTGAATACGAGCGCCTAAAACAATTTAGTTTCCGGCCGAGTGAAAACTTTCCCATTCAATCGTTTTGGAAGACACGCTCTGATAAGAAACGTGTATTGTTTGAATATATCATTCACATACATTTGAATTGTTCAGCGCAATTATATGGAGAGAAGCACAAGGGTCGTTACCCTTTTCTAGCCATATTAATGTTTTAATGCTATAAGTTCATCGCATAAGATTCTGAATTTAAATCTTAATCATAATATCTATTTTCGGAGTTACATCTGACAGATATGTTTCCTTCGAATTTTAGGAGTTTCGTATTTCTTGGTAGTATTAAGGCGTCTTCCTTGACGTTTAACGGACATCAATTCGTATCTATTAATAAATCACCATAAACGATGGCAATTAATTTGATGCAAATCGATTCACGTCATTGTCCTCCCATAATCTGTTTAATATTCATTTAAACTAAATACTATCCTCGCCAGGAGTGTTTACCGCTACGTCATCACATACAATCATATGGTGTAATATGAAAAACACGAATCAAATTGTACTATATTAGTCAAATGAGAATTAAATTCTTATGCATATAAAAGAAATTAAATTCGCGTTTATAGGTTTATTCTTTCTATAACATTTGCTTATTCAATACCGTATGTCGATTTCGTCAAATGCACTGCGAATGTTCACCATCCTTATTGAATTCACTGTTTTATATGAGATGACAGTATTAATAAATTGGATAGCTAGATTCATACATTAATGACGTAGCGGTAAACACTCCTGGCGAGGATATTAACACTTTAGAGTAAAATCTGACTAGGCTTTTATTTCTATACTACGTCTCACTCTCAGTGTTAGTAGTACGGGCATTTATAGGAAGCAAGAGTGTCAAACTTCTTTAAAAACTAATTTAATTCCGATGAACCTGTTTACGACAAAAGGCACAAATAACACGTTTGGCCTATCTACTTAAAATTAATAAAATATTTATAATATACAGGGTGGGGCAAACCTCTGTCGTTGTTCTATGACACTTATTGTATAATACTTACAGATTTATTTGAAAAGTTTTTTATTAAAGGTGGTGAAAAGCAAATATTTTAAAATTATTTTCATATATACAGGGTGGTCCAACACTATGGTAGACAAACGACTTACTTTTTTTCAAATGAAAAGACCTAACTTTTTTACATTTTAAGAACCTCTGTAGGCAGTGTTATATTGCCCTTAAATATTTTTTTTGACTCTTCCACTCGTGGCGGAGAAAAACTATTTTTTTCGACAAAGACAACTTGTTTTTTATAAAAACTATGTAGAAGTAATTAAACGTTCTGTAAAAAATGTTTTTTTATAAATTTACCAGTGAACGACGAAAGATAGGTATAGCAAAGTTAATAGAAAAATTGAAGAGGATGCAATTGGTCGTCGATTGGTGAACAAGTATATAGGGTGTTCCATTTGAAAAAACGAAAAAGTCGTTGAAAAAGTTGTGAATTTAAATTTATTTTTTGACCAACCTGTACAAAATAAGAATTCAAACGTTAGCCAAAAAAGAAGTTGAGTTCTTTAGCTTTGTAAATTTCAGCTGAGAGAAATAATTTAAGGGCAATATAACAATGACTACAGATGTTCTAAAAATGAAAAAAAGTTAGGTCATTTCATTTGAAAAAAAAATAAGTCGTTTGTCCACTTTAGTGTTTGACCACCCTGTATAAATAAAAATAATTTTAAAATACTTGCTTTTGTCCACCATTAATGGATACCTCTCAAATAAATCTGTAAGTTTTATACAATAAAATTATAGAACTACGACAGAGGTTTGCCCCGCCCATACCTACATTCAATATAATACAGTACCTAATAAACTTACCTAATAAATATACCGGGTGTTTTTGGCAGCTTTAGTCAGAATAATTTGAACTAAGGGGTTATTCTGAAAGCTGAATCGACGACGGTCGTTATTTTGACTTTTTAAAAAATCAAATGACCAATAAACTGGCACACAACTTTCCCGTGTTTACTACAATGACGTATTAAATAAAATAGCTTTTTTCCATAATAACTCAAAATAAAATAGATTTGCGTAATAACTCAAAAAAATAAAAAAATGAATGTAGAGTGGGGAGTATAGTTGTCATCAGAAGTTTTTCATGAACTATATGTATAACATTTCAAAAAAATTATCGGAGCAGATTTTGAGAATTCGTTTTTTAATTTTTGACCAATTTTGGGCAGCAATAAATTGGCTACGTTTAATTTTTGTTCTTTACTAATTACCAGTAAAAGTTCTAGCCATCCTATGGCTACAATTTTCAAATTTTAATTAAGTTAAATGGTTCTTGAGCTACACCCTAAAAAATAAAAACTTGGCCGCCATTTTGAATTTAGAAACAAACGAAAAACGGCGTTTTACTTGTCTACTAACTTTTCACCAAGGGAAATTAGATTGGGTTAAAATTTGAATGTTTGGTCTCAAAATAACGACCCTAATTTGGGCCCCTTTGGGCCGATTTTTAAGAGAAGCTTGTTTTAGCAATGAAGTTTTTTATAGGCCTTAGTTTTAAATTTCATCAAAATCGGTCTAGTAGTTTAGGCTCCACAACAGCCATAACGTACGCAACCAACCCACGCACCTAAAATAGGATTAGGAAAACTTATGCAAATAAGTAGCCATACGTGCTGCGGTTAATGTGGCAGTAGCCTACTTGCAAAAATCAACAACTTCTTCATAATTACAATAGTTTTTCCGAAAAATCTCAATAACTATTCAGAATTGACCATACAAACTGCATATCAGTGGAAAGCTTATAAAAAACTTAATCGACTCGTGAACAGAAATACAGGGTGTTTCATTTATAAAAAGTTATTCGAATTTTTGCGTTTCAGCACACCTTGTATGTGCATACATGGACCAAAAGTCGACTATGTATTGGAATTCCAAGTTGTTCTAAAATTTTCTGTGGCAAGTTTGTCGAAAAATATCCATGGCCTACTGGGCAGTGAACAAAAGGTTGAATAACGCCGAAACGGAGAAAGCTAGTGATGTGAAAAAATGGTTTAAATACAATAGTGCCAAATTCATTCAAATTTCCAAACTGCGATAATGCTATACGTGAGCTATATTTGCAAAGAAATGAGTTAACAGTTATACAAAATAACACATTTCTGCAAACAAACTGTCTTCGGCAACTATCGTTGGAGGAAAATCGGATTTCGCAGCTGTATATGGATTCTTTTAAGGGGTTGACAACCCTCAAGACTCTTAACCTCGCAAATAATCTTCTAACAGATTTACCTAATGGAGTGTTTGGGCATTTAAAATCTCTTGGTACTCTAGATTTATCACAAAATCTTTTAACAAGTTTATCGCCGAATAGTTTTACAGGATTAATGGATCTAATGTCACTAAATGTATCGCATAACAGTCTACAAACGATGGAAGACACTTATTTAATCCCATTAGGGAAATTGTTAATATTAGATATAAGTAGCACAAAGCTGCATGACTTGAAATTAGAGACAATTATGGAACACCATCACCTATTACGTACTTTGGTTTTAAATGATAATTTTTGGACATGTTCTAAATTAGTGCAGATGTATAAAGTAATGAATCGAAGAGGGCCAGGTTTTAGCTATCCATCACGATATTTTGACGTTCCAAATTTGCATGGAATTGCATGCTCTCGACAAGAACTGGACTCTTACGATAATTTGACGTTTGAAGATTTCCTAGAATTTATTTCCAAAGACCTTGTTTTTGAGGATATTTTTGATTACCGTCTTCCGGGTAATCAAAGTGATAATGGTTTAAACAGTGAAATCGTGGAAGATATACACAGTATCAAAGGGATGTTTGTTATTATAACCATTATAGGTGTCATACTATTCATCCACTGTATTATAAAGTACACAGTTTCGTATTTATTTAATCGCAATATTATGAAAAATAACAAATTTCGTTTTATATTTGGTACACAACAAGATAGTGTAGAATTGTTGCGTTAAATTAAAGAAAAGTGATTTTGTTATGTATTTTGTACATGGGAATTTCTTATCTTCAATAGACTTAAATATTTGAATTGATCCATTATTCTTAATGCGTTACAGATAAACAAAGGTTAGTAACAAAAATAGAAATGTTGATTTCCCAGAACTATATTCCAAGATTGCGTTGTCAATTAATTATAATGGTCAATTTTAAATGTTTGACAGTTTTAATACAATTCTTTTAGATTGAACATAATGCCAGTCCTTTGAAGGGTATAACCATAGGCTATGTATTTATTAGCCTATGGTATAACTTTCTTAATTTGACGAAATCTTCGGTCATTGATTCAGGTATTGGGTATTTTTGTTAACTTGACGTTGGTCAAAAGCTTTCTGCGCACTTCGAGTGTTGGTTGATTGTAATGGGCGCAGCTGATCTTGCGGCATTTCTTCTTGTCCGTCATCATCACTTTGAGGTATTGAATAACTCCTTAAATAATTGTGCAATACACAGGCGGTCTTGACAACATTAATGACACTTTAATCTCAAAGGGAGGCAAGTATACCGAAAGCGCATTCAACCGTTTGGCGCGCTGGCGATAATCTGTAATTAAAGACTTTGTTCTCATAATTATCGGTACCTAACTCTTCATTTAAGATACGGTCGCATCATATTCTCAGATAATTGGAACGCTTCATCTCCTACAAACACATATGGTATTGGGTCCTCAAGTGGAGGCAGTACAGTAGGTGGTGGAAGATGTAAAGTACGCTTCAGCATTTTCTTTGCCACAACGCTTGTACTAAACACGTTTCCATCACTAAATATTCTTTGTGACCCTACATCAATAGTGATGAATTTATAATTTGAGTCGAAGGTAGCCAATAGCACAATAGAGAAAGTATGTTTATAACTGAAATAAGATGAACCACTTTTTCCAGGTTTTTTAATTACCACATGTTTACCGTCAATGGTTCCAATGCAATGTGGGAATTGCCATTTTCTCTCAAAATCATCTGCAAATAATATTCAATCTTCTTGTGATGGTTCTGTCACATATATATCGGTTGCATCACTTTCTAAAATGCTTGAGATAAATCTCGCACGATGTTAGAGATCGTTCGATCGCCCATTCTGTAGCTGTATGCAATACTTCTGTAGCTGTTACCTGTGACCAAGTATCTACAACAAACAAAATCAATTGAAGACGATTAGTAGTTATTTTTCGAAAAGTTTGCGATTACAAATAATTATAAATGTACATTCCTCTGAAATTAAACCATTGCTTTAGGAACTGAAGCCAAATCAATGTGGGAACGACTGACGCATTCTTTGTGGGATGCGCTTAGGAGGCAACAGAAATCCTTCAAAAGCGGGGCACCGGCGGAACCTATGAAACAATGGAAGTTTCAAAAACTGATGAGTTTCCTGTATCCATACATGGCAAATACATCGAGACAAGGCAACCTCCAAGAAGATGGGGACAGTGAAATCGAACATTTTTCAAACACAGCAACAAGACGAAAGCGTAGAGGATGAAACTCAACCACAAAAACTTCTAGAAACGTTGCCGTCGAGCGCAGCGGAAGCTCCAAAATCACCTAAAAGATTTAAGAAAGATGATGTCACTGCCCTGTTGAAACAAAGTATGACGAAACGTGAGGAGAGAGCTAAAGCAAGAGTGAAAGAGAGAAAAAAATTGTTACAGGAGTTTAAACCTACAGAAAGTGATCCCCTATTTCACTTCTTTATGTCAATGTACCAATGCACAAAAAGAATGCCACCTTCATATCAGCATATTGTTAGGAATCGTGTGTTCAACGCAGTTTCAGACGTAGAGGCCGAGTTATTGGAGATTCCTGGCCAACAGCAGCATTACTACCAGTCCATATCCCCTGCTCCTGCAAGCAGCAATTCAACCACACCCCATTCGCATTCGGAAAATTCACTCTTAAACTCCTCTGATGCCCATGAAGAAGAAGAAAACTCTACAACTACCAGTGCAGTTAATCTAATTAACTATATTAATAATTTCTCACAAATATAATTTTGTTAATAAATTTCACTAATGTGCATTAATAAAATGACTTACCTTAGAAATACAGCTATAGTAGAATTGCCGAACAGATGGAAACAGGCTCCTCCCACAAATGCGTTTGTAATAGGTTAATTCAAAATACGCGGGAAAATTACATTGAAAGTCTGATGCACTTCCCCAAATTTATAGTTTCTGTCACAAAACAAGTTTTGTGGTTTCTATTAAAATACCTAACAACTAACAAAATAAAATTATAGGTTAAGTAATAGGTATATTAATGGATCTTTCGCCACCAAAAAAACGTATATCGAAACATTTATCAGTGTCTGATGAAGTGTATTTAAATCTGACTTAACATAATTCAGCCCCTTTTTGTAGTAGGAGGAGCCTGTTTCCATCTGTTCGGCAATTCTACTATAGTTTCTCTTCAGTTCCACTGGGCCTTGTAGCATTGCATCCTCCTGCGCCAATTTCTTCCTTGATGAGCTCATGTATCTCTTTAAATCGATCACGGTTTAGCCGAAAATAATTGGTAAACTTTTCGTCACTAAATTCTTTCGTTAACGCAAATTCTCCATCAGTTTTCCTTCGCTTCATGTACAAGCTTCTCCCTGATTTTTTAGTAGCCGCCTGGGAGATATAAGATACTATTTCGAACTCCAACTCGTCTTCTGAATCAGATTCGGAACTAAAATCAAACGTAAGTGCAGTAACGGCTGCCATTTTTAAGTACTGTGGCGTAGGCTACTGCGAAGTGAAAACTGCTGTCGTATTTGCGCGGTAACCGCGTTAGCAGTTGTCTCTCGTGACTCACGCTGCGTTACCTCACCAAGCAACGTCTCATTTTGCGCCCGCCCTAAATGTTCGCCTATGGGCTGTGGATCTTTAGGCGACAATCTATTCAACTCACGTCACAGAGATGGCTTCAGCGACGCCAAACCGGCCGTAGCATCCAAAATCGGAAGAAGTACTAAAATCTGTAACATGTGCCTCAAACCACTAATGAACCGCTTTAGTCTTCTGGGCTCAAAGTGGTGTTGATAGTTAAATCCGTATAACAACTGCTGCTGGGGCAATTGACGGAACTACGGATTCAAGAATATCACGACGATCCACGTCGTGGTTGATTTTCACCACTTGATCCACGAAAAGGAAGGATGTCTTTCCATTGGCCTACAAAATAAATTATTGCTATCCAAATAATCGTAATCTACGTAATTTCCAGAGAAATTTAATAGTGTAACTTTGGCATCTTTTCATGCATCACAAATTGTAGTAGCACGTTCTGATATTTCTGTCGAAAAGCTTGCATTTTCATGTCCCACTTGAGAAACGTAGATACGTGGTTACATTTATATGGTGAAGTAATAGAATTTTGATGAGTATAATTTCCACAAGTGCATTGCAGTTGACTGTGGTATAGAAATACTTATATAAAGACTAGACAAGGTTATCAACTAAAGATAACTATAAGTTAGTAGCATCAATAAATAACAAATTTAATTGATTATAAAAATTTTATATACCTACTTACGTATTTGAACTTTGTCATCACATAGTCAAAGTCACCAACTCGAAGATCTACAAAAATTTGACAAATTTTAATGCAACATACTGTGTAAAGTGAACAGTTTTTCAAAAAAAAGTACACTGACCTTGAAATAACCTCAATGATCGTATGTGGAAGTTCTATATGCAAGGGTATTTCCTATTTCCAAAAAAAGCAAACTACTGTTTAATTACTAACAATATTACACAGAAACTTCTTATTTGGCAGGACTCGTGTGATATGATTTGAACTTTGAGCAAAGCATATGTGTAAATTTACAGATTGAGTTGTTTGTTGCAAAATAAACTGTGGTAAAATTTTGATTCGACCTCATCTTTTGAAAGCATTGTTTACATAAAGTTGTGATTATTAAACTTACCTTACATGAACCAGTTATACCATATTGGTTTGTTTACACTTTCCTTCAACTGAAAGCAGAAACTTTTTTGCACTTCGTTTTACTGTATCTAATCAGACAAATTAAATAAATATTATGGTGTACAAATAAATTTCCGCCATTTAACAAAAGTTGGCGCCACCAGCAAGTTATGATTACAGTGAATCTACTACAAACAGTGGCGACAAGCGATATATCGATTTTTATTGGCCGTGGTATATTTTGCCTCTTAATGGTGGCCTGACTAATCACGTGGTAGTTTACCTTTGATCAGCGTGTAACTTTTATTTCGATTTAGCAAGTTGCTAGGATACCACCGTTGAGTTCATAGAAACCCGCCCAAAATTTTGCCTCCTAATGGCGGATGGGTGGAGCTAATCGCTGCTTGTCGTCACTGTTTGTAATAGAGTCACTGTAGTTATGATCATCGACATGTTATGGTTAAAATTGTCAGATGTAAACGTCATTATTGTAAAGTCGAACATCTGTCAACAACATAACCTTGAAATATTAGTGAATTTTTATCAGTACAATCAAAGAATAGTGTTTGGTACAATTTATTCTTTTGTGTGCGAAAATGTCGAGTTTTTACGTGAAGAAGCGTCTTTTGCTGGAACTTTTGATTTACTTCATCAGTTTGAAGAAGTCTGCAGTTGAAGCACATCGATTGCTTATAGAAGTATATGGTGCGGTTACCTTAAGTGAGAGAAGTTGCCGTGAGTGGTTTCAAAAGTTTAAGAACGATGAATATGACGTCGACAAGGAACGTAGCGGAAGGCCGAAAGTGCACGAAAACGCAGATTTGGAAACATTATTGGGTTAAGATTCATGCCAAGTGCAAGAAAGAACTTGTAGGAGTGACTCAACAATCAATTTCACATCGGTTAAAAACATTGAGAATGATTCAAAAACAAGGAAATTGCGTTCCATATGAACTCACACCAAGAAACGTTGAACGCCGAAATGGGACATGCTGCTTGCCAGACGTAAACTAAAGGGTTGTTTGCACCGTGATGAAAAATGGATCCTCTATGACAAACCAAAAAGGAAGAAATCATGGGGACCACCTGGTTATGATTCTACATGTACAGCTAAACATATTCATGGCAAAAAAACTCTTGTTGTGTATTTGGTGGGATCAGCTTAGTGTCGTATATTATGAGTTGCTCAAACCGAACTGCAAGAGTTTGGAGTCGCTGAAGTCATCTCTGTCACGGTGGGATCGATTGTCGCCTAAGGAGCCGCAACCCGTAGCCGAACATTTTAAGAAACGTTTTGTGCTCTGTATTAACGCTGAGGGTGCCCCTTCGAATTCAATTGAGTAATTTACTGCAAAATAATTGAGCATTTTTATTCGTTGTTGTTTTGTTAAATTTCCTTTGATCAATAAATTTACATTGCAAAATATTCACCTCCGTTATTTCGTCGCACCCTGTACCTGTAATAAGATAAGAGGACCACATGGTATTTGTTTAGAGTACTCCAAAGACGTTAACAATACCCATTGTAGCTGCAGCTGCAATCCTTGACCGAAGATTTCATGAAATGAAGAAAGTGTCAATGGACTGAAAGAATTGTCTTAATATTCAAAAAGTTACAATTAACCTTACCGATACTATTAATTTGACGACGCTATTTTGGAATATAGTTCTGGGAAATCAAAATTTACATTTTTGTTACTAATCTTTGTTTATCTCTAACGCATTAAGAATAAATGGATCAATTCAAGATCAATTTAAGTCTATTGAACATAAAAAATCCTCATGTACAAATTACATTAAAAATCACTTTTATTTAACGCAACAATTCTACACTGTCTTATTGTGTACCAAATATAAAACGAAATTTGTTATTTTTTATAATATTGCGATTAACTAAATACGAAACTGTGTACTTTATAATACAGTGAATTAATAGTATGGCACCTATAATGGTTATAATAACAAACATCCCTTTGATATTGTGTATATCGTACGCAATTTCACTATTTAAACTACTCTCACTTTCGTTGCCTTGAAGACGATAATCAAAAATGTCCTCAAAAACACGGTCTTTGGAAATAAATTCTAGGAAATCTTCAAACGTCAAATTATCGTAAGAGTCCAGTTCTTGCCGAGAGCATGCAATCCCATGTAAATTTGGTACGTCAAAATATCGTGATGGATAGCTAAAACCTGAACCTCTTCGATTCATTACTTTATATATCTGCACTAGTTTAGAACATGTCCAAAAGTTATCATTTAAAACCAAAGTACGCAATAGGTGGTGGTGTTCCATGATTGTTTCTAATTTCAAGTCATGTAGCTTTGTGTTACTTATATCTAATATTGACAACTTCCCTAATAGGGTTAAATGAGTGTCTTCTATCGTTTCTAGACTGTTATGCGATATATTTAGTGTTGTCAGAGCCATTAATCCGGTGAAACTACTCGGCGATAAAGTTGTTAAAAGATTTTGTGATAAATCTAGAACAACAAGAGATTTTAAGTGCCCAAACATTCCATTAGGTAAATCTGTTAGAAGATTATTTGCAAGGTTAAGATTGTTGAGGATTGTCAACCCCTTGAAAGAATCCATATACAGCTGCGAAATCCGATTTCCCTCCAAAGACAGTTGCCAAAGATAGTTTAATTGCAGAAATGTGTCGTTTTCTATAACTGTTAACGCATTTCTTTGTAAATATAGCATACGTATAACATTATCCTTGTTTGGAGATTTAAATGAATTTGGCACTATTGTATTTAAACCATTTTTTGATAAATCGAGTTTTTGAGTACCATATTTCCATTGCCCACCAGTCCAAAAGGTGACTCCATCAAAACTACTTTCACGAATTTCTTTAATTCCATTTGAAGACAAGTTTAATGTTGTAACCCTTAAACCGCTAAAAACCGAACTGATGTCAGTTAAGACGTTGTGAGATAAATCTAATGTTGACACATTGGTACCTTCAAATGATTTTATTTTTAGAGTCGATATTTTATTGTTTCTTAAATTGATTTCGTCACTCACTGAAAAATTGCTAAATACTTTTGGTGCGACGTATCCAATATCGTTATCATTAAGTATGAACTTACGCGTACTATTTGTAAACGTCTTAAACGCGTTTTCTGCAATTTTCTTTACACGACTATTGCTCAAATTGAAAATAGGTCCCCGAAAATTTGTGATAGTATTTTCATCTATTACGGCAATGTTGCAATACATACAAGTAAAGCTATTAACATACGGTTTTGAAACGGGAAAAGCACTTGTAATATTCTCACAGTACCAGTTAATCGTATTGTACAGAAAAGTTTGACCCGCCTCATTGCAGGATTGTGAATTTCCTGTTACAATTAAACACGCACACACGCACAATTGTAACAAAATTTTATTCCACATGGTACTAAACAAGGTTCTATCTTCATGTAAATGTTATCTTCGACTAATGAAATTATTACTCATTGCGAGTTATTTACAGAAAGTTATTATCAGCTACAATTTTTGTTTATTTTTGAAACTAATCAGTTAACTTGGCATTCAGATAATCTTACATTATTTTGTCTCAAATGAATTAAGTGACGTTGACATACACAAATATCAATAACGAAGGTCATGCACAGGAATAACCAGTGGCATTAAGAGTAAGGGAAATTAATGATAAGAAGAATGCAAACACCAAACTATTTGGTATATAAATATTTTCCTACCATGGCTCTTTTTCCTGTAGATGAAAAGGAAATTCTCAATATTATTTTTTATAAATTAAATGACAATTCTGCACATGGTAATGATGATGTATCTGTAAAAATTTTGTATAGTTCATTCGTTTAACTTATCCCGATGACGTCATGTTGACCGTCGTCTGTAATTTAAAGCAAAAATATGAGCACTGATACCAACCTTTCTTTATTTGTAAACAACATTATGACATGTACATTGTAACGTACTGTTAACAATTTGAGATATAGTAATAAACTACTTCCTCGGGGTTTTAATTTAGTTTTCGGTTGGGTTACTCTTCTTTTTGCAGATGCGCTTTCGCACTTTTAAAATTTCTATTATTCTTCAGTAAAGTACCCCTGGACTTACCTTCGTACTTTTCCTCTCAGACTAGCTCAGTTGGGAATGAAGAAGGTAAATTATGTAGTAGGTGTGAGCAAATTTATAGCATCTCCAAAGTTAAAATATTTTTGATAAATGTGCATTATTGGTTAGTTTGGAAAATAATTATTCAGCAGTTGCAAAAATGCTTAATTTACGAATACTCAAGCATGTTCGAATTGCTCACATCACCTTCAATTGGCGTCTGCGTCTCTTTGAAAACAATCTTTTTGCTCTCCTTACAAACCATTTATAATTCGACAAAATCTATGAAACTTATTTAAGTCAATTCATTTATTTAAAAAAAATCTCTAAATTTTAAACAATAAATTCAAATACCCCGTAAACAAAATCTAATCCCTATCTCAATAAAAATTTAGATGGCCATTCACAAGAGTTAATTCTGCATAAAAATATCGACTTAATCTCAGGATGTTCAATATAAAAATATACAAATTAATACAGTTTATATGCATAGTTCAATCAAAATAATAACGAATTTCTAACACAATACCTTAATTTTTTGTTCTTCAATACCGTGAAATACTTTGGAGACCAAAATTACTCCCTCTTTTTAAAGGGAATTTGGCCTTATTTGATCGTGATTTCACTTTTACACTAACTTTTCAAAATCCTTCACCGCGTTGTTGAGGAATTCGTCCCTACCTGACCAAAGGACCTCAAACCAAGTGCACTGCCCATTCCGTCATTTTTCATTTATATCAGTTCAACTCCAAATACGTTTCACGTTCACATCCTGTCACACGCTCGGTCGCTCGCGGGTTTAAAAAAAAACGTCTGCAGTTCACTTATCTTTAATTTCACGACGTTGCGTATGGAGTTCAGCGATACCACAAAAATATCTCCAATTTTACCTTATTCAGCATTCAACTTCAATTTATTTACAATGAGTTTCTTTTATAACGCGTAAAGAGCAAAAAAAATTGATTATTCTTAAGTTAATGCAACTATAACGTCCGTTACATTTGACTTTTACGTTAAGTTGGTATCAAAACTGTTCGTACAAGAAAACGAAATTTGTTGTTGATGTTATCCTTGTTAGTTACTTGAGTTAATAAGAGAGATACAATACGACACTCTTGTAATAATACGTTACCTAATCATGTATACATTGTATTCAATATGTAGAACACCAGTGCGCGTTTGATTCATCGATCAATCGGGATAAGTTAATGTTAAACGAATGAACTATAGTTCCTATACATAAAAAAGGCAATGAACAGGATATAGGTAACTATACACCTATGTGCCTAACTTCATCCTTTTCCAAAATTTATGAACATTGCTATTTAAATAGACTAACTGCATTCACCAACAAATATCACATTTTAACAAAAAATCAACTTGGGTTTAAGCGTAATTATTCAACTGCTACTGCGCTAGATCAGTTCTGTAATAGTATTCACAAGAAACTAGATCAATCTGAGAGCCCTGTTGGAATTTTCTGTGACTTCAGCAGGGCTTTCGATTGTATGAATCAAACACTGTTACTCACCAAACTTGAAAGGTATGGTTTACGTAGGTCAGCATTGACATGGGTTAAATCTTTCTTAGATGACAGAAAACAATATGTTTCAATTAAATACGAATATAATACAATTCAAAATGCAATAAATTCGTACATATTATCCATTTCGCTGGCTATAGGACAGGGGAACAGTTTTCGAGCCCTTTCTTTTTATCCTATACAACAACGATTTGGAAGAATCATTAAATAATATCGAATGTACCATGTATGCTGACGATACATCATCGATTGTAAGTAACAATGGTGTACACACATCACAGATTATAAGGTGTTTTCTTTTTGCATTTTGTGGTACACTTAAGTCACCTCTGTCAATACACACCATTCGTTTTATAAAAATAATTTGACTCAGTTCTAAATAACCCTATTCGTTTTAAAAGCTTTATTTAAGTTTTATATTAACCTGAGGCAGAAATGTCTACATGACGCAAGGCGCTTTAATCACGTGATGATTGTAACCTTACCTAACCCTGTGGCAATGCAAAAAGAAAACACCTATAGTCCTCGCCAGGAGTGTTTACCGCTACGTCATCACTTTTAATCATATGGTGTAATATGAAAAACATGAGCCAAAATTGTTTCGTTATAATAAATTCTGATTAGAAAATATACCCCGAGATGGCAGCACTTAATGTTGCAATTTCAGGTAGACTTGCCTAATTCCAAAATGCAATTACTTATTTCTTGTGATTTATTTTGTAAACATTAGAGAACCTTAATTATCGTAATGATAACGGTCGAAAAACAATATCCTTAAAATTTAACAGGTGTTCGGTACGTTATTTTTGTAGGAGTAGGCCCTTCCTTTTTTTTTAATTTACAACACGGCATGTGATGGATAAACGTGGTCGCAAGTGTTCGTTAGAACACGCGGTAGTGTTTACTTACAATAGTATAAACACCATTATAATTATTTTTTGTTGATTTACTTTTATTTGTTCGTTTTTTAATTGCAAGAAATACTTTATTGTTGTTAGATTTCATTAGTAGATATAAAAAACTGTTAAGAATTGCAGCTTCTAATTTGATATAGGTACGAAAATAACAATAAATATTAATTATAATAATTTTAATTTAACGTTTTTTTATATTACGTAGTTGACTATTAATCAACTTAACAAAATTCACAGCAAATCTTATATGTATTACAAGATAGGAAACAGTTTAATATTAATAAATGGTTTAACACTGCACTAACTGATGAGGAACTATTTTTTTTTCTTAAGTCTGTAAGTTTGAGAACGTTTGGCTTTTAATTTAATTCTAATTTTTTTAATACTACCTACTTGTTAATTACTGCGCACCTTTTGTTTAAAGTATTTTCAGAATCAAATGGCATGTTCAAAACACGATCACTTATATCTGAATTTACCGATGTTCGCCGTAAATGTTTAGTGAAATAACCTTCGTTTCTTTCAGACCTTGATGCTGTGCCGATAACTGTTAGTAGATATTTTACTTAAAGTTCTTTTCCTACTATACAATCTCGATGAAAAGACAATACTTGATATTACCAAAAGAATTCAAAACCACAACAATTTCTTATTTCCGTGTACCAATAGAGGGCGCAACTTGTTGAAGGAACAAAACACTCGACTTTTCTAAAAAAATTCAAATGGTACCAAATATTTTTTCACTGCTATTGGAAGGAAAATTAATAAGGGTGTAATTTAAAAAAAATTATGTCAATAGCTCTTATAGTACCTAAGATATAATCAAAAATGTGGTAATATATGAGGCAATTTGAGGTACAAACAAATCGTAAGCTTAATATGTATAAAGTGGGCTATGAGAACTTTAATTCTTTCACAATTTCAGTGGTCAGTGGTTCCCTATACCGCCTCAATCTGTTGTGTATACTGAAAGTTTTTGTGTGAGTGTATCTTTGTGTTCATTGTAATTCATGTTTAGTTCTCGTGAACTGTGTGTGTTTAGTTTTCTAATGATGTTGTGTACCTGGCGTGTTAGTTTGTAAAAGGTTGTGCCTTGTATGTATTGTGTAATTCGACCTAAGTCACGTCTAATTTCATCTACACGATTCATTAGACGCTTTTCCCAGGGGGGAAGTGTTGTTTTCTTTGTGGTGTGGTGTTGTGTTGATATTATGACCTTGGAGCCGTTACACGTTGTAGCTGTAATAATAATAATAATAATAATTATTATTATTATGAAAAACCCAATTGTAATATTAGTATGTCTGATAAATAATGGAGGGTTTATACAATCATTAGGATTAGTTGGCTATCAATCGTTGAGTGAATATTCAATGCTATCATTCACCATATACTCATAAATAATAATACAAAACACAAGTTAGGGAATGGGAGGATATACTATACACTTCATTTCAATAACGTTCATAATCGCCATCATTATGAAGTTTAACTAAAAATTGATTTTGGTGCAATAGTGAAAAATCACATTACATAAATTGATTGATTCCATAATGCAGTGGATAATAATAATCACAAAATGGGGTCATACGTAATTGTAGTAGGTAAATCACACAACCTTCCCCAAACTTCTTTAATGAAATAAATTGAAGTTAAATTGGCGTTACACAAATCACCAACGTAATCGTGAAATGAAAATTATATAAAGTTAAACGACATGTTTCGACTTGTAGTCATCCTCAGGTTAAGAGTACAATATATGAGTATTAAGACTAAATTAGAATAACATACTTACTTAAAAGGTAGTTTAAATTGTAAATGAATGAGAATGAGGGCGAGTGAAAATGAAGTTAAATTGAACGAATTGACTTTACTTTATATAATTTGATTAGTAATATAAATTCAGAAAATGATAGGAAACTCTTAGTAAATGAGGTAGCTCCTGCATTAGACGATAAAGTAAAGAGATAAAATAAAAATCGGGAGGTCTAGTTTCGACAAGATGGCTCTCCAGCTCATTTTGGTATAGGCGTAAGAACCTGTTTAGACGAAGTTTTTTCTAATCATTGGATTGGTCGAGGTGGCCCTATTAATTGACCGGCCAGCTTACCCGATTTAGCACCACTTCTTCTTGTGGGGTCACCAAAAAACAAAATTTACAAAACTCGTCACCCAAATATGAATTCTTTGGAGGAGGCAACTTTGCCGAATGTGCATTCGTTCCAAGGGCATTTTATAATAGTGTGGGATATTGTTTACATGAAAATGGGGGACTATTTCAATATTTGTTGTAATTTTTTTAGTTCAATTTATTGTTACTTGTTAAGAGTTAATTATTATTGTATTGGAATTGCTGTCACACTAAGGCTAGGATCCTTACGGTCCAAAACGATGATTTTCGTAATTTTCTAATAATGTGCAATCAAAATGCGTATCTAATAATAAATAACCATAACACAATTATGAGTTTAGTAAGATTTGGTTATTAAAATAAATAGGCAACATGTCAAAAAAATTAACATTAAAGTTATTCGAATTTGACATGTCATGCTGCTCATATTTTTAACTTTTGAAAATTATTTTTGCCTAATTAATAAAGCAGTGAATTAGAAAGTATAGGTATTTGATATAAACAGGCTCAGAAAACAATAGGTACTCTTTCGATAGACATCATTAGATTCATTACCGTTCTTGTAGATCAGGGATGCACAGACTTCTTCAGACCAAGGGCCACATATACTAAATATTATTGAGGGGCGGGTCGCAAAAAAATTATTTATTTTAAGAAAGCCCCTAGCTAGAAGCTCCATGATCGATGAAGGAATTACAAAAGGTCTTAATTTCAAATCAAACAAATGTTTATTTATTATATTTGTGCCAATTTTTACAAAAAAACTACTTAAATATTTTAATTTGATTGCATCGACTTAACAATTTCTTTAATATTTGGGTCAATTGTTGTGGCATTCCAGGAAATACATAAAGATTTTTGTACTTTGTTGTTTGGAAAAATTTTCAATGTTATTTGCATGTAGATTGGGGGGCCACCAGAAAAACAACGGCGGGCCGCGGTTTGTGCATCCCTGTTGTAGATGAAACGGATAAGCAGCTATGTCCCGTTTTGAAACTTGTATTGCGCCAAGAGAGATGTATATTAATATAATGATAAACAAAATAATTAATGTTATTACGCACCTTTATAACCAATTGGACGAAATAAGTTAGTAGTTTCCCTTTTAAAATTGCCCGAGTTATTGAAGCGTAAACTGAAGTGTGATTGAAACACTAATTGAATTTTTACGTGTCACTGATCACTGGGTTGCCATTACGTTAATACAAGTTTAATCTGCCGAACAAAAGTTTTATTTATACTGCCCCAATTTCAATTGGTTCGTTTATTACAGAAACGGGGAGTTAATATTTTTTTTTAATTTCATTTATTTTATCGCGTCGCATTTATAAAAATGAACTAAATACAATGACGTAATTGAATGTATTGCTATTATACAGAGTGTTTCCTAAGTAATCTAAAATATTATATGGGGCGCTTCGTCACTCAATTTTAAGACGAAAAGTTCATATAAACATGTGTGATAAGTCTTGTCGTTAATGAGATACAGGGTGTTGAATTGTTTGTAATAAATCAGCTCTGATTGTATTTGGAATTAATTTTTCCTGGTCACGCTACTGGTTTTTAGAAGTAATACGAAAAACGTGCTTATTCTAAGTGGCCTTTGGAGTAACGTTAAACGTACAAGATCTTCAAAATCGTATCATACAAGGCTGTAATGTTATTCGTAACAATCCTGGTATCTTCGAACGTATTCGGCAATCAATTAGACATCGAGCAGATGCTTGCATTTTAGCTGCAGGTGGACATTTTGAACATATTCTCTGAAATATACTATTTTTTCTTTATGTTTAACACATGTTGTTGCTTCTAATAAAATAATAAAACACCCTGTATTATTGATAGGAGAGTAGAAAATAAGCAAAATATTGTTATACAAACAAGATAATCCTGATTTATTATTTTACGAGAAAGGAAATGATTCTCTAAAGTAATTAAGGTTACGTAATGTAATTGAATCTTGTACTGTTTCAAAAGTTGAAATTACCTTCAAAAATCCAGCAATTTTTAATAGACATGGGTATTTTCGTATATAATACAACTAGTGGTAGGAATATTGCCGGTAATAATTTTTGTCAGTCAGATCACGAATAGTTGTTGTGACGAAAATTTTCTAAAGACAACAACTATGAGTGGTACTGATTAACAAAAATTACCAAAATATTCCTACCACGAGTTGTATTCGTCAAGACAATCCAAAGAAAATGACAGAAAATTTGAGTTTTTTTTTCAATGCAGTAGTTAATGAAATGTAACCACGGCAACGTAAAATATTATCGCGTAATCATCTACTCCTTAGTATGAAAAGATTGCCAGTGTCCTAATTGGCTCAAATTCAAAAAATAGACAGTTTCGATTGGTTGTTAAATTTTGAGTTGGATTGTCATTGTAAGACACAACTGTGCTATGTCAATTAAATAAAGACCTTACCTTTGCGAAGTTTTTTTTAGAAATGGGAAACGTTCGAATAGAAATCAGTGAATGAATACAACGGAGCTTCGTAATGTAATAGTCGACTAATTGGAAACCAATTTGTAGGTTGTTTCAATTTAATTGAGCTTAATTTTGCAACTACTATACTGAATTCCTTTTGTAGAAGTAAACTAAGGGTAATTGGAGGAAAATTTCCGAAAGATAATTTATCTAAGGAAGACATTTAATTTATTTGTCTATGACATTTTTCCTTCATAGATGGGCAGACCCTATTTTGTAAATGATGGGCCCGATGGGCCCCGGCCCAGGGGCGCACGAGGTTAAGGCCAACAAAATTTTTTCACAAACTTAATAGGTAATAAAAAGCCTGTGCAGTGTGCAACGTTCTTATACTAAACAAAACTTATAATGTGTAATCTTTAAAGTTCTACGGTATGGTTAATGGATGTGTTTTATACTTTTTGACAAAATAATCAACTAATTTCGTAGTTAACGAAAGTTTACGAAAGCCAAATATCGCCAAGCAGCATCTTGTTTTTGTAATTATAATCTTATTTATTACCTGGGCTAATCAGATAACAATATTATGTACATAACTGTATGTACACCACATATAGAATAATAAGTACCACTTACATAAATCTTGGTCAAAACCTTTGATGAGTTGGGATTAGTTAAAAGTACCTACCTATACCTAACTATATATAAACTTATATTGTAGAATTTCATCAATCATATTATATCTAATACATAATTTACAAATAACTAAATAAACTAATCATGTCCATCAACTAAAATCAACAAAATTCAGTTCACATAAATAATAAATAAACCTTTAACCTTTATCTCGTGTAAGTAACTACCGACTTGCGTTAAGTGAAATTGGTATTCATTAATTTCTGTGAAGGAAATGGCGAAAGACGTTTTCTTCGATAAATGACATTAAAATAAAGATAACGAATGCAAAAAAATGTTCTACATTTTATGAATAATAAAGGAACCTAGCAAACGTACCTATTCAACTGCTACATTTTGCTTATTCAACCGTTAGTATGTTTGATAAAGCTTCCTAAATGTACTGAGGTGTAAAATTCAACACAAACAATTAGTGTTCCAATTAACACACTTCATTGAACAAAAGCGTTTATAAAATGTTGTCTTTCAAGTTTTAACAGCGGTTTAATCTCCGTGCAAAATAAAATTTAAATTTCAGGTAGGTACCTAATAAAAATTTTAAAATCTGTATACGAGGTGTACAATAACAATTTCGCTTAATAAACTCAATCGATAAAACACGTTTACTTTCGTATTTAGATGAGTATGCGAATTATGGCACACGTAACAGGCAAAGACTACACGGTATTTGTGAGGGCGAAAATTACTCATCTCTTCTCTCCATTCAGCCTGAAAATTTAGTCGTGTTGTATGTACGTACAACTACTATAAAACCGTGACCGAAATTGTATTGGTCTTGTCTTGATTTTTCGAGCCATTCAGCTTTTTTTTTCTTTTGTCATAAACTCAATTGCGTGAATCTTTTTTGAAACCCCTTCTCCCTAAAATCCCATTCAACTACTCTAACCCCGCAACCAGACATCACCTAGAATTCTTCTGGTTGCGTGGTGAAAAGTTCTGATGGTTTTCATGACTAGGCGGTAGGGTGACAATAAAAAACGAAAGTCATTTTTTTCTAAGTCCCACTCCCTAGAATTATTTATTTATATGAAAAAAACACACACGAAATTTCTACAAAAAATATTAATATTTACCGGTTGCACAACACATTTGAAATTTTGATCCAATTACATGGGATTTGTAATACAAATGTACCAATATTGCGAAGGCTGACAAGTATTACACTATCTCTGCTTAATTAACAGTTTTGGCAACTACTGTGGATTTATTTGAGTTTGGAAAGTCTTTCCTATGTTTTTCTATTACTTACAAAAGGTACTGTTTCTGTTCTTCCTGGTTCGTAATAATTCCATTGAATGATTGAATCAGTGAGATACCACGTTCAGCTGCATCATTTACAACTTTCAGATTTTGGATTCTTCGACGACCTTCCAGGAAATCTTTGTTGTTTTCCCAAGTACCTGGATCTTGATTTAAAAAATCTTTAGTTATTTCCAAAGCCGCAAATAATTTAAGGGTGTTTTGTGACACAAAATCACACAATTGCTTCGTTTGAATTGTTGTCATCTCAACTTTGATACGTCGTTGTGGGTTGTCGGCACCTTTCTTTTCAAATGCTTTTACCATCTTAACTTTCAGTTCGGAAGGAACTTTCGAGTCGAAAAAGGCTAACCCAACAAGTGTTTCACTTAAATACCACAAGTGTCCTGAGAAACTCTTAACAGCTGCAGCAGCAATAACCTTGCTTACTTCCTTGTAGTTATCGAGTTCCTTTAAGAGTTTGAGGTCATTATAAGGAGCTGATGCACCACAGGGCGAAGTATACCAACACTTAAGATAAATCTGCAGCACAAAAACATTAAAATCTTGGAGTCTAGAGAGTTCTCGGGTAGTTAACTTGAATTGCGAGCGAAACAAGTAGATTTTCATACTGTATATTAACTTAGCCATCCATCTAGCTCTTTGTACAGCTCCAGGAGCATATATGCTAATCTGCTTTGCAGCATCATCTCCTAGGAATAGGAGAGAAAGTTGTAATAATTCCTTGTAGTCATCCCTCGGCTGAAAGGTGTTAGCTGATCCTTGATAAATTTGACAAGATCATCTCGCAGTGGATTTAATTGTTTAGCCACAGCATCTTCCATGATTCCACTCTGGAATGTGCGTTTGTCAATCTTGTTCCAGTTATCTTAAAATCGCTGGAAAATCTGGATATTTGGTCCACTTGATGGTCCCATTAACGCATTAAATTTGACTGGCATTGCGCAACCTCTAAACGTTAACCGATTGAGTTGAAACTTTCAGAGGTTGCATTTAGTATTACAAGGAACATTTTAGGAGGGTGGGACCAAAGAAGATTAAAACTTTAAATTTTCCCATATATTGGATTGTCACCCTACTAGGCGGTGATATTTCTCTATAGCTTTTCAGTTTTTCTCATTCTCACACAGTTCAGGCAATCTCCGTTCTCCCCGTGGCCAGTAAGAAATTGTGAAGTTACCTCTCCGTGACTGCGTCCTTATGTCCGGGATCAAGGTTTATGTCTATAACTCCCTTTTGTCCCATTGCAATTGCCACGCTATGTATATTTTCTCTTTGTTCTATCTAAGTGGTCTGGGTTTAACCATAGCGTGGGCTGGTGGTATCCCGGCAACAACCAGCACATCTTCAAGCGCCGCTGTACCGTAGCCTCTGGTAACTTTTATCGCTAGGAACCTTTGTATCTTGTTGAGTAGGTTACTCGCAACCATAATTTCGAAGTATGTATAGTTGAATGTTGACTTCTTAAAAGAAAATAATCAACACAGGATCAAAAAACGTGGTCATCGCTCAACTTGAATTGAAGTTATTACTGAACTGAACTGAAATCGGGCATTCTGTATAAAGGTGGAATTTACCTACACGATGTTTGTATTTTCACATAATGTGTAAGAATGCAAAAATATTCTAAAATAGTGATTCTAAATTAACAATTGCAAAACTAAGATACTTAATTATTTTTGTGGCTCCAAACGTTTTTCTTTTTGATGTGATAAGTAGTTAACTATACAATTGATAGACAAATATTTTTTTTTCAGAGTGAAAGTACCTCTGAGAATTGTTCTCCCAGCAGCAGCCCTAGTCCTCGCCCTAGGATGACAGTTAGCTCGCAGTCGGGCCCTAGATCACCCCGACCGTCCGAGGACCTCTTTACTACGGCTACCTCTGCTCTCAGACGTCTTCACTTTAAAAGCGGTCGAAGTACAACAAAAAACGCAACTAAAACACAGGTATAATTATTAATTAAATGAGCATTTTACCACGTTATTTTTATTGTAATATTGTCGAAAACAATCGTTTTCGATGATGATCTAATTAAGTTGTTATTTATTTGACATATCAGGCCCTTCTAGACCTAGGCCACTATCTATTTAACACCTTTGCAATCATCTCCGCGATCACTGTACTGGTATGGATACGGAATGGTAATTTTATAACACTTTTTCATCCGTAATTATCAAGATGAAGAGTTGAGTTAAGCGGAATAACATACTAAGTACAATTGCGGAGTGCGCTAGCCCAATTTTGTTAGATATCTCTGCTTGGTACTTATTATGTGAGCTTTGCAGTGGAAGGAACCGGATTGCGCTCTTTGTATGGATTATCAGTTTTGGAAGTGCGCTATCGTCTCGAAATTTGTTACAACTCGTATTACGTCTATAAATATAATATAAATTAATTAGATAAATTAAAAGTAGACAACACATTTAACAAATTTAACAATAAATATGGATGTTCATAAAGCGTTCCGACGTTCTTGTAATCTTTACTAAACCCAATAATATATTCGCAGCATGACGTCCTTTTGTGAAATATTTCTTACCTGCTAACGTTCCTTCATTATTGCCTTTATTTACTAAACAAGATATTGAATAATTTTCCTTTTGTTACAAGTAATAGAAGCTAAGTTGAACAACAAACGTTGGTGCATTTTTTGTGGTTATTAAGCACAAAGTATTTCATATACCTACCATTAAAAATGCCCATTTTTTAAATTGCCTTTCAAGAAAGTTTGAAATAAAATAAAGAGATTTTTAAGCAAATGTATTTTACATTTACCTACATAAATAACTAACAGGAAATACCCAGAAATAGAGAGCGTACGACTCAAACTCTCAGAAAAGGTGGCTTTGACCATTGAATAATTGACTTAATCCCAATAAAGGGTGCACTAGATTGGGTACTTATTTACGGCTAATTGGGGTTGCCATCTCTAGAAATTAAATCTCCGGACAGGAGTAGATTAAATTCCGTACAAGCGATGCACCCTTTTTGCGAATTTTTTTTTTAATCGCTAGACGCGCTTAGCTTAACGTTCAGGAAAAATGTCGCGAATTGAAACCTTCTCAAAAAGAGTCCTCTCAAACCTGAAATATTTTTTTTGTCTGTAAAAAGGTAATGTACGTATATTGAAAAGTTTAAAAAAGTCAAAAGTATATTTTTATAAAACACTAAAACAACGAAAAATTCAAATTATTATTCATAAAACAAAAACGAACTCGAAAATATATTTATAAAACAACAAAAAACTCAAAACATACCGGCAAAGGTAATAAATAACAAAATATTTGTAAAATTAAAAAAATAATTGCTACCTATATCTATTGTCTACAAATATTTATTCTTTGAGTGGATTTCTTCCAAGAGTTGCGACTGTTCTGGCCTCATTATAAAATCGTAAAATTCCATGCAGGAGTACTTATAATTGAATTTTGTGAAAATCATATTTTTTATTGTCTCAAGTTGAAGCCTGCTTCTTTCTTTGGTCCACTGAGCACCGATTAGAGAAAATACCCTTTCAACGTTAGCATTATGTGCTGTCAAGGCATAGAAAAACTGGCAAATTTTTAATAGTTCAGAATATGCTTCTGAAGATTTGCAGGAAGAAAAGTATTGAACCCATTTTTTGTGAGAGGGCAGAGCGTTCTCGTCTGGATGTTTATTGATTACAAAATAATTTTTTAAGGCAGTGAATTGGTCAAAAAGTTTTGAATCCTGGAATTCTACTCCTTTTTCCAACAGATAGGAAATTGAGGGAATTATATCAGCTTCCCAGTTAAGTTTATCTAGGTCTTTAAGATTTAACCAATTAAACACCTTAAACTCATCAAATGGCTTAATCCAGTTATTTAAATATTCGATTGCTTTCTCATAAAACCCAAAAACATTATTCTTGAAAACAAGGACTTCATTTTCAAAACCATCTTCAGTTAATTTCTCTAAAATGTCTTTCAGTTTGAATGGTTGGAATGAATGTTTGAATCTCTCCTCTAACGTATTCAAAACAGTTTGCCGTTATTCTTTTTTCTCTGACCTACTGTATTTCGAGAAAAACCGAGATATCTCGAAAACCATAAAAGATAGGTATAGGGAATTGTTAAAAAAGAAACATTATTTTTTAACGTAAAATACGAAAATGTGATGAATGATGATATATGTACAGGGGTGTCCCACTGCTCCGTAATCGGTCGATAACTCAATATGGGTTGAATATACAGAAAAAAGTTTCAAATAAAAGTTGCTTTGATTTGAATTGCGCATTTTTTAAAAATATTCTAATATCTACAGTATGTTGCATTTTCACGTGGCAGGAAAATGTCACTTTTTTTTAAATGGCACACCTTGTATTTTTTTCTCTTAATGTATCGATCAACCATATTTATATCACGCCTGAAATTTTTTTAAAGATTGGATGTGCGGTTGCCAAGTTATTAATTATTTTGTCAAAATTTGGTACAATTCAAGGTCGGACTATAATATTCATAACTAAGTTATTCTTCAAAAAAGAAAAAATTTATTTGACGAATAATATTACCCTAATGTCGTGTTACTCTACAAAAAAAAACTAATTGATTAACTTTATACCGAGTGTTTAAAATGAGAATTCAAACTTTGTGAACTTTAAATAGAATTTATGCGAATATTTTAAATGGAACACCCTGTATTTTTATTTACCATCAAATTCTCGACAAAAAACCCTATTCAACGGTGTATTATTTTCTGGTATTACTTTTTGTACTTTTGTTAATATTTACGATTTTTAAAATTTCACGTAAAAAAAATTTGTTAAAAGTAATTTTTATTTAATTATATTACAAAATACCGTTTAAATAGTTGGTATCAACGCAAAAGAACAAAACTCAGGTCCTGTGACTATCATAATTTCTAAATAATTAAAGCAAAACAACAGTCAGAGGTGCGCGCGAGAATTGGCTTTAACTGTACCCTAATAAAGTAGGTTCCTTGGCCGCCAAGGTCACCGGACCTTACCTTTATGGATTACTATCTCTGGGGAACTGTTAAATCTCAAATATATCAACAGCTGCCACAACACGAGATGACATGAAAATTTGAATTCGAGAGGCGTTTCAACCGATTACTCCTATGACTAAACAATGTGAGATTATTTAGGGTTAGGCTTCAAAAGTGCATTGATCATTGATCAAAGTGGAAGACATTTTGAACATTTACTTTAATGAGAAATATTGTATTTATTTTCTATTTTAATTTTTGAGAAACACCGTTTATTAAAAATTCGAGAAATACCGTTTACTAAAAATGTTGTTTTAATTATTTAGAAATTAAGATCGTCACAGGACTTGAGCTTTGTTTTTTTGCGTTGATAACAATTATTTAAACGGTATTTTGTAATAATAATTAAATAAAAATTACTTTTAACAAATTTTTTTACGTGAAATTTTAAAAATCGTAAATATTAACAAAAGTACAAAAAATAATACCAGGAAATAATACACCGTTGAATAGGATTTTTTGTCGAGAATTTGATGGTAAATAAAAATACAGGGTGTTCCATTTAAAATATTCGTATAAATTCTATTTAAAGTTCACAAAGTTTGAATTCTCATTTTAAACACTCGGTATAAAATTAACCAATTAGTTTTTTTTTGTAGAGTAACACGACATTAGGGTAATATTATTCGTCAAATAAATATTTCCTTTTTTGAAGAATAACTTAGTTATGAATATTATAGTCCGACCTTAAATTGTACCAAATTTTGACAAAATAATTAATAACTTGGCAACCGCATATCCAATATCAAAAAAAATTTCAGGCATGATATAAATATGGTTGGTCGATACATTAAGAGAAAAAAATACAGGGTGTGCCATTAAAAAAAAAGTGACATTTTCCTGCCACGTGAAAATGCAACATACTGTAGATATAAGAATATTTTTAAAAAATGCGCAATTCAAATCAAAGCAACTTTTATTTGAAACTTTTTTCTGTATCTTCAACCCACATTGAGTTATCGACCGATTACGGAGCAGTAGGACACCATGTATTTATAGGGCGTTCCATTAAAAAAATATAACTTTGATACGCCACATTTTTTTGAACCACCCTGTATATTTATAAATATTTTTAAAATGTAGCTCTTATTGACCTACATGTATGCATTTAAAAATATTTTTAAAAATTGCTATACTTTAGGCACCAAATTCCGTGCCGTATGTGGTGCCCCACCCTGTATAATAGATGGAAATATTGGAAACTGTAAAATATACATTCTTTACGTAACGTTGCTTTAATTTTTTCCAAAGCTTTTGTTAGGTACTCCTTCATGATTTATTAGATTTTCATGCATGCATGTATACATTTCGAACGGATACAAAAAAGATTAGAATATGTATAAATTACGACAAATAACACTTCAGTTTGGTTTGATACAACTAATTTCATAAATGGCGTCAAAGAAACTGCAACCAAAACTCGTATGTTTAATATTTTTTAGGGATTCGAATAAATGACGTATATCAAAAATGCGGCGGCCAATCTTTAAATTAGAGTCAAACTTTTCCCGCTCCGTATTTAACCATTAATGTCTTGATCTTCTGGGTGTAGAATTATAGCGAGCGCTTTGAATGCTTTGATACATTATACCACAGATAAGTTACTACTGTGATTATACATTTCAGCGTATGTAGCGGTGTCCGGTGCTTTGCAAATTTTAAAAGGTGTTCTGATTTTTAATAGGCGTAATAAGCGTAAAACAATCAATTGGTAATTCAATTAACTATTTATTAAAACACAGTTGAAATGGCACCAAATATGTAAAGGTGGAGGATGGTGCGCTGCTCCAAACTGCACTAAGACCAAAATCGAATAAAAACATGAGTTTTTTTCGATTGTCTAAGGATAACAAAATGTAGGTACAAAATAAACTTTTTTCTACACCGGTTAAAATGAGGCGATTTATCATATTGAGCCATTGTAAATCTTTGAGTTTGTGTGATACGTGATCGTATTTCATATTTAATATATGAATATATTTCCATTTGAATGCTACATGTGCTGTATGGGTGTCCAATAAACACACAATGACATCTTGTTTGGGTGCAAGGAAATTGCAGGGCTTAGAATGGGTGTATACTGTATAGGTACTATTCACTTTTCATCGTAGATTAACACCGACCAAGAAATGCAAACGGTAAGACGACTTAATTTGTTATAGTTATTTGATAATTCGTGTGAGACCAATTTGCTTAACTTCCACGTCTTTCCTACCAATGGGTTTATCACTCACATTGAACGTTTCTGCAAGCTCTAGGCACGTTATACTGGAATTCGTCTCCACAACCTGTTGAACATGCTCGTTGTTGATGATATTCGATCTTCACCGGTCATACTGAACTCTCTCTCGAAGAAAATTTCTTGAACCACTTCTGTGCTGTACGATCAATAACGGCATCATCTTCGAATGCGGTACATATTTTTCTCGCAACCACTGCGCCTTTAGCACCAAGTTTGCACTCATAAAGTAAACAACCGCGAATTAAGGCGGCTAAGGAGAACTCGGCAATTCATATTGCTAAAATGGCCATAAAATGAGTAGCTCTCCTTGGTCCTTACGAACTTTTTTGCTTACCGGATATTTATAGAAGTGTAATGTCAAGCCTACGCTTTATAGTACTTTTTGTAAAGAAAATTCAACAGCATGAAGAGTCTACCCCTACCAACAAAAAAGTTGAACTTTACTTATTAGTTATTACATTATTCATAAAAATTTTATCAAAATCCGCGTTAACAATTTTGTAAGATAAGCCTTTAAAGTCAGGTGACTAAACTTTTTACTTTGATATTACATAACATGAATAGATCGTTTTCACAAATACATGGAATAATTTATTCAGTCAGTGTGTTAAGTGTGTACATGAAGAACTAAATCTTCTGGAGTAAATGAGTAAATATCGGTATAAAAAATGGGATATGTTTGCCCTACATGCAGTTATATTATACATATTACACACAAAGCTGGTGCATAATTCCTAAACGCCACTACTGCTACTGCTGCTATTTGCTTTTCTCTTTGCCATATAAATTCTCTCTCGAAATTCATATGGCTTACTTGAAAATAAGCTTATCTAATTACAGGTGTAATTAAATCCCGCTAGTTTACTGTAAGTGTTTAAAATGACTATTTGCTATTAAGAATACATAATTGAAATTCCAAGGGTTGTTTGTTTATTATAACAGTTTTGGCAATAAGGAATTATAGAATAAGATGAATGCGTCTTATATTTTCTTATGAGAGTTGGCAAACTGTTATTGCAACTCAGTTTCCAAATTGTCTCCTTTATAAGCGCTTTTGGCATATCTCCGATTTGCATTCAACTATTCTTCCTATTTTTATAACTCAAAGGGAGTGTCGCTTTAATAAAATTTACAATTCATTACCGGCTCAAAATTTGTCATATGTAATTATTCGTTTTTAGAAAGATTTATTAAATGATTGATTATAATTGGAAATAACGTATAACAAACGATTTAACAAGTGTCACACTTTTATATATTGCTGCTCTGTAATTGAATTTAAATTGAAAAAGCACCTTTTAATTCAATTCTGCAAAAAAAGGATATTCCAATATGCTCTAAATGCTACAAAAATTAATGAACGCGACGAGACGCGTCTAGGACAAATTGCATTGAAGCTAAATACACACGCCTGCGTTACCTACAGGCATGTAACCCTATAATGTTATATTTAACGAAGTATGAAGCTTAAAAGAGAAATCAATATTCGCAAGAAGAGCCATTGTGAAAAAAGCACGCTGATACCGGTAACTAAGATACGAGTCTACTCGTAATTACGCTAACACACTCTTTAAATTGATAAGAGTATCGATCCCTAAATTAATACCATTCATCCGAGATTCAATCAAAATTAATTTCTTATCCGTTTTTCTTGTTGTCTGTAAAAGGCCAAACTAAGCGATCTTTTACTGATCGGTCATTAACTTTGCAATCGTTGAGTATCTACACCTCAAGCTTGAAAGGATATCCCAACATTCTTTCGGGTCAGCTTTATCCACTCAAATGGATTAAGAGATATTGACTTTGTAATAAAATGTCTTCGAAGCTTTTTATTGAATCCCTTTGCAGTCATTGTTGAATAAGCGTGATTAAAATTTTGGAAACGGCTCTTGTTATTCAGTAAATTTAAACTTTTACTGATGCTGCTGCACGATTATATAACGAAAACGTATGTATGGAAAAAAGGACGTATAAATATATTGGAAAGTTATTTTCTTTATTGTTCGGAATGGATGGAAGGAAATCATTTTATGAAAATATAAGGTAGATAGGTACATAAATATCTGTTGCTGCTTCAGGAAAATGTAGGGTATAAACTTTATACTAAAGTCAATGGTATATGAATAACTAAAGTTTTATTAAAGCACATACACATTACATAAATTCCGTGATATTTAAACAATACGAACGAAAGCCGACAGTCGGATAACTTTTAAACAAAATGACTAGGTTTGAAGTTATTATACTTTAAACATCACAATTTTTAAAATACACATTAACCTTAATCTTTTAAAATATGAAATTAAGTTCTATAATATAATTATTAATTAATATTCATTAAATTAGAAAGGGTTTTCAGTAAATGTTGCAATGGCATTTCTACCGTTCTCTACACGTACCTAAGCAAAATTTTCATAAATTATTACTAACTTACGTGTGTAATTGATTTTTAAATATCGTTAATTTTAAAAATGAGAACAAAAGTTAACCGCGTGGTGGGTGTATCTTTGCTCATTAATTATACTTTTTACAGCAAGGTAGTGCGCAAACATAATATGTATGTACCTATATCGTTTACTATAAAAACTGATCAGTCCGTTTACACGGTTTTATTACCTACTTATAAACTAGAAAAAGCTGAAAGTAGCTGTAAAAAAACTATAATGGGAAAATCAAAAGCCAATAAAATGACATCTTTTTCCCTTTCCAATCTTATCACACAACTATACAAGACTAAAAGCACCAAAAATCACAATACAAATTTATTAAATCGAACGCGTTTTAACAGCGAAGCTATCATCATCAACAAACAACATTGTCATTGTTCCCTGATGATGGCAGCTGCTACCAGACATTCCCGAAAGTGTAGAGGAAGAGCCATGTAGTACTAATCTACTAATTCTAAAGCAGAACATCTAGGGGCCGATATGGCTTTCCGATTTTGCTGGGAAGTTGTTCGAGGGAGTTCTGAAGGATTAGGCTACGTGCGATCATACTCCCTAAGTTGTCGTGGAGACAGTTCGGTTTCCTAAAGGGAAAGTCTACAACCAAAGCGCTACAAACTATAGTCGCGAGCGAGAGAGGGAATTTGGAGAAACAGTAGGTGGTCTGTTTGAATGTTAGGAATGCGTTCAGCGATGCGTCTAACGTCTATTGTACTTTTCACACCGAGAATTCAGTATAAAGTGTACTTAATAAAAATAAAAAGCATTGTTTATTACAAGATTATTGTTTATAAATAACGTTAAAATAAAGTTAGGTCCGAGCGGTGCATTTTAGTTGAGGCCACACCTGATTCCTGACCGGCCCAGTCATGCTACATAAGGCAGCATCGTGTATGATGGAGGGGACCTGATCACAACGGCCACTGATCATAACGGCCACCTAGGTTATTGTTATTTAATAACAGCCACTTTGATCACATACGGCCTCTAATACTGAGATACAATTTAACTATTATAGTGTCCAATAGACACTTGGAAGTGGCATTGGCACCAATAAGACAATAGAAACGTGATTTCGGCGAGGCAACTAAAGGTAGTTCCTGAAAAAACTAAAATAGCCGGGAAATACTGTGTAAACCGAGCATTGATAAAATTCGATATTTATTATGGACGTAAGCATTTACTGCCCCTGTTACATAAATATAACTATATTTCTAAAGAGCAACAATCATGTCAAATAATAGTTTTGAGGACAATGAATGATCCTTTTCTTACCCTCGTCACTTGAAATGATCTGAATCTAATCTAACGAAAAGAGCTTGGATATGATATATTTAAGAGGAAGCTACCAAATTTCGTTTAAGTTGTGAAAAGAGTTTTCAAATTATATTGTTATTCTTAATCTTAATAAGCCCTTGATTCGAATATATGCTGTGGATTCTTTTATTTTTAGTTCGAGATTGATTTTGGTTATACACTTTTATTATAATATTATATTAATTTTGCTATAAACGTATTCTCGTAGTTTGTTTATTTGTGTTTGGTGTAAGAAGGCTATGGCTGTTAATCCTCTACCTCCTCGTGAACGAGGAAGGTAAAGTCATGTGGATTATGTATTCGGTGTTTAGTGAGTAATGTACATGTGTTTCGCTGTACCTGTTCTAAATCTGTATTGGTCCACTTTATTATTCCAAAGGAATAAGTAAGCGCCGGTGTAGCATATGTGTTAATAGCCTTGACAGTGTTTCTACCGTGTAATTGTGTTTTAAGTATACTGCGTAATCTGTGTAAATGTTGGGTGATTAGATTTCGTTTTATTTGTGTATGTTTTGCTGAAAACCAAGATAAATATCTAAGTAAGTTTATGCCGATGACTTAATATTGTCATGCCAATATAAGGAATTTAATGACTTAGTAGAAGAATGTTTAAGTAATGATGTGGTAATCATGAATTATTTACTTTCAAAAATGGTGACTTTGTCTTAACACATCAAAAACAGAAACTTCTTGTTTTCACCTATCCAACATGCATAAAAATAAGGAACTAAAGGTTAAATTTGGTAGTATTACTTTGAAGCACAACTTCAACCCTATATACCTTGATGTAACACTTGATACCTCATTAACTTATAATCAGCACCTACAAAGGATTCGTCAAAAACTGAAAACAAGAAATAAGGGTACGCACACAAAGAAATTCAATTCAATTCAATTTGTATATTAGTTCAATAAATCGGCATTTTACATTAATGTATTTTGCCGACATTCCCCCAGTTGCAAAGCATACGTCATCCTGTGGCAATGTCGATCACATCCTGTTACGTTACAATCCTCTCCTTACTTGCTAACTAATTCTAGGCAGTTGGGTGGGGATGCTATTACAGTTTCTATTTGACTTTTATCTGACTTTTTAACATTCTTACATCCTGATTAAATGCAATTCCGTGAGCATCCTCGCCCCCCTGCTTTGGTTCCTAGGTACTAGGTTTAAACCGCTTTCGTGTCCGTCGTTAAGACGGTCACTTCCACGGTTGTGTGCGGGTGAGGCCCGCACCATTAAACGCTTAAGATATTATACCTATTTAACTTATTCTACCTGAACGCGGTTTTAGTCGACGAAGTCGCTTCGACCGCGCTGTGTGCGAGTGAAGCTCGCACCCTTCAAGTCTTAGCCTTATTTCTACCTTAGTCTACCTTATGTCTAACTAAACGGGGACGGCTTCGAAGTCGAACAAACGAGCGTCGAAGTCGCTAGTGACCCGTTGCCATTTAGGTGAAGCCCAATCCTTCCTTACTTAACCTTTACTTTCTAGTTAATCCTAAAGTTACGCTAACTAAACGGAATCTAGGGGGCACCCTTCCTTCTTATTCCTCCTAACTGAATGCCGTTCTATGCTAGGCGGTGGCCACAGGCGGCCACCGCCGTGCGGGTGACCCCGCCCCTGAAAACTCCTGACTCTTTAAGCCTTTCCGACCGCGTGGCGCTTACGCTGTCTTGGGGCTGCCGGTGGTAATCGCTCTGGTGAAGCCAGAGCGTTTCCACCCCTTTCCTGCGTTAACTTAAAACTTATGCTATTCTTCCTGAGCGACCCTGCTGAAGGTGGAGCTCTCCGGCCTGGCCGCTGTGCTCGGGTGAAGCCCGAGTCCGGCAATGTCCCTATCCTTAAGAGTAAACCGCCCAGATGGGATCCATCCGACTAGGTCGTGGCCGCCCACCCGGGGGTTGTACATTACGTCCCGGTTGCAAAAATTCTCTAACTACCGACACGACTAAACGCGGCACGTGGCGCCAGCCTTGTCGGTGTGCGCGTCTTAACCTACTTGCCTACCTAAAACCTCGATCCCTCAGACGTGCCGCGCGTTTCTCTCTCGAGCTGTCGAGGTTTGTGCGTCTCCGCCCCTACGATCCCCTCACACTTGCCCCTTTTTAATTCTAAACCCTCGGGAGCTCTGCAGCCCCACGGGCCCCTTTGGGTTGTGCGTTTTGTAATCCGCCCGTTTTAATTCTAAATTTAGCCTAGTTCTAACCCGCCGGGAGTCCAAGCGCCGCTCTCCCGGTGGGTGTGCGCAAGTGAGGCCTGCGCCCGTTCTTAGTGTGCCGCGTCGCGACGGCCCCACGCACGAAGCCGCCACTTCGACACCTCCCTGTCCTGCTTCACCTCACTTCACTCGCGGTCTCACTTTCGCGCACACTTTCGCCCGCACTTTCACTTGCACTTGCCCCGCACTTCACTGCTGTCTCACTACCGCGTTCCGCAGCCTGTCCACCGTCGCGGCGAAGCGCACCAGCTCGCTCCACCACTCTCCTTCGCCGGCCATCTCTGTAGCGGCGTCGAGGGTCTGCGGCCAGCGCAGTCCTCTCGCGACCAGTCTGGCGTCCGCCGCGCCTCTGCTTCCCTCCTCCAGGCGGCACTCGAACATCACGTGCGCGGCATCCTCGTCTCCGCCGCCGCACTCGCAAGCCTCCGTTCCTCTTTCCCTTCTCGCGAACCTGCACAGGTAGGAGTTGAAGTTTCCATGCTCCGTTATCAGTTGCACCACTCGGCTGTCCAGCAGCGTGGGTACGGTTTCGCGTCTCGTTCTGATGCTGGGTATGTACGCGGCCGTGAGCCGACCCGTTTCCGCCCTTCTCCAGCGTTCTTCCCACGCGTTTAAGGTCGCGGAGCGTAGCGTGCTCTTCAGTTGGCTCTCCGGCATTCGGTCGTAACTTATCGGGAGGGCGACGTCCCGCGCCGCCTCCCTTGCCAGTTGGTCGGCTCTCTCGTTGCCCACGACCCCGTCGTGACCTTTCACCCAGTGCAGCGTGATCTAGGTTCGCTCTTCCGCTTCTCTCAGCTTTCGGATGACCGCCGAGACCAGCTCGGTGGGTCTTCCGCTGGTGCGGCAGATCGCTTGCAGTGCCGCTCTGGAGTCGCTCAGCAGGGACGCCTCTCCGATTCTTCCGTCGTCGATGATGTGGTGAAGCGCGCCCATCATTCCCATCAGCTCGCACTGGAAGGCGGTGCTTCCATCCTTCAGTCTTCTTTTCCCCTCTCTCGTCTCGGTCTCGCCGTCGTAGACGACGAACGCCGCTCCCGCGCCGTCGTCCGACGCCGATCCGTCCGTGTAGATCTTGATCCGGGCGGCTCCCTCCTCTCCGTCGACGAACGCCCGCGTCCGCGCCGTTTCCGCAGGGTGGCCCAGATCGTAGGGGGTCTCCTTTCTCTCCAACAACAAATCAAACGGCAGTACGTTCGCAATAACGAGGGTGGCCTCCGTAGATACCGTTCGGTACGCCCGAGCGGCCTTGACGACCAGCGTCCTTTGCGCGCTCAGGAGCGCCCGCGCTTCCCTGACCTTGCACCCTTCCGCCCATACCACCGCTCCGTAGAGCATGGCGGGTTGGATGGCTCCCTCGTATACCACCTTCAGGGCTCGACCCTTTATACCCCACGTCAGTCTGGCCGCGGCCCCTATCCTGTTCCCTATCTACTTACCCTTATTTGCCGCGTACCTTATGTGTTCTTTCCAATTTAACCTGTTGTCTATCCTGAGTCCCAAGTACTTAATGCTCTCCTTACATCTAATTCGTTCGTTCCCTAACCTAAACGACGGCGCCTGCTGCCTGACGTGCTTTCCGAAGAAGACGGCTTCCGATTTGCGCGCACTGAATTCTAGCTTGTACTCTTCGGCCCATTCCCTGAGAGCGTCCAGCGCCTCGTTGGTGCGGGCCTTCAGACTCTTATACTGCGCCGCGCTAGCTATAAGGGGCGTATCGTCCGCGTATGCCACCAGTTCGCACCCGTTCGGCAATCCCACCCTGAAGATCGTGTTGGCACACAAAGAAAGCAGGTTAATCAGCGCCTACTTTCGGCGCCGAAAATCAGCGCTTATAAGTCATTTGAGTAGTACACAATGAATGCCGATTTCCGGCTTGTCTGCGCCAGTTTAAAATTAACTTCCATGCTATAAAGATATCTCGTTCATCTTCAGACGAAGACATTTTATTGTTGGAAAATACATTTCTACGAATGCAAAATTTTAAAAGTAAAATAAACTCACTTTCAACTCCCATTTCATTGGAAACTTAAATTCCTTCCATAAATTCTGAGTTATAGTTTGTCCCACGAGAGCTCGAGTGTGACTCATACCTAAAAACTGTCCGAACGATATAAAATAATAAAACGTTTGTCTTAGCTATCTTCTATTTTAATCTTCTAACCTCAAATGACCAAATGTACAAATATGTCATCTGTAGGACAAACAAACCGATGTTTATGGTAGAGTATACGTGTTGTCATAGTTCTTTTTATCCGTTTTAAGGAGTAATCAGAGTGTAAATTTTGGTTTCATATTAAAGACATATTTACTGTTGCATATCTTAAAATTGTGCAACATGAGTGAATATTTTAAGCAATGCGAAAATGCCGATGTGACCAAACGCTACATTAATGAAAATAAGTGCAGTCAACAACGGTGTGCTACTTTCTGAGAGGTGCAGGTGAAATATACAGCTCTTTTGTTTGCTGGTGAATACAACTTCTTGGTGATCGATTTGGAATGTTCCGAAAGTTGGTGAAGTGCGATTTGTGTCATTAAGAGACAATTCCACGATGACTTGAAAGGTTATTCACAAGATCCAACAGCATCCATTCCTACCTAGTGCATTTGCAAAGGGTTAGATGATGGCACACAATGTTGTGTTGTGAAAAGGAAGTGTGCAATATGAAATGGTTCCACTTATCATATATTGGAGTTCGCGATGTGCCTAATAATGTGTAGCTGTAGATATTCAATTCTTTTAATTAACACTATAGTAAAATATTTATTATGTATTTATTTAAGCAAGTTCTTATTGTATTAAGCCCAAACATTGGGAAATAACATGGTAAATATAAAAAAATTAAAAACACACACTGAAGTTTTAATTGAGTCAAGTTGTACTAAAAGTAAAGAGACCACTGTTTCGGCACATGAAATAAGTACAACTTAGAAATGTTGTAAAAGCACTTACATGCCTAACCTAGTTCTATTTCGATGAACAAAAGTTCATCTTATGAATTCACCAAGTCTGGATGTCCGTTGCTTTCTTCCTGTAGACATTTTGAACATTCTGACTGCGGACTCTTGTAGAACACCAAATTTAAGATATTTTTGTATCGATCATTTTTTGTGTATCTCATCGGGAAAGTGGTCAAAATGACAGTTGAAAATATTGTTCAGCATGACAATGCAAGCTTGTGCATTCTCAACTGGTTAGAATTGAGGTATCGATTAGAATTACAATATTTAAAATACAAAATCACCGAAGTTAAGAAGATTGCGTTCTTGCTTTGGAAATACCTTAATTGTGTAGGTAAAAATTCTAATGTTGTGAATTACATATCTGAATCACTTTCTAATTCACTAGAACTGCTGTCATTACCTACGTGAATAATTAACGGTTCTTGTACAAAGTCCCATTTTTTTTCCACATCCCACCATTCACACATAACCTTTTCAGCGTGACAAATGCAGTTCATCCAATAATCTTTATCCGCCAACAGTAACGATTGCTTCCACATATCTAGTACTTTCTCATCACCATATCCATCGCTGCCTATATTTTTATTGTAGAACTCTTTACATTTTGCCCAAACCAATTCTATGGGATTAAATTGGCAGTGGTAAGGTGGCAACCGCATTACTTTGTGACCCCACTGTTGAGCTAATTCATCAATTTCGTAACTTTTTTTTACATTTGTTTGCGAAGCTATATGTAATAATTCTACTTTAAACATGTCCTCAGTAAATTCCACATGATGGTTAGTTAAGAAATCCTTAATTTCTTTTTTTCCCATGACGCAGATGGCAATTTTTGCAGTACTCTAGAATGGTATGAAGCATTATCTAGTATAATAACACTTGGATGTTCTAAATTTGGCAAAAGTTGCTCACTAAACCATTTTTTAAATAAATCCGCATTCATGTTGTCATGATAGTCGTCAGTTTTAGCTTTTGAAGAGAATATTAATGAGGCATTTTCAATGAAACCATCTTTATTGCCAGCACTAAGAACAATATACTTAAAATATTTGAAGATGTTAGACCTAATCTTAATTTGAATTAAATAAAATATATATACACGTACCGCTTTCCTTCGCCTAATGCTTTTTTTTCTGATAGATCGTTTATGAGAATCATACCAACTCTTAGCAGAACCTCTGGCAAAAATCCATGTTTCGTCTAAAAACACTGGTTCGAATAAATCTTCGTTTTTATTTTTGAAATATTCTCTCAAAAACTTTGATCGACTAGCAGCAATGTGGGGTTTTTCAAACAAACCTCTACGACCATCTTCCACTTTATATGAAAAACCAAGAGAATGCAATAGTTTGTTTAAACCATTTTTACTAAACTCAAAAACTTTATCATCTTTCAATTGCTTTACTAAGCCTCTTAAAGTGATTGGTTTTACTAAAATAATAAGTTACAATCAAATGATAATGCAGTGACTGTATGTAATACTTACAATTACAATGCATTTCATAAATTTTTCTTTTTTTACTACATCTTTTACATAATCGTCTACGTCAATAGACTTTGTGGAAGCACGTTTGCGACGTTTCTGTGGAGATCGAGGAACTGTTTCACCTAAGTTTGCTGCTTCTGCCATTCGTTTCTTTGTGGAAGTTACGGCGTACATAGAAACACCACACGCATCTGCAGTCGCTAATTATAACAAAAATACTTTATAATATCCACCAAAAGGATAAAAATGTAAATTTAGTGTATTCTTATTTACCTGAACTTTCGATGTTAAGGGTAAATTTGATCCACCGCGATCGCGTTCATTCTCAAAATATTTCAGTATATTCATTAGCATAATCTGCGATTGACATTTTAAAGATTTATTGGTAAGCGACATTATAATGTAAATAAAACTATTAACAATAAATTTGACAGGTGACGGCTGACACTACGATACAAACTCAACGTACGTTTACGTAATTTACAATGCCAAAGTTAAAAGATATATTTTTATATTCCCTCTCTTTCCTATTAGGTACTTTTTCAAAGTATGACAAAGATATTTCACATAGCAATAACTAATTAGTCACACTCGAGCTCTCGTGGGATAAACTATATACTTCGGTTACTGTGGGACTTCAGTCGTTTGTCCCACAATGAGTTTCTTTGGAATACCGCGGCAATTAATAACTCAACATCCATAATAATCGATGCACGTCCGGTTCCGACAACCAGCGACCAAGAATTAAAAATGGATTCCCGTAAACAGTCGGCGCCGATCTGCGTTGGCAACAAGTACCGACTTGCTTTCTCTGTGTGTGGGTACATTTAAAAGCGGACCATTTATTGGCGCTTATAAGCGCTTGTTACCAGCAAGCAGGTAACCTGCTTTCTCTGTGTGCGTACACTAATATATTAATGAAACTTGCGGGCTCTCAGTGGGGTGCCAATGCACATACATTGAGAATATGCTCTAGTATATTCTGCGTCGGAGTACTGCTGTCCAGTTTGAATGAACAGTGCACATACGCACAAAATTGATGCACAATCACTTAAAGAAATTTTCCCAATTTGGAACGATATACAAAATTACAGCAATAGGCTTTCTTCTAGAAAAACCTTTTGGAAAACAATATAGAAATGCAACATTTTTCATTAGAAAATGAGTGGAAACTATTTTGGACAAACGAAAAGGTGTTTAACGTAGCTTTGGTTATGGACCCTACTAAATCCCTTCCTGGATTCCATCATTCTAGGATGATTTGGACTAAATTAAATCGTATACGTACTGGTCATGGGCGATGAAATTTTATGTTATTTAAATTGGGTATAGTGCAAAATTCATTGTGTGACAAGTGTGATAATGACTATGAGGAAACTATAGAACACATTGTTGACCATTGTCCAGTGACTAAATTTCAGGGAGGTTTTACTATATTAAATGAACTAACACCAGAAGCTATCGATTGGTTACGGTTTATTAAAAATTTGAAGTTTATCTTTTACAACCTTTATATGCTTTTTTTTAAATCTATGTCCTGTTTATCCCACATTCAAGACTAAAAAAAAATTCTCGTCCATATGATCACCATGTTCGAGCTCGAAATCTACAAATTCTCTCTTAAGAGCAGTGATGTGTTGTGTTTTACATTTGGCAATACCAAACTGCATCAATCAAAATTCATATTTAAACTTTAAACACCCGGTATCTCGGAAATTAGCAATATTTGTATAAGGCATGTTGGGCAGAATCATCATATTTTGAGGTCTGGAATCTACAATTCAGAGATTGGACATTCTTAATGAATCACCCTGTATATATCAGTAGAAAGGTTATGTTTTGTGGCGAGTTTTTGGTGTATTATCTTAGCTACCTGATCGTGTCTGTGTTTGTATTCTGTTTGTGCTAGACGTGTACATGCTGATATAATGTGTTGTATGGTTTCTGGTCTTTGCGAACATTGTCTACAAAGATGATGTGTAATTGTCCTATCTTTAATTATGTGTTTTCTGTAATTTCGTGTGTAAATGACCTGATCTTGTATGGCAAACATGAAACCCTCTGACTCTGGGAAAACATCACATTTGGTTAACCAAGCATGCGTTGCTATAGTATCAACCTTAGAATATAAAAAAAACAATAAGGTATCAACACAGTCTCCGTTAATCTCCTGTGGATTATTATTATTATTATTAGTCTTTATTTTTAAGTGGGCAAGGTTTCATGCAAAGATGCAGTACCTAGTACCTACCAACCTAACCCACTTACAAAAAGTTCTGACCACCTAGATTCGAACCGGAGACCTTATTCACGATAGTCCAGTGTACTCACTGCAATGCACCAAACAGGTTTTATACAGCCATAGGGTTAGTCAAGGTCATAGTAATGACGTGATTGGAGTGACATTTCTTGCCTCAGGTTAATATACAAGTAATGTTCCAAGTTGACCTAAATGGAACATGTTCACTCTGAAGCAGCCCTGGGGCTGACATAAAGGTTTTAAAGCGAATAGGGTTATTGGGAACTGGGTCACAGTAATTGTATAAAACGAATTGTGATTTAAGTCAACCACAAATTCTAAAACGAAAAGAACTAATGTAAAGTGGATTGATGATTGAACCATTCTCTTACTTATTCAATGATAGAACTTGTATAAGTAAGAAAATTAAAGTAGTGCAAAACAGTGAAACACACCAATATTTTTTCTACATTTGCACTCACTATCCAGTTTGTATAATATTTGCTAAAGAAATATACAATTAAGTTTATAGCAAACGAATATTGTTTACTCAAATTTGTCCATAGTAATATCTACCTATACATTAAAACTTACTTTGAGGACGCAGTGTGGCAACTGGAGGTCAATAGGGTTGGCCGACTGAAGTAAAAAAAGTAAAAAAATCGTAAACATATTTTAAGTGAAAACTCACTCTTTTGTTGTTCTCTTACGCTGGATCTGTTCAGACGACGCGCATGGTCGATCATTTTCCACATGGTGTTCAACTGTAAATGTTAACATAAATTAGAATGCTAAAACAATAAGGGATGCATATTTGACAGATTCAGTAAAACAAGCATCATGCATGAGTGTCAATTAAACAAACAAAATTAAATGACTAGTAAACTGGCACAAAACTTTCCCGTGTTTTCTACATCTTTTTGTGGAATAACTCAAAATAAATAGTTTTTGTGTAATAGGTAACTCAAAAAAATAAAAAAATAAATACATATACAGGATGTTTCAAAATTGCACGGCACTATTTCAGGGATGTGTTCTCGAGTACAAAATAAACAGAAAAGTTCATATAAACATATATCTTAAATTAATTTATTGACAAGATATTGACAGTCAATGAGAAATATTTAAAAGCTCGAAGTTGGCGTTTAATTTAATTATTAAACATCTGCCAAACATCTGTCATCTGTAAATTAGTACCATTTTCGGTTTTACTATTTAGTTTATGCTCGTTTTGGTCTGATTCTTTGTATCATGGGCCACGGCTACTGTGCGAAGATGCCATGAAACGCATGTACCTACGCAAAAAAACTATTGCCATTGTATAGTAAACACGAGAAAGTTTTGTGGCAGTTTACTGGCCATATAATTTTTATTCGCCATAAGTACTTTTTTTGTATGAGATCGTTAATTTTTAAATTTTTCAAATTTGCGAAACTCATTTTTTTAAATGGCACCCTCGATGTTTTCCAACTGTTTCAAATTCTCTATCGATTTGCACTTATAGTACTTTTTCTCTAATATCTACAGTTATGGCGATATTTATAAAATTTCAATTAAATCGCAACACAAGCATTATTTTAATCAAGCACGTTTGCTTCTATTCAACAAAAACAAAAAGCCAGTAGGCGGCGAGATCTCCGGATCTTACGGTCATGGATTTCTTTTTATGGGGGTTCGTAAAAGATTACGTATTTCAAGAAGATCCTACTACACAAGACGCAATGAAAAACAGTATAAGAACCGCATTTTCTAACGTCACACACGAGATATTACAAAATGTGAGTGAATCTTTACGGCAAAACACTTGAGACGTGCCTATAACAAAATGGGCAAAATTTTGAACACTTGTTAAATTAATATTTTTTTATTTTTGTCTTTAATGGTCTTCCTCTTTATAGAAGCAAACCCTATCTACTAGAATAAACCTGCTTGATTAAAATAATGCTTGTTGCGATTTAATTGAAATTTTATAAATACAAAAGTATCTTCGTAACTGTAGATGTTAGGAAAAAAGTATTAGTGCAAATCGATAGAGAACTAAAAACAGTTGAAAGACATCGAGGGTGCCATTAAAAAAAATGAGTTTCGGCAATTTGAAAACTTTGAAGATTACAAAAAAGTATGGCGAATTAAAAAAATCTTTTAAACTATTTTATTTAAGTAGGTACTTCTGACTTTCACCTATGAATTTACAAAAACAAATTCCAAAATTTCAAAAAACACCAGTTTTGTGACCATTTCTTTCTGAGATGCTGCATTTTTAAAGAAATTGCTCTAAAATGACAGTCGCAATCAATTAAAAAAAATTAAAAAGGATTTTTCATCTAAAATTTTGGACGACTCTTATTTTAACATCGAAAAATTGACCCTTATCGCCACGTTGATAACGTTTATAATAAAAAGGTCTAAGTTTGCGTCATATTTGTGGAGTTATTATAACGCAAAAAAGTGGTAATAACAAAGCGACGCATGACGTAACTGTTGATTTTTCGTATGGTTTGCATCTTCATTGTCAATTCAAAATTAAAAGAATTGTGGGTGTTTTTACATTGAAATGTTTTTATAACACACAAATAAGAGCTTCGTGGTTAACATTTTGAGACCCCTTGCCATATCCCCTTGACATATGGGTCACTTTCTCGACATCAAAATATGGGTTGTCCAAAATTTTACATTTCCCAGACCAGACAATTATCGAACAGCATACAAAATTGATGGGTTGCTATTATATTTAAAAAAGTGTAACTTTATGCTGCCCAACTGTATAAACAAAAATATTTTTAAACATGCAGCTTTTCAATAGAAATGAAGAGAGTACTAAACATTTTATGATGACATTTATGAAAAGGATCCTCTGCACTTGAGTTTAGCATAAAGATAAAGGTTAAAAGTTACGTTTTACCATTGAATAATCTCTTATTTATTCAATGATTTTACTAAGGAGAGGTGTTTTGTGTTGGTTTCTATTTAACAGAAATCAAAGTTAAACCAACGCACTCAAAGCAGTGTTATTAGTATTACCATGGATTATACACACTATGACATATTACAACTATGAGGGACATTTTGCGGGACATCTCTCTGCGGGTTTCTAAATTTCAAAACGGGACAGTCCCGCGTAATGCGGGACGAATGGTCACATTATCTATAGGGCGTTATCAGAAATCATTAACAAAAGAAAGTGTTTTGATGTTTAGACAAAATATAAAAAAAGTACTGTTGGTTGAATATTGGCGTACTAACCTATTTTAGAAGCAGCAGCATAATCGTTCAAATGCTGTATTAAACTACCCCCAAAAACTTGAGTACATATAGCACCATTTCTACGATATATTTCGTGCAGATACAGCGATTGATCCCTAAATGCATTATCGCATCCTACTTCTTTAAGATAACCTGCAAGAGGAAAGCAATTACATTTTTATGTTTAAAAACAAAAAGGAAAATAACACCATTAATTTTTCCCGCCAAACAAATACTTACCCAACACAAGTCGTACAATATCTTCAGATGAAAATTCCATTTTATATATAAACAATGTGATAAGCAACCAGCAAAATTAAAAGCATTTGTGGCGTTGATTGTGCTGCTAACAAGTGTAACAACGTAGTTTTGTCACAGAATAACAGAAGACGTAAAGATAACTAACAACTAATAGTGCAGTAAAATCGAGTCTGAATTATGCATTTGAGTGACCAAAAAGTATAACCAGATGAGATAGGTATCATCTGATAGAGCACCTCAAGGGGCATCGGGAATCGAGATTTAGAACTTTTTTTAGTAGGTCAGAACTTTGTAAATTTAAAAAAACCACAATTTTAGAACAACTCAAAAATAAGTGCTTTTTTACACATAAATCGTCGTCACAAATTAACGAATGCAGATATCGCTTTGAAATTTGGCAGTTATATACTCCAGACTAGAGCGCTTCCAATGGACCTTTCAAATTTTATCTTAAATGCACAGTTTTTTTTTAATTAGCGATGATAATGGGGCATCACAAAAAATTGCGGCGATAATTTCGACCTGCGGCAAACTACTCAAAATATTCGGAATTTCTATATACATATACGAAATAAAATGTAGCTGAAAGACCAAAAAAGTTTTTTGAAAAAGAAACAGGTCGATATGTGCGAAGGTTTTTGAATGGGGAATTTTTATTCAAGCGCATCGACGAAGCCGCGCGTTACTCTGTTTGATGACAGTGCAGTAGGCACGAGTCTACAACAAAAATGCCGATGTTTGGTTTTCGATATGACTTTACATTTCATTTTTAATAGGTTTCAGTGTTTTTAACAATAACAATAACAACTAACGATGACTGCTGTTGTAAAATTTTATTAACTTTATAAATAAATATTTATTGAATTTTAAACCTGCTCTTCCTCTGTTTGCTCTTCCGCATCTTCTTCTCTTTCATCTTGTACGTCCGACAAATTTGGCAGACAGTTCTTACAATTAACACAAGCACATTCCAAACAGCATTTCACACTCTCCTTTAAGCAGACACATCTTCTATTGTCACACAGTTTGTCTTTACAGGAAATTGACAAAAGCTTTCGTAGGTAGAGAGGTATTGGATCCTTAGTGGTGAGCACTGGATCCAAAACTCCATCTTTAGATTCAATCCATCCATACTTTGTTGGGTCCAAATAATCAATTTTGTTGGTTTGGCAGGCAGTCCATAATTTTAATTGATAAATACATCTAAAATAAAAAAGGAACAAATATTAATACTGAATATTAAACTAAAATAACATTGTCTACCTTAAGACGTGTTGTTCAAATGCGTCGTCAGTAGGAGGCAATTCCGAAGCAGACTTATTTGTGTCCAAGGTAAGTACATGTCTAAGATTGTTTAAACACTTAACTTGCGGATTTTTATTGCGAAAAAGGGTCAATACGCATCTAGTTGCTATACCAACAGCTACTGTAGAAGGAAGATTTGTGATATCTGGCAAACTTTTGAACACCTCGAAGTTCTTCCTGGCAATATCAAATGCAGTCTTTTTGCCAATTTTAAAAAAAGCGCTCGTAGTGTCGCATCCCGTGAGCGCATGTAATGATAGTAAACATTTACAGTAGTCCGAGCCCAAATTTTGTACGACTTTAGTGACACAAATGATTCTTTTTTTATTTCCATGGCCCAATTCAATAAATAGGAGGTTATTATCTATCTTTTCAATTTCGTTACAGTAGTGTATTAACAACACAAATACGTCTGTGTCCACAGATTTAATCAAGATATTTTCTTGGTGAATCTTCTGTTCATATAAAGTATGAACGATTATTCTCGTATCAGCCTCTTCGTGGTTGCACTCTAAATCGTGCAAATTTAATGCACCATTCTGTTTGGTTACAGAAAAACACAAATCTGGGTTTTCGAAACCTCCGGCTATGATGAAGGTTTCATAACCTTGTAAGTAACTTTCTGCATTTTCTAGAAAGTAATTGCAAACAAATTTCAACAGCGACCGTTTATTGCTTGAATTTCTTAGAAAATTTCTAAATTTGATCACCCTCTTATTTCCAGAAACTTCGTATGTAGGCACGTCTTTGGAATCACCTCTTCTTCGTCTTTCACCAGCTTTGATAGATTTGCCATCATATCTATCGAAAACAATTGTAGTTCTCAACGCCCCAAATTTTCTTGCATAACCAAGCACATTTCGAAGTAAAAGTAATGCCAAATCATTGAAGGTTTCAAATAATTTTTCGCTTAGCTCTTGTATTTGAACCATCCCATCGATTATAATGGAATCCATTTTCTGGCGGTAATCTTCCTTGCCAAAGGGTTCAAGCTTTGCAGCAAGGTCTGCCTTCGAAGTTTTTCGCATTGTTTCATCATCATGGAAAAGACAAACGGGAACAGATGTCAATTCATATGATAAAATGTCACTTAAATCTAAGTCTTTCAACTTTGCAGCAGCAACTATTCTTCTGAACATTACTTCTGAACCAATGTACTTTTTCGGGATTAAACTTGAATTTTTTGTTTTGACTTCGGCAAACGTCAACACCTGTATATAATGTGATACTTAGTTGAACGAACCTTTTTTTATATATACATACGATACATACCTTGTCTTTTTTTATTGGTTCCCAGAAACTTTTAGACCCATTAATAAGAACTGTTTTGATGAAGGTTTCAGTACTTATTTTTGAATTCTTCAAGAAGCCAGTCAAACTTTTTTCTATGTCAGGTGAAGCAATACGTCCAGTACAAATGTTAATTAACTTTTCAGGGGCATCTGTGAGATCGAATGGATTACACCAATCTTGTTTTGTTTGAGAGTATATTTTCATCACATCTTGTTCATTTCGGTTCCGTAAACTTATGCTTGCACCTCTACTCTGTGTGTGATTGCAATAAATAACTGAAAATCATTAAATCTATACTACTGTAATACTAAATTTTATCTTCTATAGTGTCTTTACACACCTTCAAAGTTTTGGGAATAAGATCCCACAATATGCCTTGTCATCATCCACCTTAAAAGAGCTGTGGGTTTACGAGTAAAACCTACTACTCCAGATGAGCTCTTGCAATCCCTATTTATTGACTGTTCTAATGCCATGTCGGAAGCAACACAATTGAACGTTTTCTCGTTTGTCTTTTTAACGACAAAGTTTCCTCTCTCAAGATAATCGTACATTTCAGGTTGAGTTAATTTCAATTGATTCATATCCTTCAAGTATATTGGGACCCATTTAGCATAAAGGTGTCTTCCTCCTGCTTTTAAATATGGCAACATTTCGAAAACGCATTTCAGATGTAGCTGGAAGCTCCCGTTTCGTTCGGCACTTTGATAGTCCAGTAATAAATTCACTGAATCTAAGAATGAGAGCCAATAGGAAAATGTGGGTGATGATTTGCTGCCAATGTTTTCAAATTCCTTCATTTTCTCGAACAGCGGATTTAGTGCATTTAGGTAAGTGTCTAAAGCGGATTTACGAAATTTACCATCTTTTAGATCTTGTAGAATATCATGCGACAAAACTTCTTCATCCAGTGGCTCCTTTTCCATCCATTCATAAAAAGAATCAATCAACAAACGTGTCAGAGCATCGGAAGTCAAGATAAGACTACGAATAGATCTGGAATAATGTTTTCCCTCCAATATTTGTTTGCATGTATTTGGGGCGTAGATTTCTGTTTCTACTAGCATATCATAAAGGCCACTATCTTTATAGAGAAAACCAATGCTGGCTAGAAAAGCCAAACATAAGTGCATGCCACCCAGTTGGAGGGTCACTTTGCCATCCAAACGAGCAGGCTTATTTCACAAAATTTCTTGTGCTTTAGAATAAATTGCAAGATCCGCCGTGATAATTATGTGATGTTGATTTAAATGTTCTGCCAATTCGACCAAACGGAGCATGGACGTATATATTGTATCACAGTCAGTGGGAGGGTTATTAAGAAATGGCAAATATGCTATTTGTGCAACTTTTACGCTACTAGTTGATAGGACATCATGATATTCTGTCCAACCCAAAAACGGTTTTTCTTTGTCTAGATGACGCAGAAATCTCCATACGAAATTTACTTTTCTGGAATATTCATGCTCTGTTGTAGAACACTGAAGGTTATCCAATCTGTCCGGTTCGGGCCTTTTATTTGGGTTGTAATACCGTTCAATTTTCTGAAATGGAATATCTACATCTTCCATCGATAATGAATATTTGCTCTCCTTTGGTATTTTTCCGTCTACATCCAAATCTTCCAACTTTTCTTGAAAAACGACCAGAGCCATTGAATGTGTAGTGTCTTTTCCGCTAAGTGTTTCTTCGTTTAAGTCAAAATTGTCAATACTAGAGTGGATATAATTTTTCTTCTCCTGGTCCACTGACTGTATTCCATACGGAACGTAAATATGATTTTCTGTTTTGACCGCATTTTTAGCTAGTGATGTTATTAAACTCCGTATGTCATTATAGGAGCATGACACTCCCATATTGTGCAAAAGATCAATTACTTTCTTGCTTCTGACGTTGTTATATAAATAGAGCCCCAATCCAATTTGTAAATTATTTGAACAACTTTTTTGACAAAAACTCTGGATTATGTTGGAAAGGGTTAAAGCGTGGATGTGGTCTCCTGAACTGTAATCTTCATTATATATTACCCAACTAGAAAACAGCAGTAACAAGTCAGGGACTTGAGATTCAAATGTTTCTTCTGAAATCTCTGATATTAAAGGCACAGTTTTTCGCTTATTTGCCAACATGGAAATGTTTGCTCGTAATATTTCTGCAGCTCGATGCAATACTGCTTTATCAGAGAGGTTCAGTTTAAGAGACGCTTGATCTTCGGTACTACTTGTAGTGCTTGACGAATCTCCTTCGTTAACAGCAGTTAAAAACGTCTTTATGTCTAATCCTGTTGCATGAATTAGATCAGTTTTCCCCGGTTGCGAGACGAAAGTTATATCACCAAGAAACGATTTTTTTAAAAGATTCTTAAGTCTATTTGATTTAATAGGTCTTTTATCCACCAGTTCATTTTCGTCATTATACTTTTGCAGTAAAATGCTCAATGGTAGTACCTGACGCATCTCTAGCACATGCTTTCTGACATGGTTAACAAGGTTTTCAAGAGTACCGTCTTTATGTCCATTTCCTCCTTTAGAGCTCTGGCTATCGATGTTTCTTTTAGAAATGTACTGCCCGTAGCACGATTTATGATATTTCGCGTCGCAAGCAAACAAATCTTCGTAGTTGGCACAGCGGGCAGTCATTTTCAAATCCCCACGTTTTTCGGCGGCGTCCAATATTTTCCTTCGAGTTGATTCTCCGGTTCCTAACATTACAACCGGGAAATAATTACTTAAGTACCTAGGTGCATAACTATACCTACGCAAATATCGCGTACTAAAACGCGAGTGGCAGGATCTTATAATTGAGGATTTTGCAAGAGCAATGTTTACAACTCACCTGTCTGAATTGATGTCAGTTTTTCCTTCTTCTTTTTACCCTGCCGATCACAGAAAAGGCACATTTTCCTGACATCAAACGAATAATTGTTACTTCGAGTGTTCTTTATTTGTCGACATGAACTCAGGCCGGAAGTACCAGGTTCATCCGATGATTGATGAGGTTTTATATTTTGTTTCGTAATGAGGGACCTTCGACAGGAAACATGAAAATGGAAATTTGTCTGTCCATTCGAAATAGCATCTTTCAACCGGAGAACATTTTTTGGAACATTAAATTGTTTCTCAGCAGATTCTAGGATACTGCTCAACCCTTTGGTTGTAGGTTTTTTGACAAAGTCTTTAGAATTGTCACAGATTTGATCACAAATGATACAATTCATGGTTATACACCATATACCAATTTTCACATTGAACAACACAATAATTGCACTGATAGAAGTAGACTAGTAAACAGTCAACTGACGCAGCCGTAATGTCCCTGAATTGCAAAAACCCGTAGTAAAGTGCACGTATCAGTAAATGAAATGTAAAGTCATATCGAAAACCAAACATCGGCATTTTTGTTGTAGACTCGTATCTACTGCACTGTCATCAAACAGAGTAACGCGCGGCTTCGTCGGTGCGCTTGAATAAAAATTCCTCATTCAAAAACCTTCGCACATATCGACCTGTTTCTTTTTCAAAAAACTTTTTTGGTCTTTCACCTACATTTTATTTCGTATATGTATATAGAAATTCCGAATATTTTCAGTAGTTTGCCGCAGGTCGAAATTATCGCCGCAATTTTTTGTGATGCCCCATTATCATCGCTAATTAAAAAAAAACTGTGCATTTAAGATCAAATTTGAAAAGTCCATTGGAAGCGCTCTAGTCTGGAGTATATAACTGCCAAATTTCAAAGCGATATCTGCATTCGTTAATTTGTGACGACGATTTATGTGTAAAAAAGCACTTATTTTTGAGTTGTTCTAAAATTGTGGTTTTTTTAAATTTACAAAGTTCTGACCTACTAAAAAAAGTTCTAAATCTCGATTCCCGATGCCCCTTGAGGTGCTCTATCAGATGATACCTATCTCATCTGGTTATACTTTTTGGTCACTTACCGTCAGAAATAAGCGAGTTAGCGGAACGATTTTACTGCACTATAACAATTATAACAACTAACATGACCAGTGCTGCCGATAAAAATTTCTCGATTCCCCGCGCCAGTGTTGCCAATTCCCTGAAATTATATTTTTGAAATAAAAACACTTTTTTTACAAAACTTTTAAAAATGTTTTATAAAACTCTTACATCTACAGGCTGTTGTATGGTTTAAGGTACGTACGAATTTCTTTGAATTAATGAATGCTGTAGAAATGAATGCGTTCACAAATACAAAATCTTGTTCAAATGGCACTTGAGCACTCATTTGAGTGGTTTTGCCATTCAAAATAATGTTAGTAGTGTCGAGCTGTATTTGCCAAGTCCGAAAGTGATTTTTTAGTTGTAAGGTATTACCCGAATCCGGCATAAAATAGTTTTAGCCCACCGATTGGTCTGAATTCCCCGAAATTCCCCGATTTTTGTCATTCCCCGCGCTAACCCTCAATTCTCCGCAAATCGGGGATTTTCCCCGCGATTGGCAGCGCTGAACATGAGATGACTCATGGTACAAGGAAGAAGACAAAGTACCGATACGTGTAACGACAGAATACGGATAAATTCTGTGGTGTAACGTGTAACTCCCACTGAACTCAATAATATAGAGTTCAGTGGTAACTCCATAGGACATTTTAGGTGTTTTCTTTTTGCATCGCCACAGGGTTAGGCAAAGTCACAATCATCACGTGATTGAAGTGCCTTGCGTCATGTAGACATTTCTGCCTCAGGTCGAATTATCAAAAAAATATTTTGAATTTAAGCAATTTTAGGAACGTAACTCCGCTTTTTACTTCCCGAGTACAAAGTAAAAGGCATTGCATTAGGTAGTGTTCCAAAACAAAATTGACCTATGCAAATTTTTACATATCTTTGCGTTTGTGACTACGCAGATTCAAAAAAAGAAAAAAAAACGCTCTATACTCAGAAACTATTAAAGTTATCGAAACGCTGTTTTGGCCAATCGATTGCATTCGGGCCAAGGACGAAAATGCTGTTATTACCTTTGATGACGTTACTTCCGGTATACCTATCTACCGTGTTATAGGAGGGCAACCTGTACTAACATAATCTTCGTTCTTTATTGAGAAATCACTAACAGAAGTTAATGTTATAGGGCGGCAGCCCAGCGTCATTTTAAGTAGTGATAAGAGCGCGTCTGCAAATCATACTACGTTGAAGATCATGTAAAATATAAGAGCATAAAAATGGTCGCAAGTTCTGAACCTGGGGATAACATGCTCAAACAACAATTTTTTCGTGCATAAAAATCACTGTTTTAAAGTGGTTTGATCGCGTATAATTCTTGTACGAATCGAAAGGACAAATGAAAAACGTCGTCAGAAAGGTATTTACAGACGGTTTCGGAGGTGCAATAACCCCGCAGGCGGGGTTGAAGGTGTAGTATTTTTATGATTTTAAAAGTAATTTGACCGTGTGTGCAATTCAGGTTAATGATTTATGTTCCTGCGTATTTCACGAAAAAAAAATTGCAAACAATTCGGACGTGCAGATTGCTAATAAAAATGGTACTTCAATATTGTTGCTTATCCACATCCGAATTGTCTGCAATTTTTTTTCTGTTCAACGTTTTGTAAACCGCCCCATACATTGGACGAACTGCAAGCAGCAATTACTGCGGAAACTTGAAACTGCAACTCTGGAAAAAGAGTTCGACATTTGGATTTGGAACAAAGTGGAATTGTGTGCTGAACATAACGGTGGACATTTTGAGCAATTTATATACAGGGTGGTCCAACGAAAAGGTAACAGACGGGTTTCTAGCTAGACATTTTTTTTTTTGAGAAATGCAAAAACACGTCAATTTTTATATCAAAGGGCACAACTTTTGCCATGATTTTCAACCTGAAATGATTTCATCCCTTAGCGGTATAATTTAAATATGGATAATGGGGCAAGTGATACGTCATTTGAAAGGTCTTTCTTTTCTGAATTAAGTGCACTAGTTCTTTTTATTTTTAACAAAAAAATTGAAGTTACAAACGTGGAAAATGAGGAAAGAGTTTTTGAGGCATTTAAAATCGAAAAAAGCGGGGAGCGGTCAATTGTTTTTCTTTAGAGAAGCCAGGTACTTTTACTGCCATTTGACAACATTGTTTGACTCTTTAGGTCCAGATTTTGATTAAATCGTTCCCGTACATTTTGCAAATGCAAACCGATGTCCCGTTTTGAGTCAAAAAATAAATGGTCAAGTTACGAATGGGATACATTCTAAAATATTGGGATGCTTTCGAGTTTTTCGGGTTTAAGATAGGAATGTATAATACATATACAATACATTTACTGACAACATCTGAAATTTCGAAAACTCAAGTATTTTGAATAGTAACGAATCTAATTCAATTAATTCTTGTTTATTATAAATTAATCTGAGGTGGTTTACAATTTTATTATTTCTATGTGAAATGATTTCTAAGTTTGGGATTTCTGACAGTGCTAGTGTAATGGGTCTTTCTTGATTTATTCACAACTTTACCTTGAACAAGTATCAAAAGGCGCCAATTCTCATAGAATTCTAATTTCAACCACCTTGAAATCTGTACCTAATTATGGCATGTACTATATACAATATATATGTATATAACTACCCCTCCCCCTCAGACACAAGCACACCGGATTCTGCACAAATGAGCCATTGTTTTTCTTTCCACCCTTAAGGGTGATGGGAGCGGAGAGAGTGACCAGTGACGTAGCTACTCCCACGTAAGCCCACGCGATGCGTGGGGACCCCAGACGCAAGAGCGCCCAAAGAGCCTTCTGATCCAGATCCTTCTATGTTTTTAAATCTAATAGCAAAAAAATCTAATCTAAAAACCTTTGTTCTAACTTGCATTGTAATTTTGAATGCTACTTTACATTATCACCACTTTCTCAAAAGGAAAATAAAAACTAAAAAAATATTGTCTTTTGATAGCCGCCGTCGCGTCATCCGCTTCTTGCAGGAAAAACCTCAAAGGGCGCGGCAGATTTAGTCGCTCTGGCTGATGCCATATATTATGCTATTTATTTAGCGATCTTTTTTAGAGGCATTTTATGTACCGGGTGGTCCAAATTGGACACCTTCTTATGGAAACACTATATTAATAGATAGAAAAAGTTACCTAGGTGCCTGAGTCTGGAGCTCAATTTTAATAATAAAATCACGGGAGTAAACAGAATTCAGCTAAGGGGGGTTTATCGAATTTGGTGGATTTCTTTAGTACTCCATAATATAATAATAATAATATAATAACTTTGTTATTATGTACCTACTTATTAAAGATAATTAATTTTGATTTATTTTGTCTATTTTGCAGATAATTGTGTGTCAAAAATTATGTCGTGTGGATATAGTCGCATAACCAAATTCGGCAGTGTATGTAGGATAAAATAACAATTATTCATCTTCACTACAATAAGATTTTCATTTTACAGCATATGTGAGAAATTATAATGAAGATAATCTCGTCTGTGGTTACTGGTGAATATGTAAGCATATCATAAGTTAATGGTTAGTAAATAATTACATAGACTCCCTTTCGTTCACTATATAATTACTAGAAGCGCGGGCTGGCAAATTACCACAATTAGTATAAAAAGATTCCATGTTCTAGTTTTCCTTGTCAGGAATTGATGATCTATGCTCAGCTTCAACTCGCATTCGCACTTTAATGTTTGTCAAAGTTTTCTGTAGAGTTCTACTTCATTCTCCATTCACTGCTAATTGCAGCGGTGAGTAGATCCAATTACGTTCTATCGTTTATCGGTATTTTTACATTCGTTCCGTATTACGAAACTCGTTTATTCTATACCTTATCAGGGCGTTTCACACTTGGTAGAACTCGTCCGATATCATTGTCCGTTCGAAACTGCATTTATCTTTCAGCTCCAAACTGTGATCAATTAGGATTATTTTGAATTTACATTTATCACTTCATATCTTTAATATTGGCAAGAATTGCTTAGAATAATTGCTAGTATTCAATTCAATGTAGCCACTTAATATTTTACACAAGGCAAGCGTAATACTCCTGTAATTCCAACAAACAAATCTCAGTATCAACGGTTACACTTTCTCTTATCACGAACATTGTGCAGTTGTTGTCAGTTGTTGACATTCGCCATTGATACAGCATGTGTTTTTCGGTCTTCAGTGCTAATGTCACAAGACCACGAATTCTCGTTACTTCTTCAAATACGATTTTTTCCCCTTCACTTTGCGTATTCGTTGCTATGTATTTTGGCTTTGTCGGGCTTTTCTTCGTCAGAAGAAAATCCGGTTTGTTTTTGTAGGATTAATAGTCAGTTTGTCATCGGTATAGTCAACTGTATACTTAATCGCCAACAAAGTCTATCCCTATCCCGACTTCTTGGATTTTAGTCTCGCTTATAGAGATCAACCGAAGCGTGGGTGGCCCATACACAACAAACTCTTAACCAAGAGTCGTCTGTACCTGCCATCGTTCGTATTGCATGCAGTATCCGTCTCAAATTGAACCAACCTCCTAGTTTGATTTATCCTTACATGTGGACGGCCTGAACAAGACGAGTTGGAGCGGTGGTGGGCCACTCTCTCCTCCCTCCTCCACATTTACAAAAGAAAGGCACATGGTCTTCAGAGTTCAGCTGAAGAAGTCCCCACCAATAAGCCCTCTATCAGGGCCGAATATTCCGACAAATTCTCACCTGTGCTTCTTAATGTCTGCATAGTAGTCCAGTGCCTCCCAGGAGTTGACGATGCGCTACTGTACACAAAGGCCGGAAATCCGGCCCAAATCAACCATCTCCAAAAATGGTTCGTGAAATGGCGTATGAGGTTAAACGCCTCTAAAACAGCTGCCATACCGTTACACAAAAAATTACAGCAATATGAGAGAACACTCGTCTTGATGGCACAAGAAGGGCTCCTGCATAGGATATCTTGAGGTCACACTAGACCGGAGGGTCAACATGGTGGGCCACGTTAAGAACGTGTTGTCACACGTTTTCAAAAGCTGGCTACCTAACAAATCAAAGGTCGCCTGCTTAGAAAACGTACGTGAAGTCGATGTTTATGTACGCGGCAGCACTCTAGATGACGTACTTGTCACAAACCAGGTGGTGGAAACTAGAAACAATTCAAGCCAAAACACTACGAAGACCAAACGACGCCCCGTGGTTCGTGTTCAATCAAGAAATAAGAAGAATGGCTCAATACCCGAGTCAATACCTGAAAGCACTAGCGACGAATACGTACAACAATATTGATATCGACCCGTTTCTCAAAATACGGTACATTCGCCGGCTCTGGGCAAAGGACGTGGAAACGTCCAAGACGACTTAGCTGTAGCGGTATCAACCTGTGATACCGTTCCAAGAGCACTTTACAACAATTAGTAGGACAATGGAGAAGTTTCATGATGTTAATAATACTATATTTAACCAATTAACATTAAAATATAGATCAAAACTAACATACCAGTACAAAAATTTTTAAAATCCGTCAATAAATGACTAAGAAATAAGTTGTTAAAGTTTACGTATTTAGCGCGGAACGACAGTAGTGTGACGTCATTTTACCTAATCGGGTTAATTAGAGGGAATACATTATTTGTATTGTAGGAGGATTGTTTAGCATCAGTCATCTTGTAATAAACAAAACACGCATGATAGGCGCAATTGAGTGCACCCCAATAACCGTACACGTATTTACCATTGAACTGTATGCTATTAGCATACAGTTCAATGGTATTTACTAAGCGAATACGAACAGGTAAAGTGACGTCACACACTGGATCAAGATACAAAATTATTCTTCACTTTAAAGGCTCGTAACTTTTTCATTTGTAGAGATATTTTAATGATTCTTTCACATTTTTGTTTCATTTTACTTATATTTTCATAATTAATTTATAGCAAAAAATGGGAAACTTCTCCATCCTGACAATTTAGTGAACGAGTAACAGCTCCTAGAGCAAGCCAAGCTATAAGCAGTAAAAGTGTAAACTGTGGCTGCTAAACTGAAGGAACTGTATACAATTTGTATTTTCTAACTGCAATAATTTTACTATGTATAAGGTATACGTCTAATGATTAAACTTTTATTTTTCATTTTTTTTATATCTACCGAGACAAGTCGGCGCGGCGCGGCGTTTGGTATGTTATTAACTATGTCATCTTAAACACTTATGAGCAGCGACTCTATTTTAGAGCTAAGTATCGTTGAATAGGTGGTGACGTCCAAGGGCGGCCCCAGGAATTTGTTATGGGGAGGGCTTAACTAGTTTTTTTTTAACTCGGGTAGTTTGTTTGGTATTAAGGGTGCTGCGACGACTTAGCACTTTCAAAATTTATTTTATAATAATAAGTAATATTATTAATAATAATTGTTAATTATTATTAAATTAACATTGATTTATTATTAATTGTTGTTTATAAGTTAATAATTTTTATTTTTATTATTTATTTATAAGCAGTAACAAATTTAAAATTGCAAAGAAACTTTCGAGAAAAAAATATGAACAAATTTCAGTGACAAAAGTTTTATTTCATTACTTTAACCATAAAAATTGGCATGAGACGATGAAGCACAAACAACAAAATAATTAAAAAAATAAACAGCGTAAATAACAGAACTCTTTTAAAAATCTGTTCAAATTTGAGTGCTCTCAAATGTCACTCGTTGCCATCATCAGAGATGCCGTCTTCCTCTTCAAGTATCACCCCGTTGAGACACGCACCACAACAGTGCAAGCAGGCAGAACACCCACTTTCCTGCACCCACATCTGGCTCCACACCCAGTTTTGCATGAGCAAAATATGAAATTGAGGATTGCGTCAGGGGCTACAGGATCAAGTGTTTGAATGGGTTCCAGTGTTGTATGGTTTCTTTTCCAACCCCAGTTCTCTGGAGGAAGCACTCTCTCCATCCACGTTTGAACCTGATGGGTACACTCTATATGAGTGCTGTGTTACTGCTTCTTCAGTTGGTGGAAAGGTTGCAAGATTTGTTTTGATTTTTCTCGCGGAGCGTAGAAAGCACAAATGTCTGAAAGAGTTAAGAGATAACTCTGTGGTTGAGGCTCCATAAACAGCAAGGTAAAACCTTTGCCCTGCTTCGGCAATGTCGTGAGGAGATGCATCAGCGTTGTTGAAGGTATCTACGATGCTGTGAAGGTGTTGATTTTGTGTGAACACCTTCACAAACGTCAGCTTTCCCTTGTTAAAAGTTGCTGAAGTGGCGTCGCAGCCACTAAACGCATGTAAGAACATGATGTACCCACGAAGGCTGGACAATTGTTGTGAGGAATAGATTTTTGGAGTTACCTTAAGTTTTCCTGGCATGAAGAAGTATATGGTTCTGTCTGGTGGAGTTAACTCTACAAGCAAGACTAACAGGTCTATATCTTCATCCACAATTACTACATTGGCGTGGGATTCAGATTTCTTGATGGCTGTGCTTATGATAAGGGTGTCAGCATCCCCCTTACTTTGCTTTACATCTATACCGTTGTGTTGTAAAAAAGTAGACGGCAAGTTGATGAGGCTGCTCTTGTTGGTGAGGTTACTCAGAAATTTATCTTGCTGAAGCGTGACAGGCAAATTCTCCTCAACTGTTACATTGACAGCTTGTTTCAGACGTGCTCGTCGATTCTGCTCCGCAACTTTTGTTCTATTGCTGTCTACATAGCCGTCAAAAACGACAGTGCAGTTATTGCCGTAGTATTTCATGATATAATTGATTCCAGTGTCATTTTCTCAAACACGGTAAAAGATAAAGCAATAGTTTAATACACCGTTTTGTTGAGAATTTAACTGGCTTCATTTTCCTAATTTCATGTTGTTTAAAAAAATTGATTGTTTTCGAATTATTTCGAGAAAACCGAAAAATGGGAGCTAAAATCCAAGATGGCGACCGGTTCCCGGACTCCCATCATAGGGGGCTTTTAGTATGTTTCACAGGAAGGCCTAATAGACATTTTAAGCGAAAGTAAAGAAACCTTTGCATTTTTTGTTTTTCTTCCCCCCCAATTTTGAGCTTCGTTGACTGGATTAACAGCAAAAACTAAATATGTACCTACCCACACCTTTGCCACTTATGTCACTAATATCACAGATCTAATATACCCGTTTTGCAGTTGTATAGCGCATGACATGTTTTTCAATGTTACTATATATTCTATTAGGTCAGATATTGTATATTCGGTGAACCAATACGAATTTTATTAAACCAAGTTAAGCTTTAAAGCACCTATTGTTAAATTTCACATAATATTGAAATTTTTATTTCAAGTTGAATTAAAAAAATGCCCTATAGCTCTTTTGGAAATCAAACTGAGTGTTTACCATTATACAAGAGCAAATTTTCGAATGAAGCTTAATTACATAACAAATTATCGTATGTTCACGCTTGTAAAAGCGGATGCGAATATGAAATTTATTCTAAAAAATGTTCTCTTAAATTAAATTACTAAACCACTGTTCATTTGAAATTAATAAACATATTTACAAAGGCAATTAACGTACATATTTTTTATATTATTTGTCGTATCTCCGTGTTTTATTTGAAAATCATCAAAAGGACTTGAATCGTGTGGAAGCTCAAAAAATATGATTTCAACCATTTGTTCTTCGTAACTGAATTTAATATAAAAAAGTAATAAAGCTTTAGCTTCCATGTCAAGCAACACTTAGTTTTTCTTTATTTCTAATGTTATTTATGAAAGATGTTAACTAAAATTTCCAACGGCTATACTAAAGTAATTTATTACTTCTTCTGTTCTAAATGACTTGAGCTAAATTGACCTTACAACGGCACACGTATTCGCTTTTATCTTAATTTGCCGACCTCCAGGATATTAATGAATCAATAATTTAGAGTTAATATTTGCAATACTCGGAAATCGCATTCGCTGTTTTCATAAAAATACACATTTCCAATTTTCAGATATAAATTTTGTTTGGTCGCTGCCTTTTATTTTTTATATTTATATAATAACAATTCATGATTATTGCGTTTGAATTATTTATTAACATTCCTCCGTAAACAATCGATACTTTTATGTTTAGAGCAATTGAAGGGACAAGTGGATTAAGGGGCTACATAGCAAAAAGTTAGTTTTGAGAAGAATTCTCCTTAACAAGTTGATACTTTTGTTTCACAAAATATATTTAAATGTCATTTTTAGGGTATATTCTTCACAACATACGGTAATATTATGTAGTATCCTGTCGGATGCACCAAGCCGTTTCAAGTTTTCCCCTATAAGAGAGTATTACCAGGCAACTAAGAAAAGCTATAACAGATGAGCGCAAGTCACTGAATTGTTTAAAAATTCAAAATGTTCAAAACTTGGCGGATAGGTGGCGCTATCATAGAAAGGGTCGACAGCTTTTTTGACAACAATTATGAGTTGTGCAACTTGTGTTAACTTTTATTTTTCTTTTATAAATTATTCACTCCCTTTTGATTATTCTACAATTTCTTTAGTTATCGATTATGTATAGCGATTCTTATAGGTTATCCGTTAGTATATAAGGCCATTTAAACGTCATTGTTTTACATTTACTTATGTAGAGCGATATTAAGATAACCATAATAAATTCTACACATTGATCTGTGTCATAGGTTGAGAAAAGGATTCCGGATGTCGTTTTTATCTTACTCCTTTTTTTCATTTTTAGCCATTTCCAGGTATTTTTGGTACTCTGATATCTCCCTTTTTTACAAAAATTGCCACGCGGATGAAGGGGCTATGTGATTCTGATTTCTTCGTCCAGTAGATTTCATAAACATGACGTTACAGAGCCCCTTTATCAATTAAATATCTTTTTGGTAATTTGCCTCCATTTTGGTTCATTAATGGACATATTAATGAACGTCACGTCATCATCTGCGATGGCCATTAATTCACGGAACATACGAAAATTTTAAGGTTGGCAATGCTTTTGATGCGGAATTATCTAGTCATGCACGACAGTTTAAATTACAAAATGTGTCAAGAACATTCCGCAGAGGATTTATCAGGAAGCAAATCTGCGACCGTATTTTTGGCAAGTTCACACGTATTTCGGGGGGCGTACACGTACATGCAAGTTTATCTTGATTATCCTTCCATATTCGTGTTTTGTGACAAAATTTGGATAACACAGAAGGCGACAGGATAAAATTTTCAATTTTCAAATTAAGAAATTACTAGCCACCACAAAAATCCCTAAACAAATTTGTTTAAAAGCGTCAGAAACAGGGCAAGTTACAACAAATAGTATAAAAACACGTTTCATAAAACCTTGAAGCATTCATTCTTTAAAATAACTCGTGGTTACACCACTCATTTTTTAAACTTGAATTCGTGCTTCAAAATTGGTCTTATAAAACTTGTTTTTTAAATATAGGTACATACTATTAAACTATAGTATTTTTCAACTAGGATTCCCGTTTTCGAATTGGCGCTTTATATTAGTAAACGTAAACTTTTTGTCTTTTATCTCTGTTTAAATTGTGGTTGTACTTCTAAGCAACAGAAACGTAGGATTTACGGCCATAGATAAATTGCTTTAAGCACACAATAAGCATTAAAATATTGTACAAATAACCGCAATGTGGCAGAAAGAGATGACAGTAGTTTATGTTGGACCCAAAACTACAACTATTTTCGAATGCCAGAGATTCTCAAAATTTTACATTAGTGTAGGTAATGCATAATGAATTGTGGATGGCGTTTACTAACAACAGATTCACATCAAAATTCTTATATAGATACCAATAAATTTATTTCATTACTTATAAATATGTAAGTAGGTACTTAAAATTATCATTCATTAAAGAATCAATTATCTAAAATTGTTGTAGAACCTCTGACTAACAAGTAAATCTTAGTTCATATGGCGATTCAATGAAGCGCACTAATCCGAAAACGGGAATCCTAGTTGAAAAATACTATACCACAAATTTTGCAGAGTTGAAAGTTGTAAATGCTGCCTTTACATATAACTCCTTCAGCCATGACACAAAATGCGACTTAGACCCTTTATTCACTTCGTCCTTCAATTGATTGTACATTACGCACTTATGACAGCTTTATTGCACAATTTTCTCGTTTTGTCATTCTGGATGTTCTTATGAAGGTAATATATCATAAAGTATAGGTAATAAATATGTTGTGTCGAAAATTTTTCCGATGTATCATAAAATGATTACTACCCAATATTAAAGTTTCTGTCAGTTGACAGGATATATAAAATACAAAATCAATATGGTTGTTCGTAAACTCATAAATAACTTCATTAAGAGAAAAGCAGAAAAACTCTAAGGAGTACGTGATAGATAGATATTAATTGAAAATGAAACTTCTATTGGTACGTATTGAATAAATTCGGTAGATACATTCGCCTGCATTATTGAATTGGATCGGACCCGAAACATAAATGTATTTTCACGTTTTGATGTTGAAAATCTCGTGTGCATAGATTTCAACAGATAACGTAAATTTGACATATTTCAAGCTTTAGCTGAAACGATCAGAGAATGTGAAATTCATGAATAGAAATTATCTATCGATGAATAATAACTTCCTTTAACTATGATGAAGTTTAATAGCTTGGGAAAGCTTAAAAATGGCAAGCTAATTGCCTTTAATTAAAAGTGCTGGATTGTCCTTTGAGCAAGGTTTTATAAAATGCCTTAAAACCTCAACAGAACATTCTGTATTCATTCAACCAGCTTGATGGGTGGAATCGTAATTCGAAGACCGCCTGCAAAACTTGAATGTAAACGTAAAAAAATGCTTGCAGATTTACCTTATTGAATCCTATTGCTTTTGCCACGCTACATCCCCGAATTCTTAAAGATATATTAGGGTGACTTTTGCGAAACCCTTTGTACCAGTCAAGTGAAGCTCTCAGTTTTTTCCGCTTTTGATGTTTTTGCTTTACCCATGTCAAATGCATACAACAATCGAAATTCGTTAGTCCATAATAAATTTTCGAGCATGTTCTGATATAGGCTTCTATACCCTTTTACCGTGACCGGACTTAAAAAGAGAGGAGCTCAGACAAAATCGAAATCGGGCGTGGTCAGGATAGAAGTTTTTCTCAATCAATTTGATCCAGTTGGGACACGGCATTCAGATTTTACAATTTTGCATATTTAGTATTTACTTAAACCAAAGGCAGTAAAACGTCCCACCAGGGATGTTGCGTATATTCGCATCCGCAATCGCAGAACTTCCGTATTAATTTTGACCCAGTACCTTTTACATGTTTGAGCGATTTTTAAGAGTAAAAGATGCGTTAAGTCTTTATTTTAACGAGCACAGTAGTGACATTGACCCAATTTTGTCAGAAGATTAGAAAATCATAGAATGCTGTGTTGAGTTATTGAAACCTTTTGAGGAAGCCACGCGGGAACTAAGCATCTCTCAGACCCTTATATCTTCTGTGATTCCAATCATTCAAACGCTTATTAAAAAACTGGATGATTTTTTAACAAGATCAGATTTTTATCCAATTCGAATGGTAGTCAAGACTGAAGTTTCTGTCAAATTTTCCAGTTTGGAAGAGAACAATTTATTTGCCCTATCCTCTTACTTAGACCCTCGCTATAAGTGGAAATTGTTCAAACCAGTGACCGAAGAATAGATTAAGGATGAAATATTAAACATCAAAAACATTGATGATGACGTCACAGTTTCTCCGAATTCTGGAAAAGTTAAAAGGAGGAGAATAAAGAGATTCTCCGGAAAAAACTGCAGACCAGTCAGGGCCGTCCTTTTCCCCTATGGCTAGTAAATCATACCTAAAAAGCGATCTGGCTATGATGCTAGATTCTTCGAGTGAAGATGAAGGTCAAGAGGAAATATCTGACAGCAGTGACCCTTGTGCTATTCTCAAGACGGAATTCCTCCTGTACCGCCATAAAAAAAGGATAAATGTATCTGAAAATCCTTGGTGGAGCGTTAATCATAGTGAATTTAAAATGCTATCGACTATAATAGCACGCAGGTATTTATCTCGTCTGCCAGCCAGTGTTCCAAGTGAACAATTATTTAGTTGCGCGGGATTAATTTATGAACTTTTGCGAAATAGAACCTGAAAAGGCAGCCACATTACTTTTCATTGCACCAATTTTTAAATTTTCATACTAAAAATTTCATTCTAAAATAAAGAATTATTAAAATAACCATATTTCATTTATTCACACCTAAATTAAACATCTTTTTAAAAAAACTTAACATCCGCATCCATGTAAACCCAAAAACATCTGCATCCGCTTATGTCAAAAATTCTGCATCCGCAACATCCCTCCCGACGCAGATCATTAACGTAGGGTAGACGTTGACGACAACAAAATAATCTTGACTGACTCGTAGTTTGGCTTAAGCTGTTTGTAAATTTCACTTGTAACAGTAACAACCGGGTAACCCGACATTCCTTCAAGTTGTAAATGTAATTCATTTTGATGGTGTTCTATTATTACGTAATACGTACAGATAAGTGGAGGATAAGACTTGATGAGCTTTCAATAAAATACGAAAAGGGCCAGTGGCGTACGCAGACTACAGCCTGGGGGGGGGGGGGGGGGGGGGATAAAAAGTGCGGTGTGATCTACCAATTTTAAAAAACATTTGTTTTACAGAAAGTTATAAAATAAATATTATTATAATACGAAATCCAATCCCCAATTGACTGTTGTGCATGTTTCGCTATTATTAATTCGTCTTCTGAAATGGGTGGTTCCCTATGAATTGACATCATTGCCAGTCCATTTAGTCTGTTTTGTGAGCTTGAATTTCTAAGATAGGTCTTTCTTAAGGATTAATAAGAATAAGCGTATAATAGAATGGAAGGGTTGGACGCTTGGGAGGGGATATATCCCCCTTATCCCCCCCCCCCTTGGGTACGCCACTGAAAAGGGCAAGGAAAAGCGACCAAATGGAATAAAATTTCGTCTGAAAGATCTAAACATACTCTGTAATTCAGGGCTTTTATTTTATTTTATGTGGGAGCGAGTGTGGGAGCCTTGTGTCTTGAGAAGCTTTTTCGTACCCTTTTACTTAAATTTAACATGTTCATAATCCATGGACCTTGAGTCCATGATAAGATAAGATAAGATACACATTTATTTTCATCTGAGTACAACATAAAAAATGGTGAAATGAGTGAAAATACGTCATAATTATATAATAATATGTATACAGATTATAATAATGAAATTAAAAATTTGAATTAAAAATTAACAATTGCACATATTGTATAACAACAATTGAAACAACGTAGGTAGATACTGCAGAAACAAGTATTAGTTAAAAAACTCATTTAAATTATAAGGTTCTAGATTTACAAGATACTTTTTTAAAGCGGTCTTAAATTTACAGGTATTACTTATCCTTGTAATGTTACTTGGTAGGTGGTTATATATTTTTATGCACATGTTGTGAGCTGACATATGAGTTACAGCTAATTTGTGTTTCGGCACACGATAGGTTTCTATATTCCTTGTCCTGTATATATGATTGTATTTTTGGTCCCCAAAAGATATTGTAGATTTTTTTATGTAAGCCGCACACTCGAGTATATAAACTCCACATAAAGTTAAAGCATTGTTGTCTTTAAATTTCGACCGGCACGATTCCCGAGAATTCATACCTATTATTAACCGTAGCGCTTTCTTTTGGATCTTCAGAATTTGCGTTGCATCACTGCAGGCACCCCAGAAAATAATTGCATAGCTCATGACAGAATAAAAACAAGCATAGTAAATTTGCCAGATAGATCGGTTGTCGAAGTACTTGGTTAATATTCTAATTCCAAATAGTACTTTGTTTAACTTTTTAGTTAAATGGCTAATGTGAACGTTCCATTTAAGGTGTTGGTCGATGTGGATACCAAAGAATTTAGTTTCACTACTGAGTTTAATATCTTTGTGGTTTATGATGTTCATACTATGTATTGTTGGATTGTTATGGTTACGTTTAAATTGTATTATTTTTGTTTTGTCGGTGTTGAGAACTAAATTGTTTCTATAAAGCCAGTTTTGAATTTTGTTTAGTGACGAAGCGCATTTGCTTTGTAGATCTTCAATCCGTTTAGAACTTACTAACAGGTTTGTGTCATCCGCATAGGATACGAGGTCGGCAGTTTGTACATCGGTGTTTAATATGAGTGGCATGTCGTTTCGCTGGCTTAAAATTATAAGGTTCTATGTTACATTTTTGGCGCTATATGAGTTATTGATACCATAAGGTTCTATGTTGCACATACAACAATGTGCTTGTGGTACCGACATTAAATGATGTCAAGAAATGGTGGTATGTGTACATTAACAAAGTGTTATGTTGTGAAAATTTTATTTAGCTAAAACAAAGTTCTATGTTATACTTAGAACTCCATAATATATCTGAAATGCCAACATGAAACAACAAAGTACTATGTTAATACATACAACTTTGCATCTGCAATAGGAAATTGTGTAGTTGAAAAAATTGACATAGAACCTTCTACTTGCAGCTGCTGCATTATTTTATTTGCAACTAAGCAGTTTTTTTATCTTGTTTCCATTTTTCCTAAGAGACTTTATCGTTATTCAAGGAATATAATAAGAGCGCAATTTATTATAAAAGTTTAGTTGAAGTTTAGCATTTCAAGGTAGTGAGTGCACCTTGTGACATAAATTGTGTTTAGTTTATCATCGAATTTGCAAGAATTGTAAAATTGAAAATGGCTTCTAATAGCCAAGACCGTTTTTTAACTTATAAATGTTTCTGATTTACTTATTTGAACCTTAATTTACTTTTCGTACAATAAAAACTATACATTTTTATTAAAACTTTTATTGTCATTAAATTTAGAATACGCCAGTTCTGAGGAGTCACCTCCACCTTCAATAACTTCCGAATTAGCTGCCAACTTTAGTTCTGATGATAGCGTCTTTGATGCCACTTTTAAACCATCATCAGATAGTGAAGAATCCGATGAACCAATAAGAATTAGAGAAAATTCATCTAGTACTATAATACGAAATGATGTAGCTGTAACTTGTAAGCAGTATTTATTTTTATTTATTATCTTGAACTAAAAGCATTCAATTTCCAAAATTGTTGTTACTTATATCAATCGCTTATTGAAAAAATGGCATTTAAATATTATTGCCTTGAAAACTGCCAAAGATACATAAAACTTTAATAATTCTAGGTGTTGAACCTGTAGCAGAAAACGTTATAGAATTAGAAAAGGTCGCGACACGAAAACGGAATAGGTGTCCAGAAAAGTGGAAGTCTGCAATAAGGAAATCAAATCGAAATCAAGGAAAAGGTTACATTTCCACAAGAAAAAAAGCCGTCCCTCCAAAAAAAATTAAGATTCTTAAAGATTGTACGAAGTGCATTTATAAATGTAATTCTATAATTTCAAAGGAAGAGCAGAAGGAAATTTTTGAAAATTATTACAGTCTTGAACGTAGTGCAAAGAAAATGTTTATACTAGCTAACTGCGAGATATGCAAGCCCTTGCGGCGACGGAAAGGAAAAGGTGCTGATAATTCTAAAAAGCAAAATAGTTATAAGTAAATACCTTTTTACCATTAAGGAAAGAAAGGTACAGGTCTGTAAAAAATATTTTCTGGGAACTCTAGATATCAGCCAAAAAATGATATACAACGCTTTTGAAAAAAGAAATAAAACTACGAATACTCCTAAAACAATTATGCAAGGGGCACATACAAAGAAAAAAATAACAGAAGACTTGATACAGGGTGTTAAAGTTCACATTAATTCATTTCATAGAGTCGAATCACATTACTGTCGTGCTGATACTAAGCGTGAATACTTAGAAAGCGGTCTTTCTATTGTTAAAATGTACGAATTATATGTCAAGAAAATGGAGGAAGAGCAGTTACCTTTTGTAAAACAATCTCAGTATAGATACATTTTTTGTAATAATTTTAATTTATATTTTCACAAACCCAAGAAAGACAGATGTGATGTTTGTGAATTACAAAAACAACAAGCGACAGAAGATGACGACAATAATAATAATATGGAAAAGTATTTAGCTCATATCAAACTAAAGAAAGCGGCTCGAGAAGATAGGAAAAAGGACCGTGAGAATAAAGATAAGCCTATAATCACATTTGATTTAGAAAATGTGCTTACATGTCCAAAAGCTGAAGTGTCGTCTTTTTATTATAAAAGTAAACTGTCAGTATATAATTTAACAGCACATTTTCAATTACTGGTCAAGTATATTGCTCTGTTTGGCCAGAAACCCTAATGGGTCGAAAAGGTAATGACATCGCTAGTGCTTTAATAAGAATTTTACGTGAGATTCTAAAAGATCATGCAAATTTACAAGAACTAACATTGTGGAGCGATAGTTGTGTTCCACAAAATCGCAACTCCATTATCGCATATGCAATAGGGAATTTCTTGAAAGAAACATCTATTAAAACAATTACCATGAAATATTCGGCACCAGGGCATTCTTGTGTACAGGAAATAGATTCTGTGCATAGTGCAATAGAAAGAGTGTTAAACAAAGTTGAGTATTATTCACCTGTTTCTCTACTTCGTGTACTTCTTAAAGTTAATACTCGAAAACCCTATAAAATAATTCAGCTAAAAGAGTCTGATTTTTTTGATTACCAAACTTTAGCTTATAATTATTATGATTATTCTAAGGTTCCTTTTACAAAAGTGGCTGTAATGGAATTTAAGAAAGAAGGTTTGAATGTTAAGTATAAAACATCTCATGATGAAGAACTATATACAGAGGTGAACATTAAAAATAGCACCAGAAATAGTAAACAAACTACTCATCTTATATTTCCTGATGCAAAAACTACCAAACTTCGAAATGAATTTCCTGTAAACAAGCAAGAAGCAATTAAAGCGATGTTACCTTATATACCACAACTAGACCAGGCTTATTACAAAGCAGTTCTCCCCCTACTATCTGCAGAAAATACTCAAAAACAGAAAAGGAAGGCTAGAGTAGCAGAGAAAATATCTCAAAACCCTAAGAAAAAAAGCACAAGAAGGTAAAATCTTATAAAATAAATGAAGCTAGTTCAGCAAAATTAATTTCAGTTTTTTAATTTGACTTGTAGCGACGTTCTTTTCTAATTACTTTGTTTTACTTTTATATTTTTTAATTCTATGTTCCCATTTTTAGTTTAAATAAACGATTTTGATAAAACAAAGTTCTATGGTTTTTTTTGGAGGAGCCTAAAATTCAAAATTACTCCCCAATATTCCTGATATTGTTTAATGTTATACAAAAGTTAGTTATTTAAATAGTTAGTACATTGAATTGCTAAAATATTAAATATAGCTACCTTTTGAAACATTCAAAACTTCAAATGCGTTTTTCTCGATTTTGGTGTATTGTAACATAGAACCTTATAATTTTAAGCCAGCGGTTTGCATATATGAGGCACCGTGTATAGTTATTTCAATTCGAAACGATTTAATAAAACCATATAAACGAAACAAGATCATTCAATACACTGAAGTCGACATATTTTTGAAAAAAAACGAGCTTTGACACGTACCGGTTAAGAAGAGGTAGATGAGTAAGTACGAGGCGGGGCTGAGATCCAATGCACAGTTGCCCATAACTGGAGAACACGTAAGAGATATATTTAAAAAAATGAGATGAAAGCTTTCTTCTTTAGCTACAAATTGGTTTATTTATTTTTCTGCGTAATCGTAATATATTGATAAGGGCCCATTAATTGCATTAATTAAGCAAACCTAATGTTCGTTTATTTTATGCGCTACTAACCGAAAGTTATCCGACTTTCAATGTGTAGGTGAGAATCTTCTTGACACTTAAGTTGTAAGCTCTTACCATTAGCACAAAACGGATTTTCTAAAAAGCGTTCTTTGGTAAAGGTTAATATTACTTCCTTCACTTTATCATCAAAAGCGTATAATAAATAGTAAAATACGAATATTGATCCCAAGTACGTAAAAAAATGCAAATATAATAATAAACTGAAATAGAAAAGGTCGGCTATAGTATTAAAAGTAAAATTAAGGTCACTGATGCGGTGTAGAAACCTTTTCGGATCGTTAAACATCACTTTCTATCCAGAAGTAAATACCGAACGGCATTACATCATATAGAATTTTCAAATTCATTTTGTATTTACAGTTCGGATTTTATTGCAGCCCAATTCTTTTGAAAGATGCTTAATTTACTCGCGAAGCTTTTGTTTCATCACGCTTCACCAAAAAAGTATTAAATTTAACAATCAAGTTATGTGTTGTCAATAATACGAGGAATGTAATATAATAAAAGGAAGATGTATCTGTTAGAAAGTTTTATATTAAACGTGGAATGATAATCTATTGTATTTTGTTACAGGGTCCCGTGCCAAAAGTAATTGTGATGGGCTCCAGCACAACTTCCGAAACAACTATTAACACAAGCACAGACAGCTCTAACACTATTGTGACAACTATGACGGTTACCGATGGAGATAACACGGAAGACAGTTTGGACAGTACGGAGCCGATCGACATATTAAACTCTGAAAATAGTACCGACAGCACAAAGACGTGTAGCCAAATCTTGCAACCGACACCAGTTTCTCCCAAAACGCCCAGTACAGCTAAACAAGACACCAAATTTACGTTCGATATAGATTCGCCTCCCAAAACGGCTTATTTAAAAAGTGAACAATTTGTGTTTGACGTTCCAACTGAAGAAAAAACTGCCTACTAAAGCTAAAGATGTGGATGAATTAATGCAGCAGCAAGTGGAGGCTTTGAGACAAGAGGCAAGGCGTCGAAATAGCTACAGGGCAGCACAACATAATTACAACTCTATCGATATCGCATATCATAATGTATTAGTGCACAGAAGGCATAGCGAATTTGATAGTCAGAGATCAGCTCCTGAACGTAGTTCAGTAGCAAAAGAGCGTAGAAGTTACAGACGAAAAATTGAGACCAGTGAAGATTCCCAAGGATCGGAGAAATCTCCAAAAGAAGGAAATGTTAAAAACGAACGAACTTCTCCTAAACTTTCCAAATTAGATCAAACACTAGATACCTCGATCGAATCACAAGACGAAACACTTTCTACAAAACCGAGACAAAGACATAAAAGGGCAGGTAAACGTCACAGTTCTCCGAGTAAGCACAAAGGTGATAAATTCTCATATGACGAGAAACACTTGGCTAAGTACCGATCAACACCTCCAGATTTACGTGTCGACTTTTTTAACGAAAATACTGAAAGATGTCCAATAGGTACACTTATACCTATATCGACAGAAAAACGGGGAAGCGTGTGTTTAAATAAGTGTTTACGTGAAGTTGGAGTGCAGTTAGAGACTTCCGTTACGTCACCAATAAATGTAACTACAAATCCATTAGACAGTTCCATTCGTATCGGAAGTCGAAAAACGCCACAGGCGACAATTGTAGTACAACAAGCTTCCCTTAGTTCTGATCAAGCAAATGTTTCGACTGTGTTGCTAAAAAACGGTAGTGACTTCGTGTCAAATGTTGAAAGTGCGGGTAATAAATTGTGTTTAAAAAAACAAAGAGAGGAACATATGAAGCAGCTGCTCGATGTTGGAAATCACTTAACGTTGGAAGAAATGCACGACTTCGAAATGAGGTAGGTTTGCTTAGATTTTTCTTTGTTGAATCTGTTCTATTATGTACTTCGATATTGCCTACGTTTATTGACATTACGATACTTTTTCCATTGCTACTCACAGTTGTTGTGAGTGCTGTGAGTTTACTATTAAAAATGAAGTATAAAAACAGGAAGAGGATTTAACTAATATACGAGGTGTGTAAATTAAGTAACGAAACTGATTTTTTTCAATTTTTTATTCGAATAGAATTAAAATTCACACACACCGCTGGAGACGGTTCTTCCAATCCTCATAGCAGTGCTGGAACTCGGATACTGGTCGGTTACAGCAGTTTGAATGTTTTCGAGTGTTCCAAAATGAGTTCTCTTGAGGTGATTTTTCAATCGCGGGAAGACGAAAAAGTCACAAGGACTCAAGTCAGGCGAATAAGGAGGCAGAGGAGCTGCAGGAATGTTTTACTGGTAAAAAAATCGTTTATTAAGATTGCTGTGTGACAATGCACCTTGTCACATGTAACGTCTAGTTGTTTGATCTTTACACGAATGAGCCTTTTTCGAAGTTTTTCAAGAACCTCTCGGTAAAAGTATTGATTGGTCGTTTGGTCTTGAGGCACAAACTCTTCATGGACTTGCTCATTCTTGCTTTTATAGGCCTTGGACAGGTTGAAGTGTGCCACTCCATGCTCTGGCGCTTGGTTTCCGGGTCGTACTTAACCTCAAGCACCCAGTAATGACACGTTCCAGAAAATGGTGATCATTTTTATTCGATTCCAAAAAGTCAAGACACTTTTCCCTCGTGATGCTCTTTTGATCTCGCAAAAGGTTTTTTGGAACCATTTTTGCGAAGATTTGTCTCATCCCCAACTTATTGGTCAAAATCCTGATGAACGATGGTGTGAGTCAAATTCAACTCTGACGGTCAACCGACGATCTGAACGCACAAGATCCCGGATTCTGTCGACATTTTCATCTGTTTTTGAAGATGAAGGCCTTCTGCTTCGTGGTCTCTTCCTTCTGAAAATGCCTTAAACCACCGAAAAACCTGGGCCATTGACAAAACACTGTCTCCTTAGGCCTGCTGAAGTTTTGCACAAGTTCCCGTTGCAATGTGCCCAAGTCTGAAGCAAAACCTGATAGCACACCGTTGCTCGAAATTGATGTCACTCATTTTTAAAACGCATTAGAAAAAGGTGTTTCACGAAAAAAATCGCTACGGACAACCAAATGACTTTAGCGAGTTCTAACTCGTACTGAAGGCGTATTACATGTTCACATGTCTCTCCTTCAAGTTCCGCGTCCCAAGTGTCACCAAATCGAATTACATACCTCGTATCTGATGGCGAGTTTTACAGTCAAAGTATCATTACATTCCACGAACTTCATAAATAAAAATGGACTGCTAATAGCATATGCCTACTTCTTCGCTTTTGACGCCACCAAGGATCCGCCATGATGAGCGCAAATATTAGTAACATTCTGGTAACATTTGCATATTTGTGTTGTAGATTGGTCATGGTTGGTACCTCTGCTAGCAGTTGATTGAATTTTTATTTTCTTGTGTCAAACGTGATATAACCTGAAAATTTTTAGCCTTAAATACCTTTAGATTTTAACAGTTAAGAAAACAATAAAGTTGTTTATAATATTCGTTTTATCAAATTCAAGTGTGAATTTCAGCTATGAACTGATAAAAGTATTTTTTTACGTGATCCGAATTAGATTTCAAATTTTCGCGGTTGAATTTGCGCTCATCATGGCGGACGCTGTAAGGTGTCATTTCGAATACATGTGATTATCAGTCCATTTTTATTTATGAAGTTCGTGTTACATTCTAACAATTTGTTCGGTCATTATTTACTCAAGTAAACATCTTGTATATAAGTAGTAAATATTGCCTCCTCTAGTCTAGACGTCTAGACCATCAATTGTACACATTCGTGTGTTTCTTAACGAGTACATCTCCAGTCGTACAATACATTTCAATTTTCTTGTAATATATCTGTGAGTCACGAAGGTAATGCCTACACCTAAACTTCTTTTCAAGAGTATTATCATCTGACAGTAAACTAAAAAACATTAAATTACAGTAAGACGCGATTAATATTTAAATTTAAAAGAACATCGAACATCAGACCTAAAACGAAACAATGAGGAACTCTACGTTGTAAGTTTTCAATATACGAATTATTGCCATGGATTAATAATAGATGTCGGTTCAATAGAATTTGTATCCAAGCCAATATCATGTTTTATAGTTAAAGGTGGATCCGTGATTAACGGGAGTAAATGCCATTGAAATGTCCAAAAGCACATATTAGATAAAAAATAAGTTTTACTTTCCGCAAAGCATCGGTTTGAAACCAGATTATATTTCCGGAAAGATCCGCAATCTGTCTTTCTTAATATGATGACGCAGAACAACAGTTTTCAAACCTTTTTCTACCGTTACCTTTCCGATCACAAATTCTGCATTCACCTTCCCTCTTTAAAATTACCTCGCAAACCTCGCAACACCGAGGAGAAGTCGCATTGCGAAGATTCTTTGAAAACACGAAATCAAGGTCGTCTACAATTCTTGTCGTTTAGACTACATCGGGGAAATTAGTTAATCGGTTAGCACGAACGATGCGTTCGAGGTGATCATAACTCCAAGTCCGTTGTTGCTGAGCATTCTCTTCAAAACGCCCACAATATTCTGTTTAAAGAAGCCAAGTCTCTATCCCATTCCCCCTTCTTCTGCCAAAGGAAAATCCGCGAGGGCATCCAAACAATTTCAACCGTGACGAAGGATGGTCACATTCTCCGCTATGGAAAAACTGTTATCCCATTGGCTGATGTGTCATTTTCTTCTGACGGAGTAGGTTTAAACAGCCAGGTTTAGCTTTCCCTTTGTAGTGGTCCAGCGTGTGTTGTTTCCGCGTTGGTAAGAGTTTTAATATTTTATTGTTGTTTTTAATTTTATTTGTGTTTCGTTTCTTGTCCTGATGAAGCCCCTTACGAAGGTGGGCGAATCGTTGACTTTTTCAACTATGACACTGTCGTACCCCTGAAGTCGTCCTTATCTTACTGACTCTGGTCGTGAAAGCCTCCGCTCTGACTTTATTGTCGAATTCTTACTACAAATACTATGTAGAAATTGTCAACTCAATTCACATATTTATCATGTGTAGGCATTTACTATAGAATTTGAAGTAACGACATTAACTCACTGTTTGGAGTTCCACTTATGTACAGCAAACTATTCCCAAGTTATGATAAAACACATATTCAATACCGCAGTTTCCAAACTTTACTCTCAGGAACAAATTAAGTTATATACGTGCATACGCATGCCGATGAAGTAAAGAAGCTTTTAATAATAGCAAAGAGTATCTACTCTTTGATAATAGTTCCCAAACCATTTTAGATATCGAAGTATGACATAATTTCATTATGATTATTATATTACATCACAAGATAACCTATTTTCATTCAAACGGTAAATCATTTAGAAATTTAATTTTCGTCAAAGTAATAGTTTCATTTATATTTAAAGAATCTGCTCTATTGATTTCAAGCAATTGTACTCGTATGAGTGGTCAAATTTGCAAACCAAATATATGCAATGTTACCACTTTTTGGTGCAATAGTAACGATTTAAATAGGAAGGGTGCATTTCGTTTTAAAGCTTTGTTCAAATTTAATTAAATCCCAAATTTCAAAAAAATGATACGAAAAAATATTACTGCCGCATCATATTCAAAAGAATAAGTGAACTGCATATAAACTAAACCAATGCATGCTACCAAATTTCAATATTAAAAAAAATTAGAATCTTAAAAAAATGGCAATCAAAATTAATTCAAAACAGATTATCCTCAATTATTATTTACTATCCTCGCCAGGAGTGTTTACCGCTACGTCATCACATACAATCATATGGTGTAATATGAAAAACACGAATCAAAATTGTACTATATTAGTCAAATGAGAATTAAATTCTTATGCACATAAAAGAAATTAAATTCGCGTTTATAGGTTTATTCTTTCTATAACATTTGCTTATTCAATACCGTATGTCGATTTCGTCAAATGCACTGCGAATGTTCACCATCCTTATTGAATTCACTGTTTTATATGAGATGACAGTATTAATAAATTGGATAGCTAGATTCATACATTAATGACGTAGCGGTAAACACTCCTGGCGAGGATATTATAGCATCTCTTGCGAGTACATGTTCCTCCGGCGGGGAAAAGTTAAAACTGAAATAAAGGACACATTAGGTGTTTTCTTTTTGCACGTTGTGGTAGACTAGAGTCAGCTCTGTCACTAACACACCATTTGTTTTATAAAAATAATTTGACGCAGTTCTCATTTCTCAATTACCCTATTTGTTTTAAAAGCTTTATTTAAGTTTTAAATGAACCTGAGGCAGAAATGTCTACATGACGTAAGGCACTTTTAATCACGTGATGATTGTAACTTTACCTAACCCTGTGGCGATGCAAAATGAAAACACCTAGGTGTTGGGAAAATTTTTTGGGTGCCACGGTACCACTCCTAAAAAACATCCATTTTCTTCTCCCGAATAACATTTTTGATTTTGATTACTAAATGTTCGTTATAAATTAATAAAAATAATTTCTACCACAATATGAGAAAACAAATCTTTATTAATAATTTTAAGTACAAAATATAACACAGAATAATAACGCAGAAACTAATAAATTACTAACCTAGTAACTAAAAAATTTAAACACTAAACTAAAAAATCCTTAACTGGTGTGGGAATCACAACAATAATAATTAATAATAGTCTGAAATCTGAATTTACTTTATTTGCATACGATATTTTTGCTAGACTGAACTAAACTAATACTGAATGTCGGTATTAGTAATACCGACATTCAGTATTTAAACCGAACGACCCTTACCTCCCACGTAGTTGCAGTATCTCGGCAGGAATTAAGTAAGGGTCGTTCAGCTACCCCTACATCTGTTTACAATTTATTACAATTTAGTTCTTATTTTTATACTTCGTTCTTTATTAAATAAATCCCACACCTATTCCGTTCGTCACTTCACTTTAAATTCACCACACTAAAATTATTTTAAATAGATTGGTAAAATCAGAGTCAAGTTTCTGAAAAATAAATTGCCATTTATCACTTGAAAAATATTTTGGAAAATTTTCATTTTGTTCAATTATATTAAAATTTTCATTCAAAGAAACTACTTCTTCAAACAATAAGTCCATATTTAGTTGTAGTTTTTCTTGCAATTTAAGATTTTCATCAGCAGTAAGGCAGTAACTATTGAAATCCGGCCAATAAACATAATGCATTATACCGGATAAAACGTGTTGAAACATTTTATATTACATTATAGTATTAGCTTAAAAGTAAAATATTTATGTGGTGTGTAGGTATGGCACTTTTTGTAATTTAGGTATTTGTTCCCCAAATGCACTTATTTATATTTTCGGATTTTAATAAAGGACATTTTCAGACCTTTGACACCTTTCAAAAGGACAAAGGACATACTTTTAAAATAAAGGACTGTCCTTTGAAATAAAGGACGGTTGGCAACCCTAGTTCATTTTAACCAAAAATTTTTTTCTAAAACCGCCTTAGAAAAGTGTATCCTTCTGAATTTCCATTGAATTCCACCTGGAGCCACGAGAGTGCGACAGATGCAAGATAAGGTAAAACGTATATGGTAACCTCTTCTTCCTTATTACGCATAACTACCATTTATTCATCCCACTTTACGACGTCAGACGTCAGGCGGAGCACGCAAAATATATTTGTCAATGCAACCGATAAAGACAGAATCGCGTAAAGGTGTTTACTCGATTCTGTCTTTATCTTACACATTCACAATACCACGTAATAATAATAATAATAATAAGTTTATTGTGTATTTATACACAAATGGATTGAAATTCAGCGTTAAGCTGTTCTGCCATTCCAACCAGACAAAAACTTTAACTATGAGGCACATGCGTGTTATCTAAAGTAATTACATATAGGTAGTACTTAAAGTGAAATTGTGATAACAATTATAAAATTAGAGACATAACGCTATATTGTTAATTCTTAAAGTAAGATTATATATCCTTGTAAAAATACGTATTGGCATTATGCAAATGCATGTCTCTTCCAAAAATTAAAATTCCATTTGCCTCCATCGTCGCTAGCAAAAACTGTTCCTCGACTCCCGCTTGGGGTGCATAACCTTATATGTATCTGGCAACACCAAACTCTGTATGTCGGCGAGATCGACAAGTGCAGCATTAAGTTGGTTTCGTTTTCGTATGACTGTTTTTCTAAGGACTGCATTATTGGGAATCGAAGGTAATATTGCCTGTGGGACGTCGCCAATACACTGATTTGTCACTTCACTTGTGCCCTCCATGGCGTCTTCTGAGCCACGTTTAATACGAGTGTGAATGGTTGTTGATTTCCTTGATCACTTCTCCAGCCTTCGTGTGAATTCTTCCTTTGCAGCGACCTACATCTTCACACCGAAAAAATTTTAAAGTAGATATCGTATGATCCTTTTTTCTGATCTTGTCGAACCCATACCCGTTATATGAATATTTCTCGTTTCCTCTCTTGGTAAGAATATCTGGTCCCATTATTGCGATTGTTGATATCTATGTTGTAATAAATTGACGATTACACTCGAACGTGGACGGCTCACACTCCATATTTATACGGAATACTATTCCAAATTTCGTTTTATTAACTTTCATTTACCAAAATGGATCCCCAACCATAAGGTAAACAGAAATAAAAAGTATTACATTCCTCCCTTCCTTGCAGAGTTCTAACGAGACTTAACGGATAAATTTAACGAATCCCCCCCCCCCTCCCCCTATCCCATTGAGAACTAATGTGGAACTAGGAAATCGCCAGTTACCAAGAACGGTTTCAAGTCTTGGACATGCCAACGCCCTTTATTTACTCCCTCGGCGTCGACTAAATCGTAAGTACCTACTGTATCCTACCTTTTTTCCAATACTGTACCGGCCTCCGTCGTAAATTGTAAGAATGACGGTAAAGTTATTGATATCGTTTAATTCTTTGGGTAACTTCGTGGTATAATTTCTTTAATTCTTCCATCTCTTACTTCTCAGGTTTCGTATGGCTCCGAATCATTGCGAACATTATTCGAAAAACTTTCCCTCTTCAATACGTATTCGCGGCCAAAATTTACGAAATAGAGTGAAAACCCCATAACTTCTTCACTCGGCGCGAGCACAGGCAATGTACGCTTAATTGTCGTACCATTTACGCTGATTATCTTTCAGGTAGGAGATCATGGTTTTAATTTAACAACTTTGTTAACTCGTTCACACGTATCTGCTCGAGGGTAGTAAAGAGGTGGGTAGGAAACCTTACAACGATAGCGATCACATAAAGTTTGAAACTGGTTTACTCCGCATTTGAACTCCATTATCACAAATTAATATTTGTGGTACGCCGATGACCAGAAACACGTTTTCTTCTAAAATTGTGCAGAGTTATTTGGCAGTAGCAAATGTCAAGGGGAAGAACAGTACAAATTTGCTATAATAGTCACTGACTACGTGTATTTATGTATTACCACGGGTATATCTCGGGCCTCGGCAATGGCCCCATGAAATCAAGGCTAAGTTGCCATGGTCGTGCAAGGTTTGAGCGAGTTCCCGTGTGTCCTGCGGGTGCCATTTGTAATCGTTTAGGAGCTGCAGACACCCTATAATTCCTCTTCGGTACTCTGATTACGATTACGATTTTCTCACTTGCGATTTTTACCGAAACATGGATCCCCAACCATAATGTAAACAGAAATAAAAAGTGTTGCCAGATATCAGATCTACCACTATGAAGGCCGTCTTGGATTCTAACCACCCTGCGCGATTCTCTGTGCCATATTATATCTACTTATGACGATCCTTAATCTCCATAAATCATGCATTCACGGATCTTCCCTTGTGAGAAATTACACGGCGCGGCACTGCGATGTTCAAAGTCTCTCATTTTCGATTGCGGTTACGAAAACAATCCAATTTTCTTTTCATTACTTAGTAGATTGTATAAAAGTACAAAATATATAGAAAGTGCCCGATGTACAAACATAATAAAATATTCAACACAACTTTATACTTTGTTCAAGAAAAGTTTTTAAACACCTCTGAATTAAACTTAAGTTTCTTAAGTAGGAAATGCTACATATTTCAAAGTCAAATATAGCTCCAAGTACTATTTTACATTATTAATTCTTGGCAAATTAAATACAGGAACGTAAAGCTTCTTGTGTAACTTTACAAGGTACTGAGAGCTTGAATAATATTAAACCGAAATTGAATTCATGAAACTTACAGCAGTAGTTTGTAAATTAATTCTAGGTTTTGGGAGAATGTTAATTATTATAGCATGTTAAGTTTCACTAAATCAACAATATTATAATTTGCGGTAGGAGCAGATATTTTGTGCGTTGTCAAATATTGTAAAGATGTAGGTTATTCCTAAACGGGTTCGAATGTACAATGAAAAGAACTTGGAATAATCCAAATTTTTAGAGAAGAGATTTGGATTCCGAATCGAAACGCTTCCAATGCTTTCAGAAAAACATGTCAACTATTGTTTTATAGGCCATAGTGTCGTTCAACGACGTTTTTCAAGTTAAATGGTTGATTAATCAGTTTGTTAAATTATTACACATATACCGTGATATGATGCTACTTTATAATTCAAAGTATTTATAAAACATTGTGAAAAAGTAAAATTTTGATACAGTTTTTCCTCCACTCCAAATATTCCCTTGGTACATCGTATTTTAGTTAAATTTACACGAGGGATTTTTGGAAACGCGAAAAAAGAACCAAGAACCTGCAATAATGTATTTTAAAGCAAATATAACGCAAGTGGCCTCCGAAGACCCTTTTGGTCCCGTAGTTTGTCCCATTAGATGTTTGAACAAAGGTCGCATTTCTATGGAACAGACAGATGCAACTGATGCTTTCCAGCTTCTTTTCCTAACATTCTCCATTCTTGTTCCATGTGTTGATGACGCTCCTAATAGTAATAAGATTCGCAATACTTGCACCTTTATTCTGGACGAATTTTATAATGCTTCGTGCAATATTTGTGAAGAACCTAAATTTGGGGTCACGTGGATGAAATATTTTGACCTCGGTTACTCAACTACAGAAATTTGTTCTTCTGACACTGTAGTCCGATAGAAATTGTTGCTTTTTTTGTTTGTACTATTTTGACGGAATTTTGGCCATCAAATACCTCTAATAGCGGTGCTTGGTAATTCATAATTCAGTAACGAACGTAACGTAACGCAAAAAAAAGAGCAGGTCAGGATTGCGAAAGAAGGTTAATGAACCAGAACAGCAGCCTTTCACTCCGAAGCCTAGCTTTAGCCTGGATTTAGAAACATACAGTGAGTACCTTTTTTGACAAACTTACAACTGTAATTGAAAAACATCAGTTTACACCTGAAAAAATATGGAATCTTAATGAAACGGGGGCGACAACTGTCTACAGACCTTCAAAAATTATTGGAGAGAAAGGTGCTAAACAGGTAGCAAAAGTAACATCAGGTGAAAGGGGGACACAACAGTGTTGTTCCACAGTACCGAAGTGCTGATGACAATCATGTTCCCCCGTTTCTTATTTTACAACGAATAAACTGGCAAGATCACATGCATCTAGATGCACCACCAGGTCCTACAGGAGTTACTCACCCATCTGGGTGCGTGACAAAAGACAACTTTTTGAAGTATTTTGAACAGTTTCAGAACACTCCAACTGCAGTTCGAACAACAAACATTTAATTATTCTCGATAATCATGATAGTCATGTCAATATTGAAGTCATAAATTTTACCGGAGCCAATGGTCTGGTCCTATTAACGCTACCGCCACATACGTCGCATAATCTACAGCACCTGGATCGACTGTTTTTGGACCTCTGAAAACAGACTACAACTCCGCTGCCTGCATGTGATTGGATGACCAATCATCCAGGGAAGAATTTAACATTGTATGGCTTCGCGGGGAGGATGAGTTTCACAGTAGTTTGCTGACAACCAAATCTTCTGACGTGGAGAAAGGCGAATTTCTTGAGGTGTGCGATCCTAAAATCAAGGACTTTGTGTTTGTCGAGTTTGACGGAAAGAAAAGAACAGACTTATTTTGTGGGAAAAGTGGCCGAAGTTAGTCTACGAAATTTCAATAAATTTCAATTAAATTAAGGAAGAAAAAAGGACACTTTCCAGGATCCGCACTCTCCTTCTTCTGTTTTTTTTTTAAACGCGCTTAGTACGTTCTCGACTCTAGAGTCTAATATAGTGGTTCACTTTCGAAATCAGCTTATGCATCTATACACTTTGTACAAATTTGTCAGAAATTGGTCAACGCATAAAGTTTTGATTGCTTAACTAAAAACAAGCATTTCTTGGGTTAAAGTTTCGATAGTTAGTGAATATCTGTCAACACGAACAAGCCTAACCGACAGAATGGGTTCATACAATGCGACCCGAGATGCGGGGTTCTACTTTTGTTTGAAAAGTTTTATGTGAATATGTGCTGAAACCATTGAAAGATTAACTTTGCATATGTGCTCAATTTCAGCTCGCACTTAATCAAATAAAACTTAGGCGTTAGGCCTTAGATTTCTATTAGAGATGCTTCATGGCCTGCACAATTTACGACACTAATTTCTTTCGCATCGTCCACATTTATCGCTAAAACAGACAACAGCGTTTCAAATTCTAAATTTTGAAATACTACTTCAAAGTAGAATGGCGTTAAAGTTTGTGTACTTAACACTTTTTTTGGCTTTTACTTTGAAATATGTTTATTTCAAATACGGAAGTGATTAATGAACCAACCGTACGTGTAAGCGTTCCATCCTAAGCCTAATTCATCCGAGGGTGGTGTCATTGATCTCATTTCGTCTCAACTCACGTATTATCTCATTTACGCTTCAACGTTACTACGAGAGCAATATTTCCTTAGTTATAAAGTAGATTGAGTAATAAATTAAGGTCCCCTTTAACTATTTTTTTAGTGGAAAAAGTCCAAGTGAAAATGACCAGTCCTTTTGTTAGCAAGGTGGTTTAAATTATCTGTTGTAGAGGCTTTATTTAATTAGTTAACTGACACTTCGCCGTCCTCATAAATACTCAAAAAACAATTGTGCAATGTTCAGTTTAATATACCCTGTTCAAGTGACCAGCCGTTGCACGTCATTATTCGTGTACCAATACTATAATTATAATTTACTAAGCAACTTTAATAAAATTTGCATTAAAGCCAAAATGTCATCGTAAGTACAGTTGGTATTAAAAGTCATTAATCGTGTAGGGTTAGCGACCATATTTTATCCTTGTCGCACACTTTGCAGTTCGTACTTACAACTTAAAACGTAGTGCGAATATAAACTCATAAAATATCTCGATGTTGTCACGTCAAGTTTTGTTTACTTTGTTAAATTCACCGGTACGCACTTAACCTATTTTTTTTTTAAATTGCCTTACTAAAAACAGTACTTATCAGTACTCTTATTTTGTTTATGTCTACATTAGTTGTTGTATTTTATTATTACATAGGTATACAGTATCTATTTGTTCCTAATAACCTAAAAATGTCAGTCTGACAACACGTACATTTGACAACGCTGATTACACGTCATTGATTTAGTAAGTTTTAAGCTATGACGTGCAACGGCTGGTGACTTGAACAGGGTATAAATAGAACCTATTTCAATTATTTTTTTGCTTTTATGATGAACTTTTCGGCACTCTAGTTTTTATTTGTTGCCATTATAATTAACCCTCAGTATGGCAAATGCAAACCATCGGCATAAGTCAAAATATTTTGAAATTTTTTATGATACCCTCAGCGCTAGGTACGTACTTAAAGCCATAAAAGGCATTTTTCTACAAACGTCAAAAAATGACAATCTTTGCCCATCGATAACAATACGCGAAGTGACCCTTTTTTTTTCACTTACCTACGTTACCACGACAGCGTTCCCGAAATGACGACGCCAGGCACGAAGTACGCACTGCACGCAAACTAGATGAGAGTTTTGTATTTTAACGTTAAAATAATTGTCAAATTCTTCACGTTTGTAGAAAAAATTTTGTGCGCGAAATACTTGGTGATCTCGACTATTTTTTTAACTCGGCTGCGCCTCGTGAAAAAAATCAGTTCTCGATCACCAAAGTGGCATTTCGCTCACTAGATACAAAAATAACTATTAAACATGTTCCAAACATAAATATTTATAACGTTTGACGTTATTTGAAGTTCATTCTGCGATCTTTTACTCTGGGACACGTAGAACATCGTCTCTGCAAAACCATTTTGGTACTTTCGAGGGCTGAAATCAACAATAAAAAACAATTTAAACCAAAAAAAAATGGAAGAAAAACACTAGCGGAAGAAGGCAACTTCGAGGTAGCAACCGAGGAAGAATGCTTTATTTCCTCAGAGCATTTCCTAATTATCTCGCGTCAAGGGTATGGGTGCTATGTGGAAACTGTCACCGCTGGGCACATCCACGATTTCTATTTTTTTCTTGAACACCAAAAGGCATCATTTTACGCTACCCTCTAGGTCTAGGATAAAGATCCTTTTTTGAAAATTCTCGATGTATAAATAAAAGCGATTTAGGTATTTCGTAAAAAAGGAACGTAAGCCACGAGCAACATTAAAAAAAGAATCTGTAAACATTAAAATCATTTTTAAGGGAGTGGCATTTTATTTAGATTTTAGTTTTAGACTATAATCATTACTCTATACCTTTACATTGCTTATTCAGTAGATCTAATTTGATTAAGTTTGTTTAAGTGGCACTAATGTCACAGATAGTCCGGGAGCCGGCCACCTTTTTTGCAATCAATTAATATACTTTTTATACTTCGTGAGCGGCTTTATTGTAACGAGACGGTAAACTTTTTCCTCCAGTGTTATTCATAAGATCATTATCAATTTCATGGACCTGCATTATTTTATTATGGAGAAAAGAAAAAAGGACAGATCGCGTGAATAGAGGGGCGGGGGAACCGCAGATTACTTTTGAGGTCAGAAATTGTGTGATGGGAATGGCCGTGTGTTTTAACTTTTAAGATCACAAAAAAAATGTTTTAAAGATCGACGAACGATTTGTTAAAAATTGCGGTGCCTACGAAGTGCTTTTTTTTGCAAAAAACATAATCATTGCATAACGTTACCTTTTTTATTAATGAATGTAAACGAATGTCTGCGGTATAGCTTCCCTCGCTTTTGTTTTTGTGGTAACGATTTTGTATGTCTGTGACAGTTTTATAAAGAACGTTTTTTCTTTCACATACACACGTTTCCAGTGAAATGTGATAAACAAGTTGAGTTTTTCAATTATAGAGTTTAAATGAGTTGAATATAAAAACGAGGTAATCTGAAAGAACGCGCTGTTGAAACATTATTCAAAGCAATTGACAAAGTTTACAAACTGAACATGTAAAAAGAGAAATAATCAATTTAGCTTATTTAAACTACCTGCTGTGGATAAATTGAAAATTCCTGATGAAATGTTAATTCACAACGTAGGTAATACTGCTTTGAAGTGGCACAGCTGCCAATAATTGCTATCGAAAAATTAATTACGACTGTAGGTGTTCCTTGCGTATTTACCCTTTGCTAAATTAAAATAAGTATTTCTGTAATTAAACCATATATTTCGAGTGCATGTGCAGGTACAAATTTCTTACCTATTGTATAAAAAAGGTATTAATGTTGGTTTGTCGTGAATATATTTCATTTATTGCATCTGACGTGAACTTAGAATTAATTAAAATTTAATTTTATAATGCACCTTCCAGGGGTAATCGACGTAAAGAATACCTCGCCTAGTCATTTTATGCATTTGTCTGTTTAGTTTACGTGAAGTTGAGATTGTAAGATTATTTTGCTCCGTTGCTTCTTTACGTAATTATGGAACACCTCTATAAAACTATTAACGAATATTATAACGTAAGAAATATTAGCAGGAGAATATGTCATGCATAAATCTATAATTATGTCAATATAGTGGTGTACCGAGGGTGATGCTGGGGTGCCTTTGCGGTGCCAAAGTTGATGCCCCACCGTGTTAATAAAGCTTTGAGTGAATTCGTCACGACTTCGAGGGAATAAGTTTGATCTATGCACAGTCGGTGTGTTTTGAACTTTGATCCCTACGAAGCGACAGCGGCGAATACGTCGTAAAAATGTCCGGAGTAGAACACGCCGATGCCGGGTTAAGCTAAAGAAATGAACTTCGATCCAAAATATACGCTTCCATGGACAGAGAGAATCAGGAGATTTCAACAAAATTTAAACAACTACATGAGGTTGCTAACAAGTTTGGCTTTCTTTCTCCAACGGAACTGTTTTATCATGCAAGGATTGTCCGAACTGACTAACGATTGATCCGTTGCAATTTCTTCGAGAATCTTCTGAACGCAAGGGAAAGACCTTTTTTTGTAAGGAATGTGACCACAAACGAAGTTTTGCGAGGAATCTTCTGATTTTATCCATGGTCGTTAGAATGTTCTTCTCTCCCCTGAAGCCGAGCAAAGTCACAAAAATAATTCCCATAGGTATTCCGATTTTGCATCTTGTAAGAACAGTAACAATTCAGCTTTTAGTTCCAGACGTCGTGGAAATACCTTTGAAACATTGAGGATCCACACTCTCTATCCTTTATGTGTAGTAATTCTGGAGGTATTTCCTTTTTATTTTTTCTCACTATGCCCAACACAGTTAACTTACAGGGAGCTTGTAATAGTTCATCGGTTAGAGGAATCGATGTGAACCAATTATCCATAGTGATATTGCGATTGCTACCATGGACGGATCTTGTCAACTCCTTGACATAATAATTTGCCAGTTGCAGGCCTCCTGTATTGGTTTTCTTCCCCAAGTACTGTTGTGCATCAGTCATATATGTATTTGGAGGAGGAATCGCATACGATGACGATCTTTATTCCATACTTTGATGGCTTATTGTGGATATACATTCGGAAAGGGTACCTGCCTCTGAAACCAAGAAGCTGTTCGTCTCTTGTAAGGTAGGATGATGGAGTATAGGAGCTTCTGCAGATTTCTAAGAGAAGTTCCCAGGTGTCTCTAACTGGAGCAAAGGGATCGGACTGTGTTCTTTGTTCCCTAGTAGATTTATCGTCAAACCTAATACAATTCAATAAAAAGGTAAATCGGTCAGAACTCATACAAGCTCAATAGACTGATAGATTTCCTTACAATTTAGATGATTGTCTCTCCTTGCAGCTGAAAATATCAACACAGCCAAAAATGCTAGCAGTTCATCTTTGTTGATTTGTGATACGGTAGCATTTTTATGATTCGGCTTACTTTAGCCGTGATCAGCCATTTTGTATTTTCTTGAAAATAATTATTATTTCAAAAACCCTTCAAGATATTTTTATGAAATTTGGCATATGTCTTCCTTTCTCAGAAGTCTATAATTTCCAAAAATATTTTTTTCCAATATCAATTTTCAAAATGGCGGACATTCAACCATTTTACAGCAAAATTCTATGAAAACTACTAAATAAAATTAACTATTAAGTACAATTTAATTTTATTTAGTAGTTTTCATGGAATTTTGCTTTAAAATGTTTGAATGCTCGCCGTTTTGAAAAACGATCATTTTGAAAAAAAAATAATTTTGGAAATTGTGGACTTCTGAGAAATGAAGAGACATGGCAAATTTCATAAAATATGTTGAAGGGTTTGTGAAATAATAATTATTTTCAAGGAAATACAAAATAGCTGATTACGGCTACACTAAGCCGAAATCATAAAAATGTTACTGAACGTTTTAGACTTACTTTTATATGTAGAATACGGATATGCATAGCCCGCTACATCTTTTTGTAACACCCTGTATTGTACATATTCAGGTTTTGGTCAACACTAAAAATAAATAATTTTATTTTTATATGCCCTAGATATGGAAGTCCTCATCATAGTCGATCCCAATCCGTTAAAACGCCGGGAAGGGCATCGGGTAGACCAAATTACTTATGCTTACCCCAGCAAAGATCAAGAGTTGCTTCTATGCCTAATACGGGAGTCGAAGAGGAATACTATCGACTCAGACATTTTTCTATAACTGGAAAAGGAGTCGTTAATAGAGGAGATAGTTTAAAAAGTAGACGATCGCGTTCGAACAATTCTGTTGCATCCAGTAATTCCAGGTAAGTACCTTAAGTATATATTATTCATCATAAAACGTAAATACCACCCGCATATAGAATGACCTTTACCAGCACATAGTAGGCGTTATACAGAGCCATCTTAGGGTAGGCCGGGACCTTTGGGCACACAACAATTTGGGGCCCATTTGGAAAGTAAAAAAAGTGAATTACAAAAATTGGTACAATTCAAATACTTTAAACTTAGGTACAGTAGATACACTATTACATAAAACGCTCCAGTTGAATTGGTTACGATAGATTTCTTTCGAGATTTCTATTCTACAAAATCTTCTATTATACCCTCAAAATGATTTATTATTAAAATGTTACAACAATTGATCTGGTGTCAGAATAATATTTCAATTTAGAAATGTTGCCGAAAAAAACGCGCTATTGAGCACAAGCACAAGGAGGGACAGAATTACTATGCAGTCAAAACTGCTGCAAGTTTTAAAACTTTGGAAATGTTTTGAGGCGAATGTTTTGTACTCCTTCGTATACACGAACCAAAGAACAAAGAATCAAGAAATCTTGTCATTATTTTGACTTTTCTTGATGTGTTTGGAACCTCGTGGAGTACTATTAGTACAAATTGAAAAACTTTATTTACAACATGATTGCTAAGCCAAGAAGTTAAATAAATTTGACAGCAAGTCATAATTGTTGTGAAAATATATTTGTAGATATTAGTTAGACAAAGGCTTTTGAATCGATTTTCAATATTGTGTAATATGTAATGTTAGTAACACAAATCACGAAAGAGGAATCTCGGCAAATTGGGAATAAACCGTTTCATATTAAATTTCTAATAAATTATTGGGCTTAACTGGCCTATCATTAGCGCTAATAGCGTTGCGTTAGACCTTAAAACCCAGGTCGGTATGTCAATACTATAAAACCAATTTTCCTTTCTTAATAAGTCTGATTTATATTTCCACAAAGTTTTAGGAGCGAAGGGAAACTAATCCCCGAAGCGTTTCCCGATTATTTAATTATAGGTTCATTCGCACTTTTTAAACACTTCTTATGTACTATTTTAATTGCAGATTAGTTATACAAACACTTGAAAATGACTTTTAATGCCTTTAATTTTTATTTACCTCACATTTAATGGTAATGCCTATTACCTCATGCATAGTGCCGGAATATCATCTTGTCGCTTTACTGTTGTTCGTTATGGTGATGTCTTTTTATCGACCGTTTAATTGAATTAATCTTTCTCCATTTTGAATTGCAGCAGTTTACTCCCACCCATAAATCGCGCTCCACGTGTTTTTAATATGTTCACAGGTTATTACTTAAAGTTGTAAATAACTTAAACTTTCTTTAGTGAAAGGTAGCAATAAAGGCCTTAACTTAGAAAGAAATACACACAACGATACGGCATTTGTAATATGCGAATCATATACCTACAACTACAGAGGTCCTCAGTATATTCATCGGAGGTTATGATAACAATGAATAACTAATTCAAAATTCAAACGCAATCTAGAAATTGGAAGAAGTAGGCTGATTAGATGCCCAAAAAATGTATATATTTGCAACTATACGACAGACAAGATTAAAAATTTTCGAAAATAAATGTAGTTACAGTGTGTTTAATTTTTGACACTTTTTGTTTTCGCAATGCTCTGTCACCTTTTGGTGATAATAGAATTTTCATCCCTTCGTTTTTGAACTCCCGCAGAGTGATTTGGAAAATTGTCTGACATTCACCGTATCTACGCAGTACACCATCTACATGGACCAAATCAACAGTGTATTTACAGAATTTATGAACGAGATCTTACCGAACTTGAATAAATTGCAAGATGTCCCTGAACTGCGAGATAATGTGTGTCTATTTCCTTATTTGATTCATTTAAAAAATATCTATTTTCAACAGAACGGGGCACCTGTACATAACGCTCAATTAATATCGCCATTTTCTAAAACTATTTTCCCCAAAAATGGGTGGGAACTAATGGACCTATAGAATGATCACGGCAATCCCCCGACCTTTCCGCCTTGGAATGTGCGGTTAGGCTGCTTACAAACTAAGGTTTATAGCGCACCACATATCTTCCAGCCACCACATTTGCATTTGAAAATTTATGCGAACGATCCATAATGCTTGTTGTTAATTTAGAATAAGTTGTTTATATTTTTAATTATCAGCATGGCTCGTATATTTTTCCTTATTTTCTATACCTATTTCAAATGATTTGTATTCATGTGCCCCTGTTCCAGCCCTTAATTTATGTTTAGGGCGGGATATACCTGGCTGAGGTCCTTTTTGTGAACCTCCTCTTCACATTTTTTGTATTGTCAAGTCAAGTCGTGTTCGAGAATGCAGTAGTAGTTTAAAATTTTCGTTCATGTAGATATTTTGACCATGTATTACTTCCCGAGTACGAAGTAAAAGGGAAGTATTGTATTAGTTTTCAAAAAAAAAAAATTTGACCTATGGAAATTTTTACATATCTTTGCGTTTCCGAATACGTAGATTCAAAATATGCAAAAAAAAATTTTCCGTCTGTCGTCTGTAGTCTGTAGTCTGTAGTCTGTAGTCAGTAGTCTGTAGTCTGTAGTCTGTAGTCTGTACGTACACATTCCTTGCAACGCTCTAAACTCAGAAACTATTAAAGTTATCGAAATGCGGTTTTCGCCAATCGATTACATTCGGGCCAAGGACGAAAATGCTGTTATTACCTTTGATGACGTCACTTCCGGTATAAGCTAAAATGGCGGCACTCATTTTTTTTATAAGATAAAGTTGCAGTTTTTTTTATGTAGTTTAAAAGAGAATTTTTTTTTAATTCAGCAATATATATTGTGCTATACTTATTTTTTGAAAAAAGTGTTAAAAAAATAATTATTAAAAAATGACTGCAACGCTCGATACTCAGAAACTATTAAAGTTATCGAAATGCGGTTTTCGCTAATGAATTACATTTGGGCCAAGGACGAAAATGCTGATATTACCTTTGATGACGTCACTTCCGGTGTAAGCTAAAATGGCGGCACTCATTTTTTTTATAAGATAAAGTTGCAGTTTTTTAATCTAGTTTAAAAGAGAATTTTTTTCTGAATTCAGCAATATATATTGTGCTTACTTATTTTTTGAAAAAAGTGTTAAAAAAAATAATTATTAAAAATCGACTGCAACGCTCGATACTCAGAAACTATTAAAGTTATCGAAATGCGGTTTTCGCCAATCGATTGCATTCGGGCCAAGAACGAAAATGTTGATATTACCTTTGATTACGTCACTTCCGGTGTAAGCTAAAATGGCGGCACTCATTTTTTTATAAGATAAAATTGCAGTTTTTTATGTAGTTTAAGAGTATTTTTTTCTGAATTCAGTAGTATTTATTTTTTGAAAAAAGTGTTAATACGAGGGAAGTCTCGTGGCAACTTGCCAGAATTTTTTTTTAAATAAGTAACTCACTATGTGAAATGCATAGTGTGTTACAATAGCGTTCTGCGTAAATATAGCTTGAGCCAGCTACCAGCGCTATCGAAGTTTTTTTCCAATTTTGATCTCAACAAACAACACTATTAAATGCCATTTTGTATTAAACAAAACGGTAATCATTTTGAGCAACGGCTTGAGAAAATAATCATTAATGCAAAGTTTATAATAAAATCTACGAATTGGTAAAGGTGGTAAAGAGGTAATAAATTTGTAAGTATTGATATTATTTAGAAAATGAGGATATAGTTCCTGACCAACAACTGCCTCCACTTTTGCATTTCTTTGACAATCACATTCTGTGTTTCTTTGTCGATCGTTGTACCAGCTTACAATCTTCTCTCCATTGCCCTGTAACTTTGCAATTTCTATGATTGGTTAAAACCATCAATAGATTTATTTATTCCAAACAATCTGCAGCGCAGAAACAGAACAATCCTTTAAAAGGGGATCCATGTCCTCAATACTTTTTCGCCATTTAGCAAAGTTGTGGAAAACCAATCGCAGCTTAATTTTCTAATTACTCCCTTGGATCCCTCGATAGAATCTTCTGATCCTGGCCAATTCACTTCAGCAAACGTACAATCAAGATGCTGCACTGCTTTATAGCCTCGAGCTACAAGTAGAGTTCGAAGATGATCGAAATAGACCCAGTTCCAATATCACTGATTGATTCATCCGCACACTCAGCCTTAGTCTTCGGAACTTTCCACTTCAATTTCCTATGATTTCGATTGCTCACTAACTGTAGCTGTTTCATTAGGAAAAGCTTCAAATTTAACAATACTGCCACTAGTAGACGGAGCACCTTTTTCACTTGTTGTGACACTAGTTTCTATATCATGTTCAGGAACACCTCTTTGGCTAGCCAATTCAAAATATTTACGTAAAGTTACCTCATTCTTTTTAGATACCTCCTCCCTAGCTTTTTTCTGTTTCCTGTAGAAATCACCGCTTTCCGCATGACTCTTCATTATCTGAAAGTAATGAATACTGTGAGCTTATTACGTGTAAAACCGTCTGTTATATCTGACTTTGGTGGGGGCAGTTCTTTTAAAAAGATTCTTTAGGATATCCTCAGACGCAAAAACACATTTGGTTTTTGTATTATCTAGGAGAGTGGGCGGATTTATAATTTTTCGCATGTTCTATTTGCACCATATGCTTCTAGTGGACTGCTGCTATACAGGGTGTCTCACGGTGACCGTCGGTTAGAAGTATATCAAGAACTGTAAAAGCTAGAAATTTGAAATTTTGCACATGCGACATGGAGTGTTTAATCTATTAAATAAAAATATTTTCCAAATGGCAGCACTTCCGGAAATACCGGAAGTGAGCATCAACTTCTTTATTTTAAATACAAACCAGGCAATTTTTTTTCACATACTGATGTGTCATAAAATGTTTAGTAAGTATGCTTAAAATAATCGGCGTATCAATTTTGATTGTTCAGAAACAAAATTTTTTTCACTGAAAAATGCCAAAATCTTGTTTAGGAAATAAAATTGAAAGTCGAAAGTGGTAAAAGTTAGGGAAATGGGATTTTAGGATCTCAATGTCAAAAGATTGAGACACAATTGTCTGTAATGGATAATAAAAAATTCCCCGCGGTTAAGTATCTATTTGACGTTATTTTCAGACTTAAGAAAAACTTTAAAAAGTCTCTTTTTTTAAATGGAATGCCTATTTAATTATCGGCCCATTCGATGCAGAAATAAATTTCCTTTAAATTGATATACCATGTTCCTATACCTAAAATCAATGATTACAGAGTTATTTACATTTTTCTAATTAAATTTATAATTACATACTTTACAAAACATGGTTGGCTTTGAAAATTTTCAAAAAATTTTTATTCAAATGTTTCTTATGCTTTTATGATTATTTAAAATTCTATCTATGCAACTTCTTGACTATTCAAGGTCTCTTTCCGCCGAACGAACAGAACTTTCAGGGAAAACATTAAAATATCCCAATACATTGGTTTCTGCAGCGTCATTGGGGACAATTGGCTTTGCCAAACTTCGTGGCGCATTTACTTCGCCCAAATTTAGAAAATTCTTTTCAATCATCCTGATTTTTCGTTCTGTCATTGTGGGTAAATGCGGATATCTATCGTTAAAGTGTTGAGTGATTCTTTATTCAATAGTTAAAGGTTCTGCAGGTCCGAAAAGTAATACGAGCAGACTCGCCATGAATGTAAAACAAATTTAGAAAATCAGCGTTTGTGTGTGTATTCCATATTTCCCAATTAAAAACAAATATTAAGCGCAAAAATCAAAATTCAAACAGATAACACTGATAACAAACGTAAATGTAGCGTAAACTTTCAAACTGATAGCTAACTGACAACTGTCATCATAAGAAACAATTGAATAAAAATTTTTTGAAAATTTTCAAAGCCAACCATGTTTTGTAAAGTATGTATGTAATTATAAATTTAATTAGAAAAATGTAAATAACTCTGTAATCATTGATTTTAGGTATATGAACATGGTATATCAATTTAAAGGAAATTAATTATTTCTGCATCGAATGGGCCGATAATTAAATAGGCATTCCATTTAAAAAAAGAGACTTTTTAAAGTTTTTCTTAAGTCTGAAATTAACGTCAAATAGATACTTAACCGCGGGCAATTTTTTATTATCCATTACAGACAATTGTGTCTCAATCTTTTGACATTGAGATCCTAAAATCCCATTTCCCTAACTTTTACCACTTTCGACTTTCAATTTTATTTCCTAAACAAGATTTTGATATTTTTCAGTGAAAAAATTTTGTTTCTCAACAATCTAAATTGATACGCCGATTATTTTAAGCATACTTACTAAACATTTTATGACACATCAGAATGTGAAAAAAAATTGCCTGGTTTGTATTTAAAATAAAGAAGTTGATGCTCACTTCCGGTATTTACGGAAGTGCTGCCGTTTGGAAAATATTTTTATTTAATAGATTAAACACTCCATGTAGCATGTGCACAATTTCAAATTTCTAGCTTTTACAGTTCTTGATATATGTACTTCTAACCGACGGTCACCGTGAGACACCTTGTATATTTCTCTTCAAAGTAAGCTTAATCAATTTTTATTTTTCATTAACTTAATATTTGTACATTTTACCGTACTATATGAATTAGGTATTTTATACAGGGTAGACCATTTTAAGTGATACACGCGAATATCTCGAAAAGGAGAATTTTTTTCAAAAAATGTTTCAGACGAAAGTTTTGTGGCTTTGAGGGGGAAAGATGATGACATTATCAATTTAATTGTAGATGGCGCCACTTTAGAGATTTCATCACGGCGGCCATTTTTTTAAATGGGAGTTGATTTTTCTTTCCAAATGAAAGTTGTAGCTGGCAATAAGACGAATACAATAGTTTTTTTGTTTTTTGTAATCGGATCATTTTTCACTGAGTTACGGTGTTCCAAAGTTTATAAATTAAGTTAAAGTTTCCACCTCCCATAGTGTACGTATTATGTAACTCCACACCACTCTGCATTTCTTTCCCCTCTCTGTGTTGTTGCTATCCGTTATCTGGACCGAGTCTGGTTGATAGTCAACCAGGTCCACGCTGATTCACACGCATTTTCCGTTCCCCTGCTTAGCAATACCCAGGATGAACGACGTGGACCTGACGGGGTTTTCATCCCTTTGAGGTGCTTGATTGGCGTGAGTCCCCTTGCCTCTCACGATTCGGAGTACTTGATTAGTGTGAGAGGTGTACAATTACAAAATACGTATACTATGGGGGTGGAAACTTTACTTAAGTTATACATTTTGGAACACCGTAACTCAGTGAAAAATGATCCGATGAAAAAAAACAAAAAACTGTTGTATTCGTCTTATTGCCAGCTACAACTTTCATTTGGAAAGAAAAATGAACTCCCATTTAAAAAAATGGCCGCCATGATGAAATCTCTAAAGTGGCGCCATCTACAATTAAATTGATAATGTCATCATCTTTCCCCCTCAAAGCCACAAAACTTTCGTCTGAAACATTTTTTGAAAAAGATTGTCCTTTTCGAGATATTCGCGTGTATCACTTAAAATGGTCTACCCTGTATACGGTATGTATGGCTCAAAATATACAGTACTGGTTTCCGCGCAGCCCGCATGCGCATACCTGTGCGTCTGCGTGTTGTTGCATCACCATTATGTATTAATAGTTGTGTAACAAACGGTGTGCTCTGTGGTTGGAAGTGACACCGTTCGACTGTGGTTATGCTGCAAGAAACCCATAGCGTGCTTATCAAATTATACGCGATTTTTATTACTTTTATAGTAGTAGAGAGTAGAAACCTTTCCAGGACGAATCATTTCTCGTGGGACTGAGTTCCCCTACCCATAACATTCTTCCGATCTGATACCACCTGATGCTTACGTGTGGGGAATTAAAGGAGGCCATTTTCAGCTGTCCAAATCCACCAAAAACTGTGCCTGCATTACGTAAGAAGATCGTCTCGTTTTTCAGGACTCTGAAGCAACCTATGTTCCAGAATATATGTTTCAAAATCTGCGTGATCGTTACGAACACTGTCTACAGCGTAATGGAGCACATTTTAAATATTTACAGTAACATTTCATTGCATTATCCTTTGAAGATATTTTGGGAAAGGTTCTGTTCTCATAATTATCATTGTTAAGTAAGGAATTGTTAATTAAGTAGCTGGATATTTCGTTTTGGAAAATTTGTCGCCCTCCCGATGATGCCACTCGGGGCGTTTAGCACCTCCTCTTTCCCCCGCCCCTCGCTTTGCTATTGACTTTAAGGTGGTGTTGATACTGAATCAGCCGCTAAGAGTATATTTCCATCGTATTTTTAAATCCTCAACACGAATAGTATCTACCTGCCAAGGTATCAAACCACAAATCATTTGTTTAAATACAAAGAAAGTGTAAGAATAAAGTGCACAGACATTCAAAACCTCCCCCTTATAATGAAATTGAATTTATTATCAGGGGAAGGGAAGGTTTTGAATCTCTATACATTTTATACCTACATTTAAAACAGAAATTTAGGGATAATATACACCACAAATTAAATCGATAAATTATGAATAATTTTTAAATATACATTTACATAATATTTCTGAAATTAAGTTGAACGTCACATTTGTAAATAATTTCGAAGACTCTATTTGATCAAAAAAGGAAGTAGGTATACGTATTTCGTTTCTGATTTCTTAAACGAGATTATGTTAAACTGGAGCCAGTAAAATCTCTCCTTAAAATCGCAGCTTTGATAGCAATTTAGTATTGAATTTGTTCAATTTTTGCAAAGTACAGCACAAATCTGTACTTTATTCCACGAAGCAGCAATCGGGGCGAAACTCCTTCATAATAATCTAATCAGCTGAGTTCTTTATTTGATAAAGTCTAAATTACTTTTCGTCACTTCTAAGAAAATATCAATCTACTTTATCGATTGACTTTGTGCTTGGTTCTTTCTTTTCAATTATGTAGTACAATGTAATCTGTATCCTCTAGAGATTTTGATCTCTTTTCAAATTGGTTCACGTTAGACCAACTTTTGAGTGTAGAATGTAAGCGGCCATAAAGAATAAACCATTCGCTTACTAGATTCGTAGATAAATCGTCTCTTTTGCTTCACAATTACCAATAAAGTGTACCTTTGACAAAATTAAGTGTCAATTTTCTAATAGATAAACTACGTGAAAGTGACATTTTAAGTATCTTTTAAAGCGCACGATTGAGTAGTTTTGTAATTTACTTTCCCCGGTTGTATGCTCGTTTATCAGATTTAGGTTTTTGATTAATACTTAAATACTCACTACATGTCGCACTTCCGCTAAAAAACCGTTACAACTCAAAAAATATTTTAAAGAAGTGACCAATTTGTGAAGCAACTAATCCTACAATTTCTGCTGTAAGATATGCATATAACAAAAACAGCCATGTCGTGTTTCAATTTAAACTCGCATATCAATCATTATTTACACAATTGTTCAAAAATCTCCCTAATTGTGACACTTTTTTGGAATAATTTATTGTTACTTTCATGAAATACACCTATCATGGCAAAAAAAACGTTATACATATATTTTAAAAAGTTGACATGCTATAGTGCATCCAAACCTCCCGCTGCAGTATGGAGCTTATGGGAAAACAGTGCACGATTGCCAAACTTATTATGCGAATAGATTACTGTACCTATAATACCGTAGTACGGTTATAATAATACTGTATCTACGGTACGTGAGACACAATTTCTACCCTCAAATAAATAAAAATATTTACAATGCAATACCAATTTAGATAAATTTGGTATGTAGGTACTTTCTGAAAAGAAGATTTTTAATAAATGGTGTTAGTTTAATTCGATAAATATTGTAGAAGAAGCGGGTAATAAATTTGACAGTACAAGGAGTTCATGACAATTGATGTCATTAAATGACACTTCGCGTTTGACAACATTGCTGTGAAGAACAAGGATACCGTTATTTGGAAATGACTAAAGATAGTAAAAGAGAGAGTTACTCCATAAGAACCCATACTGCATCGGGAGGTTTGGACGCTCTATAGTATGGTATATGTGTAATTACGATCACTTACCCATAACAGCATATTTTTTATCACCATTCATTTTTAGGGCACTTTTGTTAGCTGGTTTTAACGCGACTGGACCGACATTATTTTTTCTACGGCACAATTCTATTTTCATGAATTCTTCTTCTTTGTACCTTTCAACTTCAAAATGCAAGTGGTCGATGTGCCGCTTAATAACGTAATTACGTAAGGTAATTGTCCCAATATTTGAATCACTTAACCCAAAAACTGCCCTCACAGAACACCCCATTAATAACTTACACAATTTCGATTGACAACCCCTTAATATTACACAGAGAATCAAACTATCAGGTATATAAACGAATATTTTTAGAAATATTTGAAATAAAACGGAACATAAACTCCATAAACTTCCGGACAGACATACAAAATTTAAACAAATTCTATTTCAACTTTATTCATTAACTTTTTTAATCAGAGACAAGACTCATTATTTGTTAACTAAAAATTCTTTTGACTATCGATATTTTCTTCTGTGATGTATCAATGCTTTATTTCAGTTCTCGGCTGTCATTTACTAGGTCGGCGACGATTGCTTGGATCTTTCCTAGTACTCTGTTTTTGTCTCTGTCTCTTGCGACGATGGTGATGTCATCTGCATAGCCGACCAGACGTACCCCGCTGGGAACCTGCCTTCTAAGTGCTCCGTCGTACATCGCATTTCACAGGGTCGGTCCTCTACCACTAACCCTTTTTTTATTGTGGTTGAAAATGCCTTTACGCACGCCTGGGAAGTCCCAGGGAGTGCGGGGCTACGCATAAGCGACTACCCGCTAAAACACCCCACCTTTTCGCCTCCACATATGCGGAGCCGTTCAACACATTCTTCGCATATGGAGTTTGTCTGTTTTCATTTTTTGGCTTGGGTTGCTCTATCCTCCCCTTCTTTCGCTTTCATAAGGCTCTTAGGTAGCTCATTCCCAGCTCCCAATTCTCCTTGATGGATAACATACACCCTATTATGTCCGCTGTCGACACGAGGTTCCCACTGCACTTCCCTTGGAGTGTCTCTCTCTCCACTGACCATCTTGTACAGCTCATAACAGTGTGGTTCACGTCGTCCCTGTTCCCGCAGTATCTGCATTTATCATTTTTCCCAATCCTTTTAAGGTAGCAGCCGAAAGAGCCGTGCTCCGACAGCACTTTTGTAAGAAAGTAGTCTGTCCTTTTGAATGCGCACTTGTACCAAGTTACAACATTCGGAATCAAGTTTTTCGTCCATTGCGCCTTTTCGGCCTGGTTCTCCCAGCTGCTTTGCCAGTGTGTCAGGGTGCTTTCCTTCGCTCATCCTTCCTCTTAATAGCGCCCCCATCGCCCAGTTTACTTTCCTGCTCAGCCCTTTCCAAGATCAGCAGATCCATCGGTGGACAACCGGTGATAACCTGCAGGGCCTCTGCCGATACTGTCCTGTATGCGGACACAACCCTAGTTAGAAAAATACAAACCCAACAAGGTCACCAAATTTTCAAATGTTAGGCAACACACACACCCCACGATGTATTTATGCCGTAACAATTTATATCGTTACACCCATCCCTCGGAACTATAGTGACCGGATCCGCACTTGTGACGTTGGGTTCCTGCTGTGCCCTTGCGGCTGCCCTCTATACAGTATCCCACACTCTTCCTGAAAAAGACGCACTCCGCCAGTTTCTTTACTACCTCCATCTCCTGAGGGGTGGTATGTATTTTGACTTTGTGCAGCTTGGCTACTAGTACCTTTTTTGCGGCCTTCTCTAGAGTCGCATAGATGTTTTTAGTCCTTTCCTCTGCCGCTCCTCCTTCTATCGCGGCCATGAAGAGGTATCTATCCTTACTCTCTATTTCATCTGCTTCACCCTCCTCTGTCATCGCTTCTGACTTGCGGAAGGTGGTACAACCTCGCTTGAATGTTTGGGCAGTCATTATTCGTTTGGCGAACTCAGGGTGTCTATTTGCCATCCCCTCGCGCACCTTGTTGCCCTATTCCGTACCGTATAGTATAATCTCGTTATCCAAACAGTTGTTGTGGTCGGATATCTCGCTCCTACTTGTGCCGCGGGGCCATTTGGTGGTAACTATGGACCAGCTTTCTCGAAGGTCATGCAATTCAGTATGGAGGCTCTGTGGCAGACTGTTTGGCCCTCTTCTGCCGGCGTGGCGGCTGTTTCTGTCGGTTTCTTGACGCCCCGAATGAAGGACCTTATGTCCTCGGCTTTCAGCTGTGTTGCCGCGCTGACCAGTTCGAGCGTCAGGTCTTTGATGTCCCTGGCCGTATTTTTGCTGATCATGCCTGCTAGGTCAGAAATCCCTTTGCATACTTTGGTGAGCAGCTCCTCGACCTTGTCGTTCATCGCCGCCAAGTTGATTCGTTTAGGGTCGGGCATTTCGATGTCCACCCCTAGTGCCTTTGTAGGTATTTCGCCCGGTTTTTCCGACCTGCCCGCGCTGTCGTTCCAGCTATGGTCGATCAGGCCTATTCTGGGGGATTTCGGTGGGGGTGTCAGCCCCGTCCCCCCAAGCTCGTCTTTCATGGACTTCGCCCTTGATCAGGACATTTGGCCCGGTTAAATTGTACGCTCGAATGCGTGAGAGCTTGTTATTGCCGCAATTTATATTGACTTGGTGTTCAAAATTTACGATGCACTTGGGGGTGGGTTTATGGGGTGGAATTTGGTATTGGGAATTGCGCCTTCGTCCCCTGATTCCCCCGAGCTGTTTACCAGCCCCTTAATACCGTGGGTTACCCCGTAAACGTCCTATTAGTTCGCGCCACCTGCACTATTGTAACTTCCTCCCCCTATGTACGATAGGGGTCGTTGCAAAAACGTCTGGGCGTTTTAATGCTTCGGTGTCGCTGGCCCCCAGAGGGATTTTTTTACCGCCCTCCCTGGCCCCAAAACAAACCACTAACCTAACCTAACCTAACCTTTTTTTAAGGTGGTTTAAAATACTTTACGCACTCCTCGGACCTGGTCCCAGGGAGTGGGACTCCGCCGAGGCGTCTACCCACTAAAACACTACACCATTTGGTAACCCCTCAGTCGCGGAACCGTTTTCACATTTCTTGGCGCTGAGAGTTGTCTTTGTTGTATTCCCTGCTTAGGCTACAACCATCTGTCGTTTCGTATTCCCTGTGTCCTTTTGAGTCATTCTTTCCTCCTTCTCCTTCTTTTCCATTACCTGACTTAGGAAGTTCTCCCCCCAGTTCCAGTTATTTTCGCTCAGGGTCATCCATCTTGTAATGCCTTGCACTTGATTAGGTTGTGGGGTGTTTCCATCTCAGCCTTTTCGACCTTTATCAGGACGTCGCCCATCCTGGTTTTCTGGATTCCATTTCTGCAGGTGGCTTCCCTGTCTGTTTTCATTAGTTCTTTAATTTCTTTCACCGTCTCTGCGAAGCTTTTTTTGCTTCGGAGGATTAAGGCCTCCCCCATGGGCCTGTTTCTACTTCTTCCGCCCGCTTTGGTGCTTTTGGTAATGCTCTTTCTCCTGGTCCTGGTACGTAGCACCGTGTACACCATGCGCCTTCGTAATTCTTGTCTTGCCCCTCAGGGTTTTCCGGCGACGTCCCTGACGCTTTACTGTCTGCCTTTGTACTCGTACAAGGGGAGTATATAACTATTTGCGGGCCTTCACCCCGCGCCGCTGCGATTTCCGCAGCCATTCTCATCTGTGTGGCCTGCATTCCTTTCACCTTGGGGATAGCGACAGCTCCTCCATGTGCCTCTACGGCCCCTCTTATTTTTTCAACGGGTCTAACGATTTCCGCCGGCCTGGAGCTCTCTATAACTATTTTTGTTACTACCTTGTGGTATAGTGTGCGCCCGGCGTCAGTTATTTTCTCCGTGCTCTGCAGCAGCGTCGGTTCCCACTATTTCGGGGTATCGGCTTCTCAAGTGCTTGTATATCCCCTTTTCCGTCTCACGCGCCTCCTCTTCCCTGAGTATTGCGGCAATCTGCCGTTTCCGATTAGTGGATTTCCCGTTTTTACCTGGGTGTTTCTGGCCACTTTCTCCCCATCAACTCCTCTATGTCTTCATCGGTCTCTATGTTTTCGATTTTTTCCCTGATCTCCTGTATCTCGTCCTCCGACGTGTCCTCGCATTGTATGGGTCTACTTATTTTAATGCATGTGGTCTGAGCAGCCTGGTCCACCATTTTTTGTCTATTGATGGGCGCGGTTGGAGTTGTCCTCGACCTATCGCCTCCATCATCTCCCTCTCCTTTCAGCCTCCTAATCTCCTCTAGGAAGCCCCGTTTTTCTTGGAGTAGTCCCTCGGCTACGTGTAGGCGGTCCATGCTGTCTCGCCTATCTTCCAGAAGGTATAGTGGCACCCTAGCCCTCGGTAACCCTAATAGCGTCGGGTCCGAATAAACAAGAGTTTGGAGCTACTCGAAGGGCTCCACAGATGAGTTGGGAAAAGAGTGAAGGAGAGGCACCCAAGACAAGTTGAACCAAAGTGGTATCTCGGCGTAGAGATTACTCCGGGGACGCCACCCCCGTACTGCAAGGTGCAGTTCCCTAAGGCGTGCAATCCTGTTGGTCCGCGGAGGGTTTCTAGGCCCCTTTGTTTTGAGAGGTTGGAGAAATGCAGCTACGTACCCCTGGAAAGAAAGCCCAAGGAGTGTGGAGCTCCCATCGCTGTTAGATGGCCTACCCACTAAAACTCAATCCTCTATATTCCGCTGGTAACGTTTGGCTGAGCCGTAAGGTATTGCCATTACCGCGCCTAACTTCTCATCTCTTGTTCAAAATCTCTGCCTTGCTTTTCCTTTACCTTCATGATGGTGGTCAGCATCGCGAAACCTTCGTTCCAGTCGTTCTTATTTGTGATCATGCATCCTATTATGTCCCTCAATGTATCTTTGGACTCCGTGTTTTTATGTTTCTCCCTAATGCCGTCCCACCTTTTGCATTGCATTATCGCGTGCTCGAGGTTGTCCATGGTATCACATGTCCTACAGCCTACCTCCCCTGTTCTTCCCGTAAGGTAAATTCTTGTGATTTGCCGTAGGTAGGCGGGCGCCTCGATCCGCTCCATCACCTCCATTGTTGTATCGTGAGTTAGTGAATTGAAAGCATTTTTAACGTCCACGGTAGCCATGAGACACCCTTTTTTGTTCTGTTCGTCCCCGTGTTCGCGTTGTTTCTTATTTCCATCAGGGTTTGCACTGCTTGTGCCGTGGACCTTCCTTTGCGAAAACCGTATTGTTGCGGTGATATTTTGTTCCCTACTGCTATCTCCAGTATTTTTTTTGATATTTTTTCAAAAATGTTACTGGAGAAATCAAGGAGACAGATGGGTCTGAACTTGTCCGCGCTTTTTGGTATTAACGCCAATCGGCATTCCTTCCACTACTCCGGGTAGGTCCCCGTTTGTAGGTATGTACTCGCTAGTCCAGCTCATATCCCCGGCCTGGCTACAGCCACCTGCTTGACTACGACCGCAGAGACCATGTCCGGTCCTGGTGCTTTTTTATTCGGAAACTCCCTTGCCGCCACTATGACCTCTTCGCGTGTTACGCTGTCGAAAGGAAGAGGGACTTTCCCGACGTGATCGAGGAGTTTTACCCTAGGGAACAGCTGTTGTACTGTTCTTATGAGATCTTGGTCCCCCCACCCCGGAGGGTAGCCAGTCTTTTTGAACTTGCTCGTCACGATCCTGTACGCTTTGCCCCACATGTCGGCGTCAAGGTCATCGCACATTCGTCTCTACCTTTCCCTCATACTCTCTTTTATGGCTTTTTTTAATTTGATCTTGCAGCTTCGAAGTGCCTCGAGCGCCTCGTCCATAAGCCGTCAACTATTTTGATGCCGGCCTTACCATTTGCGTCGCAGACGTCCACGTCGCGAGCCGCGCCAACCCATCTCAGAAAGGACGAGAAATGTCGCCCCCAACTCCCTCGCGGTGTGCACTGCGAGATCGTAAGCCCCCCTTCTGTTATTTAGGTTTCTCTGTATGCACTTCATGATTCGGCACAATACAACAATACAATACAATAATATATAAAAATGAAGCAAACGTAAATAAATATGAAATTAAAACAAAAGTCTGTAGATAGATATACAATCACAACAAATTAAAATCGTGTATATATAAAATTACAAGTAGACGGTGTATAGATAAAAAAAAACTTAAAGCTTAGTGCGACTAGTTTTGACTTAGATGTATGATAGACTTGTGGTGCGTTAGCGAGCTACTTTTAGGTATCTATGTAGTTTATTTATATCACGGGGGTTTGAGATCCGACGCGGTTTGCCAATTTCGTTGGCCTTTTGCCCCTTTCCGCGGCCCTTATGGCGGCCTTATACTGTGGACACGCCATTGTCCACGGGGCGTGACCTTCTACGTTGCACACTACGCGCTTTTTTGGTCTTCGTTGGGACACTTACCTCTGAAGTGCCCCCCCTCGCCATAGTTTAGGCACTTATCGCGCATGTCGCGTTCACCGCACTTGCCCTCTTTCTCGTGAACATCCCAGCACTTAGCGCACCTAAATACACCTCCACTCTCTTTCGTATGGCACACCTGGTGATTCCCACCCAGAGGCTCTTGGTGTTGTCCATCTCCCTCTCGAGCTTATTGGACACCAGTGTCGTTGCGGACCTCCTTCCGCTTTCCGAGGTCCTGTTCTCGCTTACCTCGCAGTTTCCTGTCGCCACCTGTCCCAGCGTCTCCTGTATCGCAACTTGTACCTCCTTGGTGGTGATTTCGTCAATATCTTGTATACATATAATATGCGACTCGTTGTTTCCTGATATTGCACTTGGCTCTACTTGCAACTTCTCGGCCAGCGTTGTGGCGCGTCCCTTAGTTTGATCAATAACCGGCCTAAGGTTGCCCTCCTTGGTCCTAGAGGACGCCTTCAGGGTCGCCTTATCCTCTCCTGCGAGTACTTTCCTGGCTCCCTTTAGGAGGTCGGCGTACGTGTTTCCCTGGTTTTTGACTATTATGGTGGCCGGCTCTACCCAGATTGACCCATTGTTTGCCTTCTCTTTTTTGGTCTCTCCCTCGATAGCGGCCAGGAAGAGGTGTCTTACCTTGCTGTCAGACTCCTCACTTTCGCCCTCTTCTATTATCGCCTCTGACTTCTTAAATATCGTGACCCCCTTTAAAGGTTTGTACGCTTTTAATCTTCGCTGCAAACTCGAGATGTCTCGCCGCCATTTCATCCCTTATTTTGTCTTCCTTGCCTGGTTGATACAACACTATCTCGTTTTCGAGCCAGGTTCTCCCGCCTTGTATCTCGCCCCTCACCGTCCCTTTCGGCCACTCCATCCCCATCGTATTCCAAGCCGCCTCGAAGTTTCTTGCTTCGTCGATCCTTCTCTGCATCTCTTCACGGATCCTATCCTCCTCCTTGATGATGACCTTGCACCTCTGGCATAGTGGATTTTGTGCCTGTTTGTTTTCCCCGGCTGTTTGGGCCATCTGCCTTATTGCCACTCGCGGCTGCTTTACTTCCTGTATGAAGTGTATTACTTCGCCCGTATCGAGTTGCGATGCCGCGCTGGCCAGCTCTTGCATGGCATCTTTAATGGCGCCGGTCGTATTTTTTGTCATTAACTTCTCCATTTCGGACACTTTCTCAGTCACCTTCAGGATTACGTTAATTACTTTCGCGTTCATGGCCGCCCGGTTAATCTGGATCAGGGTCTTTTCGGGGTGTTCGCCCCCTTCTAGATGGAGCAGCCCGTCTCATCATCCCAGTTGTAGCTAACTTCCATTATCCTAGGAGACTTGGGGTCTGTTTCCACGTCTAGGGCCTTTCCCAGTTCTTTTTGTAGTGTCGCGAAACACTGTAGGGCCTCGCGTACGGGAGCCATCGCTTTATCTGTCTACGCCACGTGAACAGTTATCCGCTACACGATCGGGACGATTACAGAAACGTCCTGGGGTATTGGCTTCCTGAGTCCTTTACCTCCCTTTACGTGTCTCTTGCCACCCCCGTTAACTCACAAACCCTTGAAAAACAATTTGTGACGTCACCAGGAATTGTTTTTCGGTTCACCCCCCCCCCCCCTCCCAGTGGGGTGTAGTTGAAAAGGTCTTAAAAAGTTCTATTAAGTTTAGTTTACCCCACTCCGATAGGCCTACTGAGTCGGCCGCAGTAGGCTTCCAAAGTTCAACTGTGATAAGGTGGGAACCAAACAGATCGCGGTCAAACCAGTGCGGGTTCGATACGTTTTTAAAAACGGTATTAAAAGGTGTGATCACCTACCTTATCGGTTGATTCTTTCTGCTACTAATCCTGGTTTATTTACTACCACTTATCACCTGATTATTTAATTTAAGTTTATAACTTAAATATTCGGTAACTTCTTTATTTATAACCCGATTTTCACGCGTTTCGACTAACGTGCTTGTCTTCGAAGCGTGCTTCACCCTGTGCACTTAAAAAATTAAAAGAACAAACTACAATAATACACTTTAAAACAGTCGTAGCTCCTACAAAACACGTCCTATCTCAACGCCGCTTGGACCACCACTAACCTACCTAACTTTTTCTTAACGAGGTTGGGGAAATCTTTTAAAAACTGTCCCCCGCTATGGCTATTGCGGGGGGGGGGGGGATTCCCCCACCATCTAGGCGGGGTGTGCCCACTAAAACCCTTTCCTTTCTGCATAGTGGCCACTACCGGGTACTGCGTTAGCATTCCTTCCGGTAGCGGGTCTGCCGAGGCCGCCGATGTTCACCGCCTGGGTATTGCCAATGTGTTATTTCCGTCTTTATGCTCGGGTTTTCCTACGAGCCTCCCTTTCTCGAGTGTCAAACACTAGGGAGCAAAACTGGCTCACCAGGTTCCAATTTTCCTCCTTCTCTAACATGGCCTCCATCACGTTGTGTGCTCTCACCCACATACAGCACACTGATGTTGTTACGATGTATAGCAAACGTTTTCTAAAAATATTTAAATGTTTACTCAACATTTTGCTGTACACAGAATATATTTTATTAATGTTCTCAGAACATCTCGATTTCACCAGGTTGCATGTTCTAGCAATGTTGTATAGAAGTAATTTAAACATTACTACAATATTTATTGTACATTTTGCAATATTTAAACAAGACATTAAGATTACATAGAGAATATGTACATATTACATATGTATTTACATATTAATTGATATGGTTCGGCTCTGGGTCTGGCAGTGGCACATCATCACTGACGCTAGAAGAAAAACAAAATCAGAATTTGTAAGTTAAATGGTCTAAAAGTCACGCGGCTATTTCACTACTTCATTGAGCAGAAACATTCTTTAAATTACAATCAATTGAACCACAAACCACACAAAAAATGGAAATTCATCAAATGAAATTTCTCCCAACAATAGGTATATAGGTTGTACAGTACAAACAATACTGGCAAATTGTACCACTAAATTGTAGTGGTTTAACAAAATTTTCCTGTAGCTAACAATTAAATTTAATTAAATTGATATAGACATATCTACTTTATAATACATTGTAACTTGTTTTTTAAGTTCATGAGTGTAATTTAAATAATATAAGTATTATACGTACCTCTAATATCGCAATAAACTAAAATAATTAAGATAATTGCACTAAATCGTAAAAGACTAAAAGTAACAAAATGGTGCACGCGTCAAACAAAACACAACGCCATCGAATATCGAATTCACAATATTCACATATCGAACTTGCACTTGCTGATCACATGATTATGATCGTATCATTTCGGATATTTTCGTTAAATATTTTTACTTCCATTTCAAAATATTGTAAAATAATATTCTTGGAACTATATAACAATATTGCGTAAATGTAAACAAATATTTAGTAAACGTTCAAAACACATTTATGCAATATTTATTAAGTACCTAATAATAAATGTTGCAAAAATGTAAAATAGACATTGCAATCTCTTCGAAACCTTCTGAACGCTATTTAAAGATTTTAACAATCTTTGGAGAAAATATTTTAAAGAATGTTTAATAAATTATACTAGAATATTGTATAAAGATAAGTCATTATTCAATTAATATAGAAAACATATTTTTACAATGTTCATCAAAAGTGTTGTATCGAGCGACTTATGAATATTACATAAATGTATAAGAAACATTTTAATGTTTTATGAACTTTCAGAATTTCATTTGAACATTCTCACAACATTCTGTGTTTATTGGGCAGCGTTACGCCCAGTTGGCCTTCTAGCTCGTCTCGCTCCAGTGCCCATCTCCGGCACTCGAGAATTGGGTGTCCTTTGTCATCCCGTGCCCCGCAGCCCCAGCAAGTGTCCTCATTCCTCTTTCCGATCCTCTCCAAGTAGCAGCCAAGTTCCCCGTGACCCGTTAAAAACTGTGTCAGGAAGTAGTTCGGCTCACCATGGGGTCTCTCCACCAACGTCTCCTGCTTCGGGATGAGGGTGTGAGTCCAAGATTCCCTCTCCGTCCACCTCAACACTTTGCGTTTTGACGCGCAGGATCCCCCTTTGTTCGGGAGGATTTTACTTAATGCCGTGTAGTTCTTGGGCGCTCTCTTTGACCCCTCCCCTGACGTGTTCAATAAAGGTGCCGCTTTTGTTAATGATGACCGCTAGCACCTTGATTACTTTTGTCGCCGCTATCCTCTGATCAAGAGGAGGACCACTTACGTTTTCTCCGGGACCAGTTAACCTAACCTAACCTTTTTTTTTCCTGTCTGGGGAATTAGGGAATGCCTAACGCACACCCCCGCCTATGAATCAACGACGGGGGTAGTGTGGGGCTCGCACCCACTAAACTCTTTCTCCCTAATTCCTCCCAAATGTGAGACAATATTGCAGAGTAACCAGACATCACCATCGGTATTCTTCTGGTTACCTCTGCTTGCCTCTTTCCTTCGTGGGTAAACACGTATGCTTAGAATAAACTCCAGGGCATGTGCGCTTGTCCCTGGTTTTCGAACTTTACAGTGTTGCCAGGGGCGATAACACAGTCAATCTCCCTGTTCAGCTTGGTCCTTTGCTTGTGGGACAGCACATTAACAAGGAACTTAAAATGTCACGCTATTCTGCTCGCCAATTATTCCCGCTCAGGGCCGTCTACCTTCTCGCTCTCTAGTATCTATTCTGGCCAGTCTGTCTAGTTTACATTGTGATACGATTCACAGTGTGGGGGCACTACTGCTGATCTTCATTCTCTCTCCTACCAATTACAGTGTCGTTGAAACTTTTAATCTGCTTCCACTTAGCGTGGTCCTCGCACATTATCCTTACCGTGTTTGTGGGGGATATCTCCTCCCCGGTTTTGTTAGTTAGTGCCCTTCGCTCTCCATACCAACGTGGGCATTTATACACTGCATGGCTTTTCCCGTCGGTTAGTCCGCAGTCGACACATCTATCGTCTTCTCTTTTTCCCATTTTGTGGAGGTATCCTCCATTCTCTCCGTATCCAGTTAAGAATTGTGTCATGACGTAATCCATATCCCCGTATCTCGTGTCTATCCATGCCCTGATGTCCGGTATCAGAGTCCTGGTCCACGTCTGCCTGTCGTCCCACATTAACTGCCATTCCATACATGTTTGTTCACGTCACCATTTCTCTGCTCTCGCCCTAACGCATATGTCGGCTGGCGGGATGCCCGCTACCACTAAGATGTCTTGAAGGGCCACCGTTCTATACGCACTCGCGGTCTTTATCGCCAACAACCGTAGCACTTTGTTTATTAATTCTCTCGCACAACCCCACTGTAAGGCGCCCACCCATACTTCACTCGCGTAGAGTATCACTGACTGAACTGCGCTACAGATTATTCTCCTTTTTGACGCAGTGCATCCCCCTTTATTAGGCATGACCGTACTGATGGCCGCGTAGGGTTTCATAGCTTTTGTAACCACGTTTCTTACGTGCTCGATAAAGGTTCCGTTCTTGTCTATAGTTATCCCGAGCACTTTGATAGATTTTTCGACTGTTATTTCCTGTCCTAGTACCATGGGGACCATTTGCAGTCCCCTCTCGCTCATCCAGTTGTTAATTGCTTCAAGCGTCCATTGCAGCTTGTCCACTGCCTTCTCGAGGGATCTGTCTTCGACCGCAATTGTTAAGTCGTCTGCGTACCCTACGATTTGTACGCCTTGGGGGACTACTATTCTTAGTGCGCCCTCGTATGCCATTACCCATAGTGTTGGGTCGAGAACACCGCCCTGTGGTACTCCCGCTTCTGGGGTAAATTCATGTTTTCCTCCCTCAGGCCACCGCCACTCTACGCCCGGTGAGGTAACTTGCTATTATAGCCGTGAGATATGGCGGCACTTCCACCCTCTCCTTTCCTAACCTAACCGAACCTAACCTTTTTTTTTTGTTCCTGTCTGGGGAATTAGGGAATGCCTAACGCACACCCCCACCTGTGAATCAACGGCGGGGGTTGTGTGAGGCTCGCACCCACTAAACCCTTTCTCCCTAATTCCTCCCGAGTATGAGACAATATTGCAGGGTAACCAGGCATCACCGTCGGTATTCTTCTGGTTACCGCTGCTTGTTTCTTTTCTTCGTCGTGGGTAAACACGTGTTCTTAGGATTATCTCCGGGGCTTGTGCGCCCGTCCCTGGTCTTCAAACTTTTCAGTGTTGCCATGGGCGGTAGCACAGGCAGTCTCCCTATTGGGCTTTGGTCATTACTACCCTTTGCTTTCCTTCTTGGGTTATCTGCCCTCTGTTTCTCTCGTTTCGATTACTAGTTGGCAGAAGTCGGCTATTCCATTCCAGGTATTTTCACATGTTAAAATTAAATCGACAGTGTTGGCTGGTGTTAGTGTTGTGCCTATGCTGTTTTGGAGTCTTTCTCTCTGCATGCCATCTGGGACACTCGTATATTGCGTGTGCGCTATCATCGGGCAGCCCACAGTCTACACATTCGCCTGACTCCCGGATGCCGAATCTCTCGAGATACTGCCCGTTCTCGCCGTGACCGGTGAAGAACTGCATCAGCGTATAATTCAGTTCGCCGTGGCCTCTGCCCACCCATGCCCAGATGTCGGCGATAAGGGTATGGGCCCAAGATTCGCGCTGACCCCTAGCACCTTTATCGCTTTTGCCGCTGCCAACCTCTGGCCTAAGACTTCCAGCGTGACCTCACCTAGTCTCCGTCTTCCCGTTAAGAGGGCCACCTTGGTTTTTTGTGGGACCAGTCGTAATTCCCTTGCGGTCATTCATTCATTTATATTGGCAATTGGTGTGCTGAAGCTTTCTCGTGGCCTCGTGCAAGCTCCTATCAGTGGCGACTATTGTGAGGTCGTCTGCAAAGCCTATTATGCGGACCCCCTCCGGCGACGGTATCCTCAGTACGCCGTCGTATGTGGTGTTCCAGAGCGTTGGTCCTAGGATTCCGCCCTGGGGGACACCTGCCTGAAGTGTAAAGGTGTTGTTCTGTCCTTCGGGGGTTGTAGATAATACAACCCTGTTCCGCAGGTAGCTGTGAATCATTTGCTGGAGGTACCTCGGGACCTCAAGTTGTTCCAGCGCTGCCATTATATCGGTGTGCCTCAGGGAGTTAAAGGCGTTTTCCACGTCCAGTGATGCCACAAGGCATACCGCCCTGGTCCTATGTGTTCCGGAGTTGCCTATGCTCTGGAGGTCGACTATCTCCATGACCGCAGATGAGGTGGTTCTGCCCTTTCGGAAGCCGTGCTGCCGGTCCGACAGTTTCCCTTCGACGGCTATGTCGAGTCTTTTCTTTATGATCTTTTCGTAGATCTTTCCCGCGAAGTCGAGGAGGCATATCGGCCTGAATGAGCCTGAGGTCTTAGGGATCATTATCAGGTTGGCCTCTTTCCACACCTCCGGGTATCTCCCGTTGGCAATATACTTGTTAGCCAGGTCAACCCATATTCCGGGCTTCGTCATCGCTACCCGTTTTACTATGGTGGCCGGGGCCTTCTTGTTCGGGAGCTCTCTCGCCGCCGCCTCTACTTCGCACGTTGTGACCCGTGGAAAGTCGGTAATCGGGAACTCGATAGCAGCTAGTCCTTTTTGTCTGGGGAAGAGTTTGTTTATCGTCTCGTGGTAGGCGGCGTCTGTCCACCCTACCACACTGTTCTGTCGTCCGATTTTTTTTTGTTGCTATTTTATATCCTCTCCCCCACACGTCGTGATCGAGCTCTTGGCAGAGAGCTCTCACCCACTAAACCCCTTCTCCCGTTTATTCCACCACCACATCCAGAGATCATTTTTAAATATTTTTCCGGATGTTGGGGCTTCCTATCGCTTCTTAAGGGGAGCTTTGTAACACATTTAAAATAACATAAGGTACTACCAAAGAAAAGAGAAGCACACACATAGGGACGGTATATCGCCTTTGATGTTTGTCATGTCCATTTAGGCAGTTGTATCGTCAGCCTCCACTATGATGGCAAGGCAACTAATTCTGGTCGCTCCCCGAGTGAGTTTCACATTCAATACGTCATCATAAAAGATGTTCCACAGGGTGGGGCCCAAAACCGAACACCAAAACTCCAATTGGATAGTAAATTTATCAGATCTACCCATTCCCAAAGAAGTCATTAAAACAATAAAGTGTGGCCCAAAATTTAATTTTCCGTACACTAATTGTAAACAAACTCCGATAGAACAAATTCTGGCTAGCATCGAAACCAACATCTCCAATCTGAATGCAGAAATCCAAAACAACATTCGTTCTAACACATGCAAACATCGATATGAAATTCTCCCAAACACACTGTTAGACAAAAATATAACCAATGTTACATCTACACCTAGCCACCCAAAATGCGTTCAAACAACCAACTCAGATACCACCAATTTGAACCACTGATCCATACCTCCATAATTTGGAGGCTGCATAATTTCTAGACTTGCATGATTTTACGAGACTCTTTGATGTTAGTTCCGTATCAGTATCTGTTTCTTTCTGAATCGATAGGACGCGATGGAATTTCTGAGACCACAATATTGAAAACATTATATAATCTTCGTCGGTTTCTTGCTTTTCTGAGTTGGGCATTGGCAATCTTAAAAAACAATCGGCATTTGCCTTCCGATTTTCTGTGCTTGATCTCGTAATTGAAACCATTTATGGCATTTCTACCGAGACGTGAGGCTATGTATCCGTAGGAGGCGTTGTTTTGTACCGAATATGCGACAGAGTTCGCAACGCAAATGCTATAATATGGGTCTTTCTTACCCAATGATGTGCAACGAAACAGCAGATAGACTAATTAATTGGGCTAGGCATCAATTGTTAACAATAGAGCTAATTCGCAAGATTTCTTCTCAACAGTTGATAAAACGGGTTGAGGATTTCGGATATTTTTGGTATAAATTTGGCATAATAGTAGGAAACGCAACCAATAAACGAGTGTACAAGCATATTCCTTTTCTAGGGTCTTTTCGATCCCATGCAAGATTACATGGTCAGAGTTGATCAACGCAGCGACTTAAATAAACGTAACAGTCTCTAATGACGGAGCAGGTACTACAATATCTTCAAAATCAAAACGACATCCTGTAGGGCTTGCAATGCGGTATCGATAAACTTCTGGAATTCATTTGGCGCGGTCTTCGCTCCGAATGGGAGACGTTTGATGATGTATGTGCCTCGGTGGATCGAAACTGTTTGGAATTTTTAGCCCTCTGGATCCACCATCGGGTGCTGGTACGCTTTGTGAATATCAAGGATGCAAAATACTTTACTTCCACGGAAGCTATTTAACAGGTCGTCAATTAACGAGCTTCTTGCAAAATTGAATTTATAGTCCACACCATCGCCTTCTTATTTCCATATGAGATTGAAACACTTAGTATACAAAGGGGTGTAAATGGCTGGCCAATATACTTACGCACGAAAAACCAAGTTTTTTTATTTAAAAGTTTATTGAGATTAATTTTGGCGAATTCATTTTCATTTATTAATGTGACTGGGCGCCATGTATCGATTTCAAAGTTAATTTGTTGTTGCGTCATGCGTTATCGGCACTATTACTTTCTGCGCATCATGTGACCGATCGTTTTATAAATGTCTATCACTTGATTTACGTTATCCTGAGCAAAATGATCTCTGATTTGAAGTGTTATCGAATTTACGCGAGGCACCTCCACGGTTTACCTTTAATTGTTGAATTTGGTTTCCAACAAGTTGGTCCCCTGCGTTTACTCGGTTTTACAGTTACGACGCTTCGTAAGCAAGAGCGACGTTGGCAGCTTTTTCAAAGGTTAATTCTTGATAGGGCGGGCAATTCCTCCCTTGTAGGTAATTGAATCTGCGAGGCCCCTTGTGAATTACGATCTAAGCAACACACTTCCAATAGAGACACCACATTTTTCTGATGGACAATGAAATGCAGCAACGTATCGTGCAATACTTTAATTCGGTAACTGCATGCGTGGCAAAAATTTATGTTGATCGATTACCCTATTAGGTGTTGGAGGCGAATTAGGTTTCAATAAAGTTATTAACTGTTTTTAGAAGCTGGTAAATAGGAGCTGTAAGGCTTGACAATAACTGATATTGCTTGCTACCTAAACAATTGATAAGCGCCACGAAACGTGCGCCTTTATACCATTTGCCAAATTCATCTCAAACACATGTTCATCTTCTCCTTTAATCCTTGTGATAACTGCACAAATGTCATATTTTTCTTCTAAATTCGACGTCCACTATACAGCCCACAATATTCTACTCTGTTATACATATATACATAATTAATTATAAATTATATACCTATCAACTAACGTGTCATGAATGAAAACTTAACTTAATTTCACCAGATGGTAGCGGATGGAGAAAAAATATAGAAGGAAACGAAACGAAACGTAACTTTCGCTATAAGGTAAAAATGTGTAGGAAAGATTGCTTCACTTTTTCTGAATGAACCGCATAGAAAGTGATAAGCTGTATGTCATTCAAACTCAAATTCAATTTCGTGTAGCCCGATTACATTACCATAAATATATGAATGTTAACGACTTGAAGCTATTTCATCTACAGACTGTTTCAAATTAACTCGGCACTATTGCTATCTTTGTCATTAGTGATTTGTACAATGTATGAGGGTCGATCAATAAGTACCCGCGTTTGGAAACAAGACGCAGGTTTTTCACAAAGTTTTTTTTTATTTTTCAATATAATCCCCTTTTAGTTCGATACACTTTTCCCAACGTTTCTGCCACTTATTTAATCTTTCTAAAAATAGGATTTGTCGAAGTCCTCAAAATACACCCCTGTCTCAGCGATAACCTCTTCGTTCGAGCTGAATCTTTTCCCCACGAGCCATGTTTTCAGGTTGGGGAACAAACAGAAGTCACAGGAAGCTAGATCGGGAAAGTAAATTCGTTGAACCAATATCTGACGGTGGTCATACATGGCGAAAGGTCCCCATATACAGCATCCAACTTCGCTTTTATTTTTTCACATGTTTCGCCGTCCAAAATAAGAAGCGAATTACGGACCGATATTATTCTTTTTCCATTTTCTATACGAACTTACAATGTGTGTAATAGAAACACTAACCTGTGAGTTAATCGGAAATTTTGTGTGGTGTTTTTTGGCAGATGACAGTACACGATGAGGGGCTCTAGTCAACTTCGTTTAGCCGCGCCACCTGTTTCCAAACACGGGTACTTATTGATCGACTCTCGTAGGTTAAAATAAAACATCAATTGAATAATGTGTATACATTTTTCTGACGGACTCTGTAGAAAAAATAGTAGGTATTAGAGCATTAGATTATTATCGCAAAAAGGTTCATCGAAACAGTCCACATCGAAGATACTTTTCAGTAAAATGGGAAAATCTCGATGAAATAATGGTTACAGTTTTGAAAATTTGGGTACCCTTTTGTGCTCCCTTCGGAGTGTTCAAACATTCGCACCCGTACCCCCCCCCCCCCTCCCCCCGTCCTAAAGAAATGGGCGGAGGGGAGTGCCCAAAAAAATAATAACTGAAAAGTATCAATTTTATCGAAAAGAAAAACGTTAAGAAAGTTGTAGCTGACAAAATTCCGCACATTTTCATGTTTTATTTTTGTCTCTACGACCAATAGGAGCCGAGATAGATTTTTTTTAAATGTCAACTGTTTTGCGGCGAACCGGTAACACGTGCGCGCATCGCGCGTATCTCGCTTATATCTCGAGAATGGCCATTCGTATCGCAAAATGCTTCAAATAAAGGTTGTAGAGAATTTAATTACGAACAATTTTCTTTTTTAAACATTTCCATTCGATTAATATTGACAGAGATATAATCATTTAAACCTTTTTCTAAGACACAATCGCTGCTCGTTTTGCATAATAAAATCAATAATAAGTCGAAAACTATTGATTCTACATACTTAGTGCGTATAATGAAAGTTGTAGAGAATTAAATTTTGAATCTATATGTATACACGAAATATCATTTTGGTAATCTTTACAAGGCGATGGACGAAGAAATAATGAAAAATTCTCATTTTCAAGCGTTTCTTTGCAAATAGCTATGTTTTGACTACTTGTAGACAGTAAAGTGTCTTATAGTTTTTTAAAGATAATTAACGTACCTGTGAAATGAGTGTCGGCAGAAGTCCGTACGACAAATAGCTCGGTAGTTACAGCTGTTTGAAGGTATACTCAAACATTGACATTTTATTAAGAATCCCGATTTCCGCTAAAAAATAGCCGTTAAATTTTTGTTAAAAATTGGTTTTATCCTATTTTCAGTACTTTATTGTATATACAAAGGTAATACAATACAATACATCGTTCGCAAGTTGCACTTCATTGTAATAAAATACATCTTTGAAAACTATATATTTTCACAGAATTTAACTAAAATGTATATTATATTCCGTTTTTCTTAAATATCTTCGTTTCAATTTATTTTACGGCGAACTTTTATATAAAATAATTGACAGCTTACAAAATTTCCTATAAAAAACACTTTGTCGTGTATGTTTTTCTGTTAACAGCGACGAGAAACTGACGATTGAAGATGCAGGTAATGTTTCATTTTTACAGAAATTGTAGCTACTTTTGTGACGAAGAAAAGAAAGTATAAAAAATTATTTTGACTTTTCCAAGTATCACAAATTATTCTCTGATCAATTATGAGTAAATTCATCATAGGATCACATTTTGTGGTACATTCTAAAGAAGGGTTCGGTAGGTATGCAGTGAAAGCGGAGGCGCTCGACGACCGCCTGGGCCGGTTCAGTGCCAGTGTCAGTCTTCCACAAGGGTGTCCACTTATATTTTCCCCTATTTTAGCTGCCTATAAATTCTAAACGGTTCGGTATAGAAATATGCGGTTTTCACTGAAATGTTTCATTTCAGTACAAGTTTTGTTTGAATGCATTAAATTTTTTTCATCGATTTCGTTACGTCACTACAAAAATGGCGGATTTTTGACAATCTTTTTTTGTAGGATTTTTTAATGGAACACCCAGTATATTTTTTGTAGTTGGAAAGAACTGGCCTTCACCTATCCAGCGATGCAAAATTGTTCAAAATCGCTTCGAAAATGACTCAGTAATCACGTAAGAGAACATCAATTTCATTTTACATAAAACAATACACAAACAAAAAAGTGCAAATTTTAGTTCATTAAATTTGCAATATATCGTCCTTCCTGATGAATACAGTTGCTCTAACGTAGATATAAATTTGTAAAGACCTTGTGTATCGTTTTATGTAAAATAAAATTGATGTTCTCTTATGTGATTACTCGGTCATTTTCGAACCGATTTTGAAAAATTTTGCATCATTGGAAAGGTGAAGGTCAGTTCTTTCAAACTACAAAACAATATACTGGGTGTTCCATTAAAAAATCGTACAAAAAAGATTGTCAAAAATCCGCCATTTTTGTAGTGACGTAATCGAAATCGATGGAAAACATTTAATCCATTCAAACAAAACTTGTACTAAAATGAAACATTTCAGTGAAAACCGCATATTTCTATCCCGAACCGTTTAGAAGTTATAGGCAGCTAAAATAGGGGAAAATATAAGTGGGCACCCTGTATTTCTAACGAACATCTGATTTCACGTACAACTATTTGGTAAATTTGTTCATACAGGGTACATATATTTTCACAATTTCTAATCCATATCTGCTGCATATTTTCCATTTGTCACTATTATTAAATTTCATAGCCATAAATCTTCTTAGAATCACTTAGTGCACGTTAACAACATTCATACCTCTGTCAATATTAATCGTATGGAAATGTTTAAAAAAAGGAAATTGTTCGTAATTAAATTTTCTACAACTTTCATTTGAAGTATTTTGCAATACGAATGGCCATTCTCGAGATATAAGCGAAATACGCGCGTGAGCGCACGTGTTACCGTTTCACGGCAAAACAGTCGAAAATTTAAAAAAATCTATCTCGACTCCTATTGGTCGTAGAGACAAAAATAAAACATGAAAATGTGCGGAATTTTGTCAGCTACAACTTTCTTAACGTTTTTGTTTTTGATAAAATTGATACTTTTTCAGTTATTTACGAAAACCTGTTTTTTACACCCCCCCCCTCCATTTCTCTCGGAGGGGGGGGACATGGATGGGGACTTTTGAACACTTCAAAGGGAGTACAAAACAAGCCTATTCCCAAATTTTCAAAGCTGTAACCATTATTTCCTCCAAATCGTTACACTTCTTCCCATTTTACTGGGCTAATAGACGATTTAGAGATAATGAAAATGTGTTTATGAAGAAAAGACAGCCGTACCGCCGCGCGAGGCGGCGACCGTCGTACCGCCGTACCTCTGTACAGTGACATCAAGGATGATGATCAATATGATATTAAAATAAATCTATGATTTTTTCATAGACAAACGCTGTACAAACATTTTTATACGTTTTATCAACAAAATGGGCAGGTGCAGTTGCGTTACTATTTGTCTATTTTACAAGTCATCTGTGTACGCAGGAGCGTCTTTGGTTCCTGGTAGGTACTACAGGAGAAATGCACATTTCATGAAAGTGTGTGATTATACCCTTTCTGCAACTTCATTTTCTATGTACATATTAACAATCGTGCGCGATTTTTACCAATAAATTAAGAAATACGTTCACTATGTTCCGATAGTGCATCAAAGTCTGATACGACTTCCTCTTCGTAATACCATTAGGCTGCGTCATACCTTTTCAATATTTTCGTAAGCAAAAGCGAAAAACCTGTTTGACGTCAACAAATAATTCTCAACATTAGAATAGCGTCCACTTTTTTGGAAAGTTGTAGTAGGTCGACAAACAACGTTGTTCTAATAGAACAACCACAGATAGTTTTTTTATTTTCAAGAAAATGTAGAAAAATATAAGTGAAGCGCGATATTCCTGCGAAGAAAATAAAAAATTTCTACTTGCTGTTCGAATTAAGCACAAACTTTAGAATTTGGCAAGATTTTTCTTATGCACATACGTGATTAAAGTATATGTAAACCAGAAATTAATTAAACTTTTAAGTCCTTATATTACATACTACTCACGTTCATTTTGTGTACATTTCGAGACGGGAAATGTTTAATATTTATTACAGCACATCTTTATCATTCCGGGAATTTCAATTTTAAAAACAGAATTTTTGCAAGAATCTAGGTTTATTATGACAAGTCCCAAAAATAAACACGAACCGGAAGTACAATAAGGTTTTCTTAAATTAAATATCGCCTTATATCCTCCAAATTGTAGAAAAAATTATTCGTTTGCCTTGCATTACAGGATCAAGGTACAAATTACGAACCGTTGAACTCTGTTTGCAGGAGATAATTTGTAGCTTACAATATTAGGGAAAACGTTATATTTAACTTGTTTTTATTTAAATTGCGTTACAGGAGCTTAAATTTATTTTACCCAGTCAGCCTTTTCCAATTAGAACGTTCATTAAAAGTTAGGAACGGCTTTTTTATTTACGTTTTGAAGACAAAAATCTTGGCATATACCTTGATTTTATTTACATAAATCTCGCATGCTTCAATAATACAACTCAATTTTAACACAAATTCTTCCATGCGTTCAACTTATAAGAGAAGGATAAATTCAGATGACAATACATATTATATAATCGGGAAGAATAGAAGGGCTTAAATTATTGAGGTTAAAGTTACTAAATTGGAATTTAAACTTTAGGCAAAAGTTATTATCGATTTCGTAATAGGTATTTCCTGAATGCTCTAGTCTATGGGATGTGATTATTAAAAATCTCTTGCGCTTTCACATTTTCATTAATAACTTTGTGGTTTAACGCGTCTGCCATTTTGTCTTTTTTATGCAAAACGAATTCGGATTTCAACTCCCAAATACAGCAAAACTATAAATGCAACCGTAGTGATTTAATTTTTATCCACTTCCATGAATTTTCTTTAATCAAATGTAATTCAACTTTAATGGGTTACTTCGCAGTTCCATCTTTAATTGAGCTACTCACATTTTGTTTCTCGCCTTTGATTGACATATCGTTACTCCAATAATTGACTTGAACTTTGTCATGATAGAAAAAATCATTACATAACTAAGAAGTAATAGTCCGGGAGCCGGCCACCTTTTTTACAATCAATTAGTATACTTTTTATACTTCGTGAGCGGCTTTATTTTAACGAGATGCCAAACTTTTTCCTCTGCGAAAATTTTCGCAAATAGGTCCTACGGGGTGCGCAGGGGTAAAACAGGTTGACGTGGTAATTACAAAAAATTGATTAATATCACTTAATTTTTTAGCTAACTGTTAAGTTTTTGTGTAAGTATGTAATTCAAAATAACATTTGTCCTACAACAAAAATGAGTCCATCAAGAGCGTCCCCACCTCAGATACATGTATAGATATTACTACATTAACAAAAATAATGAATATCAAGCTGATTTTTTTTCTGTAACTTAGTAAACATTTGCATAATTAAATGCCTACTTTGTCCTACAAATTAATTGGGCCGTTTTCCCATGATATTCGTCAATTTTTTGTAATTTCCAAATCAACGTGTTTTCCCCCTGCGCACCCCAGTAGGACCCATTTGCGAAAATTTTCGCAGAGGAAAAAGTTTGGCGTCTCGTTAAAATAAAGCCGCTCACGAAGTATAAAAAGTATACTAATTGATTGCAAAACAGGCGACCGGCTCCCAGACTATAAGTAAATTGTTTCATAAAATAGTTTATTTCGGCAATTAATCCACATATTTCAACATTTCGGGCACTTGGTAAACTTCCCTATTGAGTTTTTTATGGGAACTTATTGTTTCTAGCACATCTGCTTTAGAATACCAAACAATATCCCGTTGTTTCGGCCATTTCCAGTTATTCGCAGACGGTTCCATAGTTTTCACCTAGCATATTCGTCTTCTTCATCCTCCAATAACAAACCAAATATTCGTCGTTATACTTAACAATCACATACGTAAGCGTTTTGATCATTCTCATCTCCCTCAATTTCCACCTCACCAATTTTTTTATCTGTTTTCTCTACCTTCTTCGATTTCTTCTTGACTATATTTTGTTCTTCCTTTGCTTTTCTCTTTTCAGCTATTTTTTGCTGACGTGGATTTGGTGTAGTTGTTCTTCATTTTTCTTCTCTTCTTTCCTTCTATGGTATTCCAATCATTGATCAGAAGACGCTACAGAAGATGTTTTTCCTTTCTTTTTCAACAATTTGGTATTATTGCACGCTGAACGGACTTGTTTGTTCTAATTGAATGATCTTTTCAACAACTTCAAGCTCTTTATGTTCGTTGGAGGGAGTTTTTTCTTCCAACTGAATGATCTGTTCACCAACTTCAGCATCTTCAGACTCGCTAATTTTCTGATTTGACGGAGCGGGGGGGCTACCGCAATCAGTAAAATCGGTGTATATAGCCGTTTGTATTATTGAGGAACACATTCGTCATTTTGCAATTCGATCAACATGTTATCAGTTCTATTCTGAATCGAGAAGTCGTCGTCGTTTCCTTCTAGAACGTCATTTATTATTTCCGAGGTAACATTGCCTATTCCATACCATGAATTTCAAAAGGAGACTCAGTGCCCACGACTTCTTGCGGTGAATTATTCCTTTGAAGGTTCATAAGATCTGCCCTTATCTTCAAAGTCCTAAAACAAGGAATTATCTTCAACCTCTCCGATCCACTGATCTTCTGTTTGTCGCTTAAGTTTATTCGGCCCAATCTCTTTTTCAAAATAATCGAATAAATGCATAGTCCCCAGAATAAGGCCGTTCTCAACATTTGTTGACGTCGAAGACGAATTTAATTGTTATGACTATATATTGCATCGTTCCTAAACAAGTTTGAAAAATGCACATTTTCAGCATTGAATGGGTACAATCCTGTTTCCTTGAAACCATTTTTCAGTATTTCAACTACATTTGGAACCGTGGTCACAGCTTCGGCGAAGTTTTTTCTTGACATTTTTTGGCCATGATTGTTGAATCGTTACGTATGAACAACTTTCTTCCAGTGATGTTTGAAAGAGCGAAAAAGCGCAGTATCGAGGGATTGTATTATATGTGTAGCATTCGGTGGTAAAGCAATCACAATAATCCCATTCTTTGAACAAAATTCACTTAGATTGATGGTCAGATGCGATACGTGTCCGTCCAGGAATAGTATAACAGGCATGTCGATTTTGTTCTTTCACAAGCCAGAGATGAAAGATGTTTGTTACGTATCTATAAACACTCTCTCCTGTCATCCAACCATTACTTGTGTGTCCAATACCCCATGATTTAGGGACTGATTTTGTCACTTTATATGAAATTCTAACGTACTGGAATAGAAAATCATAGGTGGAGATAAAAATCCAGAGGCTGAACACATAAAAAGAGTTTATGTATCCATTTTCGCCATTATTGATGAAATTATAAACAGATTCCTGACCCTTACGGACAACTACACGGTTGTCTTTTGGGGACAAGTATAGCACTGTCAGAGCGGAGGCTTCCACGGCCAGAGTCTAGTAAGATTAAGACGGCTTCCGTGGCAGGACCGTGTCAATGTTGAGAAAGTAAACGTTTCGCCCGTTTTGTACCAACGAGAACAACACAGATTGCTACACTAAAATTGCACACGCTGTATACAAGTTTTCTTCTGGCCCCGATAAGTATGGAGTTGGACTCATTTTACGCCCCATGGGGATTTTTTCACTTTTTTTGTAGATAAGAGTCGTTTTTCGGACGCGAAATGTTTATCTATTTGAGAAATAGTGTCAGAGTTAGTCAGTCGCTTGGGTCCGTTTACCCTTATACCTACATCCACTTCCTACCCTGGTTCGGTTGACATTAAAATGAGCCATTAAAATGGCGACATTTCAGGAATTTGAAACGATATTTTATTTCTTCTTTTACCCATTGCTATTCTAGGCTAACATCAGTAAAATGAAAGTACGAATTTGAAGTAAACGATGATGTACTTATGTCGTGATCTGTAGGATCACTTAATTTCAAATCCTTCAGTTCCATTTTTGAAGACACTCAAGTTTTAAAATAATATCGAATTCAATTTCCGTTTATTGTAATTATTGCTACAAAAATTCCCTTCACATCTAGATTCACATTTAGCCACTTTTACTTGAAGAATATAAAGTACGTATTTAGGCAAAATTATTCTCGATCAATTCAAACGGTAAGATATCTTAAAGTTGTTCGGAAATGATATAGAAATTCAATTTTCATCGTTTTTCGCATTAAATTTACATCTTTGAATACGGATATCGAGTTCTAGGGCACGCATTGTTTTTTTAACAATCCAGAAGATTTTGTTGTAATATTTGTGATACCATATTTTGCTTCTTCGGTACACATTGTAACGCGGAAAAATTGAAATGAACATTGGTATGTGTTAGTGTCGTTAGTGAATCCAATTTTGTACATATGCGTGTGAAAGATGCATAGTAGGGCAACAAAAACCGCCATGGGGAGGGGGGGGGGGGTTACACTTCCTGGATACCATGCTTTTGTATGATCTGTCATTAAAGCGGATGTGTGTGTTTTCTTTTGGATGTCGTCCAGTAAAACTTTATTATATCTTCAGTCATTCCCGACCTTCCTGTTACAGGTTTGTCGATAGAGTAAATGTATGTATAAACTCAACTTGTGTTATGCTCTAATCGAAATTGGATAACTTTCGGTTGAAAGTTAGTAACCCAATTTCCGACGTATTCCTTACTCGTAATAGTTTGCACTTTAAACTTACTCTGTTATTACACCAACGATGTGGCCCTATTCAGAAGATCTTTCTAATTTACATTATAGTTGCGTCTTTCGGCTGTAATGGGAAAGTGTAAAGGTACTCATTGAAAGTCTATCTGGTGGGCGATGTTCTTTCAGGGGTGCCGTAGGGTTAATGTTAATTATATTAGTTATACCTACATGATAATTAGTTTGTAATGTAAAATATCTAAAGGATATTTTGATGAAACGAATAAGATTTGTTTAATTAAAAGACTAAACAAATCAATTAATCACTTATTATTATAATAGATACATCTCCATAAATTCATATTTCATCTAATCACAGATGTATACACAGTATATTATCTAACTAATCAACATTACCAAAACGAAGCATCTGCAATTTTAGCGTTATAGCATTGAATAAAGACTTTACTCAACGGTTATAGTCGATATCCCCCTTCGCTTGTAAATTTTGTTAACACATACAGTGTGACTCATTTAGTTTGGAAACACACATGTAAAATCTGAAGTTATTTACCGATTTTAACCAATTTTTTTTAAATATCAGATAATAAAACGCCTACTTCGGGACAAAATGTTAAAATAATGTTTATTCATTAATAACAAAGTTATGACAACTTAAAGTTCGAAAACTTTCTAAGCTAACAGTTACAAGACAACACCCTGTATCAATATACGGCCATGGAAATTATGTTAATAATTCTTAAATTGTATCAGTGGAGAAAATAGTTATTTTTGTATCTAGTGCGCGAAATGCCACTTTGGTGATCGAGAATTGATTTATTTAACGAGGCGCAGCCGAGTTAAAAAAATAGTCGCGATCACCAAAGTATTTCGCGCACGAGTTGCAAACAAAATTTTTTCTACAAACATGAAAAAGTTATAACAATTATTTTAACGTTAAAATACAAAACTCTCATCTAGTTTCGGTCCAGTGCGCGAAGTAAGTACTTCGCGCACGGCGCCGTCATTTCGCGCACGCTGTCATGGTAACGTAGGAAAGTGATAAAAGTAATGTAGGTAATACTTATTTAATAAAAATCTATCATAACTGTTAAACAGTAACATAATTTCCATGGTAACTACTGTCGGCGCAAAAAGTATATATTATACTCGAGTTTGAATCTGAATAAAAAAAATAACCATTGGGCTGATTCAAATGAGCTTGGTATCAAATTAAAGCCTATTTATTTCTACGTTATTTAGAAGTAACAACTTTTTTTTAAAATGCACTTTAAGGGCCATTTCTACGGCCGAACGATGCAAAGTGCCCGTTTTCGGGGTTTGCGACACGCTAGCTAAGTTTAGAGTTACATAAAAACAAAACTACTCGCTCAAATGGAACGAAATTTTAGTATGTTGTAGATTCAACCTTTGTTAATATGATTGTAAAATGGTATTATCAAAATTTGATTTTTATAGACGCTACAGACCATATTGTAGCACATTGCATTCTCAGGAACGGTAGGTCGTAGGAGCATTAGACTTACACGAACGTCTTCGTTGTAATATGAATAATAAAATGAGACTCATTTAGATACCAAAATTGTGTCACGTTTTTGGAAATCAATTTTTAATTAATTGCAGTTTTTACACCGCCGCTTCGGCTACAAACAGGGAGCGTGTGGCTTGCCAGTCCATTAGATTGTTACGATTCTCTCTCTAAGCGCCGGTGTATGCATGTATCTCTAATTTTGTCATTTTGTCATTACCGAAATTCGGTCAACTTTCCTGTTTCGTTTTCAAGGACAATCTTTTCTGGTAGTTGCTAATTTTTATAATTGTGATAATAACTTAGTAGCAAAGAAAATTATAAAATGAAATCCCCGGATTACAGAACGAACTTCGAATACCGCAGTAACGAAAGTATTAAAAAAATCTGGCCTTATCAAAAAGACAAAATTTGATAATTTCGAAATTTCGACTCGTGGTGAATGCGACCTGTGTAGTCAGCGGAGCTAGGAAATTAATAGACTGCAGATTTCAAACGATTATAATAGAACAATAAAGTATGCATACAAACTGAAAAAAATTAAATGAGTTTCACAATAAATAAACTTCAACCGGGTGGCTCCCTCTGGGTGAAATCTCCAATAAAATCCTATAACGTAAAGTGAACGCCAAACAAAATCCGTTGCACGTCATATAATGTGAGTGACGTAGATTGGGGGCAATGTTGCCAGATTGTAATTGAAAGAAGGTAACGCAAATAAAACTTCTGAGTTCACTCGTAACTTTAGTTATAATAAATAAAAAACAAAATCAAAACTTCAAAATTGTGACAGTCAAAACATAACAACAACAAAACATTACAAAATTGATACCTTATGGAATTGGCATTGGCAACGTTGCTGAAAACAATCCATTGTTACCAACGTGGCGATCATAAAATTCTGATGAAGTTAATGTTTACAGGTCGAATTTTCACGATTTTTATGCCGTTACATTTACGGCAGGGACGTCAATTATCAGCTGATTGCTGACGTGCAACGGATTTTGTTTGGCGTTTACTGTATATTACTTATCTGTGGTAAAATGTACAAAGATTAGTTTAAATCCTACACGCTTAGGCGCAATACGACACCCAGCTTATCTACAGAAGAGTAAGTGCAAATGGCGTTTTAGTATCTGCTAGGAAACGCGCTTGCTAAAGTTACTTACACAGTACGGCAGGGCAGGAAGCCAGCCTCCGGTAATACCTTACACAACGTAGACGATGGATAAAACCTTTTCATATAGCTGCTCTTTAGTAAACTGTATTTCCAAATAAAAGACTGAACATGAATGAAGGTAGAATGATTGTTCTGTAAACTGTAAAGAGGAGTAAAGAGGCCTGAGATCCGGATCCGGATTTCGGATCCGGGTTTGCAAAAGTCCGGATCCAAAAATCCTAGATCCGAAGTCCGGATCCGGATCTTGGATCCGAAGTCCGGATTCGGGTCTTGGATCCGATGTCCGGATCCGGATATTGGATCCGAAGTCCGGATACCGATCTTGAATCAGAAGTCCTTATCCGGATCTTGGATCTGAAATTCGGATTCTAATTCTAGGTCTCGAATTAGTACGTAGGTATTTTAATTTTTAACAACCGCAGCGCAGGTGGGAAATTTTACAACACCTGTACATTTTTAAGTGCTTACTTATGGTTATGGGCGCGGGCTATGAACGGGAAAATCAAAATACGGTAATTTTAGCTTTAGAAGAACTTTACTTTTTAGTTTTTATACTCTCAAACAAAATACTTAATTAATACTTTATCGACTACTTATCGACAGAATCGTAATGTGCTTAGTTTTAAAATATTGGACATAATAGCTAAAATGACTAATTAATTACTTAGTAGACCTTGGATTTTTAAGCAAACGCTTATTTATTTGTATTAGATACGTATTAGATATACAACTCTAAAAAGTAAAAACTTAAAAAACCAAGGTAAATCTAAATCCGTTTCAAATAATGATTTTAAAGAAAATGAACTGGTGTTATAAATGCTTATTGCGCTGATTCTGACTTTTGCGTGCTTAATTGCCTTTTTAGTGCTGATTTGATTTTGAATGTTAGGTATTCCCGCTTATTTGGATATCTTATTTCATGAGAAGCTTAAAATTTAAATTCTGTTACAATGTGTCCTTCCTAACTTTCACAAATCCATTATAGGGAGTAGGGGTAGGGAGTTAGGGACCCTTGAGGTCTAGCTGAAGTAAATTATTATTTATTAGTTCTAAGAAATTAACGATGGATGTTTACAATGTATCACCTTCAGAGTAGCTTATTCTAAGGTAAGCGTCTTAGCAGCCTACCCGTTTTAAAGTTTGTCAATGCAGCTGGGAGGGTCTTTAACCCTTTATCCCTTCTATTTTAAGGAATATCTGAAGTCAGCTGAATCTGAACTTGCAGTTTAAGTTTAACGTTTAATACATTTATTATTCGATGTGGAAAGATCGTTTTCCGCGTATAAATTTTGATTCTGATTTTCTTATACAAATTCGGATCTAATATCCGAGATCTGGATACGGAACTTAGGATCCGAAGTTCGGGTCCGGATTTCGGATCTGAAGTCCGGATCCAGAACTTAGGATCCGAAGTCCGGGCTTCGGACCCAGATCCGGATCTGCTTTCCAAGATCCGGATCTCAAATTATCCGGATTCTGACAGCCCTACTTGACTAATTTTAGGTGAATGCAATAAATAAAAATTTACCTAACTTTGTGCGATGTAACCCCCAATTGCTTATATCATCGGATAATGATTTGGATCCCTATCAGGAACGGAAAGAAACTTATACCCTATCACACTAACTCCCCCCCCCCCCTTCCCCAATGGGCGGGCAATGGCACTATACTAGACAAGAAAGAAGGACACGCCTCTAATTTGTTTCACAAATTGTAATTAAAGGTGTACTTACGACTTCCGTATCCTTACACTTTAAAGTCGAATATGTCCAAAAAGTATTCGAGATACCGAAAAATTGGCACCGGACCTTGAATCAGCATAAAATTTCACATAAAATCCATATCTTAACTCGGTTGTATACATACGGATCTCTTACAACCCACCAATCATTAATCTGGCTGATAGTGATGAAAAGTTTACTTCATGATAATTAGAATCATAATAATTGTAAGAACATTTTTAACCCTCAATGGTTACGAGGGGGTCTCTCAGAAACTTTCTCTTCAGCATATTTTACAAGCCCTTGTAAGTTGTAAATCGAATGGTAGGGCCTTATGCACCTTTATATGGTCTTATCACATGTCCCAAACAAGTCTACAGCTTGTTGGTCTAAAACTTGCTTCCTCAATGCACCACAGCAGTTCAAAAAACTTTGATAATGTGAAACCTGAAATCGTAGAATATTATAACATGACAAAGTGTGGTGTTGACACGCTGGATAAAAAGTGTGCTGGCTATAGTGCTAATAGAAGAACTAAATCGATGGCCGATGGCTTTATTTTTTCAAATTCTAGATGTGTTCACGGTAAATCCACATATGAACCACCTAAGTTATAAAAATGCCCGCAAAATTGAACGTCACGATTTTTTAAAACAGTTAGTCAAATCTTTAACATCTCCGCTGATGGAAAGAAGATATCAAAGTAAAAGAATATGTTACGGTAAGAAATGGAGTTGCAACAAAATTTGTTATGCAATGGCCACGATCGCTAAGTCTGTGTAGGTAAAATGGGGGTGGCTAGTTATGATGAGTAAAAGAAAGATTTTGTAGGTAGTGGGGGGGGGTAGGAAAAGAGGGCGTCAGTTCTAGAGAATGTTCGTTGTTCCAAAACTGAAAATTAGAACTACGAAGATGTCTTCAGTCTTGTAGTCAACAGTGATGTGATAGCTGAAAGAAATGTGGAATAATTGAGAAAAAAATACAATGACGTAAATTTGACGTGGTTATAATGAATGAATATCAAATCAAAACGGTAGCAAATATAATTGATAAATATGGTAATGTAAGATAAATAAATGATAGGTTTTGAACATGAAAAGTATTATTTTAATGTAATTTATCAAAACCATGAGGTAAAATTAAATAGTTGACGTTAAAAGGCAAAATGCAAAATATCAGGATACGATTAATGTCTATACAAATGATCCAGTAAATGGCAAATAAAAATCTTATTTTTATTGATCTAACAACCTTATTATTACAATAAGTACGTTAATTGTGTCACTACATTAAATTTTGTAATGTAGGGGGTAGTAAATGCTTACATTTAATTATTTTTCTCAAATTACTGCGACTGTATCTAGAATCGTAAACTAAAGAAAATATACGGCTTTCGTAAACTCTCGCACATATCAATTTGAAGAAAAAAGCTTACAAATCGTAAAAATGTTTGTGACATAACAAACAACTAAATGTTTTCCAGACCAAGGATAAAATAAAAACTCTGCAACTAGATTTGATGTTTCGCCAAAATTATGGTACTGAAACATCGAAACATCCTTTTGTTGTCACAGAAGACTAACTATAATTATAAATATAATTATAATATAATTATTATAAAATGCGAAGGTACTACGTACTAAAAGTTATACCACAATATATAAATTATGCAACAAAGTTTAAATTTTTAGGTAAGAAAACAAAACCACTGTATCAGCTTCCCTTGCGCTGTAACTTCTTACTGCACGACTTTGCAAGATTCTAGAGTAATACGGCAAGATTTAGTACACGAGAAAACATATTTCAGTAAACCCACAAGAGAGTTGTGCTTAGTGTTTACTTATCCTACTTATGCTGTGTACGCTATTTATTAATATTCTTCTAAAAAATCAACGTAACGTACATATTATTATGTATGCAAAGAGGTATGCCATTTTGTTTATATAAAAAAACGATCATTTCCATACGTAAATTGCTCTGGCGGTATATTTATTACATATTTGGAAGCTTCTTTCTTATAACATTACCATTCCTCTCGTATAAATTTTGAAAATGAAGTTATTTATTCATTTTCTACAGATATATGTAACCGAGACGTTTATTCATCTTCTCAAGTGTGAATAGCATTTTCAACCTTCTAAATTTCAATTTAGTCTTGAATAATTCGTCTTTGCGATGTGGGATGTTTACAATACTTATCGATTACGAGTTTGTCTCTATTTCAGATTGAAGCGAAGCTCGCAAAATCTGTAATGACTTTATTACTGTGAGTTTATCATTTCTTTCTGATATCTGATAAGTTTGTGGATTTAGTTACTCCTTTTTCATTACTTTCCCGTGCATATACACACGTGTATACATTGTATAGGGAAAGTAATGTAATTGAAAAAAAAACATCGCAATAGAGAAGAGTCTTGGCAAAGGGGCCCGTTTTGCACAGTTCAAAAAAGGAAGTTAGAGTAGTAGCTGGTGGTGAATTCAATCTTTGCTGAAGATTTTTTGGTGTGAAGTAAACCATTTGGCCATTTTCCAAATGTACACTGAGATGAACCACTGTTGGATATCGTCAAAATTCTCCAGACTGCTTCATTGCTGTTGATGTACCATCCCATCTGGAAGCCTTGCACTTCATCCATAATTGGTGTGGTCTCCTAAGTTGGAAAACAGCTTGATCGCTCCCTTTGTTAACATATTTGCATATGTACTTGATTGACTTCACACTGTGACACCATTCCACATTAATGTGTACTTGAAACATTTTTGAGAGAAGTGGATTGTACTGCCCTACCCATTTATTGTCAATTTCGATGTCTTCATATCCTGAAACACAGCGCAATTTGATTTTAGCAGTAAATCCTTCAGGATTTCTCCTCCTGTACATAAGGTAACCATTTTCACCAGACTGAGTTTCTTTGGGTAGATTTCTTGGAAATTTCTTAGAACAATGACCATCCACCATGCAAGGAGAATTTTTGTTGAGTTGTTACCGCACGGACCATGAATCATATTTGTTGTGATAACATTAAACAGGATAGGATCTTCTTCAGGGTTGGGTATCTCAGCACTTATGATCTTGTCGGTGTCATTTGAACGAATTTTTTGCTTCAGCCAAATCAAAATATGAGCATGGGGAAGACCTCTCTTTTTCCGTTCAATGGAGTACATCCAGCACTGTGTATCCCCAAAAATGCTAGATTTGGTAATGATGTTTATCATTTTGGTCAGTTTTTGTTTAAACACTCGAACTATAAGGTCATGGCGATCTGTAGCCTTTTGTCCTGATAAAAGGTGAGCTTCAGTTTCTGGCCATGCTGGATTGCAAGTAAATGTGATAAAAAGATCCGGCCTTCCAAACTTTCTGACAAGTCATTGCATCCTGAGTGTATTCATACATGTGTCGTAGACTGCCTGTTACTGAAGAAGGCAAAATGACCATCTTTCCAAAGTTTGCTGGATCACTATCATTCAAAACTGCATCTCTCAGATGGATGTATTCCTCACTGCGTAGTTTTGTTTGGTTCAGGCGAACGTAGAGTAGGCGCTCACTTTCATTCTTCGCATACATGTCGACAATGAACTGATGAAACAATTGTCGGCACTGAAAAATATGGTTCTATTGTCCAGCTCTTGACATAATTCTGAAAACAAAATTAATTTTTCAAAATTATTTTAAATGTCAATAAACCTGAAGGCATAAAAGTCCATGGCACTGACTTTCTTTCCTGGCACAACATTTCCAGTAGAGGATTAGTTTGAGGAATCCCAAAGTAGTAGCCATCTTCACCTCGTCAAAAAATAATAGGATATTGCAAGGCATCATGATCTGTGGGTCTCTGAAACACGTTGCAAGCTGTTGTTCCTTTTATGTAAGACAATGTCACGTTTTCCGAAATCATCACCAGGCATGATAATGGCTACTTCATCAACTGTGGGTGCATCGAACCTTTTCGGATGTTCTCCTTGTGGTGTCTTCTCTGCATCTTGTAGTCATCTGATGGCATTCTTTCTAGAGACCTCTTAAACAGCATTGTTTTGATAAAGGAACTGCTGTAAATCCAATACAATGTCCATTCTTGTGTTTGTAATCGTTGAAGCTCTTTGATTTGCTTCGGCTGTAGAATCACCCATAAAGTAAATCTGAAGAAACTGAGGGTCAACTTTAGGTTCTGGCAAAAGTGATCCGAGTCGATGATATACCTGTCCCTGAATCTTGAGAGTTGGCATGAATCCATCTTTCACTTCCTTGGAAGCACCAAAAGAAGTCAATTGAAAACAGGAATTATACTTTCGGATGTTGTCTAAGAAATGCTTGTATTCAGGTGTTTCAGACGATGTCAGTGATTTTAATGGTTCTGCAGGTGGATTCAAGTCTGGCAGCTTAACTTTGCCATTTGAACAACAAAGCCCATTGGGCTCCTGTTTCCACAGTGCTCCACAATGTCTGCATACAACATTCATTAATCCAATCTGAGTTAATGGATGGTCTTGGTACTTTTCAATTGATACATAAGCAAAAGTCAGTGATTTTAAATATTGAAAGTTCTTATTGCTAGAGGCCGTAGCTCTGGCTCTTTGATAACCAAGTCTGGCTTTATTTTAGTAACCACGAGAATTTTATAATTGTAATTTCATTGAAATTAGTGATTTGCATTATTATTATTGCACTATAGTTTATTTCGACCGCATAGATGTACACAAAATAAACTGCATACGTGGTGAGGAGAACATTCACCATTCTTTTCCAAACAGTTTGTTGATAATTTAATGCCGATTTGTATAATTTATGTTCATGGACTGTATTTACCCACATTGGCACTCGTTGGAATAATACACTGCTAACGTTGTAACGTAGATAAATTAACGTATACCTATTTCATTTTCGTACAAGTCATAATAAACTAAACTTTATGACATTCTTAAAGTAACTAAAATACCTACATATTCTGTAATTTTTACGAGAGATTAGACAAATAATAATCACGTTGATATAAGTATTACAAGCGTAATGAAGTAAGCTTGATCACTGTTGCTCTCGTAAATCACACTGTCCCGCGCCCGCCGTAAGCATAGTTCCCACAATGGAAGCCCGTCGAGGTGGGAAACACGTTTGTTAAACCCTAAACATAAAATTTCCCTATAGTCAGGTTTTAAACTCTTCAGATTCCCTGAATCGTGGAACATAATCACTAGATACTGTAAAATGAATGATCAAAAATCTACCACCCGAAGTTTTCACTTGTATTCGAACGTGTATTATCGTGAAGGGGAACAATTGCTGGTCTTAGCATTCCCCGTCGTCAATTTTGAGCACAGAAATATGGTGGTTGTTCCAGTCTTCATGAAATAACCCACAACTACACGTTAGCCATGCTACTCCACTGTTCATCGCGAAGATTTCAACCTTTTTTTATTTCGCACAGTCTCGTCGTGGCAGGTGGCATACCCACTAAATCCCTCCCACCTTTTCGGAGGCGATGTATCACTGTTTGCCAGCATTCTCACGCGGCCTGCATCCTACTTTCGTCTCGTCTGGACTAAATGTCTTGCGACGCTCTTTCTTCGGATTCCTTCTTGGACATTAAGCCCGTCTTACATGGTCAAATTTCTACATGTATTGCATGGTATTGCATGTATCTCTGTTTTACATGGTGATATTTCTACATGTTAATTTAAACTTAACACAGAAAATTTTACATGTAAAAATTCATGTAAGAATACATGTAGAAATTTGACCATGTAAGACGGGCTTTACTCTTTTGCACAGCGGTCTCACTGTCGCCCATGACTCTTTGGTTCTCACCGGGGTTTCGAGGAAGTTATCGGGTTCTAGTACCGTACCAGCTTCCCCCACACCTCTTGCCTTTTCCTCTCACATCTGCCATAGTGAAAGAGGGTGTGTTCTGTTTTTGAATATATACTACATGGAATGCGCTACTGTCAAAGTTTGTGGGTCTAGTCAGATCGACAAAGAGCGGAAACAAGGATAGAGTTTTAGCCTTAAAATACTGTTTGCGCATGATTGTATTCCAACATTTACCCTTTCCTTTCATTTATTTTGGTTTGAGCATGCGCACTGTTACAGTGCCGCTAAAACTCTATCCTTCACTTTCTCTTTCTCTTGAGCTGACTGGCCCCATTTCTTGTCAATACAAGGTATAGCCAACGCTCATTCCATGTAATATAATATTCAAAGGTTCTGTTGTATCGTTTTTCCCACAGTATACGCATTTGTCGTTTACCACCTTTCCTATGCGCTTTTTGTAAGTTTGGAAGCTTCCATGACCCGTGAGCACCTTAGTTGTCCAGTAATCCATGTCCCGATACTTGGATGCCACTCACCTTCTCACGTCCGGTATCAGCCGTTTCGTCCACGCCGCTGTGGTAAGGTTCGCCTCCCACTTGGCTTGCCACAAATCCCTTAGCTCGTTCCCTCAGAAATCTCTTTTTTTCCTGCGCCTGGACGTCGACCAGATTGTCTTTATTTAACTTCTCGCGTCGGCAGTCGCTAAGTTTCATGACGGGAACTGTCTTGAACCAATAATACACGTTGCAAGTACGTTTGAAATAATTCGAGAAAATGCGATTGAGCCAGACACCTAGGTCCATTTTTTCTATCTCTTAAAATAAAGGGTGTTTCCATAAGAAAGTGTCCAATTTGGACCACCCGCTACCTGGGGTCCATTATGTACTGTAAAGAAAATAAACTAACTAGTAATTTTTATTAAATTTTTTTAAGTGGCCCTAAACATTGAATAAAAATCTTTGACTCAACGCCCTATAACCAAAGAGTTTGTTTCACTGGTAAAACTTCTCTTAGGGAATTATACATAATATAACTCGTTTCTTCAATAAATTCCCATTAATTAATAATTAATCTTGGAATCACAATTAATTTAATTATAGGGTCATCTATTAATCAAACTATGATAATCCAAATTATTATCTTTGGGAATAGCTCTAAAAGTTAATTAGTCAAATTTAACTCACCATAATTTCAATACTTAAAGCGAAGTGGCAGCTCTAGAGCTTCTATTATGTTATAATTGCGAGATTCTTTCAAATAAAATACTTGACATAGGTATGTCTATATTTTAAACAAAATCAATTTATAATATTGTTTCTAATAAAAATTTTATATACACGCTCTAGAACGATGTATGTAGAGCTTATATCTTAAGTATCCAAACGAAATATCGTTTTATAAGACCAGGGATCATTTCTAAAGTTTCGTATAATTTTATTATATTCTTTCTCAATTTGTCCGTCTTAGCTATACATAAAATATTGTCGAGAATTTTGGGAAGAGATACAATTAATGTGATTTCTTCGTGCGTAAAGCATCATCTACGTAACGTTTCCACGCTGAATTTTGCACAGCATTAGAATAATTGAAAATTGTAAATGGTATTTAACATTTCCATTAGGGAGTTTGTTCAAAACTCACTCGCTATAATTAATTACTAAAGCGATTATGGTACTCAAAACTGCAGCTTTATTGCGGTTACAACATATCCATCAACTCGTTTTAAGCCTGTTTGAAATATGATCGATGTATGAGCACGTAACTAATAGGAGTAAAGTTATTCGATTAAACAGGCAAACCATTAGAGGTCCTATGAGCAGCAAAGTTCGTACATATCCGGATATTGACAGCAATGCGGACGTAAAAGGTATCGAGTATATATATATACACCAAATAGGATACTGTCAGTATGTGACATATCGATTGAATTTACACAAGCTGTAACAAATTAGGGTTTGAGAGTCGCTGTGCTGTAGCTATAGAGTTTAGAATTCAATTTGAACGCAAATTTGAAAGTAAATCTTTGGATAAAGGTGCATTAGTTTGCTTCTGCAACTACAAAACAGAAGAGAAGCTTTTATATATTCCTAAATCAATTTTCTATAAATTTACCTCCTTACATACTTTCATTGATCAAAAAGCGAAAATTGAATATTTACAAAGTAGGTATGTATTGAAATTTTCTTTTGTTATATGAAAGGTTGAACAAAAAGAAGAAAGAAAACGGGGCATGTCATAGTTAAATTTATGCGGTGCTGAATAATTTACATAACACCTCCACACCAATATTTAGCTTAACTATATCATAAAAGTAAAGCTTTGAAATAATGTCACCATCATGTAAATTAATTTCCGTAACACAAAGTAATTAATGTCACAGTCTCGTAAACGCACGCCAATAAAATCTAATAATTTCATCATACAAATATACCTATTGCAACTCGAATTTATTTACTTTACAACACGGAGTTGAGTTTATTTAAAATTATCCAGATTAACATTTTATTACCATTATAAAATAAACAGTTTCATTTAATTTATATTTAATTACAAATGTCATCAAAAGTACTTACTGAAAGACACCTTACCTACGTCTATTAGTTGATTATGCTTATTTTCATTACAACCATCACATTTCGTCTAAATTATTCCACATACTAACAGTTCAACAATAAGATTGATTATAATCGCCGTTTTTCAAAGGAAGTTCTATTAATTAATTAATAAAGGTACTTACTACTTATTATTATTATTTCAAAATTCACTCACGGGCGGTTACAAATGTCTTTATGTGAGATCTAAATTTATTTACTGTCAAACATTTAAAATATTGAAGGGAAAGGGAAAGTTTATGACAATATCATTTTGTGTTTTGTGTTACAACTGCTTTTCTCTCCCTTTTAAATGTAGTTTTGACATCCTTGATTTATTCAACGTGTTTATCACTGGTGCGCTAGTTACCATGGTTACCATTGTCAACTGAACACTATTGTTGTCCTCGTCATTCTCTAACCCCCTGCCTGGAACATTAATGATACGAAATATGGGTATAATTATAATTTTATTCTTTTGTTTGGATGTCGGTAGCCAGAATATAATTTTGGCCCAAAAATGGACGTTTCATCTGTGTCTATCAATCACCGACACCTGAAAAACCGAACAAGATCGATTAAATCCTCCCGGTTAATTAGTAAAACAGAATGTAGATCGAATAATTTGGATATAAAGGTTTTGGGAAAAAATTTGACAATCTGTCAATTAAATATTGAAGGCATTTCAAAAGATAAGTGTGCATTTTTATCGAAACTATGTTTAGATAATAACGTAGATGTTATAGTAATTCAAGAAACTCACTCGCACTCAGAGAGTGATTTGTTAAATCGAGGAGGAATACCAGGTTTTAATTTAATTGGTACATTATACAGTAAGGTTTATGGTTCTTCTACTTACATACGTTCTACCTTGTTCGACTATGAAACTATTGAAAAAAGAATTATTAATGGTGTACATACAATTATAACGAAAATTTTAGAGATCTCTATTATCAATATATACAAACCACCAAACATGAACTGGCCATTAAACTTTAATATAAATGTTCAACATCCAGCCGTATTTGTAGGAGATTTTAACTCACACCATAATTTATGGGGTTATGCTGAGAATGATAATAGTGGAAAATCTTTAGTTACTTGGACGGAGCTTCATAATTTGTATTTAGTTTTTGATGGGAAAGATAGAAGTACCTTTTATTCAGCTAGATGGAGAAAAGGATACAATCCCGATCTTTGTTTCGTTACTTTAAATAATAATTTTGTTCCATTTCAAATCAAAAGAGATGTACTGAACAATTTTCCACATAGTCAACATAGACCCGTCATTTTAAAGACAGGAACTGAATTAAACTATACTCCGTCATTGGAAAAACCTCGCTGGAACTTTAAAAAAGCAAATTGGGCAAAATTCAGTAAACAAATTGATAGTGACCTTCGTTGGATTCCAACAATGTCTGGAAATTACAATAGATTTGTAGGTGTAGTTAAGAATGCGGCAAAGAAATTTATCCCTAGAGGTTTGAAAAAGGAATACATTACTGGATGGTCAAATGAAACAAATAATCTATATAAAGAATATTATGAACACCCCACGCAAGAAAACGCAGACGCTATTTTAGAATCAATTAACCAAGGTAGAAAAGCAAAATGGAATCAACTGATGGAAGATATGAACTTTACCCATTCAAGTCGTAGAAGTTGGACGTTACTTAATAAATTGAATTCGAAAAAATTATCAAACCATAATATGCATAAAATTAACCCCAATTCAATTGCTGCTAGATTAGTCAGTATTTCAAATTCCGTACAGTTATCAATAGAAGATAAAAAAGGTATGAAAAACAAGGTTCGAAGTCAACGAAAAAAAGCTAAAATTTCCGAAGATTTAAGTGAACTTTTCACAACAATAGAATTAGGAAACATTATTTTTAAAATCAAAAACAAAAAATCAGCTGGTATTGATGGAATTTACCCAGAATTTATTAAGCACTTGGGCAAATTTGCAAGAAAATGGCTCCTCGGATTTTACAATGATATTTTTAAGTCTGGACATTTACCAAAAAAATTTAAATTTTCTAAAGTTATTGCAATATTGAAACATGGAAAATCTAGTCTTGATCCATCAAGTTACCGTCCAATTTCTCTTTTAAGCGTTTGTTACAAAATTTTGGAAAAACTTCTCTACAATAGAATTTATCAAATAATAGAAGATGTTCTGCCAATTGAACAAGCTGGATTTAACCTCAGCATATGATACCGTTTGGAAAGATGGTTTATTACATAAACTATATAAAACGATACCTTGCAAGCAAATGGTGAAACTTATTGAGGAGATGCTTTCAAATAGAAAATTTAAAGTTCTTATTGGGAATAAAAGCAGTAAAGTGAAATTCTTAAATAACGGTCTTCCTCAAGGTGCTGTACTTTCTCCACTTCTTTTTAACCCTTCGACTTACAACCTGGGTACATTTAGTACCCAGGCGCTTAGTTTTTGGAATAAAATCTATTTTGATCGCGGTATGCACGCAAGGCGTTCAGTAGCTGTTCATTTATCGTCTAGGAACATGTCTACAAAAACTACTTGGCGATAATCCTTTTATTTTAATTTTTTTGGATAATATTTAACGAAAGGTCCAAAATGTACCCAGGTTGTAACTAAACGTAATAAAAATTTATAACAGCTGATGTTTGTTCCCGTGAAACTTACGCATGCGCCAAACCATTCTAACCTAATTTCTACAGTTTTAGTATATTGTAGAAGGTGTATGTTTTGTGTATTGTAGTTGCAGAAAGTTTAGGTGTTTTAGTGATTGTGGTGTACAGAAATGGCTTCATCAAGTCGATATTTGACTGAAGCTGAACTTGAGCAGTTGTTATACGAATCAGACCCGGATGATTATAGCGATATAAATATTGAAGGTGATGATTTTGTACCGGAATCCGACTCTGAAGAAGAAGTAGATAACGTTGAAGTTGAAGAGTCTGAAAGTGATAGTGAAATGGCTGAATCTGAAGAGAATAATACCAAACACTCACATGGACAGACTGTTATAGCGCGAAATGGAAGAATTTGGCAATTAAATCCACCACTGCGAAAACGTCGTCGGCAAGCAGTCAATATAGTATCTGGCAAACCCGGACCTACAGATTACAGCAAGAATGTTACATCTGTTCGTGAATGTTTTCTTTTACTAATTACGGATGATATTCTTCGAACTACATGTACGTATACGAATATGGAAGCTCAGAGAGTATACGCTGCAAATAACTTGTCGAAAATATGGAAAGAATTATGCACACAAGAATTGGAAGCCTTTTTGGGTCTTTTAATCCTTTCAGGAGTTATGCGTGAGAAAAGACAGCCAATTCAAGATTTATGGTGTAATACGGCGATGGTAAAGCGTCCCGTTTTCACCGCTACAATGGCACTACACCGATTCTTAGCAATTTTGCGATTTCTCCGGTTTGACGATAAAACCACCCGAGAAGAAAGAAAAGCGCAAGACAAAATGGCACATATTCGTGATATTTTTGAAAGTTTCGTATCAAATTGTCGGCGAGCTTTTTTACCCTACGAACATATCACTGTCGATGAACAACTTGTTACATTTCGTGGAAAGTGTCCTTTCCGGCAGTATATCAAATCCAAACCAGGGCGATATGGCATTAAAATTTGGGCTGCTTGTTGTTCCAAGACGTCCTACGCACTCAACCTTCAAGTTTATTTAGGCAAAAATCCAAATGGCATACGTGAAACCAACCAAGGTCCCAGAGTTGTGAAGGATTTGGTATCTCCATGGTACAATAGCGGTCGCGGTGTAACTATGGACAACTTTTTTACTGATTGTCGGTTAGCAGAAGAGCTGCTCAATCATAAACTGACGCTTGTTGGAACTATGCGTAAAAGTAGAGTCGATGTTCCGGGTTGTTTTACAACTACAAAAGGTAAAGAAGAGCACTCATCAATGTTTGCCTTCACCGATAATATGACATTAACTTCTTATATACCTAAAAAGAATAGGTGTGTGGTTTTACTTTCATCACAACATCACGATAACAAGATCAGCGACCTGCCTGAAGAAAATAAAAAACCAGAAATCATTTTAGATTACAACTCTACAAAAGGGGGCGTTGATACTATGGACCAACTGATACGAGAATATTCTTGTTCTCGTGGTACTAGGAGATGGCCAATGAAAATATTTTTCAATATTATTGATATTGCTGCTTTGAATACATATAAAATTTGGAAATTGCTGAATAAAGCAAATGCAAATGAGACACGTTATCGGCGCAAGTTTCTTCTTGCACTGGGAAAAGAACTTGTTCTTCCATGGATGTCAAGACGTGCTGAAAATCCAATTGGACTGCAAAGGTATAAAAAAATTCAATGTAATATACAAGACGTGCAGATTATTTTATTTTAGATCAACTCTCACTGCTATGGAAGAGTTTGGCGTCTATCCACCAAAGACACAATCCCTCAATATCGAACAAAATGTTCGAAAGCGTGGACGTTGTGCTTACTGTTCCACAAATTTGGATAGGAAGACAGACCACAAATGTGAAGTTTGTCATAAATGGATCTGCAAAGATCATATGATTAAACACATGACAAAAAAATGCAATTTGTGTAATTAATACGTACTTACTCATAATAATATTTCAGGGAGTATTCAGTTTAGAATCTGTTTTGCTGTTTTTTTTTCAGTTTAATTACTTATAGAGTGAATAAAGTCTGTAAAATATATTTCTACTATTTATTTTAACCATACTAAAACCTATCGCCTTTGCTAACTGGCGTAATTCTAATTTTTTAAGCTGGGTACAAAATGTACCCAGGTTATCAGGAAACGTGACAAAAATACCTTGTAAGTCGAAGGGTTAACCTTTACATTAGTGATTTACCGAACACTAAATGCCGAAAATTTGTTTATGCCGATGACTTAATATTGTCGTGTCAATATAAAGAATTTAATGACTTAGAAGAATGTCTAAGTAATGATGTGCAAATCATGAATAATTACTTTAAAAAATGGCGACTTTGTCTTAACATATCAAAAACAGAAACTTCTTGCATAAAAATAAGGAATTAAAGGTTAAATTTGGTAGTAGAGTAAAATTTTTATGAGAACTACGTCATAATGTCCAGACACCAATATCTCGTGCGACGATCTCATTTTTAAAACTGAAGGGAAGTATAATACTTTGACAAATTTAGTTTGTTTTTGCGTGTACAAAGTTTTTGTGATTATTGTTGTATTTGCTTGTTTTGAACGATTTTTATATCGAAAATTGTATGATGTCATGTAGTTCTCATAAAAATTTTACTTTGAAGCACAACTTCAACCCTATATACCTTGGTGTAACGCTTGATACCTCATTAACTTATAATCAGCACGGACAAAGGGTTCGTCAAAAACTGAAAACAAGAAATAATATATTAATGAAACTTGCGGGCTCTCAATGGGGTGCCAATGCACGCACATACATTGAGAATATCGGCACTGGCTCTAGTGTATTCTGCGGCGGAGTACTGCTGTCCAGTTTGGATGAACAGTGCACATACGCACAAAATTGATGCACAATTAAACACCGCCATGAGAATAATCAGCGGCGCACTCCTATACCATGGCTATCTGTTCTTTCAAATATACCTCCAGCACATTTACGTAGAAAACAAGCAGTTAAGAAATTATGGAATAAATATCAATCACTTAACGAAATTTTTCCAATTTGGAACGATATACAAAATTACAGCAATAGGCTTTCTTCTAGAAAACCCTTTTGGAAAACAATTATAGAAATAGAAAATTTTTCTTTAGAAAATGAGTGGAAACTATTTTGGACAAACGAAAAGGTCTTTAATGTAGCTTTGGTTATGGACCCTACTAAATTCCTTCCTGGATTTCATAATTGTAGGATGATTTGGTCTAAATTAAGGTAGTTCCTCCACGACAATCTCAACCAAAAGTTTTGTCCCATGTAACCATAGTAACTTCTATTATTAACCATTTTTGTCACGCCAGTGGAAGTACACTTTTTTTCGGACTGTCCGCGTTGTCATGGAACAGATTGCGTATACAATCATTCGCTTGCCTAAACATATCTAATAATACCAAAAACGTCATGTTTCTCAAGGCTATATCTTCAAAGTAGACGGTAAACAATTCTCAAATGTTTTCACAATATTCGTATAATCCCTCTCTAGCATTCTTTAGTTTTTCATTAAAGTCTGGCATTTAGTTTTGACAGTACAATTGATAATGTGTCAGTGCCCACATAACACGAGATCTGCAAGGGATGTCCTGTGGCCTTATGCGGACATTCAGAAGTTCTCAGAATGTCTTTCGGATGTCCTGGGGACTTATGTGGACATATAGAAGTCCTTAGAATGTCTTTGGGACGCCTTTGAAAGATATGTGCTACGTGGGCGGTGTTTTTTGTATATGGGTTATATGTCAATTATGCCAATTTTAAGTGTAAATATCTCGACTTAGGGACGGTAAACCTCATTTAAACTCCACAGATGTTTGGATAACGTATTTAATAACGTATACGGCAAGTTTGAACAAATTCTGTCGTAAATCGTTCCGCGGAGGAACTACCATACGTACTGGTCATGGGCGATGTAATTTTATGTTATTTAAATGGGGTATAGTGCAAAATCCATTGTGTGACAAGTGTGATAATGACTATGAGGAAACTATAGAACACATTGTTGACCATTGTCCAGTGACTAAATTTCAGGGAGGTTTTACTATATTAAATGAACTAACACCAGAAGCTATCGATTGGTTACGCTCTATTAAAAATTTGTAGTTTATCTTTTACATCCTTTATATGCCGGTTTTTTTTTTATCTATGTCCTGTTTATACTACATTCATAAGACTAAAAAAAAATGGGTATAGTTTACATTTTTTTATACTACACAATGGAGATCTTGTAGTTTCGTTTGAAAAAAGAATCACCACTGCAATTTAAAACTTTCATCTCAATACCGAGACACCTAGGATAGGACAGATGGTAGACAAACATAGATATAATTGAAATAAAATTCTCACAACCTCCCCTTTAACAAGTAGGTATCACGGAGATGAGATGATAACTTTTTTTGGTTGATTAAGCTGCTATCAATGCAAAATAGCAGAAGTAAAATTGTGACAATCTCTTCACCTCGTTGAGATAAGCGTCAAACGCAGGTTATTCCATCAAATAATGAATAATTAAATTATGACATTGGAAACATGTTTCAAAACTATACCAGTTTCATTTTCAAGCCCAAAGAAAGAAATGAGATGGTTTGAGATGATGGCTGAAAACAATACAACGTGTTCCGGACATGCCAATACAACTATTTTCATTATTCATGCTCGCTTGTCATCAGTGCGGTTTGCACGTAAAGTAGATTTGCTGCGCATTTGATTCATTTCCACGGCCTAGGTATGTCAGATCGTCCTCTCCTTGACTTTGCTTTATATATTACGTAAGTATGTCTTATTTGAATATATTTTGACAATTTAAAACAATAAAATAGGTGGATAGCTGTCCAATATATTGCGTACGAGTGTCCTTGGGACCCTCAACTGTCCTACCTAGCCACAGGTAGAAAAAGAAAATTAAATATCAGCCTAAAATAAATCAAATATTTTGTCCTGCGGGAAATTTCTCAAAAAAATTAAAATTAGACCCTTTCTTCCATTGAAATTCGTCTTGGTAAATCGCAGAATACAATTCAATTTTCAGACAATCAATCAATCGATTGTCCATTGTCCTAGTTCCTAAGTACTTACTATGCCTGCTTATATAATTTAAGAACAATTCTTAGAGATTCTTAAATTATAGAATTCACGTTGTGAATAAAATCAACATGATGTGAAGAAATAAAGCAGCAAACACTGTGGCTGCACAGAGTATACTGACGGGAAGATTGACTTTGGATGCCTTCCTCGTCCCATGTGAATAACGACCCTTACTTAGTGCCCTTGAGGGGGGGGGGGGGGGGGGGATGACGAAACATGGTTGTTTTTAGCTTTTCCTAAAGATAGCTTTATCTACGATCTTACATCCCTAATTTTCTGAGATAAATCTTCAAAAACTGTTATAGGCGTGTTTTTCAAGCATTTTGGTTCTCACAGTATCTCACATTTTAAAGTAAATAGACCTATAGATTGAAACATTGCTGTTTACAATCAATTCGATGAACTCGTTCGTTTGCGTAGTGATCTATATCAATTTTGGTGTGTATTTCTGAACTTTCTCTGGTGCGATCTTTTTGTTCCGCAAATGACTAAATTATTCAAAATCTGTGCTTATACAATAATGCTTTTGACCCAACCATTGAATTAAATTCAATCGATAATATATACAACTTAGTAATTACATTATGGGTTAAGTTTAGATACTGGAAAAGCATTGTTGCGAAACCGCAACGAAATCGGAGCGCAAATTTGATTGCAGTGCTATGCACCAGTAATCAACACAACCACAATTTCCAACACATTCTGCTTACGTAACTGAAATTGCGCTTAATTAATGTATATGTGATTGGATTTGGAAAGTTATAAGTTAACTTTACGTAGTATAGGTAGATGCGGTCTAGTTTGCTGCCTTAGATTAATGTATATAAATGAATCGATCAATAGGTAACAGTATATTTGTGAATTGTGCATATATGTACTTAAAATAAATCACTCATGTATTGACGTTGGCAACTAAGTGATTGCGTATTTTAAATAAGAAGGAAAATAACTTTATTCAATTACGTATTGTCCGTTTTTGTCGATGACGTTTTGCCATCTTTCAGGCAGTGTCATAATTCCATGTTCATAAAACTTCTGATTTTTGCCATCAAAAAACCGAATTAAATGTGATTTTACATCATCAGCGTTATTAAAAATGTTACCATTTAAGGAGTTTTGCATGAACGAAAAAAAGCGCAAGGTCAGGGCTATATGGGGGATGTGACAGCACTTCCGAATCTAGTTCAAATAATTTTTTCCCAGTGGTATAAGATGTGTGGGGCTTTGCATTGTCATGCTGGAAAATAGCCCTTAGATTTACCAATTCGGGCCGCTTTTCTTAAACTGCATAACTCAATTTGGCGAGTGGCGTTGAACGAATTAGCGTTTAGTTTCTTGGTAAAAGTTCAAAGTACAGAATGCCTTTATGATCCCACCAAACTGGCAATATAGATAATCCTTTTTTGGTGTATCTCAGCTTTTGGTGTCGTCTGGACTGGTTCATCTTTCATCACCCACAATTTTTTCCCATTAACGTTGTTATAAACTATCTACTTGTCGTCGCCAATAATCAATAGTTTCAGAAATGGATCAATTTCGTTGCGTTTCAGAAGCGAATCGCAGATGCCAATGCGTTGCGTCAAATAAGGGACGCATAAATGGAGTTTCTTCACATAGCCAAACTGTTTTAATTTTTTTTTAAAGCGCGTATGCGATACATTGAGTTTCTCTGCGGTATCACGTGTGGTGTTATGACGACTGAATCGATAGTGGCCTTGATATGGCCCTCGTCAACTTCAAGTGGACGGCGAGATCGTTGAGCACTTTTCAGTGAAAAATTACCAGAACGAAATTTCGCAATCCAATTTTGGCACTACTTCCTCATTCAAGGCTTTATTCCCATATACGGCACATTGTTTGCGATGCGTTCTTGCCTTTTCGGAAATAATACATGAAAATATGTCTGAAATGGGCGTCTTGTTCTTCCATCTTTAAATTGGGATAAAAACGAAAATAAATAACTAATCAATAAATTTTTTTTACCAAATTAAAGGTAGAAGTTCAAACAACAAGAAAACAATATAGGTTAGGTGCTTTGAACGCGTTGACAAAACAAAAGAATGTGTTAATACCATCAATTAATAAAATCCGCAACCACTTACTTGCCAACCAATAGTATAATGCACCAAATATCTTTAGAATCCTACAAATAAGCAACGAAATCGGCATCATTAATCAAAAAACTGACAAGGCGCATGAGAAACAAAGAATCTACAGAAATTCAAGAAATTGAATAATATGGAATAACACTGAATTCCTATATTCAAGTTTACTTTAAACGCCGTACGTTTCTATGATAAGTACGACTTACAGAATGTATATTATCTATCACAAATCTGAAAGAACATGTTTACGTTTACTTTAAATATATTAGAATTTTACGTGCGCAGAATGTCTATTCCTTTGTCAAGTTGATATGATGTCAGAATCGTTTGGCAATTTCTCATGACGTGTGAAATATCAAACTCGTCTTTTTAAATTTTATTATGAATCAGGACAATTTCACAACATGCGACTCTTATCCGCTAAGGACAAGTGTTTTGTGGTTTGCATAAAGCTCGATTATTTAACTGAATTACTTGAACTAAGACTAATATTGTCAATGTTAAAAAATACAATAACTATTTGACTTGAATGAATATTCTCCAAACTTACTTTAAGGAACTTCATAATTAATTGTAATAATCAGCACTAATTTTCAACGACCTTCCGTGGTTCGGTCCGTGCGTCCGTTAGATCCAGGAAGTTAGCCACCGATATGAAGCACAAATGACGTCACCGTGCAAAGTCGTTAGTGCTTCATTGTGCTTCACAACAGAACCCGGCCACACCTACCTACGGTTCGGGAGATATCCAGCCTCAAAGTCAGAGGTTGGAAGTTAGCCACAACTTTTTTATTAATGAAGCACAAACGTTGCGCGATCAAATTCTCAGCGAGTGGCTTAAACTGGATGAAATGTACCTTCACAATCTTGTGGACTCACTGCTGAACAGAATACAGTGAGTTATTAAGTCAAGAGGACGAATTGCATTCTATTAAATGATGCTTTTCATGATTTCCGGTGTTTTTTTGAAAAATATGTTTTGTTTGTGTGACTATCCGCGTGGTGTCCTTAACAGTAATGCACAAGGAAGCTGTATAAAAAATGTTTTGCAAATGAACTCTCTTTGTTATACCGGCAAATTAAAGAACTGCATATAAAATGGTTGAGTACCTACTGTAAAAAATTACATTTTTGCCTGAGTGCCAACCGAATATTCGATAATGAGTGAATTTCAGACATCATTAGGAACCGCGATCAGCGGTTATTAAAAAGAAAAAAGAAAGCCCACAAACTGCCAAAGGGGGCGTTAGAAAAAAACATTCCAACGAACCGAAATCGATGTTGAAAAAGGTAGATAGAAAAGGTGCCATACTTGTCAACCCGTAAGTGTTTAACAATACATTTATAATTTCTTGTTCTGTATACCGTAAACGAAACGGGTAGTTTGTAGAAAAAGCCCTTAGCTGAAAAATTGTGTAAGGCAAATTTTGCAATATGCGTTTTATTTATGAGTAAATTAATAGATGAATTTGATTTTTATTTAGTTCATAAACTGAGCTGCACCGGAGCTGATTAAAGTAAAATAATTTTTAAGTGAGAAAATAAGGGAAGGAGAGGAAAATTTATAACCTCCTGTTACAAACGAGCATGAATCCATTTCTAAACTGTCATCTACTACTAGACTTAATATGGAGAATTGACAGCACCGAATACCATCAATGTTCATGCGTCATTGAATCCTACCTCCATGCTAGCAAGTTTTATCAGAAAACTTTTGCTTGTTTATGTTACTCTCTGCAGGTTTTAAGACCACATATATTCGTTCTTAATTTACTGTTAATAATTCTATGTACTTAAAGCCTTTTCTTGTGAAAATGTTTAAAAATAGTGAAACTTTTAAATATAAGTCAATAAACCATGCCACTGTCTTCCAGTAAATTTAATATCGGAATTTGATTACTTTCATGAAAAATTGTGCTAGGTAGCGCTTTAGTGCATTACACGTACCTACATTTTTTTCTAAAATGGAGGATACGCCAGCAACAAATTCAAATTGATGTTCGTCAAATGTAGGGCGCTTTTCTGAGGAGAAAAAAGCTATCATTCACAACGATAATAATTGTTATCATTTTCGTCTTACTGCCGCGAAAATGTTGCATTTTGTTCTAAGTTTAATTCTAAGCAGTTACATCTACTTGAATTATACCTTAAGTTTTCATTTCAAAGGCTATCGACTAATTTCAGTAATATCATTGAATAACGAATATGAATAGTTTATTCAATGGTAATATTAATAAAAATCGGTATCGTAATGTGATGGTTTGCTATTCGTTTGCAGTTTCTATTTAGTATTAACACAGCTTGCTGTGGTATTAATGGTTTTCACATTATACTCTAACTAAAATACACTAACGGGCTGTGGACGTATCGATTCAATTGAAAGCAACTCATTCATTACTATATCTTTTATTATTTCAAAGCCTCACTCCTCCCTATCATGCTATAGCGCTATCGCTATTATGATTTTTTTCACTTACTTTAATTAATACGGGAATATTAATACTATATCAATTCCCTTATATATAAAGCTTCCACATGAAATGAATTTCGTCACGGTATTAACTTTTTTATCGACAATATAAGAAATAAAAATATAGAAAGTGAAATAACTTTTAATATTAACGTGCAGCGAAAATTGTAACAGCAGCGTGTTGAAGATAATTGCTTCTAAAATGGATTAAATGGAACCTATCAAATATTAATAGCATCTAAACAAAGGTTTTATCTTATTTCGCATTCTTCCTCGTTTAAGATTGAAAAAGCTTGCTAGCAAACTTTATGAAATTAAAAATATACAATGTTTTAAATTAATAGGACACTTTTCATTCCTCCGAATTATTAAAATTTTTGTCGAATCAAGTTATCCAATTCAATAATCACATGGGTTAGTATAGACACCTTATGAATATCGTATTTCAATTCAAATGGGTAAAAGTAGAAACAAACTAATGAAACATGATTGTGGCGAGCTCGTGTGCCGGGTCAGCAGCATACTGAGACAAATAGCTGCAAGCTCATTGGCTGACCAATGAGAGCGCGGCGTCACCTGCCGAAATGTTTAAAGCAACGCGCCTCAATGCAGAAGATATTCGTTTTTCGATCGCGCTACAGAAAACATCGACCGGACACAGTGCACTAATTGCAAAAAGCATCACCTCGTCAATTACAGAAAATGCCCAGCCGTACTGCAATGCCTCACGACAGCAAGCGGGTCTACTAACAAATAATCACAAGCAGACCTGCACAATCTTGCCTCACGTATAGTCAAGTAACAAAGGATCTGACGAAACAACTTCGATAATATCCAACAGCTCACCTTATTTAATTCTCGGATGGATATCAAAGAGCTACTGAAGCAAATCAAGACATTGAGACAAACTGAAAGCGGGCTAAAGGGAGACACCTTTCACTCCAGTTCTCGAAAGGTGTACAACACCTTATACCTTACACAAAAAATTCTTTCAGTAGGAAGGAAACGGGCAGGGGCACAACCGGAGGAGTAAACCCATTATCGATGCAACTGGAACAGGCCAATCACAATGGATATGATTATGTAGAAATGAGTAGTGGTCAATAGTACTAATCAATATACTGATCTTTCACCGCCTGCCTACCTAGGTAACAATTAGAAGAATGATAACAATCGACACTGGAATCCGAATCATCAAGGACTAGAAGAAATGTAACTGGGCGCAATACAAACAACAATTAAACAAAAACGTAAAAATCAAGCGGAACTTATACAAGGGACTGAGGTGGACTCAAATTCTCAAGAAATAACATGACATAACAGGAAAAATCACTAGTATGCAGGGTGAGTTTTTTTTCACTCTTTGTATGGGGATCTCGGAAACCATAAGAGTTACACATTTGCTTAAATGGGGAAAGATTTGCTTCTTTGGAAGACTAATCCAGATACGCTTTTGTTGATTTAAGGAAATGCATGGCTTACTAGATATTGGTAAAAAAGTAAAATTCTCCAAAATCGTTTCAGCCCTTTAATTCGTTTATTTCTAAAGATAGATAAAAATTGTTTAAATACAATTTGTAGATAATTTTGTGCCGAATAACGTCACCGTACTAGTTTTTTAATTTTCCTTAGCATTTTGAGGTTATGAGGCAAAGTTGAATTTTTTAAAATGGAAACCATGGTTGGCTATGACGTATTTCAATAGTGCATTTTTTTCTGATTGCAATGATGTAAGGGTTGTATCACTTATTTTGATAAATAAAGGCACAATACACGTTTTCCTATTATTAGGTTTACAAAAAATCATATCCTGTCATGGAAAACAAAAGAAATTATTATCGACACACCTTGTGACACCTTTTCAACACGGACTTAACAGCTTTCCCAATTTTACGCCCATTTACATCTAATCTGCTAAACGCATTAATAACAACTTCCTGCCGCTCCTGCATCTTTTATTCCTCCAAATACAAAAAAGTCTAAAGGTGTGTCGATAATAATTGTGTACATTTCGAACACTTACTGCAAATTTCTTTTGTTTTCCATGGCAGGATGTGATTTTTGGTAGACCTAATAATAGGAAAACGTGTATTGTGCCTTTATTTATTAAAATAAGTGATACAACCCTTACATCATTACAATCAGAAAAAAATGCACTATTACAATACGTCATAGCCAACTATTGTTTCCATTTAAAAAATTTCAACTTTGTTTCATAACCTCAAAATGCTAAGCAAAATTAAAAAACTAGTACGGTGACTGTATTCGGCACAAAATTATCTACAAATTGTATTTAAACAATTTTTATCTATCTTTAGAAATAAACAAATTACAGGGCTGAAACGATTTTGGAGAATTTTACTTTTTTACAAATATCTAGTAAAGCATGCATTTTCTTAAGGTAGTTCCTCCGCAGAACGATTTGCGACAGAATTTGTTCAAACTTGGCGTATACGTTATTAAATACGTTATCCAAACATCTGTGGAGTTTAAATGAGGTTTACCGTCCCTAAGTCGAGATATTTACACTTAAAATTGGCATAATTGACATATAACCCATATACAAAAAACACCGCCCACGTAGCACATATCTTTCAAAGGCGTCCCAAAGACATTCTAAGGACTTCTATATGTCTACATAAGTCCCCAGGACATCCGAACGACATTCTGAGAACTTCTAAATGTCCGCATAAGTCCACAGGACATCCCTTGCAGATCTCGTGTTATGTGAGTAATGACACATTATCAATTGTACTGTCAAAACTTAATGTCAGAATCTAATAAAAAACTAAAGAATGCTAGAGAGGGATTATACGAATATTGTGAAAACATTTGAGAATTGTTTACCGTCTACTTTGAAGATATAGTCTTGAGAAACATGACGTTTTTGGTATTATATTAGATATGTTTAGGCAAGCGAATGATTTTATACGCAATCTGTTCCATGACAACGCGGACAGTCCGAACAAAAAGTGTACTTCCACTGGCGTGACAAAAATGGTTAATAATAGAAGTTACTATGGTTACATAGGACGAAACTTTTGGTTGAGATTGTCGCGGAGGAACTACCTTAAATCAACAAAAGCGTATCTGTATTAGTCTTCCAAAGAAGCAAATCTTTTCCCATTTAAGCAAATGTGTAACTCTTATGGTTTCCGAGATCCCCATACAAATAATGAAAAAAAAACTCACCCTGTATATACCAAACAGAAAAATACAAAGAATCTAGTACCTATAGAAGATCGTGGAGTTGATTAGACAACGGAACAAAAGCAGATGAAAATATAAAAGGAAAGGCCCTGAAGCGAAGGAAAATTTAAGACAGTGGCTAACGCCTTCCGTTCCAAATTGCTATATTTCTGTTCTATTTTTGACTTTGACTATTTGTGACTTAAGACAGCGCCCACTCCGTACACACTGGCATCACACGTAACAAAAATAGGCAGAGTAGGATCAAATTGAACAAGCGCACTATCAGACGTTAACAACTCTTTGTTTGACTGAAAAGCATTGTCACATTCTCGGTACCAATGCAAACTCGACATTTTTCTGACACATATTATGAAGGAGTTTTAATTTGGTAGACAAAATGGGGATAAATTTGCCATAGTAATTTAATAATCCAAGAAAACACTTAAGTTCCGTTAAGGATCTTGGAGATGGAGCCGACTTTATGACCTTAATTTTCTACGAACATATCAAGACTGTCTGGCAAACTTCCATCGCCAGTGTCGATGTTAATGGACCTAAGTTGACCTTCGGCTAACACTATTGAAAGTGCGATTTTATCAAAGGTCAAATTATCTTCTGACAATAACTTTTTCCTAATGCCTTGCAATCGGATTCCACAGATTAAACGATCTCTCAGACACTCATAAAATGGGTTATAAAAGTTTTTATGCTTTCGTTTGGCTCATGAATTATAAAATCTATATCGCTCTTAACGAGCCTTTTTGGGCGGTAATGACTGATTAATTTACCTTTGAGAACAGTGTATAACCCCGAGCTGGGTAGGTCTGGGGCAAGTAAGTCTTAATATTCCATATGCTTCACCATGTTAGAAGTAAGGGGACTTTCTTGTCACCTGACGGGACCACCTACCTACGCACATTTAACTTTTTATTTTCGGACACGGACGAATAGGACTATTCTGACGACTGTACACGCGTAAGACTACATTTATTAACATCTTCGATAGCATTCTGATCAAGCACATTTTTTCTGTCTCAATTGTCTTTTTTCAGATTGACAGTTCCTTTCTCGGTCAGCTAACATATCGTGAACACTAGTGTCACATTTTCGAATCTTTATACTGTACTAAAATTTTATCTTAATGTGCCACGGTCTAGTGCATTTGGTAAAAAGGACTCTTATCTGATGAAATAGAAATTTAAATCTAATACAAACTCAAGCTCAATCTGAGTCAATTAAATTAATCAATGAAAGATCACCTTTTTCTCGTACAAACTGCAAAACGGTTCCTCATTTTAAATCAATTTTGTGCAAAAATTCCTTGTATTAATGGAATAATTCTTAAAATCTATTACCTCCAGCTAACTTAAAATAATAGCAAGATTTTATCCATTAATTTACCGAGCTTTATCTGCTCTATCAACAAGGTAAAATTACTTTTTTTATATTTATATAAAGGATATTATACAGAATTGTGGTTGGTTGTATGGTTAGAAAAGTACATTAAAAATTAAGCTGACGTTAATGCAAGTGAAGCGGTAATAACAACAATATTAAAGATCAATATTTCTTCTTGGCACAGTAATCCGGGTTACTTAATGTGACAATTACTTATTTACATTACGAATGAAAAAGTTTCAAGGAAAGATAATTTACTCGTGATTCTTTCTGAAACTATTTATACTTGAGAATTGAGGTTTCTTTGATTGGAATGGAGTTTTTGCTTTTACGTTATTTTCTGACTTTTCTTGATAGATGTTTTTTGCTAACTCTCACACACGTATTTTTAGCGAAATTGGTGTTCATGTATGTAGTCAAACGGGAAATTACATTTTTTTGAAAGATGTAGGTTGCATAAATAAATATGAAACATTTTTGATACGAAAATTACAAATATAAGAATTTTTAAAAATCGAAGCCGTTATATTTTCAAATTATAAAAAAAAATCGCCGAAATCTCAATTAAATTTTGTATTTTCATGTGCTTGAAAGGGATAACGCTGACTGCTGAAGAAAGGAATTTTACTTTAATTTAACAAGATAAAGCTCCACTAGATTCAAAAAAGGAAATGAAGGTTTCATAATTTTTTCAGTTCCTTTACCGATACAGAATTCGATTATACGGGCCGCGAACTCGGATACAATTGCAAATTAAAAATCCTATTCATTTCCGAGGAGGGTTTTATTTAAAACTAATTGTTTTTTTAGCATTTTTATATTTGACTCTAATTCAATTGTAACAAGAGTGCAAGAATTTTAATTTCAACTAACCTAACTCTACATCGCTCTAATTCCGTAATTATTTTTGAAACGCAACACTAATACTAATACAAATTTAATTCCATTTATCTCGGATGTGAATAATATTGTTAAATGAACTCGATAAAGAAAATTACGACATATCTCATCAATGTCTCTCTTACATCTACACGGTGTATAATGACTTACCGTAGTAAACAGAAAACAAACATTTATCATTTTTTATACTATTACATAGTCCCTTTTAACATGTTACAATGTCGCTGACTCTTCATTGGCAATATACGAGTATTTCTTCCAGTAGAAAATCATAAACGGTTCGTTAGATTTTCCACAAACGCATGCGTGACCATTAACAGATCCGCAACTCCTCCGCAGTCTAAGACTGTTGGAACGCTTTGATTAATATAACCTACCACAGATCATCAACTATTACCCTCGACACCACGCATACCGTATGCATAACCTCAATGGCATTGTTTTTGTTTTAGACTTGTGTTGAGAAAAATTTTACAATTTACAAGAATGTGTAATTGTTACAAATGTTGATGACGAACAGCCAGACGATACCTCGGCGGAACATTCACTTCATTTTGAAGAACCGTCGGAAGAATCAAAAAATAACAAACCACAAGGAGAATATATTGGTTGGTCGTGATCTTCTACAAGGATGTTTACAAAACAAACCGAAGTAAAGTCGGATGCTCGACAATTAAAAACTTAAAGAAAATGTTGGAGCCTTTAGCATCGTTGAAGAAGTGTTGAGTATAAATTAAATGTGTCGTCATCACAATGCGAAAATCGCTAGTTTTAGAAAAAAATTACAAAAAATTTATCGAGACAAGCAAACAAAGGTTTAAAAGAAATCGGCCCATTAATGAATCAGGAGGGTTTCTGAAATCCGCTGCATTTGCATCATCTCCGATCTAGATTTTCATTATTAATCCGGGATCGGTCAGGTGGCTTTTTGAAACAAAAACCCATAGGTGGGGTAAATATGACCCCACGAGTTTTAAATTTAAAAAAATTAATTCATTAAATTTTGTGCATTGTATGCATTTTTTATTGCTTGCTAAGAAATGAAAAATTAATGTATCTATTTTCTGGACGTGAATACGTTAAATATAAGAACTACTCAATTCAATTCAATTAACCCATTACAAATAAATACTTATACTCTAAAAAACTTTTTTCATTCGTACCACCTTCTCCTCACTAACCCCACTCCTACCCCCTTCTCTCCCAGAATCTCCTTTCTCTCCCTCGCCTCTTCCCTTAGCTCCTCACATTCCCTAATCTCCTCACATTCCCTCATCATAATATGCCACATACTTTCCCTCCCTTCCCTGTACGTTCACGTAAAGCCGAATTTTTTCTTTATATCAAACTGCACATGAGACGTTCAAAAGACCGATACGTTATCATTATCTCTCCCCTTTATAAATGTCGCTTCATTTTACAATCAATGCTAGGGCACGGATGTTGATGACTCAAAAATCTTCAAAAATGACCTTAAATATACGCATTTATTAACCTTAAAAGGTGCCTTAAACATCACAAAAATTCACTCAAAATGAAAGAAAATGACTTCAAAATCGACTTATTTATTTGAATTTTATTTACATAAAAACACGTTGCACAAGTAAATATATTTTCGATGTTATTTGACTTTAAAACTAAATGTAAACTTTTTAAAAGATACAATACAGGTTCAGAATTGCAGCATACAAAATGGCACCCCTAATCTGCATTGCAGTGCACAACAAAATGCATGCGAAGATTATCAAAATTAAAAGATTTACGATTGTCAGCTAACAGGTTTTTGTACCTGGAGAAACTACGCTCAACATCGACAGACGTAACTGGTGCGTACTTGAAGAAACAAAGATCATTTCCCGTTAAGTCTTCTTCAAAGTCAGCAATAGAATAGTTGCCCCCAGTTATAATATCAGAAATATTATATTACCGTGTTGTAACTTGTAACCAGTGTTTTTTTCTAAAACCTTTTGAAGTTTTATATTATATATTGATTTTGCGATAGTACCCCTACAGTTACTTAGATCGATAACATTTTCGTACTTCTGCTACTCTATGTAACGCATGGGTGAGGCAAGTAACATGCACTATCTTGGAATACAACGCTTTAATTGAGTTGGCTGCCTTAACCATATATGGAGCAGCGTCACTTAAAAAAAGCACCATGTCATCATGTTGTACGACTTTGGGCCACAATAACAATATATTATACAACAAGCTTGGTGTTTATTGCACGAGAGAATGTTTACCGTACGAGCGAGCGCAACGAGCGAGTTACGCTAAATTCCCGAGTGCAATTAACACCGAGGTTATAACGAGTTGTATACGCCTATTTTTTTATGCTAGCATCATAAATTTGAAAAATTTTATTTTTAAACAGACTACTTGCATGAATGTTTGATGTGATGACGATATCGTTTCGTTGGATATGATTGTTGCTATGTGTCGTGTGTAAATATCGTATATGTCAGAGCAGGTAAAGATGACGTAGTTGTTTCTATGGTAGTTTTATTGGACGGGTGCAATAAAACTGGAAATTATGAACGATTTCTGGTTATCAATAGAGCCGTTTATGATGCTAGCATAAAAAAACATAGATTTATCAAAAAGTTTGAATATTGTGGAATATTTCTCTTTCTCCAAAATTTCAGTGGTTAAGAGAAACATTTTTCCAGTGTTGGCGGTTTCAAGAGTTCCTATCACCTCATTAGCCACAAATCGACCTTCTACGTCAGTCGTCTCATCAATCGACACCCAAATTTTTTTCCCTGCACGTAGTTCCGTATTTTATCTATTGTGTCAGCATAACATTGACAAAGATAATTTTTTCGAAAAGTTGATTCATCCGGAAAAGACCGATTCATATGTTTTTCTAAAAATTCACGAAATATCGAAATGTTTAGTTTTCCTAGCGGTATATTCGCGGCAATCAAAACCTCGCACAACTCCTTATTGAAGACAGATGATTTTTTATTTTGAGGATTACTTTCACTCTGCAACTGAATGAGTTGTTGAGTGGACGTTTTGCTTTTTTCCGCACGCTGCACTGCTTTCATATGTTTTCACGGCCAATATATTGGGTAAACAGTAAATCTTTTTTCTGCTGCCACCTTTGTTTCACACAACTTGCAAAATAAAATAGTTCCATCTGTTGAAAATACACTTTCACCGAACTCGGAAACAAATTTCCATAAATGGCACGCTAAGGATGGTTTAACTTTCGGCATTTTTAAAAAAAGACTGACACAAACTCTTCTCTTGCAATTTAGTAGTAGATAATATAGGTATCATTTGCGCTTTTAATTATAGTATTCACAAAATATGCAACTACAGAACATCACATCGATTACGTTAAGACAATATTTTTATCCCTGAAATTACGAGAATATTATCAATTATCAGAAAAAAGTCATAAAGTGTAAAATATGCGCTAAAAAACGAAAATTGCAAAATAATATTAAAAATGCCCTTTAATTAAAAAAAACTCAAAAAAATGCAAAACAAAAGTGGTGTTTTTGGAATCAGGATGTACTAAAACACATTTCTATGTACATGAGCATTGTTCTGGACGTTCAGAAAAAAGACATATCAAACATCCGCGCCCTAATCATTACTGTTTGTCTTGTACATTATTTACGCATGTATGCCTGCTGTTGTCAATAGTGAAAATCATAAAGTTAGTGGCCATCTTGTGGAATTTCTGTTTTGAGTGATTTCGTTACCCCATCTTTTCCAAAATAATAATTCTTTTCTGATCTTTTACTGCGCCTGCTGCTATCTGTATGGCTTTTCTCTTCGTCTATACTTGTTTTTGGACTATTATCCGAAACGTCACTCACAATTTTCTGCTTCTAATTTTCATTTCCTTCTTGTTCCGTATCAGAGTTTCAGTGATTTTCACTTACATGATCGATTTCACAGTCACTTTTTGAATCGATGGCTGCTTCAATATCATCTATGTCAGCCCATAATGCCAGAAAAACTAAATATATTTATTAACTAGATTTTTATAACTATAATACTTCATTATTATCTAAAAATGGTTTCGAATTCAAATTTTAGTTTTTTTTAAAAACATATTTTTTTAATAAAGATTTGTTATTTCTATTTCATTTTTCAATGCAAGCCCATGTAAAGTGCGTACATATTTTTATTTTGCGTATTACGTAATAGTAATTTCAGGTATATATTATTACATATATGTAATGCGTACTTAGACCTTTATATTCCAAAGAACATAATATGAATGAGCTATTATCCTGTAGTTACTTCAAAAAAGTAATATTAAATTAAAAGTACAACTACGTTTTGTAAACTGTAATAGTCAATTTTACAAATCCCAAGAAAGACCCTTTCAATTCCTCTCACGTAAAGTGGGAAGTGGTTTGTCGATATTTGTACATTTCACGTAGAATTCAAATGGCAAACATTTAAATTCCAATTTACTTTTGAATACGTCTAAGTATGATAACAGAAGTTTTAAAAGTTGATTGTAAACGTAGTTGCTATTCAGCGTCAATGAAAATAGAGAGGTCGTTACTATAATATCCAATACAACAATATCTAACCGAAAAATAGAAAAATTTTTGAATTGGAAATCAATTTACATTTACATGAGACCAGAAACGTCCAATTAGAAGCAAAAGAATCCTGCTTTTTTATTCATCGCTTCAACCAATTCTCAACTCAAACAAACATGTGCTTGATTAATTAATCCCACGTGAATATCGCTTAAAAAAAGAAAATACATGTTGAGCATTTAAACATTAAAATCGTTACTGCGTTTTCACAAAATACAGAATATTTCAAACACTGTAAGATTCAAGGGAGATAAACTTATATATTATAAAATTATCTGTGACGTGTAAATAATTGTTGATACAATTGATTTTTACAAATATACAGTGCTCGCCAAAAAGTCGGCACCAAATGGATTTTTTTTTATTTTTGATTTTTTAAAAAAACTTTACGGTAATAATTTGTGCTTGTCTGAAAACCTATTTAACCCCTATCAGATATACCGAGTGATTTTTACTTAGCTAGGAAATGGCGTTTTTCGAAATTGTCTCAATTCTAAAAGTGCTATTTTTTGTAAATTAAGCAAGATTTCAATGATGTTTTTTGATCGTCAGTCAGTTTTAGCTTACCGAACAATCTCATAACCAGAAAATATTTTTTTTTCTTTAACTTCCGCTAAAACTAAAGTTTTAATTTTTTGCAACATTTTCAAATTTTCACATAGCAAGACATGATTTCAAAATTCAATTTAATTTCTTTAAAAACGTTAAAGATTTATAATTGGAAAAAACAATAGAAATTGTTAATTATTCCTTTAGGTTTGTTATTATTTACAGAAAAGTAATATTGTTGCATAATCTTTACGTTTTTGGTGCAACATACTTTACGGGAGAAATATTTTTCAATGATAATGAATATCTATTTACGTGGCTTCTAAAAACTCTAATTTACCCTTGCCGATTAATTACTTTCACAAAAATCTTGTAAATGTTCGTTTACAGTTGCCTAAACGAGGAGATTTTTCTTTATTCAGTTTACATTTACATGTTTCAGTCAATTAAGTAAGCGGAATATGAGACGGCTGTGGATTGTTTTACTATTTAATTGACTGAATCATGTAAACTGAATAAAGAAAAATCTCCTCGTTTAGGCAACTGTAAACGAACATTTACAGGAAAAAATATGTTATTTTTAAATAATGCAGTGTTGTAGAAACGGTGGATTCGAAAAACGTCTTAAGTCAATGAACACAAGCGTCGTTTCTCCCTAAATTCAGAGTCCAACGTTAATTTCCTTCAAACACTTTATTAAGAGTATCGTGAAACGCAACCGTTTTTGAAATATTTGCAATTCTGTTCCATGTAAACATAGAGCGCTATTACAGAGCCCTAAATATTTTTTGAAATTTTCGGCTTCTCTGCCGACAGTTAAATCCACTCACGGCGCGGAGATGTTTTCAGCGACTCCGCACTTTTGTGGGCCTTGGCACAGGCCTTGGCTTCCAAAATTGACCACATACTGTAATCCATTCAGATCTGCCAGTAGGACTCCCATTCCAATAACATCTGAAAAAGTTGCCTCATAACAGTCCTGAAGCACTTTAGAGTCCTGTTGGAAAGTCCGTTGTGCGTCACCAAAGTGCTATTGGGGCCAAGAAAGAATCACGGATTTAAGATTGTTGCGGCGGTAAACGTCATGGTTGATTTTGACCCCTCTTCACCCACGACATCCAGGGGTGCCTTTCCATTGGCGCAAGTTCCGTCCGATATCATGACATACTTGGATTTTTGGCACTGTGCGATGGTTGCTTAGGTACCAGAACCTTTGGTTGACCAGATCCCGTGAATTTGGCGCTACGGTGAAAACTTCATCCGTGAAGAGAATTGCTGATTTTCGGCCCGAATCTGAAATTGGCGGCATCTTTGAAATTGTACGCGCTTGTTATCGTCCGTGAGCAGTTGTCGTGTTTGGCGTTTGTAAGGTTTGATCCCCACCTCCTTTATCGCAGATTATTATCGTACTGAGCAATCACTAATACCAATCTCGCGATACATTTGCTTTTGCTTCCAAATGTTTGACAATGGGCTTTCTTTCTCGACCCACACGGACACGGTCGAACTCTTTGAACTTCTTAATCGTTTTGGACACAGTCTGCTGAGGCACATTAAGCAGACGAACAATTTCACATCACGACAAACGCTGTCTGAATTTCAATAAAATAATCATTATTTGACTGCGTTCAAATATTTCTGCTGTAGAATGCAATAAACTTTAACTCCGTTATTTTCTCCCACCTTGTAAATGTATAAAATGTTACGTGTGCACCCCCTATACGATTCGATTATGAACTAAAATGAAATCTATAATTCAAAAAGTTTTTCTCGTATTACAGGGAATAATTATTATTCAACTGAATATGTTTTATTTTACTGAATTAGACTAACTGCAAGTTATTGGTAAAAAAGAGAAAGAAAAACTTGCATGAATTGCTCTTGGTCCTGTGTATAGCGATATACTAAATAGTGTTGCCATCGGTACGAGCTCAATTTACTAAAATGACTAATTATTATTATTAATATAAATTGAAGAAAACGATAAATTATGTAAAATTTGTTACAGCACCGAACAATTACCAGGTGCAACTTCAGCCGCAGGATCAGCACGTACGTCGGCTTCGTGTAGTTTAGCATCTTCAAGAGAATCGTCTACAAGCGCACCTGGTCCCACTCCGTATAAAGTATTAATGCTTGGGGATCCCGCTGTCGGAAAATCATCTTTAGTTTCCCAGTTTATGACGTCAGAATATCTTCATGCGTATGATACGAGCATAGGTATGAAATTTTAATTAATTACATGTACTTTGGCTAAAGTATTCCACGTTCTTAAAGCTCTGCGTTAATGAAACTACTTAAATGCAAACGTTAATGAGGTTTGGAATACGTCGGCGAACAAGAGAACAGTTTCAGTTACATTATTTCTCCTTACAATTTTTAATTAAATTAATAAACATGTATTAAATTATATTTGGAGTTACAAAGTACCTACACTTGATAGAACGCGTATCTTTTTTGCAATTTTAGCTACACTTTCAGCGATAAAACTTAATAGCTGAATGCAAATACGAATTCGATAGAGCTAAATCGCTGGCGTTCACGAAATATTCCACTTCATTACTTAGTAATGCCCTAAGGGCATGGATAAAAAATAAATTAAACAGTACTTAGTACTTTCTATTAAGTTTTACAAAATTTATTGAAAATGAATCTCAAAGTTTTACCTTGAATGGGGATTTAAAAAGTTTTTCTAATAAATCCACTTGAATTGACAGAGAACCGTTATTAAAAGAAAAAAATTCTGGCAAGTTGCCACGAGACTTCCCTCGTATTAACACTTTTTTCAAAAAATAAATACTACTGAATTCAGAAAAAAATACTCTTAAACTGCATAAAAAACTGCAATTTTATCTTATAAAAAAATGAGTGCCGCCATTTTAGCTTACACCGGAAGTGGCGTAATCAAAGGTAATATCAGCATTTTCGTTCTTGGCCCGAATGCAATCGATTGGCGAAAACCGCATTTCGATAACTTTAATAGTTTCTGAGTATAGAGCGTTGCAGTCATTTTTTAAAAATGATTTTTTTAACACATTTTTCAAAAAATAAGTATAGCACAATATATATTGCTGAATTCAGAAAAAAATACTCTTTTAAACTACATAAAAAAACTGCAACTTTATCTTATAAAAAAATGAGTGCCGCCATTTTAGCTTACACCGGAAGTGACGTCATCAAAGGTAATATCAGAATTTTCGTCCTTGGCCCAAATGTAATTCATTAGCGAAAACCGCATTTCGATAACTTTAATAGTTTCTGAGTATCGAGCGTTGCAGTCATTTTTTAATAATTATTTTTTTTAACACTTTTTTCAAAAAATAAGTATAGCACAATATATATTGCTGAATTCAAAAAAAAATTCTCTTTTAAACTACATAAAAAAAACTGCAACTTTATCTTATAAAAAAAATGAGTGCCGCCATTTTAGCTTATACCGGAAGTGACGTCATCAAAGGTAATAACAGCATTTTCGTCCTTGGCCCGAATGTAATCGATTGGCGAAAACCGCATTTCGATAACTTTAATAGTTTCTGAGTTTAGAGCGTTGCAAGGAATGTGTACGTACAGACTACAGACTACAGACTACAGACTACAGACTACAGACTACAGACTACAGACGACAGACGGAAAATTTTTTTTTGCATATTTTGAATCTACGTATTCGGAAACGCAAAGATATGTAAAAATTTCCATAGGTCAAATTTTTTTTTTTGGAAAACTAATACAATACTTCCCTTTTACTTCGTACTCGGGAAGTAAAACATTTATTAATAAGATTATCCAAGGTAATTTTACTCGTAACTATAGGTGTATTTTGTTTCAATTCAACATGCTTTCGTTAATGAGATAGGCGTCGGGGTTAGGCTCAAAATTGTGATTGGAAATAACGCCATGTTAATTATTGTAAATTTGTCACTTATAATTGCACAAGAGGTTTGTATTTTACCGAGTAAATTTGGGTTGTTTAATAAGAATCTGTTGCCTAGCAATTAGACGAGAAAAACTGTCAACCAATAAAAATGCGACACCGAAGGTGGAGCATTTTTAGGTTGACAGTTTTTCGAGTCAAATTGCTAAAGGAAACAGATTAGAATTTAAACAACACAAATTTACTTGGTATAAATAAAAATCTCGAGTGTAATTCGGCAGGACAATTTAACGAACAAGAAATTTAGAAATCCGTTCGTAAATGGACTCATTCTTAAAATAAGACAAACATTATGCAATAAATTATTCGCAAATGTCAAACTATGTATTTATACGGCGGGCACGGATACTGCGATAGTTGATTAGAATTTGAAAGTGAAAAAACCACTAGTGTAATTGTCACCGAAAAAGAACCCAAAAGTTTAAATATGGGTGATATTTTTGACGAATTGGTCAACTACAGAGATCCAAGATTTTTGAGCAACAGGAGAAGATGGCATTCAATCTAGTGTATTTTCTGGAAGTACTTTCTCAAGAATCGCATTCTACGTTAGGTTTTTCAAATTAAAATATGCACCAGAAGAGGACATGTTGTCTCATATAAGTGGCGTAACTAATTTTTTAAAACTCAAAATTTCCACTCAACTCAACTAATTTTTTCCATCGACTATCCCATTCTGTTATAAATTCCTTAGAGAATTTCACAACTTCCTCAGCTCGCGAAACCTGTTGCACATACCAACCTTAGCTTCCTCTTAGTTGCAACCCACTAAATTACAACATTATTCTTTGAAGAATCACACTTTGTGACCAAACATGGTTGAAAAACACTACAATGTTGACATGCAGTATCAGCAGGCGTCTAACTGACCATTGACGTCATTAACCATAACAAAACTCCGGTTTATGCCGCACACCCTCGGAATTACAACGTATTGAAACTTGAACGATAAACGTACCGAACTCACTTATACGAGGAGCATTCAAAAACTTCTCTCGCCAAATAACTGTAAATTTCGCCCATCACATTTAAATTCATTCAATCCTGATTCACACCACCGCGGTCACTAATTTGTTGCTTTTTACGACAAGCAGTTCCCCTGCGGTAGGGTTATTCTTCCCCCCTTCCTACACAGAGATGAAATTCAATCTAAAAGAATAAGGTCTTACATTTAACAGTGTTTTTTGTTGTTTCCGACGGTACGGTTAATTGTTGAAGTGTCTGGGACAAAAGTGTCCTCATTAGATTAGCGTGGTGTCCTTAGTTGTGCAACTATTCAATATAATTTCTATTCGTGATCCAGGTCAATACTTATAGAACAAAATTTACCCAAGATCGTTATTTATGCAGCAATTTCGTGGAAGAAACGTCTAAACGCTTTGCATCAATGCCCAATAAGCGAATTTCATGAATTTTTATAAAAACTTGTTAAAATTGTAATTTATGAACCAATTTCGTTAGCAAAATGTCCAAAATAGGTGCCGAATGAGCGAATGTATTTGTTGGGGATTAAACAGATTTTGATCAAAATGGCTACTTATGTGGAAACAAGGTCCAAACTCATTGCATGCTCAATAAGAAAATTGTATGTATTTTAGGTTACCATATGGTGAAAGTGAAAAAGAACTGTAATCAGGATTACAACACTTGCTGGATGTGTGTACGGGAGACCGGAAACCATTTTGAATATCTATTAAAACAAAAAGAACAACAGATCTGAATGATAATAATTCACAGCAAACTAAATGAATGAAGTGGTTTACTGTTTTGTTGCGTGCGTGTCATAACGCAAAACGAATAATTCAAAAAATATATAAATTGAAATCCATACTTTGCGTGAAAAAGTGTCACAAAATAGGGATAAATATTGATTAAATAAAATAAATGGGTGTCACCAAACCTTCCCCATATACAAAAAATTTATTGATCTTAGTAGATACAGATCCAGCTAATAAGGATTAACGATTAATTGATATTTTAATTACGACATATTTCGGCAATAATTGCAATTGTCATCATTAGGTAAAGCTAATCAAGCTAAACGGTGTGAGTTAATTAATAAATACATTGAAGGTTGAAAAAGCAAAATTAATGAAAGGGACACTCGCAATCGCGTGGTGTCAGGCGAGTTTCCACTAGAAGCAAGTGAACCAAACCAGATGGAAAGGGAACAAAGCAATTAATAAAAGATGATTAAAAGAAAATCAAAGTCACGCATATCAAGATCAATAGATTTCGGGAATGGCCCATTTGGACGCGACCGGTTGAACGCGACCGTTTGAACGCGACCGTTTGAACGCAGGGACTTTTGAACGCAGGGACGTTTGAACGCAGAGACGTTTGAATGCAGAGACGTTTGAACGCAGGGACTTTTGAACGGAGGGACGTTTCAACGCAGAGACCTTCGAACACAAAATTAAAATTTTTTTTAAACTATTACCATTTAAGTTTAGTTTAGAACACATTAACAAAAACTGAGAACCTGTAAATATGTGTTAAAAGTTTGTGTATTTATATATTTAGAAAAGAAAAAAAAAGAAGACCATTGTAAAAACCTTCGTGTGAGGGCGGACCTCTGTGTACATGGGGGCGAAGCATATTGAATCGTTGCTAGGACCTCTTAAGTTTTTTTTTTAAAACAGGTTCGCGTCTGCCACCTAAAAATACTTTTAATATTTAGACGTAGGTCTTTTTTTGACCTAATAATAATCAATTAATTAGTGGACTTTAAGGGATGTGGACAAAAGAATGAATGGATTTTGAGGGCGGTGGACTAAAGAACTAGTGGACGTAGCGGCCAGTGGACAAAAGAATTAATGGAATTTGAAGGCGGTGGACGAAAGAATTAGTGGACGTAGCGGCCAGTGGACGAAATGGAATGGATGAAACGTCACACAATCGATTTTTTATAATGTAACAAGTAAAACCTAATACATAAGAAAATGTCAAGAATATAATAAAATAGTAAGATAGCACTTCCTAAATAGAATTTTGTCTTTATCGCGAAAGTTCGACGATCTAACTGTAAGTCTTTAACAAAAACAATCATTTTAGACTACATATTTACAGGTGCTCAGTTTTTGGTAATGTGTTCTAAACTAAACTTAAACGGTAATCATTTAAAAAATAATTTAAATTTTGTGTTCGAAGGTCTCTGCGTTCAAACGTCCCTGCGTTCAAACATCCCAGCGTTCAAATGACCTGCGTCCAAACGTCTCTGCGTTCAAAAGTCCCTGCGTTCAAACATCCCTGCGTTCAACCGCCTCTGCGTTCAAACGGCCGCGTTCAAACGGTCGCGTCCAAACGTCCTAGACCCATAAATTTCTTGTATGGGGAAGGTTCGGTGACACTCATTTATTCACTTTTATTTAATCCAAAAATTAATGTATGGGGGGCAAATTATTAAAAAAAGTTTATTTCTCCTAATACTTCAAATTAATATATTTATATTTATATTACGCAAGAAAGTTTTTGTAGCACATCACCCCCATTTTGAATAAAAAATATAGCAATAATTGTAGATAATTAAAGGTCATGTAAAAATCATAAGTATTTATTTGTTAATTCGCACATAAACAAGGGAAATGTGATATTTTCTTAAAAAACCAAAGCCTCTTGATAAACTCAAACTCAAGAAAACTGAAACTGAAAATATGTGTTAGTTCCGACAAGTTCCATGGAGAGATTTTTCATTCATTTAGGTAAAGTAACTTTTAATAAATATAGCAACTACAACACTGCAAATGCCAAAAACCACAATTAAAATTTCTTAAATCGGACACATTTCGATAGCAAAACTATCATCATTCTCAAACAATATTACAGTTATATTTTTGTATAACTGACAATAAATAACGATGTAGTCAATTTTGTGTGAAGAAAACAGCGCTGTTATCTGTAGGACACCCTTTACGTAACAGTAGCAACGTCGCCCTACAATGAAGTGTATCAATTATTCCTGATGAGTGATAATAGTAAATAATATTGTTTATTAACATACGTCATGAATGCAAAATGCAACACGTGTAAATCTGCGCTTTTTTTTAGTTCAAAATGGGGTGACGAACAGGTACCGTTGTGTGCATGTTCGCAGACAAATAAAATCTAATTCACGTTAATAATAACAACGTGTTAAACTGAAAAAAATGAAAATATATTCATTTGAATGGAAGTTGTCATGTACAAACACTGTTAATTATGAATTTCATAATTCCTATGAATGTCTGTACAAAGAACCATTTCATAACAGACATGCAACAAAAAATAAAAATGTTATTACTTTCCTTTGATTTCAAAAACTTCAAAGAAATTTTTCTACTTTACAAATCGCTAGAAAATTATAAAAATATATCATAATAAACTTCTTATATCTTTGATGATATTTTCCAAGTTTCAAAGAAGAAGCGCGAATATATTTTATGAAATAACAGCACAATCATTTGAAACGATTGTGAAAGTTTTGTTTGAAGTTGCAGTTGGAGGTATTTGAAAAGAAATTCTATACACCCTTGAAGTATAATTGTGTCGAAGATTTAAAAGAATATAGATAAATCTTGTGCAGAGATTGCGAAAAAAAATCTAGATTGTAGACGACCTACTTGTATAACTGGTATAAAGCCGAACATTTAAATGTAGGCTATAGGGAGACTTTTTCAAGAAATGGATTTGTATTCAAAGAGCGCTTACATATGCAACAAAATTAGGGTTTCAGTTAGTGGGGAATAATTCAAGTTAAGTTAAGGGATTTCGTAACATTTTTAATAACTATCTTTGCCATAAAGGAATTGACCTACGTTAGGTACATGCATAAGCGTAGTGTTTAATATGAAAAATTGCTGTTGCTTCAGCAAACAATTTTTTAATAAATAATAACGCTCAATAATTAATCAATCTTCTCCTAGATGGCGGTAATATAATGGCATTACCAGAGCCCAGTAGATTAACAGAGTACCGCGACCTCCGCCATGTTTAGTCCTTTCCGCGCTTCAGTAAAATTTGTAAATCCACAGTATCGTAAAATAATACTTCTTATATCAATTTGTTTTATTAAATTCGGATATTCCGACTAATTTAGTCAAAACATCGTCCACCTTACAGAGCGTGTATAGGGACTGAAGCGCGAAAGGACTAAACATGGCGGAGGTTACGGTACTCTGTTAATCTACTGACTCTGGACATTACGACGCGACGTTTAGGAAAAGATAGGCACAATGTAAATGATTGAATAAAGGGACTAGTTTTAAAAAATAGTTATTTTTGTATCTAGTGCGCGAAATGCCACTTTGGTGATCGAGAACTAATTTTTTTAACGGCTTAAAGGTTTACTTACGTTTGTTTACTATCGAATATACTTGTGCCATACACATATACATATACACACAAATATACATATTAACGTATACATATAAATGCACCTAAGGGTACTACAGATGAACCTTAACAATAGGAGGCCAGCCTTTGACTTAGCAGTACAAACCGCGCGAGCGTTACAGATAGACCTCTTAGGGATATCTGAACCAGGCCCATCATCAACGAGGACTGACATCCTGGACTCTAGCACCAAGGCTGGAATACTCGCCACTAACCGGAGGGTGGCGATCAAGGCGGCAGGAGGAGGTGATCTATACGCCTGGGTAGAAGTTGACGAGTACTTCATTTACAGCGTATATTTCTCCCCCAACGAAGATGACACGTCCTTCGAGAAAAATCAAGGAAAAGCAAGGAAAGCCATCATAGCCGGCGATTTTAACGCGGCCTCCCCTGTTGGGGATCCGTAAGAACCGCAAGAAGGGGAGACATACTTTTAGATTAGATTAGCTTATTAGACCTCTGCGTAATGAATCAGGGGGACCTGCCAACTTTCGTGAGGGGAAGACAGGAAACTCACCTCGACCTGACGCTAGCCATGGCCGGAGCAAAGGACTCGACAGGGGCCTGGAGAGTACTGGAAGATGAGACTCTTAGCGACCACCGCTACGTCGCATGGGAACTCCAACCAGGGCGACGCACGCAGAGCGAAAGCCACCCTCCTTATACCCTAGGATGGAATGACAATAAAATCGACACACTGGCACTCACCCGTGAAATTGAGCTACTCCAACTACATCACATGATCGGAGCGGCCGAACTCAGAAGACAGCTGAAAAGAATATGTACTCTTGTGATGCCAAGGAGGAAAAGGGCAGGCAAACAGGTCTACTGGTGGAACGATACTATCGCCGCGGCCAGGAAACAGTGCGTATCAGCTAGGCGCGACGTCCAAAGGAGCAGAAAGGCCGATAGACCCCTGGAAGGCCCACTGTTAGAATGGAAGAAAGCTCGCTCAACGTTGAGCAAACTAATACATAGAATCAAAAAATTGCATTGGAAAACACTATGCAAGGAACTCGACCACGACGTGTGGGGCAGGGGCTATAAAATAGCAACCAAAAAAATTGCCCGAAGGGACACCCTCATCGGATGGTCAGATGCTGAGTATCACGACATAATCAAGAAACTGTTCCCAAAGAGAGAGGGAAGATATCGGGACCAGCAGACGATGCCCGACTTTCCTAAAGTCACAGCGAATGAAGTAAAGGCGGCAGCGAGGGAGCTACCCAACAAAAAGGCCCCGGGCCCGGACTTGGTCCCGGCCAGATAGTGAAGCGGGTGGCAATATCGAAGCCCGGCATATGGGCCGACCTGACCAATACGTTCATCTCCCGAGGCATATACCCCAGCGAATGGAAAGAGGCAAACCTGATACTGATACCCAAATCCCAAGGCTCATTTAGACCGATATGTCTCCTCGATTTTGCTGGGAAGATATACGAAAAAATAATTAAAAAAGGCTGGACCTGGCAATAGACGGTAAACTGTCCGATCGGCAGCATGGCTTTCGAAAGGGGAGAGCTACCACCGCTGCAATCTTGGAGATCGTCGACCTTCAGAAGAAAGCGAACACGGGGACCCATAGAACGAGGGAGGCATGTTTGGCGGCATCGCTAGACGTGCAAAATGCGTTTAACTCCCTGAGGCACGAAGATATCCTCACAGCACTGGAACAACTAGAGGTACCGAACTACTTACAACAAACAGTTAGTAGCTACCTTAAGAATCGGGTGATAATATCAACAACTCCCGAAGGACGCAAACACATGTTCACCCTTGAAGCCGGAGTGCCACAAAGCGGAATTCTAGGGCCCACGCTGTGGAATGTCACATACAACGACGTATTGGGGATACAAGTGCCGAACTGTGTACAAATTATAGGATTCGCAGATGACCTGACCGTCGTCGCTACTGATAGGTGTCTGGGCGAAGCCGTGAGCAAACTACAGCACACCATAAGGAACATCGCAGGCTGGATGGCAGCAAGAGAACTGAGACTGGTCCCACAAAAAACAATGGTGGCCCTCCTCACAGGAAGGAGGAGACTGGGAGAGGTCACATTGGAGGTCTTGGGCCTCGTTAAAAAAATAGTCGAGATCACCAAACGTATTTCGCGCACGAGTTGCAAACAAAATTTTTTCTACAAACGTGAAGAAGTTGACAATTATTTTAACGTTAAAATACAACACTCTCATCTAGTTCGCGTGCAGTGCGTACTTCGCGCATGGCGTCGTCATTTCGGGCACGCTGTCATGGTAACGTAGATAAGTGAAAAAAAGGGTCACTTCGCGTATTATTATCGATGCGCAAACCTTGTCATTTTTTGACGTTTGTAGAAAAAGTATATTTATTGTCAGTATGCCTCCACATATAAGTACACAATAGTGTTGTCAAGGCTACATAAATAATGTAATGTAAATCAACACATAAAGGAGACACAAACATTCCTAATCTAGTTGTTCGAATTGAAAATATTCTTTTAAGTTATGGAAGGGTTTTTCTACTAAGAATGTTTTTAGTGTCAGCCTGAACTGCTTATATGTGCTTATTTGTTCCATATTTCCTGGTGTACTATTAAAAAAATTTCAGCAGTTGTATTTTAAATAATTCTCAAATAATGCTGCCCTATGTTTTCCGGGATTTAAAAGGCGTTTATAGCGCGTATTATGGCTGTGTTCGCCATTTGAAAAGCGTGTTCGGAAGTTATATGCGTAGTAGCTTGTCTCCAAACTTCATTTTTAAGGCTGAGGTCCGTTACACTACTCGATTTAATTAAAATATTTGTGTCATCGGCATAGGAGGTAGGTAACGAAAATACTATTTTGAAAATAATTTTCTATGAGATAGGATACTAGGTCGTTAGAGTAGAGCAAAAACAGTGTAGGACCTAGTATGGATCCCTGGGGGACTCCAGATGATATACGGCATGCTAGACCACGCTCTCCTTGCGACAATTTAAGTATCTGCGTTCTGTTACATAAGTATGATTTTCTCCAAAACCGTATTATGGTCAACAGTATCAAAAGCGGCCGAGAAGTCGATAAATAAGCCTACAGTTAAAAATCGCCGTCAATTTGGCTTTTTTAATTACTATTTTGTTGATAAAGTAGCTTAATATCATTACGGAGCTCTGTAATAATCCCGAGCAGTCGGACGTATTCTCGAGTTCATTGTTACGGTCCTGTATTACTATTTACTTATTTATTATAGAGCCGAAAAGTACAAAATTATTATTATTTGGGCACAATATATTCACTTATCAATCGAGTTATTGACGAGTTTTTTTAGTATGGAAAACTACATTTAAAATGATGTTTGTACACAGCTACCCGTAATTTATGCTAATGATAATAATGAGTACATTAAATTCACGGGCGCAAACTGCACACACACACGTCTAATTAAATAATTATTTCACAAGGAATTTACACAACAAACAAACATTTAATATGGAGAACAAAACCACGCGACCGTTCAGTCAAGGCTTATAATCTAGTTATGAGATTGTTATATTATAAGATTTGTTATAACTATTTGATGTGTATCCGCTTTTTTCTCAACCTTTATAGTTATGTTCATTCTTGGCTTCATGGCTTGGGAATTTATATAGGTCTGGTTCTTGTTCTGTTGATTTGTACCATCGCATCGTTGCAATTTTTCTTTTTAATTCCATCCACAACCGAGTGGGTACGCTGTATTTCTGCCAACCTAAGAAATTCAACTCCTTCTCTTTTTGATTATGCGATCCTTAGTTTCATTGTCATTGGAGGATAAAACAATTTTCTCCCTCAGCATTTCATCTTTGTCTTTAAATTCATAATCGGAAACTGGTCTTTTCACATCAGTATAAAATGTATCAAAATTTTCCAGATCCATTTGATGCCTTTTATAAAACAAACTTGAATGTCAAATATTTTTCTTTGGGTTATAGTTGTTTTCAAAAGCTTTCATTACATCGTCCATTTTCTTTGAATCGTCAACATTTTCATATGTGAATGTGTTACATACCTTCATGGCCAATTGCGTTTAGTAAAATAATTTGCTTCAAAACACATTAATCTCCAGATCTTATCTTCATGTGGGATTTCACTGAAAACATTTCGAGAGTAGAATCGTCCATGGAAATGTTTGCACCTGTCTCTTGGTTTTTCATAATTCTTTCGAAAATAATATATAATTATTAATTTAATTTGAAATGTTCTTTGGTCTTCTGTGTAATATATTAGGAAGTGATTATTTGAGTTTAGACCAGATTTTGTGGAGTTAATTTATTTATTATTTTCAATATTTCGCAGGCTAAATGCCTGCTTCGTCAGGAACTAATTTATATAATTTAATATAATATAATATAATTTATATAACGTGTTAATATTTTATTGTAAGTACTTATTCTACTAACTTACGATTAACGTTATTATATACTTATTACTTATTATATATTACTGACGAAGCAGGCATTTAGCCTGCGAAATATTGAAAATAAATAAATAAATTAACTCCACAAAATCTGGTCTAAACTCAAATAATCACTTCCTAATATATAATTATTAATTATTTAGAATCCGGGGCCATGCACCAAGCCGTTTCAACTTTCCCCCCCTAAGAGAGTATTACCAGACAACCAAGAAAAACTATAACATAATGACCGCAAGTCACTAAATTGTTTAAAAATGCAATAAATAAATAATAGCAAAATGTCAAACCTTGGCAAGTTTGTCCTTAGGTTGCGCTATCATTAAAAGATCGATATTTACATATACAAATTGTATAGCCCCCTTTCTTCAAATCAATTTTTAATTGTGCAACTTGTGTTAACTTTTATTTCTCTCCTCTCTTACAGGTTATCCGCTAGTATATAAGGCCATTTAAAAGCCAACGATAACAAATTCTACACATTGATCTGTGTCTTCGGTTGAGAAGAGGATTCACTTCCCTAAAATATTTTCCATTTATTACTGGCACACTTTAGACACGTGCCTTTATGTATTGGGTACTACTTTACTATTACAGCGAAAGTCAGTAAAATAAAACCACCCCGGGGCGAAACGTTGACCTTTCCAACTTTGTCACGGTCCAACCCCAGAAGTCGTTTTATCTTACTATTTTAAATTAATTCCTGGCTGGGTATGTAACTTGCAATGCCCAAGTGCGTTTACATTAGACAACCCATATGATATTTATACGTTCTTTCAATTCAGGCACAGACAACAGTGATTAAGGTCTATAGTAAATATAAACTTCTTCACTTATCCATTATGTTGTAAGATTTTCTCATCGGTCGGTGTGATACTCGGTGGTTGTTAATTTAACACCCAAGGGTGAAATCGATTGTATACTTTGGGATTTTTTCGGGTGGCGTTATTCATTAAATTTGTGACCATCTTGTAAATCATTTTTAAATTTATTACACCTAAAAGGTTTTATGGTAGTTAAAAAACTAGGTTTCCGTTTTAGTATATTTATAAAACTTGCACGTTATTAGGGTTAATTTTTTTTGTCATAAAGTTTCAACCTTCATACTTGATGGCTCAATTTTTATGATGCTTTAAAGCTTCGGCTATAATTTTTTTTATGGTTTAACTTTTAGGTTTTTCACATTATTTTAAGGGATGCGTGTAAACCGTAATGAATATTATAGATTTTTTAAAGTGCTATACCTATTTAAAAGGATTATTTTTGTTTTTGACAGGCGATTCTCTTAAGAGTCCATTACCAGTTGGAATTGAAACTGATTTCATGGGTGTCGCTGTATACATAAAATTTAAATAAAACATTGTTGTATAAACACAAAAAAGGTGTCAATGGATAGAGGAAGGTTTATTGTAGGGCTCTCCTGATAGGGATTTTTAAATTTTTCACAAAGTTTTTTGTAAAATTAGTTTGCAGTTGCTTAATATTCATTCAATTTCACGAATATTTTACAAGAAATACGAACAAAAATGGAAAATTCTAATACACGAGAGCCCTACAAGAACCTTTCCTCTTTGCAATGACATATTTTGTATTTCGATAAAACTATTTATTATCTAAATTTTATGTATATTTCTAAACCCATGCAAGCGCTAAAATTTGCATAGTGCGTTGATAAACTTTGTAAAAAATTAAAAAATCCCTATCAGAAGGGCCCTACAAGTTGTTGTGGTTATACAACAATGTATTATTTCAATTTTATGTATACATAAAAACCCATTCAATCAGTGTCAATTCCAACTGGTGATAGACCCTTAAGTTGTTGTGTATGTCAGCCATATGTGGGGAGGTGCAATTGAACGAGAACTCGGAAGCTGAGCCATTAGTTTGGCGCCTTAAAGTGACTGCCTTCTGTTTTATTTAGGTAAATAAACCAAAAAACAAAATAGGTTATTATGTCAATAGTGTAATATAGTTATACTATGTAGTACGGTGCTGTCACCGATTTGCTATCTCACTCCAAAAAATACTCTGGGGTGATGATTGGAGGGGAATATCAGAGAAGAAGTTCGAAGGGACCACATGAGTCACAAAATGTTATTTCCAACTAAATTTTCAATCAGCTTTAGAAAGTGTCTTAATAATAGCCGAATCCCAATTTCTATAACATGGGTTCATAAGCGCTGTCTGCGCCCTTTCTCTTATATGCTTTTTATTTTTTCATTGAAGAATATGTGAGACCTCTTGTATGGTATAGTGCGGCAACATAAATTTTTGTCTTTGAGCCTCGTTTGCCAACCTTTCACTTTTTGTAGCATAGGTTCTAATAATGATCGAATTTCTGGAAATTTCGATATATGAATTTTTATACGAGAGATATTTTGAGAACCTGCGCTTCTCCATAATGAACATGAAGGACAAGTGAAGCGTATAGTGACGTGCAATGAAACCTGGGTTCACCATTTTATCCTTGAATGGAATGGCGAGACACCATTGCCTAAGCGCCGAAAGGCAAAAAATACCTTTTGGAAGGCAAAAATGTTACCGTATTTTGGGACGTTCAAGGTGTTATTGTGGCTGATTTTTTAAGAGAAATACGCACTATTAATGCTTTTTAAAGGCAATTGGCAACTACTCTCAGAGAGCGATAAGGCAACGTTTCGATGAAGAAGGCGGAAGGAATCAATCAGAAGCGTGACTCTCTCCACGACATTTGCTCACTCAAACCTAAAGAAGCTTTAAGTGGCATAAAATTTGCAAAAGGCGACATCTGCAACTTCCGGGGGGGGGGGGGGGGGGGGGGGGTATATCGAAGAATAGCATATATTATTTTCTGAATTGTGAGATTCCGGCTTAAATTTATCCCCCGTATGCTAGAACTGGGTACGCAATATTTTCATGCGGTGTAGATAATTTAAGAGGAATATCCGTTTCTTTTTTTGGAAGCAAAACATTTCAAGACAATATGTGGCAATCATCTAGTGATTTCTGAAGTTTGAATATCTGTAATACACAGTATTAAGAAATACTTTTATTGCTTTTATATTTCACAGATTTTAGTGTGACCCTGTAACGCATTCGCCTTGCTTAATAAAATGTTTTATTTTAGACGCAGTGCAATTCTAGAAGTAGTTCTAAAGTAGGTACACATAAATATTCTCCATTCAAATAAACGGCGCTCTTCATTAGAGTTAAATTATTCTTCTCATTAGCCGCTCTTGATAATTCACTTCGAAAGAATCCTTTAATAGCGGTCTTTATTTTAAAATACGCCGTAACCGGTGTGGTTTATAAAAACAGTCTTTGATCAATAATTTTAATTAATTATTACGCATTACAAATTAAGAGTTTCTAATTTTTTACCCGATGACTAATTTTATGGAAAGAAATATTTTTTTCGAAATTTGTGAACGTATCCAAACAAACGCCCAAATGTAATTAAAAGTTTTATCCGCTAAATGAACGGTTCAGTTACGATGTAATTTGAATTAGTTCTGAAAATACGTGGATGTTGGATGATGGATGAAAGTTATTGGTATTATGAAAGGGAGGAGAATTATATTACCCCTTATTGCGTTAGCGTTACTCAAGAGAATATCTACAAAATGATGTATAACTGTTTGAAAGAAATTAATCAGTAAATAAATAAAACTGAAAAAAAACTGTCTCGTAAAGTAACGCCTCTTATTGGCATCACTTGAATAATACATTTGTATCCCTTATTTTTCAACCTACTGTTTCTTAAAACAGTAAAAATAATTTATTTCAGTCACTGTAATCGTCATCGGGGGTGATACTTAAAAAATGAATTACCATTGTCTCGTAAGTGAACGTGTTAGCCTAATAGGAGGAACTTAAAAACGAATTTTACAAGTATCAAGTTATACATTTTGCTATTCTCCAAAGACTTCTTCTTTTTATAAAAATTCACTCTTCTTCTTCACACTTCTCCCACTCTTGTTGCAAGTCTAGAACACTTTCTTGAAGAAATTGGATATCTTCCCATTATAAATTCAAATACGCAAAGATTTTTTTCTGCATGTATTTTAGGTTCGGATGGTGTTTGTAATATTGTGTATAAAAACTAGAGCGTTTCCCTAACAAACTTCGTTACAGTTATCAAAAAGCTAGCGCACTACATACATACATTTTTCCCGCTTTCTATATAGAAAAACTTGTTTGATTCCCGATCGCTCTGGACATATCTTGGTTCGCTATGTTTTTGCGTTAATTGGATTGTAAGTAGTAGAATTGAAGAGCAACCTACCTATTATTCACTTTCCAAATTCACTAGTACTAGTGACTCAAAAAGTCACTAAATGACTATGGATCGATTTCAAAACAGTTCAAGCTCAAGGTCATGCTGCAGGGATCATTGTTTAGCAGTTATTATATTAACTATGTCAAGGTTAAATGTTGGTTCTCATCTTTGTTAAAGTTGGATCTATATCGAATTATACGGCTAAACAGTGCTGTTGTATCTCTTTAGAACTTCACCTCTTCGATACCGCCGTTAACAGGTAAACGGCGAACAGGTTGTTCTAAACGGATAAAGAGATAAACAGCTCTGTTTAACTGTTTAAACAGATGCATAGGTCTGTTTAGCCGTTTACTTGTTAATAGCGGTTTCTAACGGTTTCTAAACGGATAAACAGATAAACAGCTCTGTTTAGCTGTTTATATCCCACTTTAACAAAGATAAGAACCAACATTTCACCTTGACATAGCTAAGATAAGAACCCAGTTTGACTATCAAAGATAAGACCCGCTCAACAAAGATCCCTGCTGCACGACCTCGACCTTGAACTGTATTGAAATCGGTCCATATTCATTTAATAACTTTTCTAGCGACTTTTTGGGTTAGGATCGGTCCTATACAACAACTTACGCGTTATTATTATTAGTATTAGTGGATCGGGAGGCACCTTCAATGAGGTCGCTCCTTTCTCAGATGGGGGGCTTAGTTTTCGAGTAGAGAAATTTATTATACGACTCAATAACAATATTCCTCGAACTAACGATTAACGCATTCATCATTATTGATTCAACGTGTAGAAATCAAATTACTGACTTTTTCTTGGGTTTTATTGTTTATATTCTATATTTTCAAATTATGTAACGTATTTCTTTTGGGTAACAAACCTGAATCGTCATAAACATTCAAAGTGTGTTTCAAATGCAAAAACAAAATGAATTCCTACAAAAAGATTTTACATTTTTACATCACTCATTAACTCATAACTCAATATTAACTCATTACGTAGCATCTTCCATATTATGCAAGAAATAGCTGAGGATTAATATTAATATATACACAGAGCTATTACTTTACACAAAGTAGGTAATAATGGTACGCGTATTTACTTTTAGGAAATTGAATTTTGTGGTAAATCTAAATTGAAACGTAACAAAAGCTTTTTCAAACTTGATATCGCGTGACGAATATATAACGTACGACCAAACATGAAATCCGCACAGATAAAGACCTAAGAAAAATTGTTGGCAGGATGCCCGAGCAATTCCCATTTTCGGATACCATAATTGTTTCTATATTTGGAAACAAAATGCTTCACCAAATAAATTAAAGCAAAGCCGTGCAATTTGTTTTAATGGCGTGGCTTCTTGTCTTGGCAGTAGTACAAAAAATTAAAGGGAGCGTTTCTACTTGAACCGAGCTTGAACCTAGTTGAAGGGCAAAGGAAATGTGCCAAAATCGTTTTACAATGTTACGTACAAAGATACGATCAACGTTATCCATTAATCTATTTCAAAGAAATTTCCCGATAGACAGGTGAAGTTTTCGTTTCCGTTATTAATCACAAATAACAATAGATATCAATTAATGATAAACAGCAAGAATTCAAAACGAGTCACGAATGTGGCTTCGTTTGCAGTCACGGCATTTATATACAAAGAATTTTTGAAAGAATGGCTAAGGTTGCGACACACAGTAGCTGCCTAATTACTGTATGTACGAAAAATAAAATACGACTATCATAAAACTCTATTGCTTCATATAGAACGATCCTGAAGCTTTAATGGCTTCACGATGAAGTAGATTTAAATAGATGGCGTTAATTAAATTGGAATAGTGTCGTTTCGAATTTGTTCTCATTTTACCGTTCGTAAATCCTGAAAAAGGTAAACGGAAGTTTGTGAACGATGATAATTTTGTGTATGTATTTTCGAAGAAAACTGCCTCTGGTGAAAATTGTATATGGGTTTATAAGAGAAGAGGGAAATGTAAAGGAGGTGTTTGGACTGCAGGTGAGTGGCAATAATAATCATAAATAAGTCACATCCAAATTCAAGGATGACTAAAAATTGGGTAAAATCTGTAAATCATGGAATTTATTAAACAGCTTCAATTTAACAGACAGTCTACTAGTTTCGATTTTAAGTCATCATCAGTAACTAGTAGTAGTAGTAAATACAGAAACTAATAGTGTCTGTCAAACTTAAACGATTTAATAAATTCCAATTAAAATGTCACCCGTCATGTTGTTCGACATAATCATGCTGTTGCTGCCACAAAACCAGTACTGCAAACTCTGACAGAAAGAGTAGCTAATACGACACAACAAATAATAGCAACTTCCTTAGAAGGGGTTCACGATAATATTTTGTGTAGGAAGGATACTATGAAGCGACTGGTTCTGAGAATTCGCAATGAAGATAATATTCCCCAGTTTCCAATGGATGTCCAGCATTTGGTAATCCCACGGGAACACGAAATGATAACCATTAATGGGGAAGAACGGTGATTCCTCCAGTATGATTCCAGCTAAAGCATGTTACCTGGAAGAACGTTAATTTTTGCAACATGTGCAGCATTACGCAACTATAATGCCTTATTGCTCAACAAATCGAAAGTTAACATATAGAAAGCTGTTAGAAGAATTAAAACGTATTTGTGCTGGTTTACAGCTAAGATTGAAATGGCTGCAAAAGAAACGTTCCAGGAAGAATTTCCAGAAATTGAAGTTTCGGGATGTTTCTTTTGCTTGGCGCAAAACATGTATGTATTATAATAGTTCATCATTATCGTATTTTAATAATTTTCTTTCACAGGTTAATTGTCAAAGAGACCGTGTCTTCGCTTTATGGACGCAAACAGTTACCGCACTTGTGGTGAATTACTTTGAAGGCAATTATATTAGTCGCCGTGGACGTGGACAAAAGCATCCTCCTCAATTTCCTATTGCTCTATGCCTCTATGGAATATGTTCCACTGCACAACACAGTACCAGCATCGTACAAATAATCACGTAGAAGAATGGCATCGCCAATTTCGTGGAATTGTGATGCTTCCCCAAACATTTTAAAATTTATTAGTGCCCCAAAAAAGGAGCAAATATTAAACCTTTATCAATTGAACCAATTTAGAACCAGAGCACCTGCATCCACCCAACATAAATCTTATGCTGCTGTAGACGAATAGTTTTTGATTTTACGAAAACAGGGATTCCTTGGATTTTCTGTAAGGACATCTTGCGTTTTAAATATTTGATGAAGTAGTTTTTAACTTCTGCAGTCTGTACAGTTTCATTAATAAATAAATGTTATTATATTGATTTTTGTGGTTTGAATTATTCTCTTTACAAAGTACGGGGATGAAACTCTTTTGTTACTGCCAAAAAGTGGAATCGGCGGTGTGTTCGATAATTTTAATCTTAAAATATTATTGTCAACGTCCACTGGTTAACAATATTGCTGCTAACGACTAATTACAGTTAACGTTTTTATAGCCAAGTAACGGAATGTAACTGTGATGATTAGCATCCCCTAAGTGGTAGGATATCGGAAGTTTCTAAACCAATCGCAGATACATTTGAGATGAAATAAAACCATTTGTAGCTATAGTACACCTAAACATATAATAATAACCTCCATATATTATTTTCAGGGCAACTTCCAAAATCACTAACCACACCACTACAACAATTTCGTGAGGAAAATAAACGTTTGAAGAAGCGGAACTTAGACACTTTTGTTGGTAGGATATTTTTGTTTAGTTTTTTAACCATAAATTTAACACACTGATTAAAATTCTCGAAACAACCAAATTGATATATTCGATTGAGTAAAGATAAATGTTCCCAATTCATTAACTAAGTTAAATAATATTTGAGGTGGATTCAAATGAAGAATTGCTGCCGTTAAGGCTGAAATTTGGTTGTTTCGGAAATATCCTTATTCCTATTCCAACTTAACTGGCATACTTTTGTTGAGTAACGCTATCCCATTTGCAGAAGTTGATATGAAGGTTATTATAAAATGTGGTGTAAAAACAGTACCGTGACACTAAATTACATTGTTGCGCCTAAAGTTAAAAACCATATTAAAAGTGAGTCTTTGTTACAGATGACGAAAGCGGAGAGAAATCAGTATCAGTTCTGTTAGCTGGTGAAGAATCTGAGTTAACATTTATCGATTTTGCCACGGCGGATCTATCGGTAAGCATCTTTTAATATTATTTAAAATGTTACTTGTATGACTCTTCCACTATTTATGAAGAAAGTAAAGCAAGAAAATTTGTGGTCGTAGAACAAACAAAATTTTGTGTACTGGTTTTAATGTGATTATTTAGCACATAAGATATGCGACCTAATTCGATTATTTATAAGGAATAAGAAAACTGGACAACGAAAAAAATCTTCAAATTTCAAGACCCTGTAGTAGTAAGGAAGCGTTTGGTGGTGGAGCAAAAACTATTTTCTTTGCAGGTAAAGTGCTTTTTTTGTGCATCATTGAGCAAAATTTTAGTTCGGAATCGGAAAATAATAACGTCCGCTTTAGATGCTTCACAAGTCTCGAAAAAATTCGCTATTCCGTTGAAAGTGTAATAATAATAATAATATATTGTTCCAAAACGACCTTAAAAATGGTATTGAACAAGTCATAATTACAGAATAACAGAATAAACACTATCATCATATACAGTGCGGTCCAAAGGTATGGAATAAATTCATTTTTAGCGTTATTATGTAATTTTGGGAAAAAACCTGAAACACGTCGATTTCTATTTATAATTTACCATTTTCTCGTATGAAAGTCTTACCACCCTCTTGCACCACCTCGGAGGTATGAGCAACCCTTAAAAAAATTTAAATACGAACGGGTGGATTGTGGCACCTTGTTTGAAAGGGATTTTAACTCTCTATTCAGCAATATAAAAATTTTTAAATTTGGTACACTCGTAACTCAGAAATTGAATTTTGAAAAAGAAATAGTTCATAAACCTCCGTTTGAGTTCTTGTTCTATTACCACATCCAATCATAATTAAAATGTCTATTCTCTGTGTTTCTGTTAACTGAGCCATGATTTATTTACTGAAATGCACACACAAAGAAAATTTGGCAATACACAAGCGTTTGTTACAAATAACTACAAATATGAAGTAGTCTACTAGTTAGATTTTTTGTTATTTTTTCTTAAACGCTTTTTTCCTCAACAGAATCAGAACAAATAAGAAAATACCTGATTATTATTTCAAATTAAACAGATAATTTTATGATCGCCTTTAGTTATTTTTCAAGAAGTGACTGGTGGTCACTTTGAACATTTAATCAAAAAATACACTATTTCTTTTTCAAAATTCAATTTCTGAGTTACGAGTGTACCAAATTTAAAAATTTTTATATTGCTGAATAGAGATTTAAAATCCCTTTCAAACAAGGTGCCACACGCCACCTGTTCGTATTTAAATTTTTTTAAGGGTTGCTCATACCTCCGAGGGGGTGCAAGAGGGTGGTAAGACTTTCATACGAGAAAATGGTAAATTATAAATAAAAATCGACGTGTTTCAGGTTTTTCCCCAAAAGTACATAATAACGCTAAAAATGAATTTATTCCATACCTTTGGACCGCACTGTATAATAATTGCGAATCAACGAGTGTCCTGTCCGTCCGTAACAAATTTGCATTAACAATACTAAATAAATAGGGCAATTCATTTAAAACCGCCAGGTATCAGATTTTATGTCGTAGCTTTGATTTGATATTCAAAGTTTCGTAGCAAATTGGACGCCGCCACATTCACTTTCAACTTTAATGCAATTGTGTAAATTGCCATGTAAGCGAGAAATACGATCTTAATGGAAAATTTTATCTATTCCACAATTATCTACAAAATCCGTACGAATATCTGCTCTAAAACTCTAAAATAATGTAATGGAAACGTAATAATAAAATCTATTGTATCAATTTTAAAATAAATGCAATTGACGTGAGGGATATGATTGTAAAGTTGGCGGAATGCAAATATCTGCGGGAGACTCTTTCTGTTCTACCTACTTTAAACATCTGTCACAAGCAAAGCTCCAATGTGTGCGTCTAAAAAATAAAAAAGAGAAACCCTTCAAACGTAAATGGGAGGTGAATGTATGAACAAAAAGTCCAGTTAAATCCGTTTTAACCTCCTCCATTGTTACATTTAACTAGCGCGTTTCACCTCGAAACTTATAATTGAATAGTAGCGTAACATTCTATTCGAAAATTTTAATGAATACATTTTTAATAAATTACTAAAAAATACTGGTTACCGTAAATGTAAAACTTTTCTCCAGACGTGGTGATATCTGAATAATGTATGCCGAAATTTATGAAAATGATATGCGAAGCACGTTTTCATATTTATAATCCAACCTTATTTTCGTCTGAAGTACCAATAGTTTCGCGCTTTCATTTCGTTATCTTGCTCTAAGATTCAACGTAACAGGACATATTCAGGAATAAGTTTAATCGGTTAACTCAGTTACAGGAAACCTCTCATTTATAATTTATAGGTAAACAGTTTATTGTCTCGTTGTGATATTTCCGTCAAAATGCTGTTTATCATTTGATATTGTGAAGTTCCACTTTTCTCCATATTTCATCTCGATGATTAACGTTATAAGTAGGTATATATTTCATACTGTTAAGGCTAAACGGATAATAAATAAAAGGCGTTTAACTTTAAAGGATTACATATATAACAAAATTGTAACTACGCTTGTTCTAAGATGTGAAAGAGTGCGAGAATTTACTTACCAATATCAGTGATAGGTACAATTTTCAATTTCAACAAATTGTTGATATATTTACCTAGAAAGTTGCATATACAATCGTTTGCACTGTTGTATAAGTAGCATAAATACTATAATCAGAGACATGATTTGAAATAGAAGTTTCAGCATTCTGTAATATGATCAGCATTTGCTCCACTAGACGGCATTTTCAACAAATTTATAAAATTCTACATTTTAGATTGTATAAAGCATGTCAAACGCAAACTTCAAAAATGTCAAAGAAATTTTTGTTTTAGATTTATGCAAACCAATTCGATTTAGGTAGCAACATAGAATTTGTTACATATTTACAACTATTGGCTCATTTATCTAACACAGCATTGACAACAGACAACAGGCAATAACTATCCCACATCCTACTTGTTGTGTATTGGTAACCTTGCCGTTAGTTTAGCAAGAATTTGACAATTTTGGAAATGAGGAACGTCAGAGATGTTTTACCTGTTTTTTAGTCTTGGTTGCGATTATTGATAAGAACGTTGATAGGATCAGAAGCATACGGAGTCTTACAAGATTTAGTGTCACCTGAAAAACCTTCCGAGAAGACATATAATGAACTAAAAACAATGTTAAAAAACATTATGAACCAGAAAAGTTAATAATTGCCTTAGGTTATAGAAAGGTACAGATACGCCTTTCCATATACGAACGTTATTAAAAGATGAAGTCAACACTGACGAGAGAGTGTAGTACACATTTAATACTCGCACATTCCATATTATAGATTTTAATTACTATGTTAGTTGTGATGTTGACAATTGGACAACATTGCATCGCAAACTTCAATAAATAGACTGAATTACGCTATCCTTGTCCTGGCACAAACTACCATAAATGAATACATACGACTGCAATTACGCTATCGTTGTCCTGGTTGACAAAACACCCCACCACCAATGTAAGCAAACGTTTCTGAAGTTCATTTATATTCTAAGATAATTGCAGAAAAGTGTGCATTTTATAAGTGTAACCAAAACGTGGGATGAACGACATTATCACATCCAGCAATACACAAGATGGGGTACGGAAGTGATTGGGGAAACAGAATGGGATGGAAATAGGTCGTAACAGTAGTAGTCGCAGTAATACAACAATTCAAAGCAAAGAATGCTGGAGATGTGGTCGATTTCATGATTTCAGGGAACTTCCAGCGTTACATGTGCAAAAGGAAAGATCATAGATCCAGGAAATGTACACAAAGAAATGTCAAGGCTGTGGCCGAAAACGAAAAGGTAAAGACGAAGAAGAACTGGAAGAATATATATTCCCTAGGTAAAATTAAGAAGATTGGTGAAGACAATTGCCATGTAGTGGAGATATTTATAAATGGAAATGAAGAGTAAAGATGGAGGTTACACAGGAACGTACGTGCAGAAGTGTAATGCATGTGAGTGAAATCTAAAGTCGATAAGAGAAGTTAGCTGTTGCAGGTATTTTTAATTGTAGCGTAGAATATAATAATGTGTCACTGACTACTATCGGAGTAAAAATGCAAGGCCTCTGACTTTAAGTGGTCATAACGAAAAAACTGAGGGGTGAAATTTCTTCATTTTTGGGCAGTACATGAGTCATTTATACAGTTTAACATGTGTAAAAATCAAATTGTTAGAATCAGTTGTTTAACTTTTATTTTAATTAACAGCAATAAAAACGCTGTATTTAGTATTTTCCTGGCTGACGGTCAGTTTTAACTTATCATAAAATTGTTATTGTTTCATAAATTGTTACCAAATTTACAAATGTAGCACACATACTTCTGAAAAGTCGACAGCCAATAAATATTGATTATTCATATAATTAACTGGTTTTATAACCCCTAACCGAAAATTTGATTATTTTGCAATATACGGTAACTTAAGAAAAAATTCTTGTTTTAAATGCTAAATCTGTATTACTCAAATCGAGCTGCATTATTGCTTTATTGAAAACAAAATTTGTTTTCTTGTTATTCAGAGTAAATGTTATAATTATGGTGAAAGAAAGACGCACATATTCCCGCGAGAGGTAATCTACCACATCGTAAATCGTGAGCGACAAACCACAACAATGTGATTATTATTTAGCATTGTACAAAACCATGCGCTTCATAGCAATAGTGTACGACACCATCGTCCAGCCCGTACCGCACTTCCCGCAGGAACGCAAGCATCCATCCTTTTTTCCAAATTTCTTTTAAACAAAACATGTATACATGGCATTATTTTTGTGAATCGTGTTAGACTACAATATAATTGCTTTAACCTTGTTATGTTACTGTGAATATTATTAATATCGAACGTTCAGGTATTGAGTTACACAAGATGTCGTTTTTTCATTATAGCTTTAAGACTAATAGACCAATTGGCCTCAAAAGCATCTCACACCGACAAAAAAGTATACACTTGTCAAATATACCTATAAGTATCTACCTCTCAGTTTCAATAATATAGCCGTAATTAATTTTTAAAGTGGAGCGCTTGTGCGATTTGAGTCATAATTAGCGCTTTTTCGCACATAAATTAATACAGAAAATTAACGATGTGTTGCAAAAATCTAAAACTGTACACCTTTTTGTAGGAATAAATGATCTTTTAAATGCACTTTATTTCATTTAATTATGATTGCTAATTACTGAGATAGAAGCTTCTAAAGTCAGAGGCCTTGCATTTTTACTCCGATAGTAAGTAAAATTAACCCTTTATTTCGTAAATTAGGTAGAGGTTGTATCCATAATGGAAAAATAATTTATTAACTTGCAGCGTTGATTGATATAAATTCTTCAATCAACGCTTGCAGTGTTAATGAGTCGTTAGATATAAGTTACAAGTCTTTGTCGAAACTGAAGTCACCAGCTGTACATGAAATAAATGTCAGTACTGAAGAGTTCTTAAAAAATATAAGGAGGCAATTCAAAAGAATCTTCGAACTAAATCAGCCATCAGAAATAAAACATTTTGTGGCTCACATACAGCTGAAGGAAGGGGTCAGTCCAATTTTCTATAGATCATACTCTGTACCCTATGCTATCAAAAATAGTGTCGAAGATAAATTACAAAATTTAGAGAAATCAGGTATATTAACGAAAGTGTAGCATAGTGATTGGGCGAGTCCGGTAGTAGTCGTATCAAAACAACATGGGGGTATACGTAGGTGTGAAGGTTACAAAACCACTATTAAGTTATGGCTAGAGTTCCGTACTCAGGAATCCGATAATTAAGGCAATTACAGTTTTGTTACATAAATTAGACCAGGGATGCACAGACTTCTTCAGACCAAGGGCCACATATACTAAATATTATTGAGGGGCGGGCCGCAAAAAAATTATTTATTTTAAGAAAGTCCCTAGCTAGAAGCTCCATGATCGATGAAGGAATTAGAAAAGGTCTTAATTTCAAAACAAACAAATGTTTATTTATTATATTTGTGCCAATTTTTACAAAAAAACTACTTAAATATTTTAATTTTATGGATGACATTGCATCGACTTAACAATTTCTTTAATATTTGGGTCAATTGTTGTGGCATTCCAGGAAATACATAAAGATTTTTGTACTTTGTTGTTTGGAAAAATTTTCAATGTTATTTGCATGTAGATTGGCGGGGCCACCAGAAAAACAACGGCGGGCCGCGGTTTGTGCATCCCTGGATTAGACCAAGACAAGTTGATTGACACCTCACTTATGCTGTGCAACCCTTGGGGTCGAAAGTTTAACATGAGAGTACTTACTAACTTATGACCGGTATAAGTTATTTGCAGGTTTAGTGTATTTTTTTTTCAATTGATTCAAAAACAGGAACATGGCACTAAACAAAGTTTGGAAGTAAAATAAAATCCCACCTTCAACCTAGTTTGATACTAAAGCGCCTAGGTTATTGTACGTTTAGTATCATTGAAGTCTATACTAACTGGAAAGGGCGCAACGTTAAAACAGATGAGGCATTTTTTAGAGTACCTATGCAACCCGCAGCTTGGTTGTATCACCCTCTTTGTTTGGCATACATAAAACACATTAAAGAATGTTTTGAAAGTAACGATATTTATTGTTATTAATAGAAAAATGGGACATATGTAGAAATGATGTATTTTTTCTATTAGATAATATCAAGGAGTAAATGTAGCAATAATTTAAAACCACTTGTAATGACCAGCCATAAATTTTAAAGATTCTAAAAATACAGAAGTCTCACTTAAGATAGCATATCGCATGTTAAATTTGCTATTTCATTACTTCAGGTATTTTAATTTTAGATTTGTTATAAAATTAGTAGAATTACTCGTATTATTGTAATAAAACTACCCCTGGAGTTCATAGTGTTGAAGTTAATAATAAGTTGCTTATTTTAAATTCACATAGTGTAAGTACTAAATATTGACAATGACCATCCATGAATTTCTTCGGAAGCATTCTTACTACAATTTCCTTGATTAATTGCACTTTTGCACTTCATGCAAGTCTTCACTTGGGTACTTATTGTACAGTTGGATGCGGGGCTAAAAGTAACCGCACGTTACTCTCACCCTCACGAACTTCTGCATTTTTAAGATTTGAGGTTTGCAATTTTTAGGCCTTTAGTTTCATTTTAAACACAATTACACAACATCTAATCCCGGTACCAAACCACTTTTGCTTGTAACTGTAACTTTTACTTAAGTATTAGTTTGTACAATATTTCCTAGGCCAGGCAAATTTTACATGTATAAGGTTATAATTTTATACGTAAATTACATGTATGAATGAAATTACAATAGCTGAGTACGAATCCTTTGAGAAAAGTGAATTTTTACGGTAGTTTTAGAGTTCTAACCTATGAAAGTGAACATTTCTTTTATCGATTACATTTTTACACCCAAATGCAAGACAACAAATTACCATTATAATTTATATAATTTGAACACTTCACAATGTAAAATTATGAACTTGAGCTGCTTAAAATCAAGATTTAAATGATTTAAACCGATTAATTCAATAAGATATAACCACATTTGACAACATTATTAAAACAAAGTTAGAGATACTACCAAACACTGGCAAACAGTCTGTCCTTTTCTCTTGCCCCTGACTCAACCGTGTCTATACGTTTGCAAGCCTTGCGTCCGTTCCAGTTAGTATAGGGTTCAATGTTTAGTATAAGTACATACATACTTTTTTTCAATTTATACAAAAACAGGGAACCAGCCGTGGTTTGTACATTTATGAGCGTGGTCTAAAATCACTTTACCTATAGTCGGGGCATTGTTTCCAACAATTTGACACCAAAAATATTGATTTTAATGTAATAGTTCCCATATACCATTAAACTTTCAACCCCAAGGGTTGTGCGCCATAATGTATGTAGTTGCAGCAAAACTGTAATTGCCTTAATTATCGGGTTCCTGAGCACGCAATTCATACCAAAGTTATTAAATGAGCATTATCCACTACCATTACCGGATGATAGTTCTGTCGCAGTGGGAGATAAGGTGTTTTTTGTATATTAGATCTAGCAGGAGCAAATCAGCAATTGTTACTGTATGATTTTTATCAACGAATTGTCTAACTATTAACACACATTTGGGTCAGTTTCAACCAAATCGATTACCCTTTGTGGGCCATCGATTTTTCAGTCCGTAATGGACCGATTATTGCAAACTGTTATAAGACAGTAGTTGAAATATTTTTGCTTGCTGCCTTCTCTCACTTCTATTTCAACCAATTGTTTCATGGGGTTCTGCTCCTACATTGCAGCTGCGTATTGTTCCCGATGAGCCCAATTCGGTTAAGCCGAAGAAGCGTGCGCACAAATGGTATTTCTTCTTCGGGGTGTCGTTTCAGAAAAGCCGCGCTTTGGTATGTTTTTCCGCAGTTCTCGCAAAAGTGCTGGCCCACAGTAGGGGTTGACCCGCAAATACGCCTATGGGCACCAAACGCTCTGTATGTGGAGCAAGCCACCACTGTCAGTCCTTCGTTGGACCCCAGCATGATGTGGATCAATACAAGCAAGAATAATCAAAGCTTAAGAGTAAACGTAGGGGAAGTCCTTGGCTCTTGATATAGTTCATGTCTGTTAAAATAGCGTTTAAGTGTTGAGCCAAACAAGCATAATGCACACAGAATACTTTCTTAAACGCAACTCAGAGGTAAGCTTTTAGGATAGGGGGAAGTGGATGAAGTGATTAGGAGTGTACTGTAAGTCCGAAGATGTAATAATAATAATAATAATAATAATAATAATAATAATAATAATCTTTATTGCCGCAAAATCTTTTTCAGACAATGGCAGTGTCACATATAAATAAGCAAATTATTTGTATAAAAACAATTATTAGGTATAGTCAATCTTGGAAAATCTCCTATCAACGATTTCATAAACACACAACATGAGTACACAGATTTGGAGTATAATACACACAATAAAATTATTTAGACAAACTACGCAACAATCACTACAATGATCCGTCGGCCTGAAATTCTTCAAAAGAATAATAACATTTTTGTATGAGCATTGATTTTAATGCTGTTTTAAATTTAGTTATATTTTGAATAAGCCTTATACTTTGTGGCAAGGCATTGAATGCTTTGATTGCTCTGAAATGTGGTCCTTTTTGGACTAGAGTATAATTGTACTTTGGTATACTTAATTCCTCATTTCGCCTAAGAGTCATGTTATGTTTATTATAAAACGAATTTGATTTAAATTCGTTATTATTTAATTTAATATACATTATTAATTTATATATGTACAATGAAGGAAGTGTTAAAATTTGTAACGTTCTGAAATGCAGTTTACAGGATTCCCCCGAGGGTAGTTGTAGCATCGTTCTCAGAATTCTTTTCTGAGTAATAAAAACTTTTTTGTTATGAATCGATGGATACCAAAAAATGATTCCATAGCTTATAATACTTTGGACATACGCAAAGTAAAGTATTCGCAATGATTCAAGATGTAGTCGATCCCTTGCACTTCTAATTAAGAAGCAAGCTGTGCTTAATTTTGATATTAGCGTCAATATGTGGTCTTGCCACTCCAAATTCCCTTGAATTACAAGACCCAAAAATTTTGTTTTTTCATTTATTTGCAATTCAGAATTGCCGTTAGTACAATCACCGATATTTTTAAACAGAACTATAGATGTTTTATTCACGTTTAATAGCAATAAGTTATTTTTACACCATTCATCCATAGAAGTATTTACTTGAGTAACTTTTTCCATTAGTTGTTGAATATTTTTTTGGGCGATTATGCAAGACGTGTCATCGGCGAATTGGCATATTTGTTTAGTACCGCTTATATGCTCCGACAGATCGTTAACATACAAGAGAAACAGCAAGGGCCCTAATATGGAGCCCTGTGGAACTCCCGTATTTATTACATTGGTCTTTGAAAAGGTATTTGTAATATTGTTCGTATTTTTGGATTTAATACTTAATATTTGTGACCTGTTTTCCAGGTAAGACTTTATTAATTTGTGGCACATTCCGCGTATACCATAAGACTGTATTTTTTGTAGCAGTACCTTGTGATTTAATTTATCAAATGCTTTTGATAAGTCATAATAAATACCCGCAACTTTATGCTTTTGGTCCACTAGTTCAAGAATTTTGTTTACTGAATCGAATATAGCCATTTCTGTTGATCTTTGTTGAACGAACCCGTATTGGCAACTTTTTATCACACTAAATTTATTTAAGTGATCAACTATTCTTAAATGAATAACCTTCTCAATTATTTTTGAGAAAGCTGGCAATAATGAAACGGGTCGGTAATTGTCTATACATTGTTTACTTCCCTTTTTGTGTATAGGGATAGTTTTAGATACTTTTAGTAGATCTGGGAACACCCCTGTTGTTAGAATTGCATTTACTATGAATGTAAAAGGTGCTGCTATTAAACCTGCTACCTTTTTTATAATTGCAATTGGTACTTCATCTATTCCAGTAGAAAACTTATTATTTAGTTTTTGTATTACGGTAATTATTTCAAGGTCTTTATTCAAGGGGCCCCTTTCTTAAATGTTCATTTATAAAATGTGTTTATTTTTACATAAGTGTGTGTACTCTTGAATAAACACTTGGCCAACCTTTCGGAAATTAGTAATTTTGTGAATTTTAATAACACGCTCAGATCGTGCTAACTATGATGTAATTCCTGATTGCTGAGGTTGCACCGTGCTTCTTATCTTGTCAATCCGTAGGTTAGTTAGAGTTACCCTTGACGCTAGCGTTAGTTATTAATAGGAAATTACATTTTACCATTATTTATTCCTGTCGTATACATTTCACTTAATAAAGGAACGTATTACTTTTCGTGTCTACTTTGTAGGGCGGTCGTTAAGGGAGTTAAGAGCTCGGTTCAGAGTCATAGTTACTCCTGTTATTTATCCGCCCGTGCTTGAAGCTCTTGACGTGGACTGTTGTTGAAATTCAGATCGCTGGCGCTGGGCCGAAATATCGTGAATTATGTGGGGGTTTGAGCCGTGCAGCATCAAATGTGGATGCAACATCATACATAATTACGGGCCTGTTTTTAGTTACCACCATTTGCTGCACGTTAATTACAGTTGTGGGCGTGGATGGGACCAAAAATCTACCAGTCTGTCCGTTTCCATTCATATGGCAAAATTTCCAATCCATTTGTGACCTCGTTTTCAGTACACGTCTTTGTTTCATACTGGTCTGCACTCTATATCTATCCTTCGGCGCACTATTCATTCACCATTATTACGTTGAGAATTCAGGAAATAGTCTTTTGTTATAGCAGTGTGTTTTCTTACCTTATAATAAAGCTTCTCTATGACAAAATAACAAATTTTACTTTGGAAACGTTACATTTATTACTTTATTCTTTTTATCCCTTGTCTTGAATACCATCCGTTAGAAATGGAATACCGTTACATTAGAAGAATTTAAAAAAATGTGATCGGCGATATTGTTTTTACTCTATCTTAAATGTGAGACATATTTCCTAAACAAAATTCAATATATTAGGATATACTGACGAAAAAGTAGGATAAATACATTTCCTGTAATGCTGAAATATACAAAAACAAAGGAACTGAGTGAAGGAACCGACAGAATATTTATTGAATTTGCCACCTTAGTTGTGTAGACGAATTTGACAGTTTACATCAAGTTTTGTGGATAATAATGACAAGTATAATAAGGATGCCTTAGAGATGAAACTTTGAAACAGCAAGTTGTCTCCATGGGCTCTTTTCTATAAGTTAGACATAGAAATAAATATTAGATGAAACTTAAAACTCCAATAAAAATGTAAAAGTGTTATTTTTTTCAAAGTGAAACATAACCCTCAAAAATTTTGTTGAGAATCAGCTCATAATAAATTAGAAACTGGAAGCCATTCCGACCGTAGAAAACAATTAATCGAATTTATCTAAGCAGCACCAATCTTCGTTATATGTGGCATCATCTGCTATACCTACAGTAACTTATCGATAATGTATTTAAATACGTAAGAGTATTCCACTTTAACATCCACGTTATATAACGAATTTAGAATTCTTTTCTAAACAATCCATCATTAACAAAAGGCAACAGATGCTTCGCTGTCAGTCTTCATAACTATGCTGTTACCATTAATTTAGTCGGAATTTTAGCAAGTTTCAGTTGTCTATTAGGTACGTAGAAATTTGTAGCAGTTTGTCTAATGCACGAACGGCCTATACCCAGCCTTCCCAAGTAATTGTACAGGCACTATAAATTATATCCCCAAGGATTAGATAGCTAGGTACGTTAAATGTTAAAACAGTATCCCAGCTAGATTTTATTATAATTGTTAATCCTAGGGGATTAGCATTCACTATCCTTTTTATTTCTATTTCTCGCAATGCAAATAACTGTTATAATTACGCAAGAAGTATGAATCTAATCCTAATCAAATATAAAATACTCGTACGTTATGTACTTGTTTCTGAGTAGTTTGAAGGAACAATTTTAAATTCGTAGTTCGCAAGTTGTTTAAGGTACAGGCCTTTAATTAATTTGTAAATTATGCCGGCGCGGTTTCTTTATTTACAAAAGATGGTGGTTTTGTAAGGATTTCTGGAAGTCTTATTTGAACGTAGATATCTTGTACCTATGCGTTTTGCGTCTTTTGAATCCGTCTCCCTATGTACGCTGGTGGGTACACAAATATCGCATATAGTCCATCCGCGCGGCAGTGTCCCCTAAGTCATTAAGTCGTAAATCAATTGTCATTTATAACGCGATCGATAGGTGTATTCAATATTCATCTCAAATGCAAAGTAAAAACCAGTCCCATACGGGCGAAAGTTGCTCAAAACAAACCTTACGGTAACTGGAATAAGTACAATAGAACAATAGTTTTCAGACTAATGACTTAGCGGATTGACTATAGTCGTATCTTAATAATTGTAAACGTATTGTACAGCATGATTTTCCTATCAGAAGTTTGTAGGATTCCTTCCACCAAAAAGGATTATACGATTTGAGCAAATTTATTGGAAGCGAGTGTCGATTGCTACACTAATCGATTTATACATACATATAGTTAAACATAGTAAATTTCACAAATCTGGTTTAACGGAATGGGACTAGCGGCCACGGCCGACCGGCCGCGTCCAACCGGCCGCCGAGCCAACTGGCCGCCGAGACAACTGGCCGCCGAGACAACTGGCCGCCGAGATAACTGGCCGCGAGACAAGTAGCTGCCGGGACAAGTGGTCGTCGCGTCGTTGCCAGTACAACTTGACTTCAAATAAATAAATGGCTACTATCGGAGTAAAAATGGAAGGCCTCTGACTTTAGAAGCTTGTATCTCGGTAATTAGCAATCATATTTTAATGAAATAAAGTGCACTTAAAAGACCATTTATTTCTACAAAAAGGTGTACAGTTTTAGATTTTTACAATACATCGTTAATTTTCTGTATCAGTGTATGTGAGAAAAAGCGCTAATTATGACTCAAATCGCACAAGCGCTCCACTTTAAAAATTAATTACGGCTATATTATTGAAACTGAGTGGTAGATACTTATATATTTGAAAAATGTATACTTTTTTGTCAATGTGAGATGCTTTTGAGGCCAATTGGTTTATTAGTCTTAAAGCTATAATGAAAAAACGACATCTTGTGTAACTCAGTACCTGAACGTTCGATATTAACAATTTGACAGTAACATAACAAGGTTAAAGCAATTATATTGTGGTCTAACACGATTCACAAAAATAATGTCATTATACATCGTTTTTTTAAAAAGAAACTTTGAAAAAAGGATGCATGCACCAGTTGGAGGGGAGAAGCGCGGCCGCGCGGGGCAGCTGTTGTCGTACACTATTGCTATAAAGCGCATGGTTTTGTACAATGCAAAAGAATAATCACATTGTTGTGGGTTGCCGCTCGCTGCTTACGATGTGGTAGATTACCTCTCGCGGGAATATGTGCGTCTTTCTTTCGCGATAAACATAACACTTTACTTTGAATTACAAGAAAACAAATTTTATTTTCAATAAGAGAATAATGCAGTTAGATTTAAGTAATATCAAATTTAGCATTTAAAACAAGAATTTTTTCTTTAACTTCGGTAAATTGCAAAATAGCACATTTTCGGTTAGGGCTTATAAAACCAGTTAATCATATGAATAATCAATATTTATTGGTTGTCGACTTTTCAGAAGTATGTGTGCTACAACATTTGTAAATTTGGTAACAATTTATAGTGTCCGACCGAAGGTCGATTTCTGGCCGAAGCCGATTAATCGGCTTTTGCAACAACCTTCGGCCGAAGCCGAAGCCGAAGCCAAAGGTTTAATAACCCCAAGAAATTCAGTTCAAGATTGACTAGAAGTAAAGAATTAATGATGAAGTTCATAGTTTTTAAGTTTTTAATGCTAAACAATGCTGAATAACTAATGTGGACTGTAAATAATAATTACTATCACATAAAAAAAAATTAATATTAATAATAATTAGTAATCAAAGTTAAATAGTCGTACGTACCAAAGTACTTAACCAAATGCGTGTGCTAACTGCTAATTTGTTTTGTTTTGACCGGCGATGCAGGGTGATCCCGGTCAATCCCCGCCCTCCGCGCGACCACTTTTTCATCGCAATCCCGCGCATTTCGATATAGTTCGTTGATTTTCGGTATTTGCTAGAAACCTTCGGCTTCGGCCAAAACTTCGGCCTATTTTAGCCGAAGCCGAAGGTTTGGCAGAAGGTGGTATTTTTGACCGAAGGTGGCCGAAGCCGAAGCTTCGGTCGGACACTAACAATTTATGAAACAATAACAATTTTATGATAAGTTAAAACTGACCGTCAGCCAGGAAAATACTACATACAGCGTTTTTATTGCTGTTAATTAAAATAAAAGTTAAACAATTGATTCTAGCATTTTGGTTTTTACACATGTTAAACATATATAAATGACTAATGTACTGCCCAAAAATGAAAAAATTTCACCCCTCAGTTTTTTTGTTATGATCACTTAAAGTCAGAGGCCTTGCATTTTTACTCCGATAGTAGTTTCATTTATTGAAAACAAACAAACTCATAATGAAGTCGGTTAGGGACTATTCGCCGCCGCGGTGCCGGTTCGCCTTCGCCGTCACCGTTTCGCCGTTGGGACAGTTAGCCGTTGGTCAAATTCGCCGTAGGGACAATTCACCGTTGGAAGATGATTTAGAAGTACCTATTCGTCAAAATAATTTACTCTTAGTAAATTTAGGTTTAGTATATTTTTTTTCAATTTATTCAAAAACGAGAATATGATACTAAACAGCATTTGAAACTTAAAAAAATGCCAACCTGAGCGTATATTGTCACTCAGGCGCTTAGGTTAGAGGTAGGTTTAGTATAGTTTTTTTCAATTGATAACAGTCCCCAGACTTCGTGATTTTTCATCGGTTGTCGGTCATCGTGCCGACCGTTCGTGCCGCCTGATGAGCCCACAGACTACGTGCAAAGTAGCAGTCCGGTTCCAGAAATTACAATAAACATTACACAATTATTGGCAGTAGCGGCGGCACTTGCAGTTGGCAATCAAATTAAACACAAAAAAAGACGATCGGTTTGATGCAAAGAGTGGCTGTTGAAAAGAAGCAGTCTTTCACATATAAATTTATTAAATGAACTGAGATTTGAATCAGGAAATTGGTATAATTATTGATCACAACGACGGACGTTACTGATCTTAAAACCGACGAGATGGAACGAAATCCCCACACACATCGGTTTAGCATGATGACCGACACACCGAACCGACAAAAATCAAGCTGCGCCAGAAATTCGTCGTGACGGTTCATCGTGACAGTTTTCACCCCACACACTACGGTTTTTGGCACGAACGGTCGGCACGATGACCGACAACCGATGAAAAATCACGAAGTCTGTGGCCCGCTTTAAGATTAAAAGTTATTTTCGATTTTCGATTTGTATGGCGAATCGTTCCTACGGCGAATTTGACTAACGGCCAACTATCCCGACGGCGAAACAACGACGGCGAATAGGCCTAGACCCTTTTTAGAAGCAGTTGGCCGCGGCCACTTGTCTCGCGGCTAGTTGTCCTGTCGGCCGCGGCCAGTTGTACTAGACTGCTGGTTTAAGTATCAACTTGGACGGCAAATTTGTTTTGAAAAGATCGTTGATATGTTCGCGGATCTTGCGCCTCAAAGATGGAAAATTTTGCCTTCTATCTAGCCATGGCTTTACGAGACTTTCACTGATGTTTAGCATACATTTTCACCTTATTGAATGAAGCAGTAAATTACATTGGAATCGATGCAGGCCATATTTATAATATTATAAAATATTGCCATAGGCCAGCGCCTTGTCTTTCGCGCACAATTCATACTTATATCACTGGTCAGAACTCAGAAGTATCCATCACCAAGTATTATAACGGCGCCTTCTGTAGTCTTCTGCTCCTCTAACTCTAGAGGTCACTAGACCAGTACTTCTAAAGAACACACCGTACACTTTCTTGATTGTTCGCTGCTTTCTGATTATTGTTAGTGTGACCTGGTCTTCTTCGATCCATACGCGGCTTTCTTGTCGAGTTGGCATGTCAAAAAATGGTATGTAAGTTTCATCGCCTGTTAGAATTTGGTATCCATCATTCTTAAGCAATGATAGAGTTACGTGGCAAATTAGGACTCGTTCTGCTTTTTGAAAATCTGTAAGATGATGGGATGCAAAACGGCTTACGACTTTTTTCAGCTAATATAAAATTATTATTATTATTAGTTCGATATCTACCGATGCTCAGACCAAGCCTCGTTAACTAACTATACGGATACAGATCGAAATCAGGTAACGATACGTGATAGTAATACCATAGAAGACAATACAGAAGCGAGACTCCCCGATCCCGCCAAAACAAAATTTCTTGGCGCATGTCGCGTCGCCATACTTGTGTTAGTACAATCAAAGAACGTATTATATACCGTTCTTTGGTACAATTTATAATATCATAACGGTAACATAACATGTAAAGTCTGTCTCAAAGTATATCGTCTTGTAATTTACCTCATTAAAGGATTTATTTTCTAATCTACATTGTTAGTAGATAAACACGTTTTAAATGCCTACCTGATTGTGATAACAAAGGAGACCTCTAGGTATTTTATGACAGGGCAATTTCAAGACGATATACTATGAGACAGACTATACATAAATTTATATTACACGAATCATCATTTATTTATTAAAGCTGTTTATTAGGTTTCAGATAAATTTGCGAATAGGAAATTTAAAACATCTGGAAAAAGAAATTTTAAATTACAAATTTTATGTAATCTTTAGTTTACAATAATAGGAGTACTTATTGTATTGAAAATAAATATTTTTTAAAAAGTACTTGTTTTTTATTCCAATGTAAACTATTAAAAATTAAGTTAACATTTGCGAAATATGGTTGCCATCCAGAGAAGTCGATTAATGCTGAAAACTAAAGTGTTTTTAAATTTCCCACGTAAAGTAGTAACAACAACATGGCGACGGTCACCCGGATTTGTCAAACGAACATCAAAGGTGCCGCCACAAGTGTCGCTTCTGTATTATGTCTTCTGTGGTAATAGGTACATACCTATATATACAATATACATTTGATGTTGCTGTAAAAAACATAACATATATTTTGAAATAGTATTATGTTTATCGTGTAAGTGTGTGTTGTTTAACTCGGCGCATAGGTTACACTCGAGTGGTAATGTGTTGTTTGTGTTTTGTGTGTTCTCATGTTGTAAGTGTATTGCGTGTTTGCGTTTGGGTGTATGTGGACGAGTTAGAGGTGTCACATGAGTATTTTGTGTTTATAATAGGGTTTCTGTAATGTGTATGCAACATAGTTTCAGTTTCTGAAGGAAGGATTGACTGTTGTTTCATTTTGTGTTTGAATGGTATCAGTTGAACGTGTGTGATGTGGTTCTAATAGTACGATATTGGTAGATAAAATGTTTGAAATTCCATTGCTGGGCGGCGCGTAGCATATACTTAAACATTGAAGCGCCATTTTAAAGAAAATTTAATGCCCTTTCAAAATATACCCCTTCCCATTTGAAATTGGTTGAAGTTACAGTGATGGAATTAAATGTTTCCCTGAAAACGCGTCCAATAATATTTTTTTATTTTGACATACAAAGCTGTAAACTTTACTAGACTGCTTCCAATGGGCCACCCTGTACATATAATAATTATTATTTAAGATATACAAGAGTACAACAATCTCAAAACAAGCGCTCATGTTTAATATATACTATCGTAGACCAAACAGTCAAAGAAAGATACGAACACAAAAGCTTCCATTTGAGAAGGGATGGTTGTAAATTGGTTGGTGGAAGACATATTATCTAGAAACGCAATTTACGAAACGTTTGTCTCACTTTTACTTTTTGTTATGCAACAAAAAGTATTGAGTATCCCTCCGACTAGTTGGCGATTTTACTGCCCCATTCTCACTTTCTAACTGAGTTCCTAATAGCTTTTAGTTGAAACTTCGATTCTACCGATTTCGAATTTCTTTCAATTTAGCTAGTTTTATTGCTTTTATCCCTTCCTAAAAAAAGTTATATAAGACATTCTTAATATTTCATTTGCTGCATTAAACTTTCTTGACATCTTCTCGTAACTTAAATAAAATATAATAGTCCAGTGATTTTAGGAAAATTACCTTAAAAAACTCTTAGAAGCATGAGACTTGGTACATATATAGTTTTTAACTACCCGAAAAATATGCTAAAAGTACTCGAAAAAAAACTTGTGTTATGGCCGCCATTTTGGAAAATGGCGCCCAAAATACAGTTTTTCAGCATTATCTCAAAAACGGTATTTCTAATCAAAAAATATTTCAAACAAAGAACGTTCAGTATAAAAAATTGGATAATTTTTGATCTTAGTATTTTTTTCGTATAACCAACTGTTAACGCCGAATTTTGGGCCAAACATTTGGAAAACGGGCGAACATAGTTCAATCTTTTTTAAGTTGCAATTTCTAGTAAAACCTTTCACATAAAATAGGTAGTACTAAAAAAACAATTTAATTGTTGTTAAAAACGAATTTATTAGATATTATTTAACCTTAGGTACGTAATTATTCACATAACCATTTCCATATTATGTGTAAGTAGGTTCCTTCCTAACGGGGTAAATTATTTAAATCTATTTCTTTTTTACTCTTATTCATGCCAATCATCACAATTAAAAATAATATCAATGTATTGATCTTATTCATCATCCGACTGAAGTTCAGTAGTTTGTGCAGAATTATTACATGACAGCCCTTGACAGTATAAACACATGGCAGAACAATGCATTGTTGGCACCTATTGGTGCAGTTGGACCTGCAGTTGCACGAAATAAGTTTTAACAGCTCAGGTTGGGCAGGATCTTTCGTCATGCACTCCTGTTTTTATCAAACGCCATTCAGTAGGTGCTAATACATTCCCTTTCTATTCTTGTACAGTAGGTACACACGATAGGAGTACTGAGCTGCTGCGACACTTGTAGGAGGCAAAGATGCGAGATCAAATACCTTAGTAAGTGGCTATCTGGAAACGATGTGATTATATCTGAAGTACCTTAAGTCGTCCAAAGTTGTACTCATCGAACCATGCTACAAACGAATTAAAAACTTTTCTCCTGCTTTCGATACTTCTGTTTTGGTTGCGTATGGTTTGCTAAAAACTTTGATTTCCTCCATTAAAGCACGATCTTTTTGTATAAGCTTCAGCTTCTCCAATTTCAACCAGGACGTGTTGCTGTCATGATATATTTACACAGTTTCTTGCCATTTGGAACCAGAAGCAGGACGCGGGAAGAATATGTTGTAAATAGTGGATGCAAATGAAGTTACTGGAGATTTTACACATTCGTTCGAGTGGTAGATAATAAAAGGTTCTTGAATTACGTGCTGAATAAGTTGATATGTTGAAGTAAATTAAGGATAGTAGAACAGGCGAATCAATAGTTATAAAGTATTTTAAAAGGGAAGATTACGATGACCATATGCCTCCTGTCGGCAAGAGACTCAACTCCAAAATTCATCATCAAATCGGTCTGCGAATAGCCTCTTGGAGGTACACACCATGCTGTTTAAATAGAAATATAAATCATCTTTGAACAGATTCAAGTGACAGCTTCTGTTTCTCAATAATGTTAGAACCAAGCAGTGACAAATAAAGAGCATACAACAGATGAGTATTAGAAAAAGATTTACAGTTCCGCCAAATAAATCGAAGCGCCCATGTGGAAGATTGAATTATTGATTAACATCAACAGCAAACAAAAGCTTTTCACATTTCAACTCATTTGGTAGATCGTTAAGAAAAATAAGAAACAACAAGGTCCAAGGATAGAGCCTTTAGGCACTCCCTATGTAACATTTATTGAATCTGAAATAAAGTTTCTATGAGATAACGTATTGCGTTCGATTTAATAGATAAGAGTTAAGTAGTGCCAGGTAGCAAGAACACGTCACAATCACGTCAAGTTTTGGGCAGGTATTACGTCATTTTACCCTAAAAGATAACGTAATTATATCAAATAAATGACGTGAATTTGTCACAGCCCAGCGACGTCATATTCTGATGTGAAAAAAACGTTACTGCGACCACTAATTTGTAACATTTTTTTCGTGAAATTGACGAATGTTTCACGACATTTTAATGCAATAAAACGAAACGCTCATATTATATTTTTTTATTGAAATATTAGTAGATTGCCTAGCCAGGACATACAACCTTAAATATTTAAAAATATAAAAAAATTAAAATTCACATAAAGATAAAATATTGAACAAACCTAATGTCTTCTATCAATTGTATCAGTTTTGCGTTTGTTTTCTAGTTCTCACCTCTGTTTGGGAATTTGGGATGCTTCAGCCACACCTTGACATTGGAACACACATCATTTTCTGTTGCTGAACAACCTGTTTGGACAGCACCTAAAAAAATCATAAATACAAATTTCTTTATAAAACTCAGAAATGTTAATACTTACGTACAACTACGGTTTTTCAAATTTAAATTTGAGAACGCTTTTTTCCCTAAACGTGTTCCTCTGTAACTGTACATTTGTGCAACCTCATTTGTTAAAACGTTAAAAGAGACCTTAAAATAATGTTCGGTTTATTTGTCAAGTCACGGCCTCCTAAGGTTGATAAGTATGACACCTAGAATGAAAACAATTATTAATAGTCCAGTCATTTTAAACATGAACATTGCAAAAAATCCTATATTAGGTTTGACTTTTTTATGTTGTTAGGTTCAGTCCAGTAGTAAATACTCAATTTTGCAACTTCGAAAAACTTTTTTCAGTTTTGGCCTCGTAGCTCAAAAACTACGAGTTATAGTGCGAAGAATATGATTATCTTTTTTAAACTAGACTAAATTTGCTACAATTTGAGCCTAACCGGAAGTCTGTAAGTATAATAGTTTCCGAGATACTTCTCTGTACCTAGCACCAGCTAGCTCCCAAATGCCAAAGCTCGCTCCACTGTCCTACAAAAAATCCATTTTTTTCATTTCGGGGGCAGCTAAACTAACGCTGTCTCCTCAGAGTAGTTCTAGACCTTTCAAAATCTAGCTCCGACGTGCGTCGTAATCAATTCAAAAAGAAAAAAAATGCTGCCGCCCCCACAAGCCCAAATGCTCCCAAAAAAATATAGCATATGAATTTGAGTTAGCTCCATCTGGCTCCCAAATTACAACACCCTACGGCACCTACTGTAAATACAATACTACCGTACATTCGGGATGGGCTAAGATAACGTTGCCGCCCCCAACAATTGTACAGCTTTCAAAACCTAGCTCCGAGTTGCTTGGAGCTAGCTCTGTCTAGCTCCATAAATTATACAGTTAGCACCACCCGACAGACGTCGTAATCAATTGACAAAGAAAAAAATGGTGCCCCTCCCCTAAGCCCAAATGCTTCCAAAAAAATATAGCATATGAATTTGAGCTAGCTCCATCTAGCTCCCAAATTACAACACCCTATGGCACCTACTGTAAACACAATACTACCATACATTCAGGGTGAACTAAGATAATGTTGCCGCCCCCATTGATTGTAGAAATTTCAAACATTTATGTACCTGAAGGAACGCGTTATGTTTGAGATAGGTAATCTTGTTTTAGTGTTACCGAAGAGCATATTACACTGTGTGCTCTTTGGTGGTATAAAATGATTAAAAAGTTAACAGGTCAAATATAGCTAAAACACCATTAGAATTCATTTTTTTTAGAAAAATTAATGTGAGGTCCCGAAAGAGAATTAGTCAACTTTAGATCTTCTTTTTCTTGTAATTCATGTAATTTCTTAATAGGTATATGAAAAAGAAATCCGTCCTTTTTCTGAATTTAAATTAATTTCAGCCATCGAATTCCTGCATAATTTCAACATATGGCATGCATCCAATATACAATAAACTTTTATTTCCTTATCTGAAGGATGTTGGAAATGTGACACAAAATTATGTATATTGGACACCTTGCATCCAAGATTTTGTAATGTTTTTTTGTTTGTGCCACAGCCATCACATGTGATGGATCTTACTGTAACTCCTACATTAAACAATTGTGTTAAAATAACAATTATTAAATGACACTGAATGTCAGCAGAAACCTTATTCATAAAAAAATAAGCTACCGGAACTTTGAACTTTGTGGAGTACGATACTATTTGAAAAACCAAAGCTTCTGTAGCTAACTCTTCGCTATTGACATTGGCCACTCCACCCAAATCTACATAATCAAACTGTTTATCTGATTTAATGTCAAACATGAGTTGCTTACGAATTGCCATTGAATCAAAGATCAATGCAACATTTTTTAAATGATTATAAATTGTCCATCACATTTTTTTCTTCTTCTGATAGAAGTCCTACATTACAAGTAGGTACGTGTTGCTACCCACTTGCGCAACATGGATAGATGCGGTAACAAAATTTGTTTTTTAAGAAATGCGTAAGCTTTTGGAGAGTAGAAGTATAATTTTAATGAAAATCTTTTCATGCTTTCCGTGTAGCGCCTGTGAGTTGTAGCTACCTTTCCATTCCTTAGTTGAGATTTGAATACATCGAGTGGTAAATTTTCAAAATTATTTGTAATGATATCTTCCAAATCCGTGGTTAAGCTTCCATTTTTTTTATCCTTCATGTTTGAAATCTTTTGATCCCTACGCTTTAGTTTCCTCTTTAATAACGTGATTTTATTTGCAGTACCTATTTAATTCAATTGTACATCGTTGCATTTCTGTAGGAGATGTTTGCACACTTGCATCGGTTGTATTACTACTAGCAACCCAACCGACACTACTACTTAATGGTAATTCATCCTTCTAAAATGAGAATGCAGAATAGCAAATTAATACAATATTGTACCGGGTGGCCAAATAAGCGAGGTAAGCGGCTGTATCTCAGGACCTGCCCATCTGACAACAATGGAATGTTTTTTATTATTATAAATGTGGCCATAAAAAAACTCTGGAAATTATTTTCGAGTTCCTAGGATGGCCGCTAGGGGGCGTATTTGGTATAATAGTTCATAAAAGCTTAATTTTCTCGCTTAAAGTCCCAATGAAGTGGGTCTGAAAATATTGTCATGGCAATCTACGATCATTTTTGAATAAAAAACCTTACATCAATTTTTTTGACAGCTGTCAAATAAAGTGGTGGGGGAAGGTTTTACCCCGAAAAAGAAAAATGCTTGTAGTGTCAGTTTGGCTTGGCCGATTTTACTGAAACAACTTTTGATTAAAAGAGCATTTTTGGAAGTATTTTTGTATAAAAATAAAACAACAATATATTTTTCCATTGTTCTGCGAGAGGGCGTTGATTTATAACTTACCCTATTTCTTTAAATATCTCTAAAAAGTTAAATGAAATCATATATTTTTTCTTACGATAATAAGTAGAGCACTAAAAACTAAAAAAAATAGTGAAAACCGCAAAACGATATTTAAACATTTTTGTTAATACCTTCGTTATAAATAGAGATATCGTTTTGCGGTTTTCGCTATTTTTTTTAGTTTTTAGTGCTCTACTTATTATCGTAAGAAAAAATATATGATTTCATTTAACTTTTTAGAGATATTTAAAGAAATAAGGTAAGTTATAAATCAACGCCCTCTCGCAGAACAATGGAAAAATATATTGTTGTTTTATTTTGATACAAAAATACTTCCAAAAATGCTCTTTTAATCAAAAGTTGTTTCAGTAAAATCGGCCAAGCCAAACTGACACTATAAGCATTTTTCTTTTTCGGGGTAAAACCTTCCCCCACCACTTTATTTGACAGCTGTCAAAAAAATTGATGTAAGGTTTTTTGTTCAAAAATGATCGTAGATTGCCATGACAATATTTTCAGACCCACTTCATTGAGACTTTAAGCGAGAAAATTAAGCTTTTATGGGCTATTATACCAAATACGCCCCCTAGCGGCCATCCTAGGAACTCGAAAATAATTTCCAGAGTTTTTTTATGGCCACATTTATAATAATAAAAAAAATTTCATTGTTGTCAGATGAGCAAGTCCTGAGATACAGCCGCTTACCTCGCTTATTTGGCCACCCGGTACATGTTCTGTAATACCTTTTGCTCCGAAGTTGAAGGTGCGTGTCGTATTAATTCTCTACGTTTACGTGTCTTTTTCTGGAGATGACTTGGAAAATTGAAAACTGTTGGCACAGCATCTTTTTTAAGTAAATTCTTCTTAGCAGAGGATTCCAAATAGCAATCTGATGTAAAGTCTTTACTACAGATTACAGTATTTGTATTAGGTACAAAATTTTGTAATCTAACAGCTCGAATCCACTTCTCACAAATTGCTGGTCGTTTAAGAGGAAATCTACGAAATATTATTATTATTATAGAACTTCGTAATAAAAAAAGGAAGAAAAGTATTTGAACAATTATAACATAAGTGAGTGAAAGATTTAGGATTATCTACCGTTCCGTTAATCGTTATTCAAATTCTTGTTTGGTTCCCAAACACTATAGACGGAGAGCCAGCAACGTATTTTGAGTTGTCATTTCAAAAGTCATGAAAAGTCACTCAGTGAATCCCTAATATCTGCTGAAAATAAAAGTTACTTCTCCCAACCCACTCCGGTCGGGTTGTACTACCCTAAATATACAAAGGGGGTACGAAATAAGGTTCAATGTAGTTACAGTATCAGTCATAAAATTTCAGGAGGTTATTCTCACTTATATTCTGGATTTATGAGAATGTTGACAGAACATTCCCCCCCCCCCCCCCTCCTAATTGCTGACAGAACGCTGTAAACTCTAAGTCTAAGTATACGTATATAAAACTACATTTACAAGGTTCAATATAGCTAAAGTATCAGTCATAAAATTTCAGGAGGTTACTCTCACTTATATTCTGGATTTATGAGAATGCTGACAGAACATTTCCCTCCCCTCCTAATTGCTGACAGAACGCTGTAATCTCTAGGTATACGTTCGAATGTTACGGTTCTCTCTCTAAGCGCCGGTGTATACATGTATATCTCTAATTTTATAATTTTCTTTGCTACTAAGTTATTATCACAATTATAAAACTTAGCAACTACCAGACAAGATTGTCCTTGAAAACGAAACAGGAAAGTTAACCGAATTTCAGTAGTGATTATAGCAAAGAAAATTATAAAATTAGAGATACATGCATACACCGGCGCTGAGAGAGAAGCATAACATTCTAATGGACTGGCACGCCACACGCTCGCTGTTTGTAGCCGGAACGGCGGTGTAAAAACTTTAATTAATTAAAAATTGATTTCCAAAAACGTGACACAATTTTGGTTTCTAAATGAGTCTCATTTTATTATTCATATTACAACGAAGACGTTCGTGTAAGTCTAATGCTCCAACGACCTACCATTCCCGAGAATGCAATGTCCTACAATATCGTCTGTAGCGTCTATAAAAATCAAATTTTGATCATACAATTTTACAATCATATTAACAAAGGTTGAATCTACAACATACTAAAATTTTGTTCCATTTGAGCGAGTAGTTTTGTTTTTATGTAACTCTAAACTTAGCTAGCGTGTTGCAAACCCCGAAAACGGGCACTTTGCATCGTTCGGCCGTAGAAATGGCCCTTAAAGTGCATTTTTAAAAAAAGTTGTTACTTCTAAATAACGTAGAAATAAATAGGCTTTAATTTGATACCAAGCTCATTCGAATCGGCCCAATGGTTATTTTTTTATTCAGCTTCAAACTCGAGTATATATACTTTTTGCGCCGACAGTAGTCGCTCTTCTCATTCATAGCCATAATTATACTATTAATTACCAAAACTTTATAGTAAGTACAAATTTTTATCTCATTAACAAATTAACATTGTAATTAGTCACTACTTTAGTTTCTGATGAAGTCAGCAATTACCTGGCGAAATATTGAATAATAAAAAAACGGTAATTACACCGCAAGGTGTAAATTCCCAACCTTCCTTATTACTATCGAAAGACCAAAATACTCGCCTTGACCTTGATCTATTGATATACAATCTATCAGTTCCAAATTTTGGACATCGCATTGTAGAATAACCAAACACCCCACGAAAATATAACGCTCGTTACCTCAAAGATTCGATAGAATTGGTTAGTTTCACTCCGCAACCCATACTGACGTTATCAAGGATCTCCATATTCTCCATAGCTACCTCTTACAATATTAGTACAGTAAAACGCCGATTATCCGAAGTAATTGGGACCGGGGTCGATTCGGATAATCGGACATAGACTGGTAATAAAGAAAAACGAACGTGAAAAGCCGCGCGACGCAAAACATGTACATATGTAGTGAGTAGAACCTTTCTACTGTAGTGTCTTGCCTCTAGTTTTCAACTGTATAAACCTAGTAATTAATTTTGGTTACCACTTCATGTAATGTTACGAAGATATTATTGTAACACCGTTTGAGGTTAGAAAACATGCTTCCCTGTCACTTTTGCTTATTTTTTTAAGAGTTAATTTAAATATAATTTTGGGTGTCGTATTATTAAAATTTTTTTCTTAAACCTATAGTACATTAACATTAATATTAAATTCGCCACCAATCTCCGCCGAGAAGATGAGATAGGCTGCGATAAGATTTTTGTTTGTTTGTCCCAAGATTCGGTACAAGTTATTAATGTTTATTTTCTCGTCATTTCAATGCGTGAGAAAGTAATTCCTTTCGGAAGACGCGATTAAATGTTTATACAACGAAAATTCTTTTAAGCGCAAACATAAAAAAATAGTGGAAGGGTAATCAATACAAATTGTCTACGAAGATTTTCATTATACAAAAAAAAAGGTTTCAGCTTTTATAACCTTAATAAAACTGAAAAGTAATGCTTTCATTTCTTTTCTTGTTTCAGCCGGAAAGCTGCATAAATAAGTACAATGATCCACACGCCTACTGCGTTGTTTACTCAAGTGCCGACCGATCCAGCTTGATGTGCGCTGAAAGAATTCTACAAAATTTGTGGACTGCAGACAACATCAGCACTAAAGCTGTAATTTTAGTGGCGAATAAAGCTGATCTTGTTAGATCGAGAGTGGTCTCCACTGAAGGTTTGTATTTCGTTTATAATACTCGTTTTAAATTCAACGGAGTAGGAGGTAGTTTTCATAAGTAAATGTTATTTGCACCTGCTTTGTGTTTGTAATAAGGATTATTAATTTCTGTTTTTGACACATTCGTCTTAGAAAATACATTCGCAAAGTAACTCTGTGAAAAGGTTCAATAAAGTACCTAAATAATTTTAAGAATTTGCATAATAGTAATGCTGGAAACCAAATTGCTTCCCCATTCGCTGTGTTTTACATAAAGTCTCGCAATTTGCGGCTCTATGGAGCCACAATTTTATCAAAGAACCTGATAAGATTTATATTGTCAGTTTCGCATTGTTTCAACTAAAAACTAAAACCTGCACAATCGACCTCTGTATTATTCTTTCAATTTCAACTATAATTATGTATTAACTTATTGAATAGTACCTAATCACAAAATAGGGAAAACACATGCACGAGATATTTTACTCGAAGAAAAGATTAGAATTTTTTGAAAGCAAGCGTACTATTTTAATTTTTCTCTTCACTGGTCATCGTAAGGGTGAAAAGGTGAACAACATCCTTCCCGAAGAATAATGAAGTAATAATAAAGATACACTGCTATGATACGGTTTATGACATTTTCGTACATTTGACTATTTAAATTCAGGATGGAGTCACATTTTATCAATATTTGAAATTAAAAATAATTAGCATAATAAGGAACAAGTATTAACTAAATGAAGTTTATTTTATCAATACTCCTACCATTTTATTGGAATCTCTTTCACTTACAGGGAACAAAACATTTACTATCTGATGTTCTTCGGTTTTATTAGCGACTGACATCTCTGAAGGTTCGGATTCCTCACAAAGGGGTTATAAGGTAATTAAATGAGAGACTCTCAACCTCCCCTAGCGAATTAATATTATTGTGTGACAAGAAAAGATTCATCCTATGTTAGGGAGGATGAGGAAGGTTCTTCATCAGTTAGATCAATCTATGACAACCGTACCGTCCACGAATATTGAGAACAAAGCTGTTGTTATCGATTTGTAATGAAGATTCAAAAACGTACCCACGCGGCTAGGATGGACGTCGCTGCTTATTAATGTATTAATTGAATTGCATCTCGTCTCAAGATAAGTGTTCTTAAGTCTGAAGAAAGTAATAAGAAGTCCATGTCTAATGCGGAAAATTCGTTCAAACTGGTTTCATCCCTGGTGATGATGGTATTTGATAAAACCTTACCGTTTGGGTTAGTGGTCGTATCGACAAACTGGAGGTGTGCAGCACCTACGTGAACCTAGTTGGGCTATCCGGGAGATTGTAATATGGAAAAGAATGTTACCTGAATGTTTGGTGCGGTCACACATGCCAAGAGAGGCAAATGGAACAGGCGACGAAAAAACTTTTTTACTTGGAAAGTCAACTAGAGCGACCGAAAATTATACCTTTAGTGTAGAGTTTTGATTATACATGTCGATCCCTTTCAAACATTACACCTCCCCTTTAAAGAAAACTATTGTACCAAAATAAAAATGGCATTGTTCGTTGATGCAGGCGCGCAGGATTTCAAAGTTTATCGATGTTGTACTGTATTTTATTTAAATAACATGATTTTGACAATCATGAAAAATTCAACACCTTCCGCTCGAAAAGATTATATTGAAGTTGACTCTTATAACTTTCTAAAACACAATTTCATTAAAATTTATAACGCACTCAAAATTTTTAATATTTTTATAATTGTCCCACAGCTACACTTCACTAAAAACGTTGAACTCATAACGCTGTAGGTTTAAAAATAAATTCATTTTTAAATTTTTTATTATGTTTCATTTACCCTATAGGCCTATACCAAGGGCACACGAACAGTACAACCAATATTTACGTAGGCGAATTCAATCTCTCCCGATGTTTATCTACTTAATGTTTCATCTTTGTAAAACACTGAAACTTAAAGTGAACATAACTATTTCATTAATAGGCTGCTCTCAACTTGAATGATATTTGAATGGAAGTAGTAGAATATAAAAACATATTTTTTATCTGCGCTCACAATTGACGAAGTAACGAACTTTTCTATAATGTACCTATTTATTATTGAAATCATTATAATACAGACACACCTTTTCCATAGAAATGTATCCTTGATTAACAAGATAGGTATTTGTCTACGTCCGTGTGAGAAATGCGAGGGTAGAAAGAGTTATCAACTCAATTACACCGCTGAAAAAGCAATCACGTAAAGCTTATTCCAACTAACCTTTCAAAGGTTTCAGGAAAAGTTATACGTTGGTTCACTTAATCCATCCAATAGTTTGAACGTAAATATAATTAATCCTGCCTAGAATTAAGATATTTTACGCAAACTTTGTCAGGTATTTGCAATAACAACTACATTTCCGCTACGTACGTCTGCAAATTTTGTTACATAAGGAGTAGTGGGTTGGTTTACCACATGTAAATTACGTAAAATTAGACATGAAACACAAACCCCTACCGTCGATCCTCTAGCAAGAAATAACATTTATAATAGTATGGCATCGTCGGATCCTTTGCTTCAAACCGTATCTTAATTATTTCAGTGCAGATTTTTTCATTTTCAACTGCTCCAGATGGGCTTATTTGCGATCGTAAACTTTGTCGCGGAAAATTGTTAAAACTGTCGATACGCGTGCCTACTCTACAGGGCTTTTTTTAACATCTTAGGCTATAAAATAATTCGTATATACGTATGTAATAAAATAATATTTATTTTGAATATAATATCTACATATTACGTATGATAACACACAAATTAAAGGTTTATTTAGGAATAATAAATCAGAAATTCTGAATCAAAATTAACAAGTCCTTAACAATGGCAATAATAGTTATTTATTTATCAAGGCCTTCAAGGAGGTCAATACGGCCGCGGCCGTCGTTTGCCGGCTGGGTTTCTGTTCTCTTCTGACCTTTATCCCACTGGTTTGTAGTTTGAAGCTATGTTCCAATCTTTTTAAGGTACCTCTTATATCCTGTAGTACTTCTGTAGCTTTGGAATATCTAATGAACCGGTTCAAAACGGTAACGCTATTTTTGTAGCAGTTGAAGAGATTCATTTCCTTAATAACAGCGAAACCGCAGCCAAGGGACCCAATTTTTTTGACATACACTTATATGTTACACCCTGTATACTTAATCCATCGCTTAATAAATCCTTAAGGAGGGGTTCAATTGTCCTAAGTAATAAAAATTTCATAATCGCACTCCCATATAAAAGCCATGTTAAAATTGGACTTTGGTATTCATTTCTGGACAACTCGGCTCATATGCCTAGTTTTAGCAAAAAGTATAATGTTTCAAGCTGTCTAGGATGTGTCAAAGTGAGACAGATACTGTTTTCTTGCGATATTTTGCGATTCTTTCAAAGTTACAATAGAAATAGCATACCCCAATGCGATATCGATAGGCATAACTGCCGTGAGGGTTCATTGGGGTCATTTTCAGATATAAAAGTTAACAATCCGACCAATACAGTGGTCACAGCGAGTTTTCCAAAAAATGAAGTCCGAGTATTTTCCAATGGCGAGTGAACTTTTGGCGTACTAGCAGGAAAAATTGTCGTTCCATCACAACTCTTTACCTCAGGCTAAATTTCCTCGTAAATTGCTCTCATTATTCGAAAATTTCGGAATTCATCAAACAAATTCGTAGAGATTTCTTCAGTGGAATGTACGTTCAATGTAAACTATTTTGGTAACTTTGAGAAAAAATAAAAGAGAAATCCCCAGAGAATGCCTTGTAAAGTCACCAGCTGGATCGTCATTATTTACTTTCCTAAAGGACAACAAATTTTAATTTTAATTTCAATTTTTCTTCCTATATTTATGGTTTTTGATGTAGTATATACGGATTTTGTTTGTTATGATGTAATTTTGTAATGGTTATAGCAGATTCCGCTACGGACAAATTATGTCTGTTGGATAATAAATGTTATTATTATTATTAAAAAAGTATTACTTCTCTCCACCAAACACTATGATAACAGTATTGATGAAGCTACAGGGAAACCCAACATGACAGTTACATTGTAATAAAACGAACGACAGTTGAGATCAATTATGCTATTCATACACAGCATCAAGAAAAACTAATCGCTAGCCAATACGTACATTTTATGGAACGCTTGATCAAGCTGTCGTAAATTCTCGGATTTTATAGCCAATTTTGATTTGATTATAGAAAAGTCCAAAAACAGAGCGTCTTTTCTAAGAGACCCTGGATTTTCGTTGGTATGAAAAATCATCAAACTATTCCTGGCATTCAAGATTTTATAAAAAAGAGAATTTTGGATGACGTCGGGGTCCACTTCTCCAGGAATCCGTCCTCCCTCCATATTTTGTTAATTAGCGTCGTCATCCTCTTTACTACCTTTTTCCCTCCTCTCCTTGTATTCCATCTTCTCCCGCCGCTTTACCTTTTTTCACCTTCCTAATTGCTTCTATCACTTTCTCTTCCTTCTCCTTTCTTTCATTAACTATCTTCTCCGATTTGTCTTTGCTCCTTTTCTTACCTAAAGTATCTCTCCTATTCTTTTATGTGTATTCACGTATTTGTCCCTACTCTCTTTTTTCTTTCTTCAAATGTTTCCATCTTCCGTTTTTATTTCATTCATCTGATCTTTCTGTTTCTTTTTGTTTTCTGCCTTCTTGATCTCACATATTTTCTTTTACTCCCTTACTGCATCTTCTTGCCTTCTTCTTCACCTCCTTGCATTCTCCGTTTCACCACTTCTTCCGTCCCGTTTTCTCTCCTTTATTTTATACTATCATTTCCATTTTCTTTTTGCACTTCCTTATGCTCTCCTCTGTCCATACTTATGTCGTAATGTACGCCTCTTCCTTTTCGCTTTCCTTCCCTTCCGTTACCAGTTCCAGTAACTGCTGATCCGACTCAACCCTCTCCCCTATCTTAAATATCTTCACCTTTTCCCCCACCTCTACATTCGTTATTACGTTGTAGTTTTTATTATGTATTACCTATCTATATTATTTTATAATTAAATAAAACATTACATACATTATTAACGATTAAGATTGTTTGAAACGGAATTTCCAGTGTTACTTGGTTGGAAGTAGGGTTATTTTATTGATGCCATGATGCCAAAGAGACTTCAGTATTTATTATAGTATAGGTATTTTCAACTCTTTAATTAAAATAATAACAATTATAGATTAACATTTCGCCAATTCAAGTTGGCTTCTTCAGTGTCAATTGTAATGAATAACAGAATAAAATGATCAATTTTTGAGTCAGAGGCTCACAAAGAGGTAGTCATTAAATTAATAAAACAACTTAAAACCTCCCCTTGGACAATGAATATTTAATGAAATCAAAATTTAATGAAGCGAGCGATGAGATGTTATGTTTTATGTAAGTACTAACGTACTAAGGGGGCTGGTCTTTCAGTACGTTAGTACTTAATATACAAAAAACATAAAACATAACATCTCATCCCTCGCTTCATTAAATTTTGATTTCATTAAATATTCATTGTCTAAGGGGAGGTTTTAAGTTGTTTTATTAATTCTATAACATGCTTATTAAATGTGAGGTTGGAATCGTGTTAAATTGATACTGAAGAAGCCAACTTGAATTGGCGAAACGTCAATCTATAATTGTTATTATTTTAATTAAAGAAGAGTTTAAAATATACTAAATACTCAAATCTCCTTGGCATCAATAAAATAACCCTACTTCCAACCAATTATTAAGGATGTTTGGTTCCAGGATATTTGTAACTGTTCTACCGATATCGTGATTTCGTGAGGGTATACCAGACCGCATGGTTAATGCACGCTGTAATTTACATGGCTTTCACATAATAAATCATTCTATTATTGACCCATAACGGCCATAACACTCTCCTAAAAATTAATAAAAAGTAATTCAATTTAGTTGTTTTTTGTTGTATAATTGCCATACATTCTCATACAAGTAACCAGAGTTCAAGTGTTTTGTGAGAGATAAAACTGAATAATATAATTTGTCATTTGATAACATGAGATTTTGGTTAATTAAATTTACCGCCTCGCAAAAAATTGCTTGTCTAAAGTTTCATGTTTATCATTTTCAGTGAAACAAATTTACGTTATGCAGTAATTAAATTTTGAACTGAGTGTCGGACGGTTTCTAAACTGAGCGTACAGTCGGTATAACGATAAAAATGTCGGAGCACGAAAATCGTGTTCTTTAGCGTTTATTTAAGCGTAAATAAGTTTACTCCATGGAATTACTCAATTCAATAAGCCAAAACTGCTATCTAACTACAAGTTGCAGTAAAATACGTTCTTCATCGAGAGCACCCATAACCATTCGACCACAATCAGCTATTAATTTATTAATTAATTATAAGTACACAAATGACTGACAATTATTATAATTTCAGAAGGAAAAATGATGGCTACTGCATATGACTGCAAGTATATTGAAACATCGGTTGGAATAAATCACAACGTCGACGAGCTTCTTGTAGGAATTCTAACTCAAATACGTTTAAAACTTGAAAATCCTGAAAAGACGAGAGATATTTTCAAAAAAAGAAGTACATCAAAAAGGAATTTAACTCGAAATAGATCACCGGGCTCTGCAAACGACTCTCCGGTTGGAAGTGCACAAAATTCACCAAAGAAAAGTCGAGGTACACGAACTTCGGCAAGCTTAAAAGTTAGAAACTTATTAGGTAAAGTTTGGGCGAGAGATAGTAAATCGAAATCGTGTGAAAATTTGCACGTTTTGTAAATTATATCTATTATTTTCAAATGTAATAACTTATTCTTTTTGGTTAATCAACCGACTAGAATAAGTTAACGATAACTTGCAATAATTCTTACAATTATATTTAAGTAGATGTATTTTTAGTAAATCGAAATGTATTAACTACCGAGGGGTCCACTTGTAGTAATTAGTAGGTAATAGCTGATAATGTTTAAATTTTTGTACATTTATTGGAAAAGTTACTGATTGACAAACATTTGTAATCAAACATACCAAAAGGGTGCTTATTACTTGTGTCCAGTGTGTACAATATTAATGTATAGGTACACGAACCCTTCTTATGCATTACCTTAGTAGACTGAAGGTGTAATTAGGAATTTGCTTGGTACGACGTAGTTTGCCGTTCCGCAATTAGTTAGTACAACGGTAGAAGAAAGTGGCAGAGAATGTTTGCGGGAAAGATGGATGAATAGTTATAGTTGGTCGCGTAAGGAATTATCTATTTAAATCTTATAATCGATGTAGTTTTTCAACAATATTTGTGTCGTAAAAGGTAAAAGGTATATGTACAATTTAGATTTTTAATTATAGAGTTTAGAATATTTCTAAATAAATATGTTGACCAATTTTATTTGTGCCTTGCATAGGCTTTTAATACAATTAGAGATCAATTGAGAAAAAAAAACAGCTGATTAATTATACATTAGGAATTGTGGAAACACCATATCTATCCTGTGATTGGTTTATACGACCTTTTTGGTACAGTTTTTAATTTAGAGTTACAAGTTTTATAGTAAGTTCACCTGAACACCAATTTACTAATCACCTAATTAAGATTCAGTACAATTCCTCTCGGATACAGTATTAAGTAGGAACAAATTGGTTATTATTTCAATCACAATACTGACTCTATGTAAATCTTGAGTTAGTGTAACCTCGGCGCCTTAATTGGTGTGCTTCCTTGATTTGTGATAAAAACCGCCCTTCCTAGTAATAGTTAAAGTAATTTTGGCATATTCGTTGTATTTGTCTTTATTATCCACGATCTTTATGCTTTGGTAGTGCTTCCATCGATCAGATTGTTCAAAGAAGCTATTAATCCTCTGCATAAAAATACAACACATACACGTTTTTGCAATATAGAGCCATAGTTCATTGGTACATTTTCCAATTATTTATCTTCTTCCGCATTCATTCGTGTATTTATATGGCATGGGCCAAAGTACTTTACTTTGTGTCGTTCAAATTTGCAATATGTAATATATAATCAAAAATATTTATAAATACATACTGGTAGCTTTTATTATAATTATAGTATAATTATATATCTACGCTTATATTTTCAATCTTTGTATTAAAGTAGCGATAATCGTGTGTAATTTTATGTTGGAAATTAAAATGAAAAATGTAATATAGCTTAAATTCATATAATTATTACAATTCTTAGATATTTATTGTTCGGAAATCGGGGTATCGTGTTTAGATTTATATCTATTGAGTAGATATATTTAGTTACCTAATTTATTAAATCATACACTTATTTATATATTGTAGCTCCATATCTGAAACACTTAATCAACATATTAATGCACCATTTGTAACTCAACCTTTGTAAATTTATATGTTTATTTGTAAAAACTTGTTGTAACAATAAAAACATGAATTTGGTGAGTAATGCTATTACGTCATTGGTAGTTTACTGCGCAGTAGCGCACAAATTGAAAGACAGGCATACATATTCGTTATGTCGTTATGTGATTACCTTGTTGTAATTATAGTGCAATATACATATGTAATAGTAAAAATGTCTATAGTTATATGGGCTCCTATTAACAATCATATATTTCCCCATGCATGGGTCTCCAGGTCTCTAATTTATTCATAAAGGTGCCTTTTAGGGGTAAAACAGTCACCATTAGAATATTTTTAATATTATAGGGCCACACACTTTGTTTCGTAAAATTTTAAAAAAATATTATTTATTTCAATCAGGAAATAAATTATTTTATCCTTTTTAGTGCACTAAACATTATTTTCATCCTATTAAAAATTATTTTAGTGCATGAAAAAGTGAGTAAGATTAGACTATCTACTTGTTTAAAAAAAAAATGTATTTTATACTCTTTAGACTTCAACAATACAAATTAATAATTTATTTCAATACTAATCCCTAAACACGGAGAATTCCGCAGGCTCATAAAAAAAACTTGACAATCAAGTACTGCCTTTACTGATCAGCATAATAGGGGAGAAGTCGCAGCCTATTCATTTCATCTAAAGCCTTCCTGTTGCAAACGTTTGGTCCCGTTGCTTTGGTGCAATCTAGTTCCTCCAACCTTGCCTCGGCTGTGGGTAAAACACAGGCAGCGGTAGAGTACATATTAACGAGTGAATGACGGGAAGGAGTTTAACACTGGTCCCCCAAAAAACGGTTGTGGCGAAAATGACCGGGAAAAGGAGGATCGGAGAGGTTAGCGTGACTATACTGGGCCAACCTATAGTGGCTCACCCAACGATTAAAATACTGTTAGATAAGGGCACGACTTTCATCCCCCACGTGAGATATGCAAACAGAATCAATAGGTGGTGGCTATTAAAATAACATCAGCCTACAGAATAGTAGGACTGGGCGAGATACTGGTAGATTGACTGTACTAAAGATCTGGATTTTCGGGAAGCTTCATCAAAGCGGTCAACTCCGGCTTCGGTTTGAAATCGGGAGAACCCTCAATCCACAGGACCATGTGAAGATGAGGGGAGCCACGGTTCTGAAACTCGTCCCTCCACCAGTAATCAGCAACTCTACCGCCAAAGAGCTGAAGATTCGCTGTAAGGTGTTTCATCAGGGCATTGACCCGAACCATGAAATGACGACTTATGATTGTTTGATATTTCTCGATCAACGATTTGCAAATCGTTGCAACTGAGGGTGACAAAGTAATGAGGCGGACCCTAACATCGTATCTGTGCAATCAGTTCGTTGAGAGAAGTTTTCCAATAAACAGCAGATCCCCGCAGGTTCTTCACATAAAGGTGAACATCATCAACCATGCTCTCGTTCTGTCGAATCTTTTTCCCGCAAACTTAAATGTTGGAATTAATTCGAATCTCAATTCACAACCAAGAATACGGAACTTGAAATACTCGAGCGGAGTTATTTTGATCGGCGGGCCTCTTTGAACCCATTGGTGCCGAAGGGGAATAAAAAGAACCACCCAAACTCTTCGGCCTTCAGTTCGTGGACGTCGTTAACGATGTTATATGTCGTTTTGCGCTTGATGCGGTTAAGGTCAACAATCATAGTCCGACAAATCCTCCAACATCGACACCTTTCTTGACTGCTCGTAATCGATGGATCGCATGACAGATGTTGCTAGTGGCAGGGGTCTATCTTCAGCTAACGGCAAGACAGTTTCCTCCGGGCAGGAGTTCTTGGTTTAGAAGCAGTACGTCCAGTAAGTTCAGCGTGTACACTTTGATGTTGCTTCCAGTTGACCGCTTAGTATTTAGCTCTCTCTAGGTGTCGCACTCTATCACACAAGCATGACCATCTGCTTCTGAAGCTCCTTTTGGTCCGCAGGAATTAGAATCGCAGAAGTAAATCTCCCCCGAGTGTTCTACAGCGTACGCCCTCTTGTCAGCTATCAGAATGGCACGTATGTGATCCTGGAACGGCTGAGTTAATCCCTGAAGCAGTCTAGAGCCGAAATCATCCACATTTTGATTATCCTGATGCGAACCCAAAATAGCTGGATCCTCGTCGTACTCGATTTGTCAAAGATTTCGAATTCCAACTCAATCACGCAAAAGTTGTTGACCAGCAAGTACCCTGAATCCGGAATACGAATTTTGTTATCCCCAATCCAGAGCTTTGTTCAAACGTTCTCTCGAAACCGTAAATTCCCTAGGACGGTTGAGATTTTTCAGCTCCTCTACGATTACGACAATCCCATCAAAATCACGAAACCTTGGAAGCATTCGAGGAAGTCGTTCCGCAACTTCAAATCGAGAACCAATAGGAGAGTTGATAACTGGTTTGGGTAGCTCCGTTTTAGACATATCTCGCAGCACTCTAGCAAATGTTGATGCTGCTCTCAAACTGCTACACATCAGCTGCAGCAAGCCGTCGAAGCGCGTTTCGCTCTTGCTGCTCTACCAATCGCTTTAGGCGTGCTTCCTCGGTCTCATTTGCGAGCTTTTTCTTATTGCGTTTCTGTTGTTCTACAAGTCGCTTCACTCGTGCTTCTTCAGACTCATCAGCAAGCTTCCTCTTATCGCGCCGTTGCTGACCCAGACTTCACTCGTACTTTTTCGGACTCATCGGCGAGGTTTCTCTTATCGTGCTGTTGCTGGCCTAGTAATCGCCTATGTCGTGCTTCGTACTTTTTCCTGGGGACACGTTGCCTTTGCAAAAACAAACGCTTCTGCTTCTTACTAGTCACGTGTTTATGACGTATTTCCATGACGTGAGGCGTGATTCAAATTTCGTTTAGAAATGTTTATTTCTTATTTTCAATTTGTTACTTATTATTATTATTATTATTATTATTATACAAGACCACCCCAGAATGCTTTCTCAAATTTTCAATATTTTCCTGTAACATTTGTGTTTTTATCGATTGCACCACAGCGTTTGTCCTACCTCTATCTTACTCACGCAGGTTATTAATCCACCAGACTTCATTGCTTAACATTTTATTTTGACGATGATTGCGTTTTATTTGTGACACTAACTGATTACCAGCTAACCAACTAAATGCGTTTGACTGTAACTTCCTGCTTGAATTGTAATGTCATTCAATGAGCTGCTATTGATAGATAAGTATCATCTGCAATTAAAACGTCTTGTGTACATTCCGGTAAACAGTCAGACAAAATCTTTTTCCATCTTAATTTTTCGCCTATTCTCCTTTGTCGATTGTCTTCGATTTCTTCATTTTCTATATGGGAACGAGAAGCTACTCTTAGAGGTGCTTATTTTTACCAATCGATCAGGAAGCTGTTCGAAATGAGTGAACATATTCTTTATTGTGCAATCTTTTATTCTTTTAGTGAAACAACAATTTTAACACAGCGCATACTACTAGCATAATCCTTTCTACGTTTATATTGATCCAATCTATGGTACGTAATAACATCGCCCCGAATAGTACTCAAAAAGAAAAACTATGTAACTTATGATAAGACCTAGAGTTAATATATAAAAACTTGTTTGCAAATCAATAATAGTAAATGGTCGAGGAAACTCAACATGTTCCTCAACATAAGCATTTTGTTTTAACATATCGGACAAATTTAACTTGAGCATATCGTTCCACTTATTTATGAAACCGGACTCGAAAACTTTAGCTATAATGCCATTGAAATCATGCAAAAAATAGGCATTTCGGTGTAACAAATAGGCGAGCCTATATGATTTGACGCACTCTTGGACTATGTGTATATGTTGTGTACCTTTTTGTTTCATACTGATTAGGAAACTGTATTTTAGTCGTCGTGTTAAAAAGGCGGGTAGACGCTGAGACTCGTCGTGTAATATGACGAATCTCTTGCTCAGTTTTTGCATGTATGGATTTCTTGTATTATTAAAAACATCGGCGAGACTTGGAGAAAATGTTGAAATGTGATAGTTTGATTCAACCAACTGCTTCATTGTGTTTATATCTGGGTAACGTTTCTGGCTTGTCGTGACTGTAACTAAGGAGCTCTGAAACAGTGTGTTAATATTTAAAACGTAGAGGAAAAGCGCGCCTAAGATTAATCTGTTATGGTACTTACTTGAAAATGCATAGCTATACGTTATATTAAAGAGCGCTTGCCATACGTCTAAACAAACGGTGCTCCAAGAGTGATCATAGACATGTTTGTTTTGAATGTTTTTTGTGATACGATCAATATCGTATTTCCTTATTATAAAAAGACCAATCATTGCTGTTATTACGACAAAGAAAATAACGATCCAAAATTGGTTAGAAAATACATAAAAAATCGCTGTCCATTTTGGAATTATACTCGCCTTGGGTACTATGACGCAAAGGCAATCATCTGAGATGATATTTGTAAATGTTAGCTCTGGTGCGCCGTACTCCTTAACAAAAATTTGGTTGAAAGCAATCTCTGATTCATTTGTGTACAGTTCTCCGATTGCACCAGTTGCGGACCCATTCTGGCTTTTGTAACCAAACTGTTCGCCATCATAAGGAACATGAGTCTCGATTGTAACATTCAAACAGTGTTCGATAGTTTTTATTATCATTGGATCTATACCTAGAAAGACACCGTTAACATTAACAGTTATCGGGCTTGTATCGAACAGGGTTCCTTTAATAGTTACTCCGTGATAATTTTTGGGTGTTAAAAATTTATCGATTTCTTCCACTTGGCGAATCCCAAACTTCTTCGTGTGGTTCAAAAATGGATCAAATGCGTACACCTCTCCATTTTCCCCAGGTTGTGCTATAACGATGTCCTTGAACTTCAAATTCCAAGCGTACATAAAAAACGCCATGAGAACTGAAATCTGTTGCTCCATAACAGCCACTATCAAATCGCCATTTCTTGCACGCTTCTTCATTTCTAAAATATCTTCCCAATTATCGGAAACTATAATAAACCCATAAGAAACGTCTTTTGGAGGTTGAAGTTCTTGTACATCTTGAAATAATGAAATCGTGGTACTGAAGTTTACGGAATTTAACTCGAATATCTCGTCATTAAATCTGTCATTAGTAGAAACAACTGTAATTGCAGAGTGCTTTTTAAAAATTTGAAAAATGAGCTCAATCAACGGTTTGTAATTAGACTTTGCGGTTTGAGAAACAGTTTCGACTTCTCTCAAAAATATCGCACCCATTAAGCACAAAAGAAAAAACATTGTGAATGTCACGGATTTGCATGTATAACTGCTACGTTCAATATTTGAACGAAGTAAATAAAGCTACAACAACGACTAAATAAATAAATATCCATCAATAAATAATTCCCTTGACATATATAATTTCCAATTCAAAAGCTATACATCAATTTCACCGTATGATTATGAATATGACAAGGAAAAGTTATTGTTTTTTTCAAATTTGATAAAATAATTGTTCTAAATTGGCAGTTTTCAATAATAACGTTTCTAAAAATATGGTAAAATAAAATGCGTGCAAGTACTTGGTAGTATTTTGACATTAAAATACTCAATTAGTTTTGCATGTGTTAATTTTCGAAATAGCCATTTTTGTATTAATAAGGACGTGAAGGAGGTGGTTTTGGCACGCGGCGGAATTATAAGTCCAAGGGCCGAAGGGCCGAGCGATTATAAGATGCGAAAGGAATAAAATCGCCGTCCATGCCCGAAATGCGAACAAGATTTTTTTGTAAAATCGTTTAAATCCACCTCGAAGCTTTGAAAAAGCTTTCAAAAATCAATTTGACTATTATGGAAATAATTCAGGAAACCTCCCTCTTTATTTGAAGGGGGGAGGCTTAGTAGGTTAGTAGTGATTGTTAGCTTTACACTGATCAGTTTATTTCGTTTACTTATCTCTGATAGAGAAATGGCATTTGTTCTCAAACAATCTCAAGGTGTGATCACTGATCAGTGTACGGCGTATCTAACTGCGAAGAATAGATAGGTACAGCAAATTTAGAAATCTAAAACAGACAACAATATCGCATATGTGAAAGACTCGATTGGAGAAAATCATCGAATTTCAATGAAGCAAACTTCAGAAATGGTTAGAGTGAGTATAGGATATCGTACACAAGCTGGGTTACAACAACGTTTGTGGATAGTGGATTCCACGTCTATTGTTGAGGAACAAAGTATGTTGCAAATGGACCTGTCTTTTCCACACCTCAGAGAATCCGCCCAAAATGGTAATGGTTTTCTTGTAATGTCAGTGTGATACTCACGCAAAATGTCAGCCCTCCAGCTGTTACGGTTTTCAAGTTTATTCGCGTCATAGAAAAGTGACGGGCGGAGGGACCGACTGTTTAACGTGTTGTTACTGATTAAACTTTCAGTAAAGTAATGTTATATTAGCTTGTTGGTTGCTATACCAACAAACACCGACAATTGCTATTATAGCCAAAAGTCTTACTTTGGGTCAAGAGTTCATAGTTCAAAAACCGATTTGTGACATTCAACGTTATACAATTTATCAGATGTATTTCTTAACAGAATTTTTGTGGACAAAAGAAACGTTTCAATTGAACAAACGCGTTAGATAAAACACTATAATTGTGAAATTTGGAGAACGGAAAATGAAACTGTGCTAATTTGGCTTAGTATGACTCATCGCCTAGCCACTCTAACAACTTTAAGAATCCCCTTTATGACGCAGCAAATTCAACAGACTGTCTAGAAGTTTGGCGCAAAAAAGAACCTGCGACTACTTGTAGGTACACTTTTTGGGCACTGCAAACTAAAGAAGCACATGTCATGCATCGTATAGTCGTATAGTAGACAATGGTGCTCTATTTCAAGCACTCCGGCTACGCCGCCGTGCTTAAAAACTCGCGCGTGTTTTAAAGACCTGTTTATCCACTGTACTTTAATATACTATTTTTAATGTTAGAGGAAATGGGTTAAAGCGCCTTTTAAGATAAAATTCAAGTACTATAATAGTAGGTAGGTATATTAAAAAACAAGTTTCATAAGATAGGTTTTATGGCACGAATCAATGTTTAGAAAACGAGTGGCACAGCCACAATTGCTCTCCTTTTTCATTTTAAAACTATTTCCATAAAATACCTACGTAGGTACCTATATCATAGTTTGCACGTTGAATTCGGTATGTCCAAGCTGTTGGCAAAATGAGTGCCGCAGTTATTCAATTCTGACCAGAAACGTAAGACAGCGGGAATGCCTAGTTTTAAGCTTTTGGATCGTGTTGTTACTGTCAAGCGAACTTGGCTCCACTATTGCATTCCAGAATTAAAACGGCAGCGAAAGCATCGATATCAGTCAAGTCGTTTCCGTCGAGCAGGTAGGTGGCGGCCACGATTTTTTGGATGCGAAGGGGATACTACATAATTATTAACTATCTTACTAAGGACTAATCTATCAATGGTAGATCTTATGCAGTGCTTTTGGGCAAATTAAACGCAGCAGTTATTGATAAAAGACCGGGAAGCGCTCAAAAGTGTACTCTCCGCGTTTTCCCACACGTGTCGTGTTAGGCGCGATTCTCACTATACGTAACGTCACCGTCACGTTACCGTTCCGTTACCAACTCAGCAAATATAAATATGTTGTAAGTAATGAACCGCGACGGAAGATAGCCGTGACGGCAAGTATGAATACGTTCATTACTTACAACATATTTATATTTGCTGGGTCGGTAACGGAACGGTAACGTGACGGTGACGTTACGTATAGTGAGAATCGCGCCTTATTCACAGAAGTTGGATAAAGTGCGATTAAAGGTTACGGCCCCACCCACCAAATCTTTGTAGGTCAATTTGTGTTTGAGGAACCTCGAAAATTGATTATACTTTTTTGTTATCCTTCTTATTTTAATTTTTTTTGTCCGAAACGAGTGTCACTGCTCGAAGTACGCTCATATTCTAGTGAAATATTTTATAACGTAGTTCCTCATGTCGAGTCTCACTCTCTGGTATCTCCTTCCTCTTGCTCCAATCCATACTGGCAAGTACAGTCTTATTTCTGCATGCAGAGTGTTATTCGTTCCTTTTAACAGAAGGGTTAAAATATTGTACGTTACTAAGGAAAGGGTTTGAAAGTTTTTGACTTAATAAAAAATCAAATATAGCTGTTGCAATATATTTTAAAGCACCTGGCGTCATTATTTAAAGACACTTAACAATTTTGGTTTATACATAGTTCTCCATTACACTATTTAGTTCTGCAACAATAAAGTAACCAACAAAGAAGGCATTTGTTAGAAACTTTATAGCGGCTTTCTTATTACAAATTTTTCAATATACTAATCGAATATATATAACATAATCTAATATTTATATAATCATCATTAGCATTACTTACACTTTGGACCAGCCAAAGATATATTGTTCCCTAATTTACTTTTATTTGTTCTATCAGCACTATAATTTACATCAACCAATCAATAATTGGATGTGTCATTGAACAACAGCACATTAAATAATACTATACACTAACATTAGTAAAAATAATTCAATTTGTCTAATAAAAATTAAGACATTTTGTCAAAGAATGATCCACATTCCTATTAAAGCGTTAACATGAAATATTCCACCATAGGTACTCATAAGGTATACTATACATACATTCATTAAAGGTAAGCTAACAATAGTAATACATTGATCATGAGTATTCCTTGATTTAACATTTCCTTTTTACAAAATACAAAGACTATTTATATGAGCCATCTAACACTGAGCCAACTTTAACTAATTGCTTAAGAGGAATCAATCCATCAGTAGATATATCAACTATGGCAACCATTGTGCAGCAATGTAGAATAAGTTTGACAACGTTAGCAATTTGGAGTTAATCGTAGTTTACATGGTTTATTACTAAAGGACTGGGTAATTTAAAAATCCTGCTTCGTTGTCGAATATGATCTATGACACAAATTGAATAGGATGAGATCGCTGGCTGCATGAAGAGAAGCCATTAAGTCATTTTAACATGCGTATAAGTATGAAAAATATTTGGCACTCACAATTAAACTATTTACAAAGTTAAGTAAGTATAAATATAATCAACAACGTTATTTCATATTTAAATTACGTAGTTTGGTATAAATGCAATCAATTGGAGCAAGTATTTATGTAAGTATAAAATTGTTTAAGTACTGTTAAATGTTTATAGGAACTAAACAGAATTAAATCAGTCATATGGAATGGGTTACCTGGACTGTACATGTTAGCATTAAATATCAAAAATTGTTTACAGTATGAAATTTTTACGTCTTATCAAAATATGAAAGATGTGATGGTAGTAAACATATTTTTTTAACTAATGCTATGTATATTAATGTAAGTATTTTTAGCTATTGCCGAACATACACTCTAAGCAACCTACAACGTTTTCGAAGTATTTCTAACAAACATATTGTCTTATTTTATAGTTACGTACATACATATTTATATTTTAATCACTTATTTTGTCTACATTAAACTTTGGTCAAAGAATATATGTATTTCACGTTAATAAGAGTTAATGTGTACCAGATTATATAACGGTAACATTTTTGGCCAATTTTAAAGTAAGTAACTATTTAAAGAAATACGGCCCTTACAATTAAGTACACCTAGTATGTATCTACTTAATAAAAATATCTAACAAGAATATCATATTTAGCTACTTCCATTTGTAGGAATAGGATTCCCAACGTGCATAGTGCGGCTATTGTCAGTCAGTGGTACAAAATTTGTACCTTATTCTTAAACAATCGACAATGATTACAACAAAAGCTTTACACGTAGAGCCAATGCTTTGCCTTAAATCTACTAACAAGTTTCGTTTCCCGAAGATATTCGTGTTCATCTACTGGAGTAATGCATATCGCCAGTTTCTATAACAGTACAATATTACTTAGTATCGAAAGTGAGTTTATTAACGAACCTCTTTGAAAGTTCCGGGGGCTTTTAGTAATTGCCATATCGCAGTCAACGGTATCATTAGTATTGAAGCAAGCGCCAAACACCAACCAACCCCTTCGGCCCAGCCGGGATAATCGTAATCTTCGTACTTGAGTGGGTCAGGAAAGATAAGTCCGAACAGTATAACACCCTAAAACATCTCAATTAACATTAGATGATTAAATTATCCAAATTCATTACAATGATAAATGATGGACTGACAAATTTCCAACAAATTCTCCAATAAAGGCCCGGTTTTATTCCAAGCATCGCATCAATATCTTGAGTAAATTTATTTAGGCCTACAATTATGATTTGAAACAACTGTCGTTTTTTTAATACCTTCTTACCGTAGAACCAGGAAACCGCAATTGCTTCGAATAATGCTGAAGTTAACAATGAAATTCCGGCGGCGTAAGTGTCGAATAGGTGAAACATGTAAATTCCTCCCTAAAAAATGTCAGGAGCAAAATAAATAGAGTTGTTGGCATGAAACTAACAAATAAAAAAAATTAAATTCGATTGAGTAATCAGCATCTATTTGTTGTGGAACCGAACTCTCTTCTACAATAAGTACTTACCTACAGCTCGGCGGAAATGGAGGCCATGGAAGTAAACCTTACCATGGCCATCAATGATGCCTATGAGGCAAGCCGTCCCACGAAAGGGAAGAAAACCTCAAGTAAAGAGCCCTGGTGGCGTGAGGGACTTATTGCGGGCACAGATAAAAGCTTTTTAATAGAGTAAAAAAACACAGGGGAACGGGGTTTACACCGAACCACACTCACCCAATATAATAAAGCCATATGAAAGGCAAATCGCGACTCAAGAGGAAATTGAGCAAATTTCAGAAGGTGCCACAGTCCAAAGAGGAACAGAGGGTAGAGTCGGTTTCTTCAAGAAAATGGAGGGGGGATATACAGAAATAGCGAAGGAGACCCTGGAGCTTCTGCTTCAATCGCACTATCCGGTGTCAAAGACCCTCGCTAAATCTGACGTAGGCGAATCAACAACTCTGGAACCCCTATTGAGGGGGAACAGAGGAGATTGGGTTTTGGCTCGTCAGATAGTGAACCTAACCAAAATTAGGTGTCTCTTCTCGGATTAAACGCCCCTAAAAGTAAGACAAGGTAAAACGTATATGGTAACCTTGTCTTGCTTCTTACGCATACGTACCATTAATTCATCTCATTTTACGCCTTCAGACTTCACGACGGAGCACGCAAAATATGTTTGTCAATGTATAAGATAAAAACAGAATATAAGTACCTACCTAACACCTTCGCTATTCTGCCTTTATCTTATACATTGACAAACATATTTTGCGTGCTCCGTCGTGAAGTCTGAAGGCGTAAAGTGAGATGAATGAATGGTACGTATATACAGGGTGTCTCACGGTGACCGTCGGTTAGAAGTATATCAAGAACTGTAAAAGTTAGAAATTTGAAATTTTGCACATGCGACATGGAGTGTTTAATCTATTAAATAAAAATATTTTCCAAATGGCAGCACTTCCGGAAATACCGGAAGTGAGCATCAAATTCTTTATTTTAAATACAAACCAGGTAATTTTTTTTCACATTCTGATGTGTCATAAAATGTTTAGTAAGTATGCATAAAACAATCGGCGTATCAATTTTGATTGCTGAGAAAAAAAATTTTTTCCACTGAAAAATGTCAAAATCTTGTTTGGGAAATAAAATTGAAAGTCGAAAGTGGTAAAAGTTAGGGAAATGGGATTTTAGGTTCTCAATGTCAAAAGATTGAGACACAATTGTGTGTCATGGATAATAAAAAATTGCCCGCGGTTACGTATCTACTTGACGTTATATCCAGACTTAAGAAAAACTTTTAAAAAGTCTCTTTTTTTAAATGGAATGCCTATTTAATTATCAGCCTATTCGATGCAGAAATAAATTTCCTTTAAATTGATATACCATGTTCCTATAACTAAAATCAATGATTACAGAGTTATTTACATTTTTCTAATTAAATTTATAATTACATACTTTACAAAACATGGTTGGCTTTGAAAATTTTCAAAAAATTTTTATTCAATTGTTTCTTATGATGACAGTTGTCAGTTAGCTATCAGTTTGAAAGTTTACGCTACATTTACGTTTGTTATCAGTGTTATCTCTTTGAATTTTGATTTTTGCGCTTAATATTTGTTTTTAATTGGGAAATATGGAATACACAAACGCTGATATTCTAAATTTGTTTTACATTCATGGCGAGTCTGCTCGTATTACTTTTCGGACCTGCAGAACCTTTAATTATTGAATAAAGAATCACTTAATACTTTAACGAAAGATATCCGCATTTACCTACAATGACAGAACGAAAAATCAGGATGATTGAAAAGAATTTTCTAAATTTGGGCGAAGTAAATGCGCCACGAAGTTTGGCAAAGCCAATTGTCCCCAATGACGCTGCATGTATTGGGATATTTTAATGTTTCCCTGAAAGTTCTATTCGTTTGGCGGAAAGAGACCTTGGATAGTCAAGAAGTTGCATTGATAGAATTTTAAATAATCATAAAAGCATAAGAAACATTTGAATAAAAATTTTTTGAAAATTTTCAAAGCCAACCATGTTTTGTAAAGTATGTAATTATAAATTTAATTAGAAAAATGTAAATAACTCTGTAATCATTGATTTTAGGTATGGGAACATGGTATATCAATTTAAAGGAAGTTTATTTCTGCATCGAATGGGCCGATAATTAAATAGGCATTCCATTTAAAAAAAGAGACTTTTAAAAGTTTTTCTTAAGTCTGGAAATAACGTCAAATAGATACTTAACCGCGGGCAATTTTTTATTATCCATTACAGACAATTGTGTCTCAATCTTTTGACATTGAGAACCTAAAATCCCATTTCCCTAACTTTTACCACTTTCGACTTTCAATTTAATTTCCTAAACACGATTTTGACATTTTTCAGTGAAAAAAATTTTTTTTCTCAACAATCAAAATTGATACGCCGATTATTTTAAGCATACTTACTAAAAATTTTATAACACATCAGAATGTGAAAAAAATTTGCCTGGTTTGTATTTAAAATAAAGAAGTTGATGCTCACTTCCGGTATTTCCGGAAGTGCTGCCATTTGGAAAATATTTTTAATTAATAGATTAAACACTCCATGTCGCATGTGCAAAATTTCAAATTTCTAGCTTTTACAGTTCTTAATATACTTCTAACCGACGGTCACCGTGAGACACCCTGTATGTGTAAGAAGCAAGACAAGGTTACCGTATACGTCAGGGGTGGGCAAACTTAATACTCGTATGATCGACATTAATTTTTCTAATTTATGCGCGATCTACTTCGAAAAATGGGTTAAAATAAGAACAATTAAATTTGATGTTTTTCATCTGAGAAAACGCTGCTTCATATGGATAAGTGGAACCAAAAAATGCAAATATCCTCATTGCCACCGATCTCAATAATGGATATTTTCCTTCTGGTAATAAATTCCAAAAATTATTGTGATTTGCACGTGCTTTCAGAATTATATCTGATTGTATTGTTAAAATTTCGAACTGTAGATCCGATGAATTCAATTGAAAAGTATGAGCTAGATTTGATGAAATATCCCCGTTATCGAATTCTCCAAAGGAAATGAAATAAATTCAAAAATTGGTTGAAGATTATTGAGATTTACAAATCGTCTTTCAAATTCTTGATGAAAATTTTCTAGTTCAGATCAAAACATGTCAATATTACATTCACCAGTAAGTTCAATAAGTATGGAAAATATTTAAAATTTTGCGTTTGTAATTGTGAAGCAAAAAGTTTTAATTATAACTCAATAATATTTTTTCCTTTTCCTTGTAATTGTAAATTAAGCAAGTTGTAATCTCCCATAAAATCCGTAAGAAATGCTAATTTTTTTACCCATACTGGATCTTCCAATTGTTCATATTTTTCTCCCAATGTGTCCAAAAATGCAATAATTTCAGGCAAAAGATTGAGAAATCTTTCCAAAAAGCTTCCTCGGCTTAACCACCTAACATGACAAAAAAGAAGTAAATCTTCATATTCCGAGTCATTGTCTTCAAGTTAACTACGGAACAGACGCCTCCTTAAACTTCGCGCTCTTATCGAATTAGCAATTTTCACTGCCACATCCATAATATCATTAACATCCAATATTTTTATTTAAAATATCTGCGTCTGCGATCGACTGTCGAACTGTTCGCGATCGACCGGTCGATCGCGATCGACTGTTTGCCCACCCCTGGTATACGTATTACCTTGTCTTACTTTTAGGGGCGTTTAATCCGAAAATAGACATTTAAGAACGAATATAGTATAACTATGATACTATAGTATCATGTAGTATAACGAAGATTCACCCTACTACAATCCTGGACTCAATAATTTTGTTTTTTTTGTATGCATCATTATTTTAGTTCCCTACCTTAAAATAAAAGTAGTTTATTGACTGATTGGAAAGTGCGTTTTGAGTATTACATGATCACTCAATTGTGAAGGCATAGAAGAATACATTCACAAACAAAATATAAGATTGAGCACTAAGACTGACAAAAAAAGGGCACGGTATATACAACTGTTGAACCAATTAAGTTACACAAATATTAATTCATTTTAGTAACGCTTTGGACATTTTTATCGGTTTAGCATAATTTCAATTATTTTTAAGCGAAGACCCTCACAAGATTAAAATAATGCAAATTACAATTAATATCAAAGGAATGAAAATAAAATTAAAAAGATTTGCATTGTGAATTAATACAAATTTATGTCAATTTGATTTTTAGATTATTTTTGAATATTTAAGATATACATAAATAATTAATACGTACCGGAGTTAAATTAACTAAAGCGACAGAAAATGACACCAATATTATTCCTAACGTAAATGCTTCCCTTGAAAATCTAATTTCCTTGAAGAAACCTGAAAATTCGTCCATAACGCCAGTAATAACGCACTCGAGACCTCCCATCTGAAATTAAATTTATTAACATTATATTTTGATGTTATATGAAAGATATACCCCAGAATCTAATCCAAGCATGATTAACATGAAGAAAAATAGCATCGACCATATATTTGAACCCGGTAGTGTAGCTACTGCTTCAGGATACACTTGAAACACCAATCCGGGACCTATACAACACTAATGTTAATAAACTTGATAAATTTCAATGTAAACTTTACCATCAGTTGCAACTTCATCTATATCAACGCCTTGTTTATAAGACATGTAACCTAGATACGTAAATATAACAAATCCAGAGAAGAAACTCGTAAATGAGTTCACTATACTTGTAACCAAACAGTCCCTAAAAACGACACGTGGATGATGTTTATAAAAGTAATTCACTTACCGATAACAATTATTGTGAAACGTGTTGTAACTTGCATAGGATAAGTGAACGCCAAATCCAGCACCAACAGAGAAAAATATTTGGACCGCAGCATCCACCCAAACCTAAAGGCAAAGTTAGTATGAAAAATTGAATTAATTAATTAATGAAGCTTAGGTTTTTTAACAAATTCAACGTTAAAAAATTTGGATTTTTTTGTGTCGATAATACGAGGGTTTTCTTTTGTTTTGTTTTTTATAATATTCTCCCTAATGATTATGTATACCTACTTTCGCATACATCGAAACCAAATTTCTATAGGTATGTTATGGTGAAAACGGATCCGGGGTAGTGTTTTTATTTCTGTTGAGCAAGCGGTTGCATACCAATAAGACTTTACAGTTGCCATATGTCTAGTTTTTTGGAGCCGAATGATTTTTTGAGTTTGGCGTATCATCGAATGAAGGGGTGGTAAATGGGGGTGAGGCCAATTTAACCGATCCAACACCCGGTCACGCATCCTTTCGGTTTGACCTCGTTGCTTTATTTGAGATTTTTAAACGTTTACTTTTTTTGACGCAGTCTCCCTACCATGGCAGGTGTTACCATGGAAATGCCAAGACATATGCCGCGGCGGCAGCATTTATTCCGTTGCAGTACTCTTGTCCACGACACGAAAGCCGAGCGAGGGAGGTAGTTATCGCTTACCATGGTAGATCCGGAGGAAAGAGCCCCCGGTCTGGGAGGAGCGAACATCTGCCCCTTCTGCGCATTGGATGGCCGTACGGGTAGCGACATTACTTGGTAGGTCAGAGCATAAATGAGAAAGAATGACAAACGTAAGAGTGCCATGACCAGGAAAAATTACTATGTGGCATGTGGATATTATACCACAAAAGAATTCAAACTAATGCGACGAGACGAGGGATATTGGCAAACGGAATTTGGCCTTCCAACAAGAAATTATAATGAATAATGAAAGGGATTTTAGTAATACTCGATCCGGTGCACACCGATGCACTACGTCCAATCTCTTCAATGTTCTCTTATGAAAATCATAGAAAAAGGTGTTGGCTTATTAAAACAAAAAAAAGGAATTGAAATGAGAAAATGTTTTCGCCGGAAACGATATAGAGAAGAACGGCAGTGTCATTTCCCACATTGTTGTAGGCGAAAATATAGGAGGTTGTTGTTGTTGTTGCCAACTTCTCTGAGGAAGAACGGCGCGTTTGGGATTTATTCTTGAACAAAATTATTTCTTAAATAGACCTACCTGCGTTTCTTTTAATTTTGATAGTTTAGGCTGTAAGTAGTATGATATTCCTTTTCCTGACCCTGGTAGCATGAGTCCTCGTATTAGTAAAATGGTTAATACTACGTATGGCATAGTTGCAGTCACCCATACGACTTTACCTAAAAAACGCATACTTTACCACGTCATGGAAAACCTTAACTGTAACACTTACCTGAAGATTTCACTCCTTTAAACAGAGAAATATATAGAGTTGTATATACTATGAATAAACAGACCACTAACTCCCATTTAGGGTACCCTAAATCGTGTAATCCAGCGCTTGTGTGCATTTCCAACACAGATCGACTGAAAAGTATACAATAAAAATGTTTTGGTTATACACAGACGTATAGGTAATATTTAGTAGTTCTTCCCAGGTAGTTTTCTCTTACAACTTTAGTACTACCTTTACTCAAAACTTGCTTCCCAATTTGACTTTTGAAAGACACGATTCTTTATGGAACGTTATTTTTTATTTTGCACAGGAACTCTTCAACTACTCTCTAACCGTTTTTCTTCATGGTTATTTACTAGCCACATTGTTCATAGTTTATTTTCAGACATACATTTCTCTGTCGTTAGTTGTTCCTTGGGGTGCCATTTTTGCTAATTCTGAATTCAGAAAGTCTCAGTTCTTCAAACGCAGTGTTATATTCTTTGAAAAGCAAAAATTGACTTTCACTATTTCCTTATAATAAGTAGGTATACAGATATAGAAGTAGAGCAATAAGATCTTACTACTTTTTTCCCAATTGGCACAGAGCAACCATCGCTTTTTTTTATTTTCATTATAGCCTGCTTTTAGTAGGTAATGGTATGGTTTGGAGCGACTGTTTTCGTCACAATCTTGGCGATACAGCATTCTTCGTGATCTAATTACCCATATTATAAACGTGAGTTGATTCATGTCAGTTATATAGTTAGCTAGTTAGTTCGTTCGTCTCCAATAACTCGACTTTTGGACTACCTAGGACGCCGAGGTTGGTCTTAAAACATTCCTAATTTTCCAGCTTAATTTAAGTTCGAAGATAGAAGAAGTTTTGACCTCCGACTTATGGCATTACCGTAAAGAATAATACACCTATAGGTACTAACCAAATTTTAAGGTGGCAACATTGTTAAGTTGGTATTTGTTAGACAATATTTTTATACCTTAACCTTAAAACAAGAGGTCTGTCACAAATATTTTTTTATTTTCAATAATAAATTGTCCTGTCTATCAGAGGGACCTTAACCGCTAGTTTATAAATAAGGGAGGGAGACGGTCAGTTGTATCGTACCGCCTAATTGTCAAAGGTAGCGTAAAAAATTCGAATAAACAAAGATGTTTTCGTATAGATTATTCTACTGGGTGATTATCGGGAAACGCATGTTTTTGACTTGTATAGTACTACACGGAGAATATTGAGTGGTGGGAGTTGGGCACGGTTACACTGTGGAGGGGAGAATATTCAATTTCAGTTGTATTATAGTTGTGAAGTTGTGATGTGGAACCTTGAACATCGTACGTTTGTCTTGTGACGCTTTTACTAAACGGTGAGTCAGTAACTCAGAGACTTTCGTATACATTTTAACACTGCGCGGCATGGTACGATTCCTAATCGCAACAAAAATTGCGTTGGAAATAGCAACTCTGAGACTTCGCCCGTCCACTGTGAGAAAAATTTTAGTCGCGCATTTTCAATTTCATCCAAACAAGTTTGCAGTATGTTATCAACTGAGACTGCCAGATAAGAGACAGCGTGTAGAATTTTGATGGAAATTTTAGATGAAAACGACGAAGCTGTAATTCTGATGAGCAATGAGGCTCATTTTCATATGGACGGTGCTGTAAACAAACAGAACTTTTGATTTTCGTGTCCAGCAAATCCACGAATCGTAAATGAGACACAGCTTACATGTGACTGTATGGTGTGCGGTTAGTGAAGTGGAGATCATCGGCCTTATTTTTTTGAGGACAACAATGGTAATGCAGTTACGGTGAATGCACAACAGTACGTGGTAAGGTTGGAAACTTACTTCTTGCTTGAAGTGCGACGTTGCCGCATTGCAATCTGTGTTTCAGCAAGATGGGGCAACAGTCCATACTGCTCGGATTTCTATGGACATTCTCAAACGAACATTCTCTGGAAGAATAATTTCTCGTTTTGGTGTTCAAACAGATGTAATTTTCAAACATTGAAGTTGAAGTTCTAGTGCGTTCAAATTGCATACTCTATGCAACATATTCGTAAATATAAATAACAATTTTGTTTATAACTGCACAAGTACTTGTTATTTAAAAAACATGCGTTTCCCCGTAATCACCCTGTATAAATACCACTCACCTTGTTCAAAGCCAAAGCGTTTCGAAGATATCGTTCAAATCAAAAAGAAGTGAAGGTTCCTTTTCATTAATAATAATTATCGTAGAAATGAGACACTTACAGGTCGATTTTTTACATGTTTAACACAATAAACGAACTATTACAAAGTAAACTAACATATTCTTAACTTTTGATTTGGTTAGCGCGTTAGTTAGTCGAAAAAAGCCATAGTGTTCACTCACCTAAAAAATTCAGATGCTGGTGTATGACGATTTGTCGGCGTTGAATCATTAAATTCAGGTCTAATACGTGTAACATTTTCGAAACCGTCATCGCTTATCATGGACTCCCAACATAGCTTGGTATTCCACGTATTATTACAATGCAACCAGGGTAGTTCTGAATGTACGCTAGATGCTAGGAAATAAACCGACCATGCTACCGGGAAAAGAAAACACCTGGTTCACAAAGTAAAAATTTAACAAGATTCCATTTACCTATTATAACATTGTAGTAAAACGATACAAAAAATGCGACTAGGACGGCACAAAAACCTACACCTGAAAGTGAATGGTTAATATAGTCAAATGAACAGTAATGAATATAAAACCTTTAAAAAGAGGACATATTTTCCAAACACTTATAGGACCTAATCTGTTAAATTGGCCAAGAACTAATTCCATATAGAACAATGGCAGTGCTCCAAATACTAACATTAATAGGTATGGAACTAAAAACGCTCCTGAAATTATGTAAATGGTTATACACAACAACGTCAGTTATACATTTATAAAAATTTACCTCCTCCATTCTTGTAGCATAAGTACGGAAATCGCCAAACGTTTGCTAAATCTACGGCAAAACCAATTATTGATAATAGGAAATCTGCGTTTGAGGCCCATGTTTCGCGGTGATCTTCAATATCACATGATGAATCGGGATCGCCTTCTGCTTGGCTGGAAGTTGTTGAAAGTATCAATGACTCAAATCCTTTTTCATCTTCTTCAATTTGCACGTGTAGATCTTCTGCGGAAAATAGAAAGACGCATGTTAATCAATTTATTTATATCTTTTTTTTACTAAACTACTAGGTTCATGGAGATGTTTCATCAAAATTTTAACCATTATTGATTGTATTCAAACTTTGTGATACAAGTTTCAGTATTGTACTGTTAATACCTTTTAATTTCACAGCTTTTTGTAACACTAAATGTCGCCCCACTAAGCCGACGAGTTAAGAATTATTTTGACACCGGACCACTACTCAGACCTGGAAAACAAAATTATAAGAAGTTGAATAGAAAACAGTAAGTAAATAAAAATTAGGAAAACGGTCCTCAAACGATACTTTTGTATATCAAATAATTAATTTTACATCAGTGAACACTTAAGGGCAAAAATTATACTTTATGAAGTGGCGGCTATCAAATATCAAATACTGTATCGTGTATTATAGTTCATTTAAAATTCTCTACGGAATACAGAATTGCATTACAGATTTACCTCAACCCCCAAAGCACAGCCACTCGCGCACGGAACTAACTACCCTTCAAGTAATAACCCTCCGAATATTTACTTGTCGTCCATTTGTCAATGCCTTGGATAATATAACTAGTCCTTCCCCCCCTCTTTCCATATTTTCTCCACTTGGGTACTTAAGGAGGTAGTGTCTGCTGTGGTCCATTGAAACCCCGTATTTAGCTATCATACATCATGTACGATGTAAATGGAACAGTGCGTTTAAAGGGGTAGGATAACTCAGATTTAAACGTGGCGGTAGCTTGTACTATGAACATTATCTAGGAACTCTCAAATGGAATGATCCTTTGCCTGAAGATGTATTTAGGTGAGAAACTATTTCGCAATGATGAGAAACTAATCAAGGTTGTTCATGACCCACTCACTGATTCTAAAGTTCGCGAATGCTCTTTTGATGTGGAAGTTGTTTATTTGTAATACTCCCCCATTGGATTAACGCCCGTTGTGAAGAGTACCCCACCTCCCAATTACCTCCGCATACCTCCAACCCCTTTTCAATCCAAAGGACCGAATTGCTATTTTCGCCTTCAGTCCTTTACACAAGCGTTGCACTTAATTACCAATTTTACTTACGTAATGATATCTCAAATGACTTACTTACTCTTTCTTAATGGGCAGCTAATGACTACGTTCGATGCGGTATTCGTATGTGGCTTGTGCTTCGTGCTCCCTGAAACAATGCAAAAATTATTATTTAGTAATAATTTCTGGCTTCTATTACTTTACCAACCACCCCTTATCAACAGATTTTTGGTAACACGTGCATTTCTTTTATATTCTGTTAGTCTCAATTTATTCTCCTGCAAAAATAGATTCCTCGATAGAGTTGAAGAGAGATTTTTGGACAAAAAAAGAATATCCACAAGAACGGTTTAACCATTGAGCAGTACAGTGCGAAAGTTGATAGCGAACGAGTTTGATAACGTTATCTAAAGCCCTGGCAAGTTACCGCAACAGATTAACGAGGGATCAGAAGGAAAAAATACCTACGACAATTCTGGAAAGGGGAAAGGCGAGAAAGACAGTCAAAATTCAAGAGATAATACAATAAGTACAAACTTCCATATATTCTGGGAACCTATCACTCCAAATTAGCTGAAAAGTACAGGAAGAGGCCAAGTAGAAGAGGAAAAGTAGATGGAACATGAGCTTTTCTTTTGACACAGCATGAAAAAAACGTTTATTTTAAAAACAAATCCAGAAGCTTCAAAGGTTTAAAGGAAGGTTAGCCATGTTCAAAACACAGCGTGACAGGAACACAGGATGCAGCTATTACGACAAGAGCATTAAGTATGCACTGGAAGGGGATATACAAAGAATGGGCTAGAACAAAAAATGAAACTATGGCCGTGATTAAAAAGGAAAGGAATAGGCATACGTGAAGATAGTCAAGAAAGCTCTTTGACAACAGAAAGGACAATATGCAAGGGACGTAGATATGCTAAAGTTGCAACAGTTGGTCGACGGGGAGCTTGTAGTGGAAGAAGAAGAGAATAGCACACTGTACTTCATTCGAGATATGGGCGAAACGGTTACCGGGAAAGAAAGGATAGAGGTTCATGTATGCCGTTTCTTTGTTAGGACGCATGTGCAATCGGCCGTTCTTAACCATATTTATTGGTATATATCCGATTTTACTCTTATAGGTTTTTTAATAAATGATGCTCGTTTTTTGATATTTATATACAAAAATTAGAGGTGAATGTAGGCATACCACCGCTAATGGAAATGGATAAAAATCCCAGGTGAAATAGTTAATGCCAAAGAGTGGAGAAAGGATGAAAGCTATGTGTGGATTCAATTTACTGTGTAATAATGTCGTGCTACCAGTGACAACGAAGACAAGGGCAGAATATATGAATAAAAAATTAAATAAAACTACTCAGAACCTTATTAACATCAGACCCCCTTTGTCCAAATCTGATACATTATGGATTTTTTAATAGTAAAAAAAGTAGCGAGCAAAACTATAACCAAACCCTGATTAAGGAAAGCGGCAATAAGAATGCTGGGACCAGCTGTGCCAAGGCTTAGAAAGGCATATACATATAAATTTAGGGCAAGAGAGAGAGTGTGTGTTGAAGGCAGTGTTGAGCAAAATAACGTTAGGGAAGGTTCAAGACTAGACAAGAAAGGTACTTAGAAAAAAAGCAGAAGGTCTCCCAGCGGAATTGGTAAGGGTAACAGGGGCAAATAATTTAGGCAAACTGCTTGAGAGGAATTCGCAATATAATTCAGGGTAAAATAGTACTATACTCTATCACACATACACACTTGGTTCCTTTTGGAATAATCTGGATTTCAAATGGAGCAAACTCGTGCTTCTTACACTAATTATGTCCTTTGCATTTAATGAATGACAAGAATACTAACTTGTTTCATCATTTACGCATAAATCATGTTTCTAATCATCTAAATCTTTTAAATTAGATATTTTTAGTATCTTGATTGAGTAATGATCTCACACATTATAAAAAATTCAGACGATATGTATGTAAATCTTTTAAATTACCGTTATATAAGAAATTGTCTAAAAATAAATTTAAATAATGTAATTTATTACTAATAGTTATAACGAAGGCGTAATTGTCTATTTCCCCTCAACAATTAACAATAATTTTCAAAAGAAAGCTACCGTTTGAGTGATTTATGTGATGTGTCAATTGAATAAGGTCCATCAACATACACGTGTATACTGCTTAATCACACTAATAATATGTTCTTGATTTGTTCATTATAGGTAATTGGTTGGCTAAATCTAAACAAATATAATATAATTGACCGTTAATGAAGCATTACACAATACCGTGGCTCAACTACATACTATTTTTTAAGACAATGTGACAAACATTCGTTTCGAGTACATTTCGGCCTCGACTTTTATTGAAATTGTACATTTTATACCTAAAATACAATTTGCAATAATCATCGCTTCATTAACAAGACAAGTAGTGACGAAATTATTGTTCTACTTCTAATTATAACAAGATTGTAACTGACGACGCTTAATTTATTTTTGAAGATGAAACATTCTTATAATTCGAGATTTATTAACGTTTATCACAGTATTAGGAAAAATCATCATTAATACAGATTAATGCTTCAAAAAACAATCAGTGCTCCAGGTTATACCTCGTACACGTTTTACCAAGGACTATAAGGTATTCACTCTTTGATTACACTGTGAAAGATGTATTACATAATTAAGATTCGTCACATTCACAGGGCACTGCTCATAAAGTTTGATTTTTGAGAAGGTACGTGTACGTCATAGGCATTTTTGTTAGTTACAATTGTTGTCTGACAACAATAGTAACTATGTAAAATGTCTATGACGTACACGCACCTTCTCGAAAATCAAACTTTATAATAAACAACAGTACCTTTGAATAACTTTGCTATTAATTAGAAGTGTGTGTGGTAATTGCCTTTTCAGTGGCAATTTACTAAATTCGTGGGATCTACAATCTCATTGTGATATTTTCGGCGTAAGTATCGCCAAAACGTTTCTTTTTTGAAAGGAACGATATACAATAATTTTATAAAGCATTTAATTAATAGTTATAGAGTGTATTACTTCAGTTCAATATCACCAGTGTTACCACTGCCTTAGTAATTTAAACCCATTTTTGCACCATTTAGGGTTGAAATGTAAACAAAGAATGGGTAATGTGATTTTTTTATCATATGAGGATCCAATACGTTAAAAACCACAGGAATCATAATAATAAATCCGTTCGTCTGTCTGTCGATCTGTCTGGATCCCCATTTTATTCCTAATTTCATTGACTGACGTACCTAAATATATAATTATACAATCGCCCTTTTCGATTTATTTGTGTGTTCGTTCGGAAATCTCCTCATAAGCGGCGATTCGAATCTTGCCAAAGAACTATTTTTTTTATTCGGTAAGTTTCTTAGTCGGTTACGAACATTAAAAATTACATATTGCATAATGTTAGATTTCCGATGCGTTAGAATCAAGCAGCAAATGTAAATGATACATGTGCATGCAAACCTAGATGTAAGTATAAGTGTAAGCATAAGATCAATCAAAAAATTGCATTGTTGGTCTATGAGATTTACTACCCAGCACAAAGCAATCGCTTTGTCTTTTCTTGCGGCGTGAAGAGGATCGTGCATTCTGAGTTTATTCCCCTTGGGCAACAGACCGTCTATCAAACATCAAACCTTTTACTGAAAAAGCTGCGTAGTAAACTTTCAGAGTTATGTAGCACCTAGGAAAAGTTCTTCCACCACGAGAACGCCTCTGCGGAAACACAACATCTATCAGTTAGTTACGCCGACACGATTTTTTTATGGCCCATATCGCCGACTAGGGACACTACGCCGACTGTGCCCACATCGTCGACAACTGTACAAGGGACACAACGTCGAACATGCCCACATCGCCGACGGACACTATGCCGACAGTACCCACATCGTCGACAAGTATACAAGGGACACTTCGCCGAATTTTTATTTTTATTGCAGAATGCAAAATGCAAAACTTAAACGTACATTGCCACTAAAGCGCCTAGATTATTTGCAGGTTTAGTATATTTTTTTCAATTGATACTTTTTCATAGTCAAGTGCAACATTTAATTACGCAAATAAGTTTAAAAATAATGATATTACATTAGGTAATGTTTTAACGTTCAAACCATATTCAACCTTTTTAATTCAAAATTTGAAAAAAATCTATAAATACATAATTCCATTGTAAAGAGATTTACGAATTTCTAAACTTATCAAAACAACAAAAATTAGTGTCCTAACGCCTAATTTGACAGTAATACTTCCTTATCTGCTACTCGAAATCGGCTCTGCAATTAAAATTGCCGGCGTTGTGTCCACAGAGAAAAATTCGGCGAAGTGTCGACGATGTGGGCACTCTCGGCGTAGTGTCCCTAGTCGGCGATATGGACCATCAAAAAAGCGTGTCGTGGGCATTCGGCGTTGTGTCATATGCCCTTCGCCTTCTATAATTAGGTCAGAAGGGTTATTGGGAATTGCACCTTGCCAGGATAATTAAAAGCATTTATTTTTCAATATTTCGCTAATTAATTATTACCTTTATCAGGAAAATAAAAGTATTAATTAACAGTGCACAGCACTGACATTTTTCGTTTAGCTAGTGACAGTAACACATCCTGATAATTCAGTAAAATAATGATTATAATTATCATTAGTAATATAACGAGTGGGTACGAAATTGCCGAAAATTTTCGATCTCAGATACTATAGTAGAATTGCCGAACAGATGGAAACAGGCTCCTCCCACAAATGCGTTTGTAATAGGTTAATTCAAAATACGCGGGAAAATTACATTGAAAGTCTGATGCACTTCCCCAAATTTAGTTTCTATTACAAAACAAGTTTTGTGGTTTCTATTAAAATACTTAACAACTAACAAAATAAAATTATAGGTTAAGTAATAGGTATATTATGATGGATCTTTCGCCACCAAAAAAACGTATATCGAAACATTTATCAGTGTCTGATAAAGTGTATGTAAATCTGACTTAACATAATTCAGCACCTTTTTGTAGTAGGAGGAGCCTGTTTCCATCTGTTCGGCAATTCTACTATAGTATATGTTTCGACGACAATTTCCACGAGTGTCGTGGAAAGAAATACGAGTATCTGAGATCGAAAATTTTCGGCAATTTCGTACCACCGAGTTATATTCGGCATGACAATTCCACGAAAGAAGTAATTTTAGGGAAGGAGGAAGGAATTACAGCGATAATTTGAGGATCATACTAAATTATCAGTGTAATTCATTCCTAATTAGTCGAAAGATTCAAAATTGTGCAAACTACTTGGTTGAAATTTTCTGAGTGGAATTGTCGTATATAATACAACAAGTGGGAATATTGCCGGTAATAATTTTTGTCAGTCAGATCACGAATAGTTGTTGTGAGGAAAATCGCCACGAGTACTTTAGCGATTTTCTAAAGACAACAACTATGAGTGGTACTGACTGACAAAAATTACCAAAAGATTCCTACCACGAGTTGTATTCGTCAAGACAATCCAAAGAAAATAAAGCAAAAATTGTTTATAATAATAATTGTGTCATAAATAATAATTATTGTTAATAAAGTTTATTGTTGAATTTTTTACCTTTATACTCACCTGTATTATCGCTGTAATCATCTGCTCCTTAGTATGAAAAAATTGCCAGTGTAATCAGATCCTAATTGGCTCAAATTCAAAAAATAGACAGTTTCGATTGGTTATTAAATTTTGAGTTGGATTGTCAGATTTATCCCATCGTAAAAAATTGAAAAGACATAGGTATTATTTTTCATGCCAAATTTCTGTTTCGTTTGTAATTTCAACTATTCCTCACTTAACTTTGACGCTCTCTACCATCAAGTACTAAACTATTTCACTAGGTGTGACGAAATGCAATAATTATATTTACTTTTAAGATTACAATTTTTGCAATTCTCTTTTTTCCAAAATTGCCCGTCACTTGTGTGCCAATACGCATATAGAAAAGAAACTGGCGAAAAGTGATTTATATCAGATTTGATTGTATGTACTTGAATTTCGTTCGAATGCAAATGAATATACATAAATTTAGTATTGCACACAATATAGCGGGTTATTTGTAAAACTTACTTTGACGTAAAATCACAAAGCATACAAAAACTTTTTGTATTCGTAAACAATAATTTAATCTTGAACTTGAAATTTCAATTAACATAGTTGAATTGGAAATAAAAGCTTAATGCTTTTAATTCATGTGGAAACGTGACAGCTTTGGATATATTTCGTTTATGGCCGATAAAATGAAGTACGTCTACAATTTTTAATTCGATTTTTCCAACATAGTATTCTAGCACCGGCACCGAGTTTATATATTTGAACGAAGAATAGACAATGAATACGTTATAAATGGTATAAACGATCTTTAGAGAATTGATAATAATTATAAAAGTATGAAAAGAAAATCCTTTTGAAGGGAAGTTGATAATTAAGAAATTCTTCCAGTTTGCCCTATTGATGAAATAAAATTCCAGAAATTCAGAAGTTCTCATTTTTGTTATTAGCAGATAGAGGGTTTGTACATCTGTATGAGTATTAAGCAATATGTGTACTACAAATTGCGTGTGTTTAATGTTTATGAACATACATGTGTGTAATGTCCGAAGGGATACACATCGTTGGAATAATTTAACTACATCATCCTCTATTACTTTTCGTACATAACATTTACGTACTTTACTACGATGAGATGAACTTGTAAACATCAATGATTCCATTTTAATCAACGATTAAATAACAATGGAAGGCTAGTATCAAAGGCAAAAACATATGATTGAATAGAGGTTTACCAGACCTTAAAGTTAAAAGTTGACGTGTTTCGACATTTCTTTCTAACACGGCGCATTTCACTTTTTCAAATGAACATAGCGTATATAATGTACCTATCGTTACTTTTAATTTTCGGATAGGTGCGCGACTATAAACCGTGAGTTTTATTAAAACCCTTCCACTAAGTTACGCTCACCAATTATAGGATTTACATAGGAGACTATTTTTTTTAAGTATTTTTAACATTTCTTGCAATTGTTTCTATCTACTGCATAATTAAAAAGTTGGATTCACCGTATGACTCATTGCAGTACAGTATGATAATCGACGTGACATTGTTTTCTGTTTCTGTAAATAAAAGTATCAGTAAAATGCAATTGAGAAACGTATGTCGTTCCGTTTATTTTATGTGCAAGCAATGAAACGTATGTCCGTGCGTTGAAACAGCTGATCGAACTGGATTGACAGATTACCTTCGAACATATAGACGGAGAGCCAGCAACGTATTTTGAGTTGTCATTTCAACAGTCATGAAAAGTCACTCAGTGAATCTCTAATATCTGCTGAAAAATAAAAGTTACTTCTGCCAACCCACTCCGGTCGGGTTGTACTACCCTAAATTTTCAAAAGGGGTAAAAAATAAGGCTCAATGTAGTTATAGTATCAGTCATGAAATTTCAGGAGGTTATTCCCACTTATATTCTGGATTTATCAGCATGTTGACGGAACATTTCCCCCCTCACCTAATTGCTGACAGAACGCCCTAAACTCTAAGTATACGTATATAAAACTACATTTACAAAGAGGGTAACAAATAAAGGATCAATATGGTTAAAGTATCAGTCATGAAATTTCAGGAGGTTATTCTCACTTAAATTCTGGATTTATGAGAATGTTGACAGAACATTTCCCCCCTCACCTAATTGCTGACAGAACGCCCTAAACTCTAAGTATACGTATATAAAACTACATTTACAAAGAGGGTAACAAATAAAGGTTCAATATGGTTAAAGTATCAGTCATGAAATTTCAGGAGGTTATTCTCACTTATATTCTGGATTTATGAGAATGTTGACAGAACATTTCCTCCCTCACCTAATTGCTGACAGAACGCCCTAAACTCTAAGTATACGTATATAAAACTACATTATTTTACAAAGAGGGTAACAAATAAAGGTTCAATATGGTTAAAGTATCAGTCATGAAATTTCAGGAGGTTATTCTCACTTATATTCTGGATTTATGAGAATGTTGACAGAACATTTCCTCCCTCACCTAATTGCTGACAGAACGCCCTAAACTCTAAGTATACGTATATAAAACTACATTTACAAAGAGGGTAAAGGTTCAATATGGTTAAAGTATCAGTCATGAAATTTCAGGAGGTTATTCTCACTTATATTCTGGATTTATGAGAATGTTGGCAGAACATTTCCCCCCTCACCTAATTGCTGACAGAACGCCCTAAAGTCTAAGTATAATTATATAAAACTACATTTACAAAGAGGGTAACAAATAAAGGTTCAATATGGTTAAAGTATCAGTCATGAAATTTCAGGAGGTTATTCTCACTTAAATTCTGAATTTATGAAAATGTTGACAGAACATTTCCCCCCCCCCCCACCTAATTGCTGACAGAACGCCCTAAACTCTAAGTATACGTGTATTAAACTACATTTACAAAGAGGGTAACACATAAAGGTTCAATATGGTTATAGTATCAGTCATGAAATTTCAGGAGGTTATTCTCACTTAAATTCTGGATTTATGAGAATGTTGACAAAACATTTCCCCCCCCCCCTCTTAATTGCTGACAGAACGCTGTAATCTCTAGGTATACGTATATAAAACTAAAAGTCCTGACTGACATATCAACGCCCAGCCCATACCCCTGGACCTAGATGGCTGAAATTTGACACAGAGGTTGGTTTTATGATGTAGACAAGGGATAAGGCCGGATATTTCAAAATTCAACCCCTAAGGGGTTAAAATAGGGGATGAAAGTTTGTATTTTAAGTTAAATCCATAAAAATTGGTTGACCTTTCGGTTAGAAATTAAGACAGGCGTGATTCAGGAATTTTCGAAATTCAACCCCTAAGCGGGGTAAAATAGGGGATGAAAGTTTATATGGAACTTCGTCATTCTTTAAGTTAAATCAATAAAAAATTGGTATATGGCCTTTCGGTTAGAAATTGAAAGACGTGTTTCAGGATTTTTGAAATTCAACACCTAAGGGGGTAAAATGGGGATGAATTTATTTCTACTTTTCTACGAAGCGTGGTATTTCGACAATCAATTACAACAAATGAACAAACTCCCCTCAGTTACAATTTATTTCTGCCAAATCGTGACGTTACTATTTTTGTGGTAATTTTCTGTAGGTAATTGCAGAAAAATTTGAGCCAACAACGTATTTCGAGAAAGCCTAAAATACGTCTTTCTTAACTTGTAACAGAAGGTCCAAATTCCAATTTTTATGTATGTACCTTAAAAAATGACGAATTTCCGTGTAAAGCTTTATCCCCATTTTACCCCCTTAGGTGTTGAATTTCAAAAAATCCTGAAACACGTCTTTCAATTTCTAACCGAAAGGCCATATACCAATTTTTATGGATTTAACTTAAAGAATGACGAAGTTCCATATAAACTTTCATCCCCTATTTTACCCCCCTTAGGGGTTGATTTTCGAAAATTCCTGAATCACGTCTGTCTTAATTTCTAACCGAAAGGCCATATACCAATTTTTATGGATTTAACTTAAAATACAAACTTTTATCCCCTATTTTAACCCCTTAGGGGTTGAATTTTGAAATATCCGGCCTTATCCCTTGTCTACATCATAAAACCAACCTCTGTGTCAAATTTAAGCCATCTAGGTCCAGGGGTATGGGCTGGGCGTTGATATGTCAGTCAGGACTTTTAGTTTTATATACGTATACCAAGAGTTTACAGCGTTCTGTCAGCAATTAGGTGGAGGGGGAAATGTTCTGTCAACATTCTCATAAATCCAGAATTTAAGTGAGAATAACCTCCTGAAATTTCATGACTGATACTTTAACCATATTGAACCTTTATTTGTTACCCTCTTTGTAAATGTAGTTTTATATACGTATACTTAGAGTTTAGGGCGTTCTGTCAGCAATTAGGTGAGGGGGGAAATGTTCTGTCAACATTCTCATAAATCCAGAATTTAAGTGAGAATAACCTCCTGAAATTTCATGACTGATACTTTAACCATATTGAACCTTTATTTGTTACCCTCTTTGTAAATGTAGTTTTATATACGTATACTTAGAGTTTAGGGCGTTCTGTCAGCAATTAGGTGAGGGGGGAAATGTTCTGTCAACATTCCCATAAATCCAGAATTTAAGTGAGAATAACCTCCTGAAATTTCATGACTGATACTTTAACCATATTGAACCTTTATTTGTTACCCTCTTTGTAAATGTAGTTTTATATACGTATACTTAGAGTTTAGGGCGTTCTGTCAGCAATTAGGTGAGGGGGGAAATGTTCTGTCAACATTCCCATAAATCCAGAATTTAAGTGAGAATAACCTCCTGAAATTTCATGACTGATACTTTAACCATATTGATCCTTTATTTGTTACCCTCTTTGTAAATGTAGTTTTATATACGTATACTTAGAGTTTAGGGCGTTCTGTCAGCAATTAGGTGAGGGGGGAAATGTTCTGTCAACATGCTGATAAATCCAGAATTTAAGTGGGAATAACCTCCTGAAATTTCATGACTGATACTATAACTACATTGAGCCTTATTTTTTACTCCTTTTGAAAATTTAGGGTAGTACAACCCGACCGGAGTGGGTTGGCAGAAGTAACTTTTATTTTTCAGCAGATATTAGAGATTCACTGAGTGACTTTTCATGACTGTTGAAATGACAACTCAAAATACGTTGCTGGCTCTCGGTCTAATATAACAAACAGATTACACAAAAATTGACAGTAGGAATTATTTATTAGTTATGACATACCGAGCGTCTGCATTGATGCATACGATTTGTAGCGATGAGTCATACCTCAAAACCGGTGAATCCGACTTATACCTTTCTAGGTATTTAAGAACCAACTCCTTTGTATTAATAAAGCTAGCTGCTTACCCGTAGCTTCGCCCGCGGTCTTTCTCCTCTTCTACATCTGCTTAAACTATATAAATCATTTGTCTAAACGACTCGCGCAACACCCGTTGTGAAATGGTTGTACTAATATAGCGTGATTTTGGTTTTTTTAAATTTTAGTGAAACATTTTCAGCGCCAGCTATGTATTTCAAACTATGACAGGTAGCATCCCGACATCGAAACAAACATATCCGCAAATTTCAGCTACATCCGTTGAGTAGTTTCCCTGTTGCTGTAAGTTACAAACATAAACAAACATTGATTTTTTAATACCAGGTGTCAATTTGAAAACTTGCCAGACCTGATATCTTTGAAACTATAACAGATAAGTAAAATTTCTCGAAAACATTTCTAGAACATGGAGGGGAAACACCTATAACCCGCAGAGCAATCTCTGCAATCCACCCCTTAGGTTCCAGCCACCCCACCCCTATTTTTTTAAATTGCACTACCCCTTGGGTAATACATAATTGAAAAGCTCTTTATAAATGCTATTCATCAGTACTAAACATAATGTTAAAAAATATTAATATTAATATGTAATTATTGAAAAAAAAAATTTCAGTAACTTTAGTTGTATGTTTTGGTATTTATCGCTACTAATATCAAATCAAATCGTGAATGCATCATTCTCTATGGGTTATTATTGAATTTTTCTGCTCATTTTGACTACCTATTTGTAAACATAAGCTGTTTTAGAAAATAGATTTGAATAAATTTGAATAAAATTATTTAAATAGTATTTTTCGTATTATTTAAAAAAAATTGATTAATTAACATTTTGTTTGATACTTATGAAATTAAAAAAAATATGGGTGGGGTGGCTGGAACCTAAGGGGTGAGTTGAAGTAGATTTCTATATGAGTCATATTGGTTTCCCCTGAAGCTTCATTTTGATTTTGACTACCCGTTTGTAAAGTTAAGCTGTTTTGGAAAACAGTATCTAATTAAAATGTTGTTTAAGTATTTACTTAAGGATCACTCACTTTGATGTAACCGATTTGTTGTTTTTATTTATACATATTTATTTATTTATATATTTTATATGTATACATGTATTTTCCTTCGAGCAATCTGTTACAGTATCGAAGATATGAGGTCCGGCAAGTTTTCAAATTGACACGGTTTAACCTTGTTTTTACATTATCATCAAGATTTTTATTTTTAGGGTGCCCAAGGTAAGCATTTCCACCCAAAGAATCTCACTTATTCATCTCGGATATTAATTTTTTAGTAAATTTAATAATAAAGCCGTACTTGACAAACGAGCTACTAAATGGACATCCTGTATAATGGCAACGTTGATATGAAAATAATTTTACGCCCACACAAATTTTTTGTTTCTTCTTATGTAATCTTTAGTTCAGGGACAGGTAAGTGCATATAATGTCTGGAAAATTACGCTAGATAAAAAATATTTTGCAGGAGGTAAAATTTTCCTTAAACACTTTCTGATACCACGAATAGTATGTAAAATTCATAAGTTTGAAGAAAATAACGATGTTCACTTGTGTTCAATTATACCTAGTAAGCAAGGTCTGAGCAGATGACCTCTTACCGTTTCCAAGATACTAATGGCGAGTATCTAATTCTGCACACACTGTAGGTATAAAAGATAACATTAGGGTCCGACCGAACCTTCGGCTTCGGCTTCGGTTTCGGCCACCTTCGGCCAAAATTACCACCTTCGGCTTCGGCTAAAATAGGCCGAAATTTTGGCCGAAGCCGAAGGTTTCTAGCAAATACTGAAAATCAACGAACTATTTCGAAATGCGCACGAGTGCGATGAAAATGTGGTCGCGTGTAGGGCGGGAATTGACTGGAATCACCCTGCACCGCCGGTAACTAAATCAAAACAAAACAAATTAACAGTTAGCACACGCAGTTGGTTAAGTACTTTGGTACGTACGACTATTTAACTTTGATTACTAATTATTATTAATAATAAGTTTTTTTTATGTGATAGTAATTATTATTTACAGTCCACATTAGTTATTCAGCATTGTTTAGCATTAAAAACTTATAAAACTATGAATTTCATCATTAATTCTTTACTTCTAGCCAATCTTGAACTGAATTTCTTGGGGTTATGCAAAAGCCGATTAATCAGCTTCGGCTAGAAATCGACCTTCGGTCGGGCACTTGATAACATAAAAAATATAAATTACTGGTGATTTTACCTATATAGTTAGATAAATTACACAAAGTACCTATACTACATACTATAAAAAAAGATCAATTCAATTTGTCACGATTGAGCAACAACATTATACATACATTTCTAATACATAAGAGCATTTACATTGTTTTCAATGATCTCAAGATTTGCAGTTTGATTGATCGATATGCGCGTGTACGTACACTGGATAACTGAATACCTACATATCATCGTATTATTTCCAATACAAATTAATAAATTGTCTATAAGGTAGAGTAAAATTTTTATGAGAACTACATGACGTGATACAATTTTCGATACAAAAATCGTTCAAAACAAGCAAATACAACAATAATCACAAAAACTTTGTACGCGCGAAAACAAACTAATTTTGTAGGTACTTCCCTTCAATTTTAAAAATGAGGATCATCGAACGAAGATATTTGTGTCTGCATATTATGACGTCATGTAGTTCTCATAAAAATTTTACTCTACTATATGTTGTTAGCCATACGTATTCTATTTTCTACAGTCTGCTTCCTAAACGTGTTATTCAATGGTTTACAGTGGATTGGCCAATTGTATGTATATAAAAACAAAGCCTGGTCCATGTTCATTTAACCGAACTAGCTTAACAAACGGACCACTATAGTTCATACGTACAACGATAGGTTTTAGAGCTCCAAAGGTAATAAAGAACTGCGACTGATTATGTTTAAAAAATCTTTAGTTCGATCACCCTTTGCAAGAAGAGGCGGCATTTCCGAAAATCGTCAGTTTATCTTCTATAATAACCGAGAAAATATCGTTCTTTTCATCAAATGTTCAATTTCTCATTATCATATCTGTACGTGCTTTTAATGTCGTGAAAAAGATGGCTTTAGCAACAAGAAGCAACTTGATGTGATGTATGAGAATCACGTCAAATTATTATTGATGGAATTGCGTAAAAATTCTATTGAGTGAAAAGTCTAAACGTAATTCTTTCTAATATTTTATGTGTCACTCGTAAAATACACGAAAATAGTGTAGGTACATTACCTTAATTGGAAATTTATTATCTGAACTAAATCCTTTATGTAAATGCAATAAGTTCGGTAGTTAATTAAGAGTAAAGTATCTATCGCAATAAAACCCTAATACTCTCTGATGCGTTATATTTTAAGTTAAGCGCAAACAAAATTACCACTTGTAATGAAAGAGAAAAACCTCACTTTTTCGCGCTACTAATTTTAGATTCCTATCAGGTGCTTGATATTGAAATACCTCACAAAGTTCCGATATTCATTTACATGTAATTGCTCCATTGCTGCGACTACACAATAGAACCAATGATGTCGGCAAACGAATAAAGACATAAAGTACGTAGCCAAGACTCTTGTAGACGTGAACGAATTAAGCAATATTAATAAATTAATTTCAATGATAATGAATTTTTTCTTAATTTTTTCTCGATTTAAATAATTGTTTTCCAACACACTCCGTGCACCTACATCTAACGTCATTAGTGAACATTTCTGAATAAATCTTTCCTTCGTCTCGATTTTAAACGAAGTCCAAGTCAAATTTATTTGCAATAAAAAGCAAATGGGAACACAAGATTCTTGGAAGTATCATAAAAGTTCAAAGTTTCAGTTTTCCTTAGATACGATCATATTTAATAAAGTCCTATAAGATGGCATTTAAGGTACGATACTGAACATTAATATTACATTTTCGCATTACATTTTTTCTTTTTTATCTTTTATATGAAACTAATACCCGACTTTCTAAAAGATTTCATTAATCTTGGGTTCATTGGCTAATGACCAAATGTTGTCATCTCTGGGTTACCATATTTTTATACGCTAACAGAATAAAATGCACGCTTGTTTTTGAAATTGAGGAGGATTGTGTGTAAAAAATCTTTAAGAGTAAAAAAGTTATAAAGTCCTACATGTACGGTACGCGAACGCCGTTCAATTGCAACACGCTGCTCTGTGACTGACTCTCTTCCAGGGGCGTACGCAGGATTTTAGTTCGGGGGGGGGGGGGGGGGGGGGGGGGGGTTAAAAACACCAGAAAATGTAGCATTTTTTTTAAATAATAATAATCTAAATAACAAAGTTAAGACGTCTACATGAACGCGCAAGACGATTGATTATTTCTTCGGGATGAAAGCTGTAATCTCTTATATTACCTTATTTTTGACTATATCTTCGGTACTATAAGAGCTATTGACATAATTTTTTTTTTAAATTACTCCCTTGTTAATTTTCTTTCCCATAGCGGTGAAAAACATATTTGGTACCATTTGAATTTTTTTAGAAAAGTCGACCGTTTTGTTCCTTCAACAAGTTGCGCCCTCTATTGGTAGAAGGAGATAAGAAATTGTTGTGGTTTTGGATTTTTTTGGTAATATCAAGTATTCTCTTTACATCGAGACCAATTTTGACAAATTCAAGCAACCCGTTTCGAAGTTACACCATTTTTTCCAGTAACGCGTAATTCAGTTCCCTCTCCCTTTATTTTGACAGCAATCGTAAAAATTCATTAAACAAAGTTTTACATATTGATCACTAGTTTACAATGAATATATTTTTTTAAATACCTTACTGAGGAAAATTCTATCTCAAATAGTTTCTGAGTTATGGCCGCCCTTCTTTCTTAGTTGTACACCCTGTACAGTGCCGAAAATATGAAGGCTTTTCAGCTCTTATTTGTTTATAATATGGTATCGGTTTTTCATTAAACCGTTCAATTGGTAACAGTTTAGAATCCGAGGCCATTCCAATTTCAGGTAAAAATTTTAGGAATGATAGGGAAGGGGGTTCCATATAGGAAAAATGTTAAAAATTAGTCTCGGAAAAGACCCCTTTACAAAAATTTTATGATCGCCACCTATGGACAAATCCGTGAAGTTTTGACATTTTTCTATTATTTACTTACCGAATTTTTAAACAATTTAGTCATTCTTCCTTTGTGTAAACCCTTATTGCCATTGAAACTATTTTAATGGAACTGCAGACTACGGACACACACACAGCCGAATCATTGAATAGATAAGGTAAGTCAACTACAATGGAAATCTCTTTGGGTCTTATGCACTTCTACTATTGAATTTCCTGGAGTTTCTGGAGACAAGCCCAGCTCCAACTCGATGAGTGTCTGTCTCATAACTGGCTGAATACAAATTTTGAAGCTCGATGGGTTGGTCGTAGAACTACCCGATCTCCAAGTTAGCCCTTATGGATGTTTACCCTACGAAGTGATCTGAAGGATATCGTTTATGCCATTTCGGTGTCCTCCGAGAGATATAATATCAGTTTTGGAAACAAAAAATAATCGCTAGGAGACAAATTCGTTGATTACGGTGTATGTGGAAGTAATTCAAAGCCATATTCGGCTCCAGCAGATATTACAAAATGGAATAATTTGCGAACAAGTGACGCATAATAATTGGCAGTAATCTCTGTAATCTCCGCAATCTTTCCCGCAGATAAAACTGTCTTGAAGTATTTGGGTGATGGTGAACCATGCGAGGCGATCCTTTCAACTGGAACAACAGTTACTAATCGAATCAAGAAATTTTGAGAATATGCTTGGAAGAGAACTTGAGGTTGTTAAATTATTAAGCGCAAATGTTTCTTTTCAGCCGAGAGTATTCGAGGAACCCAACATATTAAAATTTTCCACCATTCCACTTATCGCGACAGTTTTTGGGCAAACGGACCGCGTTTCGTCTTTTACGGAACCCAAAGTTTCTTGCATATCTTCAAAAAGTTGAAAGGGCGTCATCTTCTTCATGTAGATATTTTCTACCTACATGAATTTCGGTTTTTTGATAAGTAAGCAGACAACATTAAAAATCTGTATTTTGTGTCCACCAATATAAAAATATCTTCGTATTATTACTTTTTCATTAGTCCTTAATCGGCAACGAATTGTTTTAGATTAATTTAAAAGTGATTTGAAATTGTGACGAACAGTTGATATGCAGATATGGTTATGATCATTTAACGGTATTTAGGGAAAACAATACTTACACCAAAAGTGATGTAATAATGGTGCACTTTTAATTGCTTCAGTTATCGTAATTTCCAAGTTAAGTACTGCTTCTATAGTTGAAAATATCACAAATTGCGTTAGATGTTACAAATTAATATGAACATCATACACTACTAACTACTACTGCCCATATTGCTGTCAAAGTAAACTACTTCATACTTATGACCTTTTAAAGTGAGGTACAAAACATACGGTGTCCGAAGGAAGTAATGCTAGAACGTAATTTAATTAAACTACACGTGCAACAAGTGTCTGGACAGAAAGTTAAAGTGAACAGTTGTGTCAAAGTTTAGAGCGCTCAAAACTACGAAACTATAAATGTTGACATTATCATCCTTATATTATCTACTTAATATAATTTACATGCATAGGCACATGTAATTATTAAGAAGCAAAATTAATTTATTGTTACTGTATATGAGTTAGTTAATCGTAAAAATAATTAAATTAACTAGATACCGTGCTAGATAGATTGCATTTTCTGCAGTATAAAATTGACCAAGATTGCAAGTTCGTGATTTCAGCAATTAAACAATTGCTGAAGCTGTGGAGAATCATGTTCTCAATTATAAGGTTAATTACGGAATTAACGCTGCACCTTAATGCAACCCCCACTTAAGATAATTAAGATCTTAGATTAAAGTGTATCCTAACTTTAATGAATAGATTATCTACTGCATACTTTATGACCAGGTGTAGTAAAGCAATTTGCATAAACGTATACCATTAAATAATTAGGAAGGCATTTTATGATCTGCGAAATGCGTCAATCTAATTGTTTATAATTAAAATTATGCGAACGTTATTAATTAACGCCACCTCCAATCATGTTTTTGTAATAAAACCCAGTTTTTTTTTTCAATTTTATCAATACACTACACTGATTCTTAGAACTTATATAAACATATTATTTTTTAGTCTTGATGAATGTTGATAAAACTGCAGGAGGTAGAAGAATAATAGGCTAATTTTTAGTTTTTGGTATTTTTTATAAATACCGAGTTGGTATTTCTTAAAAAAAGTCTTGTACTTTCATCGTTCATCTTACGAGACAGTCGAGAAGATACGGAGACGTTTTAAAATTTGCGATGCTCTGCAGACCAACCACTCGTACTGACACTTCGGTCCCAGCGACATGGACGATCTAACATTGTTACAATATCAGTGCAGGAAGCTTCACGCATCATATGAATTTTAACAAGCAATGCATTGTTTAAGTGGACGTTTTTGTTTAATGATTAGTTATATTAATGACGTTATTACATTCGTTATTGCCCCCCCCCCCTCCCATCCTTCAGTGGATCTCGAAAGAGATTAATTCAAAAACTTGGTATTCATCCTGATATAACCTAAAAAAGAAGTAAAGTAACACCATTTTTTTATTTAAATGGAAAAACTTCAACAAGGAAAATCTTCTTTCCCGTTCTATCACTAGCATGCCTTGCCTGATACCTCATTGGAAAATTCAATTCGAGATTCTTGGAGAGGATGAATTGATGGCTCGAAGTTTTGAAACGCATTTCCCATGGAGATGCATTAAACTCCTTATGGTTCTGCTTAACAGTTAATCCTCTGTCATACATAGTTTTTATATTAGGAGTGGAGAAAGGATTGATTCCTGACCCATTGACCTTGGCATGCAACAGTCCATTGAAACACAGCAATCATATTAAACGTGAGGCTGAGAGTATCAACACCCAAATTACGCGGGTAAACGGGTTACTGTACCTAGAGACCATGGGAGGGTTGCGATCAACATACAATATTTATAGAAGAACGCTGTTTCAAATTTAAAAAAATACTTCATTGAGAAGGCGGAAGTCCGGCCAAAGCATATCCTCCACTAAACACGTTGATATATGATATAGTCCCGATATTGTTCAAGTAAGAGGTAGTACACTATTTGATCAGTGATAACGCATAGCTAGTTATAGAAGGCACCCTTGTGAGTGTAGCGGAGATAATATCGACATTGCTTTCTCCAACTACTGGCTAACCTATTGAAAACTGTTTTCTCAAGCGAAAGGGTTCATCTACGCTATTCAAGACCAGGTGGTTCCAACTAGAAATTATTTAAAGTATGTCGCTAGAAAATCAACCATTCAAAATAATAAATGTCGAATATGTTTAGATACCGTACAACACACCTAGGTGTACAATGAGTATCTGCATCGCTATAATTGTATTAGTAATGAACTACATGATGTTCACTAAGGTCGACGAGGCACCATATCTCAGGAAGTAATCGTCATAGAGTTTTTCGGGAAAAAATTTCTAGAAGAAAATGGCCAAGAAACAAATTGGTACCACTAATGGGGATAGGATCATGTAAATGAAGGATATGTTCTGGACTATTGTTATTGTCTGAGAGATAAGTGCAACAAAAATTCACATAGCCATCTCACCTGTGTGTGATAAAGAAGATTTTGATGGAGCGAACCCATGTGTTCTTAAATGATTCTAAACAGACGAGTTTGCAAGGCTTTGCCTTTAATAGAGTTCACAGCTTTAATCATATAAATCAGAAGGTAAAACCTGGGCTGCCAAAGCTTGTTGATGAAGAAAGCAGTGTGTCCATGAATTATTTGGCATTATTAATTTTCATTTTCCAATTTTATCGACATAGCTTTAGCGCCATCGCTACAAATAGCGATAGATTTTGTCCAATCAATCTCGTAGTTGTGACAGCTTTCTATAAGCATGTCGTACAAACACTGGTCACTACTGTTCGCAGGAAGTACTTTGCAAAACAAAACGTCTTCTATGATGTTCTCATCTGTTTCAAAGCGGACAAATACCAAACATTGCGAACAATGTGAAACATCAGTGGATTCGTCTACAAAACTACAAAACAAAAAGTGGGTGTTTGAAGTCTCTTTTTAAAATAAAGCGCAAGACCAAACGAATCATCACAGGTCTCCATTATAAAGCCAATTAATAACAAACTATTAACGTTATCATGTCTTTTGATTCTACTTCAATTCATATGCCATGCAAAAATAAAGTAAGTGCACACGCTATGAATTTACATGATACATGTAATTTAGATTTTAGACAATTTACTTATTCCTTTCTGAGGTTTAACCAAAACCCTAAGTGAGAACACTCAACTCAAGATTTTATAATTGCACCTTACGATCATTACCTTACAACGTCTTTTAAAACTGTTGCTTTTTCAGCAATGTATTCTCTCTTTGAAAGTAGGTAATTGCCGTACAGAGCGTGAAATAAATTATTATTATTATCATGACAGTGACCTTTACTTTCAAAAATCATAACACAGAAACGCTTTAAATGTGCAGAACTATCGAAAAGCCAATTTTCTCGAAAACAATACTTATTTTCTTAAGCATATTTCGTCCATAACAAAGTCAAAATCATGAAGAGCTAGGTACCTAACAAATTTGGAAAAGAATAATGCAAACTCACCTCACTAATGGAAAAATCCAATTCCACAATTTCGCATGTCACACAGGAACAGTGCTGCTGCACTGTATCAAAAATCAATAGCTTAACTTAATTTTCGCGGAAACTATAGGCCACCGGAACACGGTATTGTTGCGAGCCGGTTCGGAAAAAATACTACGTATCTTAAATTTTACAATGCTTATTTTTAATCATTGCAACCTTTTCCAAATTTCTTTCAAATATTTAATTAAATTCGGTTTTAAACTACCATTTTTCAGCTTAAAATGAACGTAAAATTTATAGAATTTAATTATCTTGTTAATACCGCACTAAATCATTGCATTAAATGGCACCTTCAAGATACGCGCCTCTGAAATCACAATTTACAATTGACGTTATGAAGTTAAATCCTGTGAAGGGAAGTACAAATAGCACATCTTAAAAGAACTAATTCACGTAAATTGCTTATCGTGCATAAAACCAAATTATTTTGTGAAGTACTCTAATATCGATTATTAAAATAGTTCAGATTGTTAATTCCATTTCGTTACAGCAACAAATTTTAATTGAAATTGACAATATCACATATTTTGAATATATCGTCATGATATATTCAAATAACATTTAATTTCACAGATATAATTTACAGAGCATGCTTCAATTTAACTTATTATAGTGTAATTGAACTAAATTATACTATTTCTATTTAGTAACGTATTTATACTCATTAGCTGTTTGCTGTTCATACCTACCGTTATCTGGTCTCAAAGCCCACTACAGCTTTTGATCTTTTAAAAATGATTACTCAAAGCATACTGTCACGTGCCCTTTACCGCTTGTGGAAATAGTAATTTGCAATTTCACATATAATATTTTTATCAAATTTCCATTCGATATCAGTTTGTTAAAATAGAAACTGTAAAGAGAGAAATTTAAACAAATCTTCACTAAAAGCTCAATATTTTTCACTACAAAAGATAGCAAGGTTAAGTGTAAAGGAACTAAACCAGCTGTCAGTAGTCCTTTTCTATTGCTTCATGCCGTCTTAATTTTTCCAGAATAAATGTGCCCATATTAAACATACCGGTACCATCTTATTGAACAGTTGCAGTTACAGTTACACAAGACTGAGGAAATTCCACAAGGTGCCACACTCCAAAGAGCTTTACGAAGACGAACAGAGAGCAGAATCGGTTCCTTGAAGAAAACGGGGGGGGGGGGGGGGGGGTTATACAGAGACCGTGAAGGAGACCCTGCAGCTTTTGCTTCAATCACACTTCCCGAGATCAAAGACCTTCTCAAAATCTGACGTAGGCGAACCAACAACTCTGGAACCCCTTTCGAGGGCGAACAGAGGAGATTGGGTTTGGACTCGTGAGATAGTGAACCTTACCAAAATTAGATGGGCAGTGAAGAATTTCCATCCGTACAAATCCCCAGGGATGGATGGAATATTCTCCCTGCTCTACTACAACAAGGCCTCGACCTGGTAGCCACCACACTCTGTTCGATACTAAGGGCAAGTATTGCCCTAGGATACATACCCATGGCGTGGAGCGACGTAAAAGTCGTGTTCATACCGAAACCTGGGCGAGACTCATACGCCCAAGCAAAGTCGTTTAGACCTATCGGTCGTTTCTTCTAAAACTATTGGAGAAACTAATTGAGCGGCACATTAGGGAAGAGGTGCTGGGAGTTGAGCCCATTAGCAAATACCAATGTTCCTATCAACCAGGTAGATCCTGTGAACTCGCCATTCACAGAGTAGTGGACATAGCTGAAAGGGCGATCTCCTGTAAGGAGGTGGCTCTAGGGGCGTTTGTAGACATAGAGGGGGCGTTCGATAATACCTCTCTAGAATCAATCAAAACTGTTATGGAAAGCAAGGAGGTACAACCTACCGTGCGCAGGTGGATACACACCATGCTAAAACATAGGAACGTTACACCCTCGCTTAATAACAACTCTGTAGTGGTCAGGGCCGCACGAGGGTGTCCACAGGGGGAGTTCTCTCTCCTCTATTGTGGTGTCTGGTAGTGGACGGACTGCTGAGGCGACTAAGCGAGGCAGGCTACATCACTGTTGAGACCGTATCAATTGTGATGCAGGGAGCTTTAAATCTAGTGGAAGTATGGTCCGGAGAAGAGGATCTATCTGTTAATTCAACAAAAACGGACCTCATTCTGTTCTCACGAAGAAAAAGCCCGACAAAGCTAAAAGACATAGCAATGTATGGCACCAGGGTACAGATTGTAGGAGAAGGTAAATACTTGGGCATAACGCTAGACCAAGGGCTAGGGCTAACCTTCAAACCGCACCTAGAGAAGACAGCGAACAAAGCCACAAACTCCTTGTGGGCCTGTAGGCGAGCGTTCGGAAGCAAGTGGGGTTTATCTCCAATGATGACCCACTGGATATACACCAGAATGATCAGACCGATCATTACGTATGGCTCACTGGTGTGGTGGCATAAAACCTCCACCCAGATGAACATACAGAAACTTACCAAGGTGCAGCGTAGGGCTTGCCTTGGAATTACAGGGGCAATTATAACGACCCCTACGGCAGCTATGGAGACTCTCTTGAACCTACCGCCACTAAATAAATCTAGCAATTAGGGCAGAGGCGCTCAGAGAGGCACACCGGCTGAGAGTTAACGGCGAGGAGGGATCGTCAAGGGCGGGGCACTCGCTCATTTTTGACGAAATCTCCAAAGATAAAACCCTTAGTATGAACACTGAGAGGATAGCCAAAACAGTTTGTCCCACCAAACTGTTTAAGACAACTGGGTACGACTGGGAGAATAATTCCAGTAAAGCGAAGCTGAATGGAATCGTGTATTACACAGACGGCTCGAAAACCACAAAGGGCACTGGCTTTGGAGTATACGGGGGCAATGGACGGGCTGCAGAATTTCTGTAAGACTAGGACAACAAGCGACCGTGTTCCAAGCCGAGGTATATGCAATCCTGACAGCGGCTGCTCAGCTATGAAAAGAGAACCTTATCAAAAGGAAAATCTTTATAGTGACAGGCAGCAAAGCAGCGATTGCAGCAACAAACTCATATGTGGTAAATTCGGGGCTAATCCTTGAATGCACACAAATACTAAACGCATTAGGTAAGTGCAACTCAGTCACACTAGTGTGGGCATCTGGGCACGCAGGAATCGCAGGTAACCAGGTTGCTGACGAGCTTGCGAGAATGGCAAGCGCAAAACCGTTCATAGGACCCGAACCGGCTTGTGGGATTACTTATAACACAGCCAAAAAGGAGATTCAGGCAATACTCACGAAAGAGCATTGCAGACATTGGTCGAAAATCGCAGGACAGCGTCATTCCAAGATCTTCCTGGAAACCCCAAACGGGGACCTAGTTACGTGACGTCCGTCTTAAAGTTAAGCAGGACGAAGATAAAACTTGCGACAGAAATGGTCACGAGCCACTGTCGCCTGAACAAACTCCTGTACAACATGGGACTGACCGATAGCCCGACGTGCAGGGGTTGTGGTGAGGCAGATGAAGCGCCCTATCACGTTATTTGCCAATGTGAGGCATTCATAAAGGCAAGGGAACACCTACTTGGAAATGAAAAGATTACACAAGAGGAGGTAACGAAGATTCGCGCTACTAAAATCCTGGACTTTGTGAAAGATACAGGTCGGAGTGCGGGAACCTATTGGGACCACCCCTAGTATCAATAATAATAAAAAATACACAAGACTGAAGTAAAAATGGGTGACTGTGTTCAGAAGGTAAGTAAGGGTAACAACGTCAAGTCTGCAACAAGCATTAAGCTTTCCATATGTACAGGACGTATCTGCAAGTGGTAGGATGGTCTTTCAACTAATGGTTTCCATTATAGCCGTAATCCGAAACTTTCCTACAAAACCAATCGTGGTTGAGTGAACAAATTGAATTAATTTTTATTGTTTCTGATAAATATCCAACTTTTTGATTTGTACAATAACTAATCCTGAATATATGTATGCATAATCATTGTTAGTTACAAAGTAAATAGTGTGTTTTGAATATTTAAAGGTCAAGCACCTCCATGTGTGCAACAACGCCACGCGTAGATAATATCGCCATGGCGATATTGATTTACTATTGAGTCTTCATTACACGTATAATTTCTTTCTAAATGTTTGAGGATTGAAGATTAGTTGTTGATTTTTTCATTTGGAATTACTATTGCCAAAGAAGGAAATAGTGTAATGGAAAACGGCGCGGCGAAGGTATGCAAAATGAAATTCAAAATGTCGCCAGAAAGTACAGCTATGAATACTGCGTGCAAGTAGTTTTCTGTAACTCGTCGAACATATCGAGACTACTTAAAACATCATCAGACAGCCAAATGAAAAATGGACACCCTCACTCTGGAACAAGAAGAACTCTGCACAAAAACAATCCGCCTACCAAAAATTGGTTTCCCTTTAATCTCTAATGTACTTCGTTAAACAAATAAAATAAAAAGGTATGAATTCTGCGAGAGCTTAAAAGTTAAATAAATTCATTGTAAGTGACATGTCGTCTAAGTTTACAGAATCGGCAGTCTATGCTGGAAAAAAACCGCAAATGTGTTCACTTATGTTCAAATGAACACGGAGAGAACGCCACTGTTGTTTCTTGGGCAACGCTTTGGGAAGTGCAATACCGCCTTTAATTTTGTTGAAGAGAAAGAGAATAAAGCCGGAGTGGTGCGATACAGTGCCGGTGAGTTCTGTTGCTTTGATGACTCCGAAAGGCAGATAAAGTTTGTAAGTTATGGGTACGTCACTTTGCGAAATATAAGATGGATTTTTGACAGAGCATCCAGTCAATTAGATTCTCCTATATGAAAACTTGCATATGAGCTTAAAATTGCGTTGTTCTGTTCTGTTTACCAAGCACAAATTCATTGCAACTAATGAAGAAAACCTTTGAGCATGCTGGGACGATGGAGTTTTGAAGTACTAGACGAAATATCGAGACTGTTTCATAACCAAACAACTATTGTCTATGGTATGAGAAAAATGTATGGTTCCAGCCAATATAAAGTCGAGCAACCCGGATGTGCTACTTTCTGAAGCATTTGTCCCAGGCACCGTGATCAATTTGGAGATGAAACCAGGTCAACTTCAGAACGATGATATAATTCTTCCAAATCAAGTACATCCAAATCCGACGAGCATACAACCATAGATGTAAGTATACATTAAACATCTGTGAGACAACGATCGTACCAGATTGGAAGCAGTATGAGTAACTCACTTTTCTAACCTGGTTTTAGTTGTTCGCTGATGACAACTTCGATGACCACGCATTCGATTTGTTAAATTTTTATAGTGGTTTTTGGTGCTTTCAGTATTGTGTGCTGCATTAATACTTTTACGGCATTAAAAGCAGAAGCCATTAGACAATGTGATTTTTTCGATAATAGCTTATTTGTAATTATGACATGTGATAGTAGTGCCGAACGTAGAGCCTTAACTAAAGTCTTTCCGACATCAAAATTATTATGTTTTTTTCGGGTATGCTAGGCAATGAGACGGTAACTTTAGGATACCAATCATGGTTATGAAATATTCACTATTACAAAAACACCTTACGCAAGTCTGTGAACGAAAAACCAAATGGTGTACATGCTACAGATCATCATATTTCACTCGTGGGCATAATACAAAATCATTACGAATTTAGTCTTAAATCTGGACTCAAAACATTCGCCTCGTAGCTCAAAAGCGCGAAAGAAAAAGCAGATTCCCTTCCTTTTTCTAAGAGCACGAAAAATGAAAGAAAAAGGACCAAACCAAACATATAGGTCACATATTCATCAAACAACTGCCAGTAAAAGTAACCAAATAAAATGAATAGATTAACGCCTACATTTTGGATTTTCAAACCAAATAATTTTAAATGCTAAATGCAGGTTACACAGAAAAATCAAAATTAATATACAGTTCTTTACCAACACGGGGCAGCGCATTCTACTATCAATCTTTTTTAAAATCTGCCATAGGTTGACATTAATTAGTTTGGTAGTCTATCAATTGGTACCACTGTAGCGCACGTTGTTATTTTCTTTGTCACAATCGCGTGCTCTTCATTCTTTTTCATCCAACGAATTATCCGGCACTCCCGATCGGTTTTATCAACGAATTCGTTCGTTACTGGAATCAATATTCCGTCCGTTCGTCCGTGCGTTGCAAGAGATGCGTATTGTCTACAACCGAGTTAAGATATGGATCTTATGTGGAATTTTATGCTGATTCAAGATCCGGTCCCAATTTTTCGATATCTCAAATACTTTTCGAAATATTCGACTTTAAAGTCGAAATTTCGAAATTATCAAATTTTGTCTTTTTGATAAGGCCAGATTTTTTTTATACTTTCGTTACTGCGGTATTCGAAGTTCGTTTTGTATCCAGGGATTTCAACTAGTTTATTTCTAGCATTTAAAATTTGTTCTTTAACTATTCCATCAGCTTGACGAAAGTAAACTATTCTAGCCATTCCAATGAAAAGTACAATTTCAATAAAGAAACTATTGTGATAAGAGGAAATCAAATAAATTTACCATTGAATATGACATTTAATGATTTGCACGCACAGTAATGATTTAAATGAAATAATTGATTATTTTGTTGAATAATTTCAAGGTACATATGATTTATAACACACTCCTTTAACTTGTAATAATAACGTGCACAAACTTGAAATAAATACATCACTTAACTTCCGACATTTCCGTACAAACATTTTCAATTAAATTAAAAATGTTCCAGTCGGTCTGGATTGTATTCCAAATTCGTTTATTATGTATTTATAGTAGGTAAGTATATATTCTTTTTAATAGATCTCTTTCTGAAAGAATATTTCCAATTGCATCAATCAACAATGATTTGCTTGTTTTCAATAAATTTGTTCTGGATGCATTGGAAAATCATCAATGAATTGATTAAATTTATACAGATTTTTGGTTTTCTTATTTCTCAGCATTCTTTTCGCTTTGTAAGCAGTTTCGTCTTTACGTGTTGCGTACCTCTCACTTTACGACTTATGATCCGTTTATAACTTTAGAGAAAACGAGAGTGGAGATCACCGGTATAAAAGATGCGAATGAGGCGCTTAAAAGACTTAAAAAAGACGTAAAGAGCAAGGATATCGACGGAGCACTTGCCTCCATGAAAGACTCCCAGAACGAGAAGGAACATTCAACCTATTGTTCAATTTTGTAGTGCTACTCTTTGCTATCGTACAACATATCGTTTACGAAGCTACTGAACAATTAATTTTGCGCCATTAGAACAATTTCTGCAACACATGGGTATAAAATTCCATAGTTAGACAAAAAGGTGTAAATCTGTCTTCTTATTTCTCCAATTTTAGTATTAATCGATTGCCTACAACTATACCTGCTAGCTAAGCACCCTAAGAAGGAAAAAACATGGAGATTCTACTGCTATGTTACATTTGTAAACAATGGCAATGGTAAACACAAGACATATGCGGGAAATTTTGCTGTGATCAATTTGCTTTACGATCGAGGATTCATGTAAACGAGCAACTAGACTGTGAACAGCATCGTGGACATAAAAATGCTTGGAGAGTAAAACAGTCTTTTCAAATTGAGCGGAGACCACTTTTGAGGTACTTGAAGTTACTTGAAAAGCAAACAAAAACACTAATCCAGCTTTCAGTAAAGATATTATATGGATAGACTGTTACAAAACTGCAGAGATTATAGGCTTTTGTGATCGAATTTCAGAAATGAAGGGCGCAAACACAAACTTTAGAATTTTTAAAATGTGTGTCTAACAAAATCTGATAGTCACATATTATATTTTAATTTAAATTACAATTTCAAGATCTCTTATTAACCCCCACCCACTACCAAAAACTTGGTTTCGCAATCGTGCAGATAAATGCCATATTGTGTATGTTATTAAAGGACGCAACAATTTTAAATGTCATGTGACAGAAAAATAAATATTAACAACATTCTGGAAACTAAAGGCTAGACAGTTGTATATTTTTGTATTTATTTCAATCTTATATTATAAGCATAAACTGACACGTTCGAGGAAACTTTTAAAAGATCTTTTGTAAACAACATTAAGACTATACGTTTTAATATCGACGTTATTGAACAGCAGTTTTTGGGAAGACAATGCAAAATTTCATACATTCTACCCCAATTCAGTTTGAAAGGTTTTTGGGTTCACGGTCCGTTCATAAACTTTTAATTCAAGGTTATTTTCATACAAAAGGTACGAATTGTAAAGCCGATTTTGATCAGTTATTGTTAAATTCGCCTTTCATACAACATCACCCTGAAGCACACTTCCGCAATACAGTTATAGGAAAGGAATGCCACAAACTAAAAGTAGGTACTTTTGTATGTATTTGTGTCATTCCTATGTAAAGTTTTGAGGGATATCGACGAATTAGATACTTATGTTAAAATTAGTCACGTATTAGGAATTGATAAAAAGGTTAGGATTCGCAGGTAAAAGCCCTTTTCCAGTATAACACTACGAAAAATTGTCGCATTCATCTCGTACCTTGACGGGATGCAGTGGAAGCTTTAGAGCTTACTGCAGATACATGCGGGGGGCACGTTCTGCATTTATTACTATCAAGGCATGAACTTATAATCGTTTTCCTTATCCTTGTTCAGTTCTACAATAATTATAAATCTACTGAAAAGCATTAGTGACGATTTACCCTTTGAAGTCGCTGAAATTATTGCAGAAATTTGAAAATTGCAATTGTAAAAATTTTTTGGAGACAGTTTTAACGAGACTGCTAAGTACGATCTGGAACTTCAAATCTTTAAATGACATGTTGTACAAAATCCAAATGTTAAAATGATGATGAATTCTATTAACAATGTATTAATAAAATTTTCATGGGAGCACTTACTCCACACATTTCTGCCATCATTTTGGTCAATTGGTAAGAGAGTGAAGTCTATAGAATAGTTCAATTAGTAACTTTCATGGCGTATTTAAAATATCTTTCGCGAAGGAAAGGGATGTTCTCTAAAATGGTTTATTGCGGATTTAGGAAATTAACACACTTAAGCTCATTAATGAATAAAATTATAACATAGATATAGCCCGAAGATTTGTTGCACATTAAGCGTAGTTTGACGTAAGCTTACAGAAAGGCAATTGCCAATGCTATCACGCATGCAGTGAAGTTATAAATAAGTTTGTGAACCCGGTGAACACCGAAAATCGGAAAAAATATAATATTTCCAAATGACTTCATTACTTATTTTAAGTTAAAAATCTTGTCCCTACTTTTACAATACTTAATATTACCTTTAGCTCTAAAATTCCTATCCCCCTTCGAGATTAGCGCTAATCGACTTATTTTTCAGCGCGTGGGGTATACAGGGTGGCTGATTTTTCATTGACTAGCTTATATCTCGTGTTTATTATTAGAAATATAAGAAAAAGTCAGAGGAAGTAATTTTTTAGTATTGATTCTTGTATAAAATGGCATAATTAGTTACGAAAAATGTCTAACTTTGATTTTTTAACGGAACACCCTGTATATTTATTAATCAGAAGAACGCGTATTCAATTCTTGTTTCAAAAATGTGGCATAAGCAATATTTTAAGTGTTAATTAAATAAAACAAACTCAAAGCATAAAATTGTTCTAGCTACCTTTGCGCGTCACTTGTGTTTTAGCAATCTTCCCCCCCCCCCCCCCCCTCGTATCCTTAGGGCTTGTTGCATTATTTTGATAAGAGGAATTCGCCATTAAAAACAGTACAAATTTTTTAATCTAGTTGCAATTGAGCATATTTAGAAGGGGATTGAAAGGTATTGGGGAATGAATAAATTTTTAAGAAATAACTTCAGTTATTCTTGATCACCCCTCGTACGTTTCCTTTGCGCTGTGTTTCATGTGCTTTTATGTTAAAGCTAAATGGCTGTAAACAAAGTTTACTCATAAGACATAATAAAAGTTGAATTTTATTCCGTTTTATGTTCTTGTTCATAACGAATCATATACTAAAGCTAAACCTTTCGATATGTGCTCCAAAAAGACATTTATACAGTCTACATTTTACTCAATCGTAATTAAACTTTTTACAAAGTCTAAAATGTAAATAAAATAAAATGTTGCCTTCAAGCTGAACCTTAGATTCCTAATAAGAGCGTTGAGAGGGATTGAAAGCGTAAGCAATATAAAAATCGCAAAGAGAGCTTTTGTTGAATGAAATTGAATCTAATTGGTAGATTTTATGTTTCAAACTTAAATTTATGTAATCTTTATAAAATTTCCGTGCTTTTGGTGCACCATTAGCATTTGTAAACCTAGTTAATCGTGTACTTAATCATGTTAATAAAATGCATTCACCTCAAATGGCGACAAAATTTGTAAGGGGTAGGATTTCATTAAATTCTTCAATTTCATTTTATGCGTTCGTTACATTGTTTTTTTATATAAAGTTCGAAAAAGTTCCAATAGTGAACTCCGAAAATTGTAATTAGATTGAGCAATAAACAGCTCATAAAGGAAATAGGAGAATTGCCATGGAATTACGTTATTTAGAGGGATTAAAAAAAAGTTGTCAAAAAAGCTCCAATGGGTTACTAAATCTACTACCACCTTTCTATACCTATAGCCTATAGCATGTTTATGCCCAAGAATGTTTCTTACGTGAAATGATTTTTAATAACTTCTCGTACCATTAACCATAGTTATTTATTATACATACAAGGGAAAAAAGTAGTAGATTGTAGCTCGAGGTTGTGTTGTCTCCCAAGGTTTATGTTGTAATACTTTTAAGTCGTCGTTTTTGGTTTTTCCAGTCACAGAAAAAAATGGTGTATTATACGCGGGAAAAATAATAGATTTTAGCTCTCGGTTTTTGTCTCCCTCCGCTATCTCGAGCTAAAAGCTACTACTTTTTTCCCTTGTATGAAGCAGTGATTGTGTGTGTAGAGCTCAAAGAGAATGTTACAGGAACATCGAAGAAATAACGCACAAAACCTCCCCGTTCATTCGTTTATTTAATTGTTAATAATCACATTAGATGTAGGTACGACATGAACGATCGAAATTATGTTCCAACTTAGAGTCATCTTTAGACAAATAAAAAGTAGTGCCATCTCGTTAGTATTTTCAGACACACATAACAAGTTTGAAATAAACGTCACTTATTAAAAAGATATTTTTTAATGCAATTAAGAGCAAATTCAAGAATTACAGAAAGACATTTACTACAAAAAATTAAAGTTCTAAGATCTCCGCATTTATTACCATACTTTATAAACGTTTCGAAGCTGAAAAATTTTACGGTTCGATGAAGTTTTACCCTCTTTTAGTTTATTCACTGTAGTGTTTTCTGTATTGTCAACAACGGGAAGTCGAGAGACTTGAAACGTTCTTTCAAGGTTCATAACTTTCTCTCTGGAAAAGAAATTAAGGGAAAGCAATTTTAAATATAAAATGAATAAAACTTGTAGACATATAATCCAGATTAAATGCTTCTTTCTTCTACATGTTGTACGGTGAGAGGGTGAGTTTGTTATAAAATGTACGTATGTGTACATTTTTGCGTTATTTATATTTTAATTTTAACATTTTTTTCTGTTTTGTTGTTTTTCTGCCAGTTATTGACTATTGATAACATAAAAAAGTCCCCAAAACATCCTAGCGCTATTTTCAGTTATTTTTATTAAAAACAAGTCTTTTCACAGTAATTTCAGGAGAACCGGTTTTTTATCTGCTACCCCTACTTTGCTGCTATACCACTTTCCTTGATCAAAACTTGGTGAAAACTACGTCTCTTTCAAAATGTAAAAAATAAGGAAAATTAGAAAATATTGACTGCAACTCATTTGAATTTCTTTAACACTATACAGTGTGTTTCATAAATATACCGACAAACGTTTAGGGGTGGTAGGGAATATCAAAATAAACACTTTTGCTTTATAAATATATGTCCGGAAACGATTCACTTCGTTTTCGTGATACAGCTTGTTAAAGTTTGTAAAAAATTGCACTGACGATTATTTTTTATGCAAAAAAAACTAACAGGTTGCCCCTTGAGCACCCCCCTGGAATTATTGTATCAACTGTAATAAATCCATACGATCAACCTTTGAAAATTTTATTAAAATGGGCAGAAGCGTTTTTTAGATATTAATAAAAAAACAGTTTTTTCTACAAACGTCAAAAAATGACAAGGTTTGCGCATCGATAACAATACACGATGTGACCCTTTATTTCACTTACCTACGTTACCATGACAGCGTGCCCGAAATGACGATGCCATGCGCGAAGTACGCACTGCACGCAAACTAGATGAGAGTTTTGTATTTTAACGTTAAAATAATTGTCAACTTCTTCACGTTTGTAGAAAAAATTTTGTTTGCAACTCGTGCGCGAAATACTTTTGGTGATCTCCAGTATTTTTCTTACATTTTGAAAGATATGTTGTTTTCACAAATGGAATTTTAGTACAGGTCGCGCGCGTTAATGAAAAGAAACCGGCGCATGCCGAAGTCGAATCGGGTTGCTATCGAGCAAATGCGCCAATGGGAGGTACTCAAAACAGTATTTTCAATTTACGTGAGCTTAAAGGACAATTGCGCGCCCAAGTCTAAGTTTTCCATAACGTGCGCGACCTGTAACTCTAGTATAAATGCACAAGCACATCCTATAATTCGCCAACAAAGCAGAAGGACGACATCGTCAACCCTGAACACCTTGTATGCTTTCATTTCGGGGTTGTTTTCATTGGTTATTACCACACAAAAATCTAAGTATCGCTCACCTGTCCCTATTTTGGTCAGCGGTGCAGAAGGTGATAATGGACATCGAGGTATAGCTTAGATGTAAGTTAATTAAGTTGCACAAAAGAAGATTGCGATTGCATTAACTGTCAACATATTATAATTTATAACAACGTCTACAACGATAAAATAGAAATAAAACAGTTTTGTGAGATAGAAATTCAACGAAAACTTTCGTGAAACACCTCGTATCACTTGATATTTGTCAAGTGTTATAATTAACACACCGTGTACGTATTATACGTATCCTTAAAATGATTTCGAGAGAGCACATTCCCTTTGTCTAAAAAAATAAATGAAATATTCTAAATCGTATTTAAAATAAATTAGATTGAAAAGGTAAAGATTAAAATTTAAAAAATTCAATTGATTAGTATTTGTATTTCGTAATATATTTTCTATTTCCCTCTTAATACCAGCAGAACGTGTGCTTTATAACATCCTGACGCTCCTCCATTATACGTGCATTCCACAGACACTTGAAGAGCCGTCCCCCAGCCTCTCAATTCACCCCAACTGCCTGAGCTGCACATTACTGCATTCCAGTTCACCAATATTACTAAAAATATGTCTGGGTCATTCTCTTGTACCAATATCTATTACAAGACCATCATCGGCATTAAAAATTTCAGCTTGCTGTGTGTGTGTGTGTTATATTACATTAGTACCTATTGGAGGGACATTTTCTTCTGCATCATGCATTTTTATTAAATATTAAACTGATTGTTATCCTTCAAATTATTCCAAACTATCCATAATTCTCGTTCTATCGTTAGAATAAACATAATTGATTTCAGAACCAGAAACATTGTTGAAATATTGAACAAATAGTATACGATACAAAGTAAATGTAGCTGCTAAGTTCTTTATGACTTCTTTTATTGCTACATTTTTTTATAGATGTAATAAACCTAAAAACGGTTACAAAAATAAACACTAATGTTAAATGTAGATACACTTAGATATCACTACTTGACGCTTAAACGAATATGTATTATAAGTATTTATGCCGCAATAGGTACTTATTCACTATACAGGGTGGTCAGCAATTCACTGGTCGGCGAGTAAGGGCAGTATTCGGGACGTTGCACTAACGAAATAAATACAAAAGGAATCTAGTAAAAGTCGTACCGTTTCTGAATTATCCGCAGCTAAAGTTAGCCAATAAGAGCGCTGCGCGGGCGAATTCAAACAGCCATCCACAGGAGGTGTAGCCTTTACGTTTACTAACAAGTCCGCCCTAGTGGCTTCTAAAATCAAACGTATTGTAGTGCTTCGGCAGCGCACACGCTAAGACGCGAAACTCTCAATCTGAAGGTTGCGGGTTCCGAAGAGAGTTTTTCTTTTTGCTTTCTTTGGCGGCCGCATGCCTCGAGTACGCTTGGCAACACCGCCTGTGGATGGCTGCTTGTCGCCCGCGCAGCGCTCTTATTGGCTAACTTTAGCTGCGGATAATTCAGAAACGGTACGACTTTTACTAGATTTTTTTGTATTGATTTCGTTAGTGCAACGTCCCCAATACTGCCCTTACCCGTTGATCAGTGAATTTCTGACCACCCTGTATAGGAAAAATGCATGTTACTTTTCGTTTGTAAATGTTTGGTTTGGTGCTTGTAGCTATAATTTAACAGACCAAGTGAGACTTTTATGATATTTATAAAACAATGTTTTTAAGTGCCACATTGATAGTATACGAGGGTTGGCTTTTGTATTATTACAAATGACCACTAGATGTCGCTATTGAAATGTGTCAACCAGAGTCAGTAGATTAACAGAGTACCGCAAGCCTTTGACGCGACAAATGCCGCTCTGGCGGCCATGTTTAGTCCGAGTGTAGGAAAAAAAAACCCGGAAAAAACCCAGAAAAAAAAACCAGAAGAAAAACCCCCGAAAATTGAAAAAAAATATACTAAACCTGCAAATAACCTAGGCGCTTTAGTGGCAATCTACGTTTAAGTTTAGCATTTTTTTTACTTTCAAACATTGTTTAGTGTGTCATGTTGCCATTTTGTATCAATTGAAAAAAAATATACTAAACCTGCAAATAACCTAGACGCTTTAGTGGCAATCGACGTTTAATTTTATCATTTTTTTTACTTCCAAACTTTGTTTAGTGTGTCATGTTGCCATTTTGTATCAATTGAAAAAAAATATACTAAACCTGCAAATAACCTAGGCGCTTTAGTGGCAATCGACGTTTAAGTTTCGCATTTTTTTTACTTCCAAACTTTGTTTAGTGTCATGTTGCCATTTTGTATCAATTGAAAAAAATATACTAAACCTACAAATAACCTAGGCGCTCTAGTGACAATCTACGTTTAAGTTTAGCATTTTTTTACTTCCAAACTTTGTATATTTATATATTTATTCACAGCCATCTATAATTATTTTTCGGGGGTTTTTCTTCCGGGGTTTTTTTCCTGGGGGTTTTTTCTCCGGGATTTTTTTTCCGGGGTTTTTTTTTCGAGGGTTTTTTTTCCGAACCCCGTTTAGTCCATATACATAAGATAGACGTGTAGGGAGTGAAGCGCGGAAAGGACTAAACATGGCGCAGGTTGCGGTATTCTGTTAATCTACTGACTCTGGTGTCAACAGTCAAGAAGCTATTGAACCGTTAAAAACCATATGAGTGAAAAAAAATGTTTCGAGAATTGTTTTGAATGCATGCACAAGTGCATAAAACCTAAAGACGAATAGAGTTTGTTCGAAAAAATGTTCCTTTCGTAGTTTTTCTAACTACTTTAAAGATAGCCCTTGTAATAATTGTAATTATTCCAAGTTGCTTAATAATAAACTTCTGATTAAAAAATCGCTGGTCCGAAAGCAATCAAGTATGAGATTACTTTCCCATTATAATGTTGGGCAGAACTCATCAAAGTTGAAAGTTATCGGTGGATCACCCACAAAAGCACACCAACGCTTTAAATTGTTATAGCAATCATCTTCGCGGTACATTTAGTAACAATAATAATACCGCGCCTGAGTCGCGGGGTAGAATTGACCCGAGAAACCTCGTGTCAGTCGTAAGAGGTGACTAACTGGAGCATCCGTCCAATCATATCCCTAACCATACATCCGTTACCCATTCTTTCTACTTACCAAGCAACCATTCTTACCTTTAAACCCTTATCCTTTCCCTTCACTTATTATCTTAAGATGTTCGCCGTGCCGATGAGACGAGTGGTGTGCAGCTAACGACTTAACCTGTAGTTGTTCTGGTGGGGCAGTGCAATCATTACTTTAGTAGTGATTTGACAGGCTTCCTACCTGCATAGCTGGCGCTAAAATGATATTAACATGAAATGGGTGGTAACGATATTTACCAGGACGATACGGGGTTCGGATTGGACGCCGTTCGAAGCCGTCCAAGCGACCACAATCCTGGAGTGGGAAGAGTAGTGGTACTTCCCACACTATTGGCGCCACACAAAGTGATGTTAGAATTGCGCAGGAGCGTTGGAGGACAACGAGGAATTTATTTGTTTAATGTGTTCAAAGGATTTCTTTCGAAATAAAACGTTGAAAATAAATGTTTGTTTTGTAACTTATATTTTAGAATATCTACTTATAGTTTTTTGCTAGATTTTGTCTATTTATTAAAACCCAATTTAAAACTGTCAGAGTTGGTATTCTTTAAATACAAATTTACAGACGAGAACTTGTTTTTAGGGAATATATATAGGTAACAGTCCTTAAGCTATGTTCTGTGCTCCTTTCTAACCCTACACAGTTACATTGCACTATAATTCCAAGAAGACAGAAGGATTTTTTACGTTTCTTTACAACAAAGAAGATAAAAGATAATAAATTCACAACCTCCTTTTCAATATTTGCCTGTTTCTACCAAAATGGTCATCTTCAGGCTTAAATTGAGGATTTGACTGATAAAGTAATGATGCGAATTAAGTTAAAGATATATTACAAGGAAGCATAATGATTATTGTGTAGTAGTATTTAAATATTTCTATGATTATTAAATTAATGTTTGGAAGTTTTGTCCATCACATTTTAAGTGCAGGTAGAGGGAGAAGACAAACACTTTGGCATAACGTTAGATCAAGGGTTGACCTTCAAATCACACCTAGAGAACAAAGCGACAAAGTCCTTGTGGGCTTGTAGGCGAGCATTCGGAAGCAAGTGAGGCCTATCTCCAAAAACCCACTCTATATACAACAGAATGATCAGACCGATCATTACGTACGCTTCACTGGCGTGGTGGCATAAGACCTTCACCCAGAAGATACAGAAAGTTAGCAACTTGCAGCGAAGGGCTTGTCTTGGAATTACCGGGGCAATGATAACGACCCCTTCGGCAGCTATGGAAACTCTCTTGATTCTGCCGCCGCTAAACCCAGAGGCGCTCAGAGCGGCATACCGACTGAGAGTCAACGGCGGTGAGGGATCGTCAAGGGTGGAGCATTCGCTTATCTTTGACGAAGTAAAGCAAAGCTGAATGGAATCGTGTCCTTTCGAAAAGCACTAAGGGCACTGGCTGTGGAGTGTACGAGAGTAATGGGCGGGGCTGCAAAATTTCTGTAAGCCTAGGACAGAAAGCGACCGTGTTGCAACCCGAAGTATATGCAATCCACACAGCGACTGCCAGCTATTAAAAGAGAACCTTGCCAAAAGGAAAATCTTTATAGTTACAGACAGCAAAGCAGCGATTGCAGCAATAGATTCATATGTGGTAAATTCAGGGCAAGTCCTTGAAGGCACACAAATGCTAAACGCACTAGGTAAATGTAACACAGTCACGCTAGTGTGGGCACTTGGGCACGCGGGAATCGCAGGTAACCAGGTTGCTGACGAGCTTGCGAGAATGGAAAGCACAAAACCACTCATAGGAACCGAACCGGCCCGATATGCAGGGGTTGTGGTGAGGAAGAAGAAACGCCATCGCACATTTTTTTGCCAATGTGAGGCATTCACAAAGGCAAGGGAACAGCTACTTGGAAATGAAAAGATTACACAAGAGGAAGTAACGAAGATTCGCCCTACTGAAATCCAAGACTTTGTTAAAGATACAGGTATTCTCGAAGGGTAGATAATAGCGAGTAGCACAATAGACCAAAAGGTCGCAGTGCAGGAACCAATTGGCACCACCCATACAACAATAATAATATTATTATTACAAATATACACCGCAAGTTGTACTTGAAAACACCACACACAAACTTTATTGGGATAGGACACTACTCACAGATAAAACTGTATATAACAATAGGCTTATAGATAAAATACAAAAAATCATATACATAATAGATATTGCCGTTCCCAACACAAACAATTTAGACAATACACACGCAGAGAAACACCGCAAATACACTCATATAGCTCAGGAACTTAAAGCGCAATGGAGAATGGGAACTGCTCTTACAGTACCCATTGTTCTTAGTGTAACCGGAGTTATACCAAAAACAATACATCACAGTTTACACATTTTAGGTTTAGATAAGAACATATACATACAATTACAAAAGGCAGTCATCATCAACACTTGCCACATAGTTAGAAAATTTCTAAACACAACGGAAGATACTGCACATCACTCAGAACCACATCACACACTTTCAACTAATACCATTCAAACACAAAATGAAACACAACACTCAATCCTCCCTTCACAAATTGAAACTCTGTTGCATACACAACATAACATTACAGAAAGTCCATTACCAACACACAACACTTCAACAACCACTCATGTGACACGTCTAACTCGTTCACATACACCCAAACGCAAACACACAATACACTCACAATTAGCACAAAACACAAACAATACATTACCCACTCGAGTGCAACCTATGTGCCGAGCTAAACAACAAACATTTACACAATAAACATAATAGTATTTCAAAACACATATCTTTTTTTTTACAGCTTTATTTTATATAGGTATATGTATCTATTACTAGAACTAATCGTTACTTGATTCCGATCCGTGCGGTTAGTTAACCAGGCTTGGCCTGAGTATCGATAAGAACCGAAGTACAATAATAATAAATAAGACTTTACATAGATGATATTCACAGAAGATTAACGGAGACTGTGTTGATATTATAGCAACGCATGCTTGGTTAACCAAATGTGATATTGTCCCAGAGTCAGAGGGTTTCATGTTTGTCATACAAGATCGGGTCATTTACACACGAAATTACAGAAAACACATAATTAAAGATAGAACAATTACACATGATCTTTGTAGACAATGTTCGCAAAGACCAGACACCATACAACACATTATATCAGCATGTACCTACACATCTAGCACAAACAGAATACAAACACAGACACGATCAGGTAGCTAAGATAATACACCAAAAACTCGCCACAAAACATAACCTTTCTACTGATAACACACCCTATTAGAAAATAATACACACCGCAGGTTGTACTTGAAAACACCACACACAAACTATATTGGGATAGCAAACTACTCACAGATAAAACTGTATATAATAATGGGCCAGATAAAACACAAAAAATCATATACATAATAGATATGGCCGTTCCCAACACAAACAATTTAGCCAATATACACACAAGAGAAGCATCACAAATACATTGATATAGCTCAGGAACTTAAAGCGCAATGGATAATGGGAACTGCTCTTACAGTACCCATTGTTCTTAGTGCAACCGGAGTTATACCAAAAACAATACATCACAGTTTACACATTTTAGGCTTAGATAAGAACATATAGGTACATACAATTACAAAAGGCAGTCGTCATCAACACTTGCCACATAGTTAGAAAATTTCTAAACATAACGGAAGATACCGCACATCACTCAGAACCACATCACTCACTTTCAACTGATACCATTCAAACACAAAATGAAACACAATACTCAATCTTCCATTCACATTGTAAGTATGTTGCAAACACAACAGAATTACAGAAAGTCCATTACCAACACATAACATGTCAATAACCATACTCATGTGACACCTTTAACTCGTTCACATACACTCAAACGCAAACACACAATACACTCACAATATCAGAACTCACAATTAGCAAACACAAACAACACATTACCCAGTATACGCTTAAATTCTAATTCTTATCTCCATCTAAGTTATTAAATAAATAAAATACCTTGCAGCATTGAATAAAGAAAATTTTTCACTCAACGCTTGCAGCTTATTATCATCACAATTTGCATTCAGTTTACATTGCAAGTTAAATTGTTTTCAGTACTTTCTATGCCATTGTTTTGCAACGATCTTAAAGATAACAAAATGTCCATCCTTTTGAAAAGGAAATTATTCCGAGTTTGTTGTATATTAAGAATTTGAAAATTTCCACAACGCAAACAAAATCCTTTCAGGTGTTGATTATGTACTCGCCCGATATCATCCTAACAAAGCCGATCTTGTACATATAATACCGACTGAACTATTCATTCGTGAATTTTCTGTAATGCTTTTATTGTGAAATTTCGCGCACACTGTTAACAAACGATCTGTGTAAATTTCCAAATGTACCTAAAAAATACTTACATGAGATTACATAAATTAACTTCTTTATATTGTAATGGAGATTAAGTTATAAAATACGCACCCAAGAATTACACTAAAAAATACAATTATTTCACTATGTTGAAATTTAATAATAATAATTATACCAAAAACAATACACCACAGTTTACACATTTTAGGCTTAGTACATATAAGTAGGTACTTACAATTACAAAAAGCATTCATTATCAACACTTGCCACATAGTTAGAAAATTTCTAAACATAACTGAAGATACCGCATATCACTCAGAACCACATCACACACTTTCAGCTAATACAATTCAAACACAACACTCAATCCTCCATTCACAAATTTAAACTCTGTTGCATACACAACATAGCACTACAGAAAGCCCATTACCAACACACAACACTTCAACAACCAGTGATGTGACACCTCTAACTCGTCCACATACACGCAAACACAGAATATCAGAACTCACAATTAACACAATCAACACATTACGCACTCGAGTGCAACCTATGCGCCGAAACACTTATATATACAATAAACATAATACCACAGAATAAAACACTAGTGAGACAGAAGCGACACTCTCCGTCGGCACCTTTGAAGTTATGTTGCCGGTACAAGGCGGTCTCCACAGCGCAACCACGCGTATTGTAGTGTAATCTTCTTTGTTTGTTGCATTAGCAAGGCTAGTAAAAAGTACATTTTCGCATGTGATAAGCGGTTCACCGTAAAACTAATTCCGATAGAATTCTCGCAATAAGAGTTCAACGCACCGGGCACCGCTAGGTAAATACGCTGAAATGTATAATGTATCAATGCGCGCGCTATATTCTACACCACAGAAGGCGGAGCTGTTAGTTCGCGCGATAAGAAAATGTACAAGACGTATTTAGCAGAGTGTCCCTTCTGTTTCACTAGTGTTTTATTCTGTGATAATACTATGTATTTCAAAACGCAAATTATGTTTTTTTTACAGAAACTTCAAATTTATTTTATATAGGTATACATGCATTACTAGAACTAATCGTTACTTGATTTCGATCCGTGCGGTTAGTTAGCCAGACTTGGCCTGAGTATCAATATGAACCGAAGTACAAAATAATAATAACGTTTCATTATTTACCGGTAAATAAACAAATAGGTCATTATAATAAAATTCGTTAAAGGAAAATGAGAAAAAACACCTACTGAAAAAGCGAAAGATGGGGCAAGAACTTGACTGAATTAACCTGTCATAAATTTTCGAATTGAGTGCTTCACTTGTGTTTCAAATATTGTTATGTTAGTGCTTTATTTTATTTCATTTGGAAGCAAATTATATACGAGAAAGATTCAATCTTAAACCGGTTGATTAAATAAAAAGCCGCTGTGGCATATTATGTTGTGAATCAGTTGATTGCAAAGTTGCGCAACGTATTATAACCAAATTTCTATCAAAGGAATCCAATTGAACTGTACAGTTTAAATAATATCTGATCTATGATGACCACCACCCCTCTCACTGCTATCTAGCATGGACCTGTTCTCCCGTTCATTTAGTACCTGGGGCACTTGTAAAATTACCAAGTCGAGCATGAAGTGTCACAAAACTCGCCTATGCCGTAACAAAACCCTTATTTCCAATAATTAAGAAGAAATAATATTTATTAGTTACAAGAGGACAGAAGACTATACTGTAAAAGAGGAATATGAAAGGGAGAAGAGATAAAGAGGATGAAGAGGGAAAAAGGGTGGAGGATAGTGGAGGAAATAATGAGGAGAGACAAAGATGTGCAAATGTAAGATAGAAGAATGAGAATCGGTGAAGACAGATATAATGAAAAGTATAAGGATTACACTGAGGAGGAGAAAGTATGATGCGGAAGAGGACTGTGACGCGGTTCAGCGTTGAAAATGTCGAGAATAAGTATTGGTGGGAAGAGGAAAAGAGGATTATGCAGATTGTGTGGAGAGGGAAGGGAAGGTATGGAGCATATGATGGAGAAATGTATTGAACTAAGAAAACAGGAAGGGGGTTGGAGAGGAGTGTTGAGTGAGGGGAGGGGGGGGGGGGGTAAAATGGATGGAGAATAAAAGAAAGATAAGATTGAGATTTGGAAAAAAATAGAATGGAAGTGCTGACGGGTGAGAGAAGGAGGGGTAAATTTAGTTTTGGTAGCTGTATCTGTTGTATTATACATATAATTGTTGGTTCAAATAGTATAATTCATTTATGATCGTTGAGTGATTTTTTATTGATTTCTTATGAAACGGATCATTGTATATACCGGGTGAATATTCCGAAACCGAACATAGGCCATTAATATGGGAAAAAGGTTTTTCGCATATTGCTGCTCCCCCTTTTAACTTAGAGGGTTTATAATGACATCAATCGAAAGAAGATTTTAGGTACAACAATAACATTAATACATTTTAATAAATGACAATAAATGGAAGAATCTGTCACTTGAATGGCTTTTGAATCTGTTTATTGTCTTACGAGGCATGATTTTTCGAATTGAATTTATTGCGAATTTTTGGCAAAATAATGAGAAAGACAACTGAAAATTAACTAATTCGCATATCATTAGATGACAAAAAATTCTTTTTTTTCGATTGGTGTCATTATAAACCCTCTAAGTTAAAAGGGGGAGCAGCAATCTGCGAAAAACCTTTTTCCCATGTTAATCGCCTATGTTCGGTTTCGAAACATTCACCCAGTATGTAATTATAAGTACAATAAATAATAGAATAGAATGTGAGTAGGAAGCGAAGGAAGCCGTTGGCGCGCGTGGAGACACGGCAACAGAAAAAAAGAGGAGTTGAAAAAAAATATGGTGGTAGATAGGGGATGTTGGGGGGGGGGGGGGGGGGATCTTATGACGGCGTTTGAGGAAGCAACACGTGTGATTTATATTTGTAAATGTTTATTTGTGTATGTGCAACCTCAACGAAGACGTAATGCTAAAATTTCACCTGCTTTATTTATGTTAATTGTTTAAATCAACCTTTGATATTTTATAATAACTTATCATGCAATGATTTTACAGCAAATTGTACACATCTGTTTTTGTTCTTGTATAATGAATGTTTTGGTTTTCCTTTGTCGATCTTGCTTATATTAGTAATATAATAACAAACTTGCGTTACCTGTTGAATTACGGGTGAGAAATTCGAATTGGAGGTGGTTCGAGTAACTAACTATTTATATGTATATGCTTTATGTTTGTCTACTGAATGTGGTAGTTGGAGAACAAGGGAAGGAAGTATAAGTAGTGCGTATTTTACCTTGTGACCTTAAGTACCGAGTGCCAGCAATAAGCAATTGCTTTTTTGTGCAACTTACATAACTGAATTCGATTACTGTTATTTATTTATTTATATTTATCTTGTTTGCGTTGTTGGTATTTTTATGTTACTGTCGTCTCTCTCACCCCTTCATATTTCTTTGTGTGTTTTCTTTAGCTTGTCTATTTAGATACTTGGGAACATAACCGAAAATTCCTTTGCCTGTTCTTCCTTCGGCTAGTTCCAGGTGAACATGGCTCTTTTTCTCTCACCCTTTGGCTGTAAATATGATTTATCAAAATTTTAGGACTTTTATTTTTATCACTAAATATATAAAGTGAACGCCAAACAAAATCCGTTGCACGTCATATAATGTGAGTGACGTAGATTGGGGGCAATGTTTCTAGATTGTAATTGAAAGAAGGTAACTCAAATAAAACTTCTGAGTTCACTCGTCACTTTAGTTATAATAAATAAAAAACCAAATCAAAACTTCAAAATTGTGACAGTCAAAACATAACCACAACAAAACATTACAAAATCGATACCTTATGCAATTGGCATTGGCAACGTTGCTGAAAACAATCCATGGTTACCAACGTGGCGATCATAAAATTCTGATGAAATTAATTTTTACAGGTCGAATTTTCACGATTTTTATGCCGTTACATTTACGGCAGGGACGTCAATTATCAGCTGATTGATGACGTGCAACGGATTTTGTTTGGCGTTTACTGTATTAACGTAGTAGTATATAGACCGTGGTACAGTGACTTTATTTTAGAACAGTGATGACAATGGGTGTCTCATTTTTTATTGGTTGTGATCCTGGCAGCCATGTTGCGACTAAAATTTGAATAGTTTGCATTAGGTACATTCTTATAGTGTCGGTTTAGTTTTTGTGTAAATTGTTAAAATCTAGACAATATAATGTGGTTTTAAGTGCTAGGATATTGAACGGTGTTTATGTTTTATCACCTGTTTGGACGTTTTTAAGTTTAACTTAGATTTTATAAGAAAAATTAAGTATCTGCTGTTTTTTTATTTCCCACCTACCTACTCCATTTTATTTATTTAACTTAAAATTAGGAACTGTATGTATATACACAATGCTTAAATATTTTCGTTAAGGTTTCCACGGATGTATATATTGTTTGTATTTTCTTCTGGAGTTTCTCCGTGTTGGTTTTTATGTAGAAAATGCCTACGTTTCGATTCCACAGACGTTAAATTAAATTTGAAAACTTCAGAATTGATAAAAAAGTCTTGATAAAGATTCCATAGATGGAATCGAAACGTAGGCATTTTCTACATAAAAACCAACACGGAGAAACTCCAGAAGAAAATACAAACAATGCTTAAATATCATATACAACAATTTCTGTAAAAATTAAACATTACCTGCATCTTCAATCGTCAGTTTCTCGCCGCTGTTTATAGAAAAACATACGCGCCAGTGTTTTTTATAGCAAATTTTGTAAGCTTTCAATTAGTTTATATAAAAGTTTGTCGTAAAATAAATGGAAACGAAGATATTTAAGAAAAACTGAATACAAACATACATTATAGTTAAATTCTGTGAAAATATATAGTTTTCAAAGATGTATTTTTACAATAAAGTGCAACTTGCGAACGATTTATTGTATTGTATTATCTTTGTATATAGTATATATAAAGTACTGAAAATAGGATAAAACCAATTTTAACAAAAATTTAACGGCCATTTTTTAGCGAAAATCGGAATTCTTAATAAAATGTCAATTTTTGAGTAGGTATACCTTTAAAGAGCTGTAACTAGCGAACTGTTTGTCGTACGAACTTCTGCCTGCGCTTATTTTACAGGTCCATTATATCTTTAAAAAACTAATAAGGCACTTTACTGTCTACAAGTAGTCAAAACATAACTATTTGCAAAGAAACGCTGGAAAATGAGGAGAATTTTTCATTATTTCTTCCTCTATCGCCTTATATAAATTACCACAATGATATTTCGTGTATTCATATAGATTCAAAATTTAATTCTCTACAACTTTTATTATATGCACTAAGTACATAGAATCAATAGTTTTCGACTTATTATTGATTTTATTATGCAAAACGAGCAGCGATTGTGTCTTAGAAAAAGGTTTAAATGATTATATCTCTGTCAATATTAATCGTATGGAAATGTTTAAAAAAGAAAATTATTCGTAATTAAATTCTCTACAACTTTTATTTGAAGCATTTTGCGTTACGAATGGCTATTCTCGAGATATAAGCGAAATACGCGCGATGCGCGCACGTGTTACTGTTTCGCCGCAAAACAACATTTTAAAACAAATCTATCTCGGCTCCTATTGGTCGTAGAGACAAAAATAAAACACGAAAATGTGCGGAATTTTGTCAGCTACAATTTTCTTAACGTTTTTGTTTTTGATAAAATTGATACTTTTTCAGTTATTTACGAAAATCTGTTTTGTGACACTTTTTCGTCCCCTCCATTTATCTCGGAGGGGGGGTACGGGTGGGGACTTTTGAATACTTCAAAGGGAGCACAAATCAAGCCTGTTCCCAAATTTGCAAAGCTGTAACCATTATTTCATCCAAATCGTTAAATTTGGTCTTATTTTACTGGACTATTTACTAATACTGTTTGAATTTAGTCGCAACATGGCGCGGAGGCGGGACTTACGCTCTATTGTCGTCACTGTTCTAAAATAAAGTCACTGTAGACCGTGGTATTAACGTTCACTTTAAATGCTTGTTTGTTTCTCCCCGCCCTACAACTTCACAGGTCTTGGTAGGCGAAATTTTTTTTAGCTACACAACGTAGGCGAAGATGGAGTAGGGTGCGTTTTTAGCTTTTGCTGTTGGTACTAGTGGATTTTTTAGGTAAGCGCGCAAAACCTGGCGTCTGTAAGGCTTATTTCACACGTATGCGGTATTTATTCGGTTCGATTCTTTTTCGGTCGCTGCCGACAAGCATGAAACGCCGCTTCGGTTTCTATTCGGTACCTAATACCCCCTTGACACGAAAAAAGGCTTGTTTTTTTTACGCGTATGCGCTTCTATTCGGTTCGAATAGTTTTCGGTCGCTGCCGACAAGTGTGAAATGGTGCTTTGATTTCTATTCGGTACCTAATAGAAACAGTATAGCACCGAATACTCCCTCGACACGAAAACTGTTGAACCCTACCACTTTGTTTTTTCTGAGAACGATGACGTGGCTAATATCGAAAAACAGGATATAGTACTCAAACTATAGTTGATAATGCCGGAACTACAAGAGTGAAAGCTTTTTTCCATTTGGTATTACTTTATTACACCTACTTAAAATGTTTTTATATATGTTTGTTTTAGCCCCAAATGTGCCCCTTTCATTTCGGTGTAATGTGTTGAAAGAGACAAATACTGTGGTTCGTATTTTTCCTTTTTTTTTTATTTAGAACTAATTCCTTTATGTTTTTTGTATATAAAACACTGCTTTTCCGACGGATCTAGAAGTAATAGTCGGGGAACAGCACCCCGAAATTCGATCATTTAAAACATGTACTGTGCACTCGAAGATATACATTTTAAAAAATATGTACATTGTGGGGAATGACCTTACGGATTCAAATCCGGAGGGCTCCATTAAATTCGCGATTGCAAAAAAGAATAAAAAAATATTTTCCGATTATTTTGAATGATCTTAAAAAAACTATTTTTTGTGTTTAACTCGCGATTGTGACGCCATTTTTGAATATTTTTTCAAAATTCTTTCACCATACGAACGCCTAATTATTGTAGATTGTAACGGTACATACATAAGATTATTTTTTTTTATATAGAATTTGTCAGAGTATTTAAAAGGAGGGACGGTACCAAAACTGACGTGAAAATTTCAGCATCGAGAAAATTTTTGAACGGTTGAAGATAGGTATATGATTAATCGAGACGAAATATGCCCATATGAGTACGAAAGTTTTTGGTGAAAAGAAATTTTCACTATTGCTAATGGTTTACGAGATACGATTTTTTATGTGGAACGCCGATGCGCACCGACCGCACAGTCGCGTTTCACGGCCCTCACAATAGCAACCTTATTACACAATCTAGCCCTACTGGATTAACGATGGGCATTACTTATCACAAAGTAGCCACTACTTTGTGTTACTTATGTGTTGTTTAGTGTTTTAGTGTTTAGTTATTTGCAAAGAAACGCTTGAAAATGAAAATGTTTCATTATTTCTTCTTCCATCGCCTTATTAATATTACCAAAATGATATTTCGTGTATACATATAGATTCAAAATTTAATTTTCTACAACTTTTATTATATTCACTAAGTACGTAGAATCAATAGTTTTCGACTTATTATTGATTTTATTATGCAAAACGAGCAGCGATTGTGTCTTAGAAAAGGTTTAAATGATTATATCTCTGTCAATATTAATCGTATGGAAATGTTTAAAAAAGAAAATTATTCGTAATTAAATTCTCTACAACTTTTATTTGAAGCGTTTTGCGATACAAATGGCCATTCTCGAGATATAAGCGAAATACGCGCGATGCGCGCACGTCTTACCGTTTCGCCGCAAAACAGTCGACATTTCAAAAAAATCTATCTCGGCTCCTATTGGTCGTAGAGAGAAAACTAAAACATGAAAATGTGCGGAATTTTGTCGGCTACAACTTTCTTAACGGTTTTGTTTTTGATAAGAATTTAAAACTCTACAACCACAACATCTAGCCAGTTCGTGATACTCGGGCAACTGATGAATAGGTTACTTCGATCGCTACTCCTTTTGGAATGAAATGTTACAACTTACAATGGACTTCGTTTCTACAAATATGACTAAATATTGTAACAGAAAACGACGATTTCAATGTTTGTGGTCCACATACACCATAAACCCTGATATTCCACATTATGCATATTGTATACTCAGTACTCTTAAGGCGGCGTCGTACGTAGATACTGAATCGTCTATTCACAGCTCACAGGTCAGGTAGTCCCTTCCCTGGCAAGCCGTTAAAAGGGCTATGCGGTCGGTGCGCACCGGCGTTTCACACAAAAAATCGTATCTCGTAAACCATTACCAATAGTGAAAATTTCTTTTCACCAAAAACTTTTCCACTCATTTGGGCATATTTCGTCTCGATTAATCATATATCTATCTTCAACGGTTCAAAAATTTTCTCGATGCTGAAATTTTCACATCAGTTTCGGTACCGTCCCTCCTTTTAAATACTCTGACAGATTCTAGATATAAAAAAATGATCTTTTGTGTATATCGTTAAAATCTGCAATGATTAGGCGTTCGAATGGTGAAAGAATTTTGAAAAAATATTAAAAAATGGCGTCACAATCGCGAGTTAAACACAAAAAATTGTTTTTTTAAGATCATTCAAAATAATTGGAAAATATTTTTTTATTCTTTTTTGCAATCACGAATTTCATGGAGCCCTCCGGATTTGAATCCGTAAGATCATTCTCCACACTGTACATATTTTTTAAAATGTATATCTTCGAGTGCACAGTACATGATCGAATTTCGGGGTGCTGTTCCCCGACTATAAAAAGTATGTACCTACATGCAACGTCCGCTTGTACAATAAATAAATCTCGAAATAAATCTTCTTTTGTAATAAAAGCTATTTAATGATATATTAGTTTATCTTTATTTGCAAATTGATGGTCTGTTGTGTTGAGTTTGGGTGAAGAACGACGTGTTTTACACAGATTAAAATTGTTACGTTATATATTGAAAGGAGCTTTTAAGTTTGATTTAGGGTAAAGTGATAAAGGGTGGTGGCGAGTGAAGGGGAAAAGGTGAGAGGACTAGAAATTAATTAGTTTACCGTTTAATGATTTAAGATACATTATAGCATTTAAAAGTAATCCACTATAAAACCATAGCACGTAAATCGAAATTCTTGGTATAACACATACAATGGCGATATTTGCTACGAATACCTTGCTTTAAACGTAATTGCATTGAACTGATGAAATATATTGATACTGCATTATCTTCATAATGGGACTACCACAATGCACCACAACCAATATCCACTCAACAATTAACATTCACGCTTCCGCATGCACTTATCCGTTAATCTAATGGATTTCGTTTATACAGGGTGATTACCGCGAAACGCATGTTTTTTAAATAACAAGTACTCGTGCAGTTATAAACAAAAATTTTATTTATAATTACCAATATGTTGCATAAAGCACAAATTACACACCTTGTGTAATCTGTGCATAAAGTATGCAATTTGAACTTCAATGTTTGAAAATTACATCTGTAAGATGGCCTCCTTACCTTGCAGCTTCGCTTGCATTTTCTAACATTTCTCTAGGGATGCTGTGGATTTCTTGGCGAATAGCTTCTTTTAATTCCATTATAGTGCGCGGCTTGTTAACATAGACTCGAGATGTTAAATGTCTCCATAGAAAAAATTTGGAATTGTAAGGTCTGGTGAACGGGAGGGTCAAGTGACATCACCAAAACGAGAAATTCTCTTCCAGAGAAAATTCGTTTGAAAATGTCCATAGAAATTCGAGCAGTATAGGCTGTTGCCCCATCTTGCTGAAATCATACATCACGGACTGCAATGGCAGTCTCAATTGATGACATACTGAAAACTTTTATGGATGAAATTGAAGATCCGTGACTAAAATTTTTCTCACAGTGGACGGGCGAAGTCTCAGAGTTGCTGCCCGTTTTCTTATAGAACGGTTAGGGGTCTGCACCGTTGCAATCCGTATTCGATCAACATTATCCGTGGTACTAACTGTTCTTGCCGGTCTTGGGGATTTCTTTTTCAACAACAATTCTGTCATATTCACATTGTGTATCCACTGTGTTGCAATGTGAGATCGAACCATGTCGCGCAACGCAATGTTAAAATGTACCTATACGAAAGTCTCGTTGTGTCTGAGTTACTGATTCACCATTCACCGTTTAAGTAAAAGCGTCGCAAAAAGGTACGATGTTCAAGGTTCCACATCACGGCTACAACTGTATGCATACTCTCCCCTTCACAGTGCCCAACTTCCACCACTCAATATTCTTCGTGTACTACACAAGTCAAAAACATGCGTTCCCGGTAATCACCCTACATAATGAGAAAGCGTGCGTAATTACTATTGGAATTGCAAAGTATTATATATTAAGTGCATATACCCGTACTAAAAAGTCCATATGTTTAACATTAATAATAAAGGGTAAACAACATAATAAATACATGGCTGATTGGTTATCACACTTTTTGTTATACAAATATAAATTATCCCTACAAATTGCAATGTGAAATACCTTTGCTTCCCAGATAAATTTGCCACATACAAATTTCAGCGGCTTTCAGTTATTAACTCTCGATACGAAAATATGAAACGGCAATTGGGTGGTATACGATCAAGATCAGTTAAATTGAATTATTATTTTGTTGCGTTTATTAATTTGTTAGTCAATAAAAGTTTGAGGCTTAACGTATTATCGTATAAGGCTTCAACGATACCTTAACACCAAATTTCCCTTTAACAATAATTATTACAATTATGCAGAAGCTGCCGAATATAATATATAAACTTTTTGGCGCCCCTAGAGTTCGTTCTTGTTTTAATAGAAGGTCGTCTACACTCGAAGATCTCAAAATCTCTTGAACATCCTTTAGATCCGCTTCAAAGTTACCATTTTTGTACAAGTATTTAACGACTACACTTTTATTCAATGTTTCCTGACAAAATGTCAACATTTTTGCGACTTCACGCAGTATTTTCCATAACAAAGTAAGCGAATGCTAAAGAATACATCGCTGTGCAATAATGAAGCATTTCATGGAAGTCTGTGATGCGTAAAATACGTTAAATATTACAGTAGTAATAGTATTGGTGAGCTGTGATAATTCCGCTAAAGCCGCTGAATTAATTCATTTCAAGTGCGCGTTATAACTGCTATACAATATGTTCATTGTTTATAACTTTAAACATCGAGTAAAAACCATGGCACGTTGTAAATATGAACATAATGTTCATGATGAGTTTAATCGTTTCAGTGATTTGGGAAAAGTGTGCAACATATATGGATTTTCATGCTATTTATGTGGTAATATGAAGTGGAGAGAAATATATTTCCACATATGATAACGAGGATTGAAAGATTGAGAAATCAGCATAATTGAGAAACCACATACATGTTGGCGGTATCCTGGTCAGACATGGCATGGTTATGATTAGAGCCGCTGCCTCTTCTAGCATCCTCAGGTTCATCTCACGTGTGGAGTCGGGCGACTCCAGTCAGCGGAGTAGTACAAAGGTTGTGAGGCCTTCGTACCTGTGGACTATGTCCACTCTCCTACCGTAATCCAGAATCATCAGAACCAGAGCTGTTCTGAATAAAGCAAATGGATAGAAAAAGGAGGCTTTAATAGAAGGCGCGTGATCTCCAAATTTATGCCCTTAAACTTCTATCCATGGGGTGCAATGAAATTTCGTATGTGATACTCCAATTGAAAGTGATGCAGAACTGCTGGCTGTAGCTGTTACGGGACGAATTAAAGGCAATCGTGATGTGATACAAAAAATTATCAATACGGACTTGTCAAAACGTTTGCGAATGGGAGAATGGAAACCATTTTCAACATCTACTAAAGTAAAAGGACAAATACAATTAATTTAAACAATAATAACTTAATGAAAGTGGTATATTGTTCATGTCACAAAATGAAGCTAATGTTCCCAAAAGTGTTTTACTGGGCCAACTTATAAAATAAAATGTTTCAAACAAAATTTGCTCGTAATGCTTCAATCAATACCACAAAGAAACAATTTTCAAAGTTTTGTATAGCCGCCATTTTGTTAATATGTTACTTCTGGCAAAATTTATACTAAGTATAGGGCTGGGTATTGTTAGTAGATACACACTGTATACTATTTTGTTTATGCTTTACTTCCATTTTTGGAATACATGTGTTAATTTTGTATAGACACAATATGCCACACACTTTTATAGTAATATCGGTTTTAGCACAACCCATATTCTAGAAAAGTTTAGCTAATATTAACAACAAGGAAATAATTTTATATATTCTTATTGTTATAGCGTTTGTAAATGAAGTTGTTTGTTTGTAAACATTTCCACCTTTTCATATTTACTTAATAAATAAACATCGTTTTGTTTAAGATAATAAACAATTAAAATGAATACATTAAACGTTTTAAATCATGTGATGTTTAGGATATAAAAGAGTAATGCCAAAATGTCAATTACAATAACCATTTCACTAGCTATAATGTTAACAAAGCTGATTTGAAAATTGCTCATTCCCTTTTTTTGAAACCATCACATCATTCCCATAAACAATTTAATATAATCGTCTGTTAAATGAATATTTAACGTATATCGTAAACATCTAAAACAATATTGATTTGGGAGTCAATTTCATTAGTTAAATTGCGTTTAATTTACGAGTATACGAGCTGAACATTACCGAAAAGATTTCAAATTATTGTTGGTAGGTATTTTTATTTTTATCTATTTATATTCAGATATTACTTGTTGAGTAACTGGCGGTGAATTTCTAATATATTTATGATATCGAATGTTATCTAATTTGCTAGAGTTTTTCCACGTTTAATACTTTTACTTTGTTAGAACCTTAAATTTCAATGGACCCTGAAGGATGTAAGACTACCACTGTACAATTTTATTTCTTCAGTGCCAATAGTTTTTCATGAACTAGGTATATGTATAACATTTCAAAAAAATAAAAAAATGCTCGGAGCATTGAGAAAATCGATTTTTAATTTTTGACCAATGTTTTGCACCAATAAATTTGCTACGTTTAATTTTTGTTCTTTACCAATTACAAGTAAAAGTTCTAGCCATCCTTTGGCTATAATTTCCAATTTTCAAGTTTTAATTAAGTGGTTCTTGAGCTACGCCCTAAAAAGTAAAAACTTGGAGAATTGCTATAGTGGCCGCTATTTTAAATTTAGAATCAAATGAAAAACGACGTTTTACTTGTAGCCATGTCTACTATTCACCAAGGGAAATTAGATTGGGTTAAAATTTGAATGTTTGCTCCCAAAATAATACCCCTAATATGAAGTTTTTTATAGGCCTTAGTTTTAAATTTCATCAAAATCGGTCTAGTAGTTTAAGCTCCACGGCCATAACGTACGCACCCACCCTCCCACGCACACAGACAAACATTTTTCAAAGATGGTGGTTTTGGACTCAGGAGAACCCAAAACGTTGAGATTCATCAAAACCTCGAGATCGATTTTTTTTCGATTACATTACTTTAGTTTGTGGATATACATTATACACGTGTGTATATCCACGAGAAAGTAAAAATATTGGCTCCCTTAATTTTTTACGAAGAAACCCTAAACAAATTTTTCAGAATCAAATGCTGTATTTAATGCACACCTCAGTTTTAAAATTGTTAAAACGTAAGCATCAATTTTTCTCGGTGTATATACCGTTACAAAATCGGCTTTATCGTTAACAAAAATCAAACTTTCGAATGAAAATACGCAAAACTTGTTAAAATATATTTAAAAAAAATTTTTGGCATACATAAGTAACGCAAAATTAACCAGCCTTCAATTTGATACAAATCCCATTCCAATCGGTCCTACGTTATTTTTTTATTAAGTTTCCAACTGGAATCTACAAACTGTTTACGCCGACAGTAGGTAGATGAAAAAGAAAGGTGGTTTCTATTACATAAGGGTCATAAGGGGTGAAATGTAAAAAATACAGTATGCTTTCTATAAAAAAATCTAAAATGAGGTTCACCTATTTAACGTAAGGAATGTACAATTTTACTTAATACAAAGTAATTAAAACAAAATGAGGAATAAAGTTGTTTTCCTGAAGAAAAGAAATGCAGTAAATAGACAAGGATGAAGGATATGATAACATTTTACTTTAAACGTTGTTAAGAATAAATTCTCTCGTCTCTGGTCATTATCAGTAACGCTTCTGACTATTTCCTTTATTTAACAAAATAATATTATTACCACGTACACAATTCTTATTTTTTGAGTTCAGAATATAACTGATTTTTTTAATTTTGATTAATTTGACTGTTTTATATAAAATCTAGGCTATTGGGCTATTTAGAATCTATTTTGTTGATTAATAGGACACAACGTTTAATGATGAAGTGAAACCGTTCCCCTTCCGTATTTATAAATCTTCGTTTAAAATCGTGATACGTGATACGTTGGTTGCCTATGTATCCGAGAGCCATCAAATTTGTACAATCTTGCGTCATTAAAAATTGTATTTGCGCATGCTCTTTGTTATGTACCACCCTTAGATCATATATACTCCGTAGATAAAGCATTGGCCTTTTATTTTGTGCCAGCTTGAATGACAAGGAAACTAAATATTGGTTTCATGAAGAGCGTTCGGCATATGCGCATTAAAGCACACTCGTAATCTGCGCCTATGGCTGTCGGTTCTGGAAACCGTGTTTAAAGTGCGCATGTGGGAGTCGCCTTTAAGGGCAAAAAAGATATCGTTTCTCTGTCTGGCATCTTGGCTCATTTTCTATACATGGCAAGAAAGGCTAATGCTCTATCTACGGAGTATATATGATCTAAGGTACCACCGTCCGTCGGTAAAAATTCAAATTTCTTGTTAGCTCAATAGAGCCTTTAGAATGCATGTAAATTGTCAACGATACATTTTTTAATAGCGTATTGTTCAGGGTGTTTCGAATATTTTACAAAAGAACAATAAGTGGGGAAAGTATGTTTTAAGTGCTAAACAGTTTATTAGAATTAAAGGAGGATGCACACTTTTAATGAGGTTTCCAAAAATGACGGAATTGGATGAAATTTTAGTATATTGTAGATATCGACTTTCTGAGCAAAAAGTCTGATGGGCCCAAAGCGATCCTATGACTGGTTTCCGAGATACAGTGGCGGGTATGGGGTATCTTGAAAAACAGGAATTAAATTATAAATACTATAAAAGGTTGATATTTTCTTTAAAAAAGTAATGCAAGTAATTTAATTTGATCTTGGGCGGCTGTCTAGGATGTCAGATGCTGATTTTTTTTGTGTACAGAGTGTACATTGTACAGGGTGTACAACTAAGAAAGGAGGCCGGCCATAACTCGGAAACTATTTGAGATAGAACAGTGAAATAAAAAATCTTATAATAAATGTGGCCAAGAGAAAATGCTGGAAATTATTTTCAATTTCATACCATTGCCACCAGAGGGCGTTTCACTGATTTCAATTTGAAATTCCCATTTTTTGGGCAATTTTCCTCAGTAAGGTATTTAAAAAAATATATTCATTGTGAACTAGTGATCAATATGTAAAACTTTGTTTAATGAATTTTTGCGATTACTGTCAAAATAAAGGGACAGGGATCTAAATTACGTGTTACTAGAAAAAATCGTGTAACTTCGAAACGGTTTGCTTGAATTTGTTAAGATTGGTCTCGATGTAAAGACAACACTTCATATTACCAAAAAAATTCAAAACCACAACAATTTCTTATCTCCGTCTACCAATAGAGGGCGCAACTTGTTAAAGGAACAAACGGTCGACTTTTCTAAAAAAATTCAAATGGTACCAAATATTTTTTTCACTGCTATTGGAAGGAAAATTCATAAGGGAGTAATTTAAAAAAAAATTATGTCAATAGCTTTTATAGTACCGAAGATATAGTCAAAAATGTGGTAATATAAGAGGCAATTTGAGGTATAAACAAATCGTATCAACACGTCAAAATTCATTAAACAAAGTTTTACGTATTGATCACTAGTTCACAATGAATATATTTTTTTAAATAGCTTAGTGAGGAAATTGCCCAAAAAATGGGAATTTCAAATTGAAATCAGTGAAACGCCCTCTGGTGGCAATGGTATGAAATTGAAAATAATTTCCAGCACTTTCTCTTGGCCACATTTATTATAAGATTTTTTATTTCACTGTTCTATCTCAAATAGTTTCCGAGTTATGGCCGGCCTCCTTTCTTAGTTGTACACCCTGTACACAAAAAAATCAACACCTGACATCCTAGACAGCCGCCCAAGATCAAATTAAATTACTTGTATTACTTTTTTAAAGAAAATATCAACCTTTTATGGTATTTATAATTTAATTCCTGTTTTTCAAGATACCCCATACCCGCCACTGTATCTCGGAAACCAGTCATAGGATCGCTTTGGGCCCATGAAACTTTTTGGTCCGAAAGTCGATATCTACAATATACTAAAATTTTATCCAATTCCGTCATTTTTGGAAACCTCATTAAAACTGTGCATCCTCCTTTATGTTTGATGGTTAAGACCTATATTTTCTTCTCTTTTTAAATTTTTTTATTGGTTAAGACCTATATTTTCTTCTCTTTTTAAATTTTTTTATTGTGCGTTCATGTCCACCTATTTGAACGTGGGCTTAAATGTATTTTTACTATTACGAAAAAAACGCAAATACGCTATATGAATAAACGAACCTCTTTATAGTACGTTTATTGCGATAACTAAATAGTCGCGTCAACCCTTGCGAACCCCTGGGAAAGTGGTGCTAAAGGTCGGATCGGGATGCGGTTTTCTGCATTCTCTTCCAAAACGATTATCACGAAATGTACCTCGGTAGAATTTCCCCTCCCATTTTTTTTTTTCGCGTGCACTTTGGCCTGCAGCGATGCAATTTTCGGTGGGAGGGAAAATTCTACCGAGGTACATTTCGTGATAATCGTTTTGGAAGAGAATGCAGAAAACCGCATCCCGATCCGACCTGTGGCACCACTTTCCCAGCATCATCCCCATTTCCGCAACGGTTGACGCGACTAAAAAGGCAAAATCGGTTTGCACGATACATGCAATCAGAAATATAACTTAGCTTGTTGCATGTCTGATGAAAAGAAGAAAGGAAAGCAATAAATTGATAGCTTAATAAGCACCTCGTTAGAGCTTACTTAGGAGATGAAAGAAAGTTGTAAGTATTAATAAACGTGGTTAGGTGAGCTTACTGCTAAAGGTCATGCAGTTATTCGAAATGCACATAGATACGAGATTTTTTCAAAGGAACATAATTGTATACAATTAAATAATTTATGATACCTATCAACTTAGATTTGACTGATACAACCGTTATTTTTTAGGTCGGTCGCGTTAAATTCACTATAAATTACATATTTAACTAATTGACACTAGTTCACTTAACTTAGTAGATATAATCAAGGCTTTCATTCATATCAATTTATTTTTACTCATTCAATCGCGTATTTAATAATTTTCCATTCGAAGATTAACCTCGGAATTAACTCGCTATTAAAATATTTCGTTATTTATAAAACGGTTCCCTTCTAGAACGCTTCCGAATTCTACTCAAAGTATCAGATTACAGAGCCCGTTGATATTGACTGTTGTGATTTTCTCCAGATTTATGAGGATCTTAGGCACAAAAGTTAGTTGTTGTATTAACAAGATTTTGGAGGGAAAGCGATGTGAAAAGATAAGGATAATAGGTAACAATGTGCTTTAAGGATTTCGATACATTTCTATCACGAGAAATAACCACGCCAAGAGATATTGAGCATTTTGATCAAGCGCAGCCAAATTCCCTGTGTTTGACACCAAACAATCTTGATTGCTCCTTGCATGTAGCTCATGTATGGTTTTGGATTATTGAAATTTTTATGAACGCGTAGGATGTTGCTGTGAAGGAGGGATCGATGTCCGAAAGTGAATATACTAGGTAGCGGCAGGGGGGGGGGGATCTCAATTTATAATGCGTATGAAAATTAACGAAGACTGTTTTACTGTGACTCATTTATAACATTTTACTGATTCAATTCAGTTGGAACAAGGTTTCTGCTTTAGTAGTGTGGTAGCTCAGTTAGCTAGAACATTACCCTAGTGAGGTAAAGGCCCTAGGTTCAAATCCCTGTCACAGGCTAAATTTTTCTAAGATTATACATAAGTAATTAAAATACACATCGATTTCAGTAGATATAATATACATTGAATGAAGTTTGTTTTTCTTCGGGTTTTCCTAATGGAAGTACCGTTGTATGTATGACGATTCGACAAAATCTCATTTGCCATTCTCAAGCCATGTCATTGCATACCTACGTTTACGTAAGGTTTCAGTCAGAGCATTAACTGGACATAGGAATGACTACTTTTATTAGGTAATGTATACTTCAACTAGATAATGCATGCAACAAATTAAATTCTATTATTAGTTCCAATACAAATCTGTTAAGCGTAGGTATACATATAATAATAGTATATTAAAGTAGAAGTGGATAAACAGGTCTTTAAAACACGCGCGAGTTTTCGAGCACGACGGCGCAGCCGAGTACTTGAAATAGAGCAAGTGTTTTAAAGACCAGTTATCCACGAATACTTTACGCTATTTTTTTTTATTGGTTCACTTTGAAATCTGGTATTAAAATGGAAATAAGAACTAATAATGTGAAATGGTTGAATTCGTATGTGAAATCAGTATACCTTTCGTTGTCATGGAAATGAGAAAAATGGAAATTAATTTGCAATCTGTCATTTTATTTGACGTAACAAAGTATTCCTGTCAGATGAATAACCAATAGAATTCACGTTTTTCAAATTGGTGATGCAATCTGTTATTTTATTTGACGTAACAAAAGTACTCCTGTCAGATCAATAACCAATACAATTCCCGTTTTTCAAATTTGTTGATGTTGGCATGACAACTTTAAAACACGCGCGTGTTATAAAACGCGATTTAAACACGCTGGGGCGTGGTTTAAAAGGCTAAAATAGGACACCAATAAAAAAAATTATTATATAATTTATTTATCAGAACGTGATAATCTTTTGTGGCACCTCGAGTTACATTACCATTTTTTTTAACACATATTGATACATTTTGAAAAACTTTTGCCAGTTTCTACAGATTGTGCTGTGGTAACAGTCCTCCGAGGAAAATCCACTGTAGGTCTGTAGGAACGTCTTTAATGTTAATTATTTTTCAAGGGCAAATACTGAATTGAGATCTTGTGTACAAACCTTTCAGTATTTCACTCATTGTTCCTAATTGGAAATAGCCGCCATCCTCTATTTTTTTGATAATACAGCCGAGTATTGGACGTGAGAACAGTCATAACCCTTCAATAGCTACGTAATATTTTACCGTTAACGGTGAAATGAGATGTGTATTCTTAGTAATCACGTCATAACGTTCAATAGCCAAAAATGACGGTTCTCCTTTTTGGCACCTAACATTTTTTGCGGGTGTCCATTGTATGACTATAATAGGAACTGCAGTTAATTAATGCATTTCTGTTAAAAATTATTAAATGTAAACCAAAAACATATGTATTCCACTTATTTTGTAAACAGACATAGTAAACAACTTTATGTAAAGCAATATAAAATACCCTTACGGAAGAAACAACAATTCATTCATGTGAGAATACAAGCTCATGGGAAGACATTTTGGAAAAAACAGAAGAGGCGAGGTGACATCGTCAAGGCAGTTTGGGTTACAAAATCAGAGATGTCTACATCCAGAAATAAGGCAGAGGAAATACCGGATGCGTGCACTATTCCATCACCCTCCCCGCGGAGGCGCGGAATATCGCAGTACCCCTAAGGACTTGAACTCTTTATTCGTCATTTCAGCGGGTGCGACACTACGTCCGTTCCCCTCGAAAAAACCGAACTTTGCACCACCTTCGAAAAGAGCCAAGCACGTGTAAAGTCAACTGAATTATTTCCCCCGTTTGGTATCACCCACGAAGCACTAGCACAGCTGGAATCAAGTACCTACCTCGTAAGGCGTGACTGTGTATGAAGGGAAATCTGATTGATGGGTTCCATATCGTTGGAAAAAATTGTTTCTCTAAATGGGGTAAAACGCAACAGTTGAAATGAAACTCACTCAGCCTTCCCCATGATTCAAAAAAAATCTGAATTAGACGACTTCAACGGGCTGCGTTGCAAACTCTTTGTCAAATCCAGAATCCACATCAAAGAAGAATATGGCGCGCTTGCTGCAAAACGGCATGCTTTTCTCACTAACTCTCACGTGTAGAAGTGGGTAGGGATAAGAATCAAGATTGGAATCACGACTGATATTGAACCGATTCCTCGCAGCCTCCTGCACATGTCATATTTCAAGTGGAAAAGAGGTGTGAGGGATAATGCAGTTGCCGGAAAGCTGGATAAAAATGGGACCGCCTTCCATGACAGGAATTTTTCTCTTTTATTTGCAACATTTCAATTGAATTATTATAAATAATCATTATGTACATTCAGTTTTTTTACTCACATAAAATAAAATTACATTTCCTTTCAGAACCCTATTTTCTCATTTTTCTTTACATTTACAAACATTTAAATGTAAGTTTTGATGAAAACCCATGAGATTTTCTATACAGTGCATTTCAGTTAGAACGAGCCATCCTAAATAACTTTTTATTAACAAAAAACAACACTAGACATACCTATGTAAACTTTCTTTTAACCCTGTCAAAAATTTTAAATGAAGTTTTTTTGATTCTCTATTCAAAAATTCCTTATTTGAACAATTCTAAACATTTATTATTATGGTTATTATTGACGGTAACTGTTCTTAATTTCATGTAGGCTGAATTTTGGGATTGTTTAAACTGGAACATCCAGTGAAGTAATACCACAGAATAATAAAACACTTATAGTGACCCAGAAGCGACACTCTCCGTCGGCACCTTTGCCGTTATGTTGCCGGTACAAGGCGGTCTCCTCGGCGTAACCACGCCCGTTTTAGGGTAATCTTCTTTGTCTGTTGCATTAGCAAGGCTAGTAAAAAGAGGAGTGGTTTGTAGTTTTTCTCATTATTTTCTAAATTTGAAATCGTATAAAAAAATTTTCATAAACGAAAAATATTTGCCATACATTTTCGCATGTGATAAGCGGTTCACCGTAAAACTAATTCCGATAGAATTCTCGCAATAAGAGTTCAACGCACCGGGCACCGCTAGGTACATACGCTCAAATGTATAATGTATTTTATCAATGCGCGCGCTATATTCTACATCAAAGAAGGCGGAGTTGTTAGTCCGCGTGTGCAACACGTATTTAGCAAAGTGTGGCTTTTGGGTCACTAGTGTTTTGTTCTGTGGTAATACGAAACACAAATACGTTTCTGGAATTATTAAACAATTGATTTGTTCATAAATAGATTATTAGTGTTGCAATGTTAGGACGCGTCACACAGTCTGACTAACTTGTCACGGAAGATGTTTCCATTTCCCGTAAAGCTGAAGCTGTACGAAAATTGAACGAAAATCATTTCGAGTATTACTGCCTTATAAGAGTCTTTCGGAATGCGTTGAACAAATTCCAAATTGTTTGTATGGCATTTTTTATGTGAATAACGAAGTCAATTGTCAAAAGATGAACACAAATATACATCTATCATACCAAATTCGCCCCCCAGATCCAGAAAAACTGAGTATTTGCGCAAGATTTAATATAAGTTATACCAATAAGGAGGCAGGGGGTGGTATTTTACATCATACGATTGGGTTTAATCCCGAAATCGCTCAGGTCGTCTCAGGTGTAGACAGAGCCGGGTCGGATACAGAAAAAAAGTATCCGAGTACCGGATACGGTTACTAATAATGTATCCGGATACTTTTTAAAAAAGTACGGATACTTTCACCTAAAAATGGTGTTCCATCTTATGCAAGTTGGCTCAGATTGATTAATTTTAGTTTTGATCAAGGAAGTAAGAAAAAATTTAATTATTATGTCAATTGTGAAAAATGTATGTTTTTTCTCATTGAGTTTTGTGTATAACATTAAATCGTGATATTGTGTTAATTATTACGCACGCATTTTAGTAAATGGTCAAAGCATTGATCCAGAAAGAGAAAATTAGACAGTCTACTGCATAAGCGAACTGCAAGCACACCATCAATATCAAGGTAAACTAGTCATATGCATTAGACGCATCATTGGGGGCTCGTCCGGGATCTATCAATAATCATTCATCGAAATATTTATTAATTTAACATGGAAACGGAATTAAAGCAGTTAAACATCAAGCGCGGTCACCTCAAAGGCAGATTAACTCGTTTTTCCAACTTTCTAAAAAATGTCACGGGAGACAATATTATTGAAATACAAACTCGCTTAGACACGATCGATCCGATTTATTCAGAATTCAATTCAGTTCAATTGCAAATCGAATATTTAACTGATGAAAATGCCGACACTTGTGAAGAACGGGAATCTTTCGAAAATTTATTTTACTCATCGGTTTCTTTGGCAAAACAACATATTTCATCATACCAAGACAAGTCAAAAAGCAACGAAAGCATGTCGGGAAACCAAACGTATTTGACATCTCAAAACATCATTCAAAATAATGTCAAGTTACCATTACTAACGTTACCGGAATTTCGAGGAAATTATCACGAGTGGGTGAAGTTTTATGACACATTTTCTGCATTAATCGATCAAAATAAGAACCTTAGTGACGTAGAAAAGTTCTTTTATTTGCGCAGCTGTTTAAAAGGAGACGCAGAAAGAATCTTAGATTCAATAGAAATATCTAATCAAAATTATGAAGTTGCGTGGAATCTTTTAAAAGGTCGGTTTGAAAATAAAAGAGTTATTATCGACAAGCACATTCAGTCTTTGTTGGAAATTGCACCAATCATAAAAGAGTCACATTTGTCATTACGCAAATTAGTTAGCGATCTAGAGATAAATTTAAGATCATTAAAGTTATTGGGAGAACCAACAGACAGTTGGGACTCTTTGATAATATTTTTATACAAGACAAAAGTAGATCATATCACTAGAAAGGAATGGCAGGAATATTCAATTTCATTGGGAAATGAATTATTACCCACCATTGCAGATTTCATTAAATTTTTACAGAAACGATGCGAGATACTAGAAAGCATTAGTACCTCAAGTCGAGGCGAAAACTCAAAATCATTTATTAAGAGTACCGAAAAGAAACGTAACGATGAAAGTTCGCTTTCACATGTCGTAATGCAAAACGTATCATGCTGGTTTTGTAATAAGGCTCATCGGATTTATAATTGTAAAGATTTTCAACAGCTGACAGTGCAAGATCGTTTGGAAAACGTGAAAAAATTAAGGCTATGTTTAAATTGTCTTCGTAGTAACCACTTTGCTCCGGATTGCAAATCAGGTGGCTGTAAAATTTGTAAAGGACATCATAACACATTATTGCATTTTGAAAAGGCTCAAAAGATGAATAGTAATTCCAATGATAGTGTAACAACAGAATCAATTCCTGTGACAAAAGAGAATGTAAATAATTCAATAACGCTCACTAACTATACCAAAGGCAATACTCAAGAATCTATCGTTTTATTATCAACAGCAATTGTATACATAGAAGGTCATGAAGGAAAATTATATAAGGCCAGAGTTCTTCTGGACTCTGGGTCGCAATCTAACTTTATGACACAAGAGTTCTTTGAAAAGTTAGGATTACGCAGTCGAGTAATTGATTTGCCAGTAAAGGGGATTAGTCAAAGTTCAATTAACATTACGTGCGAAACCACAGCCACAGTTCAATCAATTTATAACTCGTTCAAAGTGAGATTGTCATTTTTGATAATGCCAAAAATTACTGAAAATATTCCTAACGTGTCATTTGATGATTCAAAATTAAACATTCCACCAAATATAACTTTGGCAGATCCATCGTTTAATAAAGAAGGAAAGATCGACTTATTACTAGGAGCTTCAATCTTCTTCGAATTGCTATGCGTAGGACAAATAAAAACAGGACTAAGAAATCCTATATTACAGAAAACAAAATTTGGTTGGATCATATCGGGTCCAGTCAATACGCATCCAAATACAAGGATATCATTCTGCAATTTATCAGTCAATGCTAAAATAGAAAAACAATTAGAAAAATTTTGGAATGTCGAAGAGATTTCCGATCCAATAAAATTCACAAGAATAGACCAGCAATGTGAAGACGAATTTGTAAGCACGTTCAAACGGGATGAATCTGGTCGTTTCGAAGTACGTTTGCCTGTTTGTAATAATTTAAATGAATTAGGTGATTCATATCGGAAAGCAGAGAAACGATTTTACTCGCTTGAAAATAAATTGGCAAAAAATGACGAATTACGAAATCAATACGAAGCGTTTATGAGAGAATATGAAGAACTTGGACACATGTCAAAGATACCAGAAAATGAGATAAGGAATGTCAAAAACACGTTTTACCTTCCTCATCATGCCGTTATAAAACAAGAAAGTTTAACCACAAAGGTTAGAATAGTTTTTGACGGATCGGCCAAAACAACAAGCGGTTTGTCATTAAATGATGTTTTAAAAGTCGGACCTAAAATACAAGACGATCTTTTCGATATTTTGTTAAGATTTCGCAAACATAATTTTGTTTTAACTAGTGATGTCGTCAAAATGTACAGACAAATAAATGTTATTAAAGAACAACGCGATTTACAACGAATTCTGTGGCGCGTAAAGCCAGAATTGCCCATGAACCATTACCGATTAAATACATTAACCTATGGAACCTCACCCGCATCTTTTTTAGCAATAAGAACCCTCCATCAAATAGCTTATGATCATCAATATTCAAATCCAATTTGTAGCGATATAATTTTAAATGATTTTTATGTCGATGATCTTATAACTGGAACTGATACAATTGAAAACGCAAAATTCATTAAAACCAACATCACTAGCATGTTAAGTGATTCGGGATTTAAATTGCGAAAATGGGTTTCTAACGAAAAGTGTATTCTGGAAGGTTCTCCTGAAGAGGAACTTTTAGAATATTACATCTCAGAAAACAAAGATACCAAAGCTTTGGGAATACTTTGGGATGCAAAAATGGATTTGTTAAAGTACGATATCGCTAAACTTCGTACTGATTTAAAGCGGGTAACAAAGAGAGAGATATTATCCACAATTTCACAAATCTTTGATCCCTTGGGACTCATTGGTCCGATAACTATTCGTGCAAAAATCATGATGCAACGGTTATGGCAGCTAAAGTTGCAATGGGACGAAACAGTGCCAGCTGATTTACATAATTCATGGCGTGTATTTTTTAATCAACTTTCAACATTAAATAATATAGCCATCAAAAGGCATGTTTTGCAAAGAGATACGGTAATTACGCAATTACATGCATTTTGCGACGCCTCAGAGTTAGCATATGGCGCTTGTATATATTTAAGATCAGAGAATAGTCAAGGAGAAATTGCAGTACAACTATTATGTGCAAAGTCAAAGGTTGCACCCCTTAAACGATATACGCTACCACGCTTAGAATTAAGCGGAGCATTGTTATTGGCTACACTTATCAATAAAGTTAAGAATTGTTTGAAAATGAAAATAGATCAAGTTTTCTTATGGACGGACTCTACTATTGTATTAGCTTGGTTGCAAGCAGAACCTGCTTCTTGGCAAACATTCGTAGCTAACCGTGTAGCGCAAATTCAACTACTGACGGATATTTCAAATTGGCATCACGTTTCGTCAAAAGATAATCCAGCGGATATCATATCACGTGGCATTGATCCTATTCAATTAGTTAATTTAGAACTGTGGTGGCAAGGGCCAAATTGGTTAGCAATTAATTTTTCACAAAGCACACCGCTACCTTGTTTGGATAGTGAAAACGTACCTGAAAGGCGTAAACTTAAACTAACATTTTTGACAACTCAGTCGAATATCAACATGTTTGAACGTTTTTCTAGTTTTTTCAAATTACAACGAGTCATGGCTTATTGCTTAAGGTTTATAAAAAATGCTACAACACATCGAAACAACAAAAGAATTGGTATTTTAACATCTAATGAACTAAACGATGCATTGTTCGTTTTAGTTAAGATGGTTCAATTACAAAGTTTCTCATCGGAAATTCACGATTTGGAAAATGATCGACCGATTTCACAAAAAAGTAAACTATTGTGTTTGAATCCATTTCTGGACGAAAACAAAATAATCCGCGTAGGAGGCAGACTTAGAAATTCTTCTATTGGAGAAGATCAAAAATATCCAATTGTTTTGCCTGAAAGACATAATTTTACCAAATTAATTATCCTTAATGAACATCATAGGCAATTGCATGCTGGTACGCAAGCCGTTCTTGCAAACATAAGGCTAAGATTTTGGCCATTAAATGGGCGTAAAGCAATTCGAAGTGTGTTAAGAAAATGTATAACATGTTTTAAGTGCAAACCGATCGGTACATCATTCCAGATGGGTTCACTTCCTTCTTCACGAGTGACGCAAACTAGACCTTTTCAAGTATGTGGTGTAGATTATGCTGGGCCTTTTAATCTAAAGGACGGTAAATTGAAGAATCGAAAAATAATTAAGGGTTATATATGCATTTTCGTTTGTTTTTCCACTAAGGCAACGCACATGGAGTTAGTCACGGATTTAACTGCAGACACATTTATTAATGCTTTAAAACGGTTCGTGTCGAGACGAGGTTTGTGTAATTGCATTTATTCGGATAATGCAAAAACGTTCGTTGGGGCTGACAACAAGTTCAAGCAAATTTGTGAATTAGCATTGCAGGCTGACAATAAAGTTTCAAGTTTTTTATCTCAAAGCAGCATTACTTGGAAGTACATACCTCCTCGGTCACCTCACTTTGGAGGGCTATGGGAGGCTGCTGTGAAATCTGCCAAATCACACATGAAAAGAATAATTGGTAGTACCAATCTAACTTTTGAAGAACTATCTACTGTTCTTGCTCAAATAGAAGCCACTTTAAATTCTAGGCCATTAACTTCTATCTCAAACGATCCAAATGACCTAAGCGCATTGTCTCCTGGTCACTTTCTTATCGGAGATTACTTAAATTCCGTGCCGCAAGAAAAGGTCGTTGAGCAGCCAATAAATCGCTTATCACGATTCAAGCTTCTACAGCAAATGGCACAGCATTTCTGGCGACGATGGAGCAAAGAATATTTATCTTCTTTGCAACAGCGCATCAAATGGAAAAGTGACATTCATAAAAATTTAAAAGCAGGCGCGTTAGTCATCTTAAAGGAAGAGAATTTAGCTCCTTTACATTGGAAGATGGGTCGAATAACTGAAGTTTTTCCTGGTTCCGATGGTATAGTGCGCGTTGTAAACGTCAAAACAATCAGTGGTGAATTGCGCCGTGCGGCAAACAAAGTGTGTTTATTGCCGTTCGAACCTTAATATTTGTTATAGTTAAGTTTTGTTTTCAATGTTAAGTTATTTGGAAATCATTTAATTCTTATAGTCTTACATAGTTGCTGTATTATTTTTACTTAATCACCCGATGCATATGTTTACGATATCATTTATTATTTAGCATTGTTTTGAAAGTAGGTTCTTTCAAGGGGGGCGGAATGTTCCATCTTATGCAAGTTGGCTCAGATTGATTAATTTTAGTTTTGATCAAGGAAGTAAGAAAAAATTTAATTATTATGTCAATTGTGAAAAATGTATGTTTTTTCTCATTGAGTTTTGTGTATAACATTAAATCGTGATATTGTGTTAATTATTACGCACGCATTTTAGTAAATGGTCAAAGCATTGATCCAGAAAGAGAAAATTAGCCAGTCTACTGCATAAGCGAACTGCAAGCACACCATCAATATCAAGGTAAACTAGTCATATGCATTAGACGCATCAAATGGACTCGGATACAAGTATCCGGATACTTTTTTCGGATACTTTTTAGGATACCTTTAAGGATACTTTTAAAAATGAGTAGACAAGACTTTGCAGGATTTTTCCTGTAAAAACAAAACAAAGCACTGAGCTTTTAATTTTGAATTCCGTCAGTGGTGGATCAGTTCAGTTAAAACTTTCACATTTTCAACTTTTTAGGGCCTATTTGCGCCAAAACAAAATTCTAAAGATTAAGAACTATTTTGTTAATATTATAATAATACCAAAACAAACACAAAGCATATAAGCGTTGAGTGAAAAATTATTTTTCACTCAACGATATAAGTGTATAGGGTTTTTAAGGGAGATACAGAAAATATACAAGTTATTACATAAATCTAATTAATTAGATAATGTTTTTATTAAGATTTCTGTTTTTAATATTATAATGAACATGGAAATAATGAGACGGAGTTCGCCACATTAAAACAATGGTGATGATGATGATTAAATAACGAGTGTGAAAAATGGGATTTTAGATATACCTTGATAAAAAATAGGGCAATGCGGTACGTGAATTATCGGCGGACATCGAATGATTTAAAAGTATCCGAATATCAAAAAAAGTATCCGGTATCCGGATACTTTAAAATTTGGTCACGGATACGGATACAAAATTTGAAAAGTATCCGGATACAGCTTTCGGATACATAAAAAGTATCCGGATACTGTATCCGGATACAGAAGTATCCGGATACTACCCAGCTCTGGGTGTAGATTAGTAGTACATATAAGAGTACATCCACTACATCAGGAAATTGGAAAAAAATTACTTGGGATCCGATACTCAAGTGCGACTAGTACCTCGTTAATAGCCTTTCCAGTCGTTGGAATAGTAGGAGAGGAACTATAGAATGACCAACAGCTCAATCTAAAGAAATAAATGAAATAGTATCAAATAAATATCACTAGGTATTTCTCTAAACCTTTCTCCTATCAAACCTTTATAAGACATGAAAACAACAAGTTTGTTGCTCAAATATAAGATAGGTCACTTTCCAAATTTATGAAATCGTGCAATACAGAGTAATTGAATTGTCATGCAACTTTAAATTATTAATACGCTCCCTGTACTTACTCAAATTTTTTAATTCACATAACACTGACATATCATGTAAATTAAATTAAGTTGCACTAAGTTCAGTTTCTACGAGTATTACACTGAATTACAGGAATCAATTGAATTAATAATGCTATTAAAGTAGCAGAAACCGCGAATAGTTGATGTCGCGATAGGTTTTAAATAATTAATTATTTACAATTTTCGGTTCTCACACTCGATGAACTGAAAAACAACTTAATTTTTATCGTATTAGATTTTTTTTGGCACGTTCCGCATTCATATGTCAACTGCCATTTATATGATGGGCAGAGTATAAATAATATAGGATTAATTAACTGAAAGTTCATAGAACTTCGAGAAGTATTTTAAGATTGTGTACATTTTAACTTGTCACATTTGAAATAAGAGATGTTACGAATTTTGATTCTAATTGTCGCACTTACAATTAAAAATAAGCTGTCACTACAAAATTTGTATTTACTACGCATTAAAATACTTCTTGTTAATTAGGTTGTAAACATCGTGTATAAAATATATGTTCAATTTACTGTATTGATCGTACCTACATGTCTGGATTTTTCGGTTCGGTTACACTTATATCAAATGCTTGTCCACACTCAATAGACTTTTTCATGTTAAAAATCAAGGAAAAAGAAATCCCAAATAATTTTTTTGAGGCATCGATTTCTATGATCATGAGCATCTTTCATAGTTATCTTGTCGTGAGTTGTATTTATTTAATAATACCAGTATTTCTAAGCCACAGTGGCGGTTTGGGGGGGGGGGGGGGTATCTCCTAAGAATTTTTCGTTCGCTTATTTATTTTTATTCTTAAAACTTACCAACATTTCAAACAAACAACTTAAGTTATGGTGAATCTAGTCGGCGATCTATGACGGTGAATTTTTCCAAAACTGCTGGAGCGAATCGTGGAAGGGACCGGTACCTACCCGATATTTTTTTAATTACCCCCCCCCCCCCCCCGTCAGTTGACTGGAAATGCCATTGCTAAGACACGTTAACAATCGTCTGGCAGCATCTTTTTTTTGTTATTGTTTGTCTGCAAGTATCAATAGATAAGTTCTTGTGAGCAATATTGGCACATGGGTTTCGCTATTCTAAATTATCTCTGGGATAATAATGAACCAGATGTTAAATTATAGTAGCCGATTCTCTCAAACTCAACTCGACACAACTTGGTTTCTCTCACTAAAGTGTTTTCAGTATGGATCTTTTCCTACCTTCCTTTTACTCATGTGCAGCTTCGTATCCGCTCTATCCCATTCCTGATGCCAAGATTACTAAATTAATTGCTTATAGTTATTTTTCATATCCTCCAATCGAACCTGTACTTTATCTATTTTGTATCTCGCGCTGCCGATAGCGCCAAAAATCATTTGAGCTAATAAGGTAAATCATTCTCGTCGAAAATATTAACAAATTTTCGTTGTGCCAAACGGTGTTAGCGTAGTACGGGAAAGATCGTGGAGGTAAATTCGTTGCTGTTTGCTGATTGTCTTATGGCGAGGCTAGAACCAGACTCCCCACCACTACGGCACTTTGGATCATGTACAAAGACTAGCGCCCCTTGCGTGCACGGGTGCAATGCAAAAAACGCCCACGACCCTTTGAGGCCCTTTTATAAATCTCCATTAAAGTTCAACGTACGAGAGCAGACCATTCTGACCCACCTTGAGCCTACAAACGAAAGGGTTGTTGAATAAACAAAAGCCGAATTCTAAGCGAGACAATCAAGCGATTACCTATCCTGGAGGAGAGATCGGATTCCCTCATCCCTCAATTTATATTTGATGATTTTTCTTAATGCGGAAGTGGCATTCCAACCTGACATATAGATAACAAAATGGAAGGAACAGGTACTGGGATTTACTCCAAAACACTGAACTTCCATATCACCCAAGCACTATTCACATTCCGACCCTATTCCATGCAGGATTGGTAGGAATAACACTTAGTGCAAGAAAATTCTTGTGTATAGCATTAATAATAAAACTAGCTGAAGTCACTCCAAAATGTGTCACTACCTAGTAGAGCAAGTAGGAAATAGCAATACCCTCGAGCTCGTAGGAGTTAAAGATCATGCTGGAGCAAAAGGAAATAAGAAAGCCGCTACGTTAGCCCGACTGCCCTCAAAACAGGTGTTTTATGGTCCAGAGCCGATTCTCTTTCACGTCAGTATCAAGCTCAGCACAAGGCTAGATGGAACTTGATGTTAGAGAGAATCGTCTCGCAACCTGGCGCATTTCTGTACAGGGCTATCGACAAAGAACCTGAAACTACTTGTTGCTATACTTTCTTGGCGTTGTAAACTAAATAAGCATATGCGCCACCACATGAGGTTGATCGAATTACCATCTTGTAAAGGATGTATGGATAGATAACGAGACAGCGTATCACATACTTGTCCAACTAAAATGATCCATGTTGGGAGTATCCTGTCACAATATGGCAAGGCAAAGGCTACCAGTTGATGGAAATTTCACAACTAAGGGTAACCTTCAGCTTCCCCTTGTATAGATCTGCCATCGCCAGATTTGTGGAAATCGAAATCCTCGAATCACCCAATAACCTGAAATGCATTCACTGAAAATGATGATATAATATGATTGTTGGGTAGGTAAGGTTCTGTTCTGTTGCTTGAAGATGACCTGGAAACTGAAGTTCACCGTTAGTGGAGAACATTTCTAAAGCGTGATATACAATCTGTCGGTTAACAGTCTTCTTCTTATTCTTTTCCTTTCTACCGCAGAATTCTCGTCTTTTTACATAGTTTCTCCTTTTGCGGCTCTTTGTTAGATGTTGAGGTCCTGCTGTCCCGGTGGTTGTCTACTGTCAGGTTTTTCTACCATTATTTATTTCGCTAGTCTCCCATCATTCATCTTCTTCTATTTCGAGCAAATTTCACTACATCATGTTTCGAGGACTTTACGCCACACTCATTCTCAGATCAAACACACTTGATAAATCTGGTTGGTATTTTAGAAGACTGCAGCTGTTAGCAAAACTATTTGCTTCCCTTACCGAACTCCAACCATAAGGAACTTTTAATAAGAACGTAAACCAAGAACCGCCTCATTACACATTTGTACAAATAGAAATCTATAACGAAGATGTTCATGCAGAAGATTTGAAGAAAATCGTCCTCCTTGGATCTTCCAATTCAAATGAAATAGTTATCTTGTAAGTTTGTTATCTCCGGCTAATGAAAATAATCACTTTCCCTAATGTTGAGATATTAATTAGAATTCCTTGGTCTCTAATCATAAATGCCGCCTATCTCTCTGAGCTCGATGAAATTAAAAATACCATGCTTCAGTAAAAAGTGAACTGAAAAGGTTTTTGATAAATTAACAAAAATGGAATTTACAGCAATTTTTTTAGTTGTACAATTTGGTAGGTAATTGTTTATTTTTTAGTCATCTCTGGAAAAAAAGGTACGCATGCCATTGAGGACCATTCTTCTCTATCACTTTTCAAGTTGTCGAAAGATGTAAAATTAACCACTGGTTAAGATTTTAATAAAATGTTGTTATTTCGCTGATTAAGCCTGTTAATTGTTTCTCAAAACTTATGTACCCTACGTTATTCTGTATCTTCCAACTAAGTTCTTTGATCCCTAATACATCTAAAATAACCTAATGGAATAAATTGTATTTACTCAATATTTTCTAATCAACTTATATGAATGTAACGTAATATGAATATTTCAGATTTAAGTATGTGGAGTTGGCCGTTTGTGTATTATTGCAAATCAATAATGATGGAGGGCATTCAAACCTATTTACTTCGATGTAATAATTTCTGTTTTTATAGAGCACATTATCCGCAATCATTACATAGCAAAATATTATTTCAAATTAGTTACTGAGCTTATTATAATATTATTAATGCTAGCCATCTGATAATAATTTATTACTGCAAGCAAAAGCAGCAAACAATTGAGAAACTTATAAACGACAATAACATATAATGTGCAAAGTCGTAGAATAATTATTTACATTATAAGGCGGGAAACAAGAGTTTTTCCAGATGAGCAAAAAGGTTGCCAGACGAGCCCGAAGGTTATCATTACCAGCAAAATTATGAAAAACATGTTTGACATCTTCTCTCAATACCTAATCGAAAAATGTATAGCCTTGTACTGGGCTTAAAAATAGTGATTAAAATCCCTGTGTTTATCAAATAATAAGAACATATTAGACATGTATGTATAATAACTGTGTGACTTTTAAAAATTGTTCTTATGCTGTTACTACGAAGAGGGCTCTAGACGTGCTCGAACATACGTAACTCCGGAAAACATTCAGAAAATGGATGAGTAGATTCGAAACAATCAAAATTACTATACGACAAATGGCGAGAACTCTTGTGATGAGTAAAGGTTGTGCAAGATGGATAATGAAACTCGTACAGACGCTCAAAAGCATAGACGGATTGAAGGGTCAACTGCGCTTCTTTTCTCTTATGAACATGAAGGAGAAGTATTATCGAAGCGTATAGTGACGTGCGATGAAACCTGGGCTCACCATTTTATTCCTGAATCCAAGAAGTCAAACATGAAATGGCGACAGCTAACGTCGCCTAAACCTCGAAATTCAAATCGTCCCGTTTAAAGTATTCTTATGGTTGATTGTTTGTGGGAAAGACCATATACTCTTGATCCCCCTCTCCTTGCGATTTCCCATTTGTTTAGACCACTTAAAGAAGGTCAAATTTCATTTCATCAAATGATGATGAGGTGCCAAACTGATTACACACGCGACTAAAAAGTTTTTATCAAGACGTCATTTTCAAGTTATCACGAAGATAACTTGAAAATTCATTCCCAATGCAGTTAGACTTGATAGTGTTAATAATTTTTATTAGAATTATGTTATCAACAAGATCGAAATTAAAATTTAAGTGATGATTAACATTATTATCGTAGAAGTTTAAAGTATTTATCTGATCATTGGTAACAATTGGTTGGATTCTAGGAATGTTATTTATAAAATAATCATTTAGGTTATCTGGATTAGTTAACTGATTAGGAATTTTTATTCGTTTTTTAGCGCCAATTCCAATAGTATTTAAACCTTTCCATAAGGTTTAAATACTATTGGAATTGGCGCTAAAATATCGCAATTTAATTACAATGACAATGTCACGGACCTTTTTTAGGCGTGGTTCATAAATGCCTTGTACAGAAAATACAAAACTCTTGCGATTTATGCTATAAGAAAGTCTAATCACATCTCCCATAAATTAAACGCTTTAAAATTATGTTCAAGGTATTGATTCTCATTTATTTAAATTATATTCTTCCATACGATAGTGTTGAGAATTTTGCAACGTAACTGAAATGTAGAGTAGTTACTACATAATACGATAAATGTGATAAATTATTTTCGAAAAGATAAAATTAATAATAATAATAAGTAGAAAGTAATGAGGTTCCTGTAGCTTTACAGTGAAGCAGTAACCAACAGCAGTTTAACCAACTAATTCAAAAGAAGCTGAAGCCAGACTTAACACAGTGAAAAAACAATAGAGAAAATTATCTATGATCAAAACAATTGTGAATCGCAGTAATCTTCGAGTTACATCAAAAATTGGTGACGATGATGAAATCAGTATTGGATACCAAATCAATAACGAATCCGGTACCGTAATTGCAAAAAAAGTAGCCGAGGATCTACATGTCGTAATTCAGAAGAAAATTTCCCCTGTAATTGTTATTTTCAAAGGGGTAAGACGGAAGGAAGAAACAGATTCTACGTAAAAAGTACTAAGAAAGATTTTGCCAAAATCAATTATCTTTAATAATGAGTAAGTTATGGGCATTAAAGAAATCGACCAAATTCTAGAAACGCTCCCTAGTGGCCAAACGATTAGAGCTGAATTCTGTTTACACCAGTGATTTTCTTATTAAAATTGAGCTCCAGCTTTATTTGGAAAAAGTGTCAAACGTTCTGCCTCAATGGACAAGAACAAAGTTTTAAGGGGTTACCACGTTATTCATAGTTTGCAATTAGAGATTTCCAAAATCTGTATTCATATGCCCAATATCTTTGGGAAAATAACCTAATACGTTGTGGCGATGAGAATCCTTTGCCTCCTATTGTGGACCTATAGTGAAGAAAAATGTTTCAAATAAATTTTTGTATTCTACGGTCAAAAGCAATGTAGGTGTGATAAGACAACGTGTCTCAAACTGAACTGTTTTCTAGATATCGGGAATTTTTTTTAATATCTTCAAATTTATTTCAAAAACTACGTTAATTTCAAAAATGGATTAATTTTAAATGAAGCTTAATAAATATTTGTTTAAAATACTGCAATTTAAAATTGTCAAAAACGTTATACCGGGGCTGCACAACAATGTTTAAATTTTGATATTTTGAATACAGAGCAAGCCAATTTTTTTAAAAAGCACCATATAGGTAGTAACGTAGAAACTAGGTACCGTTAATTATTGGCTTTCCTACAATTCACTTATTATGAATTAGGTATTATTTCGTCACATCTATTGCATGTTTCCATAAAATAAAAATTGCCCCTTGTAACATTACCTATGTAATTTTGAGAATATCAGTTTCTTCTCAAGTGTTTATTTTTCTGTTTTTTATTTCATTGGAACATGCAACAGAGATGATAAAAAGTAACTAGATTCGAGTTAATACGTGGATTGTTCAACAATTTCATCCCAACGACCATCAGGTGCGCTTAGGCAGCAATAGAAATTGTTTGACTACTTCACATGAACGAATCTAGAATTCATAAATGATCAAGCACATTTTCGTTTATGTGTTCATGTAACAAGGAATTAAATTTGCGGTTTTGCAGATTCACATTCATTAGGTCTTATCGAATTGTCCATACCTTGTACACTATAATGAATTTTGTGGTAATCAAGTCATTTATTTAAAATGATAATTATACCTATATTCAAAGCAATAATCTACCATTTACACTAATACTCATGTAATTAAACACTAATGAATCCACTAAATTACGCAACGTTTTAATTTATTAAATACCTAGTCAATTGTATAAGTGAGATTTATCAGATTCATAGATTATTTATTTTGCTCTTTAAATGTTTCATTTATGTTACAGATGAATATACTCACTGAGGTTCTTTTAGGGCGAATGATTCTAAGATTCTGTAAGTTAGAGCTGCCACAGTATCTAAAGCTATATTTCCAACAGTGTGTAAATATGTATGCATTATGGATAATTTACAGTGAAAGTTAGAAAGATGCTGTGTAAAATGCCTAAAAATATTGATAGCTGTGAATTGGTTAAAGTATTTTTTAAGGAAAATACAGTTCTTTGCCTCTATAAGCCACAAACTACAATCTTATTCATTAGTTATTTACAGTAAGAGTGAGGAAGGTAAAACTTTCACATTCATTCACGCAATCCGCGTGAACGAATGTGACCTTACTTTCGAGTGCTGTATTTGATTTTGTTCGATACGTCTTTAGAAAGTGACTCTGTAACCGTTTCTATGAAACAAATAAAATATACAATATAACTGCGACATGACAAATTGTATAATGTCAATAAAGTAAAGTGCGTGTATTATTATTAAAAATGGACAACAGAAGAAGTAACAAAGAACATTAATGATGATTCACGAGTAGTGAAATTTAAGGGGGTTCTATAGCTCTGAGGCGCCAAAAGTAAAAGTCATGAAGAAAAACTAATTTCATCAAAAATTCATCGAAAAACATGTAAAAACTAGCCCACATCATGTATGTTTTAGCGTTATGCTAATACAAACTTGTAGTTTAAAAAAAAAACTTGAAGAATTAAAAGAAACATAACTTCAATTTACACATGTAAATCAAAAATTGCGCGTATGATTACAGAGAAAATGTATTTTCTCCCAATTTCTCTGTTATTTTTTCGGAAAAATCGATCTTCTTCAGTTTTGAACCTAGAATCGCAAATGGTGGCTCATTTTGGAGATAAATCAATAAGAAAGAATATGTCATCCAAAATTAATTTTAAAGTCCTAAAACTGAAAAAATTGCTGGCCTCATGTTGCCTCATTTTTCTTCTAATTAACTAATTAATTACTAACTTCCAAGGACTTATAATCAATTTTGGATGGCACTATGTTGGTTTTAATAAAATTATCTTCAAAATGCGCCCTCATTTATGATTCTAGGTTCAAAACTGTAGGAGAAGATCGATTTTTAGTTAACATTGAAGTTGCATGCAAAATTCTACCTATAGAAGCGGCTTAATAATTTATCTATTATAATATACACATTTTCTATTTAGGCGAGGAAATAAAGCACTAAAATAAACCAAAACTACCAAATTTTTCTAGTAAGACGGATTGAGATGGGGTTTTTTGCATTCGCTTCCTAAATCCAATAGGAAACTTTGCACGTACTTTTGATCATGTTTGTTTTCGAAATTACATTTGTGCAGTGGAAAATGCGCCCTGAAAAATGCATTTTCATAGAAAAAATTCATCACTTCGTTATAAACTTCTAGAATCGACTTAATTCGGGTTCACGGGGGTTTTGGAGGTCGCTGATTCCGAATATGACCTCCAAATTGGCTCATCGCCCACCTGGAGCTCAGGATGGCTGAGCAACGTCATCTCCGAAGCTTTTTCTGAAATTCACTCTCAAATGATTCTAGACATCTCATTCGGGGTTTTTTTGGGTTGCTGGTTCCAAATAAGGCATCGGCAACCGTCCCCCGCGTACCTGGTGCCCCGCACATCCGGGCATCAACGTCATCCCCTGGGTTTCAATCCTATAGGGAACCGAAAATTGTTTCAGGGGATTTTTGGGTCGCTCAGATCGAATCTGGCATCGGATACTTTCTAATGGATACCTGGTGCACCACACCGGGGCATCAACGTCATCCTCTAGAGTTTCGCTTGATTTTTCGCCGGAAAACAATTGTCAGTTCCCTATAGACTTCATACGTTAGAGGATGACGTTGATACTCGGATGTGGGACACCAGGTACGAGGGGAGGGGGGGGGGGGCTGTTGCCGGTGCCTGATTTGGAATCAGCAACCCAAAAAACTCCGAATGAGATGTCTAGAATCATTTGAGAGTGAATTTCAGAAAAAGCTTCGGAGATGACGTTGCTCAGCCATCCTGCTGAGTTCCAGGTGGGTGATGAGCCAATTTGGACGTCATATTCGAAATCAGCGACCTCGAAAACCCCCGTGAACCCGAATTGAGTCGATTCTAGAAGTTTATAACGAAGCTATGAATTTTTTCTATGAAAATGCATTTTTCAGGATGCATTTTCCATTGCACAAATGCAATTTCGAAAAAAAACATGATCAAAAGTAGGTACAAAGTTTCCTATTGAATTTAGGAAGCGAATGCAAAAAACCCCATCTCAATCCGTCTTACTACAAAAATTTGGTAGGTTCAGTGCTTTATTTCCTCGCCTAATTGATAACATTGAATTTTAAATGTGCGTGAGCGAAAAGCGGTGAGCGAAAGTGAAACCTTCGCCCACTAGTAACTATAGTTACGGTTCACTTTCTATGGAGGTATCGAACAATAGTATATTATACACCAAGGTGGTGAAGACTGTTATTATTGACCGAGCACCAAGATTATTTCGCGAGAGGCTTTGCCCCGAGCGGAATAAGGTGCGAGGTCTATAAATAGCTTCACCACCGTGGTGTATATACAATTTTTTCCACTACTAGTCAAATTTAAGACACAAATTAAAAATAAAAAAATTTCTTGTAAAAATCAAGTAGGTAGTACAGGAATGCAAATTCCCATTATTAACCTAGGTTAATACATAATAGAATAAATTATTGACCACTAGGTAGAGAAATTAAACTTCTCAGTTGTCTAGGATACGCAATAATTGTCAACTTCACAGCTAGTAGTGGAAAATAGTTATTTACATACGAGTGAGGAAGGTACAACTTTCGTTCACGCGAATTGCGTGTTCGTCCACGAGCGCAGCGAGTGGACGATGCAATTCAAGTGAACGAATGTGACCTTACTCACTAGTTTTGTATTAGATTTTGTTCGATACCTCCGTAACTTTGTATTACAATTTGGAATTATTTTATTTAAAAAAATCACACAGTCGTGACGATCCGTTACTATGAAACAAATGTAATTACAAGTGACGTTAATACTTTCAAATATGCGTGAGCGAAAGTTTCTCTCACTCGTAACCATAGTTACGGGCCACTTTCTAAGGAGGTATCGAACAAAAATTATTAACAAGCAAATGGATAAATAACTGTAGTTATAAACTACTTAGTCAACAATAAAAGTGGACCGAAAATTTTACAAAATTGTCTTTTCTTATAGATTGTTTCAGAAAAATATCAAGTATGTCACATCGTTGGAAAGCTAATAAGAAGTGCTAATCATTACGGTAATAAAATACAGGGTGTTCCATTAAGAAAATATCAAGTTTGATTAATTATGCGGAATTGTTACCCTATAGAAAAAAATGTAGCACGGCACTGAATTCGGAGTAAAAAATTCTATTAATAGCATTTTATTTCGCCTCAATACGATCATCCATAACGGAGATTATGAAGATATGCCAAAAATGACCAATTTTCAATTTCGCCTTGTATCTTCGTAAATAATCGTGATATGGGTAATCTGATTATTCCACCGATTTTCTCTTAGTGCTTAGTTAACTCTTATGGTTATTGCTGTACCCCATGAAAACATCGAATTTGGTCCACCCGGTTATTGTGTGGTACACAAGCTTCCACAAAGAAAATTGATAAAAACAAAGCCATGAAGCTTGAAGTTGAAAACACCTTGTGGTCTACGCCTGTGGTCTCCAAAGTTTGTTGTTAATCTCGACTGTTTATAATTAGGCGTATAATTTTTACGCTTCCTTAAAATTATCTTAATGGATAAGAAAATCTTTATAGTATTTCTGTTATAAAGTAGCAGCTAAAGCTAGACTAGATTGATTATGATTACTCGTTAAACTACTTTATTACATGCCAAAGTTAACAACTTTCTCATTTAATAATTTCGAAGATAAAGGGGCTTAACTTGGAAAACGACATAGTGCATACATAAATCGTAACTTCGAAACTGATTACTAACACCATGAAAATTTATAAACACTTCCCTTCTACAATTGTGAACCGTATAGTAGAAATAATTGAGCCATATTTTTTGTATTTCGATCAATTGATTAATTACACAATAACAAATTTATAAGAGTTTTCAGCCACCTAGGAGATAGAAGTTCAAATGAATTAATGAAATAATGATGTAAGTAAGTGGTATGTAAGACATTTTCTTACTTTTAGTTGCCTAGTTTCTGTCACATTGTTAACTAGACATTTAATTAATATGTTTTTTACGTATTAGTTTGTCTAATAGTGAGCCAATTAATTTCAATGACGTAACTCATTTTCGTCCAGATAGTAACCGCCTTAATTCACTTTATTTTATAATATTCGAGGAATTTTTGTCAATATCATTTGAACGCTTTTATATCTCTGTTGTGTTGCCGTGGGCAATGCTCTTACGTCAATTTATAACAGCTTTAGAAATTCTATTTCGATTTCATATTTTTATTTCGCAATAAAAAATATATATATAGTATAATCAAATATCTTACCTGAACCAAGCGGTGTGCTATTACAAGATTCGTAACCATCATCAAAAGTTGATGTTGAAGTGGAATGTTGATTGCTGGCTTTTGAGTTTTGATTATTTTCATTAACACCATCAACGGATTTGGCACTACTTTCATTACACTTTTCGGGATTGGAATTTTTATCAACAGTTTGTCCGTTGCCGTTTTCTTTAATGTCATTATTTTTTTGCCGTTTAGCCCGTTTTTTATTTCTAAAAAAGATGTCCGATATACTTTTTGACACTTTTCGACGATTTTTAGGAACACTAGTTTGTATTGAAATAATTTTATCGTCCGTTGGACTGCCGTTGTGGTTTTCGGATGAGGTGTTTTGTAGTAAATGAATATCGTGAACATCTTCTACTTCTTCATTTTCGTGATTCTCTTTTTCTTCTTTATTTATTGTTGTTAGTGGCAAATTTTCACTTTCACCGGACGACATTTTCGAAAATGTGTACGAATTCGAGATTAGGTAATTGTGTTTCTTATCATTATTTATTTGGTGTTATTACGTCGAATCTATTAATGTAAAAGTTTTAATTTGTCTCAACGAAAGTTAAGGGAGGAAATCGAATAAATGGCTTCAGATTGTTTGTATGCCTCGAACTACATTTGAAGACAAATGTTCGAATCCCGCCCTATTTTTCGAATTTCTAATAGTGTCGTGACAAGTCAATATAAAACTATTCATAAGAAATGATTGGATCATGACATGACATATGGAATGCGCGGAAACCTGTTACTTTACAACAAGTAGTACAAATTATTCGAACTAATTTATTGAAAAAAAAAATAGGAAATGTATAATACTATGTGGTTTAATTAACTACTTTTTCGGATAAATTTTAGATGACATGAGCAAACTTTTGTGATTTAGATTTAGATTTTTAAATGGTGGAAAAGATTAAATCGATTAAATGTCATTCTTTCACACGATTCTTTTGAAGATAAATGGTTATTTATGGCTGAAACACGGAAACATGTAAAAGGGGGTGGAGGGTGGCGTTTTTCAGTATTTTTCAAATAAGCTTTGAAGAGTCAAGAAAAGTATCGTCTTAAGGACATTATCTAATTCATCTACAATTTCTGATACCAAAAAATCCTTTCAGCATAGCATACACAATAATTCACATATAAAAGACTTTACCTAACCTTTAAATTCAAAGGAAGTTATGAAAAGTATCCTTTAGCTTTATTGAAAATGAAAAGTGCTATTTATAAAAACATAAAAATAAGAAAATTATTGAATAATAGCAACACACACCTTTGACCAGGTCATTTATTCCACTATTTAAATAGTTGTTGGCACTAATAACATGAAATATTTTATTATTTAGATAACGCACTTTGCCAACATATAGTACTATGAACGAAAAACATCATAATTTATGTACTCTCGCAAACAATTAACAAAACAATATTATCTTTACAATACTTGCAAACGTTAATTGTCAGTTTTAGTGCGATAAGGTAATTTAATTTTGCGGAAATGATTTTAACAAAAAAAATGAATTCTACCATTTATATGGATACTTTAATCCGTTAATAAATTGGTTAAAACAAGGTGCGGTGAAGACCTACAAATTGCAGATAACAAATGTAGGTAAAAATATGAATGAAACGAATTTGCTATTTACGGAAACATAATTGTTCTAAATTACGGAACCTAATCTAACTAATCATTATCTAAATATAACGCATTTTAATTAATTAAATGGACTTGAAATCAGCGAGATCAATGACAAAATGTTAGTTTTCGCATCTAGTCCGTTATTATTATTGTGTAATATTAGTTCTTGACAGTGGAATAATGCACGTGTAATATACATATGAATCGAAAAATTTCATGGAATAGGTATAATATTGACTAAAGCTTAAATTCTGAAATAACTCACAAAATTTGAACGTTAGAAAGTTCAAAAGCACCACAACTTTTAAAATCAGCAACAGGTTTCGTCATTTCTCCAGAATATCTTTCGTTGTTTTCTTTTCTCTTCTCACAAATAGCACTTTTCGTTAGATTTAAATAAATAAAAATGATAGAAAAATTTTGCGGTTTCGATGAATATGAAATTTTGGCCGGTGTTTAATCGGACTGCTGCGACGCAACTAAACACATTTCGATGACGGAATAACGCCGTCGTCGCGACTACGTAAGTGAAGATTGGATTGGCAGGTGGATGGATGTAATCTAAGCGTAGTACGTAGATGTACGCCACAATGAGGGAATCAACAATTTTTTAAAAGCTTACACAGCGCATATACCATTAGATATAAAGCCATTGCAAAGTTGTGAACTACTACTTGCTGTAAATCTGTAGATACCACTTTTATGTTTTCGTGCTTTATTGAAGAATAAAAATCTAACATCGGCACAATTACAATAAAAAAAAACTCCTACTATTCCTTCGTTGCCAAATTAAATTTATTATGAATCAACCAAATGATTTAATTTAAAAGATAAAGTAAAATACAGTCTCTTTGTCATTGTTCTTATAATCTTTGTAAATGGCGTTCAAGATTTTCACTGTTTACTGAAAGCGGCCTGTGCTAATAGGTTCTTTTTATTTTACAAAAAGAAATAATAACCGAATCGATTTGAACTCCATTTGTGAATATAGTCGTTTCATTTGAACACGACGTGGTGGAAAACAATACCTTTACAATACTAATCGACTTTCAACCACACCAAAATACATCAGACATAAACAATACACGTTCAACATAATGGCACTTGGTTCCTAAAGGTCCAGGTCACAGTGAAAGATCTAGTTATAAATAAATAATAAACATTAGATATGTGTAGAGCGTTATTTGAACAGCTCCGTCATACTTATCGACAGCTGTACCTCCACAAGTATTAGATGTTATACACCGTGTCCAAGATAAGAATGCACAGCATGGGGATCTTGAAAACGGTAGAAGATACAGGGTGGCTTAAATTAGAAAAAAGTTGCGCTATTTAGAGTATGTTCACATGCTGGCCGCAAAAGTTCATTATTGTTTATCGTTTTCAAAATTCTCAAAAAAATTGAATGTGAAATCTCATATGTAAAAAGTATTACATATTTTTTATGTATGCCTTCTGTAACTATAATTATAAATTATCTACATATATTATATTGTCGAAAATAAAATTCCGTTTCTATTTGCGCCGCATAATTAATCGCACGCGCGGGTTTTCTATAACGCCAAAAATTGTAGTTCACGTACCTTTAATATTAGATCCGTATGGACTAAAATGCGTCTAATTTATATAGAAATTAAATAATATAAAATAAATTAAATCCTGGTCATTTTTAACATAAAGGTAGCTATAATCATTGAATAAGACTTCAATCAACGATATAATCAAACAAAATTTAAACTAATAACGCGAAACAGCGCAAAGTTACGAAGTACGAAATAAAAAGAAGGAATGTTTCAGATTAGCGCAGTGGTACAATGTCCGATACAAAGAAAACACATGTCGGATTTCGGAATTTGGCACGCCCACCCGCAACGGTTCGAATCCGGTTAAGGGAAACTTTTCAAGCAAATATACAGGGTGTTTCAGACCACCCGTACCGCCCAAATATCTCGCGAAATACCCCCGGGGGGGGGGCGTAACTTCGTAATCTTAAATAGCACCCCCCAGTTTATTATACAGATTTGAATTCTGCGTTAACAAATAGGAACCTTTTGCTTGAAACATTTTTTGAAGTTTGTGACAGATGGCGCTATGATCGCCGAAAGAAGTTTTTCCAATTACCTATGCTAATTTGATGTCAGTTTTGTTAAGTGATAATCAAAAATGTTTCAAACAAAAAGTTCCTATTTGTTAACGCAGAATTCAAATCTGCATAATACACTGGGGGGGGGGGGGGCTATTTAAGATTACGAAGTTACCCCCCTCTCCACCTTCAGGGGGTGGGAGTGGGGACATCCTATTACTATCAAACAATAGATTTTTAAAAAAATTTTTAGACGTATTTTTTCTTTTTTCAATACGTTTTGTATTTCGCCAGATATTTGGACGTTACGGGTGGTCTGAAACACCCTGTATAATATCATAATAAACTGTCGGCTTTCAGTTCAGGTAAAAACGGGTTCGTGCAAGAATTAAGTTAATTAAAAGTATAGTTGTACGTAAAAATGTAGTTTTTCCATTTTTTTGTATGAAACTGCTCAAATAATTTTTTACATTGGTAATAATTACATTATGCTCGAGTAGCTGCCATTTGGTCATCGCAACGCTTTTACAACTAATATTTTTTATGTGAATATTACATAAAATATACATAAAACGTATATAAATTCATATACTACAGATATAAAGAATTTACATCTAATAGACATATAAATTATTTTGAAAATTGCTGACATCCTGACATTAAATATCTCTTATTTTTCTTCCAGTTTTATATAAATCTAAAAAGCTCTTATACAATTTATATGTATTTTATATATAAATGTGTTTGCTGGGAAGGCTATCTGCGAAAACAGAATTTTCAAAACCAATGAACAAGATTTCACACGACGAGATATAATTGGTGATTTTGCGAATAGTAGTATTTTTCACACTCGTCAACAGTTGTACATATGTATAAATAAAGATATATAAAAAACAACAGAAACATGAATAACACATGAAAATACAGTACCTAATACATTATACAGAAATTTTAATATACGTATCAAAAATATAGAAGCTACCTAAGTAAAATTTTTATTTTTTTAAATCACTTTTTAAAAAATCGCCGAAACTGTAGAAAGGGTGAGTGATTAAGTACATTTAATAACACTGAAACTTGCGATGCTCTAAGGAGGTCACAAATGGTGGAAGGGAATTAAAAAATTTTGTACACCAGTAGTTTGTACTATTACACGATTTTTTTAATCTCACGTAGCTTTATATAAGTTTGCTACGGTTTCTTGTATTGTATTCGTGAATATCATTAAAACTCTGATAGTCCCCACGATTCTGATGTACACTCGGTTTGGAAAAATTGAAGCGACCTTTAGTTTTAGTGGTGTGTGTTAAGGCTCCAGTACAAGAACGCTACAGGTGATGTACCCAACACAGCAGGTATAAAACCTGTAACCTAGAACAATAAAGTGAAATTATGAAAAGGGAAAAAATAAATTCCTTAAAAATTTTCTATAATATTTACTACAGTTATTAATGCGAGGAAGTCCAATATTTCATTGAATATCATAGTGATTAAAAAATGTTTCAAATAAAAGTTGTAGGATACGAACCATTGAATCATATTTGTAAAATATTTAAAAACATACAGGGTGCTTCAAATAATCGTGGCTCCGTGCCGACCTGTTTATTTAAATGGAACACCCTATATTTCATGTTATATTCCGATTGCTCTCTTAAAATGCTCTATGTCCATATTTTTGCTTTTTGTTTCAAATGTAGCGTTCCCAAGTTATAAATTTTTTTCATTAAAACATGGTTTAAAAAATGCATAGGCTTGTTCAGGTTTAATTTATATATATGTATAATATATTATACAAGGTTTTTGCAATCATTCGTAAAGTTTTCTAATTTCGAATAGGAAAAGCTTTGTTATTTTAAATGGAACAACAGTAAACACTACTACTTAGTTTTAGAAGACACATAGTACAAACATGAATTGGAGAGATTGAAAAGCTTTACATAATAATATACAGGGTGTTCCATTTAAAATAACAAAGTTTATTACACATAAGTTTTCTTTTATTGATGAACAAAAGCAATTATATTTTTGTTAAGAATGTAAAATTCCACTTGTCCGTTAATATAAGTAATAGATATAATTGAAATTAGTCGACAAAATTAATATTAGGAGAACAAACTCCATAATTTCTTAATAAGTAATGAACAGGCAGAGTTCCTCTCTTATCTGACATGAAATTGATTGCATCTCAATTGTTTAACGGTAGGTAACTAAATCTTAACTAAATCGTTGCATTGTAAAAATAATCTAGGAACTGACACTTGTAGAGGTCGGTAGGGACGGCAAATGTGTACATCGCGTGTTTTAAAGACCTGTTTATCCACTTATACTTTAATATACTATTAGAGTGACAATCCAACTCTAAATTTAACAACCAATCGAAACTGTCTATTTTTTTAATTTGAGCCAATTAGGATCTGATTACACTGGCAATATTTCCATACTAAGGAGCAAATGATTACAGCGATAATATTTTACGTTGATGTGGTTACATTTCATTAACTACTACATTGAAAAAAAAAACTCAAATTTTCTGTCATTTTCTTTGGATTGTCTTGACGAATACAACTCGTGGTAGGAATATTTTGGTAATTTTTGTGAGTCAGTACCACTCATCGTTGTTGTCTTTAGAAAAAAAGATTTTCGTCACAACAACTATTCGTGATCTGACTGTCAAAAATTATTACCAGAAATATTCCTACCACTTGTTGTATTATACAGGGTGTTTTTTTTGGAGCTTTGGTTAGACGTTTCTGGGAAAGTTTTATAGGTAGAATTGTGAAAATTTGTACTTAGGAGTTACTCAAAAAGCTGAATCGATGTAAAATATTTTCAAAATGGCAGCACTTCCGGAAATGCCGGAAGTAGGTACCAACTTCGTTATTTTAAATAGCAACCCCTATTTTTTATTGCATTTTTGGATTCTACGTGAAATTTCATAACTTTTGATACCAACATGTCAATATCTACAAGTTATCGTTTTTAAGTTATCTCCACTTATTTAAAAAAAATGGCGGAAGCACACGGTACTTTAAGAATTCATTACTTGAAAACGGTTGTAGCCACCGAGTTTTCACCAGCGCATAGAGGAAGAATAGGGCTTTCTATTGGTGTACTTAAAAAAAAGTTATGTTGCGTACGACGTCACCTATGAGGCTCCAAAGTTAAGAAAATTCAAAGACTGAAAAAAAGAAAAAGATTTTTTAAATGAAATGACCATTTTCTTACTATTGCATTTGATAGAGAATGAAAATGGGCATATTTTGGTATTACATGTTCCTATCCCTATCTTTAATAGTTTCTGACTTATACTCATTTCATTGCAATGATACCATTTTTTTCGGATTTTTTAGTAGTTGGGCATGACCTTATGGCCAACGAATTTTAAACCAATCAATCCGTCACCTGTTAGTTTCAAATCAATTTAAAACCTTGTCTTCTTCAACACATGCTCAAAATCAGCGCCTTCATGTTCCAAACACAAACTCTTTTTCGTAAATGTTCTCGTGTGGAGTATTGTATGACTTGTGATTCAGTATTGAGCATATTCTTGCAGAGGCAGCTCTTCTGTTACAGTAACAACAATATTGCGTAAAATTTCCAAATAACGTTCTGTATTCAAATTTTCTGGATAAATGTGGAAACACAAAATATTGTTATTTTTAAACGCACAAAGTACAATAAAACTCCAGCACTCTTGAAAGTGTTCATCTCCATTCAAACAAGACCAGCAATGCGAATTATGGCGATTAAATTTTTACTAAATTTGGCCTCGTCTGACCAAGTAATGTTCCCCAAAAAATATTCCTGGTTCCTTAACATTAGCTATTCGTAAAACTCTTACTGTAGGTAAGGTGGTACAAAGCTTCCAAAATTCAAACAATTTCATTCCAGTGTTCGGATGGTACGTTCACTAGGACGCGGTCTTTCTGGATATCTCTCAATGAACGTATGACAGGCATGTGACGCGATTCTGTTCATTTCACCATAAATAACAATTACATTCCAAAAATCTTAATATGTAAAACCATTGCGAGCCATTTTTCATTTTTTTCGATTATTGAAAAACTTATGTTAACCCATTACAGGTGACGGTTTAGTATCACTTGGTTTGTTCAAAATTCGATTGCCATGGTCCATGTCATGGTCGACTACTACAAAAATGCGAAAAAAATGGTATTAATGCGATGAAATGAGAATAAGTCAGAAACTATTAAAGATGGGATAGGAACATGTAATACCAAAATATGCCCATTTTTATTCTCTATCAAATGCAATAGTAAGAAAATGGTCATTTCATTTAAAAATCTGAGTTTTCAATCTTTCAATTTTCTTAAATTTGAAGCCTCATAGGCGACGTCGTACGCAACATAACTTTTTTTTAAGTACACCAAAAGAAAGCCCTATTCTTCCTTTAAGCGCTGGTGAAAACTCGGTTGCCATAGCTACAGCCGTTTTCAAGTAATGAATTCTTAAAGTACCATCTGCATCCGCCATTTTTTTTAAATAAATGAAAATAACTTAAAAACCATAACTTGTAGATATTGGAATATTGGTATCAAAGGTTATGAAATTTCACGTAGAATCCAAAAATGCAATAAAAAATAGGGGTTGCTATTTAAAATAACGAAGTTGGTAGCTACTTCCGGCATTTCCGGAAGTGCTGCCATTTTGAAAATATTTTAGATCGATTCGGTTTTCAGAGTAACCCCCAAGTAGACATTTTCAGAAACCTACCTATACAACTTTCCCAGAAACGTCTAACTAAAGCTCCCAAAAAAACACCCTGTATACGAAAAGACCATTATTCAATGGAAAAGACGCGCAAGTAAACGAAACGTCAAAATTTAATCGCGAGTAAATTGTGACAACTTGTTTACAGTTTGCATAAATCGTAATTTGATTGAAAATCTTTTTAAAAATGCAGCGTTTTGCCATCCAAAATGTCTCGACATTTTGTTACTATGACAAATTCACTCAAAATATTTCCTAGCAAAACAATTTTTTTATTGGTGTCATTTAGCCTTTTAAACCACGCCCCAGCGTGTTTAAATCGCACTTTTTAAAACGCGCGTGTTTTAAAGTTGCCATGCCAACATCAACAAATTTGAAAAAAATTAAATTCTATTGGTTATTGATCGGATAGGAGTACTTTGTTACGTCAAATAAAATGACAGATTGCAAATTAATTTCCGTTTATTGGTTATTGATCTGACAGGAGTACTTTGTTACGTCAAATAAAGTGACAGATTGCAAGTTAATTTCCGTTTTTCTCATTTCCATGACAACGAAAGGTATACTGATTTCGCATTACGAATTCAACCATTTCACACTATTAGTTCTTATTTCCATTTTAATACCAGATTTCAAAGTGAACCAATAAAAAAAATAGCGTACAGTATTCGTGGATAACTGGTCTTTAAAACACTTGCTCTATTTCAAGCACTCTGGCTGCGCCGTCGTGCTTGAAAACTCGCGCGTGTTTTAAAGACCTGTTTATCCACTTATACTTTAATATACTATTGTAGAAACGTCCAAATTTTATCGACTATTTTACGTGCACTAGGGATATTACTGTTGATTAAAGGTACTCCGTACACATGGCTATGTTTATATGTAGATTTCTAATTTGGATTTTATATCGCAAAAATTTGTTGTTATATAGGTGCAGCCATGGGTTGCTTCCGTTCTAGTAATTGTTGGATGTATACTAGCATTAATAAAATATTTGAAAATGTTAGAGTTGGTTTTAGAAGTTTTAGATTTTTGTATTCTGTTGGCAATTTTTTGACAGTATGGGAATGACGGTTTTTTCAGAAGAAAAGATCGATGCTGCTGTTTGGTGTTATTTACCGTTTAAGCACTGGAAAAAAAAATGACTAAATGCATTATAGCAGAAGGCAACTACTTTGAACATATCTAAAATAAAATTTTGAAAAGGTTACACTGGTTCTTTTATTCTCAATAATAATGGCTTGTCCCTCGTATCTACATGCATTAACCGACTGAAGTGAAACATTTTGCAAATTTTTATTTTTATATTTTATAGGACCAAGCACATTGCATCAATAGGCAAGGATGAATTTTTAAGGTTTTCTTACGTTAGTCATCGTTTTTCGTCAGGAAAGTCTAGAATTTCTATTTATGTGCCAGTTTCTATGGGAAAAAAATTCATTGCATTGTCACGGTGGGAAATGCGTGAGATGAAATTTTTTTGTTTCTATTCCATATTAAGTTTGAGCTTCGGAAAAAATTGGCTTATCCTGCACGATTTGTATCAAAAAAAGTATTAGCGACAACAGCGTATTCTTTCTGTAGAAACAGGAAAGGTTCTGTAGAGGCAATAGATTATTAATGACAAAAATCTCCCTTCGTAATGATGGACAGATATCTGTAATGCGTTTAATGGATAACACACATCAACAATAGTAAAAAGGAATAGAAAAGTAAAGGGGAGATATTTATTATTATTTGGAAAATTCATTTAATCGATAAGGATAAGTACCAATAAAAGTAAAGAGGACAAGTTCGGTCAAATCATTCATTCATCGACAAATGAATAAATTCTAATTAGATAATGGGATCAAGCAGCACTGTTACAAAACAATATACATGCGATGTATTTTTATATTTATCCGCCAACTTCCACAAATATGCGACCACTTTAATTTGTAATTGTAATTGTAAATTCATTGAATACATCAAAGAACTGCCATCTTCGATAAGAGTAACTAGTTCACTAAACTACTATTACTTATGGGTAAAAAACGATACCACTATCAATATTTATTTGACGTAGGGATTTTTCATACAATTCACGTTTAAATAATATTTACATGCATTTTATATACCTATGTATTTATCCTACTTATGTGCCTACTACATAGAGTTTAACTTCATAACTAACTCTTCATAAAAATTACACGACATTTATAAAATAAGACATCATATTATTCTTCTTGGCAGTATCATTGGATAACCCTCTGCAGATGCAGCTATGAGATCCATTACTAGGTGGGTGTACCTTAAAGTTCATCCAAAGCTAGTGCTGCTCAAAAAGTCATAAATTGCTCCAGGTTTTCATATGCGTAATCGTGGTTATAATCAACCAAATCATGATGTAGTCCAAATCTTACAAAGGGGTTGTTTTGAAAAAACTCACAACCTTCCCCTTAATTATAAAAGGGGAATTAAGGGGAAGGTTGTGAGTTTTTTCAATACTTTTGTTATAATCAACATTGGTCTTATATACCTACATAAAGTTTGCGGTTGACTGCTCGCAAATCAATTAGATCACCTTAAGCACTATAAATACTAACAACTATCAAAGATTAATAGCAAGGTAAAATTAGTTATATTTACCTCTAACAGTAGGTACCTATGCAAATGTACACCACCACCAAATAGAATTAGATCATGAAACGTAAATACAACTTGAATTTTGTTTACTAAAGGAGACGAATCTTCAGAAACATCTATAGTAATAAACAGGACACCCCGTGTGGACAAATGTTCGAATGTTACAGTTCTATTCATTGACATAGGTATTTCACTGATTTAGACATGAACAAAACATTAAAGTTGTAAATATTTGTAATTCTCTGAGAAACATTTACTTGCTTGTAACAACTCGCTTTCAAACATTTACTATTAAGTTATTTGAAAATAGTACGCATTTTTTGATTTGAACTCTACGAAAAATATCTGTTTTCACAGAATTTGCGCACTGAAGTAAGATTATTACTAGTTATTAGTATTACGATAGTCTTTGGTATTACATTTCGAAATTTATATTGTCACTTACTATGGGATAAACTTAAATGCTCGTTATCAAATTAAATCTAAGGGTGTTTCGCTGTTTTAATCTGTTTTTTTGGCTACTCTTTATTTGGAGGTTGTGGCGTAGTGTAGGTTTTGAAATAAACCGGTAATTGTTCTCAAACATTTAGACTGAACTCCTTACAATATTTCAACATTGTAGACATTTGTGATTCTCAATAGTTATATAAGTATACCATATAGTTCCACACTGAGTTTAGAATACAGGAAGCTTATTTTCAAAGAAGATGTGTGACTAATGGGTTTTAGAACTACAGTGGCACTTGGGATTTTCGATCAAGGCTCGTTTGTGAGTATTACTGTGACTGTGACTGTGCTGTGTTATACGTATACCCACATGCCGCGTTTGAATCGTGTAAGTGGTTTTTTTTGTGTGTAACTGCTGCGAGGTACCTACATCGATCACTGTCGGAAGCATTTAATAAAATGCCAAAGAAAGGAACTATGCTACATCACGATTATGCTTCTTCCCACACTTCAGAGCTAACTTGGCACTCGTACATCCTCCCTACTCACCGGATCTGGTAATGTGCGACTTTTGGCTGTTTTTTGGGTTAAATAAGAACTTACGGGAGATAGAAGGTTTTTTTCAGAGGAAGTGATCGATGCTGGTGTAAGTAGGTATTCCTAAAGCTGCTTGACTTGGGGCATTTACGCAGTGGAAGGAAAGAATGACTAAGTGCATTATAGCAGAAGGCAACTACTTTGAACATATCTATAATAAAATTTTTGAGAAAGTTACACTGGTTCTTTTATTCTCAATAACAGGGCTTGTTCGTCGTATCTATGTAATATGTCATCAAATACTTTACTACTATACGGGAAACTTCTGTGTTTAGCATAGTATTTCAGGGCGACAGCGATTGCAGCACCATCTATTGGTTTGAGGTGATAACTAACAAGCACATTATGGCAAATTCAAACACTTTACGTTATTATAGACAAACGGGGGTACATGCGATTCTCGCGTTTTGACTCATTTCAAAGTATAAAATCGATTTAAAGACCAAAAACCGTCAGACACAATAATGTAAACACTAGCAAGAACGGTTTAGTTATCAACTCCTACCGCTAAAGAGGGCGTTGATGTGTCGTCACCCAAAATTTTTCAGAGTTTCCCGTATTATAGTAGTAAAGTATTTGATGTCATCCTTGTGACAGTTATTTTTGTGGAATTGTGTCATATTAAAATGCTTCAAATGTGTTACAATTAAATGAAAAGTTACATTTAATATTATGTGTTGAAATAATTTTTGAAAAGTTAAGCATGTTTTCATGACTAGTAAAGCCACGACATCATTCAATAGTAATCAACAAACGGCACCAATTTCAGGGATATTGCATCACAAATGTCGTGTTATTCAATTAGTAAGACGGCAAATTGAATCAGTTGAAGATTACGAATTTACATCTCAAGATAGTGACGCACAAAGGTTGGTAAGATTCTTCCATTTCTAATATTTGTTTTGGCATCTTATTTACAGATACAATGCGGAATCCTTTAGAGAAAACACAACCTTCGCTAACCAGCCTAGCTACATATTAGTATTAGTTTTGATAGTACTTTCAGCCGCACTTACATTTATTTATGGTGCGTATATGGGGGCCATTATATGTTCAGGTGCACCGGGTAAATGTAATGTGTGCTATACTGTAAATTCGGATTTATTTCCAATTCCTGGTTTGACGAAGTTCCATAAAGCAAGAAATGCGTATTAGGTAATGATTAAACTAAATTCAGTTTGCATCATTTAGCGATCTATACGTAATATTTCTATTCACATAGGTTCCTTACACAGCTTATACATTGTATCCAAAGTAAGTGTTTTAAAGTGATTTGTAATAGCGAATAAATAGATTAATGCCGAGTCAATTTTACTCCAGATAAATTTCATAATTCGCTTTAGAGTAAGAGGTATATGTAGGTACCTCCAAAAAAAAAACGGGAGCAAAGAATCTAATACATTTTTGTAAGTAACCAACGTACTTGTTATTAAATTAAGTCTAAGGGTGTTTTCAAATTGTCACACATACATGTTGACATCGTAATTATACTACTGCTGTATCACTTTATACTCCAAAAGAAAGAAGCCACACGGAACTTTATTTTCTCGAGTTGAGTAAAATCTTTGACAAAGTGGTTCATTTACTGCAGTTCGTTCTAAAACGCACAAGGTGGAAAATCAACGTGCTTATAGTCTCTGTTAATGTCGATGTTTAGAGGAATGGTGCTCACAATAGCTAACCATTGCTCCATCAATTGATAGCCGCTCACAAAATATTCCCCACTGTCGGAACTTCTCATTCAAAATGTTCATGAGAGGTGTTATTTATATTATTATGGTTGATCAGGTGGATATACTCCGTTGTATCTAAAAAGTGATTCCTGGACATAGCATAATGGAACATATAGGTAAATCTTCATCCAAATTCCAGTAGAGCCTCTCACGAAGCAACTGATAATCGGTCTAGTACAACTGGATATTATAATATGGCCGCGAGACAAGTGGCCGACAGGACAACTGGCCGCGAGACAAGTGGCCGCGGCCAACTGCTTCTAAAAAGGGTCTAGGCCTATTCGCCGTCGTCGTTTCGCCGTCGCCGATTCGCCATCGCCATTCCGCCGTCGGGACAGTTGGCCGTTACGTTGGTCAAATTCGCCGTAGGAACGATTCGCCATACAAATCGAAAATCGAAAATAACTTTTAATCTTAAGGGACTGTTATCAATTGAAAAAAACTATACTAAACCTACCTCTAACCTAAGCGCCTGAGTGGCAATATACGTTTAGGTTGGCATTTTTTTTAAGTTTTAAATACTGTTTAGTATCATAACATTCACGTTTTTGTATCAATTAAAAAAAAATATACTCTAACCTAAGCGCCTGGATATGCTTAGGTTGGCATTTTTTTAAGTTTCAAATGCTGTTTAGTATCATATTCCCATTTTTTAATCAATTGAAAAAAATATACTAAAGCTAAATTTACTAAGAGTAAATTATTTTGATGAACACTTTTAAATCATCTTCCAACGGCGAATCGTCCCTACGGCGAATTTGACCAACGGCGAAACGGTGACGGCGAATTGGCGAAGGCGAACCGGTACCGCGGCGGCGAATAGTCCCTAACCGACTTCACTATCAGTTTGTTTGTTTTCAATAAATAAAACTAGCCTAATATATTTATTTGAAGTCAAGTTGTACTGGCAGCGACGCGACGACCACTAGCCCCGGCAGCTACTTGTCTCGCGGCCAGTTGTCTCGGCGGCCAGTTGTCTCGGCGGCCAGTTGTCTCGGCGGCCAGTTGTCTCGGCGGCCAGTTGTCTCGGCGGCCAGTCGGCTGCGGCCGGTCGGCCGCAGCCACTATTCCCATCCCGACTGATAATATCCAGTAAAAAGTAGTATTCCTATGAAAGTCTTCATGTCCACATTGGACACAAAAAAACTATGTATGTTTTTCTGTGCTGAATATAAATTATTCTGTTCCACAATGATACTGATAACATTGTTATCAGTATCATAACCTATGACTTCCTTATGTACCTTTCATGCTTATATCTAATGTTTTATTCGTCCATTTTGGTTCAAACTTGTTTTTGACTATGGCGTTTCAATACGGAGAGTGGTGTATCATCTTCGGGGTCTCCATCGGACATCTCGTTATCCATCTGAATTTCCACATGCCCAGGTATATCATTCGGGATTAATTTTGGATTTTGTAACTCATTTTCGTCAATATCTTCCTCATCGGTTTATTCATCGATGTCATTTGGTACAATAACCATATATAGGTACATTACCAGTTCTTTAAGATGTTTCTATGTCATCTAACAGCTCGTGTTGTATTTTTTGCCATAAAAACATTTGGGTGATGTAGTGGAAAAATATGGTTCTTGTATAATGAGGATTTAAAAAAGATCTACTTAAGAAAATTTCGCGCAAAAGTAATGCTACAATTAATTTTGGACGTTGTTTTGTGTAAGTAGAACTTTTAGAGTTATGAGTTTGATAGAAACCCGCATGCATGCCTGTTTGCTTATATGAGTTCCTGTTACTCGCTGTACTCATTCAGCAAACAGGCATGCATGCGGTTTTCTATTAAACTCATAAATAATAAAGTTCTACTTACACAAAACAACGCTAATGTAGGGACATCAGCCCACTGTACTCGCATGAGTACAGCGAGTAACAGGAACTCAGATAAGCAAACAAGCGTGCGTGCGACTTTCTATCAAACTCATAAATAATAAAGTTCTACTTACACAAAACAACGTCCAAAATTGCAACTTTTATTGAAGAATGTAATAAACTTTGCGAAAGGGATAACCGTGTCCCACTAAAAATAATGAAGTTGATGTTGAACTGGAAAACGAAAATATTTCAGGTGAAACTGGCATACCTACTTGAAATTATAAAATTAAACAAAAATTGACCCGGAGCCGCTCAAAAAATACTTAATTAATAGTGCACCAATTTGGAAGCGTTGCTATTTCGAACATTCGAGATTTTACGATTTAACGTTCACTCAACTCAACTTGACTTTACACTGCACTGTAGAAATATTACAAAAAAGTATACGTTTATTCCAAATAACTCTATTAATGCTACAATTGTCAATTTTTTGGATAAAATATAAATAACCAAAAACCATTAATATTAGGTATAGAGAACGTCATTGCATAATAAATTAAGGTACAATTTCACAAAGATTTCAAAGCTGGAACAAAACTGTGTCCCACTAAAAATAATGAAGTTTGTGTTTAACTTGAAGCTGGATTGAAACGATATTTCCTGTAAAAATCATAAAATTAAACAATAATTGATCCAGAGTCGCTCAAAAAATACATTTTTCTCGGAATTTAATTTATTACTTCATGGAATGGACTATTATTGCAGTTAAATAAACTACGTATTTGATTATGTGGAGGAATTTTATTTTCTAATCTGAACATTTTCTTAGTGAATTATGATAAATATTCTACAAATGAAATGCAAAAAAATTTAATTCATTATGATTATGAATATTAATTATTTTATTTAATCTTCAAATACCTATTTGATTTGAATAATTAAACGTAGTTTACCAACTTAATTGAAATTAAGTGATTATGGAACAGGAAGCTCTTTATTACATAAATGGAGCTTTAGAGCTTGACAAAATATTTATTAATGTTATAAGGAAAACAAAATCTTTTAGACGCTTTGGATCTAGTGATATTAATATTAAATAATAATTAAATTTGCGGTTACCACGTGCAATAGTTTGTAAGCGTTTTATAGTAATGCTATTCAGTGGGGGAAATATGAATAACATCACGCTTTTCATTTAGGATTAATTTTTTCGACATTCACTTCAAGGAGGGAATTAGAGAGCTTCCTAAAAGGAGTTCATAGAGCTCCTTAGTGGGAAAGGGTTTCTAAGATATTACGGTAAGGTGACGACTCTCGTCTCTCGTATAGAACGATCGGTTCAGTTGTGTGATGTTCACACTTTAGGTCATCCCAACGTTTGTCAAATAATCGTTAATGCATAATTAAATTTGCAGGTAAATTACACCGAATGCTCCTATTCACTACTACCTAATTAACAATACGATAAACGTACAAAACATTTTAAATTCCTCAATTAGTAGATATAAATTGTTTCAATAACACAGCTGCCATTTCCAGCTTTGTGCTGCAATATTGTACCTTTGTCAATCCATCTACTATTATGCAATATATAAAACAATAATATGTGGAATAGTGCTCTTGTTTATTTTTACGCTCGCCTTCTGTTGTAATTCACTACCTAAATATTATTCAGTCCTATTTGGAACATGTAGCAGGCTTAATTGTCTAAATGGATAATCAGGAGCAATTATTTTTACTCTAAAATATAAAAAAAGTTTTCACTTTGTTGACAATAGAACTTCATTATTCTTCGTTAACTACAAGAATCAATGAGATTCGATGAGAAAATTTATCTATGCTTTGCTTAATTTTCCTTTATACCTGGTGGCCGATTTATCTGAAGACATTGAAATATCTCGAAAACTACGAATCGGATCAAAAAAAGTTCTGAATAAAATTTGTTCGCTTGGAAGACCAATGATACTAAAGTCGGCACCCACCGCCACCTCCTACTCCAGGGGGTAAGGGCAACTTTGAAATCTTATATGGGAACCGCTATGTTTTATTGCAGATTCGGATTCCCCATAAAAAAATAAGTAACTTTTATCTGAAACATTTTTTTCGATTCGTGATAGAATGGTACTGTAATCGCCATAAACCTGATTTTTGCGAATTCCTGGAACATGACTACAACCTCTGCATGAGGATGTTGCGTTTCCCGTTCGACAAATTATGTGGTTTCAGCATGATGGTTGCACATCGCATTACTCAATAACAGCTTCAACCGTGATTTCAATGGCCCTATTAATTGGCCTGCTAGGCCGACTGATTTGACATCGCCGAAAATTTTCTGTGGGGTTATTGAAAGATATAGTTGTTCAACAACCACCAACAACCTGTGAAAACATGATACAGAAATTCCCGCAGATATGCTCCTCTCCTGTGTACAATCATTCGGAGAAAGAATAAAGAAGTGTGTAGAAGAAAAAATATGAAAGCTCCTTGTAGCATTCGATATACTTCTACCGTCAGTTGAATTAATACATAACACGAATGCTATTCTCTAATTCAGGTACATTGGTGTATCTTCTTTCACAAACTTTATTTTTAACGTATCCGCAAAGGAAAAAATCCAAAGGCGACAAGTCTGGTGAACGAGGTCGGCGGTCGCCACTTAATGGGACCTTTTGTAGTCATCCAGCTGTCTACAAAAAGTCTTTGCAGGCTTTGCAGCACTGCTCCAAGTTCACGGAAATTATGGGCTGGGGCTCCATCTTGCTGGAAATAAATGATTTGAGATCTTCTAAATTAACATCATGTAGATATTCTGCCAAAACTTCTTCTTCTTCCATAAGGGTAATATAATGTTGCTCCCGTAAGCGATCCAGAATAAAACAGAGGATCAACTACACTATACTACCAATCAAACCACACGATACATTAATTTAAACTAAACTTGGTTTGTGGATGTGATGTATAAGTTAACATCGGATTTTCTCGGGACCAGTAATGCATGTTTTTACGATTAAACATTCTATTCCAGAATTGGAAAAATTTGATTAAATAAGTTGTCAATATCTTCTTAATCTTAAGTATTTTGATGTAAGAGTGTATAAGAATTTTTGTCGAGAATTCATTTCTCTTTCGTTTACAATAAAAATATACGGGGTGTTCTAATAAAAAAGTAAGTACTAAATTTGTGATTTTCTCGAAAATGCGTTATTCAATCGTTTTTTTATTAATTGCATATTAATCAACGCTAAAAACACTATTACCTACTTTGTTAATTTAACCTACTTTGTAAAATCAGTAATAACAAAGATAGCAATAGTGCCGAGTTAATTTGAAACAGTCTGTATATAACAAGATCTTCAAACAGATTTCGACGTACGGAATTCAATTGTGGAAACATACAAGCAACAGTCATATTAACATTACGGAGAGATGGTACTGAGGAATATCGTCGATTTGAATGGTTTCTGAATAATCTTCATAAAAAATACCTCTCCTTACATACATAAAAAGTTAAAGTAATTGAAGGAAATTGCCAAATTCGGTTTTGAACAAAACATTTTTTTAAAACTTTTCCACGTGGTTGCCAGTTGTTCTCTGTTACTGCTTCAAACTATCGTCTGGACACACCGTCTACACTACACTCACCTCAAATGGAAACAACGGAAAACAACGGTACCATGGGGATGATTTTAATGAGACACGTTTGAACAATATCCAATATTTGATAATAATAATGCAAAAAATATTTGTGGTAACTGTGTTTACATCGTGTGAACTAACATACGTCAGAAAATAATCTTATTTTGGTTGGATGACCCTTATGCACCTCCGCTATATATAACTTCGAGTGCATTGATAAAATCAAGTGCATTAAAAGAATTGTGTAAATCATAGTGTTTATTTATAAAAAAAAATTATTTTGTAATTCAGTACAATAATTCCACCCGGTTGTGATTTTGTGTGTAAAGAAATGAAAACTTGTCTTTTGTTACAATCTTGCGATTACGAAAATATGCAAAGACACATTTTACAACAAACTGCATGGATAGCGCTGCAATTATAATGGTTATAACAATAAACATGGCACTAATATCACGTACATCAGCTATGATGCCGTTGTTTGTACTTGGATCACTTGTATCCTGCGAGTCCAAGGGATTCCCAATTGGATCTTGCGAGATAATAATTCGAAAGTCTTGAAATGTCAAATTATCATAAGAACTTAATTCTTCACGAGAACATGCAACTCCGTGCAGATTTGGAACGTCAAAATACTGCGATGGAGAAATATAACCCATTCTCCTTCGATTCATAAGTTTATACATTTGCACTAGTTTAGAACAAACCCAAAAATTATCGTGTAGAACTACAGTAGTTAATGAAAGATGGTCTTCTATAATTTCTTGTAGTTTTAAGTCGTGAATCTTCGTGTCACTTATATCTAATATAGCTAATCTTCTTATTGGAAGGAAATGTATATCGTCCACAATTTGTAAATCGTTATGCGATATATTCAGTTTCGTAAGACTTTTGAGTCCGCTGAAAGTGTTTGCTGAGAACGTTCTAAGATGATTTTGAGATAAGTCCAATCTGGTTAGGTATAGAAGATCCGCAAATATTCCAAGAGGTATGTATGTCAAAAGATTGTTTGCGAAATCAAGAGCATTTAACATTGACAAGCCTCTAAAAGAATTTTTATATAACTGCGAAATACGATTGTCTTCCAAAGATAAGTACCAGAGAAAATTTAATTGCAGGAAGGTGTCATTTTCGATAACTTTTAAAAGATTTTTTTGTAAATATAACCGTCGTATAACGCTATCTTTGCTTGGAAAATTGAACGTATTTAGTAATATTGTATTCAAAAAATTATTTGATAAATCAAGTTCCTGAGTACCAAATTTATATCTCCCCTTCCAAAAAATGACTTCTCCAAAAGCAGATGGTCCAATTTCTTTAATCCCATTGGAAGATAAGTTTAATACAGTAACCTTTAAACCGTTAAAAACGGAATCGATCCTAGCAAAGTTGTTGTGAGATAAATCTAATTTTGTCAAGTTGGTTCCTTCGAATACTCGTCCATATAAAGTCGATATTTTATTGCCTTTTAAACTAATTTCGTCAATTTCTGAAAATCTGCTAAACACCTTAGGAGCCATATATTCAATTTCGTTATTATTCAGTATAAATGTACGTGTAATGTTTGTAAAAGTCTTAAACGCACCTTCTGCAATTTTTCTTATATGACTGCTACTTAAATCGAAAGTAACCCCTCGAAAATTTGTGATGGTACTTTCGTCCAATATTGCGATGTTGCATTCCAAACAATTAATGCTATTCACGTCCCCATTTAAACTGGGAAATGTTTGTGTGATATTTTTACATTGCCAATTAATCGAACCATACGCATAACTTGGTCCAGTGTTAACACATGATTGAGAATTACTTAATACAATGAAACAGGTACACGCACATAATTGCAATAAAACTTTATTCCACATATTACTGAAACGTATAAATGTTATCTTGAACAAAAATTATTACTTATTTATAGTCATTTTTCAAAGTGATTAATTTATCAATTGTAATTTTTATTATTTAGTTTATTTTTGGACGTGCACTGTGTTTATTTCTTTTAACAAAATGCTAATTACAAAAATAAGATAACGTATTGCTTCAGTAGAAAATAACCAGTTTGTGGATCAAGAGCATTTGCGAAATAGTACCTATGTTAATTTTTATTTCCCAGTTTTTTATGTGTCGTAGGTACTACCAATGTGTTATACCCGTTTTCTAAATTGTCTTGTTAGGAAATTGAGAAATCGCAAGTGAAGTAAAGAAAGTTTTGCCAAAATGTACAAAAAATTTACCCGATTTCATGAGGTCAGGTCAGGGGAATTTTGGGTCATCATGATTCATATAAGTGCTTCCAATCCATCGCTGTGTCCATACACCTTATGACATTATATCGTACAGAAAAGATTGAATTTGGAAGAATCTCCCCCCTGTTGAAATGGTTATGCTGATTCTTAATCCTCCCCATTCCAACACACGTTTTGTGAGAACATTTCAGCTTCCATCTGTAGGGGTAGTTCGCTGGTATCGAGGATTAAATAGTCCACCTTATTATTTTATAATCTATGAGGGTTGTCCGTAAAATAATTTTCAATAACTTCGTTCGAAACCGATAGCCGTTCGGCACGCTGTTCATCATGGACGTCTGTACGTCCGTTTTAAACTCTTTGCACGATTTTCGCACGTTTTTGATCTCCATACATCCATACACTATACATCATTGTCGATAAATTTCTATAAGTGTAGTGTCAGCACGTTGAGGCTCAATCACCAACGGAGACTAAACCAAGACTAAGCGTCGGAGGCAGCTCTGAGTCGTGTGGATTTACCTATAAACGAAGCATCAATGTACACGCCAGTGTTGCGGAATCGTGCTTTAAAGCGCTCCTCGTGACTACAGCGCTTTGGAGACCTTATTTTACGGACAATCCTCGTATAATTGAAGATATATATATTTTTTTTAATATAAAGCATCAACTAGATCAGTCGAGGTCGAAATAAGCCGATTTAAGCAAACTTACCTTATTCCAAAATTGCTTTGTTTCCTAGATACAGGGTGGTAAAGTTTAAAAATAAAAATCGTTTATTTTTAAATGTATGAACATTTTTCAACGAATTACTTCAAAAATTTATGTCCGGAGGTTTTTTGGGATGCGAAATCTGAATTTGAATACCATTTTACTGTGGCCTGTAGAGGGCGCTCTACAATGCATTTCTTATGGTTTGAAATGGCTATAATTCTTTTCTCAGTATAGTTTTTAATTTTTTTTTAAATAATAATAATTTTATGAACATTTTTAAGCAAAAAGGTTCTCTTGTGAAAATCTGCTAAAGTAAGCCGTTTTCAAGATATTCAGTTTTTAATGTTGGATGCCGTGCCGGAATATTCAAATTACTCTGAATAAAAAAAAGGTATCTTTGAGAATGAAATTTGGTTAGTGAATTAGTAGTGCTAAGTTTTTGGAGTATGGGTAAGTGTTACAAAAAAAATAATTTATTACCTCTTTTGTGAACAGCTTTGGAACTTTATTTGCGGACAGAACAATTTTATTTACAAAAATGTACTAGGTAAGATTTTAAGAAAAATTTTTGAAAATTCAATGGTGAACAATTTATCTAATAAAAATACTACATAAATTTAATTATCATTAAAACTTTAAGTAACTGTTCAAAATGACCTCCGTCAACATAAGTACAGAGATTAATACGACGTAAAAAGTTCAAATTTACTCTTCTTAGCATTTCCGCGTCATTCTTTAATACGTCGACTGCATCCTGAATTCTTCTCCACAGTTCCTCTTCAATATTAATAGGCCTTGAATAAACCATGGTTTTTACAGATCCCCATAAAAAATAATCCATTGGAGTCATATCCGGTGAACGTGGTGGCCATTTTACAGGAGCGTCATTTCCTCTACCAATCCATCTATTTGGATATGCTTGATGCAAATAATTGCGAACATTTAATGTAAAATGTGGTGGAGCACCGTCGTGCATAAACCACATAACTTGTCGAAGTTGTAGTGGTAAATCGTCTAATAAATCTGGCAGCGTATTTTGTAAACGTTCTAGGAAATCCACACCATTTAGTCGTGGCGGTAAAATAACAGGGCCGATAATAAAATTGTCAATGATTCCTGCCCACACATTAATTCGAAACTCATGTTGATGATGAGTTACTTTTATGGCATGTGGATTTTCTTCAGCATAAAAATGTTCATTATGTAAATTGGTTACACCACTTCTTGTAAAACATGCTTCGTCTGTAAATAAATTTTTTTTAGTAAAATTCACATTCTGATGTCGGTGTTCGGTAATGAAGCGACAAAAAGCCAATCGTTGATCAAGATCCGCAGGTAAAAGGTCTTGTACCTTTTGGATATGGTATGGATGAAGCAGTTGTTCTTTCAGTGTCCTATGAACTACATCCTTGGATACTCCTACTTCTAAACCTATGCGTCTGGTGCTTAATTTTGGATTCTCAGCAATTCTTTCCAAAATTTCTTCTTCAACTTCAGGAGTCCTAATCGTACGTTGCCGTCCATAATTAGCAGTTACAGGGATAAAACTACCGGTTTCGCGAAGGCGTCTCTCAATCGCAGCAAATATTTGATGGTTTGGTATGCGCCGATTTGGAAATTTCTCTCTGTATACCCTAACACTTTCGCGGCCATTTCCTGAACAATACCCAAAAACTAATAGCATATCCGTCATTTCTGCAGAGGTAAACATTTCAGCCATTTTGACAGACAACTCAAATAAATTCAAACAATTTAAAGTTATTAATGCCTAGCAACTCTCAAACACTTCACACAAATTCCGGCACGGCATCCAACATTAAAAACTGAATATCTTGAAAACGGCTTACTTTAGCAGATTTTCACAAGAGAACCTTTTTGCTTAAAAATGTTCATAAAATTATTATTATTTCAAAAAAAAATTAAAAACTATAGTGAGAAAAGAATTATAGCCATTTCAAACCATAAGAAATGCATTGTAGAGCGCCCTCTACAGGCCACAGTAAAATGGTATTCAAATTCAGATTTCGCATCCCAAAAAACCCCCGGACATAAATTTTTGAAGTAATTCGTTGAAAAATGTTCATACATTTAAAAATAAACGATTTTTATTTTTAAACTTTACCACCCTGTATCTAGGAAACAAAGCAATTTTGGAATAAGGTAAGTTTGCTTAAATCGGCTTATTTCGACCTCAGGAATATGTGGTAGGATTTTGTACAGACCTTTTAGAGACACCCTGTATATAGTTGTTTTCATTTTAATTAACTACTATACACTAACTATCTTAACTATCGGTTAACGCAAAAACGCGTTTCCGTATCTATTACCTATGTCTACAGTCTAAATTAAAAATTAATGAGTTAAGTATGTAAATATCTTGTGGTAAACGTCTTTTAAGTCTATGGTGTAAATTTTGGCGTCCCGTTTTGTGTAAAGCCGCACTTGAGCACTTGCACATATTGTCAAAGTATTTCACAGACAAATTTTTAATAAATTGTTCTATGGTCGGAATTTGAGTTTCTCGATGTATTTGCGTATTTCTCATATACCATGGAGCGTCGGTAGCAATTCTAAGAATTTTATTTTGCATTCTCTGGATTTTGATTATTTGAGTTTTGGATGCTGCCCCCCAGATTGTTGCTGCGTAAGTAAGTATTGGTCTAAGTATGGATTTGTATAACAATAAGCTGCATTCCAGTTTCAGTGACGATTTATGATTAAAAATTGGGTACAGTAAAGCTAGGTACTCTTGCGTGGCATTCGTTTAATTTCTTGATGATATGATATCCCCACGTTAGTTTGCGATCTAAATAAACGCCCAGGTATTTAATTGCCTGGTCTTTATTATTCCAGTTTACTGTTTCGGCGTTAATTGTAATAGGGTTCGGCATTGTTGGTCTTCGTAATGTAAAAATCATCATTTGCGATTTGTTAGTATTTAGAACTACATATATTGCATCTTTGCATCCTTCCTTGTAACGTAGTAATGCATGATTGTAGGCTCTGTGCTGCAATATTAATGTCTTTGTCTTGCGTGATAATTGCTGTATCATCGGCATACATTGCAATTGTTGCTTCCTGTGATACTGGAATATCGTGCATGTAAATATTGCATAAAATGGGACCTAATATTGACCCTTGTGGAACTTCTGCTCTTATGGATTTTATTGTTGACAGTGTAGCATTAACTCGAACTTCGAATGTGCGGTCTTTCATAAATGATCTGATTATAGCGTACAAATATTTCGGTACGTTGATTATCAGTAATAATTTGTATAATAGGCCATAGTGCCAGAGTTTGTCGAACGGCTTTGTGATATCAAGGAATGCGGCTGTCGTATGTAATTTCTTATCAAACCCTTTCTCAACCATCTCTACTATGCGTGATAACTGTAATTGAAGATATGCAACAACAACTTACACTAACTAACTACAAAATCAAAAAATTAAAAATTAACAATTCTATTTTAGTCCGGACGCTATAAGGCAAAATGAGGCTCAACCTTGCACTTTGTGACAAGTTTATTCCAATGGGCAAATCGTGTTCTATATGTACCCGAACACATTTTCAGATGTGGTGCCACCCTCACGCTCCCCCACCCCCGCCGCCATCTTGGAAAAATGGCGACCAAAAACGGTTTTTTGAAGTTATTTCGAGAACCGTCCAAGATATCGCAAAAAGCTTCAAACAAATGTTCTAGGGGACTAAATTTGCAATACAAAGTGCCCTATAAACTTTTTCATTATCTCTTACCGTTGAGCCGGAAATGACCTTCAAACCTCCGGTCAAAATGCTTTCTTGATAAATACGCTACTGTATGTGCCTCTCCGCCGCATTCTCGTCGCTATAGTTATTTTTGAAAGGACTGACATATAAACGAAGCTGTTTGTAATATTTTTTTTACGTTGTTCCATTATTTGTAACGACGATCAAACCGAGTTTCGTATTTTAGTTGATCCGGAAGGTTCTGCGGAAAGGAATCAATCGGTTCTGACTTACGCGAATTGTAACACACACGGTCATTCCAGTCAGTCTTGACAGAGTTGTCTGAGAGGAGTGATCAAGCTATTTGTGTTGTGCATTCGATATCTGGACAGTTTTTGTGTTTAACGATAGTGTGGTTCGGTGTAAAAGAAGCTCCCCTTGATTTTAAGTGACAGTGACTATGAACCAAATTTAGTTTGGATGGGAAGCTTTTGTGTCAACGCTATCACTGCAGTCGCAAAACGGCCATTTTACGGTAAGTTATTTCATCTTGGTTTGCCAAAAAGCTAAACGCGTTGCAGACGTGATCTCATACGTACTGAATTCTTAACAGGTGGCTGTGGCTTCTAATTTGGTGGTGGTGGACCCCTCTTTACCAATCTCCTCAAAAAGTGGTTTAATATGTTTTATCTGTCAAAATGATGCAGGGGAAAAGCTCACAAACCCTGAAGATCCACTAGAAAAAACAAATTCGCTGCTTATGTGTCATTGGAGAGTTCCTTGACACGTCTTAACGAGTTAAACCAATTGACATCAATACCACTAAGAGTCGATTTCAGCCAGTTAAATGACGGAACAGGGATCTTTAACACTTTAAAGAGCAACAGGGCAGTTTATCACAAAAGTTGCAGAACAAACTGCTCGGAAAACCGCATTGCTCGAGCCCAAAAAAGAAGCGAGCAGGAATCTTCAATTTGTTATGGCAATGTACGATCGTACCAGCGATGTAAGCACAGTAAATAATGCTCGAAGAGCAATGTTTACACGAAAGGGACGATCACTGGAGGCTATTCCACCAACTCAAGATGCCTGCTGGCTATCAGGGAGGTCAGATATGGGGACAGTGTTTAAAATCAATGCAAGTTCTTCCTGATCCTACTGGTTGGGGTTGAAAAATTTCTGAAGGCAGGGGATGCTGGGAGCCAGAATGGACATCTCAGCCCCTCATCCAAGAGTGTCTATTAATTCTTGTTAAGTGTGGCTGCAAAAAATCATGCAGCTCTCGATGTAAGTGCACTAAAGCCAACCTACCATGTATAGAAATGTGTGGTTGTGGAGGAGATTGCAGCGAGGAATAAATATATAAAAGGTATTGACTTTTTGAAACAAAATAAAAACATTGGTTTATAGTATACTTCAAGACAGACCCCAGACAACTGTTCTTATTTGTTATCCATTCGACTGCGTCATTCTAGAAATTTAACTAATAAAATCTAGTGGCTTTTTAACCCTCTTATTTTAAGACTTAGTCAGAGTTACCTTTGACATTTAATTGCAACGCATTACTTTAAAGACAACTTGAGACTCTGTGGGTAGGCATCCATGCACTACATCGATCCCATGAGCTCTTTTAAGGGGGAATGTAGTGAAAATCATTTTTAGAAAAGTAGGTTTTACAGGTTTTGCAGTTATGAGCTTATAACCATGAGCGGTTTCATGCGGTTTAATTCGCGTAAGTCGGAATCGATTGATTCCTTTCCGCAGAACCTTCCGGATCAACTAAAATACGAAACTCGGTTTGATCGTCGCGTCGTTGCAAATAATGGAACAACGTAAAAAAATATTGCAAACAGCTTCGTTTATATGTCAGTCCTTTCAAAAATAACTATAGCGACGAGAATGCGGCGAGAGAGGCCCATACAGTAGCGTATTTATCAAGAAAGCATTTTGACCAGAGGTTTGAAGGTCATTTCCGGCTCAACGGTAAGAGATAATGAAAAAGTTTATAGGGCACTTTGTATTGCAAATTTAGTCCTCTAGATTGTCTAGAACATTGAAGCTTTTTGCGATATCTTGGACGGTTCTCGAAATAACTTCTAAAAACCGTTTTTGGCCGCCATTTTTACAAGATGGCGGCGGGGGTGGGGGAGCGGGGGGGTGGCACCACATCTGAAAATGTGCCCGGGGGCATATAGAACACGATTTGCCCATTGGAATAAACTTGTCACAAAGTGCAAGGTTCGACCTTATAGAAACAAAACGATGTTCTCGGGATGAAGGGGTTGATTTAGCGATAGATCCAACGGCAACGAGCCTGTTGGCGGTTAAATTTAAATTACCATAAACACAAACCTTTAATTATAAGTACCTATAGGAAGCGTGCGCGTGGCACAAATCAGGTGACAATAACAGAATCACTTATTAACCAGGTAAGTATTAATTACTATATTATTAGTTTCCGTTTATACTCACTATTCTCTTTTCAGGAGCAACAAGGGTAGACAGATTATATAAAATTTCCAAAATTGACAACAGGTATTTTAACCTTTTATCTAAAGCAGCCAACAAATGTTTCTAGCCTAGTTACGGTTTAAATCGTTAATGTGATAAACTAATTGCTCCTGTGAACCCCAGGAACGTAATCGGGATCAAAGGGGATAACGGACTACACCGTGTAGGATATTTCGCGTCGGAGTGTGTCAGCCCTGTCTTGACTCAGGATCGTTTTATAAAATCACTAACCACAAAGAGCCAAAAGGGCACGCGATAAGGAGCTGAAATCAAAAGATCAGGACGGTATGGTATAAGATATCCTGTTCGGTCTGTCGTAAGTGCATTTAAGGGTTTCTCCTTGTTAACTTTTCCCTCACACGAGAAGTGGGCTGTATAAATAATGTGGTAAAGGAAAGTAGGACAAACCTACACCTATAATTGTATACCTTTTACCTGGTTTACGTACGGAAAGCTTCGTTTCCTTACACACCATTACCATTCACATGGATAGACCGCATATTCGGGCCCTTTTGCTACCTTGCTGATTGCAGTCGTTCGACCCCGCAACGTCACTCAAGCCATCCCACATGTGAGTTAAACCTAAGGATACTGAAAGGGGAAGTGGCTCTAATCGTAGTCATGTCTGCTCCAAAATACCTTCAACATGGATCGTCGCAGTTGGAAAAGTACGGGACACCATAAAGTATATGGCCTGCCGTCTCGTCGTATGTATAACATCCTCTACAATATGATGATTCGACCAAGCACATACCCTGAATGTGCTTCTTTAGTTTACAGTGCCCAGAAAGTATGCCCACAAGCAGTCGCAGGTCTTTTTTGAGGGAGAGAAGGGGAGAGGATGGGGAGACCACAAGAGAGATGTAAGACAGGAATTCGCGGACGATAGAAAAAAGGGCGGAAATTAGGGAAATGAGGTACAATGTGAGATGTGGGGAAATTATGGTAGAAGAGGTACCGAGCCACTTAAGGGGAAGGTGGAGTATCAAAAAAAAAGATTGATAGGAAGATAATAGATGTGGGAATGGTGGGAATGAGAAGAGGGACAATAAATACCGGTGGGAGGATGAAAAGAGAAGGTGTAGACTGGGTGGAGGAAGACGAAGTAAGGTGGAGAAAGGGAGAGTAGAGAATTTGAGGGTTAGAACGTTAATTGATTTATTTTATTTGGGACTATTATGTGAGGGGAAGGGATGAATAAGATTTGTTTGTATAATAATGTAATTTTAAACAAATAGAGTTTTGATTGATTGATTGACAGCCCCGTACAGAAACGCCCCAGGTAGCGAGATGGCTCCTTGAAGGCTTCTCTTGAATGACGACAGTCTAACATAAAGTTAAACATCCCTTTTTGACACCATTTTATTGCACTATAGTCCGTCTGGAAATGATGTAATGTAAATAACGCGTCCGAGAGAAAAGAGCAATTATCCGAACGCTTAAAAATGTTGTTTGAGAGATTAAAATGATCCATTTTCACCTCCACGGGTGGAGTATTGACGGACGTATTGAATAGACGGTGTATAGAATTAATTTTCTAGAGTATAATTTCATACTTTAAATGCAGTTTTATTAGTTATTGTTGAAAAACATGCTTCGGTTTCTGTTCAATGAATTGAAACTGTAAAGTAAATCGTCAGCCGGTACATTTATACTGTAAAAGAAAATATTAAAAATTTCGGCAGAATTTTCTCTAAGTATTAATCAAATGCATTAAAATACGTACAATGCATATTTCTTCAGAATGTTCGTTTAATATGAAATGGAATTCAGAAAATATGACCATGAAGATGAGAAAGGTCATAATTTAAAGGAGAAGTTTTCGAATTCTCATTTAAAAGCTTAGCTTGTGACCTCATTACGAATGGAATTGAAAGATTTTATATTAGATTCTTTTCTTTTACTTATATATTAACATTCTGGAACGTTTTAGTACTAATGTGTATAGTTAAACGTTTTCATATATTTTTAATGAAGTTGTTTGCAAATGTGTGGTCTATTATGTGTCTGGGGTAAGAAGGAATTGGATTAAAGCATAATAAAGATGACAGTATTCATTCACATTCTTGACCCTTTGTGCTTTTTTCGCATCAAAGTCCATTTATTGGAATGTTATAAGAAGTATGGCTGAAGATACGAAATATTATTCGTTATTCGCTACATGCGAAGGCCGAAAGTAACTTTCATATTTTCCATTAGGAATAGCACACGCTCTGTTAATAAAAATACTAAATAATAATAATGATGGCCTGTTGTTTATTAGGTTTTCTATCAGTAGTGAAATTTAAAATTGGTGGAAAAATACGTACTTACCTACTTACACAAGTAATATTTCAGGGAAAGTAAAAAATTTCAACGTGGGTAGTTTAAAATGATAAAATAGGGTAAAATTAAGTATAGGTAAGAGTAACACGTCGTCGTCCTAATGTAGAAGTCGGTCGAATTCTATGTGTACAAGGGGGTACACTTACGTCTATGTATTATTAATTTTATTTTAATTTTAACGATTTTTGTCATTGCAGATCGTTTGAGCAAGAGTATACTTTTAAATTATTTTACTTATGAGAAGTTACAAATGAAATAAATTTGGGGGTGCACCATCCTGTGTCAAAACTTTAGCAGAAAATAAAATTGATTGCGAGACCGAGGCATTAAACTCTTTGGTAGGGAAAAAAGTTTATTCTTTTAGCCATATTTTGTAGTTCTGGCAATTAAAAGATCCATGAAGAGCCAGAATTTTTTTTATATCAGTTGCGTCTATAGCAGATTGTTTGGTGAATCATGAGATTTAATATCTTGATGTAAGAACACCCCAGGAAATGTTTGAAAGGTCTTCGAGATCTGTAAATGAAATAGGCGACGTTACCGATGAGTAATGGCACTGGAAAATTCAGTTCACCCTTTTATGTTGTTTGTGTTGCTGATTTCATCACCATCACTGTTTCGATTACTGTCATTATTCGGTTCATAGTAAGCATCATCATCATCATCATCATCATCATCATCAGGGTCCAGATTCTCGTTCAAGTTCTTTTTGCGTAAGAACTTTTCGTGACATTTTCACTTTTTTCACCAGTTTTTCATTTTAATATTATTTTATTGTTATTGCACTAATATTCGTTTTCATTTCTATCTGCAAGACAAGAAATAGGACACCAATAAAAAATAGTATATTAAAGTATAAGTGGATAAACAGGTCTTTAAAACACGCGCGAGTTTTCAAGCACAACGGCACAGCCGGAGTGCTTGAAATAGAGCAAGTGTTTTAAATACCAGTTATCCACGAATACTTTACGCTATTTTTTTTATTGGTTCACTTTGAAATCTGGTATTAAAATGGAAATAAGAACTAATAGTGTGAAATGGTTGATTTCGTAATGTGAAATCAGTATACGTTTCGTTGTCATGGCAATGAGAAAAACGGAAATTAACTTGCAATATTCTGTCACTTTATTTGACGTAACAAAGTACTCCTGTCAGATCAATAACCAATAGAATTTAATTTTTTTCAAATTTGTTGATGTTGGCATGGCAACTTTAAAACACGCGCATTTTAAAAAGTGCGATTTAAACACGCTGGGGCGTGGTTTAAAAGGCTAAAATAGGACACCAATAAAAAATAGTTATTTTTGTATCTAGTGCGCGAAATGCCACTTTGGTGATCGAGAACTGATTTGTTTAACGAGGCGCAGCTGAGTTAAAAAAAATAGTCGAGATCACCAAAAGTATTTCGCGCACGAGTTGCGAACAAAATTTTTTCTACAAACGCAAACGAAACGTGGAGAATTTGACAATTATTTTAACGTTAAAATACAAAACTCTCATCTAGTTTGCGTACAGTGCGTACTTCGCGCATGGCGTCGTCATTTCGGGCACGCTGTCATGGTAACATAGGTAAGTGAAAAAAAGGGTCACTTCGTGTATTGTTATCGATGCGCAAACCTTGTCACTTTTTGACGTTTGTAGAAAAAAGTATTTTTAACACGCTACTCTGTAAACGTCATCTTTTGACACTCTTGACAGCCATTAAAAATGTCACTTTTAATGACAGTTGTACAAAAAATATGTTTACCATATTGAGCTAATTTGTAATCTGAAGTATTTTTCACATTGCTATGGAGCTGTCGCAGGGTCCGGAGTCAAATTATGATTGAATGTTTTAACTTCCTGTTATTCTCCCCCTCTTTATGTAGCACTACCAAATTGTGTTACAATCTTATGATCATGTTGCCCTCCGTTTTGCTGTTGTATGACTATACAAGACAGTGGTATCTTGTCACCACCCTATTTTTAAGCGTCGAATGTGATTACATTAGAATCCTTTAATTTTATGCAATCAAATAATGGGTCCTAAAACCAAAATATAACAAAATACAAATCCAACTATAATTTCCGTGGGCAAAGAAATAAGATCAGTCACACGCTGGCGCCCTAAGCCAAATACAAAATAACAATACCATGTCAAAGACATGCTTCTCCCGTAAGCCCTTAACCTTGGTACGAATATTAGGATCTGTTACATAACAGCCTTAATCCAACTACTCCTTGAAAGGTTGTGGCGGTAAATAAATATCAGAGGTAAATTAAATTCCTGACAATGAGTAAAATTTAATGTAATCTTAAAATTTCGATTGGAAGGCAAGTGGAAGTAAGTAAGAGATGCATTGTGTAAATTCTGGAGGGTTTTCTATAGCTCTTTTCCCTCTTTGTAATCGCCGAAGACCCAGAGCTAATCTCAAATTGTGTGGAGGTTAATGTAATCGTTGAGTACTTTTAGTTTTGGTCATTAACTTGCTGTGCCTCTACTTGATTTGAGAGAGGGCAAACCTTGAAGTTTTATTAACAGTTCATTCTCCCAAATTCTTGTGTTTTATTTATGTTTTGCCTAAGTGATCCTTACAAGAGCAGCACACACACACACCCACACACATTTCGAGCAATTCGTTCACAACGTATAATAGTCCTACCATTTGACAGGTTTATATTGACTACCTATCACGTACCTTGGGGTTTTAGTTAGTTGACGGGAAAGTTTGTTTTTGGTTTCGAGTTGCGCAGTTGTTTTCGATTGCATCTGAGTACGTTACAGCGTTGAATGAAATTCGCTCAACGGCTACAGTTTGATAAATAAAAAATCGATCTCATTAATTTCTCTATGATACCTCGTATGTGCAAATTAGTATAATTCATGCCTTAACGATAACAGATAACTGCGTATGTACGTCTTCTGATAATTATTATGGATAAATATCACAAATTTTCAAATCACTATATAATAACCGAGACGTGTGTATAATTGTATATGTTTGTGTTGCTGTGCACTTTTCCGACAGTCGCCGAATCCTGACGAATGCGGATGTGATATTTTAAAACCAAAGCTATTATAAATTTATAACCTACAAATTAATGCTACAATTGTAGATACCCCCGCAAACCACGTAAATATCTGCACAAATTTTTTTCAAAGTAAGTTTTAAACATTTTAGTATAAAAGTCCGTCATCTTATTCAAGCGGTATTTGTGTCTAAATATATAGTTTTGCTTAAAATATTTATATTGCAAATATAAATCAAAACCAAAAATGAATTTTCTTGCTGTTTCATTTTTGACAATAAAAAACCGGGAGTGTTGAAGTGTCGTAAAAGACGACTACTTAATGACCGTGGGGGAGTACAAGTGGCGTGAATGAGGAAAGAATGGCATTACGTTTGTTTCTGCAAATGGGCGTAAGGTGCTAAGGTTGGTAATACAATTTACAGTTCTTAAATGAGAGAAATAGAAGTGTGGATGGCCTTCCCAAGTGTCAATATTCCTTTTCAACAGTAAGTTGTTGGCAGGCAGGAATACAGATGATGGGTTTATTATGCTTTCAATACAACGATTTGTTGTTCTTCTGTACGACAAAACCTCACACCTTAACTAACAGTGTTAATGATTGTGAACGTGTAACACGTCCTACTTTCAAATGTGCATAATTTTTAAGTGCAGTTTTAATCAATACTAGATAAAAAGTGTTAATAACTACAAAACCGCTAAAGATAGGTATAGGGATACCTATAGTGTATCGATGAGTAAATTAAATCGCCTTCCAAATATGTTAAAATATACGGGGTGTTCCATTTGAAAAAAATCACTTTTTGGTGTTTGAAGTTTTTTACTTTGCCACTCATTTTGAACGCCCTGTGTAATCTGTGATAGGTTTGCAAATGCATTTTGTGAACCCTTATTGTTTTACTTCGTGTTTGTACAGTATGAATGTTTTGCGTTCAAAGAAGAGCAAAAGGTGGGCTATTAAACATCCCTCCGCAAAGCGCAAATGTTTCAAAAAAATCATAATATCTCAAAAACCGTTGAGGATAGGTATAGGATAATCTAATACAGATTAACGCAGAATCGATTGCATAATCCAAAAATGCAATAATATACAGGGTGTTCCATTTAAAATAAGAAGATGAATGGCGATTTCCGGTCTTTCCGGAAGTTGTACAACATCGACAATGTTTTAGAACAAAAGAAGGCTATGGGTTATCCTTAACCTGAAAGTTTCAAATTCATAAGTAGTAAGGGACTCCAGAAACTTCTAATGAACGGGTTCCGTGATATACCCCGTATTCACAACTCATCTCCCGACATATATTATTTGTAAACAATCTTAGTATTTGTGAAAAAAAGTGAAAATATATCTTTCATAAAAATGGTTATTACTTTATTTTTTTTACTGACACTGATTTCCGAAACCTCTAAATTCTAGGTTGATTTTGTATACATTTTACTCCCACCGAAAGGTATACGTTTCTTCCCCTGGCAATTGAATAATCTCTTATTTATTCATTGCCCTGGCGGCTATAACAGCTGCTATAGTTGACCTTATATGATAAATTGGGCTTCGTTATTTACCACAACAGAGCTTTAAACTTCAACAGGTGTGAAATAAGCTGCTATAAAATATAAACCGTTATTAAGAAGCAACAGGTTAAAACAATCGTATATGTTTTCACGGCCGCCATCTTGATAACGTCATTACAGACGACCGTGATCCTTAAAACTTGGGTCTCGGCCGTTTTACATTAAGGGATTGATATACCATCACCAACCCAAGTGGCATGTTCTCCGCCACAGCTGAAATCCTGCTTCTCAACCCCACTAATACGTCAAAAATGAATCTCTGTTTCTGTCTTATCGTAAATCGTAATTAATAACGATACGTCGAAAACGTAAATGTTGTTCACATAGTGTATGCCATTTCGTTTTAAGCCGTAAGCCCACTCGTGATTATACACAATTTTGAAGAAAGGTTCAGTATTCATACAACATCTCAACAAAATGGATGTAAATAAGTACACTCATGATTCCGTAAGAACAAAATCAGAAGATACGGGGTGCATCCACTTGCGGGACAACGTCCGAATCTAGAAAGCTTTCGATTGCTAAATGAGCCAGTTAAGACAAGACGAGTCCAAATTCTTCCAACTATTTTCGCATGTCCATAGCAATTTTCCACGATCTTCTCCATAGGTTGAATAACGATTTGAGAAAACAGGGCACAAATATGAGAAAAGCCATTAACCCTGAAGAGAAATTGGCGATATGTATAAGGTAAGAATGAAAAAATCAACACTACTTTAACAATGTCAGAAATGTTGCTTTGGGCATCTGAGTAAATGGCGGCCCGATAAAAAACAATGTCGCACGATTTTAGCAAAACGTTGTTAAATAGCTATTACCATTTATTAGGATTTTTTTAAATTTTCTTAGAAATTAGACAGATCTAGGTCCAAGATACATTTCGAGTTTAGATTTTGTGTGGAGGTGGATGAATCTGAGGGCGATTGCATAGTATCAGGTTGTGTTGACGTGGACGATGCTAACGGTGACTGTAGATGTTCAAGTTGTGTTAGGGTGGACGCTGCTGAAGATATTTAAAGAACCAAATTTTTGGAAAAGGTTGGCAGAAGGCAGTTTGAATATTCCAGAACCAACACCTCTAACAGCCGACTCAGAAACTACAGTTCCCTATGTGATAATAGGTGACGAAGGATTGGGTTTACATGAAAACCTATTAAGACCTTTTGGTGGAACACATCTAGATAAAGATAAACGAATTTTTAACTATCGATTAACTAGAGCCAGAAGGTACGTAGAGTGCAAGGATTATAAACTATATAGAAAGAATGGCCGAATCCGCCGTTTTCATTCGCACAACCTTGAACGTACGTGACTACATGCTTTAACGGTAGGTAGGTATGCTTTTTTCCCGAAACCTATGAAAGTTAACGATGGTTGAAAGTCATGAAACTTGGAAATGTCGAAAACTGATAAATGCGTAAAATGTATTTACACATGATTTTAAATAAATCCATGAAATTTTGCATCCAATGAGTCCAGGGCTGGGCAAAATACATGCACTAACTGACTAACGTATTTCAAATACAAATTACAAAATATTCCTAGAAATGTATTTCAAATACAAAATACGAGATAAGTACTTTTATATTATTTTCAACGAGGTAAAAGGAAGAGGAGATAAGGTATGCATGGTGGGGGAACACAAATTGTTCGACGGAAACGCTGTTTGCAGAAGCCACTTTTCAATGGCATGAAGTTGCCGTTTTTTTGTGTGTTGTAACCATCGACATTGTCGATGGTTGTAACATTTTTTGTTGAGGTTACGTATTGTTGTGTTTCATTGAACTATACGCTATACGCAACTGGAAGGGATACGGCCTATTCTAATGCATTGTAGGCGTTGAAGCCATGCTTGCCTGACAAGCACAGATGTCGACTGGGTATTTCTGTCACTTTCTAACTTGTTGCGTTAGTAGGGCAGATATCTTTTAACCACGTATTTCCCATAGTTTGAAAGGTGTAAAATAATATTTGAAAGTGATTGTGAAATTTATTAAATCAATACACGATGGTGAATTGTTGTGTTGCATACGGATGTCCTAATTTAGCCGATAAATGCAGTATTAAACAATTTCATGGGTGAATAAGTCTTGTTAATACAAATTTTATCTAACATTATTTGCTATCGTTGTCAACGCAACTTATATGATTTGTTTTTAATAAATAACGTAACGTGTAATTTCTCCGTGCCCAATAAAAGGCCCAGGAATGAAATTAAGAGAAATATAATAAGTGCGCGTGTTTTTAATTCTGTTCAGAATAGGCGGATTTTCGGAATAGTGGGGTTCAACTGTATTTTCAAAGACAAGCAATGTAGAAATTGCATAATTTTTGTCTGGTGAACTCTTAGATCATATATACTCCAATGATCTAAGGGTGAATAAGTCAATTTAACAATTTAATAGTTCATAACAGGTTCATAACAATTAGTAGAAAATAGCACCAAATTCTATATAACTTTTTTTTACTACAAACGAAATAACTGAATTAATTTTGTAATGTTCTGTAAACGCGTTAGTGCAGTCATTTTAAACATGAACATTGCAAAAAATCCTATGTTAGGTTTGACTTTTTTATGTTGTTAGGTTCAGTCCCAGTAGTAAATACTCAATTTTGCAACTTCGAAAAACTTGTGGAAACTGGGGGGGGCGCCAAAAACCGCGATTTTTTCGGACTTTTTTCAGTTTTAGCCTCGTAGCTCAAAAACTACGAGAAATAGTGCAAAGAATACGATTATCTTTTTTAAACTAGACTAAATGTGCTACAATTTGAGCCTAACTGAAAGTCTGTAAGTATAATAGTTTCCGAGATACAGCTCTTCAAAAATAGGCAATTTTTCCCAAAATCTTTTTTCAACGTATCATCCATGTTTCGAGCCAGATATTGTCACAACGACGTACCCTACGACTCTTGTCACGGGAAAAAAAATGTAGGACATTTTATGACCTATTATTTAAGCATAGATGCATTCCTGTGGACCTAACAGTTCTCGAGAAATAGACGGAAAACCGGAAAACAGTGAAATCCTCCACATATATGTAATAGCATTAGTATGATTAGAAGACATTTTCTGATTATTCTTATTTAGCTTAGCGAACGAACGCTCAAAAAGGGCTTGTAGACAGACTTTTTGATCCTAATGATTTTATTTCTGGGATGTGTTTGGAGGTGTTTGGTGATAATTATACGAAAAATCCCCGGCCCTACCGTATGAGCTAACTCCGTAGCGTAACAAAATTTGCGGATTTGTTAAGTTTTCCCTTTGTATCTCTTGAATAGACGACCGTAGTGGGAAATTGCCAATTATAAAATAAAAGCTGCCTTGAGAAAATACTTTTGTTCTTTTCGTCAAACATTAACCCTATCATAAATGTATTTAGAAAAGACTAGAGACCATTAAACATGGTGGCGCATAAGACTGAAGTTGTTTGGCTAAGGATGCAGGTAATCTGTATTTAATACTCACATATCAGATTTAGCTCCAAACCTCCCACAAAATTAGTTGTTCTCTAGTGCCCTCTATTCCATCTTGAACTCAACGTTTTTTTTAAATAACTATAACATCTAATCGATTTGAGATAAAATATTAAACGGTATATGTATTTTATAGGAAATTTTATGGTCTACAACTTTTATTTCAGCAGTTTTTGCTATAAACCCAATATTTTAGGAGCTAGGACACAACATTTGCCAAAAAACGTCGTGTAAAAGCGATTTTAAAAAAAAATGTCAATTCTTGACAGCGAATATCTCTTCAACGGATAGAGATAGAGAAAAAACGCATAGAAGCAAACTTGTAGAAAATTTAATCAGCTTTTCTTATAATTGGCCATTTCCCACTACGATGGCCTGTTCAAGAGATGTAAACGGAAAACCAAACAAATCCGCTCATTTTGTTACGCTACTTTTCGTATAATCATCACCAAACACATCCCAGAAATAAAATCTTTAGGATCAAAATGTCTGTCTACAAGCCCTTTTTGAGCGTTCGTTCGCTAGGCTAAATAAGAATAATCAGAAAATGTCTTCTAATCATATTAATGCTATTACATATAAGTAGAAGAGGGGCACTTGCGCTTTCTCTTTTTGACCTTGGGTATTTCCAAGGCCACGTGAACGGGGTTATTTCCAAGGTCACGTTGACGACCTTGGTGTTGACCTTGAGATTTGGTTCTGCACTTTGCTCAGATTTGGTTTTGAACTTTGCTAAACAGATTTGGTTCTGATCTTTGTTAGCTTTGGTTCTGAACTTTGCTAAGGTAGATTTGGTTGTGAACTTTACTAAACCAGATTCTGGACTTTGTTAAGGTTCTGAACTTCATGGAATTTCCAGGACTGATTACGTCATCCAGGGATGATTCTGGATGCTGGATGGCTTTTCTGGATGCTGGATGGCTTTTCTGGATGCTGGATGGCTTTTCTGGATGCTGGATGCTGGATGGCTTTTCTGGATGCTGGATGGCTTTTCTGGATTCCCTTTTGGTTTTTCTGTTTTCTTAATGCCTTTTTGGCTTTTCTTGGATGATTTCCTGAATGCCTTTTTGTGTTTTCGGGTTTCTTAACGCCTTTTTGCCTTTCCCGGATGCTGAATGCCTTTTTGGCTTTTGATTTCTTAATACTCTTTTGGCTTTCTCGTTTCTTAATGTCCTTTTGCTTTTTCTGTTTTCTTAATGCCTTTTTGGTCTTCCAGGTTCCTGACCTTTTTGCCTTTTCGGGTTTCTTAACGCCTTTTTGCCTTTCCCGGATGCTGAATGCCTTTTTGGCTTTTGGTTTCTTAATGTCCTTTTGCCTTTCTGTTTTCTTAATGTCCTTTTGCTTTTTTTGTTTTCTTAATGTCTTTTTGGCCTTCCAGGTTCCTAACCTTTTTGCCTTTTCGGGTTTCTTAACGCCTTTTTGCCTTTCCCGGATGCTGAATGCCTTTTTGGCTTAATGTCCTTTTGCTTTTTCTGTTTTCTTAATGCCTTTTTTGGGTTTTGGTTTCTTAATACCCTTTTGGCTTTCTGTTTTCTTAATGTCCTTTTGCTTTTTCTGTTTTCTTAATGCCTTTTTGGCCTTCCAGGTTCCTGACCTTTTTGCCTTTTCGGATTTCTTAACGCCTTTTTGCCTTTCCCGGATGGTGAATGCCTTTTTGACTTTTGGTTTCTTAATACCCTTTTGACTTTATGGGTAACTTTCTGAATATGTGTTTCACTTTTTTAGTTTTAATTATTGCATAAAGTCCCGCTCAAGTAAACACACAGAGGAGGAGGTGTTGGAAACTTCTACAGTGGAGGATTTCCTGGACGATTTTCTGGATGACTTCCTTAATGCCTTTTTGACTTCCGAATGACTTCCTGGATGACTTCCTTAATGCCTTTTTGCCTTTTCCGAATGACTTCCTTATTGTTTTATGACTTATTGTACTACAACAACAACAAAAACATCTTATCTCCTGAATTAGTTTTCTTAGAAGTATGTCCACGAATCAAAACAAAGAAACAAAAATACTTAAGTCGGAATCTATTTCTATTTTCACCTTAAATTGCGAAATGTTTGGAATTCTTTACGTTGTTGCATACTCCCTTTTTTTCTGAAAATGTGAGAAAACAATTTTTTTAAAGTGTCTTGATCAGCCATTTTTTGTAAACAATGTGCGGTGCGCACAACATAATTTACGTTGCGCACAACATAATTTACGGTGCGCACAACATAATTTATGGTGCGCACAACATAATTTATGGTGCGCACAGCAATATTTACGGTGCGCACAACAATATTTACGGTGCGCACAACATAATTTATGGTGCGCATGACAATATTTTTGGTGCGCACAACACCATTTACGGTGCGCAACACCAAATTTTCGGTGCGCACGATTAGCCATTTTACTTTTGGTGGGAATTTTGATTTTGCAGCCATTTTGGTTTTGTCGGTCATATTTAATGGGCAAGCAAGCTGCATACGTGAACTTTGGAAAGAAATACAAGATTTAAACTATAAACAATTGTTGTATCAATCAATCAATTGTAGGAGGCACATTATGGTAAGCGCGTGTGGCCAATACAAATTTCCGATGTTCGTTTTCTAACAGTGGTATTGGTAAAATTTCGTACGAATTTCGTAAAGTTTAGCTGCTTTTTTGATATGTACAATGTGAAAAATATAAACTAAATCATATGTTTGAAGCATGTTAGGTACATTTTGCCTTTTTGCCTTTATGAATGCCCTTTCGGCTTTTTCGGATAACTTCCATAAAGACTTTTTGGGTTTCCTGGATGACGTAATCCGTTACTAGATTATAGATTAGATTAAATAAATCGTGTAGTACCTTTTTTTTGGGGTTTGAGGAAGAGTCATCCAGGAAACCCAAAAAGTCTTTATGGAAGTTATCCGAAAAAGCCGAAAGGGCATTCATAAAGGCAAAAAGGCAAAATGTACCTAACATGCTTCAAACATATGATTTAGTTTATATTTTTCACATTGTACATATCAAAAAAGCAGCTAAACTTTACGAAATTCGTACGAAATTTTACCAATACCACTGTTAGAAAACGAACATCGGAAATTTGTATTGGCCACACGCGCTTACCATAATGTGCCTCCTACAATTGATTGATTGATACAACAATTGTTTATAGTTTAAATCTTGTATTTCTTTCCAAAGTTCACGTATGCAGCTTGCTTGCCCATTAAATATGACCGACAAAACCAAAATGGCTGCAAAATCAAAATTCCCACCAAAAGTAAAATGGCTAATCGTGCGCACCGAAAATTTGGTGTTGCGCACCGTAAATGGTGTTGTGCGTACCAAAAATATTGTCATGCGCACCATAAATTATGTTGTGCGCACCGTAAATATTGTTGTGCGCACCGTAAATATTGCTGTGCGCACCATAAATTATGTTGTGCGCACCATAAATTATGTTGTGCGCACCGTAAATTATGTTGTGCGCAACGTAAATTATGTTGTGCGCACCGCACATTGTTTACAAAAAATGGCTGATCAAGACACTTTAAAAAAATTGTTTTCTCACATTTTCAGAAAAAAAGGGAGTATGCAACAACGTAAAGAATTCCAAACATTTCGCAATTTAAGGTGAAAATAGAAATAGATTCCGACTTAAGTATTTTTGTTTCTTTGTTTTGATTCGTGGACATACTTCTAAGAAAACTAATTCAGGAGATAAGATGTTTTTGTTGTTGTTGTAGTACAATAAGTCATAAAACAATAAGGAAGTCATTCGGAAAAGGCAAAAAGGCATTAAGGAAGTCATCCAGGAAGTCATTCGGAAGTCAAAAAGGCATTAAGGAAGTCATCCAGAAAATCGTCCAGGAAATCCTCCACTGTAGAAGTTTCCAACACCTCCTCCTCTGTGTGTTTACTTGAGCGGGACTTTATGCAATAATTAAAACTAAAAAAGTGAAACACATATTCAGAAAGTTACCCATAAAGTCAAAAGGGTATTAAGAAACCAAAAGTCAAAAAGGCATTCACCATCCGGGAAAGGCAAAAAGGCGTTAAGAAATCCGAAAAGGCAAAAAGGTCAGGAACCTGGAAGGCCAAAAAGGCATTAAGAAAACAGAAAAAGCAAAAGGACATTAAGAAAACAGAAAGCCAAAAGGGTATTAAGAAACCAAAACCCAAAAAAGGCATTAAGAAAACAGAAAAAGCAAAAGGACATTAAGCCAAAAAGGCATTCAGCATCCGGGAAAGGCAAAAAGGCGTTAAGAAACCCGAAAAGGCAAAAAGGTTAGGAACCTGGAAGGCCAAAAAGACATTAAGAAAACAAAAAAAGCAAAAGGACATTAAGAAAACAGAAAGGCAAAAGGACATTAAGAAACCAAAAGCCAAAAAGGCATTCAGCATCCGGGAAAGGCAAAAAGGCGTTAAGAAACCCGAAAAGGCAAAAAGGTCAGGAACCTGGAAGACCAAAAAGGCATTAAGAAAACAGAAAAAGCAAAAGGACATTAAGAAACGAGAAAGCCAAAAGAGTATTAAGAAATCAAAAGCCAAAAAGGCATTCAGCATCCGGGAAAGGCAAAAAGGCGTTAAGAAACCCGAAAACACAAAAAGGCATTCAGGAAATCATCCAAGAAAAGCCAAAAAGGCATTAAGAAAACAGAAAAACCAAAAGGGAATCCAGAAAAGCCATCCAGCATCCAGAAAAGCCATCCAGCATCCAGCATCCAGAAAAGCCATCCAGCATCCAGAAAAGCCATCCAGCATCCAGAATCATCCCTGGATGACGTAATCAGTCCTGGAAATTCCATGAAGTTCAGAACCTTAACAAAGTCCAGAATCTGGTTTAGTAAAGTTCACAACCAAATCTACCTTAGCAAAGTTCAGAACCAAAGCTAACAAAGATCAGAACCAAATCTGTTTAGCAAAGTTCAAAACCAAATCTGAGCAAAGTGCAGAACCAAATCTCAAGGTCAACACCAAGGTCGTCAACGTGACCTTGGAAATAACCCCGTTCACGTGGCCTTGGAAATACCCAAGGTCAAAAAGAGAAAGCGCAAGTGCCCCTCTTCTACTCATATATGTGGAGTCGTAGCGATTTCACTGTTTTCCGGTTTTCCGTCTTTTTCTCGAGAACTGTTAGGCCTACAGGAATGCATCTATGCTTAAATAAAAGGTGATAAAATTTCCTACAATTTTTCCCTCCATGACAATGGTCGTAGGGCACGTCGTTGTGGCAATATCTGGCTCGAATCATGGATGATGCGTTAAAAACAGATTTAAGGAAAATGCCTATTTTTGAAGAGCTGTATCTCGGAAACTATTATACTTACAGACTTCCGGTTAGGTTCAAATGGTAGAAAATTTAGTCCAGTTTAAAAAAAATAATCATATTCTTTGCACTACAACTCATAGTTTTTGATCTACGAGGCTAAAACTGAAAAAAGTCCGAAAAAATCGCGGTTTTTGGTGCCCCCCCCAGTTTCCACAAGTTTTTCGAAGTTGCAAAATTGAGTATTTACTACTGGGACCGAACCTAACACCATGAAAAAAGCAAACCTAACATAGGATTTTTTGCAATGTTTGTATATTTTTGTGTTTAAATTGACTGTACTACGTTTGTATTCTCTATTCTCAATATGCATGATGTGCAAGTATAGCGTCACAAAAATTGTAAGTATTCCCATAATAAAACATTGATTTATTTTATTGTAAACGTTTTATTGACCTGGATCACAATGGATGTATGACTGGTGAAAGACTGAAAGAGATAACCATCAACGTATTTTTACCTGATTTACTTACATTTTATTCCCCGTGTTATCGTTTATATATAGATATCACGTTGCGTGCGAAAGAAAGAGACAGAAATGCCCAGTCGTTGAGGGTTGCCTAACTTTGCTGTGGCTTCAGTGCCGCTTATGGACGTTTCCTTTCCAGTTGCGTATAGCGTACAGTTCAATGTTGTGTTTTCATTGAACTCTTGTTTTACATTGAACTGTACGCTATACGCAACTGGAAAGGAAACGCGCATAAGTAACACTGAAGCCAAGCGACTGGGTATCTCTATCTTTTTCTTTTACACGCAACGTCATACAAACGATGACACGGAGCATAAAATGCAGGTGACAGATAAAAAAAATATATTGCAGCAGTTACCTATCTCTCTCGGCTGCTCTACTACCGCAATAAGCAAAAGGCGACAGAAGTACCCATTCCGCATCTGCCTTTGTCAGCCTTCAACGCCTACAATGCATTGACATAGCCCGTTTCCCTTCCAGTTGCTTATAGCGTACAGTTCAATGTGTGTTTTATGACTTTTTGAACAACTTTTTACCACAGTCCACAGTATATTCGTCTTGACGTATACTGTGTTATTACGCTAGTTATTATTGTTAGTTGTAGTGCACGTGGTGTGTCCCATAAAGCAAGGCCCCTAATTTAGTAATTAAATGTACGCCTCTGGTTTGCTTACGCTTAAACGGAAATCAGCCATATTCAGAAGCCACTTTGGTCTCTGATGCTGCATTCACAACAACAAAATTAACATGTAGAATTAGTATCTTGAATTAGTAGTTAACGATACCGGAAAATTAACATTCACACAAGTTTCAATTTATCATTAAAATTAGTATGTACATTGGTCTGCCATCTAGTAGTTAATTAATAAGTTATGCTTTATACTGTTATATTCCCTCCTCTTTCTTTTGCCTCGTTGATTATTTTAAAAAATACAAAATACAAATACAATATTTGAAATACAAAAATACCTATAGGTACGCATACGGGGTGTTTTTTTGGGAGATTTAGTTAGACGTTTCTAGGAAAGTTTTATAAGTAGGTTCTTGAAAATGTGTACTTAGAATTCACTCTGAACCTATCGTTAACATTGCGGTGGGCAAAATACATACATTAATGTATTTCAAATGCAAAATTCAAAATACTCATAAGAGCGTATTTGAAATACAAAATATAAAATACTTTAGGGAAAAATCACCAAATACAAAACACAAAATACAAATGTATTTCAAATACTGTATTTTCAATACAAGTAGATAGGTATTTTGTGACTGCCCACCCCTGCCAATGACGACATTCAAACTGCTGTCAATGACTATTTTGAGTCAAAATCTGATAAGTATGGTACTGTCGGTACTATCGCGGTATCGACATGCTTCGTGATTACCTATTGTATTAATTCTAATCGATAACTGGGGTGAATACACTAATAAAATTGCATAAAACGGTTTTCATATCTATAACCGTTTACGCGTACGATGAAACTTTCCGCCTAACCAATACATTATTATATAAACGTTTTGTGGCAAGAAGATGCAATATAGGCTTCGAAAGTATAGTATAGGCAGCAGTAATATAAAAATATAGAATTATAAAGTTAATGTAAATAATGATACAGTGTTATTTATTACTAATAAATACGTACCAAAAAATTGTCTTTCCTTTTGCTCCACATCTTCAAAGTTTTCTTTTATAATCAAACAAATTTCTCTCCATGCTGCTGTTTTGGTTACTTTGTCTTTGTAAAGATCCGGAAACTTCCCATAGAAAAGTCCCATAGCACTAGTCTCTGTTCCACCAAACTAATTAAAAGTTCTCTGTCTATTAATTTATCAAGATTCTTTTCTTTTTCTTTATCAGTCATATTGCACGTACAACTCGTCTTCTTTATTAAACAGACTTTGATAACTAAGCTACAAGTGTGCACACGTAGGTGCCTCTTCCTACATTTACTAGGTAGGTAATATTGATTTCTAAACGCCGAATCATGATAAAACTGATTCGTTGACGAAATTAACAGTGTGAATACGTCATATATCATCACAATAGGTGTTTTCTTTTTGCACGTTGTAGTTGACTTAAGTTAGCCCTGTCAATAACACACCATTCGTTTTATAAAAATAATTTGACTCAGTTATTAATAACCCTATTCATTTTAAAAGCTTTATTTAAGTTTTATATTAACCCGAGGCAGAAATAGGTGTTTTCTTTTTGCATGTTGTGGTAGACTTAAGTCAGCTCTGTCAATAACACACCATTCGTTTTATAAAAATAATTTGACTCAGTTCTCAATAACCCTATTCGTTTTAAAAGCTTTATTTAAGTTGAATATTAACCTGAGGCAGAAATGTCTTCTGACTCAAGGCACTTCAATTACGTGATTATTGTGCCTTTACCTAACCCTGTGGCGGTGCAAAAAGAAAACACCTATTGTCTTATGACGCAAGGCACTTCAATCACGTGATAATTGTGACTTTACCTAAGCCTGTGGCGGTGCAAAAAGAAAACACCTAACATGTTTTCGACAACGGATCCGTTTTTGTAATTCGTGATTTGTTGACAAGACGAATGTTCACAGTCCAACGGATACGTTATTTTTCATGATTCGTAATATACCGTAGACGCGTGTGAATTTGCTCATAAAAAAATAACGATTCGTTATAAAACACGTATCGAAATAAAACGGATCGTCGCTGTGTGAACCGGCTGTTACTCAAATTCTCGTTTTGAACTACAATTCTAAATAGAGCAATAACCAATAAACTTGTTACGTTTGTTAATTTTATTACTATAGTTTTTGAACTTGACGCTTTATTATTATCACTTATAATTGCACAAGAGGTTTGTATTTTACCGAGTAAATTTGGGTTGTTTAATAAAAATCTGTTGTCTAGCAATTAGACGAGAAAAACTGCCAAGTAATAAAAATGCGACACCGAAGGTGGAGTATTTTTAGGTTGACAGTTTTTCGAGTCAAATTGCTAAAGGGAACAGATTAGAATTTAAACAACGCAAATTTACGCGGTATAAATACAAACCTCGAGTGTAATTCGGCAGGACAATTTAACGAACAAGAAGTTTAGAAATTCGTTCGTAACTTTGGCAAATATCAATGTCAAACTATGTATTTATACGGCGGGCACGGATACTGCGTTAGTTGATTAGAATTTGAAAGTGAAAAAGCCACTATTAGTGTATTTGTCGCTGTAAAAGTGACAATTGCACTGCGGCTAATGCGATTTTTTCTCGTTTTCAATCAAAAGAGTCGCCCCCTGGTGGCGTGTACATAAACCTACCAAACGGTGATCACCTGGTGTTGGTTTTTAGGTTGCCGTTAAAACAAGTTGATTTAAAACGTAAATTATTTAAATTTCTGTTAACGATGCCCAAGTTTAACAAAGAATTTTAACACAAAACCGTGAGTACGTTTGTGCAAAACCCGCGTTGATCACCGTTTGGCGGCCATAATAATAAAGTCACTAAATAGAATATTTAGTGACTTTAATAATAACATTCTACAGCGCCCCCTACAGTCGCTTGAAAACGCGAATACATGAGTTAAATTGTCTATTTAATTATAATCTGACTGTGTTAACCTGTTTTGCGACTTCTGTTACATATGTATATATGTAATGGAACTTTTCATTCGCAAAGTGAAATAAAAACAATGCGTTTCTCTGTAAAGAGATTTAAAATTGTTTATTAATAACACATATACTTAAACCTATTTATCTAATCTTACCTGTAAAGAGAAACAACTATTAAAGCTAATTATTTCACAATCACAATAAATTTTAATGCATTTTAATTTCACAATAGTAATACACACTTAATTTTAACAATAACAACTACATACTATCTCACAACCTGTCCCCGCTATTCTCTCTTGACCTCCCCTCGCCAGCATGCGTTTCATTCAAGCGGGTAAATTTAATTTTAAAAGAGTATCTTTTACATATATTATATATTCTTATTTAAAATGACCGTTAGAGTTAGTTTTTGAAATTGAAATAATTCGATAGTAGATATAACTACCCGCAGTAGGTCCAAAGAATATGGAATATATATTTGTATGTGGTTGGCAACAATGTTAATTTTAGTTGAGAACGAATGGTTTGTTGTGTTCACTGTGATCTTTGATTGGGCTGAATAATTTCGCACAAATTCATGATTGGCCCCTTAATTTTATTACAAAATAAACCAGAAATACGAAATCAATTTGATTTAATAATAAATTAAAGTAAAACCGGGAATGTCAGTATTCTTCGTAAACACGTAAGTGAACATTTCATTATTACACGTTGTCTATTTCTCTCACCAGCACTCAAGTTATCTTTTTACCGTTTTAGAAATGAAAATGATGTCGACCAAAAAACTGATTTGCAACAAACGGTATCGGATGATCAAAGTCAAGTACAAAGTGAAGCACAGGTTGCTTTGCAACAATTTTGGCCGAGGGTGATTGAGGATATTAAGGCCATTGCGACTGTACTTTTAATTTGTAATCGTAGTTATCGCAATTTCTAATTTAAAACTTTTAGATGGACTTACGACAGCAAGTTTTACCATTAGCGAGGATTAAAAAAATAATGAAACTAGATGATGAGGTTAAAATGATTTCGGCGGAAGCGCCGCTTTTATTTGCAAAGGCCGCCGAAATATTTATTCACGAATTAACTTTAAGAGCTTGGGTGCATACGGAAGATAATAAGCGAAGAACGTTGCAGGTATATGAGTATTTGCATTCATTGAATCTGAAATGATTTACCTTAACGGTTCACTGAGTTAATATTCATTAATGTGCATGGCAGTCCATATGTAATAAGTAGCATCTAGTTAAAACATTTCAGGGGTTACATTTTCTGCACTGCTCATTTATCGAAAAGTGCTATGAATGAATTAAATTATTTTACAAGGTTATTCACATTATTCGACACAGAATAATATGGCTAAACTACTACTGTAGGTAGGTCGGAGCAGTTAAAAGGTACATTTAAAAATTACCTTTACAATGTACCTATATGATATCACAAAAAAGGAAAACATCAAAGTTTTATTCGATTTATATTATTTTATTTTCGATTCCTACAAACAAAATAAATGCTATAATAGTTTCATTAAGGTTTAAATCATTTAAACCTGACAGTTTTTGGTGGTAGCAATTTAAATACAGAAAATATTTTTTTAACGATAAGAGTATCCATTAATTAAGACAAAATTATTGCTGATGATTACATCTTCCCTGTCAAAACATTTGGTAAATTATTTTAAATGGCGATAACTTTGTATTTTTTTTGTTAAAAATATAGTGCAGGGACAAATTCAGAAAAGAAACACCTGTCATAGTACGAGATACGTTATTAGAAATATATACCCTCATCTGTTATTTGACGATGACAAAGATTATAAGTTAGATAATATACAGTGTGTCTAGTTAAGTTGGCAACATATGGGAAACTTTTTTATTATTAATTTTACGAAAAAAAGTTATTCTTCATAAAAAGTTCTGCATGTTCTAAAATTTAAAATACAATCATCAGATATTAAATTTTTTCAGTCGTGTACGCGGTTTGTCAAAAAATATGAATTTTGCTCAAGAGTAAAGTACCTTTATTTTTGACAATATCGAAAATTGTTATTAAAAAAAGTTAATCAAAACTAAAAACTACATTCAAATATGCAATTACATCCTGCTAGTAAAAAATGTTTTTTTACAACTTTTTCTCCGGTAGGTAGTAAATTTGAGAAAAAGTTCTAAAAAAACATTTTTTACTAGCAGGATGTAATTGCATATTTGAACGTAGTTTTTAGTTTTGATTAACTTTTTTTAATAACAATTTTCGATATTGTCAAAAATAAAGGTACTTTACTCTTGAGCAAAATTCATATTTTTTGACAAACCGCGTACACGACTGAAAAAATTTAATATCTGATGATTGTATTTTAGATTTTAGAACATGCAGAGCTTTTTATAAAGAATAACTTTTTTTCGTAAAATTAATAATAAAAAAGTTTCCCATATGTTGCCAACTTAACTAGACACACTGTATAGGTCGATAAATTGCAAATGGGTTGCCTAGCTAAATCGGGGCCCGAGGGTGTTAAATCCGCTTTCTTTCAGAAGAATGCTCTGCATGCCTGTCTGCTACATGGAATGGCGGGTGCAACGCTCTCTGTCACTACCATCACATTCCTGGTTGCCTATATTTTAAATATTATCTTTTCAGCGCGAGCGTGGAGAGTGACAGAGAGCGCTGCACCCGCCATTCCATGTAGCAGACAGGGATGCAGAGCATTCTTCTGAAAGAAAGCGGATTTAACACCCTCGGGCCCCGATTTAGCTAGGCAACCCATTTGCAATTTATCGACCTATATATTATCTAACTTATAATCTTTGTTATCGTCAAATAACAGATGAGGGTATATATTTCTAATAACGTATCTTAGACTATCAAATGCCTTATCACTTGCTCCATCATTCCTATTCAATTTTAGGGGTTGTTCTCACAGCAGTAAGGGATGAAATCATTTCAGGTTGAAAACAATGATGAAAGTTGTCCCCATTGATATAAAAATTGACGTGTTCTTGCATTTCTGAAAAAAAAATTTTCTGGCCAGAGTCCCGTTTGTTACCTTTTTGTTGGGCCACCCTGTATTTAAATAAAACCCTCTCAATTTTTTAACTGCAGATGTGAGATTTGGTTACCTATTGAGTATTATTATTAGTTCTGGCCAATATTGAGTATCAATGTTTACTATAATCAATATATCAACTATACTGGGTGGTCCAAATTGGACACTCTCTAATGGAAACACCCTATAGAAAACATGGACCTAGGTGCCTGGAGCTCGAATTTAATGATAATATCACCGGCGCAAACAGATTTTATCAGATAGAATAATAAGAAAGTTATGGAGTATTAAAGAAATCGACCAAATTCTAGAAACACCCCCTAGCCGCCAAACAACTAGAGATAGCTGAATTCTGTTTGCGCTAGTGATTTTCTCATTAAATTCGAGCTACAGACACCTAGGTCCATTTTTTCCTATCTCTTAAAATAAAGGGTGTTTCCATAAGAAAGTGTCCAATTTGGACCACTCGGTACAGTTCCATGAGGTTGCCAAACAGTTGGAAGCGCTAATGTTCATCTTTCATGCTTTGATTAATAGTTTGTTAGTGCCTTCTAGTGCTTCAAAAAGCTTTCCAGTGAAATTTACTGGAAGGGTGCAGTAAATCAGTGTTGCTGCTTGGTTCATGACACAATTTCCAAAACAAGAAATGAAATTTACCTTACGTATGTCTTAATGATTGAAACATTTTCCACAACCCATTAGATAAATGGAAACTATTTATACATAACTAATGTGTACATACTAATATGCACAAATAGTATTACTTAGTAGAGAGGTGGGGATATTTAATTATTATTAAAAGTTGAAACTTGCTAGGACGTGGTATGCATCATAAATTTTATTTTATTTGTAATGTAAATTTATATTCTTATCGGTAAATTCTTTTTGCTGGTTCGAAGTTGGCTTTATTTTTGAGTCTGCTGTCATATTTGAATCATTTCTTGGTTATTAAGTAATTCAGTTAATTAGAAAGTTTTTAAAGCACTTATAAAAAATATAAAACAGTTTGTCTTATTGGTAATTTTTGTTGCTATCGTGAATAGTTGGCTGGAACATCATGTATGCTATATTTCCTTGTTGTTAACGAGGATGCATATAAAGTGTTTGCAGCACTCAAAATATAATAAGCTAAATTTAATTGCTTGTGAAACGTCAAGCCAGCATGAACCTATAGCGGCAACATCTTAAAGCACTAAAAGGTACTAATGCAGCACTAATGAAAACCTCAAAAGCGGCCGTCAGGGATTCCAACTTTTTACTAACTTCACAGACTTCAACTATAATGAATAATGTAGACTATGTTGATATTTTTGTCACCACAGAACATGATATAGAATCCATCACGATAGACAGTTTTTACACAGATTGTTTGGTTTTTTTTTACGACTAAACTATATTTTTTCATACCGGCCACCGTGTTATATTTGAGCGCAAAATTTCCTAAATTCATGTTAAATATTTGCAATATTGCATTTCATACATTGCTATTTCAAATTAAAAATATTTGGGAGCAAATAAAAATTTCCATATAACAAAGAAACTGTCATTTGAAATCATGCTGCCGTTTTTTGTTAACCATGGAATCCTGGATGTATAAGGCATTTTATAGACTTCGAATAGAGAACTCATATCGAGAACGCTGAGGAAAAGGTGAATAGTAGAGCTTACAATACCGGAAGAAATTTTGAATACCGGTTTTCGGTATTCAATCAAGTGAATCCCGGTATTGATACCGGTATTGACTTTTTTTACTGCTAAAGCTATAAAAGAAAAAGAAAAAACGCATAGCTTAGAAATTTAAAGTTCAAAATTCCAAATTCAAAGTATTCAAGTTATTCAAAGAAATAAATATAAAATGTAAATCAAATAAATCCACATAAAATTTAAAAATTTCGTATTCAAAATAGAAATTTGAAATAAAAAATTGAAACTCCAAATATTAATGCTAATGAATCCTAAATTATAATTTGAAAATTTGAAACGCAAAATATTACTGCTTACAGTTTAAATTAAATTCAAAATTGAATTTCGAAATAATGAACTCGCAATATTATAATTTTGTAAATTCATAGTTCAAAAATTAAAATGTAATAAAGAATAATTGGCAGTGCCAATTGACGTAGTAATTTCTCCGAACACAAGAAGACTTCGGATTTGACCGTCCTGTTTACGATAGTACATTTCATGTTTTAGTAATATCGCATAGTCACGGCCTTCTAAGCTTTGTAATCCCAGCGATATTCAATTTTTTGACACATGCTGCCAAACGATTCGTTTTAAGTACTATGTGTGACACTGTGACACATAAAGTCGCACTAGAATTGACCAAGGAATATACAGGGGGTTCCATTAAAAAAAATCCAATTTTGATATAAATCATCCTGTATAAACTTTGCGATTCAAGTGAAAATATTTTAGATTTCTAGCCTTACACAGTCATCCATCCACACATTATTGGCCCACCCTGTATACATACAACATTTTGTACTAGTTCTAAATATCATTAATCCAAAATATTTTCTACTAAAATAAAATAAAAGCAATACCGAAATACCGGTATTTACGTATGAATACCGGTTTTAAATACTGCATCAATTTTGTCCGGGATCCTGGTTTTCGAAATTCCGGTATTGTAAGCTCTAGTGAATAGATACAAAGATAATAAGAGGAATACATTGGATAAATGAGAAACTTTGTTAGAACAAAACATGAGAAACCAGCATGTTTGGAAACCATAAAGGGAGTATTAAGGCATGGGTGTATCCTAAGTCCACTTTAATTCGCAATAGTGCTAGATAAGCAACAATAGAGTACGCCAACGGCATGTGATATTGTTTATTCCCAGTTCCTTGTCCACACTTTTGCCTTGCTTATTGTGTCTATCACTTCCCCGTTTGTTATTGTGTTTGTTTATATTCTGTTCCTTTCTGGTTATGTTCTGCTGGGCTTTGTCTTGTTTCTTTTCCTCCCTCACAGCCTTGTGTTTCTTTTTGTTTCTAACTGTATTCTCCACTTTTGTTTTTTCTTAATTACGTATTTAATTTCGTCATTTCACCACTAGTGTGTCCTATTTTGCTTCTTATTTGAGATTTTAGTCATACCATTTGCTTTCTTTGTCGTTCCATAGTTCGTCTGGGGTCTTCTCAGTTCCTGTTAAATTTCTTGATAGTTCTCCTTTATCTGTGGTTCCTTCAATTTAAAACATCATATCTTTTTTTTTAGTTACTTTTCTTTTTATGATTTCCATTATCACTTTTCACGGTTTCTTTCACACTTTTGATATTGCCTCTTAGTTCTCTGCTCACTAAGAAATGGTCTACTATCAATTCATTTTCTCTACAAAAGTTTAGTATTCTTTTTCCGCTTTAATTCCTTGTACATACTATTAAGATTTGTTTATCTTATCTTTAATTTTTCAAAATATTTGAATAAACTACAATTTTCTCGTATTAAATATTATTTCATAAATGACCATTGCATATGGCGTCCAATAAAATAAGAAGTGTCTTGTTAATAAGGAATAATTATTAGTTATTTTATTTAATAATTTTTTGATTTGTGTTATCACTTAAAAGTCGCTGAAATCGTATATGGTAATTTATATCTACAAAGTAGAGTTATGTTTATAATTTTTACAGCGCAATGATATTGCAATGGCAATCACAAAGTTCGACCAATTTGATTTTCTTATCGATATCGTACCACGAGATGACATTAAACCAAATAAACCGAGAGATGAGAGCGGACGACCTGCTGGAAGTTCCGATCAGGTAAATAATAGTTAGTTACCAATAAAATGAGTAAATAAAACATGGATTAGGTTCACTATTATTTACAACTTGCTCAACAAGCTCAACAACAATTGCAACAACTACAACCTAGTACATCACCTTCCGCCAATACAACGAATTCAGCCGTTACACAGAATGCTATTCAAATTGTTCAACCTCAAGTGCAAGCTGTTCAAGTGAATTCATTAGAACAGGTAATTCGTATTATACAGACAACGTAATAGAGGTTATAGAAATTTTGGAAATTGAATAGCACAAAATCTACTTTATTGTCTACTAATATTTATCGTAAGGGCTATTACGGATTTATGTTGCATCCTGTATATAAAACAAATAGTAACTTAATAGAAACGGTGGCAGTGAATGATGGGTTTGTTTTCTATAAGGTTACTATTACGATCGACAAGTTGCACAACAGTAATTGAATCCAACAATACAATCGGCTCAATTATAACACAATCTACCTAGTATTTCATTTATATTGCAGTGAATATCAATCATTGCTTAAGTCTGTTCAATCATGAGCCGGTTCTGCTATTAAAATTTGTTTTAGATTATCTTGCAAAAAGGAATTTTTTTTTTAAATCTAGTATCTCGGAAACGGTTGATTTTAGGAATAGGGAAACTGGATACAAGTCCACAAAAATGTTACATAGAATCGAAAATCGGACTAATATACAGGGTGTACCGAAAAGATTGGTCATAAATTATATCACATATTTCGGGGGTCAAAAATGGGTTGATTGAATCTCACTTACCTATATACAAAAGTGCACACAAAAAGAGTTACTGGGTGATTTAGTTAAAAATTTAAATACATTTTTTTAACATTGTGCTCTAAAAGGGTTTAACGTTAATTTATGAAAATTTATACGAAATACTAGTACCTAGACGATAACCAATAAATTCGAAACCCTCGCATTCAATTATTTTTATTTATTATGGAATTTCAGAGGGGAATAGCACGTACCTCTTTTAACCCCCAACTTTTTTTAGGGTTATAATTTAACAAAATATGGAACCCAACGTCTATTCTTAGATTTTTGTGTCTCTTTGTATTTCTTTGCAAACATTTTAGTTTGGAAGGCACCCTGTGAAATGTCAATTTCAAAATATTGAATATTTAAACTTTAGATTTTCACAAATACATATTAAAAACTTCTTTATTATTAAATTACAATTTATAAACAAACAAGATAGTTACCTTAACTCAACAAGTGTTCAATATGATTTCAACAAGGAATACCGAATGTTTTGAACAATAAAATGTTTTTGTTGAAACTCGTTAATTTGTAAAATTCGGTTCAATTGATCCTCAGTGAAAAATGATCCGATTAAAAAAAACTGTTATATTCATCTTATTGCCAGTTACAACCATAGAGAAAAGAAAGAAAAGAGAGGTGCCAATACCATACAATTATTTCACATCAAGTTAGAGCGCCCTCGTTGAGCCCTTACCAAACTAATATTTAAATTCGTCGGTAATATAGTGCATCTTACTTATCATTTGTCAAATAACTCTATATTAAATTTTAGGTTATTGCTCATAATAAATGTACATTTATGAAATATACTTACCATCAGGTGTATTAAGTTTCGATTTTCTGACTTTTACCTCAGTCTTCTGTGCCGGAAAAGGTTGTGAGTGAAATTTAAAAGTCACTCACAGTCTTTTTCGGCACAGAAAATTGAGGTAAAATCCCAAATTAAATTGGAATAAGTCATAAAATCGAAACTTAATACACCTGGTAAGTACTTACATTTCATAAATGTACATTTATTATGAGCAATAACCTAAAATTTATGTTGTACATTCAGCAGTAACGTAGTAGATTTTAAGCTTAATGACTTTGATTTTAATAAATATATAAATATGAAACTTTTTAACAATAACTTTTAATACAAAATACAATTCCTTCAAATGAAAAATATATAAATCAACAACCTTCTTTTTTTTTCTTATTTACATGTATGATTATTTTAAATTAAATAATCATCAAATGATAAGTAAGATGCACTATATTACCGACAAAATTAAATTTTAGTTTGGTAAGGGCTCAACGAGGGCGCGCCAACTTGGAGTGAAATACAGTGACTCTATTACAAACAGTGATGACAAGCGGCGATTATCCGCCATTAAGAGGCAAAATTGTGGGCGGGTTTATATGAACTCAACGGTGGTATCCTAGCAACGTTCTAAATCCAAATAAAAATCACACGTAAACACAGTCAGGCCGCCATTAAGATGCAAAATATACCACGGCCAATCAAAATCGACACCACGCTTGTCGTCACTGTTTGTAATAAAGTCACTGTAGAGTGAAATAAAGTCACTAAATATTCTAAAGTACCGCAACGTTCGCCATTTTGGGGTTAAAATTTTGGCGGCAATTTCAAATATTGAAGACCTAGTCGCTAGAAAATTTAATGACTTTATGAAGTGTTTGGTAAAAACTAAACTAACATTAGATACTTATCAATATATTTCTTAAAAATTAGTTGTCATTGTTATTAAAAGGTACAGTTTAATTGAAAGATAAAAAATTTGGAACTTTGATACGTTTTTAAAATTGACAGTTTATTTTGTCGTGTTAATACTTCATTTAGAATCGTTATTTAAATCACAGAAAAGGATAACTAAAAAATACAGCAAGTAGTGTGTAAGAATAAGAAGACGAGCCTGTCTATGGGAAAACTACAAGTTTATGATGTTTTTCAAATTGCCGCGTTTCAAACCAAGTGTCAAACGTCAAACTTAGTAATATACCCTGTTCAAGTCACCAGCCGTTGCACGTCATAGCTTAAAACTTACTAAATCAATGACGTGTAATCAGCGTTGTCAAATGTACGTGTTGTCAGACTGACATTTTTAGGTTAGGAAGAAATAGATACTGTATACCTATGTAATAATAAAATACAACAACTAATGTAGACATAAACAAAATAAGAGTATACTGATAGGTACTGTTTTTAGTAAGGCAATTTAAAAAAAAATAGCTGAAGTGCGTACCGGTGAATTTAAAAAAGTAAACAAAACTTGACGTGACAACATCGAGATATTTTATGAGTTTATATTCGCACTACGTTTTAAGTTGTAAGTACGAACTGCAAAGTGTGCGACAAGGATAAAATATGGTCGCTAACCCTACACGATTAATGACTTTTAATACCAACTGTACTTACGATGACATTTTGGCTTTAATGCAAATTTTATTAAAGTTGCTTAGTAAATTATAATTATAGTATTGGTACACGAATAATGACGTGCAACGGCTGGTCACTTGAACAGGGTATAGTTAAATTTTAGACCAATGATCTAAGAGTAAAATACTAATTTTCATCGTATGTCAAACACAGATGTCATTTTTCCGCCATTTTGGGGTTAAAATTAGCTTTCTCTCTCTAACTCATTGGAACATAAGGTTGCGGTACTTTAGAATATCTAGTGACTTTAGAGTGAAATAATCGTATGGTATTGGCACCTCTCTTCTCTTTTCTCTATGGTTACAACTTTCATTTGGAAAAAAATCCAGTCCCATTTAAAAAAATAGCCGCCATGACGAAATTTCTAAAGTGGCGCCATCTACAATTACATTGATAATGTCATCATCTTTCACTCAAAGCCATAAAACTTTTTGTCTGAAACGTTTTTTGAAAAAACTTCTCCTTTCCGAGATGTTCGCGTGTATCACTTAAAATGGTCTACGCTGTATAATATAGTGTTGTTTAGGTTCAGAAAAAATGTTAAGTGTCGTTTTCTCATACTCGCCGCCACAGATAAGTTATATAGCAGCAAGTATTGGAAAAGGACACTAAAACATTTTTTCTGAAACCAGACATAACACTGTTTATAACATACATATTTTTTGGAAGTTTTCTATTTACAAAGTGCCACATTGAACTAATGTTACAGAACAACACTGCGACAGCAACCACTACAACATCTACAGCGCAACCATCTGTAGTTATCCAAAGTCCAACTTCTCCACAACCAGCTAATGGGAACATTCACATTGTTCAACAAATTGTAACACCTAGTGGAGAAATACAACAAATTCCTGTAAGTTCTATAGTTTTTTTTCATTTTGATCTAAAATTGGCGGTAGTACACAATCCATATAAATACTGAAGGTTAAGCACCACTTGACCAGATCAGAAAGTCTCTCCCTGTAACCTCTGCATCTTGTTTCAAATACCATAAAGAATATGATTGCACCTAAAATTAATTTCAGATACAGTTGACTCCTCAACAACTTCAAATGATAAGAATGCAGTTACAAAGTAACACCAATCAACCGCTCATCATTCAAGCAGCTCCAATACAAACAATTCAACCACAAGTTATACAGGTTCGTAAAACGGTACTAATTAATCTATTCATTAATGAAACTTTGCAGGTTTCACAACAAAATTCGAATGCTCAGCCAGTTTACTTAACTGAAAACAACGGAAATACGGAGAGTGAATAATAAATAAATAGTTTATAAATTGTGTAATAGCTTTGAAAAATAGTTACTACGTTCATTTCAATTGTATGTACTGTAAGTTATTTTACACATAATTTTAATAAAATGTATTTATTAAATCGTGTGTTATTGCAACATTTCTATAACATCGAGCTTACTTTTAAAGTAAGTACCTAATTGATTTTTGAATTATTTTTGAAAGAATACCACAACTATTTTTTAATTTTACAAAAATTCTTTCAAAATGAAAAGTATGAGACATTATTTAGCATTGTTTACAAAGCATAGTGAATCATGTGCAGTTGCAGTTATGATTGATCCTATTTATAGTTTTCTTTGCACAAATTTATATAACACTACCACAGTATAAAGATAATACCACCATTGAACTGCACGCTATACGCAACTGGAAGGGATACGGCGTATTCCAATGCATTGTAGGCGTTGAAGCCATGCTTGCCTGACAAGCACAGATGACGACTGGGTATTTCTGTCGCTTTCTAACTTGTTGCGTTAGTAGGACAGACGTCTTTTAACCGCGTATTTTCCATAGTTTGAAAGGTGTAAAATAATATTTGAATGGGATTGTGAAATTTATTTAATCAAAACACGATGGCGAATTGTTGTGTTGCATACGGATGTCCTAATTTAGCCGATAAACGGAGTATTAAACAATTTCATGGGTGAATAAGTCTTGTTTTAATACAAATTTTATCGAACATTATTTGCTATCGTTGTCAACGCAACTTATACGTTTTGTTTTTAATAAATAACATAACGTCATAACGTGTAATTTTTCCGTGCTCGATAAAAGGCCTAGCAATGAAGTGAAGAAAAATATAATAGTGCGCGTGTTTTAAGTTCTGTTCAGAATAGGCGGATTTTCGGAATAGCGTGGTTCTACCGTATTTTCAAAGACAAGCAATGTAGCAATTGCATAATTTTTGTCTGGTGAATTCTTAGATCATATATACTCCAATGATCTAAGGGTGAATTAGTCAATTTAACAATTTAATAGTTCATAACAATTAGTAGAAAATAGCACCAAACTTTATATAAGTAACTTTTTTTTACTACAAACGAAATAACTGAATTAATTTTGTAATGTTCCGTAAACGCGTCTGTATTCTCAATATGTATGTGGAGCGTCACAAAAATTGTAGGTATATATCTCATGATAAAACATTGATTTATTTAATTGTAAACGTTTTGTTGACTTGGATCACAATGGATGTATGACTGGTGAAAGAGATAACCATCAACGTATTTTTACCTGACTTACTTACATTTTATTCTCCGTGTTATCGTTTATATAATAGATATGACGTTACATGCGAAAGAAAGAGACAGAAATACCCAGTCGTTGAGGGTTGCCTAACTTTGCTGTGGCTTCAGTGTCGCTTATGGACGTTTCCTTTCTAGTTGCGTATAGCGTACAGTTCAATGACTACCACCCACTGAACTCAATAATATATGGAAGAGCAAAGCCGTTGAAATCAAATGAGATGCGCGTGAAAAAGTGTGCAAATTTGAAGAAAATAATAAGGTCGAAAATCGTTTAACTACGGGGCTTACGCGTTTGCGCAGTGGAAAATACCGTTAAAATGCATCATGTGTTGAAGTCAATGAACTCTACCTAATAAATTGAAGTTGGGTTAGAAAATTTTACGTGGTTTGTATTCGTGAACAAGTGGATTAATTTGATTTATAAACGTTACAAGGGAGAAGGGTTTACAGTGGGTGTTATGGAGGTCGTGATTAAAATACAGTTTTAGATAATATATAACAGCTGTTTTATTTGTATGACCTTTAATTTATTACGGCGCATGATCGGGAGCCCCGTGCGCGTATTCAATTTGTATCACTTAAATTTACAACTTTGCTCTTCCATATATAATAGAGTTCAGTGCTACCACCCCACACTACTTGACTACTGTATGTACTTTGAGTGTAAACCACAGACCATTAGGTTAGTGGTCTGTGGTGTAAACATTAAAATAAAAATACCAAGCAGTGGCGTGTCACATTTGTGTACCTTCTTTTCATGTGTACATATTAACATATTGATTTAATTAATTTAATTATAGTATTATTTAGTATAGCTTTTAATTGTAATAAATTGTGTATTTACGTAAAATAGGTTCTTTGAATTGCTTTGAATAATATATCATTAAAATATACATTGTGCACCATGCGACGCCCATGAGGTAAAAGAACGCGGGAATTTGAATACCATAAACTCGTATTTTGCGAATAGGCGAGCCTGTATACGATTGGTTAAATTTTTACCCGAATTTGGGATGGGTATGTGCGTTGGGTTGCATATCACTTTATGTTTACATTCTTGTCCTAAAAGTATTTCAGGCGATTGAAAGACGGAGATACAAGAATTCGTTTCTCTAAAAGGTCTTACAACGTTGCCATAACTAGTTTAGTGTTTTCAAAGATGCAATCACAAACCACTAAAAATAGACTGTCCACTCTGCTATAGGAAAATAGTTGGTAGAGAAATGCGGGTGTTGACTTCACAAGAGGAAAGGGGATTTGTAGGTTGGTTAACCTGTTCACAAAATTAGTTGGTACTGAGAACAAATTATAAAATTAAATTGGCAGCTGATTCAAACGAAGCGTATAGCCCCTAGAAACACATAGTACCGACAACGTTTGATCTTGCCGACTGGAGCAAAATTGGTTGGTAACAATGGTAACACTAAAAAATTCCCTAAGCGGATGAAGTGCGTGAATAGAAAGCGATGAGAAAGCGCAACAGCGCAAGCGCCACATGTGTTTTTTCGCTTTTATTGTTTTCTCTATTTGTTTACATTGCAATCTTTCCATCTGAAAATTTCCGTAAATAACATGTAAATTGTAAATTATTATAAGTGCGAGGTTGCTTTACAAGAGGTTGCACCAGCAGTGGCAAAAACGGGCAAAGTTTATTTAGAATCCCTGCGAACCTTAGTAGTGGTTTGTGCCTTAGTAGGACAAAAACATGGTTAACCTCACTTTCCCCTTATAAACAAAAATATATAAGTTATTTGTGTAACGACAGGCCGTGAAGCTGAACTATTGAAGCTGTAACAAAAGGTAATGAGAGGGCCCGATTAGTCTGAAAACGGCTGTGAAGACATTTTCATAAATTTTCTAGGTTTAATTATTGAATTAACATTCCATGAATGGTTCAATTAATCACATTAGTTATGAAAATTTAACCTCAAATAATAAATCATAACATTTGAAATTAGCGTCGATTGCCTTAGGGAGTTTTCGTATTTCAATGTTGATGTCAGGTTTGCTCCAGCTTGTCGGTACTATGTGTTTCTAGGGGCTATAACGAAGCGATAAGCGTTTGATTTTATGGCGGTATTTTTCGTTTAAAATATGTGAAGTAGTGTACATCAGCGTCACATAATCGTTCATTATTGGGTTTTGCGTTTATATTTTGTTGTTTATTACTTATTGACTTATTGTGTATTAAAGTTTATAGTTTTCTGGTAAGTTTTTAAACATGCGTACCTACCTATATTTACTTTCGCTATTTGTTAGAATTAAGAACATAACATGGTCACCACATGTAATAGTAAGAATAGGAATAGAAAAGTCCGTAGATTTAAAGTTTCCGAACCCACAACATTTATGTTTAAAGCCCATTTTTAACAAATGGGTTGAATTTATTAATGGAGAATTTAAAAATTGGACATGGGTTTCCCTTTATAAAGTGACATTATTGAAGACTTCAGCACAATTTTATTACGTAATGATGCATTTCCAATATATAAAGTAAGCTTGATACAATATTATTTTTTTAATTGATTATATTTATGAGTTTCATATGAGTCTTCATATCCACATTTATTTCAGGATTATGAAGAAAAAACTGTTGCTGAACGTTCCAAAAGTGTTGTTATGCCAGCATCGCATTGTACAATTTCACCGGCAGTCCGGCAGATAGTAGAATAGGTACTGTTGTCACTGTTATATATCATGTAAATTGTAACTAAATGTAAACATAACCATAAATAGGATTTTATTAAAACAATAACCTTACTTTATTTCAATTCAAATTTTCCCACAATAAAGCATTAACCAATAAGGTGCTGTGGGCGTCACTTTTCCTCTTGTGAAGTCGCCATCCTGCATTTCTCTACCAACTATTTTTCTATAGAAATGGACAGTCTATTTTTAGTGGTTTGTGGATGCAATACAGAATACAGGTAACGTTAGGTGTTTTCTTTTTGCACGTTGCGGTAGACTTAAGTCAGCTCTGTCAATAACACACCATTTGTTTTATAAAAATAATTTGACTCCGTTCTCAATAACCGAATAACCCTATTCATTTTAAAAGCTTTATTTAAGTTTTATATTAACCTGAGGCAGAAATGTCTACATGACGCAAGGCACTTTAATCACGTGATGATTGTAACTTTACCTAACCCTGTGGTGATGCAAAAAGAAAACACCTATTATCTTTGAGTGTTAATCCCTTATTATTAAGCAGATTTGAATTGTATACACCTGACAAAATTTCATTTGAATTAAAAAGGTGTATTTGAACCCAAACAAGTCCGCAAGCAAGAAAATCAAATGAATGGACAGGTAAATGGGCAATGAACTGTACAGGTACGTAGTATCACAGAGTACCCTATACTCTGTGGTAGTATAGAGTTCATTGGGTAAATGTCACAACACCGTAAAATAAAAATAGTAAAATTTTACAGGGAACTGTTTTTTTCGAGTTACGTTACTTGGTTAGTCCTCTACTAGGGGGCCGACAGTAGCGCTCTACTACAGAGTCATACTGACTCTATAAACTCTTTAGTCAATGCTCTTATATAGAGTACCGCAATTGACGCCATTTTGACTCCAGAAAAGGGCGGGAAATTTGAATTGAAGAAAAGGTATTGGTGTGATAGAAAAATTATTACAACTGACAGCTGACAACTGACAACAGCTGATCCTTGACAAGACACCCTTAATATGCAGCCGCCATTTTAGCTCCAAAGTAACGCCCAAACCAATTGCGGTACTCTCTCTATATAGGGACTCTACTCTACTACAGAGTCAGTATTAATCTACTGACTGCTCTACTACTGACTCTGCTCTAAAGCGGCGGAGTAACTTTTATCATAGCGCTGTTTTGTAAAGGACATTGCTTCTCTTGCCTATTATACACTCTTTGGTACTAGCATTGAATAATGATATTCATATTCGTTATTCAATGGTACTAGCACAACCTTCTATATTTCACAAGGTTGTGGTACTAGTTACATTTTAGTAAATCATATAATCGTCTCCAGTATCCATATCCTTGTAATACATAGGTATGCAACATTTATACCTTGCAGCCATTAGCATTAATTTGTAAGCTTATACAACCTGTACATATACTTGCACAAAAAAAGGAGTAATGAAAAAAATTTATTAACCAGAAATAAAGTAATATAGATATAAACAAAATAGAATTTCTACAATAATTTTCAATAACTCAATTCACACATGAGGAACTTAATTGTACCTTAGTTGTAGCGTAGGTAAATAAAATATTTAACTGTTTGGAAATAATACTTAGAATATATACAAATAGAAATAATTAAATAATACTTTAATGTCAAGGTAATTGTCCAAACATTTTTATATACAGCAATATAATATATAAGTATACTGATTGAATCACTTTGGTAAGAAATATGGAAACCGTAATACATACAACCTTAATTTTCAATATAATAACAATCATCCTACACCTTAACTTAAAATTTATATAATTAAAGACAAAAAGTAATTAAAAAAAAATGAATTTTATCAAAATGTTAACTTCATATCAACATTCCTGTGTTAAAGTACGAAACGTATAAGTAAATTAATTCGAAAATGACTAGAATTCTTCATGCGCAATTGCAAATTAAGTTGTACAACCACAAAAGTAGTCATTCATATCAAACATATAATTTGAGTTTAAAAGAATTATTAACGAGAAAAAATTAATTATACATATACCTTGTTTCGATATTTTTGTAGTTCTTAGAAACAGATTTTGTTGAATTGGTGATAAAAACATCTCATGTATCTACTACAGATGATTTGGTGTCTAATGTGCGTTAATAATTTAATTTGAATATCCATGAAGCTATTACTTTTACGGGTGTACAGTTTAAAATATAGTACAACAATCTTAAAACAATGGTAACTTGTAAAGGTACAGAGTGCTACAATAAGAAATGTACTAGGTAAATTAAGAATTTTAAAACTTAATTCTATTTCCTAAAGTTTTGTAACCAGTGAGAAAAGAAGGAAAAGTAAAGTTGTCATTACTTATTTTTTTACACGTAAATATAATGTAAGTACTTAATATTTCACTTATATACAGTAAGGCAACATTAGACAATTTTGTTATTGGCACACTTGGCAGTCAGATGCACTTCTTGCAAAATTAATTTTTTGCTGCCCAAATAGCATTCTATATATTACTATAATAACTTTTAATACATATATACACTATAAATATTGCGTAAATTTATAATTAGAAAAATACTGACATTTTAATAAAAAACAAGGAGCACAACTAAAATGCAAATTTAGTAAATATATTACAAAGGCGAATGAAATCCTGAAATATTTATAAACTATGCAAACACAACAAATTTTTACAGATACAGGATTTACATTCTGAAATATTATCTTCATGTCACAACCTAGAAAATGATTAACACAGTGCTTTGTGTCGTAACATTGTTACGACCATATCCCTATAATGTCAAACTCTTCTAAGTTATGAAACATGAAATAATCAACAACCAATAAAAATACTATTTGAAACTCCTACTACCTAATGGTGTTCAAAAGTTACAAGTTTCACTAATCAAATTATATGAGCGATCGATTAATCCAGATTTGTTTTAAGTAATACATTCACATGGGCAATGAACGTGGTTCACTAACAACAAGACAAATTAAGTTATTTTGTCTTTTATAACTAACCAAGTTACGAAAATGTATTATTATTAAATTAATATATATCTGGCATGGAAAATATCACAAAAACTAGTCTCTGTCCTTAATCTATCAAATTAATTTAAAAATGGGTGTAAAATCCTATGTGATGATGAAAGTTTACCAGAATGGGAATTTAAAACTTTGAAAATTCAAAAATTTCAAGGAAAATAATGTAATTACGATGCAACTATTGAGACAAAATATCAAAGTTATGAAAACTGGGACAGCCAAAGCGTCAAAAAGACAACACTGCTAAATAAAAATAGCTTCTTGCTATTGGCTATCAAAATAGTGTGGCTACATGGCGCTGGAGGATGTCCTGATTATCCTACCGGTTGATATAACAACTCTGGGCAAGATACACAGATTGAACAAGGGCATATTATCAACAAAAATCAAATTCCTAAACCCAAAACACAAAAAGGTAATTGGTTGTCTTAAAAATTTACCAGGAAGAAACCTGACACACTACATGTTTGTAAAGTTGCATCTCAAAATGGTGGGTCCCCAAATATACTGACATGTATTTGTACCCGTAAGTTTTGTTGTAAAAAGATTACCATCACTTTTCACAGTAAAGTAAATTACACAAAATGTGCATGAAACATTAAAAAAATTTAAACAATAATACAAAGGGAGATGAGGAGTAAATTAAACTACTATTATAGGAGACATAAGAATGAGAAAGTTATTTTAAAATTTTGAGAAAGGCTAGTAGGAATCAGAAGAAGAAATTAATCAAATAACAGAATGAAAATAGAAATTTACAGCAGCTGCCTAAAGTAGCAGTAAAGCAAAGTATAAAGGCTTAAGTAGTAGCAAGCAATGAGGAACAAAAAAATAGTAACACTATGGCCGCTGCTGACCCAGACTCAGAACTTGGCTAGTCAATGTCAAATGTCATGTGGTCCTATGTTTGTTAAAGTATACCGAATTGGTTCTTGTCTTAGACAAATTGTTGTGTTGTCATCTAAACAGATCTGTTGTTGTTGTTGTCAGATCCACTATGCTAATACTCAGTATTAAACAATACTATGTCAAGCCAGTGGCATAAATAAGGGAGGTTATCAATCACCCCCCCCCCCCAGAGGTTAATAACTCGAAAAAAAAAATTCCGGGGGAAGGCCCCAGGTCGCCCATCCAGCAAGGTTTTGCAGAGTTGGTATTCCACACCCCCGGTGGCGTCAGATTCGTCACACCCCAAATTCAAATCCTATTTACGTCACTGTGTCAAGCTGTTTATCTGTTTGGCTGTTTACCTGTTTAGATGACAACAACAATTTGTCTAAGATAAGAACCAAGATCGCGCTTTAACAAACATAAGGACCTCATGACATTTGACCTTGACTAGCCAAGTTCAGATGCTGATCCAAGAGGGGCCGGCATAGTATTACTACTCAAAAATTTTCCATGGCAGTTAACAGTAAATGAAGCAGGTAAAGATATTAGAGACATTGATTGGTACCTACGAGAATTCATGTCTGCCAAACAACATTTTCAATATCTTGTTAAAAGATTAAAATACAAATCTGTCCAACCAGCAGTGAGTTGACTCTAGTACAGTAAATAATAGCAATGAAGTCTTGGAAGATAAATTTTTCTAAAACCAAAAACTGGTTTAAGGGTCGAAAGCACTGAATTTCAACTAGAACAGTAACATTTCCCTCTACTATAGTACGAAATCGATCCAAAAGAAGATCGTGAATGTGGAGGGTCTAGCCTGCTCACTTTGTTTCATTGGATTAGGCTCATTACGTTTTATCAATTTTGAAAGAAGTTCAAAACATGGTAATGGTGCCATGGTTCTATACTAAATAAAGAATATTTAAGAAATTGTTGTTAGTGAGAAAATGATGAGAGTAATCCCCTCCCCAAAGTTATGTGAGCGAAGTCATACCCAGGACTGTTTTTTGATTGTATGATTTGCCAAACATTTAATTACAATTTTGAAGAGCTATTAAGCTTTTAGTGTAAGTAATCAATGAGAAAGTTGCATTATGTACCAAAGTAAATGTTTTCTGGACTCTGTATGAAATAAGAAAATGTACTTAAAGTAAAAACAATCAAAAATCAACAGTTAATAATTATAGCTGTTAGGTATTATGTTTCTTTTATCGCTTTTTTAGCACAAAATGGAAGATGTTCTTATCTTGTGCTCTGTCGGAAGATAAAGCTTATAAATTTATATCACTGTTTTATTGACGTTATACATTTAAGCTTTTGATTCATGTATGAAGAATAAATTATGTAGATAACAAAGCAGCCATTCGATTCGTTCTAATATTGTTTTCCACAGAACATTGCCATGTGAAAATATTAAGTATTCACATAAAATCCAGATCACTCAAACAATATTTGGTAGGCACAATTTTCTATAACAGTTATATATTTTCAATATTTAATGTATCGATGTTATTTCCTCAAACTTTAATGAAGGCCACTCAAACTTTAGCCCCTATTCATGAATTTTCTCTCACAATGCACCATTAAAAAATTGGTCCCGCAGATGTGCAACATGCCGACACACCTAACTACGTTTTGTTTTATCAAAAACATCAATAAGAAGTTGTTCATAATCAATTTAAAAATTGGCAAATATTACTGTGGACTCAAAATCAGTAATACTACTACAAATAGTACCGGCCTGAGCAGAATAAAAAATTTCGCAAACCATAACTTACAGCAGGATTGTAATTTCTTGCATTCTCCTACTACTACATTGTAACATAATTTACGAGGAGTCATTTAGAAAATTTGATATCAATGTAAAAATTTTGTATCAAAAGATGGCATTCTTCTATCATTCCAACTTTCTACTCAGACCAGCCATTCAAAATGATATTTTATTATGATTTAGTCGAAAATATCGTATAGTTAATAGAAACCTTTGTGGACGATACAGTTGTTACGTTTAATAACCAGTGGCATAATTTACATCTAGTACCATAATAACAAAAAGTAGGTACTTATTTAAACAGAGACACAGGATCAGGAGCTCGATAAATTGTGAGTATGATTTACCTGTGTATAGGTCTTACTATAACCTGGCTTATCGAGATCTATAGTTCCAATATCGGTTATTTCTAAAGTTTTAGTACGCGTTGACGGATGGCAATAACGGTAATAAATCAATAGAAACATTATAGCTAAAAGAAATGCACTTAATTGGGCACCCGCAGCTCCGTAATACAAAAATGGATTATCTTCTGAATTATTTGCTACGCACCTAAAAATGTTGTGTTAAAAGAAACAGGTAGGGTAAATCATTCAAATTGACTTACCACACAACTAAAGCTCCAATATTTTCCATAAAGCAAACAAGATAATAGGCTAGATAGATATATCTTGTTGGGCCATCGCGTGGTGATATAAATGCTATTACATATGCAAGACCCAAAGCCGCCGAGAATAACAATTCTTCACATCGATTACTACATGCTGCCGTTTGATGTTGGCTTAGAGCTAGCCAAATTGACATAACACCCCAATGTAAAGCACATACAATTCCCATCCAAGTTGGAAAGATGGAAGCGAGAAGGCTTAGGGCTAATATTCTTGCAACTAAAAAATATATATTGTGAAAATTGTAATAGGCATGTTAACATTATATATTTATTAATAAATAGTAAAATTGTAATATAACTATTTTAATCAAAAAACATTTATACAAGAGTTGTACTTTACTCATCCAGTAAAGTCTATACATACTGGAACGGGTGCTACAATAAATTCAAAATTTGTGTCGGGAGTAGGAGAAAAAGGGTCACTTTCCGTGTCCTTCCCATGTCTGCAAGTTTTTAAACATAGGTACATATTTCATAATTACTTTCTAATAATAAATTTAAGTTAAGTATTTATATAGAGATTTTATAGGTAATAAACCCTTGAAATGAACGTATATTGTAAATAATGGTTGGTTTTTCTTAGGACATTTATACATTTATTGATGTATACATACATTTCATCTTTTATAAAAATTTTACTTTATCAACTACTGTCGGCGCAAAAAGTATATATACTCAAGTTTGAAGCTGAGTAAAAAAATAACCATTGGGCTGATTCGAATGAGCTTGGTATCAAATTAAAGCCTATTTATTTCTACGTTATTTAGAAATAACTTTTTTTTAAATGCACTTTAAGGGCCATTTCTACGGCCAAACGATGCAAAGTGCCCGTTTTCGGGGTTTGCGACACGCTAGCTAAGATTAGAGTTACATAAAAACAAAACTACTCGCTCAAATAGAACGAAATTTTAGTATATTGTTAATATGACTGTAACCATTGTATTATCAAAATTTGATTTTTATAGGCGCTACAGACGATATTGTAGCACATTGAACTCTCGGGAATGGTAGGACGTAGGAGCATTAGACTTACACGAACGTCTTCGTTGTAATATGAATAATAAAATGAGACTCATTTAGAAACCAAAATTGTGTCACGTTTTTGGAAAATAATTTTTAATTAATTGAAGTTTTTACACCACCGCTCCGGCTACAAACAGCGAGCGTGTGGCGTGCTAGTCCATTAGAATGTTACGCTTCTCTCTCTAAGCGCCGGTGTATGCATGTATCTCTAATTTTATAATTTTCTTTTTTTTTGCAACTACAACACCATACTCATACATATCTAAATCAATAAATGTCCGAAGAAGTTGATATACAAAAAAAATGTTTGTCAACCATTTTCTTAAAGCTTAACGTTAATTACTAATATTTCGTTTTTTTCCAAAAATTTTTGGTATAAAATGAGTGTAAATTACCTTAGGAGGTGCTCATTTCCCTCCATAACTTTAAAACCCCTATTTTAACGCAACACTTTTCCCATTGAGGATAAATAATGATAAAAATGTATTATATGAATAAGCTTAACAAAATTAAGCGAAACGTAATAAACAACATAATAATGGCAATTATATAATTGCTGTATGAAAAATAAAAGTAGCTGTTCTTACTTCTTCAACACCCAAAATAAAATTAGATATGAAATAAAGAACTCTCAAACTTAGGTCATTTGTTGCAAAACTATTCCAATTTTGATGTTTAATAATTAAATTAAACGCCAACTTCAAGCTTTTAAATATTTCTCTTTGACTTTCAATATCTTGTCAATAAATTAATTTAAGACATATGTTTATATGAACTTTTCTGTTTATTTTGTGCTGGAGAACACATCCCTGAAATAGTGCCGTGCAATTTTGAAACACCCTGTATAATAATGTTATTTGGCACTAAACAACCACAGGTGGAGACCCTAATCAATCAAGATATAAACACCTGCGTGAATTTATCATTAGGTATAAAAGGAACAGTGTTTAAAATTGAAAACTAAAATTCATTAAAGTCATTCAATTAATTGACTCATCAACCATTATTCAAATTGCCATTATATATGTACATATTATAATTCAAAATCTGTGTGCAGCATTTGAATTTGAATACAAATAAATTCTGAAATCATTTCTATAATTTGCTCCATTTAAGATTACGTTCACATAAACTGGTCGTCCCAGATTGCTTCTAATTTACATTTTGATTTCGATGTTAAGTGAACCAAAGTACAGATAATTAATGGTCAATTAGACTCAGTTAACACATTTTTTAAATTTATACCATACAGTTATTGTTAATAGCAATGTACCTAAAAATAAAAGAATACCTATCTCAAAACAGAAAAACAACATTATTTTTAGCCAATGTGACCTACTTTAATAATTTAAAAGCTCCTTTTGGAAAATTACTGGTTCATTTAAACAAATGTAATGGAAATTTTCCCTGGGTAATTGATTAAAAATTAACAACATGAAACATTTATAAGTAAAGATTGATTTAATCTTTATAAAGTTTAATGAATAAAACCCCACCAATTTTGTAATTTAACTAGGAATGTTCTATCTAATTATGTAATTGTTTTATCTCACTAATTATATCATTATTTAACTAAAATGTAGGAGCAATTACTCGAATTTCTTGCCTAAACACACCTCATGGTCTGCCTGTAGTGATACAGTAATATTTTTTAGATTGATGTGTTTATAATAATTGTATTTATAATGCATTTTTATCAACAAAGTCCAAAGTTTCAAAGGTAAAATAATAATTAAACTGCTGCTTAAAAATTGGGTAAAATACATGAAGATTGCACAAATAGGTAATTTCTAAAAACTGGAAATATGAATAGTAATTTTTAGGTGTGTTAAAATACTTAATAGTTACGAGTTACCTATTGCGACGCTTTACTAACAAAAAAAGTCAAACAAATAAGATAACATTATCATTTAGTATAATCTAGGAAATAATTGCGCAACATCGTTACCTTGAATTAAAAGTTGTTTCTCATAGAAAATTGCAGATTGTCAGGTAATCAGGATATATTTTTATGTCAAGGTTTTAAAGTGGCATTAAATATGTTAAGTTAGTTAGTTAATATGTTAACTGGTACAAAAATGTTAATAAAATGAACTTTTGTTTGCTAAGTACCTACTTCAAATTAAAAGAATGATTTTATCAAAATTATAAAGGAAATATTATTTTCTGTTGACTATTCACAACAGTCCATTATAAAAAGCGGTACACCTGATTCCTTATACAACTAAGCTTCTAAGTGTCCTATGTTCAATAATAGTTATTAGTATTTAAAAAGATTGGCATAAATAATAACTTCATGCTAAACATTAATAAATAATAACCATAAAAACTTTCGAAACCAAATACAAAAGAATGATTGGATATAGTCTTATTTACGGATATTTATCCTTGCGATAACACTTACATGTATACGATATAAGTTTCATTGCTAGTCTCCTAGTCTCCAGGTGAGCAGGTAAGAAAATGCCTCGAGGAAATAAAATACCTGAGGTGGTCAAACTATCAAAACAGCAGCGTTATCCTAAATTGGTGACTGAAAAATAGATCCTCTAGGAAGGATGTTATGGCTAACAATTCTGTTAAATGAATACAAATAATTATGAGGTGGTAAAAATCTGCACCTCGCTAAGATACAATCCTATTTGAGAGCCTAGAATATACAGGAATGGACAACCAAAAATGTGGAACTCGACAAAAAGAAAGGCAGTTCAGAGATGAGAGTGCTGAAGTGGACCTGTGGGAGTGCCTGACTATAGCAGTGGTGAGGAATGGCGTTTTGTTTCGATTTTTTATTTTTTTCTCATATGTCTTCCCTATACCTAAAGTTAATAGTTGCACAATATCTTGGGAATACATCATGTTTAACCAGTTTGAAGCTATTTTAGATAGTGGTTCTTGATTACATACAAATGGCGAATGCATTTTGTTTTAATTTAAATATTTAGTTGGCAAAACAAAAGTTGGAATTATTTACTATCCGTAACAATGAACTTTTCGCAGCAAGAACTATGTACTATCTAAAATGGTGCTGTAAAGTTTCACAATTATATTTAATTCCCACAGTTACTTTTACAAACCTTCATTTACAAACATTTTCTAACTCTACTCAAGACCCCCCTTTTTACACCTGTCTTATCGCCCCCACACCTGCGCCGTCTAATCCTATAATAATAATACACTAATCATAAAGTACATGTCCCTGCCATCTATTACAATATATTACACTTCTCCCCTACAAATAAATTTAAGTATAACCAAAGCGCTGCACTGGTTTCACTTCCCGCCTAGGTCTACCTATTTCACTAACCTCCGAAACATCGGAATCCATCAAATCTACCTTTTCAATTTGAGAATTCCCTGGCTTTTCACTTCCTAGTTCCGTATTATCATCGGGTATCCGAGTTTCATTTAAAATACTTTTTTTTATTTGATTTAAATGCCTTTTCCATATAATATTATTTAAAGACGGAATTCTAATTAAATAGGTAGATTTTCCAATTTTTTTTTAACAATACCTTTTATCCATAAAGGCTTCTGAGGATTTTTGTAATCTCTAACTATAACATGTTCACTTATCTCAAATAACAAAAACCTTTTTCCTCCATGATATTTTTTTGTAGTTGCTGCTTATGTAACACTCTATTTTTTATTTCGATTGACCTTTGAGTATGTTTAGCTGGTAAAAGATTATCGAATCTCGTGCGCACTTTCCTATTAAACAATAATTGTGACGGGGCGACCCCTGTTGTACTATGGGGCGTATTTCTAAAATCGAATAAAAAATTACATAGGATCTTGTTTAAATTGTTTATGTGTTGCATTTTCCCCAAAGCATTTTTTAGCGCATTTTTAATAGTTTTGACCGCATTTTCTGCTTCACCATTTGACGACGGCTCGTACGGGGGTGACGTAGTGTGCTCGATATTATTCATGAATAAAAAATCTTTAAATTCGTGAGATATGTAAGAAGGAGCATTATCGGAAACAACCTGCTTTGGTAGTCCAAATCTAGCAAACGTGTTACGTAGACAATCAATTGCTACCTTCGACGTGATTGATGCAACCGGAAATGCCTCGATCCATTTCGAATGGGCGTCAACGATAACTAAAAAATACCGATTCAAAAATGGCCCAAGGAAATCCAAGTGAAGCCTTTCCCACGGCTGGTCCGGAAAGTCCCATGCATTCAAAACAGCTTTATTAGGTGCTTTTTTATGTAACGCGCACGTATCACAGCTGGAAGCCATTTTTTCAATTTCCTTATCTAGTCCTGGCCACCAAAAATACGAACGAGCTAGGCTTTTCATTTTAACTATGCCCATATGTGATTTATGTAACTCTTTTAATATTTTTTCTTGAACTACATGAGGTATTATTATTCTATTGTTCCACAATAAACAATCTGAATCCATGCTTAATTCATTTCGAAGACGATAAAACGTCTTGTATTTATCCGGAATTTCTGATGGCCAACCTGAGCACAGATAATTTTTTATTTCTGATAAGTTGATATCATTTAAGGTGGCTTCTTGAATAGTTTTAAAATTTATAGGAAAATCTTCATTTTTGGTAAAATAATTTATGAAATTTATCTCCACATTTTCCCACGTTTCCAAATTTTTAATGGGTAAACGAGACAAACAATCCGCAGAGTTATTTTCCGATTTCACAAATTTAATGTCATATTGGTAACTTGATAGAATGATTGCCCAACGTTTTAATCGGTTGGCCGAAAACTGCGGAATTGATTTTTGTGGGTGAAATATCGTTGTCAGCGCCTTATGATCGGTTATTAACGTAAATTTACGCCCATACAAATATTGATTCAGTTTACAAATGGAGAATATAATACTTAATCCTTCTTTTTCGACTTGACTATACTTTTTTTCCCTATCTGATAACGTGCGCGAAACATAGGCAATCGGTTTTTCCGATCCATCAGGATAAACGTGACAAATCACCCCTCCAATGCCATAATCACTAGCATCTACACTTAATTGTACCGGTAAGTCCGGGTTGTAATGGACCAAAATTGGTGCTGAAGTTAGCAATTCCTTTACTTTTCTAAATGCCCTGTCACATTCCCGCGACCAAACCCATTCCACTTCCTTTTTTAATAATTGGTAAAGCGGGTGTAGCACGGATGCCAAATTTGGCACGAACGACCCATAATAATTAATGAGCCCTAAAAAACTTTTTAATTGTGTACTATTTTGTGGCATGGGCGCCTCTTGAATACTTTTTATCTTGTCCTTCGAGGTATGTAAGCCTTTCTTATTAATTACATACCCTAAATATGAAATCTGTTCTTGGAAAAAACTACATTTATTTACCGCAATTTTTAACCCCGACTCTTGTAATATTTTTAAAACGTCTTTTAATCGTGTTAGGTGTTCCTTTCGGTTTTTTCCCGTTATTAAAATATCGTCCAAAAATACGATTACTCCATCCAACCCTTGTAAAAGGGAATCCATAATTTTTTGAAATTTGGCTGGTATACTAGCAATACCAAAAGGAACCCTATTATATTGGTACTGTCCTTTGTGAGTGGAGATTGTCATTAACTCCTTTGAAGCGTCATCTAAACAAACCTGTTGATACGCGCTGGAAAGGTCAAGCTTGGTAAATTGTGCTCCTCCTTGCAATTTAGCAAACAGCTCGTTAATGCGAGGTAAAGGATACTGGTCAATTTCTATATACGGGTTGACGGTCACCTTAAAATCCCCGCATAACCGTACTGAACCATCTTGTTTTAATACCGGTACAATAGGTGTCCCCCAGGGACTGTAATTGACTGGCGTAATAACCCCCAATTTTTCCAAGCGTTGCAACTCTGTTTCCACTTTTTTTTTAATGGCAAAAGGTAACGGCCTCGCTCGGAAAAACTTTGGGGACACCTCGTTTGATTTTAGTTTTACTGCAATAAATGTCCCTAATCCTGACGAGAACACGTTATTATATTTTTTTAGTAATACATTAATATCCTCTGGCCATCGCATACAATCTAAAAAAGCTATATTTAATTGAAATATTTTATAAAAATCTCGCCCTAAAAGTGGCGGCCCTGATGCCTCTTTAATTACGTACAATCCTAATTCCTTTTGCTTATTATTAAATGTCACGGCGCAGGTAATATAACCTAATGGTATAATTTGATCCCCATTATAAAGATTAAATATTTTATCAGTTTGTTGCAACTCTTTTAAAGAAAAATGTTTACGATAAAAGCTTTCAGATATTACGCTATAACTAGAACCTGTATCTAAATTAAAACAAAATTCTCTATCATCTACTTGAACTGTTACTAATAACGGATCCACCGCACCTTCGAAATGGTATAACGTGTAGTTTTCGGTTTCTAAGAAATTTTCAACATTCTCCACGTTTTGACCCTCTAAATAATGTTGGGTATTACCGGCGTTGGTGCGAGCCGTGTTTTTGTTATTATTTTTCGACGGACACATCGGTGCGAGGTGCCCTTGAATTTTGCACAAATGGCAATAACATTCCCTAAACGAACAGAATTTGGCCTCGTGGTTTCTTCTTCCGCACACTGTGCATTGACTATTTCGACTACCCAGTCTGCGTGGCCCACTGTTTCGCTCAGATTGTCCCCCAGCAGACATATTGCCTGCGTAAGGCGAAAAACTTCCTTTCCGCATATTAGAATTTATATTACCTCTACTTCCTTGCGCATACATAATTTCTGGTTCTCTTTTGACGTGGACGTCCTCCCCTCGGGTGCTGCAACCTTGAAGGACTGCACTCTTGGAAGCCGCCGCGGCGATAACCGCCTCGAAGTTTGCTTCTTTCTTTTCCTCTAACAACTTGTCCTGGACCGGACCACTGTTATACCCCACAATGAACAGGTCTCTCAACAATGTGGATAAGATATTTTTATCAAATTCGCAAGGAACCGCCAAACTTCGTAAACGGGCTGCCCATTCCCGGGGCGTCTCATTCGGTGATTTCTCCGCGCGATAAAATTTGTACCGAGAGGGAAACACTAAGTTTGTCGCTTTAAAATGTTCCGAAATTAATTTGATTAAGGTATCATAATCCTTCGTCTCCGGTTCATCCGGTAAACACAAATCGTACGCTAATTTATACGCGTCTTCACTCAGTAAATTTAACAATATCGCCTTTTTACGTTCTTTGTCCTTAATCGCGTTCGCGATAAAATAGTTTTCTAAGCGCCGTTTATAAATTAACCAGTCCGAATTTATTACATCGAATTCCCGCAATTGTCCCACATTTTCACTCGACATTTCGATTCGCGTATGTATAACACTTCCCAATCTTTGTTACTCTTGCGTGGATCAGTCGGTACTCGTCGCCACATGTAAAGTTTCACAATTATATTTAATTCCCACAGTTACTTTTACAAACCTTCATTTACAAACATTTTCTAACTCTACTCAAGACCCCCCTTTTTACACCTGTCTTATCGCCCCCACACCTGCGCCGTCTAATCCTATAATAATAATACACTAATCATAAAGTACATGTCCCTGCCATCTATTACAATATATTACAGGTGCTATTTAAAAAAATTGACTCTGGGCATTCAAAACTTCAAAGGTTAAACATTTTTTCAGCAGTGAGTTATGTTATGGCCTAGTAGAATGGGATTAATTTTATTTGAAAAAGAAAAGAAGCAACGAATTAAACTCTAGGGAAGATACAAAATAGAGACCACAGATTTAGAGATAACATTGATGAGAATATAAGAACACTTATGGAATAAAAAAAACGTTGTACGGAAAATGGGCCTACACAAAAAACTATGAAAGCCGTTAAAAACTGATGCTTATAATCCAATGAATTTGTTACCTGCAATAATCCAATTAAATAACACAATTTCATAGATATTAGTAACATTTGATGTCATCTCTATCAATCTCACATATTTTAAATTAAATAATAATTGCTATTGTTAATGCAGAGTATAGGTACTTTAGAATGTCATAGTAACATGCAAAAATTGAAGTATATATACCAACCTGCGCTCATGAGATGCCAACAAAATCCAATAAGAACAGCAATACTCGATAATGTATCTTTGTCATCCCTAGCAAATCTCACTGAACGATGATATGATGTTAGGGCCCATGCAATTGATAATAATGATGTTACTACTGTCCATGATTGTAACACTGCCACATCTGAAGAAAAGTGTATTCATAATGAAGCGTATAGGTATCATATACAATCTCAAACATGTACTTACCTATACCTAAATCATTTAATGTGGAAGGATTTGTAGCGTAATTGATTAAAAACATAAGCTGAATGATAGCTTGTGGAGCCGAATGTAAAAAGCAATGAAATAATCTTAACAATGATCCATTTGAGTCTTCATCCAGCATTCGTCTGTACAATGTGTTATGTAAATTATCGGAACCAGACGATTTCGCAATTATGCATCTTAAGCCGTAAATGAATGTATCCAAATATCGTAGAAGAGGTGCAAGTTGTAGTAATAAAAACAGGATTCTAACTATCCATTGTGCTACAGACGTTTTGCCCAATGATGGATCGTCATGATCTACAATATACCTTTAAAGGAAAAACTGTATTAATTATTTATTAAATTGTCAAAGAGATATTCATTTAATGTAAAGAAAGTTAAAAAACGCTGTATTTTAGAATTTCACTATCAAATTTTATTTATGAAAATTGGTGTTCAAGATTGATGTAAAATTGTCGAAAAATTGTAATAAGCACTTATGAATTTTTTCAAAAATCTTTGTTTACATATTTAGTAGGTACCTATTTTTCATATACTTTCCCATACATATGATATACCTACATACATATTGAATACATCACATAATTAAAATTTAATAATTTGTTAGGTGCCTTTCTGTTTCACATTTCTGTAATAAGCTCTCCCAATTAATCTTTTTTCAAGCAATAGCTATGCTCAAACCAATTACGCCCACATAAATTACCTTTCCTCAAACTATAATTCCTACAGATTTTTAATATACATATACAAGTAGTCAAAACAGAACAGAAGCGCAAACATTTTGATTTAAGCAAATATAATTGCTTCGATTGAATTTCCACGACTGTTGAAATATAGTTTTGTCTTTTCAGTTACAAACATTTTGGATTGTGTAAGAATCAGGATTTAAAAAAAATTTAATTGTGAACGACGAAATGCGCATATTATTACAATGTTTTCTTTATTGTGTCGCAATACCTAACACAGTGCGTCAATGCATACATTTACATGCATTTGTACCTTACAGAAGTCAAATTTGAGGTCAAATGTCAAATCATTTACCCTGATTCCAAAAAAAAACAAATGGTGGAAATATATAGGTAGATAATGATTATTGTGAAATAGATACATATTGAATCCATCGATGATCAAATACTACGGGTGTTGTTTTTTGTCAATCAATGGTATTTTACCGGTTCAAGAAAGCGATGTCAGTATGTATAAGTGGATAAACAGGTCTTTAAAACACGCGCGAGTTTTCAAGCACGACGGCGCAGCCGGAGTGCTTGAAATAGAGCAAGTGATTTAAAGACAAGTTATCCACGAATACTTTACGCTATTTTTTTTATTGGTTCACTTTGAAATCTGGTATTAAAATGGAAATAAGAACTAATAGTGTGAAATGGTTGAATTCGTAATGTGAAATCAGTATACCTTTCGTTGTCATGGAAATGAGAAAAACGGAAATTAACTTGCAATCCGTCACTTTATTTGACGTAACAAAGTACTCCTGTCAGATCAATAACCAATAAACGGAAATTAATTTGCAATCTGTCATTTTATTTGACGTAACAAAGTACTCCTGTCAGATCAATAACCAATAGAATTTAATTTTTTAATTATTTAGCTCCTGATGAAGTCCCCTCTAGTCGTCTTAAAAAATGCTCCTCAATCTTTGCTTGTTATATTGAAAAATATTATTAATGGGTCTGTTCATTCTGGCAAGTTTCCTACATTTCTTAAATTCGCAGACACTATTCTGCTAACTTTCTTGAAACATAATTTGCTTAGAAAGGGACACTCCACTGAACTAGCTCACATTGTATACATCATATTATGGACGGTATCGACGATAATCATTATGTCTTTGATTTATCCTTCGATCTTCAAAAGGCATTCGATAGTATTGATATTCAATTTTTTGCTACAAAGATCAACAGCATTGGTATTCGGGGATTTCTTAACGACTGGATGGCCTCTTTTTTACTGTAGATCCTTTCGTGTAAGATTTGATAAGCATTACTCAGACTTGTACAAATCCTACCTCAGGGTAGCAATCTTGGCCCTCTAATTTTCTTACTTTTCATCAACGACCTCCCACTGCATATAACTAGCTGGTGGTGTGAGGAACAGTCTACAATTGGTACGAGTGACGGTACCCCTCACAACAAAATCCACCAACAACACTCAATCTCTCTCACCGGAGATTGAACACAAGCCATGCGGATGACACTTGCATGCTTGTCTCGGACAAGTCTCGTGGTATAGAAAAAATTCAAAGACCGTTTAAGGAATTTCACAATGGGTGTGACAGAAACAACATTGCAATTAACTTGGGTCAAAAACAATCAACGTAAATTCCATCAAATAACAATAGATGGTTATGATTTTGAGCTAAAGAGTTCTGTCAAGTTTTTAGGTTTAACAATTCCTTGGCTTCGCATGAACATATTAATAATGTATGTACTGCTTTAAATAAAGCATATTATTTATTATCTTCACTAAAAAACAGTTTTAACCTTAGTTCACTTATAAAATTTTATTATGTTGTATATTATGCTGTTGCCCACTCTAAGATAAATTACGCTAATGACTCACGTGAGAGTAAAAGAGTTTTCATCCTACAAAAAAGATTAATAAGACTTATGTTTGGTGTTACTACTACAGAGTCTTTTAGAATTTATTTTCAAACAGCAAAAATTTTACCGCTAATCTCTACTTACATTCAGAAGATACTATGCTATACAGGGTGTCCCAGGTTTAATGATCAGGACTTTGACATTTTGTAGAGAAACAAATTTTAAGGTGGGTTGCTCCTATATACATAGGTCCTAAAATTCTTTGTTTCTGAGATACAGAGTGCGTCACAATTTTCTAAAAAATAAAGGTTTTATTTATTTATTTCCGAACTGTTGAAAATATTCAAACCAAAATTGGCACACAAGATACATGGACAGAGCATAAGATCCATGGCAACCATAATTTTTGTACAAAGCCAAAATACATTTTTCGTGAAATAAATGACAAAAATCTAGTTTGCGGCCGGACGGTAACAGAAACGAAAAAACGTCTAGAGACATTTTTTGTTCAGAATTGAATGCTCCATCGAAAAGTATATTTCGAATATTTAATTCAGGGCCGTACTCTTTTTATTTATCAAATTAGTAGAACGGATTACTCATATCTCCGCCACTGGTTGATTAAAAAAATTGATATTCTTCAATCTTCTGGCCCTCTGTCCTTGTATCTTGTGTGCCAATTTTGGTTTGAATTATTGCCATAGTTTGGAAATAAATAAATAAAAACTTTATTTTTTAGAAAACTTTAACGCCCTGTATCTCAGAAACAAAGAATTTTAGGAACTACGTTTATAGGAGCAACCCGCCTTAAAATGTGTTTTTCTACAAAATGTCAAAGTCCTGATCATTAAACCTGGGACACCCTGTATACATAAATTTGGTAAACATCTCACCAAGTATAAAGATATGCACCCCTATCCTACACTTAGTAATCAGGGCCGTCGAGAGTTAGCTCGGGCTCCGTGACTACGCTCGGTCGCTCGTCTGCGGGTCCCCGCTTACGGTCCCCTAAATTTTTACATCGTATTTTGCAAGAAAAAAAAATATTAAAATAATTACGTAAGTAGGTAAGTTATACTTAATATGAAATGTAGGTACCTGTTGTAACATGTTAATTACACAAATTGTATTTATCCTGGCTTGCGTACAGCGTACGGGCCCTTACAGGAGGCTCGGGCTCGGGGAATTTGCCCCCACAGCCCCCCCCCCCCTCTTGTCGGGGCTGGTAGTACTAGTTAATAGTTTAATATACACAAAAAACCGAGACTTTCATTTTATAAAAAGTTTCCATTAGATGTATAACGGGATAAAATTGTTTAATGGCCTGCCAACTTATTATAAAAATTATTCTTATTCTAAATTTAAATCTAAAATTAAAATATGTATTACTATTACCCAAACCATATTGAGGAATTTATTGACTTAATTCACACTATTAAAAAATAAAAATTAAGTTAGTTTGTAGTGATTGGTTTCATTGTGATTATGTTTTACACTTAACTTGTAATGACTACAGCTATGTTACACAAATGTAGTTGATGGATGCTGAATAAAAACAAATAAATAAATAAATAAAATAAATAAATACAAAAGTGCGGAATATCTTGGTATTGGGTTTATAGAAACATGTCTTGGATAAAAAATATTTTTGGTACATTGTAAACAGGATATTTATTTTTTTATGAGGAATAAAAGTGCAGCGAAAATTATTTAAATTTGAAACAAAAATTAAGACTTATTTTATAGATTTTTTGTTTTTTTTCCCCAAAAATGTGTAATACCTAAATAACCTTCCATCACAAAATTATAGATCGCCATGTGTTTTGGCCGTCTGCACAATTATTTTGCAGGCCCTTCTTTTTCTTTCACTACACTTGGCTTTCCACTTCTCTATTTTCATTGTCCGTAGATCCTCTAATAATGGTGTCTTGGCATATACTCTTTGCCCCCCCCCCCCCCCCCCCCCTATTTTTGTTGGTGTGGCTTCCATTACGTTATTTTTTTGTTTGTTTTTGCATCCTCGCATCTCATGACGTGGCTAGACCAATTCACAAACTTTATAATATCCTTTGTATACATATCCTCTACCTACCAGTTCGAAGTTCATTCATCTTCTATACTGTCCATCATCAGTTTTTTTGGGCCCCACAATTCGTTTTATGATTCATCTTTCGAAGCGTCTTAATTCCTGTTCTTCTGCCTTTCTAAATGACCATGTCTGCATGGCGTAAGTTACTACAGGGCGTATTAGAATTTTATACTAAACTGTTTATTATTGAACAGGTACATATTTGTATTTGTAGAAACATCTGCTTCCTTTTTAAATCCTTTCGTTAATTCGTCTGTTTTGTAGTTTTGGGACTGCTATCCCTGAGGTTAGTAGCAAGCAGTTGTGTTTCATTATTGATTATTGTTCCTTTCAGATATAATTTCCGTATTACGCTTTCAAGTATGATATTACAGGGGAGCGATGTATCTCCTTGTTTTATTTACCCCTTTGTTCACGGTGATGATTTTTGCCGTTAGTGTATTCATTTTTATTACCGCTTCTATTTCTTGCAGTGTCACTCTTACTAATGTGTTCAGTTTACTTCGGTTTACTTGGGATTTTTAAGTTTTTTGTTCTTGTGTTATTTTTTCTCTGTGGACACAATTGAAGACACTTTTGTAAACCATATTTAGTATCGTTATGTCTCTGTAGTTCGCACATTTTTCCTTTTCTCCTTATTTTTTATGTATGAGACCTCCATGTTTAAGAAATTCTGCCGGAATGGTATCCTCGATGGTATCACTGCCCGCCGGCCTTGTTGTTCTTCAACTTTCTTATTATGTACTGTCTTTATTTCTTCTAGCGAGGGCGGTGGTTCTTCTTCTTCCACTACTAGGTCCCTGCTTTGTAGTTCCTCTGTGTCTTGTTTATTTACTTCAGTCTCATTAAGTAGTTTCTCAAAATATTCTTCCCACACTTTCTTTACATCTTCCTCTTCACGTACTAGTTTTCCGTTTTTGTTCTTGAAGCTTTTTGCTGTAGATGTTGGTTTGGCGTGATTTACTTTAAATTTTCATAAAAGCGTTTGGTGTCGTTATTCCTGTTTTCTTGCTCTATTTCGTTTAGTATTTTGCTTAGTCATTCATTCTTCTTTGTTTTTCCCTATTCTTTTGTTCTATATTTTCCTATCGTGTTCTGCCATCGTTTGTAACCATTTCGTTCATGCTCCTCCTCTACAGCTGATATCCCGAATTTGTTTGCCTTTTCCCTTCCGATTAACCCCAGTGCATCTTCTGGATTTAAGCCTTAGGCCCGTCAAAATTGCAAGTAAAAAATATAAAATTTCTGATTTAGCTTAAGCTTTACATTAATTTTAATTATGTTCTTTACTTGTCGTTTTGACGAATCTAAAATGCATTCAATTCATTAAACAAGTTTTTAGCGACCATGGTGTGTAGAAATGAACTTCTGAGAACCCTCACCCCCAAAAATTTCTGACTTAAAGTCTAAGAAAATCTAAATAATTATTGGTGCGCTTTTGAGTCTCATAAACATATTACATAACAAACGGAAATGACTTTATAACACACAAAAAAATACTGAACAATTTTTATCTAAAAATTTTTTCGATAAAATCAATATTTAGTTCAGTAGTTAGGGTATAGGGTCCATACATTTTGAACACTCTATAATAAATGACGTCCAAGTGTTGCACGTATGGGTAATTTTCAGAAGACCAATGCAAATCTAAAGATACCCAGAAATTAATATTTCATATCAGTGTTTAATTACATTTTACAAGTGGTTCGTGAGATACTTTTCAGTTAAGCATCAAGGTACAGGCTAAAAATAAGCCATGAGTAGAGCATATTAAAATAAAATGAAATTGTAAACAATTTTAATGGTATAAAATATTATAACAAAAATATTTAGCACGTAATTTATGGTGTCACGGCCACCCGTCCTAATTTTAAACAGAGTATAATTTAAATGAGGTAAAGGAATTCTTAAACTTTATTAAACTAATAACAAATTCAAATTTACTAATAGTGTATTAGGAGCGATAAATGCAAATTAATGCGGGACAAAGTAAACAATACATATTATTAAAATACAAACAAGAAGCAATTAAAATAGATCATTAAAATACAGTAGAAATTTCCCACTATTGCTTAGATCTCACATTGAAACATGCTTAACACTTTACGTTTTAAAGAGAAAATTTAAATTTACAGTATATGACAATATAACCAATATAACCATGTTATTGGTCCGAGGTAACTACAGTAAATACTTGCATATATGTTCAATGTACCTACATTCTGAAACCAAAGTCACTGCAGTAAATCGTATTTTTATATTTCTTGCCATTTTTAAAATAGACATCTGCATTTCATTTAACAATATTAAGACATTTTGTTGTGTTCTCGGTTGTGTTAGATTAACATAAATGTGTTTATTATATTGCCTTGTGCATTATGTATTATAAAAGTCGAGATAAAAGTAATATGTACCTACTTATATTTATTTTTTCTATTCTATTCTACCATTCGAGGAAGTCCAATATTTCATTCGATACCATACGGATTAAAAAATGTTTCAAATAAATGTTGTAGGATACGAACCATTGCATATTTGTAAAATATTTATAAACATACAGTGCTTCGAATAATCGTGGCTCCGTGCCGACCTGTTTTTTTAAATGGAACACCCTATATTTGATGTCATATTCAGATTGCTCTCTCTATGACCATATTTTTGATTTTTGTTTTAAATGCAGCGTTGCCAAGTTATGAATTTTTTTATGATTTTTCTGAAAAAAACATGGTCTGATTAAAAAATGCTTAGGCTCGTTCAGTTTTAAAACTGTGAGCCAATTTTTGGTACACAAATAAGTATGTAAAGGTCGTTCCTTAGTGAATATACAAATATTTGTCGATTTAATTATACAGAGTGTTTGCAATAATTCGTAGTTTTGTAAATTTCGAATAGGAGAAACTTAGTTATTTTAAATGGAACACCGTGTACATTATTATGTACGTCGACAAAGCTTTCCAATCTCTCCAATTCGTGTCTGTACTATGTGCCCTTTAAAACTAATAGTTTTAAAGAGATTGGGCGATTTAGAATTTCAACATTCTCTGCTTTCAAAAATCCAATTGTCCGTTGGACGAGGTGCGAGCTGCAATGTCCCAGTGAAGTAGAATGAGGCTTTTTTTATTAGTTGTTCGCAATTCAGTAATAATCTCCGAAATACAACATTAGTACATTTCCATAACACATCTGCATTAACAGATGGGCAACATGCCTAAATTTAGCCAAATCTTTGAAAAAATAGGAATGAAAATAGATTATTTATTATTATATGCACTTGGCACTCCCTCACACAACAAACTAAAGTAAGTATTGCGCAATAAACGTTTGTACTCGGTTTGTTAGCATAATGAAGTCATTTATTTTGTAAAACCTTTACAAATGTACGTCATTGGCACTTTCCAAGAGAACTTATTTATTCCCAACACCACTTATTAAGCAATAAATTTCAAATTCTAAATCCTACTGTCAAATAGTGCTGGCAAAAATTTCGAACGAATCGATTAATCGATTCGTTCGAACACGATTAATGAACGATTTCCATAGGCACAGAAATCGATTAATCGCGATTTTCGATTAATCGCGATTTTCGATTAATCGCGATTTTCGATTAATCGCGATTTTCGATTAATCGCGATTTTCGATTAATCGCGATTTTCGATTAACCGCGATTTTCGATTAATCGCGATTCTCGATTAATCGAGATTTTCAATTTCGATTAAATAATTAAATATATTCAAGTGGAAATTTTAGAATGTTTTATACGGCCGTAGGGTGTAGATCCAATAAAGATTCAATAGTTCAAAGAGTTTTAAAGGCGGCGTCGGCGCTATGTAGTGACGAAGTACTGGCAAAAATGTCGAACGAATCGATTAATCGATTCGTTCGAACACGATTAGTGAACGATTTCCATAGACACAGAAATCGATTAATCGCGATTTTCGATTAATCGCGATTTCGATTAATCGCGATTTTCGATTAATCGCGATTTTCGATTAATCGCGATTTTGGACTAATCTGCGATTAATCGATTTTTTCGATTTTCGATTTTTCCAGAAATCGATTAATCGATTTTCGATTTTCACAATTTTTGCCAGCACTACAGTGTCAAATAATACTGAAAGCAGTTTAAAATTATAACAGTTCCGTTTTTAGAACCTCTAATCAAGGCCGTAGCCGGGGGGGGGGGGGGGGGTCCAGGGGGGTCAGACCCCCCCCCCCCCCCCCCCCCGAAACTCAGTGGAAAATAAGAATTTCTTAAACGAAATGTAAATTACATTACATAGTTTGTAGTTACATCGGGTGGCGTGTAATTGTTAAAATTTGGTACCCCCCCGAATGCAGACGATACTTTAAGAATTCGTTACTTGAAAACCGTTGTAGCTATGGCAACCGAGTTTTCACCAGCAGCGCATAGAGGAAGAATAGGGCTTTCTTTTGGTGTACTTAAAAAAAAGTATGTTGTGTACGACGTCACCTATGGAACTACAAATTTAGAAAAATTCAAACACTCACAACTCAGATTTTTTAAATGAAATGACCATTTTCTTACTATTGCATTTGCTAGAGAATCAAAATGGGCATATTTTGGTATTACATGTTCCCTATCCCTATCTTTAATAGTTTCTAACTTATTCCAAATTTCAATTGATCCAATTGATAAACCCAATGTAAAAGTGTCAAAATGTGAATTCCCCATTCTCCCTGAAGACGTTCGTCCTCCGGCTCTATCAGTCCAGATTTCTGTAAACACAGAAATAAAAATCGACAAAGAGATGTAATTTCGAACTCTTAACGAATTTCATTCGAGCGGCTGAATGGACAAGCGTGTATGTGCAAATTGATGCCAATCTTGCATTGCAAGATTTTTATAATATATTTTATTCTATTATCGACGCAACCGTACCAAAGGAAAAAAAAGGCATCTAATTTTCCTGCCTAATTTACAAATGAAATCAAAACTTCGATCAAAACAAAGAAACTTTTGGGGAGAGTCAAAAATCTTTCTGTAGGAGATGACCATAATGAGTATATAGGAATCTGGAAGATGGTTTAACTCAAAATCCAAATAAGTTTTAGTACCTACCTATTATATTCAAGGTAAAAACAGTCAAATGCTACACTAATGGTCAGGAAATACAAAAAGACGAAGTAGCTGATAACTTCCCTACCTTTTTCGTGTCTCTCCATAATCGGGATCCTGCAACTTATACTATCCAATATGATAATAATGTAAGTATGTCTGAATCTATTAGATATTAGTATCGTCACAAAACAGGATTTTAAGAATGCAATAAAAAAAAGTCTACTTGTAACGATAAGATTCCTCTATAATACGTTGTTAAAGCGTATGCCTATTGGCCTGAAATACACTTGCTGCATATTTTTAATTTTGCTGCTCAAACATAGGTTTTTCCAACCTGTTTGAAAGAAGTGCTGATAACTGAGTATTTTTAAATCGGATGATAGATCATGTATTGATAATTTTAGACCTATTATAGCACTACTGTCAGCAATTGCAAAGGTATTTGAGCAAATTATATACGATAAAATTTGGGGTCATATTACTCTCATATAAACGAGTGTCGACAGTCGACAAGGATTTGTTATAAAAAATTCAGTAAACACTAATTTAGTACCATTTATTCATGATATAGGCGATAAAGAACAAACTGATGTGATCTACACCGACTTCAAGAAAGCCTTCGATCGAGTTGACCACGACATTTTATGACAAAGATTGTATAGGAAACGAATTCACATCCAAAACGTTGAAGTTGGTATCATCTTATCTGCATGGCGGGAGCTTTGTGGTTAAATGTGATGGAAATACGTCCGGAAAATACATATAAGGTAGGTACCAGCAAATTCGGGACTACCGCAAGGATCGAATTTAAGTCCGTTATTATTTTTAGTTTTCATAAATGATATACTTAGCTGATGTCAAGTGATATAATACATAAAAATTTAGGAAATTTTACTCTTTTCAAAAACCCCAAAATATATAGGGTGGTCCGTATGAAAAAATGTAATTTAGAGTCGTACACAAAAAACCAAACACCCTGTATCAAATCTATCGCGTGGATTCTACGTAAAAAAGTGCTCGAAGAAAGATTTTGCCAAAATTGATTATCTTCAATAATAAGAAAGTTGTTTCTTTAATGCTCCATTAAAGAAATGGACCAAATTCTAGAAACGCCCCCTAGCGGCCAAACGATTAAAGATAGCTGAATTCTGTTTGCGTCAGTGATTTTCTCATTAAAATTGACCTGCAGACACCTAGGTCATTTTTTTCTATTTCTTAAAATAAACGGTGTTTCCGAGGGTGTTTCCATAAGAAAGTGTCCAATTTAGACCACCCAGTACAGTAATAGACGCAATTCTGACGTGATTTTTGCAATTGGCCATTTTAGTGTGCAGAATTGGGTTAATTCACATAATTTTTTTATACGCTTAATAAATGCAAAGATGTCAGATGTCTTCGATATTGCAAAAATAAGCGGCGTTAGAATAATTAAAACAGCTTTTTTTCAAATTTTAAATCGCGAAGCGTCGAAACTGCACGACAACTCAGCGACAGGTGCCGACTACGGCATGACGTCATATACTGGTGTTTCAGCTAAACTGGTATTTACGAATGATTGTTTGGCGATCATGGAGCCGTCGAAAAGGTGTTACAAGTGGTGTTTTGTGCCTATGTGCACTAATACGACTTTTACAACACCTGAAAAGACATTTTTGACAATGCCTCGAGACGTAAAAATTCGAAAAATGTGGTTCAAAGCAGCTAGAAGAGATTATTCTAAAATAACTTCTTCGGATTTCTACTGCTGCGAGGATCACTTTGATGTAAGATGTAGTTACTTACTAAGCAAACCTAAATGTTTAAGTAATTGACAAAAATAAATATACATGAGACGTGGTAAACGAGTAAAGTAATGCAATATGCAAAATATCTGCGTAGTAAGAGTCTGTCAAGCAAACGAATTTCACATTGTTAGGTTTTATTCAAGCTTTTGCTCCACGAATTTCTGCAGCATTAAATCGATCATCCTTCTTTAAGAACTCGGCCAACATAAAAACATCTACTCGAGGAAGATTATCCGACATAGCTTTCAAATAACCTGCATCTACCATCGTAAGAATCAGTTTCAAAAACGCAACGATAGCCGACTGACAGTGGGCGTTTCCCAGTACGTGACGTCACTATCTGTTTAAAACTGATTTAGCGCGAACGCTCGTGTTTGAACACTTCAATTCTTTTTTTCTCGGAAATGGTACGTTTTATTTAACTTTTTTGAACTGCAATAGTTTACAAACACTATTCAAAAGCAGAATCTTATGTTTATTTTGAAATTTATTTTTATGAACTAACCCAATTCTGGTCTGTGATTAGTATTGTAAGCAGGCCCAACAAGAGGGGGGGGACTGAGGGGGCAAATTCCCCGGGCCCAAGTCTCCAGTTAGTAAGGGCCCGTACGCTGTACGCAAGTCGGGATAAATACAATACATATTTGTGTAATTAACATTTTAAAACAGGTATTTACATTTCATATTATAACTTACGTAAGTAATTATTTTTCATATATTTTTTTCTTGCAAAATGCGATATGTTTGCATGTAAAAACTGAGGAGCCCATCAGAGCCGGTCTTAGGGTTTGCGGGGCTGTGTGCAAAAATAAATGCGGGGCCAAGAAAAATAACTTTTATTTACTTATTATAAATGTACAGGGTGTAGCGGTGTACAACTAAGAAAGGAGACCGGCCATAACTCGGAAACTATTTGAGATAGAACAGTGAAATAAAAAATCTAACAATAAATGTGCCCAAGAAAAAATGCTGGAAATTATTTTCAATTTCCTACCATTGCCACCAGATGGCGTTTCACTGATTTCAATTGAAATTCCCATTTTTTGGGCAATTTTCCTCAGTAAGGTATTTAAAAAAATATATTCATTGTAAACTAGTGATGAATGTGCAAAACTTTGTTTAATGAATTTTTACAATTGCTGTCAAAATAAAGGGAAGGGGAAGTAAATTACGTGTTACTAGAAAAAAGCGTGTAACTTCGAAACGGATTGCTTGAATTTGTCAAGATTGGTCTCGATGTAAAGAGAATGCTTGATATTACCCAAAAAATCCAAAGCCACAATTTCTTATCTCCGTCTACCAATAGAGGGCGCAACTTGTTGAAGAAACAAAACGGTCGACTTTTCTAAAAAAATTCAAATGGTACCAAATATTTTTTTCACTGCTATTGAAAGGAAAATTAATAAGGGAGTAACGGGGAGTAATTTAAAAAAAAGTTATCTCAATAGCGCTCTTATAGCACCGAAGATATAGTCACAAATGTGGTAATATAAGAGGCAATTTGAGGTATAAACACCATTTAAGTAATTAATAAAAACAACTACAAAATTAAAATCACAGAAAATTCAAAATTTACGCAACTATGTTAAGAGAAACAAAAAAAACAAACCTAGCGCGGGGATGGCCTAACCGCGGGGCCGTGTGCAGTGCACACTTTGCCCCCCCCCCCCCCCCCCCCCCCAATATATCCGGCTCTGGAGCCCATAAAAGCGGGGCCCGCAGAGGCGCAGACAAGCGTAGTCCCCGGGCCCAAGCTAAGTCTCGACGGCCCTGATTGTAAGACTGCTTCCATACCCTCCTAATTCGTTATTACCGTTGAATTGATATATGTTTAAGGCGTTTTATAATAGTCAACATTTTTGCTAATTTCATAATGAACATGCTTTTGCGTGTTAAGATAGTCCAATTTGGACCACACTGTACGTAATACCTACAAAAAAGTATAAATAATAGTTGAATCTGCATTAAATTACAAAATAGTTTTAAGATTTTTTGTTAATGTAATATTCAATCTTGGGTTTTCCAAAAATTAGTAATATGATAGATGAATGTTAATTGTGTGTGGAGGGACATTCTGTGTGATAACTATATATTTTACCTACGAATTTCGTAACTATGAGTAAATACCCAAATTGATAAAAAAAGAGATTATCATTATGAGCAACCACATTACTTACAGGAAAGTTGGTCTGATTGAATATAGCTACGCTAAGTACCTATCTGGGATTTCCATATTAATGGAATTAAAACTAAATTTTAAGAAGTACCCGTACCTAGTGGAAATTTTTGGTGTAGAGAAAGACAACAAGAGACACTTGTTTGTACTTTGTCACTGTTCTTCAAGTGCATCGTTCCTTACGTCATTGGAATTTAAATTTCACTCATGAGGTAGCAATCATGTGTGACTTTAATATTATTAATTAAAATACAAAATTGCATTGACTTACCATCGCATACTGACGGCGTTCATAATTAATGTAGGCAATAATAGAAACGTTAATGTCAATGTAAAATATAATCCATAACCCTTCACTGAATAAAAGTATAACAATATGCAAGCCAAAACCAAATCGGCAATGTAGGTTATAATTGATAAACTTATGCATATCATGTAGAATATACCAAAAGTTCGTTGCATTTCACATAATTTATCAGAAGAATCGTTTTGTTTTAAATTATCAATTCGAACCAAAGAATCTTTTGAAAACTGCACAACGGTACATGTTTCTGCCATTTCACATAATATATTAACTAATATTTATTTTGAAAAAACACAAAAGGAAGAACGCAATTTTTATAAAAACGAAGGAAGAATTGTACACTTTAAAAAATACCCGAATATTACATTAAATGCCAAATGATATATCAACAACCTCGTAAATTTATTGCAAACTATCCGCCACATTTTGTGTTGTCGTCTTTTTCTATTATGTGTACAAGTATACATTTAAAAGAAATGAGAAATACAAACATAACCGAACTTTAAATTACGCGCAAACGCAGCTGCTCATTTACGATCGTACCCGTATGCGTAATATGAAAGTGCAATACGATTCATATAATCACTTCTTGGAAATGTAAACATTGATTATTATTTTTACTGATTGTAACAGCTTATATTGATTACTATGTAACGCACGATGCTAAAACGCATTAAACAATTCTGCAATTATGTAATAATGATAATGTAGGTACATATATTTGCGATAATTCCTGCGAGTACACAGCTAACATTCGTCAATTAACAATCAAATTAAGTAATACAAGTGAAACAAATACATTATAACAATAAAAACAAACTGATGTAAAAAATTAAGTACGAAACTCATCAAACGAATAAAAACCTCTGCATATAAGAAAGGCTGATACACTTTTCTTACTAGGTGGGCAACTAAGTATGCGATGAAGACTAGAACATTTCAAGAGAAATATAAAAACTTATATCGTCCTTCGTTAGCGACACAATTGTTGCTATCTCTCTAATGAATACCGCGACGATAAAACGACGTGTCTTTGAAACCATCAGTCATTCAATTATTTTGATGATGTCCTGGACGATGAATGTGAGTTGTCATGGCTGCAATCCCATTCTGGTCGGTTTTCGAGGAACGCATGGTTAACATTGACTAGTTGTTGTCGATTCGATAGCGATGCCCGTTTTCAGCAACTCCATAGTAGACGAGCGATTTGATTTGGCTGTCTCGGCGATATGATTCTTCGTCAGGTGAAAGCCACGCTTTTTTGCGTTTGGGATTCTGGAAATACATTCACTTCTCATAGACAGTAACAATTCGATGCATGCGACAAACACAAAATGAAGTGGCTCTTCGATTTTCCATCTATCAACTCAGGTGACGCCCATTTTACTTCCTTTTTGTATTATTTAATTCCCATGGTATGTTTGAAAATACCTTGGCGAATTATGTTTAATGCCTCCGCAAGTTGATCTTCTATTTGCGTATCATCTTTATCAGCTGAACTATATACTGGAACGCGCATTAACGGTCTCTGCCATAGAAACGCCGGACGGAGAGAGATAGGGCACAGGTGTCATTCCTGTACTTTTCGTAATGCTTTGCGCATGCGCTGTGCGAGAGAGCAGACAGCGTTAAACCAAAACATACCAAAATGTACTTTCGAAAGTAGGACAGAAGTATCGCTTGCGGTTTCGGCACTCTCTCTCGGATCGAGCTGGTGAACGGAGCGCGTGTTCGACTATAAGCATATGTATTCCTTGTTATAAGTAAAGAGTATATAATAGATATAAGTATAGTTCAGTGTCTTTTGCAGTTTTTCACGCGCATCTCCACTGTGCTTTGCCATTCCATGTATTATTGAGTTCAGTGGTTAATGTAGATGTGCATTGCGCATAAGTATAAATAGTTTGTGTTATTTTCTTAATTTTTTGGCAAATGCTAAGCATTCGCATTTCGCATTGAGTCTTACTCTTAGTGAAGATGTCGAAGATGAAGACATGACGTATTGTATGTGCCTAGAGCAGTAAAATTAAGTTTGTGACAAGAGAAATTAATAATAGGTATAAATTTCTCTATGGTTTGTGAGCAGTGCCGGATTTACCATTAGGCCGACTAGGCCGTGGCCTAGGGCCGCAAGCAAAAGGGGGCCGCAGCGTTTTGTAAAAAAACATTCTTTTAGTAAAAAAAATTGAATTTTTATTTTCTAAAATTAATAATTAAGTACCGCAACTGCAAATCGAATACATTACTTTTGTATATAAACAATACAATCCAATTAAAATAACCAACGTACATATCAAAAATAAATATTAACGCTTGCCAGGGTATAGGAGGCTACAGAGTGCAGGTGGATTGTGGAAAGTTCTAGGAATGTGATGTAACGATGTTCATTTATGTTATGCTTTGTATTGTATGTTGTACCAATTTTAAAAAGTAAAATTAAAATAAATGTTATGTATTAAACCTATTAATATGAAATGTGCTTTATGCTTAACCCAACTACTCACTTATTTTAACGTGAGATTGAAATAAGGTACATTTCAATTTTCCACCTAAGGAGCGGCCGGGGCGGGGGCGGGGGCCGCTCGGGTTAATTTGGCCTAGGGCCGCAAGTACCCTAAATCCGGCACTGTTTGTGAGGAACTGTTTTTTTACGACAACCACAATAAAAAACACAAAAATATGAGTTGCGCCATCAAACATATACCGGGTGCTGATCCGGCCGCTCGGTAATAGCATTTTACATGTAAAATCTTGTCTATGCAATTTCCTGCTCCCCTAATTGTTTTAGGGCCAAAACATAAGAGTACAAAAATTTTCAAAACTAAAAATACTACCTGAATGGTATATTCTTAACTTAATACAAATAAAACACCCAACCTGCCCCTTAATTATTTAATAGTGATGATTGTTGTGAGGCGACATGTTTCGGGAAACACTATTCCCATTTTCAAGCCAATGATGTAAAACGATGAATTAAAAGTTTTGTAGTTGAATTAAATACTTATAAGTTAAAATCAATTAAGCACATGATGTAATTACAATTAATTTAACATTAACATAATCCGAAGATCAGAGGTAAAATTATTAATAAAACTAAAGGGGGTCTCTAAGCGAGGCCCCAAATTGTGGCTCTGAATGCCAGGATGAGGGATGAAATGGATTAAAATATGGGGAAAACTAAGGTGATATCAAGTCGACTTGATATCACCTTAGTTTTCCCCATATTTTAATCCATTTCATCCCTCATCCTGGCATTCAGAGCCACAATTTGGGGCCTCGCTTAGAGACCCCCTTTAGTTTTATTAATAATTTTACCTCTGATCTTCGGATTATGTTAATGTTAAATTAATTGTAATTACATCATGTGCTTAATTGATTTTAACTTATAAGTATTTAATTCAACTACAAAACTTTTAATTCATCGTTTTACATCATTGGCTTGAAAATGGGAATAGTGTTTCCCGAAACATGTCGCCTCACAACAATCATCACTATTAAATAATTAAGGGGCAGGTTGGGTGTTTTATTTGTATTAAGTTATCTACAACCCCCTTTGTAAGTCATGGACTACACACTATGAATGGTATATTCTTCTCGACCAAAATTGTACTGTAAGAAAGAAAATGAAGAATTAAATGTTGAATAGGAATTTCTTACAGTACAATTTTGGTCAGAAAGAATATACCATTCAGGTAGTATTTTTAGTTTTGAAAATTTTTGTACTCTTATTGTTTTGGCCCTAAAACAATTAGGGGAGCAGGAAATTGCATAGACAAGATTTTACATGTAAAATGCTATTACGGAGCGGCCGGATCAGCACCCGGTATACAGGTCTCGCGTTATATGCACTGACCTGTATCATAAGGTCAGATGGTTATATGGTGGCGAGAGCCGGCGCAATGCGAAAGTACGATCGGGCGTCCTCCGTGTGTTTTCAAATATCTGTATTGCCTTAAATTTAAAGTTGGCGCTTCATTGTGGCTTCAATATGCCAGTGCGCCAGGGCCGGATGCTCCGATGTTCAGATTTCGTCAGACCGTGCGCATGACGTCACTTGTAGAGTGAATTACATTTGCGGAATACTCATTTGATGTGTTTTTCGTCTGTACCGCGTTTATTTTTCGAGATACAAAAAATTTCATAAGATCAAATATGCTCCTTATGATGTCTTTTATATGTTAAAAATAATAGGGCAGCTCAATCTCTCTCAGTTAACCCGAAAAATACTTGTATAAAGTAGCATAATTACATCTGATGGTGTTTGCGCCGCGACGGCACAAAAACGGTGCTAGATAGAGGAAAATTGCACATGAACAAATTTGTAGAGCACAAAATTTACTAAAGAAAAGTCCGCGAGAGGGTGTCACGATCTTCGATAGTTTAAGAGTTACAGGCGTCCAAAGTGATGCAAACCTTTTTTATTTCACCTTTTTAAACTACGCCTCGGCCTGTTTAAATCGCACTTTCAAAAATGCGCGTGTTTTGAAGTGGCCACGGCAACATCACCAATTTAAAAAACGTGAAATGACAATTTTTTGATTATTGATCTGACAACTTACTGTACTTTGTAACGTCAAATAAAATATTAGGTACCAACAAATTCAAAACCTTTATTCAAACATTATTTAACAATTGGATATTAGAATTCATTTTTTGTAATTCAGTTACGAAATGTCATAATTTTGACATTTTAGTGAACTAATTTTTATTTTGTCACTGAAAACTATCCAAACTTCACATCTAGTGCAAGAAACACGTTCATTTTGCAACTAGTTAGGTATATAAATAGCTATTTAAACACTTCGGTAACAACGAAATCAATCGTTGACGAGATTTTGCAAATTGATTTCTGTTTTTCTCATTTCGATGATAACGAAAGGTATACTGATTTCACATTACGAATTCAACCATTTCACATTATTAGTTCTTATTTCCATTTTTGGTAGTAATAACACCGGCATTTATGATTTCAAAGTGAACCAATAAAAAAAAATGAGCCGCGTTAGTACGTCTTACAACGAAACTTACAAATGTTTGTCCTTTCCTAAAAAATAAACTATTGTTGATGAGAAAGCAAATGAATTTTTGTCGCGAGATTTATTATTAACAGTAATTATTAAAAAATGTTCAATAGCAAAGTTGCTCAGCTTAATACCCTGTATAATAAAGCCTCTTGCATCACTTCTCTATCTATTACCATTAACGAGATATGCATTATGCATACCTACTATTGTAATTACGTCTATTGTAACAAAAACTATACTAAGAAATGTTATTAGTTTTAAGCTGTGTTCAGTAAATAAATAAAACGGTACATTTTTCCATCTTGTGTTATGGTGTTCATGTTTGTGCAGATCAACAGGTAACCATTTTTTTAAATGTAAATTACCACAAGGTGTCAAAAAAATAGAGTTAAGTGCGAAATTGTCTTGAATCCATCAATGAAATCACCCAGATCTCCTAACGCTTTCTCCTCGAACGCTGCGAAAACCGCTATATATTTAGACAGAGAAAAAATGAATTGAATCAATTTTGTAATGCACAAAATTTACTACAAAAAGTCCGCGGGAGGGTGTAATTATCTCCATTAGTTTGGGAAAAAGCGGTGTGGACGGTTGCGCGAATAAGGTTTGCATCACTTTGGACGCCTGTAACTCTTAAACTATCGAAGATCGTGACACCCTCCCGCGGACTTTTCTTTAGTAAATTTTGTGCTCTACAAATTTGTTCATATGCAATTTTCCTCTATCTAGCACCGTTTTTGTGCCGTCGCGGCGCAAACACCATCAGATGTAATTATGCTAATTAATACAAGTATTTTTCGGGTTAACTGAGAGAGATTGAGCTACCCTATTATTTTTAACATATAAAAGACATCATAAGGAGCATATTTGATCTTATGAAATTTTTTGTATCTCGAAAAATAAACGCGGTACAGACGAAAAACACATCAAATGCGTATTCCGCAAATGTAATTCACTCTACAGGTGACGTCACGCGTCACATTTGCGGACCGCCCACCATGCGCAACATCCTATCTTTAGTATTTATATCGTGCCAGTGCGCAACCAGAGCTCTCGCCGCCACCTTATAACCCGAGACCTGTAACAACGTAAATGCTGCATACAGTTTTTGGTCCTCTTCGTCCAGAGATTTTATGTATACAGGAACACAGAGTCACAGATACAGTCATAGTCACCTAAGAAGACGAGCACCGGCGCAACCTGATTCATGACTCCGAAAGCCGAATACTGTAAAAATACAAGTCAGTTGCGTATCATAATATAATAAATGCATTCACACAAGTGCATTTTTTTCAATAACTTAATTCGAATTTGATTATAAAACTATATTTAGTGATAAATAAACATATATCTACAAAAACAACATGAAACCACATTGACATAGATACGCGCCAATTCGTCGTTTGCGCATTGCCGCGCTCGCATTCTTATGTGACTACAACTGTATATAAAAATTGGGATGTCATAGTCGTGCGATATGCCCAGACAACAAACAAGGACACAACACTAAAGATAAAGACACATCTATACGTTCCTCCCTCAAGCACGAGTTACTGGCAAGGTTTAATATAAAAATATAGAAGTGAAAAACCGACCGATGAAATTAAAAGTAAGTTTCACTCCCCACTTAAAACATCTCCCAGTGTGCATTTCGACGTCATACGCCACATTAGGTTGCTTTTGCTATACATACAATGAAATAATAACATAGTCTCACGATACACATAAACACGGTATGCTGATGCGCACCAGCTGACGTCATCTTCGATGGAAACTCACGTATACTATTATTATAAAGCATGCAAATTGTGGACGTAAAGTGGGACATCCATATACCTACCGAATTATATAACAATAATGTCACTGTAGTAAAATATAGAAAAGTTATGCTCGATTTTATGTGAAAATTGACAGTTTCTGGTTTTTTCGATATATCACGTTAAGGGTTGACTTTTGAGAAATTTTCATACCGACATAAAATGCTCAAAAGATAATTTTCTATAATATTTATTCACATGTTTTTCCTCATAAGTTACAAATAAAAAAGATACAAGCGATTTCATACTTAAGGGTTGCTTTCAGAAATATCTAAATAACTTGTTAAGGGTTGCTTTCTGTGAAAATATTATTTATATCTAAAATATTGATCATATTAATATCTACATCTTTTACTTGAATAATTTTTCTGAGAAACGATAAACAAGAAAACTATGACCGATTTTATAATGAAACTGCAAAAGCAGTTTTTTCCATATATCTCGATAAGGGTTGATATTTGTGAAAATTTTATTCTTATATAAAATGTTCTTTATAAGAATTCCTATATATTTTTTTCAAAAAGTTGTAGACAAAGGAGTTAGGTATCGTTATTTTGATGTACCGCTACAACTACACCGACCGCCGTTACTTCTCGGGTGACGTCATGCGCTAACCGAACGCCTTTGGCACAAATAATCAGCATACCGTGTTTATGTGTATCGTGCATAGTCTATAGTTCTTAAAACATTCTGCACTCAATGACTTTGCCAAGAAATCCGCCAGTTACCAACAAACAGTTGTCCTAGTCTAAGGTGACAATTAAAATATGCAAACAAGTATGATTCACGGTAACAGTTTAATACAAAACAGCGAAGTGATTGACTCCACAATCCTCTAGTTCAGTTCTGGCCCCGTTCTACACATTTGTTAGTACGCGTCTCGAAGTGAACTGTGAGGTATTCTACTACCGTTGTGAGGGTACAACAAAAGACGAAATCTAACAATACTATCGGTAATCAAATAAGTTTGTGCAATTTTTGTATATAGCATTATTATAAAACAGTAATCAGTTTATATGGTTTACAACACACACTAAACATGTAAATTACATAATCACAGGTAGGTATATAAAACAAAATTAAGAAATATCTATTAAGTATAATATATGCTACTGATCTAAGCTCGCTTAAATTAAACAATCGATATTTCATTCTAAGCTCCACTCATGATATTCTTCACACTTTTATCGAAAGACCTGAAAAATTTATGTTTAACAATTACAAAATTGAAAGATTCTTACTTTGAATTGATGGGTTCATCTGGAATGTAAAATGGGTTGCAGACATTATCGGCATAAATGGAATGTAATTTTCTAAACATCTAAAATTACAAGAATATAGTAGTGCAATCGTATAACTAATCAATTCTTAACACAAGAAAAGAAGATAATCCCACATAACGTGCACATTATGATGTATGAGGATCCAAACATATAAATAAATACAAATGCAAGTTTTATTTACACCCAAATTAGTTATTGATTTTACACTTACTTCTTACCACCTACTAAGTAAGTATTTATTTGTTTCTACAAAGTTTAAACAAAGAATTTGATTCTACATATATACAGTGTGTCGCAAATAGTTTTATACGAATGGAGAAAAAGTTTATCATAAGATAGGTACATTTTACAAAAAAATATTCTTGATAAAAAGCTCTGCATGATTTGTAGATCCATAATCAAGTACAAAATTTTTAAAACATTGTCTGGAATACAGGGAAAATCAAAATTATGATTTGAAGTGAGAGTAAAATACGTTCAAACTATAGTGGAGAGCAAAATGTTCATTGAAATTGTTATTAAGTAGCAAAAAAATTACGCACACTTGCCGATTAGTGATTTTCCCAGATAAAAATTACAGGATATTATTAATTGAATAAAGGAATAAGAGATGATAATGATATAATTTCTAATTATTACAAACACACACTGATGTAACATTTGTTGACATTAGATATTCCAAAGCACTCTATCCAGAATGTGTTTAATAAGGATGAATAAAACAAAATCAGCCAACGTATTTTACTCTCACTTCAAATCATAATTTTGATTTTCCCTGTGCCAATGTATTAAAAATTTTGTACTTGATTATGGATCTACAAATCATGCAGAGCTTTTTATCAAGAATTCTCCATTTGTATAAAACTATTTGCTTCTTCCAATGCCTCCACCAAATACTCCTTCACATTTTGCCTCCTCATTTCTTCCCACCAACTATCAAAGTAAAAAGATTAATCACTTGACTTTGAAGACGTATTTGACTAAATTGTTGGGATAAATTAACTTTTCACTCTGATAGTAGACAATATATAAATAAAATTCATTCATTCTGGTACAACATTAAACAGCGCAAAGACACAACATTCACTCTCTATAGAGAAAACCTAAAAATCAGACTAGAGAATTGCCTTACAAAGGTGCAAAAAGTTGGAGAAACTGGAGGTTTTGGAAATAAAATTTGGTCATCAGAAGTGCCATTGCGGCAAACTGTCCCACGAAGGAGTAATATAGCAAAAAGCACGCTCACCGAATACAATAAGTCCACTAGCAAGGCAAAACTGGACACTTTCCAGGAGGTACTGTGAAAAGATTGAACAAATTTCAACAATTCCTTGAAAGAAAAAACCGATGGGAGGTTATACAGAAACCGTGAATGAAGACTGTGGAGCTTTTGCTTGAGTCACACATGGGTTCTAGCCCCTAAGAAAATTTAATGGACACCACATTATTTCCAACCGTATAAATTCGCAGGGATGGCTCTAATTTTCCCAGACTTTGATCTATTGGCTTCCATGCTATCCATGATACTAAGGACAAGCACTGTCTTAGGATAACTATACAGGCCGTTTCATTATGGATGGCCAGTGGCCACCAACAATATCTTCAAAACCAAAGGTCTTAATTTAATGGGATACAAATTTTTATAACTAAATCAGGCATGAGAAATTCCATGAAAATATTTTTAAACTATAAAAACAACCGCAAGAGGGCGTAACTGCTACGATAAACATTAAAAATCGTTTTTTTCAGTGGAAATGCCTTACTAAGCTACAATTTAAAATAAGTTTTTTTAAAGCTTAGTTCATTTTAAACAACTTTTGTTTAAGACATTTTTTGATGTTTCCAATAATAAAGCCAGGGGGCGCGGCCAAACCTTACGAAACAAAAAGCACTATAATTTCTATAATTTTTAGCCGATTTGGATGAATTTTTGCTTATTTGAAAGGGCATTCAACGCAGATTCTGGACTTATAATCATACTTGGCAACAATCGTTTAATACATTTGATAGAGCGATAGAGGTGGTTATCTCCAACTGAAGTCGTTTTTCCAAATTTTCTCTAAAATTTTAAATGGAAGGATATCATTCTTTTGTATTGATTTTGTAGAACTTTAATGGTCTAAGATACTGGCGAAAACCCTGTGTTGATATGTCTTGTCGTTTTCGAGATATGACCAAAAATGTCTTTTTCTGGTAATTTTTCACTACCCCTAACTGAAATCATTTTTTTTAAATAAAATTTATTTATTTTACCTTTACCAATAAATTCTTTTTTTGTGTTTATTTTTTATTTTATTTTTAATGGCATTTTAATGACAAATAATGTGGTTTCAGCATTATCGATGCCCAGCACATTTTTCTCAAATTGTTAGAATATTTTTGGATTTTGGATAACACATTTCCTTGACTTTTATTTCTGAGGAAGAATAAAGGGAACTGTTTACCAAACACCACCCACAACACGGTAAGATATAATAAATCGAATAAAGGATGCTATTTGCTAGCTTGCCCTGATCTAAAATCGCGGCAACAGTCTTTAATACAAAACGTTTTTCTTTGAATAATGACGGCAGTCAATTTGAACATTTGATATAGTTCAACTTATGTTTTTTTTGTTTGTTGCTTACTAGTCCAAGTTGGTTTTCTAATATAAGTGTTTGTGTTCGTGAGATTTCCTTAGTTTTCAATTAAAACAAAAACACAGTGAACTTGTGTGATATTTAATAATTACTTAAACATAATAAATTACACAGCCATCTAAGATATCGACAATATTAAAAATGGGGTAGTGAAAAATTACCAGAAAAAGACATTTTTGGTCATATCTCGAAAACGACAAGAGATATCATTACGGAGTTTTCGCCAGTACCTTAGACCATTTAAGTTCTACAAAACCAATACAAAAGAATGATATCCTTCCATTTACAATTTTAGAGAAAATTTGGAAAAACAACTTCAGTTGGAGATAACCACCTCTATCAAATGTATTAAACGATTATTGTCAAGTATGATTATAAGCCCAGAATCTGCGTTGAATGCCCTTTCAAATAAGCAAAAATTCATTCAAATCGTCTAAAAATTATAGAAGTTACAGTGGTTTTTGTTTCGTAAGGTTTGGCCGCGCCCCCTGGCTTTATTATTGGAAACATCAAAAAATGTTTTAAACAAAAGTTATTTGAAATGAACTAAGCTTTAAAAAAACTTATTTTAAATTGTAGCTTAGTAGGGCATTTCCACTGAAAAAATCGTATTTTAGTGTTTGTCGTAGCAGTTACGCCCTCTTCCGGTTGTTTTTATAGTTTAAAAATATTTTCATTGAATTTCTCATGCCTGATTTAGTTATAAAATTTTTTATCCCATTAAATTGAGACCTTTGGTTTTGAAGATATTGCCGGTGGCCATCCAAAATGGAACGGCCTGTATATGGTGGAGGGATGTAAAAGTCGTATCCATTTCGAAACCTACATTGTTTTTCCTAAAATGACTGAATAAACTTATTGAATGTCAAATTAAGTACTACATATACACGATAAGTTGCGATTAATTAAAATGAAGCTACAGTACAATCTTCGCGCCAGAGTCCATACTGTTCTACAATAGGGTAAAGGGTGTACAAAAGAAAACTCCTTACCGCCTACCAGACAAGGTGAACACAGTAACGGCCAAATTTTCCTCAAACTATAATGCTAGACTATGAGGGGGTCACACCAGGAAAAAACTTAGCCATTTTAGAAAGGTACTAATCAGGCAAAAGTTTAATGTACCTATGTATGTATTTCTTGTTTTATCATGAATATATTATAACAGAGGCAAAAGGTTAATAGAATTTATCATGGAGGATGTGTTACGTAAAAAGTTTGTTGCAAAGTTATACCACAACTCACTATATATAGTGTAAAAAATTATCTAATAAAAAAAGTTTACTCAGTGGTATAGAGCAGTGGCATTCAACCTTTTTTTTTCGTGTACCCCTATAGATAATGTCTCTGACTTAAAGTACCCCAAGTTTTTTATTTACCACGCACTAGCGATAGCCACTTGTGTTTTATACTTTTATATAAAGGCATTTGACCTTGCGCTAGAGTGAGTGGGGGCCGGAAATACCACCATAACAAGACACAACAAGTTTTTCATTTGATCATCAGTCAGATATTAAATTTATTTAAAAATTTTCAAGTACCCCTTAGGATTATCTGACGTACCCCAAGGGGTACCCCCGGTTGAATACCGTTGGTATAGAGGAGCGGGAACACGTGGGAACAGGGAACAGCGTTCCCACTCTGCTTTTTCCAAGAATGCTATATATTAATAGGCGACACGTGTTTCGGGCATTCTGGATCACCCTATGTTAGTCAATTCTCAGAAGATGGTGAGCGTTGCCACACTGGGAAATTTACGACTACACCAATGATTATTTTATGTGGCGGAGAAGTACAACTTTTCATGGCACGCCTGTGTTTAGCTAATAGAAGGCAAACCATGAGAAGTAACTTCTCCTCCAAATAAATATGCTATTTTTTCTTCAAACTTCCGCAAATTCACGCAACACATTTATTTTAAAAGGTTTTTAAGAGATATTATTAGCGAAAGCGATAATGTGAAACTTTGCCACCTATTATTCAGTCGAATAATGACCTAATATCTTGACGTTTGAAGAAAAATTACACTTTTACTGTATCCCTAAACCTAAAGCGACAGAATAATTAAATATGATCATAATATTATTATAACTATTACATGGGTTATTACAAAAATAAATGTACATACAGATCGAACTTCGTTGTCCCTCAATGAAGTATTAGTTGAATCAATCACTATAATAAATTTTATTTTTGTATTTGTAACGTAACCATATCTGATATTAGTTAAGAGAGAAATCATTTACAAATTATTATACTTATATAGGGTGACCCAGGAGGAAGGAGCAGTATTCTTGGATAAAGAAGTAGAGGTCATATTAATAGAAAAATGCTTAAAATATTTACAGCAAGCGCTACCGTTTTGAAGATACAACAATGTGTTACAGTGTTACACACATGACACAATGATGTCCCTATGCATCATCAATGCCTCCAAAATTTCACCACATACATCAAGACACTCCACTACCCTTCTTCTTAAGTAATGTAGCGAAGTGAAGTATGCCTTTCTTGAATATTTATTTATAGGTGCATGTAAAATATGAGCAACTAGTTCATCTCCAGTAAGTGACTTTTGTTGATAACAACCAATAAGCCACAAACTGAATCCGTTGCAATAAATTTTAAAATTGATCTGGATAAACAATAGACCAAAACTAAAAAGGTGCATATCGTTGAATAGACAATTAAATAGCGCTCACACGACCCATCATATATAATAACTGCGAATGAACGGATGCCCTGTCCGTCCATAACAAATTCACATTAAAGTAGATATACTTTAATCTCATGCATTAATGTAGACATGAGATTAAAGTAGATATACACGTATATCTACTTTAATGCATGGGCTTCGACAAGGCGCAAAACGCCGAAGAACCGCTGCGAAGCCTCCTGGTCATATAATAAAAAATTATTCTCTTAAAATAAACATTACCAACTCATTGCGGTATCTCCGAAACAATTGAAACAAAATATTGTTTATAAGCATTTTCCACCTCTACTGATTATCACGGGATGTTGCTCCTTTCCCTCTGGAACACCTTGTATAGTTGAATCAAAAAAAGTTACAGTAAAAACTCTTTTATTCGGCATTCTGTCATCCGTAACGTTCTATTAATCGGCACATTTTCAAATTCAAAATTTGTTGAAAAACGGTCATCACGTATCAGGCAGTCAGACATCGGTGATTATTTTAAAAAGCATTAAAACATTATAGAAAAATCGTTAGAGCGGCCGTACACGACCCGCATTTTGCAGTCGGACCACCACAAAATTGCGGTCGCGTTCCGGCGAACTGCAGTCCCCCATAAGAAAAACTGCACCAACCGTACACGGGCGTTCACTGCAGTCGGAACGCGTGTCTGTAGTTTCTTATGGCACGACCGCAATTGTGTGGTCGGTCCGACTGCAAAATGCGGCTCGTGTACGGCCGCTCTTAGTCTTTGCATAGATAAGTGTACTGGTGCATGTTTAATTTTAACGCTGTGTGAATGAAAAAAGTTTTTTGGCAATAAATTTCTTTTCTTTTTTTAATTTTTTTTTATAAATTTTATGTTTCTTCGTGTCCAGTTTATGTGTGTTCTATTATGTGCAAATTTTCGATAACCGGCAACATCTGCACCCCGAGGGTACCGGATAACAGAAGTTTTACTGTATTTTGAAACGACGACAATAATTATATGACTTTCTGAAATTATAGATAGTTTTTAGTTGTTTTATTCACGCTTGTATAGTCTTGTACTTCATACTTTAGATAGAGCACCTTCAAATTTATTAGATTGCAAAGAATTCTTTTTTGTAACAGCTGTAGATTGCATGACAAATTGCAGATTCATTTTACAAAGTAGTGTAAGTAGGTACAATTATTTAATTTTCTGAATGTGTTTGCATCATCGTAATCATTACATAAGTGAATTGGAAGCAGTAAGAATAAGAAAAGGATACATCTTATGCCTCTCCAAAGAATACAATAATCCCAAATATAATTCTCTTGAATCTGATCCTGATTTAGTACCGTTATTCAGTTTTTCCTCAACTACATCTAATGAAGATAATACTTTATATTGAAATCCTAATTCTTCATCCGGATTTATGCATGTAAAATATTTTGGAGAATTCTAGAAAAGGTATAATGAAAATTGAGTGAAAGGTAACTTAACCTACAACATTTAACAACAACAATCAAGTTACTTACATCTTTACCTATAATTGCTGCACAAACAGCCATTTCTAATGTTATTGAAATCAGCACAGTGATTACATTTAATACCTATATTTATATTACAAAAAATGTAATATCTTAACCACTTCTAATCTTTCATTTAACCACTGAACTCTATATATTATTGAGTTCAGTGCATTTAACACATTTCACTTACTTGGTACATACAGGGTGTTTCCTAATCCTTTCCTCTGGTACTGGTAGATTCATCGACAAAATTTAATAAAGCTGCATTAGTGTCGGTATCTGTAAGCAGCAAGACGTAAGAAGTAAGCATTAAGGAAATGAACTACTTAAGGATAACCTGTAAAATCATTCATAGTAGAAATAAGCGGTAACATTGACTTTCTAGTCAATGGCGGTATAAGCAGTAAGCAATAAGAAATAAGGAATTGGTTCAATTTTATTTCTTACCGTTACCGTTATCGAATCGGGAACATTCGTATACAGATGTGAGTTTACGAACTAAGAAAAGACAGGTGTCAAAGAAATATTGGAGTGAAATAATTCAAGAATGGATGGGAAAATATTATATCAAGTTGATTTTAATTTTACAATCGTACCATAAACATAGTAATAATTTAAATTAAACCCGCAATGCGCATGCTTACTCTGTTACCGTTACAGAACTATAAATGCGTTTTCGTTGTTTCTTACCGCGTATTACTTCTTACGCCTATGCGTTTTTATTTCTTACTGCTTATTGCTTATTTCTTATTTCTTATTGCTTACCGATACCGACACTACATATAAATCCAGCTTTACTGCTTAGCGATACCGACACTATAAATCCAGCTTTAACGGTAAGCAATAAGAAATAAGCGGTAAGGAAATGAACTTATGGATAACCTGTATATCATTTATAGTAGAAATAAGAAATAAGCAATAAGAAATAAGGAATTGGTTCAATTTTATTTCTTACCGTTACCGTTAGCGAATCGGCAACAGTCGTATACGATGTGAGCTTACGAGTTAAGAAAAGACAGATGACATCAATATAAATCAGGTGTTAAAGAAATATTTGAGTCAAATATATCTCTTATTCAAGAATCGATGGGAAAATATTATGTCAAGTTGATTTTAATTTTACAATCGTACATTAGGTAACCTAAGAATCGTACCATAAACACAGTAATAATTTAAATTAAACCCGCAATGCGCATGCCTACTCTGTTACGTTAAAGAACTATAAATGCGTTTTTATTTCTTACTGCTTATTGCTTATTTCTTATTTCTTATTGCATACCGATACCGACACTATAAAATAAATCCAGGTTTAGAGTTTGGACACAGTTTGGATGTAACGAAAACAACTACATTTATGATTTATCTAACGGGGTTTTTCAAGTTCGAGTTTCTCCTTTCAGTGGTGTATTGTACTATTGTTCTGAGACCTGTCGCAAAGTTCGATGAGTCTCTTTTGACGGTTTACAATTTACTAAAATGAGTTCAATTTCGCTCGAAAGCCTTATGAAATAATAAAAATCCACTACGAAAATGGCGGATGCGTGGAAACCACATTTCGCAAAATGATGGATATTTTGGGTCGTTATACACACTGGCGAGCAAACAATTTAGATCACTAAAATTAGGTATTGTTTTTTTGGATTTTCTTTTTTAAAAAATATTTGCTAAGGGCAAACTGCAGTAGGCGTTTAATCATTTGTTTTTTTAAGAATAGGTCATCTATCTCGTATTATTGTCGTGTTTTCAACGTTTACAAAATTTCATGCATTCGTTTATAAGAAAAATTCTACTTTCTGTGTTATTTTGTTAGTAAAGGGTCGATTTTTGTCTGCAAAATCAATCGGTCGCAAAACCTAGTGTCTTCAGTGCTTTTTCAATTCGTCAGAATCCCATTATAAATTCTATTGCTGTAGCAAGAATTGTAGCCTTCATACAAGAGAGCCTAAGACCCGCCGTACACGAGCCGCATTTTGCAGTCGGACCAATGAATAAAACTATTTATTCATTGAGTCGGACCGACCACAAAATTGCGGTCGCGTTCCGGCGAACTGCAGTCGGCCATAAGAAATACTGCACCAGCCGTACACGGGCGTTCACTGCAGTCGAAACGCGCGCCTGTAGTTTCTTATGGGGCGACCGCAATTATGTGGTCGGTCCGACTGCAAAATGCGGCTCGTGTACGGCGGGTCTAAGTGAACGTGAAACTGCAAGAATTGTTGGTAAGAGTCATGTGCTGTCCAGAATGTATACCGGAGGTACGAGGAGACTGGTCTGTTAACCAGAAGATCAGGATCCGGGCGAAAAAGAGTCACTACCCAACGAGATTCGGCCAAGATCCGGCGAAGATTCGGCCAAGATCCTCCCAGTATTCGGCGAAGATTCGGCCAAAACTCGCCCAAGATTCGGCCATAACTCGGCCAAGATTCGGCAAGACTCTCTTCTTCACCAAAAGCAAACAAATAAATCTCACAATAAGATTAATATTATATAAAAGTAGGTATAAGTAGTCAGTCAAAATATTCCAGTCTCTTATATGAACTTATACCTAATTATAATAAATATCTAAGTTTGGAAAACAGTCTATTGTGGTCCTGATATTTTTACAAATCTTTAAAATCACAACTTCCTTGTTCGACTATTTGCAAACTCAAAATTTTGTTTATGGCCAAAGGTGAAAACTAACAATAGATTTTTCATCAATATACCTTGAAAAATATGTTTGAGGAAACCATATGAATGCTATGCACATTCAAGCACGTCTAATATGACATTAAAACTTGTTAAAGGACCTATAATACAGATATAAATCGCTCGTCATAAAAAGATGGAGATGAAAGGTTAGGAACTTAGGAAGACGTCTCTGAAAATCGCTAATGAAAACATCTTCCGATGTGTTTACTGTTATGTTCCTTCGAGGTGGCACATGAATAGGTGGACCAAATAAGGGGACTAATTAGAATAAGCGATAAACTTATTTAAATATAATTTATTTTACAGCAGCGTACAAAAGAGTGCATGTCATGTTAACGTTCGGAGGGAGAGAGGGAAACATAACAGTTGCTTTCTCCCATTCTTATACCTACAGGGTGCGTCATACACTACATTTACATCATAGACTGATAGACACAGTCACACAAGCTATGAAAAAAGATATACGGGATTGTCCAATAGAAAAGAATAAGAGGTGAAGAAGTGGTAGATAACAAAGAAAAGAAGGTATAGATGCTGGTTGAGATTTTAATTAAAGTTAACACAGATTAAGAGCTAAGGGCTGAAAGTTTAAGTGTTATTGAGCGCCGCCTCTGCACAAGATCAAGAAACCCTTCAAAGTTACCAACCACAGATTTAGTAATGTAATGCTTATTGAGATTTTAATTAAAGTCAAAGTCATAAAAAAAGAATGCATAAGTGTTAGGCTGTTAGTGGACTTTTAAAGTTTTGATCGGCTGTGATAACTACTAGTGCTGGCAAAAAGTGTGAAAATCGAAAATCGATTAATCGATTTCTGGAAAAATCGAAAAATCGATTAATCGCAGATTAGTCTAAAATCGCGATTAATCGAGAATCGCGATTAATCGAAAATCGCGATTAATCGAAATCGCGATTAATCGATTTCTGTGCCTATGGAAATCGTTCACTAATCGTGTTCCAACGAATCGATCGACATTTTTGCCAGTACTTCGTCACTACATAGCGCCGACGCCGCCTTTAAAACTCTTTCTTAACTGCAGCTATTGAATCTTTATTGGACCTACACCCTACGGCCGTATAAAACATTCTAAAATTTCCACTTGAATATATTTAATCGAAATCGAAAATCGCGATGAATCGAAAATCGCGATTAATTGATTTCTGTGCCTATGGAAATCGTTCATTAATCGTGTTCGAACGAATCGATTAATCGATGAAATTTTTGCCAGCACTACTTATAATGACTGTCACTTTCATATCTAAAATTAAAAGGTATAACATAAAGGCTGTCCTAGATCGGTTAAAGCTTCAATAGACGATAGATGCCACATACATCTTTGAGATATAGCCAAATGTGTTGTACAATAAAGCAAGATATTTAAAACCACTGTGGTGTATACTAAAAGTGAATGTTTTCAAATTTTCAAGTTTCAAACTTGTGGAACATACTTCTATTTAATGGTATAAACCTGACCTCGGGTCAAAACTGAAAGATGAAATGTTTTGCCAAACATTGTTAATAATCGCGCCATAATTTCAGTTACAAATTTCCATTGTACTTAATATGGTTTAGAGTAAAGACCATGGAGACGCCATAGGAGATGGAAGAGCTTGGTATAAATTCCACCAAAAAATAAAAAGTGTATTAATAAAATAGTGTATTTTTTATTTCACTTAAGTAGTTTTTACAGTGACGTAAATGGAATAATACAGTAAATTTGAAATTTGTACAATTAAAAAGATATATAAATTTATTTTTAACGCGCAATACTGGGATTCTGATCGTATCCTGAGGGATTCGCCGATTGCCATCTCCACGCATCAAAGCACATATCGTTAATATCACGAGTGGCAATCCAATCTAATTCTTTTCTGGCTTTTGTTGCATCCGCATAACTTGATGCAACATCGCCCTCCCTACGTTTGCATATCTCGTATTTTATTTCTTTTTGTGATGCCTTTGAAAATGCTTTTATCATTTCCAAAACAGAATAACCACGTCCTGTACCTAAATTATATACTTCGCAACCTTGAAAATTGGCATCGTTAAGCTTTAGTACTGCTTTCAAGTGTCCAATGGCTAAATCTGTTATATGAATGTAATCTCGTACTCCGGTACCATCTGGAGTATCGTAATCGGCACCAAAAACATTAACTTTTTCTCTCTTACCAACAGCAACCTGTAATCTATTATTAATAATACAGTACAGACAATATGTTCAATTACCTGAGCAATGTAAGGCAATAAATTATTTGGAATACCACTAGGATCTTCTCCAATTAAACCTGATTCATGTGCACCAATGGGATTAAAGTATCGCAAAAGAATCACTTGCCACTCCTACCAAGTTTGACTAAATGAAAGTAACATTACCTATAGGCAAATCACTTACGGGATCTGATACACAGACATCTTTCAAAATTTCTTCAGTAAAATATTTTGATTTTCCATAAGGGTTTGTACAGCCTTGTCCAGTGGGATGGTCCTCAGTGATGGGTAGAAATTGAGGTGTACCATATACAGTAGCCGAAGAAGAAAATACCAATCGCTTTACATTATTTTCTTGCATCACCTGCAAATAGCACTCTTTACTGATATGTCTCATTTTTAATTCGTTTGTGCATAATCATAAAAGATTATTTTTGGTAACATTCTAATATACAGTATAGAAGGGAACACATTAACAAATATATGTTATTCTCAGCGCACATAAGTCTTAAACACATAAGTAGTTGCTACTGAACGAACATAAATTTGAAAGATTTCAATAACAAAAGATTTTAAAAAAACAGTGCTCAAAGTGCCGGGTACGGAATTATATAAAATACCCAGTTTACAAGGCAATTTATCAGATAAAGTTATTAAACCCTTTGAGGATTATTATGCAATTTCTTGCAGCAATTATTTCTGCAACTTTTTGAGTAATTATTCCCTCTGTACATAGTGATTACACGATGCAATTTACTGAATGAGTTTTGGTATTGCCATTTAAATGTCATTATTGGCAACAATGGCGAAAGTAATACATATAGCGTATTTCCTTTGAGTTTCTCAAAGCGTATTTCATAGTACTTTGATTCCAATAAATTTCAATATTTTATACCCTTTATTTTATGCCATACTCTCAACGTGATTTGTTTTTATCTGTAACATGTGATCAGAAGAGATAGTTCGTAATTTTAATATTAACACGTTTACCGCCTATGACACAATGTGTGTGCCAATCGGACTTTTCCGCGATGTGCCGATGACACAAATGGTGTGTCACGGTAATGCAAAATTTAAATGATTCAGTATTTTGTTGGCATTGTGTGTATGTTGTTGGTTTATTACCGGCACTTCATTTACATGCTAGTGTTTTTCAGATATCGGCATAGATGACCGGTATTTAGTGTTAAATGGGCAGTTGCCGGCAGTTGACGTGTTAAGGAATATGAAAGGTATCTGTGCTTGTATGCTATTGCAATGTATTTTACAAATTAAAGTTTCCCTTTGTTAGGTTACTATCAGAGAAATGATTACTATAAACCTAAATATATGAGTGAGCCATTTCCAGTAGTTATGTAAGCCCGGTTTCAACAAAGTTCAAAGTCATACGCTCCCTGGGAGTGACTTTAGAAACTAAATCGAGGTCATTCGTTATATAGGGCCGATTTCAACACAGTTCAAGGCCACCTTGATGAGCTGTCCCCTACACCTGCTTGTAACAGCACAAACATGTAACAGAGATAGAACAGGTGTTGAACGGCTATACCAGTTTGTACAAAGCTGTTTGGAATTAAAATACATGTTTGTGGTGTTACAAGCAGTTCTAGGGAACAGTAGTTCATCAAAGGGACCTTGAACTGTGTTGACATTCGCCCTGTATAACGATTGATCTCTATTTAGTTCCGAAAGGCACCACCAGGGGGCGTAGTGACCTTGAAGCCTCTACAGTGACTTTATTACAAACAGTGACGACAAGCGGCGATTATCCGCCATTAAGAGGCAAAATTGTGGGCGGGTTTATATGAACTCAACAGTGGTATCCTAGCAACCACACGCTGATCAAAGGTAAACACAGTCAGGCCGCCATTAAGATGCAAAATATACCACGGCCAATCAAAATCGATACCACGCTTGTCGTCACTGTTTGTAATACAGTCACTGTAGAAGCCTCTACAGTCCCTATATACAGGGTGTTTCTAAAAGGTCTGTACAAAATCCTACCACATATTCCTGAGGTCGAAATAAGCCGATTTAAGCAAACTTACCTTATTCCAAAATTGCTTTGTTTCCTAGATACAGGGTGGTAAAGTTTAAAAATAAAAATCATTTATTTTTAAATGTATGAACATTATTTTTTTTGTAACACTTACCCATACTCCAAAAACATAGCACTACTAATTCACTAACCAAATTTCATTCTCAAAGATACCTTTTTTTTATTCAGAATAATTTGAATATTCCGGCACGGCATCCACCATTAAAAACTGAATATCTTGAAAACGGCTTACTTTAGCAGATTTTGACAAGAGAACCTTTTTGCTTAAAAATGTTCATAAAATTATTATTATTTCAAAAAAAAATTAAAAACTATACTGAGAAAAGAATTATAGCCATTTCAAACCATAAGAAATGCATTGTAGAGCGCCCTCTACAGGCCACAGTAAAATGGTATTCAAATTCAGATTTCGCATCCCAAAAAACCTCCGGACATAAATTTTTGAAGTAATTCGTTGAAAAATGTTCATACATTTAAAAATAAACGATTTTTATTTTTAAACTTTACCACCCTGTATCTAGGAAACAAAGCAATTTTGGAATAAGGTAAGTTTGCTTAAATCGGCTTATTTCGACCTCAGGAATATGTGGTAGGATTTTGTACAGACCTTTTAGAGACACCCTGTATAGAAGTGTCTTACATAACTACTGTTGCCTATTCCAACAGTGTTACCTACTTTATTTCTTTATGGCAATGCCAACCTAAGTGATAATAAAAGATGCTGCAGCTGTAATAATTGTTACGATATCCATTCTACACTAGGAGTTCGTTCTCAAAGTCGAACAGAGGAATCTAACATGGTATTGAACGTTTTTTCTAATTGTTGCTCGCCTATTTAACTTGAAAAGGCAATAGTATCAACAGAAAGAGAAAATTATTGCGATTCAAATAATACTAGGTACGTACTGGTAAGACTAAAAGTGCGATTTATTCTTTTAATATGTGATATTTTCTCAGAGTCAGAGGGTTTCATGTTTGCCATATAAGATAGATCAGGTCATTTATACGCACGAAATTACAGAAAACGCATAATTAAATATAGGACATTAATTTACACATGACCTTTGTAGACAATGTTCGCAAAGACCAGAAACCATACAACACCATGATACAATAAAAGAGAAGATAAGATTTCGCGCAGGAGTGGGCGTGGCCAAGTCCAGCAGGTTACGTCACTTTGTGAGTAAAACGTCAAGTGTATTATACTGCGGCAAGGCAAATAACGTTGTTTCAACAGTTTTAAGCTTTGATCAGTGAATAAATTTAGTAAAATGAGGTGTGCTGTATGTGGATGTGACGCTGACAATCGGGTAAAAGGCTTTTCTCGAGACGTAAAAGTTTTTTAGCTTTCCAAAAGACAAGAAATCGGAAGAGATATGGAGACGTTTGTGTAAACGGAATGATAAATTTAATGTTAGAAGTGCTCGGATTTATTTGTTCAAAACACTTTAGTGATGATAAAACATGGTTGCTTCCATGCAAGCCAAAAAAATATCGACCCCCAAAAAAAGGAAGCCATTTCCTCAAAAAACTTACCTCTCCTTGGCAAAAAATTTGTAACACTAATTTCCCTTTTACAAAGCGTTAACATTTTTGATTGTCACTTAACAAAACTGACATCAAATTAGCATAGGTAATCGGGAAACCTTCTTTCGGCGATCATAGCGCCATCTGTCACGAACTTCAAAAAATGTTTCAAACAAAAAGTTCCTATTTGTTAACGCAGAATTCAATTCTGCATAATAAACTGGGGGGTGCTATTTAACATTACGAAGTTACCCCCCTCTCCACCCTCCGGGGGTGGGAGTGGGGACATCCTATTAGTATCAAACAATAGAGCCTTAAAAAATTTTGTAGACATATTTTTTCTTTTTTCAATGCGTTTTGTATTTCGCGAGATATTTGGGCGGTACGGGTGGTCTGAAACGCCCTGTATATTATATATTATCTGGCGTAATTAGCAGAGAGGCAAAAACATTTCAACACAGCTATTATCAATTGAAGAGAAAAAGTTTATGCGTTTTTTTTTGTAAGATGAAGGAAATAACGAACATGTAAAATGTTACGTGTTACAATATTACAATCATGTCTGCATGCTACTTTATAAGACTCATCGCTCGCAACGAATAACCTTGCGATGCAAGACTTTCCCCTAGCTCCACTTAACCTATTTTGATTATCTCGTTCCCTAAAAATACATTACTTTCTAGACGCATTAACAATTTTTTTATTAATTATAGTCCGTGTTTATAATTTACCTTTATCAATGGACACAAAAATTGTTCAAGTATCTCTAATGAATAATAAGCGAATAAACGCGCCTGACATTTTTTCGGTAGGAACCTTGGTGTAAACTACTGTAAACGAACAAAAACAGAAAAAACTGCATTGAAGTCTAGTTAAAGGTGTATTTTTCACATGCACAAACATACAGGGTGTCTCACGGTGACCGTCGGTTAGAAGTATATCAAGAACTGTAAAAGCTAGAAATTTGAAATTTTGCACATGCGACATACCGTGTTTAATCTATTAAATAAAAATATTGCACTTCCGGAAATACCGGAAGTGAGCATCAACTTCTTTATTTTAAATACAAACCAGACAATTTTTTTTCACATTCTGATGTGTCATAAAATGTTTAGTAAGTATGCTTAAAATAATCGGCGTATCAATTTTGATTGTTGAGGAAAAAAATTTTTTTCACTGAAAAATGTCAAATTGATATACCATGTTCCTATACCTAAAATCAATGATTACAGAGTTATTTACATTTTTCTAATTAAATTTATAATTACATACTTTACAAAACATGGTTGGCTTTGAAAATTTTGAAAAAATTTTTATTCAATTGTTTCTTATGATGACAGTTGTCAGTTAGCTATCAGTTTGAAAGTTTACGCTACATTTACGTTTGTTATCAGTGTTATCTGTTTGAATTTTGATTTTTGCGCTTGATATTTGTTTTTAATTGGGCAATATGGAATAAACAAACGCTGATATTCTAAATTTGTTTTACATTCATGGCGAGTCTGCTCGTATTACTTTTCGGACCTGCAGAACCTTTAACTATTGAATAAAGAATCACTCAACACTTTAACGAAAGATATCCGCATTTACCTACAATGACAGAACGAAAAATCAGGATGATTGAAAAGGATTTTCTAAATTTGGGGGAAGTAACTGCGCCACGAAATTTGGCAAAGCCAATTGTCCCCAATGACGCTGCAGAAACCAATGTATTGGGATATTTTAATGTTTTCCCTGAAAGTTCTGTTCGTTCGGCGGAAAGAAACCTTGGATAGTCAAGAAGTTGCATAGATAGAATTTTAAGTAACCATAAAAGCATAAGAAACATTTGAATAAACATTTTTTGAAAATTTTCAAAGCCAACCATGTTTTGTAAAGTATGTAATTAGAAAAATGTAAATAACTCTGTAATCATTGATTTTAGGTATAGGAACATGGTACCGTAAAATGGGGTGCATAGAAACAATTTTCAACCTTTTTGTCTATGCAGCGAAGTTAGTATTTACCTTATCAATAACAAAAAATATGGAAAACGTGTGTCACGGCTAGTAGATTAAAAGGTACATAACAAAATTTCGAAAAAGTTTTCCCTTAAAAAAAAAAAAATAATAGTGCCTATTTTCTATTCACCCTTGATGTGGGGTGAATAAAAACACTCGTTTATTTTAATGAAATTTGCTAGTCTACACATTCGAGGGCGTATAGAAACACTTAAAATGTTTTTAAAAAATAAAATAAAAACATATACAACATTTAAAATGGAATTTGCTGGTGGAATATCCATCTCTTGGTGTTTATCTCATTCATCTAGAGTACTTTTTTGAGAATTCTGCATTATTTTCGTGTAATGACTGAGGGCCAAATTCATTTCGTGGTCCGAATCTGTATCTGAGAGTTCAATTTCACTTCCTGAAATAATGTGTTTCTCTTGATTTTCTTTATCTTTCGACTGCTCATCAGAAGAGCTTTCAAAATCAGCACCTTTAACACTCTTCCCTGCAGGAACTTGAATTTTCCGGCGGCCTCCTCTTCCTTCAGTTTCACCATTGCCATACCTCATGTTTCTTAAGAGGTTGACAAAGGAATTATTAAATCCTTCTTCTGTATTTTCATCATTGATCTCATCAAGATTGTGCTGCGGAAGTCGTTCTAAGACTCTATCCCTATTTAATGGAACAATTCCACACTTATTAAAACCAGATTGTATGTTTTTTGCGGAGTTAGGTTCAATAGCCCTTCACAACATCGTGTTTCTATTCACCCCAAAAATAATCAAAACCGACGTTATAAAACATATTAGGCAATAAATGGAAACGTAAGTAAGATAGACAAATTCTGAAGACGGCAATGTAAACCAGACACCTAACACCTACTTTGACCAAAAACTTAACCATCTTACCTGTTTTTATCTTACAACTGCGAACAAAGTTTGTGCAGAGTGAAATGTACACCTATTTTCATGCCTCAGGAGATTAACACTGAAACAGTGTTACCAACAACAAAAATTAATTTTTTGTGTTAATTCACTTTACAGACACCTGTTGAGTGTTTGAGTATTGATGATTGCGGTTTAATTATGAAATACTAAGAAATACCAATTTTTGAAAGAAGTTTCCTGTTTTCGTTTCTATTCAGCCTGCAGTTGCTATTCGCCCCATTTTACGGTATATCAATTTAAAGGAAATTTATTTCTGCATCGAATAGGCCGATAATTAAATAGGCATTCCATTTAAAAAGACTTTTTAAAGTTTTTCTTAAGTCTGGAAATAATAACGTTAAATAGATACGTAACCGCGGTCAATTTTTTATAATCCATGACAAACAATTGTGTCTCAATCTTTTGACACTGAGAACCTAAAATCCCATTTCCCTAACTTTTACCACTTTCGACTTTCAATTTTATTTCCTAAACAAGATTTTGACATTTTTCAGTGAAAAAATTTTTTTTCTCAACAATCAAAATTGATACGCCGATTATTTTAAGCATACTTACTAAACATTTTATGACACATCAGAATGTGAAAAAAAATTGCCTGGTTTGTATTTAAAATAAAGAAGTTGATGCTCACTTCCGGTATTTCCGGAAGTGCTGCCATTTGGAAAATATTTTTATTTAATTAATAGATTAAACACTCCATGTCGCATGTGCAAAATTTCAAATTTCTAGCTTAAAAGGCTCCCTTTCACACGCCAACATGTTTGCGCAAACTAGTTTGTACAATGTACATACCGCAACCTCAAACTTGTTGGAGCGACGTATTGTACTTGAGTTGAACAAGCCGGTTTGGTGGCCGTTCTAATACTCACGCATTTTTTCGTTCATAATTTCGTAAGCTTGTGGATTTCACATTACGGTCACTGTATTGTTTCGATTTTATTTTCCACAGGCACGGGAATGATCTGTACAACTCGATAAACTCAGTCAAGAACTGTTTTTCTTTCATCGACATCGTGGTACAGTGAATTAAAACTTATCGCTATTAACTGGAACACAATACACATTTTGAATTTAGATACAACAGCATGGAGCGCAGCAGACAAAACGTGGGCAACATGTGCAAATAGCGCCAATACGCAGGTGCTGCGTGTGAAAACTGCAAAAACCGGTTTGAATTGCGCTTTCACGCGCAAACTAACGCACCAACCTCAAACCAAAATTCAAAACCGAACAGATTTGCCCAAACCTATTATTTTCGTATGTACAAACAAAATGTTTGCTCTTTCACGCACAAATTATTGCGCAAATCGGTTTGTTCAACCTAGTTTGCGCAAACATGTTGGCGTGTGAAAGGGAGCCTTTACAGTTCTTGATATACTTCTAACCGACGGTCACCGTGAGACACCCTGTATAATCACATTTAAATACAAACTTTTTTGCAATTAATTCGTAAAGATCCGTGTTTGTTGAATAAGCGCACTTTCGCCCACATATTTCGTTATATTTTCCTAAATTGAACAAAACTTTTTAAATTACCTAAGTACAGGGCCGTCTCAAGCACAAATGGCGCCGGGGTGCCAAAATCAGCCTGCGCCCCCTGATCAAGAAAAAAAGTAATGCTATGTACTGTTTTATTTGATTTACTCATATGGAAGATTCAATATACAAAATGTATAACAACATAAAAAAGTATAAAATTCATTATACAAAAAGCATAAGACATTAAAAAAGCATGAAATTAAAATTTATTAACATTTTTTGTTAATTTTCAAATTAAACGTCAAACTCAATCTTACGGGCTTTTGAATTGGCAAACATTTTAATTATGTCATCTATTTTATCATCATCTGTTGCTGCTATGCTTATAATGGCCAAATTTGTCAATCTATCTTTGGTCATGGTTGACCATAGATATAGTTTTTGATTAATTTCAATTTGGAAAAAGACCTTTCGCCTTCTGCTACTGTTACAGGATGTGTTAAATACATGCGTAAAGATGTTGAAAGGTTAGGAAACACAGACATTAACCAGAATTATTTAAATAGATTGTTAATTTTAAAACCCAAATAAATAGCCTAGTCCGTGTATGCTATCGTAGGTCCGGTATGTAAGTAATATATTATTTTTTAATTTGTGACTTCAATACAAGATAGTAGTTATATAGTGGTCACCTTGCGCCCCCAAAGGTCCTGCGCCCGGGTGCCCGGCACCCCTTGCACCCCCTGGTAAAGACGGCCCTGCCTAAGTACTCGCACAAAGAAATAGTTGATGATTAAATCACTTGACCCTTATGACAAAAAATGATCAGCTCATAAATAGCCCAGGAATAATAGGGGTGGAACCTAAAACAAATTAGATCACAAGGTTTTATTTTTTTATCTTGTAGAGGTCATTGCCCTATGCAAAATTACAAAAGTCCCCTCCCGTACCTCTTTTGCGTTACCCAGAAATGACGTCACAAGATGGCGGTTAAGTGCATTCAAATAAATGCGAATATCTCTGGATCCACTAAACCAATTTTTATTTTCTTAGTCTCGTTTGAAAGGTATCTAAACGCTCTTTATTTTTATTCTCAGATCTATATCGCTAAATTTAATATTTTCCACGTTATAATCAATTTTATGTAAAAATTGCCTTAATTTTTTACATTTTTTAACATTTTTTGCTTGTAGCTCAAAAAATATTAGGAATTCAGTATACACTATATCGACTTAAATTATAGATATATTCAATACCTTTCTAATGAACTTTAGTTCAATAGTTTATTACCAATAGTTTTTGAAAAATCCCAAATTTTGTAATAGCCCAACTACCGGGAGAATATACAATTTATTGTATACGTTAATACTAGTAAAAGCAAACATTAGAATTTATGCATGTTCAATATCATCTTTGAAAGTCCGGTGGTTGCGCATTAGTGCAATCTGTGCCTTGGCATTCCGAACATAATCGTGAGCAGGCGAGATTGGCTCGTCTGCATGCGCATCGAGATGAGCTGCATCCTTTCTTGCACCCGCAGCTGATCAGGTATAATAGACGCTCAGGTGCAATCCATAGCGTTTGGTTCCAAAGAATTGCCATTCTGTTTCCATCCCCAATGTGTTGCACGTAAGTTATTGCCCATCCATATCTGTACCTACATGTGTAATCATAATGTAATATTCGATATAATGGAAAAAATTACTCAATACTTGCCTGATGATAAACTCGGTGTGAATGCTGCCTTGATGCATGACTGGTTGGAGGCAGGGCACCAGCTTGAATTCGTCGCTTAAAGCTTGGTCCGCAACCATTTGATGAAATAAATGCAATTTCAGATCATCTAACGATGTGAGCGACGAAGACTTACTACATCATCACTACATTATGCTGATTAAACTATGTAGTGATGTAGTAAGTCTTCGTCGCTCACATCGTTAGATGAGATTGCATTTATTTCATCAAATGGTTGTGGAAGCTGGTAGCCCTGCCTCCAACCAGTCATGCATAAAGGCAGCATTCATAGCAAGTTTATAATCAGGCAAGTATTGAGTAATTTTTTCCATTATATCGAATATTACATGATGATTAGCCTACTGGTAAAAATTTTACAATATACATGTAGGTACAGATATGGATGGGCAAGAACTTACGTGCAACTCACTGGGGATGGAAACAGAATTGTAATTCTTTGGAACCAAACGCTATGGAGGTTCCAATTGTACCTGAGCGTCTATTAAACCTGATCCGCTGCGGGTGCAAGAAAGGATGCAGATCATCTCGATGCGCATGCAGACGAGCCAATCTCGTCTGCTCACGATTATGTTCGGAATGCCAAGGCACAGATTGCACTAATGCGTAACCACCGGACATTCAAGATGATATTGAACATGCATAAATTCTAATGTTTGCTTTTACTAGTATTAACGTATACAATAAATAGTATTTTCCCCCGATGGTTGGGCTATTACAAAATTTGAAATTTTTCAAAAACTATTGGTAATAAACTATTGAACTAAAGTTCATTAGAAAGGTATTGAATATATCTATAATTTAAGTCGATATAGTGTATACTTAATTCCTAATATTTTTTGAGCTACAAGCAAAAAATTAAAAAAATTAAGACAATTTTTATATAAAATTGATTATAACGTGGAAAATATTAAATTTAGCGATATAGTTCTGAGAATAAAAAATAAAGGGCGTTTAGATACCTTTCAAACGAGACTAAGAAAATAAAAATTGGTTTAGTGGATCCAGAGATATTGGCATTTATTTGAATGCACTTAACCGCCATGTTATGACGTCATTTCCGAGTGACGCAAAAGAGGTACGGGAGGGGACTTTTGTAATTTTGCATAGGGCAATGACCTCTACAAGATAAAAAAATAAAACCTTGTGATCTAATTTGTTTGAGGTTCCCTATGGGAATTGTCCTATTATTCCTGGGCTATAAAGCTCTATCGGATAGGCCTAAACCTTGTTCCAAAAATCCATTTTTAATTTGGTGAACTTAGTTGAAGATAAATTCGCGACCTTAAGTTAAATTATTATGCCGAAAGAAAAGCAAACAATAAGTGAAACTATATGCGATCAAATGTTTTTTATTCCGGGTTGAGTCGGTTTTGTTAAGAAGGGCTGATTTAAATAATTAGACCATGTAATTTCCTTATATAATAATTAGAGGAAGTAAACCAGTATAAAACATGTGCTCAAATGAATTATACTTGTTTACTTCCTCTAATTAATTTAAGAACTGTTAAAACTACCAACAGTAAAGTCTGTCCCACGAGAGCTCGAGTGTGACTCATACCTAAAACCTATCCGAACGATATAAATTAAAACGTTTGTCTTAGCTATTTTTATAGGGCATTTTAATCTTCTAACCACAAATGTACCGAAATATTTTAGTGTACTCTTATTTACCTGAACTATTCACGTTAACAGTAAATTTGATCCACCGGGATCGCGTTCGTTCTCAAAATATTTGAGTACGTTCATTAGCATAATCTGCGATTGACTTTTTAACGATTTATTGGTAAGCGACATTATAAAGCAAATATAGGTTAACAATAACAATCAATTTGACAGCTAACAGCTGACACTACGATACAAACTCGACGTATGTTTACGTAATTTACAATGCCAATGTTAGAAGATATATTTTTTATATTCGCTCTCTTTTCCATTAGGTACTTTTTGTAAGTATGACAAAGACAACCTAATAATTTGCGTTAATTCACACACCAGTCACACTCGAGCTCTCGTGGGACAAACTATATAATCCTGATGAAACTCTGAAGAAAAGGCGTATTATTAATAGCATGAAATTTCTATATGGGATCTTACACAATAATATAGACTGCCCACTCATTCTGTCGATGCTTAGCTTCCACGTCCCACAGCGTTCTTCCAGATCCAGAACTATGTTTTATGTCCCGACGCCCAAAACAAATATGCTAACCAGAACACCTACATTTAATATCTCACGTAATTTTAACGCTCACTGCACACAAAACGACGATATAGACATAAATAACTCAACGTTATTGGAAGCCGTAAATTTAGCTGATTTTAGTTTTAGTTAATTCAGTTACAGTCTATGTGGTATAGCATAGTTTTCTTTATTTTTTTCTTTTATAATATTTTTGTGTTACATTATTATTATTACTACAATATATTACAGTTAGTTTAGTTACAAGCGAATACGTTATGTATTTATTCTATAAATGGAATCTCTTTTTTCTGTTGAATATAAAACGTTATTATTATTATTATTATTATTATTATTATTATTATGAAGGCCTTATACAGGCAAAAATATCGATTATATACCACGTGTCCCAGATAACATTCCCAGCATGGGGATCTGGCTTATTATAAAAGATAGAGAGAGAGAGAGAGAGAGAGAGAGAGAGAGAGAGAGAGAGAGAGAGAGAGAGAGAGAGAGAGAGAGAGAGAGAGAGAGAATATTTATTAATACCACGTGTGGCGTAAAACATACAATAATATACAATATAAACATAAAATCAACAAATTATAAAAGATCAAAACACGTTTGTATATCTAAAATGAGACTAACACACATATATCACAGTGGAGAATCACCAATACTTGTAAAAAAACTCTTGTATTGAGTACAATGCCATCTGATGAAGTATTTTTTTAACCTGTTTTTGAAATAATTTATACGAAGTTATATTTTTAATTTCTGTTGGCAAAACATAGAGATTTGGTTAAATTAGATAATTAAATTGATATTTAAATTCTGCATAAAAAATATCTTAAGAAAGTGCAAATAAAATTTATATGTCTAATATAACAAAAAAGATATTACAAGAAAAAGAAATTTGACATTTTTCTTTTTCTTGCCATAAGCCTTAAAATACATGGAAATTTGGAAATTGGAGAGTGTCCTATAATTTCACTAATCCTTAGGAGTAATTCATCTAATTTAACCAAATCTGTATCTTTTATAATAAGCGAGATCCCCATGCTGAAAATGTTATCTGGGACACATTGTATAAACGGAAATTCCATGGTCTAATTATTTAAATCAGCCCCACCTTAACAAAACCGACTCAGCCCGGAATAAAAAACATTTAATCGCTTTAGTCCTAATTAGTACTGTGGTAAAATAATCCAAACCTCTTCAGGAATTTTATATTTAAAAGTTTATTATATCACAATATTTATTATTTGAATAAACTTTTCACCATCAATATCTTATTATTTCATTTAATATTAAATAAATTGCGATTTTAGGACAACATTGTACAAACAAAACAGTCTTTATTATTTTAATTTATTTAATTTAATTAAATATTTTTTCAATCAGTGTTTTTAAAGTTTTTTTTGTAGATAAAGATAAGTGTATATTTGGAACATTTTTGTTTTCCTATTGGTTAGATAAATGGTGTTTACTGTTTACTTTCATTTCTCAAAGAGGAAAATGTTACTTTCTTAACTAATTTTACTAAAGAAAATACTATTTTCCGAGACAATTTTAGAGAACACTTATTGCATTCAATATTTTATTAAAAAACTAGTGCGTCTGTAGAAACTTTTTAAACTATTAAAATATAAATATTGTAAAACTTGTAAAATAGAACAAGATAACAAAATTTATTTTAGCAACAGGTAAACGTCTGGTAACAAGTAGCAATAAATAAAGCAGCTACCAGATAAATCTATAAACTAGGAAACATGAATTAGATAATGTGATAATATTAATTAAAGAGAACGTAGATAACTTGAGTGTAATGAAATTAAACAAACAAGGGATGACTTGATAACAAATGACTGATAAGTAGGTTATCATTATTTTGTTACTTTTGTAATTAAACTCTACTTCTTTGACGTTCAATATCACACTTTTTTGCTCAGTGTTAGATATTAAATATGTATTTTTGTTTATTAGTACATATATTATATGAGCATAATATTATACTCTACAGACATACTGTAACATGCAACCAAGCAAATCCACTTTTTGAAAGATGTTTATATTTCTGAATGAACATCATAGTTTGTGAGGAACACCAAAGCACAGAAAAACGTAAAATACAATGTTTCCTAAAAAGGTAAGTATATGTTTATACTTCTTTATTATATAAGTGTCTATTATTGTTACATCCATTTTCAAAAAAATGAAGGACATTAGGTTAACCCTGCCACAAATTGTATGGGTCATTTAATCACTTAAGTTCAATGCTTAATATTAACCTTTATAGGAACACAATTTTTATATATGCTGTTGCGCAATTGCTCCTATCAATTATTTATTAAGCATAAGTAAATGACGAAATATCTGTACTTGCTATACTAAACCTACATACCTGGAAAAGGGTATTGGAGCCTGCAATGTTATTCTGATAATATTGCAATGGTATTTGAACTGATTCGCCCACAGCTTTGAGAGCAGCAAAGTGTATCACACAATCAATTTTAAACTAAAAGAAAAGTGATAAAATTTTCAATTAATATAGGTAATTCACCTACTTGTTGAAATAAATTATTCAAAATCTTTTTATCTGTTATATCAATATTAAAACAGGGTACAGTTTTTCCGGTAATTATTTCGACTCTCTTTATTGATTCTGGTTTTTGTTTTTCATTAGCAGCATACGCATTCACGAGGTTGTCAATGACAACAACGGAATAACCACTGTTTAATAATTCTACAATTGTGTGAGAGCCGATGAAGCCAGCACCACCAGTTACTAGTATATAGCTCTTTGCTTCCATATCATCTGTACGTAGTAACCTTTAAAGGTGAAACTAGAATATTAAAACAATCAATTTACTGATATCATACCTACGTGTTCAGTAGGACAACTGCAGGCACTACTAGATAATAAAAACAGGCGAAAGTATATATAGCTTGCTTTATCAAAATCATGCTTATCAGCTAATTTTTTATCAGTTTCTGTTGAGTAATAGATAAGCATAGTTTTTAAAATGTACTGTAGTGTGAACAATCAGTAGAACAGCCTGAGTTCTGGTGTACAGAATAGAATACGAAAGCGTACATCTTAAGCTGACAAATTTATTACAACATGCAATTTATTTAATTAATAATCAACAAAGACAATTTACCTATAATCATTATTCTTATTTGAATCAATTAGGAAAATTAGAAAATGCGGGGCGGGAGGAAACTATTTTCAAACTTGTACACGTGAATGTTTACGTTGTTGACGTGTAGGAAAATCTGAAAAGACAGTCTACATTTTTATGTCATTATTTACAGCACAAATATTCATAGAAACAGTTTAAATAGTTCTCTAATTGTACATTTATTCTTTTTATAACTAATAAACATCGTATAAGTAATTTATTGGTATTTTTTTCACATAACCTAATAATGTTTTTATGCGCGATTGCCATATCAAAAAATTCTGGCAAGTTGCCACGAGACTTCCCTCGTATTAACACATTTTCCAAAAAATAAATACAGCACAATATACAGTGCGGTCCAAACTACAAAGGTATGGAATAAATTCATTTTTAGCGTTATTATGTAATTTTTGGAAAAAACCTGAAACACGTCGATTTCTATTTATAATTTACCATTTTCTCGTATGAAAGTCTTACCACCCTCTTGCACCACCTCGGAGGTATGAGCAACCCTTAAAAAAATTTAAATACGAACGGGTTGCTTGTGGCACCTTGTTTGAAAGGGATTTTAACTCTCTATTCAGCAATATAAAAATTTTTAAATTTGGTACACTCGTAACTCAGAAATTGAATTTTGAAAAAGAAATAGTTCACAAACCTCCGTTTGAGTTCTTGTTCTATTACCACATGCACATCCAATCATAATTAAAATGTCTATTCTCTGTGTTTCTATTAACTGAGCCATGATTTATTTACTGAAATGCACACACAAACAAAATGTGGCAATACACAAGCGTCTGTCAAAAATAACTACAAATATGAAGTAGTCTACTATAAGTTAGATTTTTTGTTATTTTTTGTTAAACGCTTTTTTCAGAATCAGAACAAATAAGAAAATACCTGATTATTATTTCAAATTAAACAGATAATTTTATGATCGCCTTTAGTTATTTTTCAAGAAGTGACTGGTGGTCACTTTGAACATTTAATCTAAAAATACACTATTCTCTTTCAAAATTCAATTTCTGAGTTACGAGTGTACCAAATTTAAAAATTTTTATATTCCTGAATAGAGATTTAAAATCCCTTTCAAACAAGGTGCCACAAGTCACCCGTTCGTATTTAAATTTTTTGAAGGGTTGCTCATACCTCCGAGGGTGTGCAAGAAGGTGGTAAGACTTTCATACGAGAAAATGGTAAATTATAAATAGAAATCGACGTGTTTCAGGTTTTTTCCCAAAAGTACATAATAACGCTAAACATGAATTTATTCCATACCTTTGGACCGCACTGTATATGCTGAATTCAGAAAAAAATACTATTAAACTACCAGGGACTAGAACCTTTTTGAAATAAGGGTTTCGGTTCCAGTTATAATTCCACCAGTTGGAAAATATGGTTTCAGTTCCGGTTCAGATTCTAAACAAATATATGAAAAAGGTTCCGGTTTCGGTTCCTAAATTTTCAGGTTCTATAAAGGTTTTGATTTCAAAAGTATTTTTAGTTCTGTAACCGTTATCAACATAACAACTAATTTTGTAATACTTGTATTAGTTATACGAAGTAATGCTTACTTTGAGGGGTAGGTATAAAAAAAAATTATTGTATTATATCACAGTATAATCCTTACGGGGATTATACTGTGATTATAATAATCCTTACGGGGATTATACTGTGATTATATGCAGGGGGGAAAAGTAATTTTACCGCTCACATAATTGCCTTTTCTCCCTTGTATAATAATATCTATATCTATAAAAATCAATGCCACTTTTCGTTGTAATTTTATAACTCAAGAACGGGCTCAACTATCCAAACCAAATGTTTAGGCTTTGTTCGGATTATTTAGTAGATGGTTTATGTGAAGTTTGCGCTAAATCGGTCGAGCGGTTTTTCATTTATCACATTTTTTGTAACAAATCTATATTAATAAAAATGAATCGCCGAAATGTATGTAAACGCATCACTTCCAAACGACTGCACCAAATTGGATAATTCTTTTTTTTGTGTTCGGTATTGTCAAGGTTTGTATAAAAGAAAATTTTAAAAAACCGAAAGTTTTTAAAATCTAATAATATAAAAAGTGAGTAAGTGACTGGGACAGAAGACTGTGAGAAAGTGAGTGAGTGAATGAGACGGAAGACTGTAAGAGGTTCAAATTGACGTTCAGTTATTTAGTAAGCATTTGTTAACTTTAAACCAGTGAACTCTATATATAACTGGAAGGATAACGTCGAATATAAAAATTGACCCGTTCTGTTAGAGCAAGATGGACGTTAGTAGGGGGAAGGCTATCCTTATCTTACTACATTTCTCTTATGGATATTAAAAATAATGTTTGGTTATGACACTTATTTCATGATTAGTTTTTAAATGTACAATTATAACATAAGTGTACGATAATTATATATATGTCGTAGGCTTTTAGTGAAATTCGTCTTTTCATGAAAAACCTTGGCACTTCGTGAAGAGCCGGCTTGTGAGGGCGGACCTCTGTGTACATGGGGGCGAAGCATATTGAATCGTTGTTAGGACCTCTTAGGTTTTTTTGCACGTTTCTACATTAAAAGCCGGCTCTTCAAGAAGTGCCAAGGTTTTTCATGAAAAGACGAATTTCACTAAAAGCCTACGACATATACAAGAGTGAAATTCTTCATATTTTGTGTTTATTTCTCATTATTAAGAATTAACCACGCCTTCGCACGTTTATACAAATACGTTAGAAAGAAATAGGAATCCACTCGTGCAGCAGCGGACCTTGTCTAACAGTCGAGGACAAATTACGAAAGCATTTGCATTAACCGTTATCCTTCCAGTTATATATAGAGTTCACTGCTTTAAACAGACCACACGTCATAATGAATTAATTCATATACAATTACGTAACAATTACCTATGCACGTTTGGCGTTCAGATATGATAGAATGTAACATTTCCGGTACTTTTTAATTTGACGGGTCAATCATTTTCGACAAATCAAATGTGTCAATATATGGAATTATTGATAATCAGTGTTACATTTCCATAGTCCGCAACTGTACACCGCTCGTGTGAGGCCGTTAAATAGTAAAACAAATCTTTTAGGAATTTATGATGGTACGGAGTTCGCCGGGTCGGCTAGTACTCTAATAAAACTAAGTAGCTGAAGCTCCTCGGAATCGATTTCGTATTTATTCCCACGATGGGGACCTTCTAGAGGAGTTGTCAGGAGGTAGTTAAAGAACTTTCTCGCACTAACTTGCCGACGTTTCGACTGGAGAGTCCAGTCTTTCTCAAGGCTCTAAAGAATTAGAACTGGACTCTCCAGTCGAAACGTCGGCAAGTTAGTGCGAGAAAGTTCTTTAACTACCTCCTGACAACTCCTCTAGAAGGTCCCCATCGTGGGAATAAATACGTAATAAAACTAAGTAAAATAGTTGTGTACGGGGTTTGTCTTGCCTCTACCCATTTTAATTAGAAAAGCTGAGAACACGTGTTTTGTGGCTGAGAATCATACAATACAGAAAAGACCACGCCATAGGCAAGCGAAAGCACATTTAAGTGACATTAAAGCTGCATTTATAGTGTCAGTATCGGTAAGCAATAAGAAATAAGAAATAAGCGGTAAGGAAATGAACTTATGGATAACCTGTATATCATTTATAGTAGAAATAAGAAATAAGCAATAAGCAATAAGAAATAAGGAATTGGTTCAATTTTATTTCTTACCGTTACCGTTAACGAATCGGCAACAGTCGTATACGATGTGAGCTTACAGCTAGATTTATAGTGTCAGTATCGGTATGCAATAAGAAATAACCGGTAAGGAAATGAACTTATGGATAACCTGTATATCATTTATAGTAGAAATAAGCAATAAGCAATAAGAAATAAGAAATAAGGAATTGGTTCAATTTTATTTCTTACCGTTACCGTTACCGAATCGGCAACAGTCGTATACGATGTGAGCTTACGAGTTAAGAAAAGACAGATGACATCAATATAAACCAGGTGTTAAAGAAATATTTGAGTGAAATATATCTCTTATTCAAGAATCGATGGGAAAATATTATGTCAAGTTGATTTTAATTTTACAATCGTACATTAGGTAACCTAAGAATCGTACCATAAACACAGTAATAATTTAAATTAAACCCGCAATGCGCATGCCTACTCTGTTACCGTTAAAGAACTATAAATGCGTTTTTATTTCTTACTGCTTATTGCTTATTTCTTATTTCTTATAAATAGTATTGTTCTATGCATTATTCTGAATCAATAAAAGAATTATTATTATTATTATTATTATTGCTTACCGATACCGACACTATAAATCCAGCTTACGAGTTAAGAAAAGACAGATGACATAAATATAAATCAGGTGTTAAAGAAATATTTGAGTGAAATATATCTCTTATTCAAGAATCGATGGGAAAATATTATGTCAAGTTGATTTTAATTTTACAATCGTACATTAGGTAACCTAAGAATCGTACCATAAACACAGTACCTAATAATTTAAATTAAACACGCAATGCGCATGCCTACTCTGTTACCGTTAAAGAACTATAAATGCGTTTTTATTTCTTACTGCTTATTGCTTATTTCTTATTTCTTATTGCATACCGATACCGACACTATAAATCCAGCTTTAAGCCTCCGCCATCAGTGGCTAAAGTAGCACCTTTTCTATACCGTGCTAATAAATGGGTATAATTTTGAATTTTTGATAGTGTTTGGGAGCCTAAAAAAATACCTGTAGTACTGTAAAAATAAAAGGGTTCCGATTCCGGTTCAGGTTTTAAATGCACACGACGGAAGTTATACAAAAGGAAGTTAACGGAGTGGGGGAAACCAGAGGCGGATTTACGAATTCGCCGCCCGTAGGCTGGAAATATTTTGCCGCCCCTCATCTACAGTAATTTTCGCTAAAATATTGTATTTTTTCATATGATTTGAATTTGTAGATGCCATTTTGTTATTTAATCATTTTAATTCCAACATTCGCCGCCCTAGGCTATAGCCTTTCTAGCCTTATGGTAAATCCGACTCTGGGGGAAACCTTGTACTTTTGCCCAGAAAATTAACACCAAACCGTCGTAATCGTAAAATAACGTTCAAATGTATGCAAATACCATATTTGTACACATAAGTGACTAGAGAAAAGGGGGTAATGCAATGGCGACTTCCGTCGCGATGTCTACTATCCCCACCACTATAAGCTTCTCTCCTTTTTATCTTTACTCGTAGGGATTGCCTATCTGTTCGTGAAGAAATACCAAATAGGTACCTACGGATAGTCGGATATGGTCGGATACCACTGAACTTCTGATACAGAAGCTGGGAAGCAACACCACCCGTCTCGGCAGATATCAATTTGCAATGCGAAACTACCTTCTTTTAAAATGCCCGTCGAACTAAAATGAACTACAAGGAGCCAGGAGGTTGCAAACATGAGCGCCGCTACTAGGGAGGGGGGGGGGGTCCCTCCCTGGAATTTCATAAATCGTGTAAATCCGTTTTAGAAAATGTTAAAAGCTCACAATATAATCACGTTTGGAGTATAATGTTCTATTCCATCGGTGACTCTGCATAGCCTATTGATTTATACTAATTTAAAAATAGGTAAAAATTTTCAAGTATTCTAATTTCTACTTGAAAAAATTTAAGGCCCCCCCCCTAACAAATTTTCTTCCGGCGCCCCTGGTTGCTAACATCACAGAAACCGCCGAATCTAGCGCAAATTAAAAAATTTAACACATTTATCAAAAACTAAGTATATTTTATTTTTATTTTTCATATTGGATATTTTCAATAAACAGTAGAGACGGATACCGCTCAAATACTTTTTTAAGATGGCATTCTAGCGCATCAAACATCAAAGAAACCGTCGTTTGCTTCTACATCCGTAGCGTAGATATTTTATTTCTCCTGTGATCCTGTTGCAGTTAAAAACCTATTCGTGCTTTTGAAAAGTATAATTTGTTTAAAATTATATTGATGGTTGCAATCTTTCACAATTGTTTGTTGTTCTTTAATGTTGCCATGCTCATATGCAAACGAATACAGGGTGTCTCACGGTGACCGTCGGTTAGAAGTATATCAAAAACGGTAAAAGCTAGAAATTTGAAATTTTGCACATACGACATGCCGTGTTTAATCTATTAAATAAAAATATTTTCCAAATGGCAGCACTTCCGGAAATACCGGAAGTGAGCATCAACATCTTTAATTTAAATACAAACCAGGCAATTTTTTTTCACATTCTGATGTGTCATAAAATGTTTAGTAAGTATGCTTAAAATAATCGGCGTATCAATTTCGATTGTCGAGAAAAAAAATTTTTTTCACTGAAAAATTTCAAAATCTTGTTTAGGAAATAAAATTGAAAGTCGAAAGTGGTAAAAGTTAGGGAAATGGGATTTTAGGTTCTCAATGTCAAAAGATTGAGACACAATTGTCTGTAACGGATAATAAAAATTGCCCGCGGTTACGTATCTATTTGACGTTATTTTGAGACTTAAGAAAAACTTTAAAAAGTCTCTTTTTTCAAATGGAATGCCTATTTAATTATAAGTCCATCCGATGCAGAAACAAATTTCCTTTAAATTGATATACCATGTTCCTATACCTAAAATCAATGATCTGCATTGATAATTAAATAGGCATTCCATTTAAAAAAAAAGACTTTTTAAAGTTTTTCTTAAGTGTGGAAATAACGTCAAATAGATACGTAACCGCGGGCAATTTTTTATTATCCATTACAGACAATTGTGTCTCAATCTTTTGACATTGAGAACCTAAAATCCCATTTCCCTAACTTTTACTACTTTCGACTTTCAATTTTATTTCCTAAACAAGATTTTGACATTTTTCAGTGAAAAAAATTTTTTTTCTCGACAATCGAAATTGATACGCCGATTATTTTAAGCATACTTACTAAACATTTTATGACACATCAGAATGTGAAAAAAAATTGCCTGGTTTGTATTTAAAATAAAGAAGTTGATGCTCACTTGGCTAGAATAAAAAAAATTACCTCAACGCTATCACCAGATGATATCGACTCGACACTTTCGGTTGACACTTAGATACTAATTCATGTACCCCGAAACTTCTCACTCGTACATTGTCCACTCAAACAGAACAACACAGCAAAGTTAAGCTGTTATAAGCACAAACTGTGAAACAACAAATCAATTTATGACTTAGTTTCACAGTTTGTACTATGCACGTTCATCATCATCAATATCATCTGAAATAGTATATGTATATTAGGTATTATCTGAAACATTTATTGTACAATTACGCAATTTATTAGTGTCATCAAGATTAGATTGGCAATAAATGGTTATTATTATTATTATTATTACTTCCGGTATTTCCGGAAGTGCGGGCATTTGGAAAATATTTTTATTTAATAGATTAAACACTCCATGTCGCATGTGCAAAATTTCCAATTGCTAGCTTTTACAGTTCTTGATATACTTCTAACCGACGGTCACCGTGAGACACCCTGTATAGTATTTCAAGCTTTTTAATTATCATAAAGTGACTTGCCCTGTATGTAAATAATTTGGCAACATTGCCACATTTTTAGAATTTTTGTTTTCGTCATATAATTTACATTTTTTATTATAAAACAATTAATACAACTGCAACAGTTCTAATTATTAATTAAGTGTTAATTATTACTAATTTTAGTTTTTGTTGTTGCGAATTACTCATCATCAACCAATGAAACGAATGTAATTGCGCAATATTGAGTCATTTGAAGTAGTTCAATATTCCCCTTTTACTTTATTAAGTAACAAACAACCATAAGAAGATAGGTTTTGGCAGAAAACTATGGCTCCAAAAAGAGGAAAAGTAAAAGCGGCACCAGAAACAGAATCGGGAGACGATTCTGACGAGTATCGAAAGAAACGGGACCGTAATAATCTGGTAATAATACATTTTTTCTGTGTGTTTTTTATTTTGTTCTTTAATTTTTTTCTAGGCAGTTAAAAGAAGTCGAATTAAATCGAAGCAGAAAACACAAGAAACAGTTAATAGAGTGACACAATTAAAAAGCGAAAATTCTGTACTGGAAGAGAAGGTAAAAAATTTAACCAAAGAGCTTGGTTTTTTAAAAGAACTCTTTCTTGCTCACGCCGGAAGTGCAAGTGACGCATCTAAGTTTGAAGGTGTTGATTTACAGAAATTATTATGTGATCCTTCGGATGACGCCAGCACGAGTAATTCATAAAATATTGTCAATCTCGATTGTGTTTAAGTAGGTTGGATGTGTTAACGCTACAAGGAAATGTATCTACGTTATTAGTTTTACGTTACTACCTGTTGTAAGTGCAAAGCAAATATTTCACACTTAGTTCGTTAAGTAATTCTACTTTATGGAGTCTATTTAGGGATGAGTGTATACCTCACTTATGTAGAAGTATAATGGGAGAAGATGTTAACAGATGTGTATTTTTGTTATGAGCTGTAGGCACTATAATTGGGCAACTGCAAAATGAAAAATGTTTGTATTGCTTTTTTGGTTTAATGTACTGTTATCTATACTATTACAGCTCATATCACAATAATTAAAGGAATTTTGAAATCTTTTGAATAAGAAAACATTCATTTACATTGTAATATAGGTATTTTTATACAAATGTTGAACAAATATTTAAAACATTCTCATTTAGTTTATTCCTATTAAACTTTTTACAATAAAGATGGTTATTATTATTAAATAGGTAGTTATATAATTAAAGAAATATTTTTTTGGGCAACCAAATATGATTTCCCGCCGTTTCTACAGCAGCGGCTGCGAAATATAATTTCGCGGCCGTTAAAGTAAAAGCCATTTTGATATAAATTTTAAATTTTGTCTCAATCTAATAAAACAGATTGCCCGGCGAAATCATATTTGGTTGCCCAAAACATGTGTATATCTTGTCCGCGAAAACCTTTAACGTACTCGAGATTGTTCTCATCGTAAAGTGTGTTTTCGCGCCCTTGACATACAAATAACTATTTCTGGCTGTTAGTCCACTCAACCAGGGAGTGTTAATAGACATTTTTTTAATGGTGACGATATTAAAAGTTCCCTTCCTGAGGACAGAGCTTTTTGCTTTTTTATTGTTCCCCGAGCTCATATTTCCTATGCACTTGATTCCGCCCATAACGTGGAGTGTACTTTGCAAATTTTTATTTGAATTTTCATTATGGTCTATATCAGTAACCTCAATCTACACTTTCTATTTACGGTTTTATAATAAAAACAACCAGCAAACAAGATAGTCGGAAAATATGTCAATTAAAATAATGTATTTGAAATTTTTGACGCGGCAAATTATTTGTCCAATCATATTTGAGAATTCTAAGGTGTACATTCACAGTTGAAAGTAAATTATTACGGTTTACAGCTGACATTTTCCGCATGCGTTCTATTACTTAATCCTTTTATTGTGTTACACTTGTTTGTTAAAATCAGTCTTTCTGATGACTTTTCATGCACCATACAATACATGTATGTGTATCCAACAATACACATTTAAATTAAGCGCCCAAATATTTCTTTCCGGATTGTACCTTAAAAGCTACTCTAGCGCCGGTATCCCCTCTCCAACTATCTTGTTTGCTGAGTAGATCTCTGAGCTGTACCTACTTTTTGACAGTTTTGGAGGTTAAGGCGCAAATGACAGTGACAGATAATAATCGTAGCAGTCATGTGCTCTTTAGCATTTGGACCCAACTCTTGATTGGTCAAAAGTTTGGACGACTGCGCATCCACGGGAATGGCACACCTTGTATTCTTACATCATGTTTTTTTCGATATATCACGTTAAGGGTTCACTTTTGAGAAATTTTCATACCAACATAAAATGCTCAAAAGATAATTTTCTATAATATTTATTCACATGTTTTTCCTCATAAGTTACAAATAAAAAAGATACGAGCGATTTCATACTTAAGGGTTGTTTACTTTCAGAAATATCGAAATAACTTGTTAAGGGTTGCTTTCTGTGAAAATATTATATATATATGTATCTAAGATATTGATCATATTAATATCTACATTTTTTACTTGAATAAGAGAAACGATAAACAAGAAAACTATGACCGATTTTGTAATGAAACTGCAAAAGCAGTTTTTTCCGTATATTATATACAGTGCTCGCCAAAAAGTCGGCACCAAATGGATTTTTTTTTTTATTTTTGATTTTTTTAAAAAACTTTTTACGGCAATAATTTGTGCTTGTCTAAAAACCTATTTAGCCCCTATCAGATATACCAAATGATTTTCACTTAGCTAGAAAATGGCGTTTTTCGAAATTGTCTAAATTCAAAGTGTGCTATTTTTCGTAAATTAAGCAAGATTTCAATGAAATTTTTTCCTCGTCTGTCAGTTTTAGATTACCGAACAATCTAAAGACCAGAAAAAAAAATTTTTTTTCTTTAACTTCCGCTAAAACTAAATTTTTAATTTTTTGGAATATTTTCAAATTTTCACATACCAAGACAAGATTTCAAAATTCAATTTGACTTCGTTAAAATCGTTGAAGATTTATAATTGGAAAAAACAATAGAAATTGCTAATTATTCCTTTAGGTTTGTTATTATTTACAGAAAAGTAATGTTGTTGCATAATCTTTACGTTTTTGGTGCAACATACTTTATGGGAGAAATATTTTTCAATGAAAGTTAATATCTATTTACGTGGCTTCTAAAAACTCTAATTTATGCATGCTGATGAATTACTTTCACAAAAATCCTGTAAATGTTCTTTTACAATAAATTGCCTAAAGTAAGGAGAGTTCTCTTTATTCAGTTTAATATTTCAGTCAATTAAGTAGGCAGAATATGAGACGGCTGTGGATTGTTTTACTATTTAATTGACTGAATCATGTAAACTGAATAAAGAAAAATCTCCTCGTTTAGGCAACTGTAAAAGAACATTTACAGGATTTTTGTGAGAGTAATTAATCGGCAAGGGTAAATTAGGGTTTTTAGAAGCCACGTAAATAGATATTCATTATCATTGAAAAACATTTCTCCCATAAAGTATGTTGCACCAAAAACGTAAAGATTATGCAACAATAATACTTTTCTATAAATAAATAACAAACCTAAAGGAATAATTAGCAATTTCTATTGTTTTTCCCAATTATAAACCTTTAACTTTTTAACGAAATCAAATTGAATTTTGAAATCATGTCTTGGTATGTGAAAATTTGAAAATGTTGCAAAAAATTGAAACCTTAGTTTTAGCGGAAGTTAATGAAAAAAAATGTTTTCTGGTCTTGAGATTATTCGGTAAGCTAAAACTGACAGACGATAAAAAAATCTCATTGAAATCTTGCTTAATTTACGAAAAATAGCACACTTTGAATTTAGACAATTTCGAAAAACGCCATTTTCTAGCTAAGTGAAAATCACTCGGTATATCTGATAGGGGCTAAATAGGTTTTCAGACAAGCACAAATTATTGCCGTAAAAAGTTTTTTAAAAAAATCAAAAATAAAAAAAAAATCCATTTGGTGCCGACTTTTTGGCGAGCACTGTATATTATATTAAGGGTTGATATTTGTGAAAATTTTATTCTTATATAAAATGTTCCTTATAAGAATTCCTAAAACTTTTATTACTTATATATTTTTTTCAAAAAGTTGTCAACAAAGGAGATCGTTATTTAGATGTACCGCTACGGCTACACCGAACGCCGTTACTTCTCGGGTGACGTCATGCGCTAAGCGAACGCCTTTGATACAAATAATCAGCATACCGTGTTTAGTGTATCGCACAAATCACTTACTCTTAGTGGTTTGTGGTGTATCGTTGTAGCACAGTATAGTTGTAGAATACAGCTGTACAATTATTGTAATAGTGCGGAATATTTTCTTCATGGTAATTCGCCTGGTAGAATACTGCAGATTTTTTCTTCAAACCTTCAGAGACAGCACCATGACTTTTATACAGGGTGTCCCAGTTGAAACTGATACTTTTAAACATGATTATTCACTAAACGAAGTAAGATAGAAATGTCCGGTTTCAACCAATGAATTTTAAATTTCGAAAAGTTTTTTTCCAATTAAAAAAATTTTTCCAGTTATACAGTTCAAGGGAAAAAAGTGCTTACCTTCAACTAAAAATTACTTGACTTATTTAAATAGAACTCCCTGTATATTTTTACACTATTTCAAAGCTAAGTTCTTTAGCTTTTGAAAAACGTCAACATGTGTAGTTTAATTTTTACAAATAAAAGAATTTTTGGGAGTGCATGCACTCTCGTTAGTTTCAATTTCGCCAGTAGCTTTGCAATTTTTTAAAGTACCTACGCATTTTCTGTATTTTTAATTTTTTTGTCATTTACACTGAAATAAGTAGAAGTCCCAAAACCTTTAAAAAATAGCTAATTTAAACATCATAGCAATTAAGAAAAAAATGTGGCAACTGAATTTTATAGAAATTGTGGAAATTGGCCTCCTTGCGGGGTATATATGCACTTTTGAAATCCAACTTATAAGTTCCAAAAAGAATTTTTTCTATTTCGCGACGGTTATAGCTATACCCGTACTGAAAACGATACGGAAAGAAGCTCTGTTTCCGTCATTGAACTGTACGCTTAGCGTATAGTTCAATGGTTTCCGTATACTGTTACAGGGATTTAATTTTTTTTAAGTTTGCAACACTAACTGTCAACCGAACCATTATTATTTTTTGATGACAAGACTATTTTACTTTACATTACAGTTAATTTGGATATTTAAACGTTAGTTTATAAATTGGAACAAAAAATATCTGTTGAATTCAGAAACTAACAACAAATGACTATAACTTGAAATTTTGAATTTGAATTGTCAAATGTCAGAATGGCCAACATAATTTAAAAAAAATCACTAAAACAATTTTATTATCATTATTTATTAAACATTAGGTGTTTTCTTTTTGCATCGCCACAGGGTTAGGTAAAGTTACAATCATCACGTGATTAAAGTACCTTGCGTCATGTAGACATTTCTCCCTTAGGTTAATATAAAACAAATAAAGCTTTTAAAACGAATAGGGTAGTTATGAGAACTGAGTCAAATTATTTTTATAAAACGAATGGTGTGTGATTGACAGAGCTGACTTAGGTCTACCACAACGTGCAAAAAGAAAACACCTATTAGGTGTATTTAAAGAAATCAAGCAATTTTTCGTTGAAGAAATAAAACGGCATTACATTAATTAAAACATACAAACCAAATTCTCTTTCCAATGGTGTATTTATTTTTGAAATAGTATATTATTCAACGAGCGATAGCTATTATACTCACGACAATGAAGTTTGCCACACGACCCAAAGGCGAGTGTGGTAATTAGCTATTACATGCGTGTTTAAGTGTTTCCTGTTCTTCTCCTTCCTAGGAGTTTTCCATACTCCCAGACCCACCGATTAGGTTTGTCATCCCACTTGAAAATTTGAAATTACGCTCATATTCAGGGCGATTGCAGCAATTGTCCTTAGTTTATCCTATAATTAGGAAGAGTAATAAATCATATTGGCTCTAAAATAATCTGGCAGATAATCGCCAGCAAGAACAGGTTTGGGATGCAAAGTTAACCGAAAAAGAACAAAAGGAAAACCGTCAGAAACATGGGACACTGTAGTTAGAAAGTTGATGATAGGGCGAACAGATTGGGTGGAAGCCTTTACAGCTTTAAAACATTTTTTTTATAGATAGGTACCTACGCTTGTGCTAGTTCTGTGGCTGTCATTATAATAAATAAAAATGAAATAACAATAGGTACAACACACAAACAGGTTCATATTGCTTTACATGGTAATAAAATGTCGCCCCCGTACTCACCACAAAACACACGTAGGTACTCACTTGCTCTCTGTCCCTTTACAGAAGAAGAGAAGGGTAGCGGGTAGCTAGCCATTCGTGAGATCTTCATTATGGGATTATGGCCTTTTACGAATAGTGTTATTATGTGTAGATACTTAGGTACCTACCAACATTTCATATATTGACAAGATAATTCTATATCCATCCGCATCCCCTCTTTTACTTATATTTAGATAGAATGCACTTGCAGGAAAATAGGTTATACGATCTGTATTGTAACAGAAGGAAAAATTGTTTTTGTTTCTATTTATTTGTTATCAAATTTCATAAATGGTTTACCGCTTGCAGTAACTTACAAACTATCTTGGCTTTATTTGTCACATAGTCCAGTCAACGTACAGCTGAAATCGACATTTTAAATTACCCCTGCAAATCAGATATTTAGATTTAGGTAGTACCCCAGGTATTAAATCCAAATTTCGAACAAATAAAACGTCCGGGAAACGTGAAAAATTGATAAAAAACTATAATCCTTGTATTTTACTTCTTTCTAAGTTGTATCATTGTATTTATATGTTATGGTTGTATCGAAAAATTTTCATTATACGCCCGAATTGATCATTTCGAATATTTCGATACGGTATTTCCGACGTAACAATGAATTTCCCGAATTGTCGTCTTAAAGGCGTAGTACAAGAGTACAACCGAGGATTCCAAAATACACAGGAATTTTCATCGTTTTTTATCAATGTTTCACATTTCACGGACGTTTTGTTTTCCTACAAGTGTGGATTTAGTACCTGGGGTATAATAGGTACTCATATACTTAATACGTATATGTAGGTACTACCTAAATCTAAATATCCGGTTTACAGGGGTAAATAAAAAGTTCGATTTCTGCCGTTCGTTGACTGAACTATTAATTAAGCTGAAGCCTGATTCGTAGATATAGCTTTAGGAACCGACTCTATTTCTCTACTAAATAGCGTCCATGATATTTAGCAATTTTGTTATTTTATAAACTTTGATTTTTTATGGTGCTGTGTGCAATTTGCTTGATACTGTTTATAGTGTTTATAATTGTAATACGCGCTGGTTTGCCCCTAGTTTTCGATTAATCGTGTCTCTAAAGGACCAAGGTAGGTATGTACCTACTCATTTTGTATAGGTATTATTACTGTCATAAGTTATTAGGTATACTTATAGAGGTGTAAACAAACGTTGAAGATGGCTAAACATAGGATTACTTACTTATGATAAAAAAATATAGGTACAAATTTTGAATTGCGTCCCACCACCTTCACTGACGTATCTATAGATTACTTTTGGGGTTAATGAGATCAATCACTACATTTTTTAGAAACTGGTTTTTATTTGTACAAATTAATGATCTTGATTAGGTATACACAGCAAAGTTAAATTACAAAATTATAACATAATTATGTCCTAACAAAACAATAGGTAGCACATATAGCTGTTACATAGTTTTTATTGAGGAAAAGCTGTTTATTTATTTATGATACAATTACAAAAAAAAGTTTATAAATTAAAAAAAAACATTTTCTATTACACCCAGAATTCAATTTCAAGAGTGAAAGTCAATTGTAAAACTATTAATTATTATACACTCTTGGAGGTTGTATTTTGCTTTACTTAATTAAAATAATGAGGTTATTTTGTTTAAAAATGGAATAAATTAACCACAAATAGATATTAGGAGCTGCCATTGTGGCGATTAACCGCACACTTAATCATAACCATTTCTAATTAAATGTATAATTTTGCAGTCAAGTTAAATGGTCGTAACTCGTAAGCATATTTAAATTGCCGAATGTACCTAACATTTTTCAAAGTCTTTTACGTGTCGATGTTCTATCTGCTTGCTGCCATCGAACAAGTTCGATCTCTCTTGCGTATAAGTAAAATATAATGTATAGTCATACCAAAGACTATATAATATTATCTTTGGTCATACTAACCCACTATTTAATATTGAAATATTGCTTCCTTCTAAACTTATTGGTATGCATCAGTGAAATAAACTTTCTTGGGCAACCGGTGAAAATACCGATGTTAACCTTTTATTACGTATGCGAACTCTACAGCTGTAAAAATTATAAAAATGCTAGACCTTAACATTGATCTTTTTTTGTACTCAACAATATATTTACATGTTTAATTATATTTAAAAAAATATATTTATTTCATTTCAATATTTACGCAACCAATGTCAAGTTTTATCACCGTAAATGTGGAACTATACGTAATTGAAATAGGCGATTTAATTAAACTCTTTGATTTTTCGAATATGTAACGGTAGTTACAAAGGTACTCGCATTCGTCCTATTTTCGAATAACATTGCAATCAACTGCATTACATTTTATCTTAATACGATACTGAATAACTCAATTTGTAAAAAAAACTTCTATTTGATAAAAGAAAAATTTAAATCAAACGCGAACTCAAACTCAATCTGAATCTATTAAACTAAAAAACAATAAACAACAACAGCCCCCCCTCTTTCTTTAAAACTGTAAAATGGTTCCCAATTTTACATTCATTTTGTTCCTTTTATTCCTTTTATTAATGGAATGATTTTTAAACCCACTAACCCAGAATAATATAAAATAATAGGGCACACAATAACATACTTATCTGCCTAAAAACAACTCTTTGTTAAGAGTGATTTTACCCACTGATTGACCAAGTTTTATCTGCCCTAACAACCAGGTAACATTACTATTTTTAAATTTTTTATGCTCATAAAATTTTATTTACAAAATCACTTAAATTCGTCCTGAAAATAAATTTACCATAAGATGCCAGCTGACAACTAGAGCAGACTCTATCGTTTATCACTCATTTTCCCGCTGGGGCGCTGGCTGTAGGTATATACCTACAGAACAATAAAGGAAATATAAAATTAGGTAAACAATGTTACGGCGACTTACCATCGTTTTCCATCGGAAAATGGCCCCAGGTGCTAACTTCGTAGTACAGTGGGCCATGAAGTTTTTGACACAAACATAGAAACATTCACGTACCAGTTACCCTTAACAGCAGTGGGAAATTAATTTCTTGACTTAACTTAAGCGAAAAATTACCTACGGTACGCGCTGCCATTGCGGGGATTATTAAATTCAACTTTGAACTACTAAATCTCAAGGATTTATTACATTCCAAGAGCCTGTTAAGGTTATTGAATCAAGGGTTTTGAACGTGAGATGGTATAGAAAATGGCGAAATAATGGGTTCACGGAAAATCAAGAAAGATAATTTTATACCTACTAAACTGTGTGCTGCTGAAAATTCAAAACCTATTAACTTAGAGACATAAGAGACTGGCCCCACAGGAATCGAATTCCATAAGTGTATCTCTCGGAAAACCCAATTTTCCTCTTTCCAAAACTTCTGTTTTTTGGTACCAATTGATTTGTTATTTAAGGAATTTCTTTTAACGAAAGGCGCTATTTAGTATTTAGATTTCTGGCTCTCTTCTAGCGTTTTCAAAATGGAATTAAATTACACTCAATTAATTCCAAAACAAAAAAAGGTTTCCATTTGTCTACCTTAATCGAACAGTTCTCATGCACTGCAAATAAATTAGGAAGATAGGGAAGAAACCTTATAATCAGAATGTATTTGCTAAATTTGTGAAGAAAGTGACCATCTTGGTGAACCTAATTCATGACGCAACTGTGAGGTTTAGACGTTTGACGTATGAACATTTTCCTACATCTTTTTGAACAGATCAAGACGGTAGTTCGCTAGTTCCACTTTTGAATGTAGTTGTTAATTTGTCTCTATAATATCGGAAACGTAGTTATCATTATATTAGTAAACCTATTTTAGGTCTTTTTTGTACAACTTACCTTAAAATTTCATCAAAATATTTTAAAGTAGTTATATAGTCTGAAAGTATAAAATTTTCAAAATTTACTGTTACCTGTAATTAATTTTCTACATTTAGGTCTACTTATGCTGTGGAACTTCATTATAATTCATTATAATAAGTTTATTTTAGTGGAGTGGAATTACTTGAATTACTTGCTATTGCTATAATATAACAAAAACTGAAACACGCCATCTTCTCGGATAGGAAGTAAAATCGTACCTAGGTCCCGTGCCGATGCGATGTTCGGCACGATAAAAATTCCTTTAGTAAAGCAAAATTCTAGTAAGGGTAGTGCTAATAACCAAATCAGTTGATGCGCGTAGAGGTGCTTGAAAATTCGCTGTTCCTAGATCTCGGCCTATAATATAAATAAATACGTACCTAAATAATATTATAATAATTACCTACCTACTCTTACCTGCCTTCTTGCTATAACATAAGTATTTAACAGAGTTCATTGTTTCGATAATGGAATAACTAAATTTAGAGAATTTCACTATCATTAGTTGAAAACGAAAGTACGTAGAGTTAGTTGTACAGAATGCCATAATAAAAAATTGATTGTGTATGAATAAATTTAATTGGCTGTCTAACAAGATTGGTTATTCATTCGCAAGGGTCATAAATTGCACATTATGCAATTTTAAATTGTCATTTATCTTCTTTTATAAATAGAAAGTTTAGCACTGAACAATGAAGAATCTTCTCTAGGTGAAGGTTTTTAATGCATGATGTTATCTCATTTAATACTTTACTAGATGTGCTGCTATATACAATCGGATATTGCGGATTGTTTAATTTGAGACCGCGTTCTCGTCTTTGTAATTATCTACTTTAATGGTTATTTCTACTTTTCAATATAACGCTCGACATGTAAAACGTACCTAACATCGGTCATTTTTGTCATAGAAAAATGTTTAATGGAAATAAAGTTTAAAGTTTGTCCATTTAATTGTACTGAAGGAAGCGATGCCCGAAAACAAAAAGGATCAGATAGAAAAACACAAACCGAAAGAATTAGCAAAAAGTTACACATTACCACTTGATCTCAAGAGTTAGTCAATTATTACTTAATTTCAGCCCAACAAAGTTATGTACCAAGTTTCAATAAAAAATCCTACCCCATTTTGGTGTGCAATTTCTATGTCACTCAGTGTAAAACAAAGAGAAGACAATGAAGAATTGATAGTTAATAGTTGGCCATGGAGTAAATAAAGATTCAAAAAAGGAAGACAAGTTTTTTAGAAACCTCTGCATGAAGTAGTAGACAAAACAGAAAATAATATAAGAACTTTGAGGGAACTCAACGGCAGAGTTGGATTGAGTTGTATTTGGAAATACAGGGTGAACGGGCTTTGATAGAACAGCAAGTTGATAGCAATAGGGATGAGCTTTCTGAGAAAAATAGACTATAGATCTGTAAATCTGTAGATGAAATGAAGACACATAGATGAAGACCACGAAAGGCTTGATTTGAACAAGTAAGACAATTCGAGCTAAAGAGAGGTGGAGCATAAACCAACCTGCGCAAGATAGAAGGGATAAAGAAAAATATGGAAGAGGCAAGTAGGGCGAAACCAAGCTCCATCCCGTGCCTTACATTCTACCAGAGTAGATAGGCCAAAGGATTAGTAAGTACTTTATAGCTGCCATTAAGGCTGTTAAGTGCAAAATAAACTTCTTCTTTCGATTGTTGATGCTGTTTTCTTTTTATTACGAAACAAATAAAAACAAGTATCAAAAGGCACAAATTCTTATAGAATTTTAATTTCAACCAACTTCAAATCTGTAACTAATTATGGCATATACTATATACAATATATATGTATATAACTACCCCCCTCCCCACCTCAGGCACAACCACGCCGGATTCTGCACAAATGAGTCATTGGTTTTCTTTCCACCCTTAAGGGAGATGGGAGTGGAGAGGGTGACGGACAATTTGTAAATCACGAAAAAATGTTAGAGGAAAAAAAAGTAAAAAAAGATTGTTTTTCTGCGGACATGCAATTTTCCCCCTTTCCACCCCCAAAAAAGAGGTTGCAGTTGGGGTGACATTTGCAATTTGAGTATCGTTTTTTATGGAGAATCCAAAAGTAATAAAAAATAGGTGTTCCCATTTAAGTTTTGAAAACTCACCCCCGCTCCACCCCACAGGAGGGGTGAGGGTGATGTTTACGTATCATGACTCAATAGGTTTCAACAAATAAAAGAAACGTATTTTTTCTTTTTGTAATTGGACGTGTCGTTCTCGAGATATTAAAGGGTGTATATTTTGACTTTAATGGCGTCCCGACGGCGAACGGGTGATCCGATCAAAAAATTTACCAGCGATTTGGAATCAGTAAAGAATTTCCTATAAGATGACACCACTTCCAGCTTTCTAAACCCTGAAACATCGACCAACGCACAGACACACACACACACACACACACACACCCGCACCCGCAGACACACAGACATCCGGACGAATTTAGTAACCAACTTTTTGAAGTTGGTTGAAAAACAATTTTCAATATTCATGTGTATATTGTCCACAGACCACAACAGGAAATTAACAGCACAATAAATTCAAATTGATGAAGGAGTATAATGAAGAGTGAACGAAAAATAAACCTAATTCAATTTTATACTATTTTTTTCAACCAACTTCAAAAAGTTGGTTACTAAATTCGTCCGGATGTCTGTGTGTCTGTGTGTCTGTGTGTCTGTGCGTTGGTCGATGTTACAGGGTTTAGAAAGCTGGAAGTGGTGTCATCTTATAGGAAATTCTTCACTGATTCCAAATCGCTGGTAAATTTTTGGATCGGATCGCCCGTTCGCCATCGGGACGCCATTAAAGTCAAAATATACACCCTTTAATATCTCGAGAACGACACGTCCAATTACAAAAAGAAAAAAATACGTTTCCTTTATTTGGTGAAACCTATTGAGTCATGATACGTAAACATCACCCTCACCCCTCCTGTGGGGTGGAGAGGGGGTGAGTTTTCAAAACTTAAATGGGAACACCTATTTTTTATTACGTTTGAATTCTCCATAAAAAACGATACTCAAATTGCAAATTTCACCCCCAATTGCAACCCCTTTTTTGGGGGTGGAAAGGGGGAAAATTGCACGTCCGCAGAAAAACAATCTTTTTTTACTATTTTTTCCTCTAACATTTTTTCGTGATTTACAAATTGTCCGTCACCCTCTCCACTCCCTTAAGGGTGGAAAGAAAAACAATGACTCATTTGTGCAGAATCCGGCGTGGTTGTGTCTGAGGTGGGGAGGGAGGTAGTTATATACATATATATTGTATATAGAAGATATATGCCATAATTAGTTTCAGATTTGAAGTTGGTTGAAATTAAAATTCTATAAGAATTTGCGCCTTTTGATACTTGTTTAATTTAAAGCTTGTCATATCCACTTTAATTGAAATGCCATGTCACGCCTACTTAAAGAGAAAAGTGAAAATAAAAAGCATATTAGCCACTTTGCCTGCGTATGACTGAGACTTTGAAATTCGTGTACATTTTTTCTTTGCTAATAACATTATCAAATAAATTTGGAAGAAATTTTACTTTCGCTAGATTATAAAATTATAATTGACTAGCAATGTGAAATCGAAGTTGTAGTATGTACGTACACACATACATAAAGACGTAATATTCAAATAGGCATACGAGATGTAGGTATGATTAATCACGTAAATTATGAAATAAGAAAAAGAAATAAAATAGAAAAGTGCTTTGATAGTATATACGATCGTATAAATATTAAAAATTGTGTTGTTTAGAGAAATTTAAGTAATAGGATAAGTCAGCAAAGAAGCCAGAAGGTCAAGTTCTAGAATACATTGGACGAAATGAACAAAATCAAATGCACAAATACCTACTTAAAAATACTTAAAAGCATCTCGACGAAATATGGCATCTGGGCGTATTTGAACATGAGAATGTTGAATTCAAAATTTTGTTATTTTCAATAAATAAATAATAGCAAAATGTCAAAACTTGACGGATTTGTCCATAGGTGGCGCTATCTTAAAAAGATAGATATTGTATTTACATTTACATTTGTATTCTCCTTTTTACAAAGCAATTTTGAATTGTGCAACTTGTGTTCACTTTCATTTCTCTTTTACAGATGATTAACTCCCTTTTGATTACTCTACAATTTCTTGAGTTATCGATTATGTACAGTGTCTCTTACAGGTTATCCGCTAGTATATAAGGCGATTTAAATGCCACTGTTTTACTTAAGTTAACGATAATAAATTCTACACAACACATTGATCTGTGTCTTAGGTTGAGAAGAGGATACACTTCACTAAAATCTTTTCCATTAGTTACTGGCACACATTAGACACGTGTCTTTTTGTAAAAATGCGAGCACCATAAGACATTAGTGTTTGATCGTATCTTAAATGAAAAAGTTCAAAATTGGTTCCGTTCGAAAAGCCTCGATAGCTGTAAGGAGCATTTCCAATTTATTTAAAAGGTACAATATGCATGTGCTGAACGGTAGGTACACAATAACTCCGTAGTCCAAGCGAGAGAAAATCATTACTAAGCCTAAATAACGTTTTTCTATCACTTCCCCAGGTAAAAATAGCCAGAAGCCTAATGATATTTAAATTTCGTTTACATCTTGTCAGTAGATTGTCAATCTGCTGTCTCTATAGTAATGCCAAAGATTAACTCCACAAATTTTATTGGATTTCCATTGTCGATGGCGCTTTCTCCAAGGTAATTACGGGTTTTTGGTTACATGTTCGTAATCTACGGAAATTATGATGTATATCGAAAATTGTTTTTAATTTCACGAAGGGGTTGATATCGATTATAGACAATAATAACTCACAGCCTCCCCTTGACAAACTTGTTTAATGGCCGCAATTACGATTACATATATAGTATATAGATTATTAGAAGGCGACTTGTTTCGGGATGAAATACATCCCATAAATTATAAAAATTAACAACTCACCTGAGGGGTGAGTTCTTAATGAGTGAGTTGTTAATTTTTATAGTTTATCAGCTAACATTCGTTTTTTAGTCAACCTTTAATGTATTTGCAAAGATATAACATGTCTCTAATTTGGCTTGAAAATGGAATGTATTTCATCCCGAAACATGTCGCCTTCTAATAATAATCTATACCTATAATTTACATTATGTAATTACATATTATGTAATCGTTATTGCTGCCATTAAACAAGCTTGTTAAGGGGAGGTTGTGAGTTATTATTGTCTATAATCTACGGGAATGTAGGTACACAGTATATCCCCATTTCAATACTGTTTACTTTCATCACAAGTGAGGAAAATGCAACTTTCCCCACTCATTTTAAATTTAAAAAAAAAAGAAAATACTATTTTCTAAGGCAGTTTTAGAAAATACAGCATGCGCCAAAATATACAGTACTGGAAAACTATGTTACTGTTATTGTTATTATTTAGTTATCGCGATGTAAATGTTCAAAATGTGCTCCATTGTGTTGTGGACAGTGTTCATAACGATCACGCAGATTTGGAAATACAAGTTGTTTAGTGTCCTGAAAAACGAGACGATCTTCTGACGTAATGCGGGCACAGTTTTGGGTGGATCTGGACAGCTAAAAATTTTAACATTCCCCACACGATCGGGAGAATGTGATGTCACTTTCACCCACGGAGCACAACGTTCGTTACACAACTAGCAACACAATATAATGGTAATGCAACCAACACGCAGGCGCACAGGCATGCGCATGCGAGCTGTGCGAGAGCCAGTACTGCATATTTTGACGCATACCGTAGATATTTATATTCTGTGTGACATTTTTTTCAGAAGATCAACGTGGTATCGCTAGATTTGCACCCCGACGTTTCGGCTCCTGGATAGCATCATCTGGATTTGTTTTTTATCATTATATTTGTTTGATTGTTAGCTATTATAAAAAAAGAAAAGACAAAAATTGCGTTATTTTTAGGTTTAGCCTGTCAAAAGTTTCTTGTTTGTATTTTCGTGAAAATGCCAAATCATTGCGAAAATTTTGACATGATGAATTGTTACAATATTTGTGAAGAAGTTCATGAAAATATCATCTCATACCGATTCCATATTGACTTCCTGTTATATTGTAAGTTTACTGGAAAATGGTCATTTTCATTTCTATTGATGTACTTAGTGGAAACAAAACCCTGCCATGACTTTTTATTATTTTCATTATTCACTATTAGCCTTAGATATTAGAAAAAGTGAGATGCAGGTCAAATCTGCACTGCCGTCACACAATCAAAGTAATGAAAAGTATTTATTGACTTGCACATTTGATGACTTTCAATCTCCTTCAGTTTTTGAACCGTCATCGAAGTATGTTAATTATGGTTGAAGAGGACAAGGAAATTACAGCGAAAACGTCGATAATTTACCAGTAATGCCTAGGTAGATTAACGTAACATGCTTAAGGCGTATATGATTTAAAATTAGAATTTATAAGGTGAATTCTACGCTTGATTAAAATATTTCACATCACGAATCAGTAGTGCCTCAACTTTTGCATTTTTATCGTACATTGACACATACTTCTATTACATAAACATATAGGTCACTTTGGCATAAGATTAATCACTCTGTTTTATTTCTTAGAACATCTGCGGTTGTAATTTTCTCTCGTAACAAGGAACGATTAGGAACGCCTGCACGGATTAATGACTGGACAAATTTGCAAATGATCTTTAGCTATTAATAATGAAATTACAACATTCGACGATGTTTCCAAGTTTTTGTTTATCTTTCTTTTTTAATTTAACATAGTACACCTCATTGTACCATGTAATATATAATATAATAGAGGATCAAATCAGACAGGAATAGTATTTGCGAAAAAAGTTAGTCCACTCATGGTATCTTATTACCTACGTAAATACGAAATTAATTTGAACATTTATTGAGATTGCATTTTAATTCGACCATTTAAGCAACAGCTATTACAAATAAGAAGTTAATTACAAGAATTCCATTCATTTGGATTAGAAAATGCGAAATGAAGAAATATCATCTAATTAAACTTATCGAAGATTTGTCTAACAGAAGACATAATTGGGTGTTCACGTACCCTTTACATTCTCGACACATATTAGACTGTTTAATAATTACCAATGTAATGATTGTTGTTGACTCAATAGTTAAATAATAAGTAGTATAATTCTAAATGGGTAGATATACCCTTGCGTGAACTATAAGTAAATGTAAAATTATGTAATTGAAAACTGAAGATTTGAAAGTAGGTCGAAGTTGAGTAATTCATATTCAATATTTTTTCTCAGACTCATATTTAAGAACAAATCATATTGTCTCAAATGTCATATATTAATCAAGGAAGTCTTTTTCGCAAATTGTAGTTTAGGTCAGTTAAATTTCGAATAACAAAGATGTAATCTACTTAATATTTAGGAAACGTAATCATAGAGTGAAGGTACGATGGGTGTACCTTTTTTTTGGAAATTAATTACGTTTTTAAGCAAATATTAAATCCGACCTCCCATATTTAAAGATTGTGAATCGCTTTAGAAATGGTAAGTATATTGTTCTAATTTATATTTGAAAGTACATATCATCACCTACTCGCTTATTTGTAAATACATATTGCTTCATGATTTTTAAGATGATTGCAATGAAACATAAAGCAATATTTATTCATTTTGTTCAGTTTGACACTTTAAACATTGCACTGTGAAGAAGTGGTGATTGTTATTCAACCCTTTTCTTAAATCGGAGCAGAAATGAGAGCAAACTTTCCTGTCACAAAAAAATCATTTAATGTTAAAGATTAAATTGGTGTATTTCGTTATATGTATACAAACAGTTTATTTACTAATTGTATTTATAATAAGCGCGCTGTTTAATTTCTCTACAAGATTTACCGATATATTGATGTCGGTAATTAATTTTATTCTCATTAGTCTGCTGCAAATATGAAAAAAGCACCTAACTCTCAAAAAATTGCTAGAAAAGGTTTCTCAACGGTTTTTTGTAGTATTAGGTGTGCTAAAAAGCATACAAAAGGCCGAAAGGCCCAATTTTCAAGATAGCAATACCTAACTCCTATAGTGTTCATCATGTTTTTAGTGTCTTAGTAGCCCAGTCAATAAAGGCCGAAAAGTGCCATTTGTCGCAACAAATTAGGGGAAAGCTGAATTTTTTATATGTGATACACCGTTATGAGACATGTATTTTCTCAAAAGTCCCCGCCTCTCCCCCTTGTGCTTCTCCCCCAATCACCCCTAACAGCTTACAAATGCATAGTTTCACTAGATTGCTTACAAGTTCTTTAATATTCGTCGTAGAGAATTAATTTTTTTTTTATTTTGTTCCTTAATACCCATAAAAAGTATCTTATGCTTATAAACTTTTCGTTAAAGTTGATATTAAGGGACCTATAAAACAACAAACACAAAAAAAACGGTTTCTCGAAGCACGTGAATTTACTTTATTACCTATATTTTGGTTGTTAATTAAAATACACAAAAATGGTTCAAATAAAACTTTTAGTGTGTATCTTTAGCTTCAAGATGATGTGTTTCATTGCTTGTTTAAGTTTATCGCTTGCGCTTGGGACGTCGTCATAGAGAGCGCTTGCACTCCGCTTCAGTGGTCCGACGTATACGCTTAGCCCAGTAAAATGGAAAAATTTGGATGAAATTAATGGTTACAGCTTTGAAAATTTGGGAACAGGCTTGTTTTGTGATCCCTTTGAAGTGTTCAAAAGTCCCCATCCGTACCCCCCCCCCTCCGAGAGAAATGGGGGGCGAAAAAGTGCCAAAAAAATAGGATTTCGTAAATAACTGAAAAAGTATCAATTTTATCAAAAACAAAAACGTTAAGAAAGTTGTAGCTGACAAAATTCCGCACATTTTCATTTTTTATTTTTGTCTCTACGACCAATAGGAGCCGAGATATATTTTTTTTAAATGTCGACTGTTTTGCGGCGAAACGTTAACACGGGCGCGCATCGCGCGTATTTCGCTTATATCTCGAGAATGGCCATGCGTATCGCAAAATTCTTCAAATAAAAGTTGTAGAGAATTTAATTACGAATAATTTTCTTTTTTAAACATTTCCGTACGATTAATATTGACAGAGATATAATCATTTAAACCTTTTCTAAGACACAATCGCTGCTCGTTTAGCATAATAAAATCAATAATAAGTCGAAAACTATTGATTCTACGTACTTAGTGCATATAATGAAAGTTGTAGAGAATTAAATGTTGAATCTATATGTATACACGAAATATCATTTTGGTGATCTTTATAAGGCGATGGAGGAAGGTATCTATACTCAAAAATTGACATTTTATTAAGAATCCCGATTTTCGCTAAAAATGGCCGTTACATTTTTGTTAAAAATTGGTTTTATCCTATTTTCAGTACTTTATATGTATATATAGGTACAAAGGTAATACAATACAATAAATCGTTCGCAAGTTGCACTTTATTGTAAAAATATATCTTAATTTACTCATAAATGATCAGAGAATAACTTCTGATACTTGGAAAAGTCAAAACAATTTTTTACACTTTACTGTCTACAAGTAGTCAAAACATAGTTATTTGCAAAGAAACGCTTGAAAATGAGAATTTTTCATTATTTCTTCCTCCATCGCCTTATAAAGATCACCAAAATGATATTTCGTGTATACATATAGATTCAACATTTAATTCTCTACAACTTTGATTATATGCACTAAGTACGTAGAATCAATAGTTTTCGACTTATTATTGATTTTATTATGCTAAACGAGCAGCGATTGTGTCTTAGAAAAGGTTTAAATGATTATATCTCTGTCAATATTAATCGTACGGAAATGTTTAAAAAAGAAAATTATTCGTAATTAAATTCTCTACAACTTTTATTTGAAGAATTTTGCGATACGCATGGCCATTCTCGAGATATAAGCGAAATACGCGCGATGCGCGCCCGTGTTAACGTTTCGCCGCAAAACAGTCGACATTTAAAAAAAATATATCTCGGCTCCTATTGGTCGTAGAGACAAAAATAAAAAATGAAAATGTGCGGAATTTTGTCAGCTACAACTTTCTTAACGTTTTTGTTTTTGATAAAATTGATACTTTTTCAGTTATTTACGAAATCCTATTTTTTTGACACTTTTTCGCCCCCCATTTCTCTCGGAGGGGGGGGGGGTACGGATGGGGACTTTTGAATACTTCAAAGGGATCACAAAACAAGCCTGTTCCCAAATTTTCAAAGCTGTAACCATTAATTTCATCCAATTTTCCCATTTTACTGGGCTAAGCGTATACGTCGGACCACTGAAGCGGAGTGCAAGCGCTCTCTATGACGACGTCCCAAGCGCAAGCGATAAACTTAAACAAGCAATGAAACACATCATCTTGAAGCTAAAGATACACACTAAAAGTTTTATTTGAACCATTTTTGTGTATTTTAATTAACAACCAAAATATAGGTAATAAAGTAAATTCACGTGCTTCGAGAAACCGTTTTTTTTGTGTTTGTTGTTTTATAGGTCCCTTAATATCAACTTTAACGAAAAATTTATAAGAATAAGATACTTTTTATGGGTATTAAGGAACAAAATAAAAAAAAAATTAATTCTCTACGACGAATATTAAAGAACTTGTAATCAATCTAGTGAAACTATGCATTTGTAAGCTGTTAGGGGTGATTGGGGGAGAAGCACAAGGGGGAGAGGCGGGGACTTTTGAGAAAATACATGTCTCATAACGGTGTATCACATATAAAAAATTCAGCTTTCCCCTAATTTGTTGCGACAAAAAACCTTCATTGACTGGGCTATAGAGTCTAAATTATAAAAATGTTTTATTTATCCTTAGTCTACCAAAAATTAGCAAAATTATCAATGTTAACTCATTTACAAACAGTTATTGTCCCATTCTTCTTCCCAAACAGATTCATTGAAATGATTTTCACAATTTTCTGTTTGGCACGGTGCACAAACAGACGTGTATGGTAGTCTATATCTCGTGCAACTGCACCGTTTTGTTCGGCAGGCAGCTGTGCAACTATACAATGGAGCATATGAAGAAGATTTCCTGGTGTAACAAGTACCTCTATCATTCATAGCTGATACATGATTTGGTAATATACTCTAAAGCTGTAGTGTTTTGTAGATGCCCACAAACTATGCTTCTGCATTGAAACTGATGCTCAAATGACTAATTGGGCCACGTCGCTGATGATTGTTTGAAGGATGGAAGGTGGACCAGCTTCATAACCGCTAAAAATACCCATAATATTTTAGGGTTTTTGCATATGAGCTTTCAATGGCGCCATACTTTTCGTTCTTTTTCCAGGACAAACGATGAAGAAAGGAACCACCATCTAACACATATTGTTCAGTTGGTGGGGTTGAATCCATGATAGATTTTTTGGATTCATACTCCTCAATTGCATGAGTCAATGGAGCTTTATCACTTTTACGAAATATTTGTTTGGAACAAGACTGAGTATGGACTGAGCTCATAGGTCAATACACGCTCTAGAGAAAGATCTTCAGCTTTTGGCAAGAGGAGAGTAGGATCAATGGTTCGGTCTTTGTCAATTTTAATGCTGGGGTCGTCAGTAAGGGTTTTTGTTTGGTCTATTCATTTAAATAAGATATCAAAAATTGCATTTTCCAGTCATATTTCGTACAATATGATCTATCCAATTGCAAAAGCAAAATTATCGTACAAAATAATTTGCTGTACTATATGAGGTAAGACTAGGAATTTGGCGCTGGGCGGCGCTCAGATCTAGCCTAAATAAAGTCACTGTAGCCTAAATCAGAGTCAGTAGATTAATAGAGTACCGCAAGCCTTTGACGCGACAAATGCCGCCCTGGCGGCCATTTTTAGTCCATATACATAAAATATACTTACGAAGTGCGTAATTTTTAATAAAATGCCGTGTTGTTGTGCCGTTAAGTGTATTTTTTTTATTATATTCCGAAAAATTTAGTCAAAACATCATTTACTTTACTGAGCGTGTAGTGAGTGAAGCGCGGAAAGGACTAAAAATGGCGGAGGTTGCGGTACTCTATTAATCTACTGACTCTGGCCTAAATTACAGTGACTTTATTACAAACAGTGGCGACAAGCATGGTATTGATTTTTATTGACCGTGGTATATTTAGCCTCTTAATGGCGGCCGGACTAATCACGTGGTAGTTTACCTTTGATCGGCGTGTAACTTTTATTTGGATTTAGCAAGTTTCTAGGATACCACCGATGAGTTCATATAAACCCGCCCAAAATTTTGCCTCCTAATGGCGGATGGGCAGAGCTAATAGATGCTTGTCGTTACTGTAATAGAGTCACTGTAGCCTAAATTACAGTGACTGTATTACAAACAGTGAGGACAAGCAGCGATTAGCTCCACCCATCCGCCATTAGGAGGCAAAATATTGGGCGGGTTTCTATGAACTCAACGGTGGTATCCTAGCAACGTGTCAAATTCAAATAAAAATTACAGGCTGATCAAAAGTAAACACAGTCAGGCCGCCATTAAGAGGCAAAATATACCACGGCCAATAAAAATCGATACATCGCTTGTCGCCTGTGTTTGTAATAGAGTCACTGTAGCCTAAATGTCGGTGCAAGCACCAAAATTGATTGTATAAAACTGACTGTTGCTGCAAAGTTATCTTACACCCTCTAAATGTATTCTAAGATCACAAAAACATAGGAGTGGATACCAACTTTACTTTTGTAGGAAGAAAACTGTGGAAGTTAAGTATTTGACGACCATCTTGGACGCCATCTTAAAAATTAGGCCTTTCGGGTGGTCAAGCTTTGGTAAACTTTTAGTATGTTTTTCAGCACACCTAAACCCACAAAAAACTGTTGGGAAACGTTTTGTAGCAATTTTTGGAGGGTCAAACCGTATTTGCAGCCGTCTAAATTTTAAACCCTACCTTTTAATATGTAGATACCGTTGGTTCACGTGAGATATGCACACATATCTTGCCTTTAACTGTGAGGTGGCTGTTACAGTGTGCGACCATTTCATGATTGTACTTCATTAGTCACTGAAGATTTCCATCACTTCGCTTTACAATTTTTTTTCCATTTAACCATAAAATCACCACCTTGTTTTCATAGCAATCAATTAATTTGGAACTTACCTACTTTATAATTATAATACTTTGGAATTTTAAAACAACTACTAGTGTTTGACGTTTGTAGGTAATGTTTATATTACTAAACAGGACGTTGTTGAAAAAATTTCCTTTATCAATGCTGCAATGCTTCGTGAAAGAAAATCATCGTTTTTTTGTCACACTCAGGAAAATCTACATCACAAATCGGAGAAATTACATGGTCATCAGAAAGCTAAAACTATGCCATTAAATGAAGCACTGCACTCTACACAGTAGTCATTTTTTGACATCCTACTTCCAGATGTTGTTTAGGAACATTTCATCTTCTTCACATTTTGGTAGGCGATTTAGTGCGAAGGTTTGATTGTTGGCATCACCTGCTTGCAATTGTTGAACGATCTGAAGCTTATATGGATGCAACTTGAGATCCGAAAACAATATTCTGCCTAGAGTGCAATGAGACAAAACTAATGACACAGCAAGTCGCCGTGCAGAACACTGTGGACTCTGCTGGATAGCGGCTTTGGATTTGACTGCTTGGATTGTCTCTGACGTTCGAACAGTTCTTCTTAGTCCTGGGCTCTTCTTATTTAAGGCAGATCCTGTTGCTTTCAATTTTCTAACCCATGTCTTCACATCGTAGGCTGAAGAAACCGTATCATGACACCTAAGTTGGAAGTGACGCCGAAATACTCGTCGCGCAGCTTCATAACAATGATTGATTTTCCAATAAACTTTTACTGCGAAAACACGTTTCTCTCTCCTTCAACTAAATTGGCAAACAAGAAGGAACAAAATGGCGGTATCACAGTATTACCAAGTTCACGTATGACTTTGTACCTACTAATCGATTCAAAATCCCAGGCGCCACCTGGTACATGGGTGGTGCTGTGTTCCTCTTACAAAACTAGAATATGTTTAACTCCATATAATTAAGATAAAAAACGTATTTGGAGAATCAGATAATGCAAACCGACTTCGATTTGCCGTACCTTACACTCAAAACCATGGTGGTTCCATTACGCTCAGGTATGGAATTAAGCACAGCCAACGACCTCTATATTGCAGCAATTTAGGAATGGGACTACCAAAATTAATATAGGACTTTCATAATCTTGTAGACTGCATACCTACCAAGAACAAGTTCATGGTGGAGTCAGAGGCTCAAAAAGGGGTAGTGGTTGAATTAATAAAACTACTTAAAACTTAAAACCTCCCCTTAGACAATGATATTTAATTAATAAATTCAAATTTAATGAAGCGAAGATGAAGAGTTAATGTTTTTTGTATATAAGTACCCGAAAGTACTAAAAAGCCAGCCCCATCAACGGCAAAAACTGACTGAAATGAAATTAAAAGGATGAAGGCCTAATTAATCCTTTTAATTTCATTTCAGTCAGTTTTTGCCGTTGATGGGGCTGGCTTTTTAGTACTTTCGGGTACTTATATACAAAAAACATTAACTCTTCATCTTCGCTTCATTAAATTTGAATTTATTAATTAAATATCATTGTCTAAGGGGAGGTTTTAAGTAGTTTTATTAATTCTACCAAGAACAACTTCACGGAATTGTTAAAATCCAAGTAATATTTCTGCGCTTATGTTTTTCTAGGGTATTAACTTTATTGGTACCAAAAGGATAAAAAATTGATATCATCTTTCGTCCGTTTAAGAAAGCCATCAATTGAAAGTTTAACAGTTCAGGAAATTATTAATGTTGAACATTAAACATTATGGAGTTGACACTGCAAAGTCCAAAGTGAAAACATTCAATAAATTACATCTCATTAACTCATTTACATGCACGGATAACGTATTTGATCATTCTTAATTTTGAATAATTTGTTTGTAAACGGTGATTGAAACGTATAATAAACGAATAAAATTTATTATTTCAGGAAAGTAATTGATACAACAGTTTGACGACTAACCGGAACTACGGAAGTGGTAATAAAATCTTGAAGATGTGAGATGATGAAAGTTTGTATGTGGTAATGTGACTGCAATTGTACGTACTAAAATTAAAGGATTATACTTTCGGATATATACACAAGCAAAACATGTGTAACTTCCTAAAACATGTGCAATTTACATATAAGTTTTACTTAATTATTTAATTACATCATATATCCAATTTGTTAAGAATATGATCATGCGAGCTTGATAATTTATTGCTCTCGGTAAATCCAAATACGACTGAGTAATACAATGGCAAAATTAATCGTTAATTGTGAAGGATAATTCAATTATGTATTTACAATTAATTCGAGAACAATGTACTTCGATGTATAGACTAATATTTGACAGGCAAAATCCGTTTTTTCCAGAAATTAAATGGCGATACGATATTCAAATATAGCGTAGTGTCAGCAGATGACATGATCCATCATTTTGTTGTTCGATAGATACCTATTTTCTTGTAGGTATAGGTACATAAATTTTCAAAGAAGATATATAGCAGCTCAACCTGGCCGCCATTTCTACTATTAATATTATTCATACGATCAGTAATGAGTAATTCTCCTGCGCTTCTAATCGTTTCGGAATAATCTTTTCCTTTGGAGGTCTCCATACAAAAAGGTCGCACGGACTAAGGTCTAGATTGGATAACGTTCAGAACACTATCATAGTCGAGAATGTTGAAGATCCAATGCAAAATTTGCACTGTGCGGCCTGCGGATACAGCTGTAACAGTAAGCTGTGGACCAAACAAATTGTGGAACGCTTACTGTATTCACAATATCTTCAAAGAACAAGGGTATAATAAGTCCAATAAATCAGCCGCCCATCGCAGTATCATCGAAACGAAGCGAAACGTTTCGATGATTCCTCTCCTTCAGTTGTTGTTTTCACATAACGGAATAGCAAATTTCAATTGCTATGGGTTGTATATTTAGACAAAAGTTTTCGGTCTAGGATAAGTCAGCGCCGCCGACTCATCTCGGCCGATTCATCGCGGTCATCTCATCACGCTCAACGCCGAGCCATCTGATCGCCGAGGGTAACCGAGAAATGCTTGCAACAATGGCGCGGAAAGACTGGATTTTTAATAAATATTTTATTTTAACTTTTGTATTTTGTATCAAGGTATAAATACAATATAAAAATTCGAGAGAAACACAATGCTGTAGAATAATTATTATTGATTTATAAAAATTAAGTGGAACAACAAAACATACAAAAAAGTAGGTATTAAATTATGCGAGATTCGTCATTTACAAAAAGTATCGCGATACCGATAATCGCTACTTTTCTTAAATATATCGCGATACTATAGTCGATACTGCAAAAGTATCGCGATACATCCGACCATTGCAAGCATTTTGAGAAGGGTTGTTTATATACCCAAAAATGTAATTCAATTTCTCATAGACAGAAAGCATCATGATTATAATCAATAAGTCATTTACGATTGATTAAAATCTAAATGAATGTTAGTATGTTTCATTGTCTATTAACCATAGGTATATTATTATCGATTGAAAGCTGATTATTATCAATTGGTTAAGATTTAAGGGAATGTTAATGTCAGTAAGTATATCTTTAAGTAAATTGATGATCGGTATCGATATTTATACAAGCAAGTAAAAGAGGATAAGAATTTCGTGAATTTATCGAAAACAAAATCGGCGATGAGTTGGCCGGCGTTGAGATGGCTCGGCGATGAGATGGCCGCGATGAATCGGCCGCGATGAGTCGGCGGCGCTTACTTTTCCCATTTCGAAAGTTTTAACATTGCACTAAATGAAAAACTCTACGTAGAATAAGGTGATTGGATTTAACATTTAACGATCCATATTACCCAGTGCTCCAAATGGAGTTATTCACGAACCGGAACGCAAAATTTTCGGGTTCAGATTTCACAGGGTGGACCATCTACATGTGACCCATGTGATTCTTAAATAAAATTTTTTAGGAAAAGACAATTTTATTTTTTTGCACAGGCATTTATTTTGATCCAAGGAGATGAATATCGATTACCTTTAAAATATTATTTGGCTAAAGTGCTCGCCTTTTTCCCTGATAACAAAATGTGCTCTTTTTTCGGCATTTTCCATCACTTTCTGGTTGAGCCAAAGTCTGTATGGTTTGTTGATGTACACTTTGGATTTCAAAAATCCCCACAAATAGAAGTCGGACGACGTCAGATCTGGTCAAAATCGCCATTTTTGGATATCAAGCGACCAGGGAAGAATGTCCTCAATAAATCCATCGTGGCGGTTGCGGTATATGGCATGGCGCGCCATCCTCTGTTGGAACCAGAAGTAACGCATTCGCTTTCTACGCACAAATGGCATTAAAAAATCGGTTATCATGGCTCGATAACGGTCTCCATTGACGGTGAGTGGCTTCGCTCGCTCGTCCTCGAAAAAGTACGGTCAAATCACACATTTCACGGTAATACCACACCAAACGGTCACTCTTTGGTCATAGGGAGGCTTTTTGTGGATTATTTGTGGGTTTTCAGTGGTGTCGTAGCGACAGTTTTGTTTGTTTACCGTTCCATTCAGTGAGAAATGTGCCTCATCGCTCATGATCATTTGACGCCAAAAATCACCGTCATTCACCGCCATGTTGACACAAAATTGTCCCTATGGAACCCGACGCGGTTTGTTCTGTGGATCGATTTTGTTCATCATTTGTATTTTATATGGGAATAAATTCAAATCGTCATGGATTATGCATCGGAGAGTGGATCTTGGAATGTTTAAATGCGCAGATCGACGTCGACTCGATGTTTCCGGAGACCTTTCAACACTGGCATGTACGGCAGCGACATTTTCATCGGAACGCCTTGGTCTTGGTTTATTTGGACTAATAATTTAATTAATTTTGATATTTAAAATTTTAAAATATTGGTTTAAGTATAAACAACTTTAGGGCACATTGTTCTTTAACGGGAAAGGAACAAAATCTTTCTTTACGAACCGGAACGGAACAAACAAAAAATGTACGAACCGGAATGGAATAAGATTTTTTTTCACGAACCGGAACGATGTTCCGGTGCGTTCCGGTCCATTTCGAGCACTGATATTACCATATTTGTTGACAAGAGATGTAGCGACAAGTGCAAAATGAGAAGATTGAGAGTTTGTCCCGCTTTCGAAGAATAAGGCACACGAAACCTCCCCCTTGATTTTTTTATTATTTTTGGTGTTAAACAACGATCGTAGAACATAGTGATGATGAGTGATTGATTAATTTAAATGATGTTTCAATAAATGACATGTTTCGTCGTATATAGTCATCTTCAGGTATGCTCGCGTCTCGCACATGTTGAAATCGCTGGTTTTGTGATTCTATTACCAAAATTACGATTGTTGACACTTATTTTTGGAACAGAAGAATGGGAGTATTATGACTTCCAAAAAACTACTCAACAACTCGTTTTTTTTTCAGAGAAAAATTATAGGAATCGGCGATTCACAAATTCATACACATCGTTTACTAAAACTTAACTTCATTAAAAAATCGATGTGTAAACAGTGCAGCTTACTTAATAATAAATAAGATTTCTATTCAGCAGTCAGCTTTCCGGTGCAATAGCATAGAAGGTATTTATGGCATGGAATTATTTGAAAAATACATACATTGTTGAATATGAACGGGAAATCGACAACCAACAACTTTCTTCAATATATCATATCAAATAACCACATAGGTAAAACAGAATTATAAAATAATACCTTCACTTGTAGACTTGTAATAATTTATCACATAATACAACTAATAATTATAACACTTTAAACATTTAACATGAAGCTACTCGTATTTAAAAGGGTTGTGGGATATGCGTTAGTAAAAGCACATAACAATAACTAAAAGTAGCACATACAGTCATACATGCGATACATGTGGAATTTTTATTTTATTTCTCACTTTTTTGTGGAAGTGTAATTTTATTTATTTGCCAATACATTTATGACTATAATGTAGGTATTCCATGAATCTGCAGACTGAGAATTTTTCTAAAGGTTCATTCCAAAAAAGAACGTAACACATAAAATATTAGTAGCTAAACAACTTATTTATTACTTTTTTTATAAACTTGACAAAACACTAGGAGTGTCAGTAAACTTTACACAAATTATTATTATTATTTATTCTAGGGGCGGTCCCGATCGATTCCTACACTAGGATCCTTGGAGAATACCTGTATTTTTAAAATCCAGGATTTTAGTAAGGTGAATCTTTGTTACTTACTCTTGTGTATTTTTGTCGATTTCAAGTAAGTGTTCCCTTGTCTTTGTGTATGCCTCACATTGACAAATGATGTGGTATGGCGTTTCTTCTTCCTCACAACAACCCCGGGTCAGTCCCATGGTGTGCAGTTGTTTGTTCAAACGACAGTGGTCTATGACCATGTCGCAAATGTTATTTGCGTCCTACTTAGTTTTAAAATGGACGCTGCTAAATCGCCGTTTGGGTTTTCCAGAAAGATCTTGAAAAGGTTCTGTCCTATATTTTTCGAATAGTGTCTGCAATGCTACGAACGAATTTATGTACAGATCGACTAATGTTCGTCCCCAAGAACAAATATATTCTATAGGTATGAATGAAGCAATAGACGGTGGTAGGTGTAATAGTTAGAGGGATTAATTATGACGCCGGTGCCGTTGGGTCGTGTTCGATTCTCGGACCCGTTAGAAACTCTTTGGCTCTTTTCCACTCACCTCTACAAAAATGAGTACCTTAGGATTTTCTCTGAGATAATAATAGACGTCTTGCCACACTGTCTCGTCTCTCTTAATGTATTGCAGATATGAGTGGGTTACAATTTGGACTGGCTCTAACACACTTAACCCGTATAACATCGTAACATGTTCAAACAATGGGACATTAATGGAACAATTATATGAAATACATAATAACCTTTGTCATTATACACTTTTCAACATTATGATTAATTTTAGTAATGTAGTATATTTATTTGATGAAGTCAGTTTATATCATTAAATTGCAAATAATATGTCATCGAAGTAATACAGTAAGTCATCTTAAGCGTTTTGTTTCACGTTGGCTGCCGCAATGCTAAAAAAATCCAATCACTATGGCCAATTTTTTTTTTATATCAACTTTAGTGTCCTAGAACACTCGTGAGTATTTTTTTTTATTTAAACATATTTATTTTAAATTTTCTGATCATTTTCAATGAGACCCCCTATGGTCACGCGGCCTCAACATGTTTTTTTCAGGTGCATAACTGCACCAAATAATTTTTTTAAGCATTTGTTACTAACTTTTATATTTTTTTTTTGAGAAACGTTGCTTTTATTTTGTATTTTAGTCAATAGACATCGTACGTTTTCTATATTTTTGGATTTTATGAATTACGTATATTTCAGGCCATGAGACTTGTGAGTCTCAGATTAAAAAACCAAAAACAGTTTCAGACACTTACAGCCGAGCTCTTTCAGTCCCATATAACTTATATGTATAAGACTGAGTGGGGTCTCATGTTTATGTCATACGGCAGCCAAGGTGTTAACATGTATGTGTATACATTATACATATGTATGCGTTACTGGATGAATAATTGAATATACCATATACGAGCAAAATTTAACACAATTTCAATTCAAAAATTAGCGTAAATGTGTAATTTATTTTTTAACAGTTCTATAACTAATTACAAACGCGAACTAAAACGTAAGTATATCACGTGCTGCACCAAATTGTTTGATTACCATCTTTTATTCTAATTCCATATTCGAATATCAAATCTGATACGAAAACTAGTTACTTGTTAGTGTAAATTATATTGAAATAAATACGTAGGATTAACGTAATATATTTTAAAGGTAATTGCGTGTAAATTTAATTATAGTGGTATAATTACAAATTAGAAGTACCTACTACTCGCCGTAATTACGTGAGCGAAAAATTATCGTCGATGAATATAATTCCCATCTCTTATAAATCAATGGAAGAAAACTTACTTATTTGGCATGCTGTATGATGGAATTTGAAAGCCTAGATTTCTCTAGGCGCAGCTATTATTCGTCTCATCAAATCGTCAAAATCTTCAGGTTGTGTTTTAAGATTCCAGATTTAGGTTTTTTTTTCGAAAATTGAAGGTTTGTTTAAGGTTCAAAGTTCGAAGTTTAAGGAGAAACGTTTTAAGTTTCAGGGTTCCAGTTTTAAGATTTTAGATTAGGGTTTTGGATTTAGAATTTACTATTTAGGATTTACGTTTTAGAATTTAGGTTTTTGGATTTATGGGTTTAGGTTTTAGGATTGAAGATTCCAGGTTCGAGGTTTGAGGTTTGCAGTTCAATGTTCGAGATTTAAGTTTCTGGGTTCAAGATTTACGGTTTGAGCTTTAAGCCGATATTGTGCCATTCAGTTGCTCCTCTTCGACCCAATACATATGAATTCTATCATTCAGCCACTGTCCTACTTGAAGAAATGTAGTGGAACTTCATCTTCTTACAAATTCGTATTACCAACAGCATTAATTTGATTTGTTACATTATTTGTTATTAAGGGGTCTATGATTTCATGAAGCAGATATTTGTGCAAGTGGTTTTTGCATTTATAAAATCAGTCATCGCTTCACAAAGTCTCTTAAGCAAAAGTTCCTTAAACTTCTGTTTGGAATAATTCGTCCAAAGATTTTTCGTTAGTAAGGGAACCAGTTTCATTAACCTTAGCGCCTAATTTCAAAAGATATTTATAATTTAAATTATTGTTAGGATATATGTATGTATCTCATTAAACATTGCTGCCGTTCTTCCTGCGCTTCATCTCATCACTCTGTCACGTGAATTAAAGTAATCAATCGTTACCCATTGTTTGCCAAATATTGCTACTTGGAACTGATTCTTTAAGAAGTGTTTTTGCTTTGCTGGGTTACCCATCCTATCCTTCTGGCCGTTTTGGTTGAATGATCCAGAAATGAAAAGAGGAGACTTAAACCATTAAAAATCTTATGTAACGGATCAAAACCCTGTATTGTGTTTGCGGTACGTGTCATTTCGGCTTATATTACCGCGAGTGCGATTTTCAGGAGTGGTAGTTGGATAAGAATTCCATTAGAAATCAATCTTACGACTGCATTTTCAATTTTCACAAATAAATTAAAGGCGTGGCTGTCAACAACATAAATAAGAGTATTACATCATTTTATAAACTAGAACTTCTTATGTATATCATTTTTTTGGTTATCCATAATGTTATCGATTCTGCTTACAATATTATGCTAACTAAATTAATTAAATTATCGAATCAAACACTAATTCAGTAATAAATATATTATAAATGAGCACTTAATGATTTAGTTTTGATAGAAGCTTTTATAACTTCCCTATTTTGACATAATCTCTCATAACTCGTTTAATTTCCCCTTAAACGTGGGTCACTTTTATTTAGACTCAAGGAAGTTTTGCGGTTTGTAAACCGTAAGCGTACATTTAACTTCCGTATTTAGTTTACACTTTGAAATATCATTTACCGGTCTTACAATGCGATTACAGTTACTTAGACATTTTTTCGCGACTTAAGGACCTAAATGAAAAAAATTGTAATCCTAAGAACGAAAACGGCATGCAGAACACCCCTTGCTTTATTTATAAACGGCTGTTAAGTAACATAGGTAATAGCAACCCAACGTTTGATCAGTAAAACCAACAGTTTTCATAACAAGCACATCTCCAAACAATGAGTGTTCAGTGTTCACGGGTTTTAACAGATATTTTCTTGTTACATCTAGAATTTTTAATAGAATTAGGATGAATGCAAATTCCTACGTGAAGTATTTAAAAAACTGTACTTGATGATTTGAATTTTAATGTACGAAATAGAAACTAAAATACAATCTCGCCCTGCAGGTCTGTATAGCAAGGTTACTCTGGAATATTCTGTTAGTGAATATTATTCGTATTAGTATCTTCGAAGTGTTAGTGTCGTGTAGACATTTACATTCATAGTTATTAATATTTTACTTCACTTCACTTACGAATATATTGTCATCTTCAACGAAAAAGTAGTGTTTTGCGCCTACGGGTTAACAGTGCTTGAAAATTACGACTGTAGACTGTTTATTCATTGAATTAAATAATTTATTATACTGAATAATTAGCATGTTCATCACTGTTTCTTTAGAAAAACGGTAAATTCCAAGCGGTACATGATTGAAACACAAAAGACTTGATAGTGGCCAGTGGGCCCTGGCCGAAACGTCGTTGATATACTAACACCCGCGAAAACCTCAAGATTAACAATTTTATATTCAAATATATAACTTTGATGGCCTTAGTTTTATTACATAATAAACGGGGGTACACGCGATTCTCGCGTTTTGCGTGCTTTGGGGGGAGGGGGTATCTGTGGTTGTAGGTTGTAATAGCTTTTGTTTTAAAATATCACAGCTTGTTGAGCTGGCTTAGTTGCTTGAAAAAAGAAAAAAAATTTACATTTTTGTACCTTTTCAGATTTTTGACCCTGTAGGTATTTGTAATTTAGCAAGTAACTAAAATAAAGGATTACATTTACTTACATTAGACGTAAAAATCACAAAAATGGGTTGATATTTGGTAAAGATATACGAATTCGTTCCTACCTACTTATAGTAAATTTTTACCAATTATTTAAAAAAATGTAAAATGCAAACTTTTTGGAATAGATTTGAGACCAAAAATACATAATGGCCCTTTCACAATGTTAATTACGTCTTTGCACATAGTCTTTGCCCAAAAATTAACGAAAATATAACAAATTCCGTGTGAACTTCATAAGGATAGTTTAGAATGAATTTTGAATGTAAAAGAACTCAATTTGGACACTGGAAACTTTTTGGGAATACGAATGGCCTTAGGGAGAACGTTTTAACATTCATCTTTAACTATAGTAAAACTAAAAATACCATAAAACATAAAATGTATAACGTTGCATAACATCTGTTTTATAGAAAGACCTTCTCTACCTTAAACAGTTTCAAATTTTTGTTTATTTCACTAACTAAAGGCCTCATTTACACGTATATGTACAGCAGTAAATATGGATTTTACTTCTTCTTAATTACATTATAAGTTGTATATTTAGAAGTATAGTCAAAGTATAGGTATTCTCTTTGGTATAGTGTAACGTAACAATACACTTGCCACCTACTTTCATCAATAGATATTAAGTTAAATATGTAGACAAAAACATTTTTCTCGGTGAAAACATTCGACTATATATGTTACCTATGACATCGTCCATCGTTCAAAATCTCTAAATTCGAAATAAGCACACAAACATGTACCTACATTTCGAAAGTTACCGAAAGAAGGTATCGGGACACATAAATTAGTCTACGATGAATGCTGTTACTACTTTTTACATCATTTTAACCATGAAAATGTTAACGCGAGGCATAATAGAATCATTTTTCATCATTTGAATAACTTTTCAACTTGAAATAATTAAATTTCCATGTTATCGAGAAAAAGTTTCCGATACTTATCATTTTGAAAATTTTCGCGAAAATACTTTCTGGCATTGTTTTGATGTTCGAAATGGGTTAAAGACCTCGGACAGACAAACTTTGCATGTTTACACAAAATTTTCACTCAAAAATAAGCACAAATAGCGAATTCTATTTTACACGTAATCTCCATAAGGCAACTTTGAACGTATTTTCTAAGTAAAGAAAATATATTTAGACACAAATACCGCTTGAATAAGATGACGGACTTTTATACTAAAATGTTTAAAACTTACTTTGAAAAAAATTAGTGCAGATATTTACGTGGTTTGCGGGGTATCTATAATTGTAGCATTAATTTGTAGGTTATAAATTTATAATAGCTTTGGTTTTAAAATATCACATCCGCATTCGTCAGGATTCGGCGACTGTCGGAAAAGTGCACAGCAACACAAACATATACACACGTCTCGGTTATTATATAGGTAGTGATTAAAATAAAGATACAAAAAGATTGGTGCTATTACATCTAAAACCAGTAATGTTTGTTTTAGTTTTCCCCTCGGATTTCGTTTCGGAATTTAAAGACTTATAGATTTCAGTTACATGTCTCTGCTATTTAAATCCTGCTTTAGCAACACTTAAAATTGTTGCTCACGGAAGCATTAAAGCTTTGATAGTCTTCATATCTTTTATAGTTGCCGCGACTCATTGATGTTCATTATCGTTATTTTATTTTAATAGAAAAATATATTAGACGTTAAAGAAATGTTAAGCAAGGCGTTTAATTAATAAGCACTTTCCTACCACTTATAATTTGCATTAAAAAAATATAAAATGTTCTTTAAGAACAATTTCAAGAATTTAGAAGTGAAAATATGATGTACATATAACTAAAACCACTGTACCGTTGTCATTAAGGTAATAGAATTCTGAAAGTAATGTGTTGCACAAAATAATTCAAAATGAAACTATGAATTGGGTACCATTTGTAACACAGAAGATGCCAAAAATTGTATGCGACTGAATCAGTACAGTGTGGATGAAACCTTCTCGTTTAGAATTTGGCAGTGAGCACGCATTTCTCAATGCAATAGAACGTTAACATTTATGGTTTCAATTAAATTCTAATTAAAATAAGACTTGGTTTAGGTATCCCCTCTTTTTGTCATTGGGATGAGAAAGAGGGAGAGGATAATGAAAAGAAAAGAGAAAGAGAATAGGTTTCTGAGAGATAAAGATTACCAAACAAAAAACGATCTAACAACGATGAAACAGTAATAATCATAATCAAGGAACTGATGATCAAAAACCTGGAAAACCTTACTAATACAGGGTATATTGGAAATCCCAAATAATAAAAAGGGCCGAGGGAGAAAAGTAGAATATTTTGTTTGTTTGTGGATTTTGTTGTTTTTACGTCAGAGCAGGGAACTTTCTTTCACGAATTTCCCTGTAGACGGTACACCCCTTGTAGTTTCCTGGATGTTCTTCATCACATTAGCACACATTTTGGCTTTGTGTCGCTTATTTTAAGTTTGAGCGGAGGCTTCTATGATCAGAGTCGGTAAAATAAAATAAATTGCGGGGTTGGACCGCGTCAATGTTGAACGAAAAGTCAACGTTTGTTTGGCCCACTTTCGTAGTTTCAAGACAAGAGATAAAACAAAAATAAAAACAACCATGTTCTAATCTAGCGTGTACAGTTTAGTGAAGTAGTGTAGTGTTGTTGCCGTTGGTTCATTTTGGTAAGTTTTATGTTGTTATTCTTGATTTTATTTTTGTTTTTCTCGTTTCTTAATGAAGCCCCTTACGAAAGTGCGCGAAACGTTGACTTTTCGTTCAAAATTGACATGGTCCAACTTCGGGACTGGATTTTATTTTATTGTTTTAAGTTATTATAATTATATGCGTTTACTTATATAAATATTTAGTTTTGTATACGTTACAACCTAAATCTATATTGATAAAAAAGCATTAAACTTAAATTGAGTTTATGAATAATCAAAGCAATAATATTAATAAAAGTTCAATAATTAAGTAATTTCCTGTATTTAATAGTCAACGTCATTTTCTCTTCAATTAAAGATCAACTACAGAAATGGAATTTTTTTTCATAAAATTCAATTGCAAATAATATAATAAGATTGATCGCCGTGAGAAGATCCTGGACATTATTGACAATTTAGATGTAATTGCACCGTTGATGACAGACTTAAGTATTGCTTATGGAATGTTGTGCAATATTAGATTACATTAATAATGGGATTTCTCAGCTCCTTTCCAAATTATGTTAAATAAATGCTACAAAATTTATATATTTTTTTTATTTTAGACGCAATTATATGCATTTTATTTGAACACATTAATATTTAACTTTCTTTTGATGATTTTAGTGTGTTTGTTAATGTTATATCATAATAGAGAAAGCAATAGTTTTAAAATTTACATTTTGTTTAGCTAGATACCTGCATTCCTACGTGCAAAATGGATCTGGTGGGTCTAAAGAATCATGCAGGTTAGGTACTGTATTTTAGTATGGCAGCTGCAATTTGGTTTCGATAGAAAGTTCGTTAACTCCTAAACATAGTCTCCATTTGGTGACTGAGTGTATATACTGTATGCGCTTGGTACAACAAATTTAAATTTGAAAGAATTTTGCTGAGAATTAAAAATTTGTAGCAGTATTGACGAAAACGTAGCCTTTGGGCGAAGAATGATGCAGAACAGTAGAGTGACTTGTAAAATTATGAGGAGGGCTTTGGATAATGGCATGGCTGCGCGCTGCGATAAAAATAACCTTTTAGATGTAAAAAGATGTGTTGTCACTGGAAACCTAACCATTAAAACCTAAGCACATGAAGGTAACTCCAAACCTAGGATATATATGCCTTTGAACCTGAATCAGAAGGGCAATTTTTCAAGCCCCTTTAGGGTATCCCGGAAGTAATATCTCCCTCGGCCTCATCACGTTATTAGTTCAAACTTTAGTGGAACATAAGTCAAAATGATCCATCCTATAGTCCCAACGCGGCACTATGCAAAATGTGGGAGATTCTATCACAAATAACATTAAAGATACATCCAGTTGGGCATTTTTTAGACTGCTAATAGATATGACGGAGGCGGTATACTATTAGCATCTAAAAATTGCAATCATAAATATTCTAATACAATATGAAAATAGCAGTTCCAACGATTAACATATTTGAATGCATATACATATTTTATTCGTGCAAGTTACATAATAATTATCGTCTTCTTATGCACCTAAATTTGTGTGAAGTTTTTTTTTATTTGTTTATTTCTACGTACAATCAGTACGTTATATGTGTGTGTTTATGCTAATACTTTTTGGGTTGATATCCCATGATATCGATCCCCACTCTAGCTTTTATTTAGTGTGTGTTAACTCTTTAACTTATAATTTTAGGACATATGGTAGTTCCAGAGGTTTAAATCGTTTTAGTCTCTGTGAATGTTCGCTATTGTCAAGTCGGTTCACTGCAAGGGCATTTGGATGGGTGTCAAGTCTTTTTACGTAACGTTCACTGTATTCATTAAAATCTTGCTTTACTGTATTCACTTTCAAGTCATTTCTTATTTCACTGTTACGCTGTTAGGTAGGTATCGGGGCGTTTGTGATGGTTCGAATTGACCATCAAAGTTATCAAAACAGCTTTTGAGGGTTTTATAATATTCTCGCCTTCAATAATAGGTAGGTATCTATTGAAATTAATGACACTAAATTAAAAAATAACAATCCCTGTATTATTTACTTTTATTTTTTAAAAATCACCATTCGAGGAAATCTTTGGAAACTTCAAATATGCGTTTGGTTTCAATTTAATTCCAATTTCTTGTGTCATCGTTACTTTATAGGAGGTACTTGTATTACTACATTTATTTGACAAACTAGTTTCTGGTAGGCCTACAAACGAATTTCCTACCTTTATCTTGAAAAATTACCGACGCAATCTGTAATTTGTGTAAACAAGATTTCCTTACAACTTTGAATAAACTTTTTTACGTTTAAGGAAGAATTCCCGCAACTCTGCGTTAAAGAGAAATATTTCATCCATTCATTTTCATTTCCAAAATATAGTAATGTGTTAAGACGATGACCTCTTGCACAATTGTAAGTAACGCTCTCCCGTATCCAGCCATTTGATCTTTCAGGACGTTGTGGAATATTATTCTTGACCTGATCAATAACGACAATTATGCCAATTAACTTTCGCCGTTAAAAAAAAGATGGAGTAATAACTGGATAGTTTTCTTGTATCTGTGAATCCACTTCTTTTTTTTGGTTTTGAGAATTGAGATTTTTATGATTTGAAAAGTCATAGCAGCCTCTCATACTGTTACGTTCGATACCTAAATCAAAAGATTGCGTTAATCAGTCGCATAGTTCCAATTACATATAGAAACAAAAGAGTAATTAAATACCTATCTATATTTCAAGGGCGCCGCCAGAACATTTTCCCAGGGGGTGCAAGTAGTATTGGGGGTTCGTGGGTCTGGCGTTTTTTCAAGATTTCGTACAAAATTAATTTTTATTTTTAATAATTTTTGCCTTGTTTCTTTTTCCAAAGGGGGCGATTGCCACCCTTGGCCCCCCCTTGGCGGCGCCCTTGCTATATTTAGAATAATTTAAGCGGGAAATGAGTCCGCCTTTGAGATTATATAAGCTGTAGCCAAAGACGTACCTAACCACCATAGAAAAAGTAACGTTACTTTTTCTATGCTAACCACCCTACATAAACGAAACATAACCACAAATCACTTTCAACGCATTGTAGAGAAACAGAAGCGTGGCGAAAACCTCAAAATTAAAAACTCGAAAATTGCTTTTTATGAATATCCTTGTGAGAAAATAAATAAAATTGCAGCATCTTCTTACAAATACGTTGAATTGATGTGGGTGCAGCTATAAACATCTGACCCTTGCGGTGTGTATTATTTTGTAATAAACTTTTAATATTGCGGTTCCGATTTGCACTACAAAACTACGACATGCAAGAGAGTTTGTGGTAAGTTGCCTTTCAAGTTTAATCCTTGAATTTTGAAACAATTTTATACACATTAATATACTCCCTTATAAAAATGATAAGTAACGATAACGATCACAGAGTACTTACTTTCTATTCATGAACCTCAGAATGTAGTCCTTCTTCGTCCTCTTGTGTTTATGGATCTTGTGATGGTGGTTACTAGACTGAAGAAGATGTTCAGCTTTGCATCTAGCGTTGTTGAGGGCGTCCTGGTTGTTATCTCTACATATCTTACCTATACATATTAGTGTTGTCCATTCGTGAAATACGGTGATTCCATTATGAGCCTGGTTCTGGTCCTTTTAACCACATTTGTCTTGTTTTTTTTATTTAATCCGTATACGTCAATTCATAACTTTGTTGTTCCAAATAATATCCCTCAGGTTTCTTGAGCTGTCAGGCTGTGACATATTGTGCCGGTACCTACTCACGATTTCCATCTTAATATGCTCCGATTATCTTTTTATTCGACTGTAATTTGCACCATTTTGTTGTTTAGCAATTATTTACTAGACTTTTTGTTTTACTCGCTTTCACATAATATACAGGGTGTTCATTTAGTAGCCCGTCCATCATAGCTACCTTGATAAAATTTTATTTCACCGCATCCTCGATTCGAGTGTCCCGCCTATGCGTTGCCTCGTTCACGCGCCCGCCACTATCTACTGCCGTAAAGGCGGATCCACATCAATAAATATTTACGTTGTGCGTTGAATTTGACACAAATTTGCTCGTGTGCGCAGAAATTTTTATCGATGTGGACTATGCGGCGCACGGAAACGTACACAAATAATTTCGTGACGAACAACGCACGCTATCCGCTATGCTGTCGGTTTTCCAGTCAACTTCAAAGAGATTTGCGCCGCAAGGTAGTGTTAATGTGGACTACTGATTTGTCGCATAAGGAATTAATAGAAAATCTCAATTTGCGAAAAAACTATCGCACTTAAGCTTAATAAAGTTGCACTAAAATTTACCGGGGATTCCAAATATGCAATAATAAATACGGTGTGCTATTTAAAAAAAATGAAGAAAAATTAGTTTGAAAAAGTCGATTTTTGGAGCAAAAAAACACCCTGTATGAAATAACTTAATGTTTCGTCACGGTTGAATACTCTGATTCAACCAAAGTCCACCACCGAACTTACGTAAAAACAAAAACAAGACGTTAAAAAATTAAAGCGTATAATGGAAGGGTTGATATTTAGCAAAAAAATATGTATCTATTAATTAATAATTATAATAATTATAATAATATTAATGCAAAAATAATGTAATAAAGACCACCCAAGGCCCCTATATTTGCGCTTAAAAAAATGGGTCATTCCATTTAAAAAAATATACGTTTTATGCACCATATACTTTTTGGAGACACCCTGTATGTGTCCTACTAATTTAAAAATGTGCTTCATCTAACCTAATTGCCATCTCGTATATTTATTTTTTAGTAAATTAAACAATAAAGCCGTACTTGAAGAACGGGCTACTAAATTGACACCCTGTATATGTATAATTTTAAATGTTGCAAAAGGATCTGTAATTTGTGTCTTCATCTGCTATTATCTCCGAAAAATAATTCTTCGGAATAACAATTCTTCGACAGTGCAGTTATTCGAAACAGAATCCTTCGAAAATACAATTGTTCGACATTCCAATTCTTCGAATAATAATAATGTATAGGGAGTCATTGAAGTTTTTAAATGATGCCGATACTTCGGATAATTTTTCTACTTTTAGTAATTCTAAATATAAATAATATCTATGTATAGGCCATACGCTCGGCAATGTCCCTTTTCTCATTAAGTCGTAAATCAAATCTCATTTATAACCCGATCGATAGCTTCATTCAATATGCACCTCTAATGCAAAGTAAAAACCAGTTCCATACGGGCGAAAGTTGTTCAAAACAAATCTTATGGAAACTTGAATACAATAGAACAATAGCTTTCAACTACCTGCCTAGTCAGCGGTTGTTAATAGTTTAATTACAAAGTAATATATCAATTATTAATACAAACATCACAATTTAATAATGAAACTAGTGTATCTTCTATTGAGTACCGCTGCCAGTTAGGTAGTTCAAATCTATTGTTCTATTGTATTCAAGTTTCCATAAGATTTGTTTTGAACAACTTTCGCCCGTATGGAACTGGTTTTTACTTTGCATTAGAGGTGCATATTGAATGAAGCTATCGATCGCGTTATAAATGATATTTGATTTACGACTTAATGAGAAAAGGGACATTGCCAAGCGTATGGAGTATATTAGCGTTACCCAGACGACTCCATGTGGAGGTTAGTTCAGAATAGTCTCCCATTTTTTTGTTATGATTTTCTTTAATTTTATTATTGTAAACTGGATAATCAGTTTTAGAAATACTTTTTCTAGTAGTTGTGGTATATTCCATTTTTTTTAAATTTTATTGTTTTTATTTCCCTTTCTATGCCATACGTAATAGTAACACTAGCGCAACGTTAAATGGAAAGTGAAATAAACACAATAAAATAAAAAAAAATAAAAATAAATGCAATATACGACACCTACTAGACAAAAGTATTGAGTTTACAATAATAAAATTAAAGACAATAATAACAAAACAATGGAAGACTATTCTGAGCCAACCTCCACGTGGTGTCTTGTGAGTTGTGGGTAACACTAATAGGCTCTAAAAAACATATTATTTATATTTAGAATGATTAAAAGTAAATTATGCGAAGTTTTGGCATACTTTAAAAACTTCAATGACTCTATAAATTATTTACTCAAAGAATTGTAATGTCGAATAATTGTTTTTTCGAAGAATTCTGTTTCGAATAACAGCAGTCGAAGAATTGTTATTCCGAAGAATCTTTTTTTCGGAGAATTGCTGTCGAAGAATTTTCATTCGAAGAATTTCTGTCGAAGAATTGTTCGCATACCCTTCAAAACAGATTAACTAGAGTTCTCTTTCTTATGAAACCTCTGGTCTTCCAGGCGGTTATCTTCTACAAACTCAGAAGCCATTCGTCTCTATTCGCACGTGATTACTTCACCAATAGATTTGATAATAACATAATATATTAGCGCATGCTAACTTCTTTCTTTCTTCGTCATTTCTGTGTTTTAAGCTATGATTCTATGTCCATCCTGGAATTTTAACATTTCTCTCAACCGCACAAATTTTTATTCTATTAAAATAGGTGGAATGAACAAATTAATGGTGGTTGTCCAAAACTCTTCATTTCTCACACAATTTTGATACCACATAGGCCTTTGTAACAACTTCTGTACACTAGGTATTACGAGCAAATAAAGGGTAAGTTTATGTTTATGGCCAAATAAGCAACACGCTGAAACGCAGATCATATTTCACACTGCAGGGACTCAATTTTTGGATGGACACTTACCTCCCCGTTTACATACCTACCTGCCTACATATTAAATTGAAATTACCTATTACTAGCACAATTGCACAATTTACGTTTCGTAGCCTCTTTATATTCATATTTAATGATAATGTTAAGAGTTGTGTACCGTAAAATTTAATGAAAGGTTCGTTAATTAATTCGTTCTTTATACCATATTAATTAATTAAAAACAGTAGGTAGGTACGCCGTTTTACGATATGGCCCAAGTAACTTTAATACATGAATATCATCAGTTACACGCTTTGATTGTTAAATAAGTTATTCCAAATACGATCTAAATGAATATAAAATTAGTTGATGTAAATAATCGTATGAAAATTATAGTTTTCTTAATGCGAACTATGGCTTCTCTTTTTCATTTCATATGCTTACAGATTCCGTAAGTAGGTATTAATCGGCCAAGTTATGGAGTATGACGATTTTAAAAACATTCTGGATTTGGGAAGAAGGTATGTTACACATTTAGAATACCGTGCAGTAATAAAAATTGTTGACAGAGCAATTCCATTGCCGTACCATTTTTAACATAATATATTATGCAATCCTGACAGCGGCTGCTTAGATATTAAAAGAAAGCCTTGCCAAAAGGAAAATCTTCATTGTTACAGACAGCAAAGCAGCGATTGCATCAGTAGATTCATATGTAGTAAATTCAGGGCCAGTACAAATGGTAAACGCACTAAACAAGTGTAACACAGTCACACTAGTGTGGCCACCTGGGCATGCAGGAATCGCAGGCAACCAGGTTGCTGACGAACTTGCGAGAGTTGCAAGCGAGAGACCACTTATAGGATCCGAACCAGCCTGTGGGATTAGATATAACATATAACACAGCCAAAAAGGAGAATCAGGTAATATACTCACAAAAGAGCACGGCAGACACTGATCGAAAATTCCAGGACACAACTATTCCAAGATCTTTCTGGAAAACCCAAACGGGAATTTAGCAACGTGTGTCTTAATGTTGAGTAGGACGAAGATGGTCACAGATCTGCACAACATAGGACTGGCCAACCGCACGATATGAAGGGTTGTGGTGAAGAAGAAGAAACGCCATACCACGTCATCTGCCAATGTGAGGCAACCACAAAGCCAAGGGAAGACCTACCTGGAAATGAAAAGTTTACGCAAGAGAGAGTAACGAAGATTTGCCTTACGAAAATCCTGGATTTTGTTAAAGACGCACGTATTCTCGAAGGTTAGGTAATAGCGGGAAACGCACAATACCAAAAGGTCGCAGTGCGGGAACCTATTGGAACCACCCCTACAACAAAGTAATATCTAATAACGTTACAACCCAAGAATATTTGGGTTTACCCGATAACCAAGATTTTACGAATAGTGAAATGCGAGTATTGTTTTTAGCTTAGCACTCATTCAGAGGATAGTGAAAAAGTTCTCAGTGCGGACCAAAAATCGAATATTATCTAAATAATTTATTCCAAAGACTATGTTCTCCAGAAGATTTGTGAGTATGAATCGATTTTTACATTTTCGAAGGTTACAAACCCAAAACTAAATAAACTTTAGCACCAGTCTATCGGGGCTTCTGGAAGAAATTTAGAGGCGCTATAACACCAGAAAAATGTATAACTGAATAGACGCCGAAACCCGAAAGTCTACGGTTGTATAAAGGGCGCTTGCGATAGGTACAACACACACTGCTAAAATGGTTACGCTTTGCAATAAAAACATATCTATTGTGCGTTGTGTGAGTCTAAACGTGGCTATGTTTGGTTCGAGTTACCAGGAGCAGAACACGGAGACTTGAAAATATATGCATGGTAAAAAAAATTTTGGCGGGGAGCGCTTACCAGTTGTCGTTTATTACACAATTTTGTCGGCTCACTATCAATTTTTGCCTAATTGTTCGGCATTAGATAGACGTTTTCAGTTTCCTAAAAATCATACAAACCACCATGGTTCCAAAATCTCCGTGTTATAGTAAAGCTTAAGCTATATGCATAAAGTGGCAGAAATATGGTGATCTAGTAACAAAAATGAAGAAACCTCACCTCATCCAACTTTATTTATCTAATGTACTTGGGTTTTTACTACTAATGAGGACGAAAAGGAAAATAATTTAAATGAGGATTAAGAAAGCAGCCAAAAAAAGTCGAATCTGTGGGAGAAGACCTAAAAAAGGTATTTCAACCAAGAAACGAGGAATTTCTAATGTGAAGAAAAATAATTATTTAACGTCCCATGCACTGTTTGAGGTATTCATCATCATTTTATAATCTAAGCGCCGAATTTAGTAGTAATTTTTTAAGTTCTGGAACCAATTAGCTAATTGATTACATTATAACAAGGAAAACGTTTAACTATCCGTCATTCCACAAAATAAAGAAAAAATTTAAATTATTTAACATGTACTAAAAAGAAAGTAAAATTATTTTGAATGTATATAAATTTATTTTATTTCATTAGTATTACACTGTCAATAACTTTTATTGATCATTTGTTTTGGATGATTTAAAAATTGCACGGTTTGTAATGGAAAATAAACAATTTAACTTTTATCGGAAAAATTAGTTTTATTTTAAAGATTTATTTAAAAATTAATTAAGAATAAATTTAGTGTTTGGGTCATAGTTACTCTCTCTCTGTAAGGTACATTTATACAATAGACCAATCCGGTAGTTAAAATTATTCTTAGATGAAAGTTATAAAAGAATAATTGGGGAGATAGAAAAGCATCACCTCACATGTATATATAAAAGGCAAATGGGATGAGCATAGCATTTAGTTGATAGTTTATGTTCTCTTGTGCTGCATTTAAGGATTAAGACTATTACAGGTAAGTCAGTGTTGTGCGTGTTTATCGCGATGCTTCTGATCTATTTATTTATAATTTTCAAAAAGCTCTTAAAGATGTAAACTCTATTTACCATTTTTATTTAAGTATGTAATAGGTAGTTACATGGAAATGAAAGTGACTTAAACGACCATATTCACACAGTTCATGAATACTTTTCGTCCTGAATGAGACCGAAAATAGAAAAGTGTTTTAATGTTATTTCTCGATTTAATTACTATACTTTTTTATATCTTCATCTGCATAAACATCACTATGTATATAATTTATTCAAGTCTGCACTTCTTCATTTGTAATTAATTATAAATCATTTGTCTTCAAAATTGAGTTTTTATTAAATAATAACCAGAGCGAAGAGTATTTAAATTTAATTCTAATTTTTAATCCTTAATTATTAGAAAAAATCGAAATTAGACATACATATATTAGTTTAAAACAAACATAATCATTATCAAAACTTAATTGTGCTTGCATTATGTAATTTAAATATTAAATGCAGTTAAGTGGGCACTTATATATTTTTATTTCGACTAATTAATTTCAAAATAGCACGCGCACTCCCAAAGGCAATTTAAATACTCTACGAATTTTTGAAATGAAGTCTACAGTGTGTTATTTAATAAATTTTGAACAATTAATTTCCAAATATGCGGAACTTGTCTATTTCGTGAATGTACGAAGAATAAAATTCAATCTTCCTACCGTAATTATTGTAATTTAATTAATAATTGTAATAATTTTCTATAATAATATCAATGTTGCAACCTAATCGAAAACTATACAAAAAAAAGTAAACAACCGTTTATTTCCAAATGATAAAAACGTGGTAGCAGGGAATAATTAACTAATGTGTTATGTAATTGTTGATTATCCTAGAAAGCAATTTAATTAAAAAAAATTTGGTGTTTTAACCTTTTGTTAGAGCTAATTAATGATTAGATTGCCCTAGAAGGTAATACACAAGAGTCTTCAGTCAGTTATGTAAACGTCGTATATAGTCTACTGTTAGATATTTCATAAGCGTCAAATAATGAAGTAAGATTAGTACTTTCCTCAAATCTTAATGCATGTAAACGTTCTGTACCAAATATGATTTTTTCGTGTTATTACTTTCATATAAACGCTATAAATCCAAGGAGAACGATGAGATTAATTAGCACTAATTTTGATTTGAAACAAAGAGTTAATCCAGTTCTCAAAAAAACAAATCATTGTTATTTCTAATACAAAACATTATAATAGAAAGGTCCTGGTAAAGTTGCAAACAATTATGTAAGGACAAGAAAAATGAAGTCTATAAGCTGCATGTATTTCAACATGATTATATTAAGATGTGTATCTGAAATTACACAAATGAAAATGAAACCTAAAATGTTGTTCAATTCGCGATCTATATTTAATTAATGTTCGTGTTTTTATAATATAGAATTTAAACGATAGATTAATTTTCAGAAACTCTACATTTATACAAAAATTTGAAAAATTAAGAGTTACATATCACTCTGACCTTCCCTTGTGTGTATGCAACGTAATGTAAGAAATCGCCTATTGTTATTTTTCCATTTCACACGAATGAAGTGTAATTTTTTATTTTTAAACGTTGCCCAATCAAGAAGCGTCTACAATTAAATAACCAAATTAATTAGAGGATAAATTATCTGCTACTTGCAAGATCTGACCTAGAACCATAAATTTAATCTCTTTAATTACACGCAAAGTTACTGGTTTAATACAATCAATTCAAACTATCTATCGATAATTACAGTGAAATGATAATCAAATTTGTCATTTATTGTGAATGAAAAATTTATTGAAAGTCTGGAAGGTTATTCGCCTCATTGCATTTGTAGGTATTTATGTAGAAATTTCAAATCATGATTAGACGATTTGAAGGTATAATTTATACCATTTACTCATAAAGTAAATTATATAATGAGAGTCTTGGAAGAGATGCTTAATTTCTTGGGTTTTTTTTTTGAAAATTTGCTCTGTCCTCCATAGGGGACAAGTTTCACATTTTTGTAAAAGATCGCTTTCTACTTCCGTGAAGGACCGTAACATTTTATATAAAATACAACTTTTTCATAGAGCAACCAAAAAAATGTTACAACATTATGGAAATATTACATTTTGGGTGCATAATGGGCGGGGACTTTCACTTTGCTATAATACCAAAATTAAGAACCAGTTAACGTTAATAAATCAATATATTTATAACAGCAAATCTCTATTATACAGGATGCGAAGAATTTTATAGGGCACGTGTCTAATTTGGACAATTTACAACCCGTGAAACGATTTGTTTTTCTTCATTAAAATTTATTATGTGTAATTATATGTAGAATTAAAAGTGAAATAATTTGCTCAATCACTTACCTTAAAAAATGGGAGAGGAGGATTATTTTTAATCAACTTACTTTGGGGTGAGGTTCTCCAAGTAATATTGCAACAAAATTAATTTTAAAAAATCAATCTGCGTACTGCCAAATGGCTGGAAAAGAAAACAAGGTTTTTGAGTTTCTTTGGGGAAGTGACAACTCAAAAAATGTAATTCATTAACAAATAATTACATACCATACCATTACATACTCTATTCGTATATTTTGCTGATTTGTAACGATTGGTAATAATTGAAGAATTAATGCAGATGCAACATGTAGTAAACCCGATATTGGCACAATGTAATGGAAATTGTAAAATAAGGAATTAGAGTAGACCGCGAAGAATTTGTGTTACATTTTCTCGTTAATTTATGATAAGATGGTGAAATGCAATAAAAAGTATTTGAAGAAATGTATTCGGGATTTACAAGTCGTTAATTTTAAGGTATTTATAAACATCTTCAATAGTTCGTGCAGAGTAAATCTTCTTTATTACACCCGAAAAGTGAAAATATAATCTATTCACAAATCTATTTGCATTTGAAAGTACATATATGCATTTCCTGCTAGAATAAATATTTTAAAAAGGAGTAATAAGTGATGCAACTATTAAATAATTAGTGAATTTAAATATAAAGTAGGTATGCTAAAAAAGCCGTTAGGTTTTTCACTTTCATTATCTTCATTATCTCCAAATTAATACGTGTTTACGAATTGATTGAGGAAATAGAAAGTTGTAAATGACAATTTATTTAAAATATTTATTGACGCTTGTTTTGCATCGAAAATATCCTTCCGCTAAATTTTTCTGTTTTTACATAAGTTTCCTCATTATATAATTAAGAGATTTATTGAATACGATTATATTTTATTTATTATAATTATATGCACCGTGCAACCTTAACCTCTTTACTGTTTTCCATTAATTAACGTACTCCGCTTATCTGGGCTAGAATGTAAAGTGTGTGTGTTTGTTTTATGGGTTTTACATGTAAAGTACCGCATTGCTATTTTTTTAATAAGAAGTGGAACGTGAAAATTGATTGCTTATTACCATTATAGTTGCGCTATTTCCATCACAAAAGATGGACGCTTATTACCATCGAACCAATAATTGGTTGGCCAAACAAACAACTACTAAAATCGCTCCAAAAATAATAAATAATTACTTTTAATTTTAAATAATATTGATTTTGCCTTTTTGTCAGCAGTAAGGCAATTTCGAATTTATTCATTTCGTGAATAAATAATTACTTTCACTACGTAAACATTTCGATATGGGATATTTTCGATCCCTCTGTTAGTATAAGTACATATATATTTTTTTATTTTTTTAAATTATATATATCAAATTAGCAATCAGAACAAGATATTCTATAGGCTAATAATGCTAACATAGAACCATAGTATTATTAATTAAGGGTATATGGCAGGATAAGAGTTCTTCCAATGAGGAGTCCTCATAAATCTTATCTGAGGTCAATCGACCAATGTGTTTTTAATCTTCTGTTGTCGTTATAATGCAGAAGTGGTTGAAGGTGAAGAGTGCTTGCTGTGTGTTGTGAGTTTTTCGTGGTGTTTGTTGCTTCTGTCTTGCATGACTTCCGTGATAAACGGAATACCGAGATCATCGTGTATATCCCAGGGAGCGTTTGTCAGTTCACGAAGTATTTTGGATTGCAATCTCTGAAGGATGGCTACGTTACTTTTACTGGCGCAGCCCCATAGCGCTACCTATACCGTAGGTCCAGATCGGTATCATTATCGTCTTATATGTATAGGAGGCTTTTGTCATTTAGTGCTAGTCGTGACCTTCTTCCAAGTAACCAGTATAGTTCTCTAAATTTCAGGTCTAGCTGCTTTTTTCCTTTGAGATGTGTTCCTTCTAGTTAAGTTTTCGTGCTGCAACAAAACTGCTTGATTTGAAATCAGATCTTCATTACCTATACTATAGATGGAAAAAAAATTCTGCGAATATGACTTTTAAAGAACTTATTCCTTCATAATGTGTGGAAATACTATTTCCATCTACATTTTCTACTATTGTATGCGCTCCCTTTTGAAGGAAACGATTGGTCATTGGAAATTACATAAATTTCGGATCAATTGGTGGGGAAAGCAAAGCTTAAATGCAAAAAGAAATTTATTTCGAGAAGGATATCTAAATTATCTACTCTAATACCTATATTCTTTTCAATAATACTTCATTTTTTAATGTCTACAAATTAAAGTTGCAGCAGTTTCATTAATTTCTTCAAATTAAACAGGTGTGATAAATTAAGTTGGGACATAAGAATAACTGGAGAAGATAAAAAACTAAAACAAGTATTTTTTACTATATGGTTAATAAAGTGCGTGTCAAGTCATGAAATAGAAACATCAACAATAAAACTAAAAAAATTAAAGATGCCTATCTAAGTATACCCATGACATATTTTAATTGCCAAGAATTTGCACAAATTGGGAAATATTGTGTGGATGTGAAATATATCATGAAGCAAGTTCCGACCTGCGCCAAATGTGGAAATGAGATGACATTTTTAAAAAAGGTATTAACGATTTAACATAGGAAGAAGCACAAATCATGTTCACAAGGAACGTAAACGTGGATAACAGAGCAATGACAATCAACGAGGAGTACGCTTACGAAAGCAAAATACCAGCTATAGCAGACCACAAGTGTCAAAGACCAGATGAAAATTGATGTCGGCCTGACCAACAAAGTGGGAAATCACGGCGCCCTCCCACTCACCGAATTTATGTCGAACTTGACCTTGGAATGCAAGCAAACGACCTCCGAATAAAATGTCTACAAATTAGTAGGATAATTATAATAATTATTATAATAATAGCCTACTTTTACTACTAATCATCAAAACACAAAATCCCCCCTCCTCCTCAATTTTATTTTATTATCTATCTATATCAACGTTCACTAATTATATGTAGGTATATTACATATTACTTACATCTACATTGGGGCGAGGAAGAAGTATTGTGCACCTACAAACGTAGTAAATAACAATGGTAGTAGTGAGACAAGAAAGACAATTGAAATAATGAATATTCCAATAATTACAAAAAAAAGAAGCAATGGCGGAGTAGTAATAATAATTATCATATGTGTGTTAGTGTCACTTAATTGTAGCCAAGAAGAGAAGGTGGTATGGCAAGCACTACCTTATTTTGGTACGCTGAGTCGACCTCGAGGAGGAAAAGATGCCAAAGGTTTTCTGAGGAGGATGGGAATCCAACTCGGTCCAACGGCGTCATAATCTAGCGTTTTAACCACTAAGCTACCACCTCCTATGGGGAAGTAGTGATAGTAGAGAAAAAAATGTACTAACATTTTTCTTGAGATAAATGTCTGAAGTAGATGTCTTCCAGATGACCAGATCGTCATTTATAAGAATGTATAAACTAAATTAGTGATGAGAAGAGAAAGAGATAGCGAGTAGCCTTCGTGTCGGTGCCAATCTTACTTCCGAAAAGTTCAATATATTACAAGAGGGAGCCAACCACCAACGCTTCGCTTCTTAGCCGTTGAAGGAGATATTGCTAATGGCCCAAAAGTCACTCCCAACCTTTCAGGGCAATTCATCCGAGACGTGATAAGTGATTAGCAATACCTAAATATATTCCAAAATAAGAAAAAGTCTGCTGAGGTGAAACTATTAAAGCTATAATATGGGATGAAAATAAATGAATATACCATTCCCAAAGGAAAATGAAGATAGTAAAAAACGGGATAATTATAGCCTCATTATGCTGTCGTCATCGTACCTGAGCCAATACAATACAATAGTCCTTATTTCTGGAGATGATTTTTCACAGTGTCCCATGTTAAAGACTTCCTCAACCTTTTAATCTCTACTGCTATCCATCCCAATTAATTTTTCGACGAGATCCATTTTATTGTTTAGAATCATTACTATACTATCAGACTCTTTGCTACTGTTTTCCTACTCTACCACTAAAGTATAGTTCCTAAAAACTGATATCAACAGCACAGAATATTGTATAAATATACATAATATACTCCACCCCTCTGATGTCCGTCTCAAAAAATTGACCTCTGTTTCCAAAAAATTTCTAATTGTCTACATATAGTAATACTAGTAATAAAGCCCACAGATACTGCATGCTGCTTCTAACCATTCTCAGTTAGTAACACCTTCATAATTACATCATGTAAAAATTTTATGACCATAAGTTATAAAGATGTTTCAGTGACGCTACTTTAGAAAGAATGGAAAATATCGAATTTCGTATGTTGATTAAGTAACTTGTGTTACTTAAGGAATCTGGGTGATGTGTTGAGTTTAAACGAGATCCCAGGGGTAAAAATGATACTAAATTCTCTGGACATCCAAACAAGGCAGAAAACATTAAAAAAATTCCACAAAAAATGTGAGTTATTTGACTTCGTAAAGATAGCAATGGAACGTATAGGCTATATTTTACACGAACATGAAAATGACTGGGTACCACTTTTGCACACAGCGCACCAAAGAGAACAACATGCTGTGCTGATCATGTAGAACGCGGAAGACTGTTTAAACGGCGTAAAAAGGATTATTTATGCGATATATAACAATGGATGGAACCTGGATCCACCACTGCATTCCGTAGTGAATCCGGCAGTCAAGCGAGTTGGAAGCCATTCAACCAAAGTCGTAACAATTAGCCAGAAAAGTTATGGCCTCCGTATTTTGGGGTACGCATCATTCGATTGAAAGAGGAAATTGCAGAAAAAGGGCACCAAATTGCGAAGAAAATTGTCTTTTTTATCTGCATAATGAAGTGCGGATTTCTTCGAGAATCATCTCTTATTCTCCAGATCTCTTCCAAAAATACTATAGGGAAAGGGATTTCGGCCAAACCAGGAAACAAGGCCCTATTTTAAGGGGAAAGAGAAAATTAAAAAGTACAGAAATGTTGGAAAAGCATTGGACTGATATTGCATCACTTTTGAGGGGGACTATGGTAAAAAGTAAACTCAAATTTTGGAAAAAAAAGGTTGTATTTTATTAGTTTTAAGGCGACGACGATAATTATCAGGACCTACATTTGTTTTTACTGTTAGACCTTTAATTGCCCCCAATTCGGTTACTTTTTTGTCTTTTTGATGTGTCATTACCGATTGACTGGGGAAGCGAACGAGTACCTACTATTCAAAATGAAATTAATTTGTCACGGGTTATCATTCGCGGTTACCACGCCTATAGTTAATAACAATAGCAGTTGATTAACCCCAAGATCTCACCTTATTAATATAAACATACAAAGATTACCTTACTTAATTAACTGTAAAGAGTTCTTCAAAAATTGCTTCGTTCCCTTCCAGCATCTGCATTATATTTTTAACGTTACATAACTTTCTACATTATCTCCAGTTCCTGATTGTCTCATTGTTAACTTCAGACTATACAATAAAACTAGTTCAATTTTTTTTATATTGTTATTACACTTATGTACATTCGAGCATTACATAGATCTATAAATATTTAATGCTCAATTCAAAGATTAGTGTAGTGGTACTATAGTCAGTAATTATATACTTACCTGTTTACTATTGCGGACGAAGTTGTTTCAAAAATCTAAATATCAACTTGAAATAAATTGCCTCATAGAAAGTATAGAATCTATTACCAATAAACCACGTTTGTTGGTAATAAAAATTTCTAAATTACATTCTAAGGGTGCAATAATTAAGTTGAAAAGTCATGCAGTTTTACTTTCTCTTTCTTCGTAGTGCTTGTCTTCTGATATTTAATTTAGTCGGGATTTTTTTGTTCCCATAACACCTTTTGTTTTATAATGTGTTCATTACATCAGTTGCATTAGAAATAATTTAAGTAGTGAAACGTAAAGCAAATTATATCTATTATGTACAGACTAAGTAAATGCTGCTTAAAATTATTTTAATATACAAATTTATTCAGTTTTCATTATTGAATCAGATTTTTAATTGCAAGTTATATCGTGTGAACATTTCAGAAAGGACCCATTTATTACGTAACAAATAGTACTTGATCTACGTCTTTCCTTTACAACTTTCCCTGCCAAAATTTTATCGTTTCTCAGAATTATTACTTTTAGAATTTAGGCAGTTTAGAATTTTTTCTTGTTATTGTGCTTGTTTTTAGATGTGTGAATAGTATTGTATAAATGTTGCAAATATGCGGATTCTTTGAGCCGATCACTTTCAAAATGTTTTGTATTGTAAACACTCCCCTTAGATACCTCGACGATAATGATACAATCACATTGATGTGACATAATAATAATTATACTTGAGTCATTCGAAAAAAATGTTATTATTCCGCAATGTTGATGAGTAAAATGAAGCACTTGTAAATACGAAACAAGATTCTCAAGCATTCTCCATACTTCGTAATACATACATCAAAAAGTTTTTATGGATATAGATCATGCAATCTATATTTAATTAGATGTATTTATCTCTCACAGACGTCAAATTATACACGTGACACTCTTGCTTGATTTTGACGAATTTCTTAAGAACACAAATAAGGGTGTTTTCTTAGAACAACAGTTCAACAATTCTTCTTGGTACACGTTTCAAAAAACGGTGCATGCAAATCCAAAAAAGAATTGATCATTAAACGCTTAAATACTTAACACCTTTGTAATTCAACAAAGACTTCGAAACTTCCAAATTTTCCAAAATCCTACAATAAATTTTTCAAAACAAACTGTTACACGATGTTTTTTCTGATGATATAGAGCTACTACAAATTATTTTCAGTGGTAGGGTAGCTGGAGTGAAATCTGCCACCCTAAGCGTGTTTATGTGTTCAAAAGTAACGAGAAAAATATCTAAATCATATCGGGTATATTCAAACAAAGTAAACAAAACATTAATTCGTGATTGATAGTGTAGTCCGGAGCTTACAAAGGGGGTTGTAGAAGAAAAATTGAGACAAAATAGAACTCACAACCTGCCCCTTTTAGATAATTAAGGGGCAGGTTGTGAGTTTTATTTTGTCTCAATTTTTCATTAATTCGTGACACAAAAATATAAATAAAAAATTAAATAGTGACTGCATTGGCCGAAAAGTTACCGGCATGTTGAGAATAATTACGAAATTGCATTCATTTGTGGAAAATCTAATTTTCTGTCTCAACTTCTTTTTCTCTGTCAAAAAATTGTAAACGAAGAACATTGATCTCTTATTTTTTTGTAACCTTTCCTTGTGAATTTTCTGAACTAAAACTCGTCTAATTGTTGTCATTTGTTTTTATTTCTTATTTTAGTGATCTCATATTAATAAAAATTAAAAATATTTCTGCGCCCTTGGTTCCCCTTTTGTATAACAATCACAATTTTCCACACACTTGTATAGGTATATGTACACATATTATATTAGTATCAAAAACACTCCTCTTCATAGAACATCAAACATTTTCCTAACTTAAAGTTTAACTCATAAAAGAACATGAAGAGTAAACGTTAGTGGTCAGGGCTGCACGAGGATGTCCACAAGGGGGAGTCCTATCTCCTCTACTGTGGTGCCTGGTAGTGGACGGACTGCTGAGGCGACTAAGCGAGGCTGGTTACACTACGGTCGGCTATGCCGATGACATAGCGATTGTGGTACGTGGCAGATTTGAAGAGACCGTATCAGTTGTGATGCAGGGAGCTTTAAATCTAGTGGAAGCATGGTGCGGAGAAGAGGGTCTGTCGGTTAATCCAACAAAAACGAACCTCATTCTCTTCTCACGAAGAAAAGGGCCGACAAAGCTAAAAGACATAGCAATGTATGGCACCAAGGTGAAGGTTGTGGGAGAAGGCAAATACTTGGGAATAACGCTTGACCAAGGGCTAACCTTCAAACCGCACCTAGAGAAGACAGCGAACAAAGCCACAAAGTCCTTGTGGGCTTGCAGGCGAGCGTTCGGAAGCAAGTGGGGCTTATCTCCAATGATGACCCACTGGATATACACAAGAATGATCAGACCGATCATTACGTATGGCTCACTGGTGTGGTGGCATAAAACCTCCACCCAGACGAACATACAGAAACTCAGCAAGGTGCAGCGTAGGGCTTGCCTTGGCATCACGGGGGCAATGATAACCACCCCTACGGCAGCTATGGAGACCCTCTTGAACTTACCGCCGCTAAACCTAGCAATTAGGGCAGAGGCGCTCAGAGGGGCATACCGGCTGAGAGTTAACGGCGAGGAGGGATCGTCAAGGGCGGGGCACTCGCTCATCTTTGACGAAATCTCCAAAGACAAAACCCTTAGTATGAACACTGAGAGGATACCCAAAACAGTTTGTCCTATCAAACTGTTTAAGACAACAACCCCCACTCGGCAAGAATGGGAGAGCAATTCCAGTAAAGCGAAGCTGAATGGAATCGTGTATTACACAGACGGCTCGAAAACCACAAAGGGCACCGGCTCTGGAGTATACGGGAGCAATGGACGGGGCTGCAGAATTTCTGTAAGCCTAGGACAACAAGCGACCGTATTCCAAGCCGAGGTATATGCAATCCTGACGGCGGCTGCTCAACTATTAAAAGAGAACCTTATCAAAAGGAAAATCTTTATAGTGACAGACAGCAAAGCAGCGATTGCAGCAATAGACTCATATGTGGTAAATTCAGGGCTAGTCCTTGAATGCACACAAATGCTAAACGCACTAGGTAAGTGCAACTCAGTTACACTAGTGTGGGCACCTGGGCATGCGGGAATCGCAGGTAACCAGGTTGCTGACGAGCTTGCGAGAATGGCAAGCGCAAAACCATTCATAGGACCCGAACCGGCTTGTGGGATTACTTATAACACAGTCAAAAAGGAGATTCAAGCAATACTCACGAAAGAGCATTGCAGACATTGGTCGAAAACCCCAGGACAGAGTCATTCCAAGATCTTCCTGGAAACCCCAAACGGGGACCTAGCTACGTCCATCTTAAAGTTAAGCAGGACGAAGATAAAACTTGCGACAGAAATGGTCACGGGCCACTGTCGCATGAACAAACACCTGCACAACATGGGACTGACTGAAAGCCCGACATGCAGGGGTTGTGGTGAGGCAGATGAAACGCCCTATCACGTCATTTGCCAATGTGAGGCATTCATAAAGGCAAGGGAACTCCTTCTTGGAAATGAAAAAATTACACAAGAGGAAGTAACGAAGATTCACCCTACTAAAATCCTGGACTTTGTAAAAGATACAGGTATTCTTGAAGGGTAGACAACACCGGGGAGCACAATAGACCAAAAGGTCGCAGTGCGGGAACCTATTGGGACCACCCCCAGAATAATAATAATAATAAACGTTAGCATCTGTACTTACCCTATTTTAACACAAGTGTGTACTGAGTAAATTTTGCAATTCAATTTTTTGTTTTAAGCCTCAAAAATTGATCCTAGTCGCTGTGGACTACAAAAGTCTAATATTATGTATAAACAAATCAGGGCCGTATTTAAAAAAACTAAGTTGATGATGGTTACTCGAAAATGAAACGTCGGATTTCAATTTGCTGTATGCCATGTTAAAGAACGTTAAAAAGTACCTGTAGAAGCTTCTTTTACTTTTTATTTAACATCAACGACAAAGTAACAATTTGTCAAAAACGAAATCCTGAATATTCGCTTTATGTCGCATAACTTCGGAACGGTTCGGAATTACGTCAGTTTAAAAATGTCATTTTACTAAACTCAAAATTGTCCAACTTTTCTCCCATTTAACCGAAACTCACCGTTTTCGAGACACAGTGTATATTTTTTTCGTCACGTTCCCAAGTTGAAGTAACTTGGTACTGGAAACTTTCTTCTTTCAACAACCTTCTTTCTCTTTGCTACACTTTGTTGTATACCCAATTCTGCTATATTACATCGTAGGAGTTTATGCACTGTAGCCCAGTTTTTCAGATTTTACTTGCATAGATGAGAATAAATAATCAAGTTCAACATTTGTTCACGACTTATACAGTTTTTTTCCGGTGTCTAGTAAGGAATCGGAATGTCGGAAACTGGTGGAGACTTAAAGAAGATTAAATTAAAAAAAATTTCAGCTTAACGACTTCAATTTAATAAGCTTCTTCTTTTTTAGGGAAAATGCACGACCAACTAAATATCTCGCAAAATTCATATTTACTTCGATCCCTATGACTTCGTTATTACTCTCTTTAGAAAAAAATTTGCAGGTATGATGACAGAAACTTGGGTTTTCTCTAACGGAAACATAGTCAGCATTTATAAATAAATAAATTATGGTTTTCTTTTCTTCCCTTACTTTGGAACTGTCAAGGAAGCAATCGATAGGTGTGCATCGCATTTAATAATAAAATTCAGGTTAGTTAGTAACAATTTTCTTTTAAATTAAATTATTGTGATGTGAAATGTTTATTCCGTTGGAGTTACATTTTTAAATAATAATAATCATTTATGAGAAGAATATAAATGAATTAGTACCAAAACAACGTAATTAAAATAATTCAAATATATCTAACATATCTTTGCAAAAACTTCTAATACTTACACTTTATTTTATCATCTATTTTTCTACTGTATCGAACGATTTTGGAATCTTTTACCATTCCTAATAAATAAAAATCTAAAACAAGCAGATTGGGTGATCGAGGTGGCAATATAATCTTATCGTGTTTTTTCCTATGAGTTCGTGAATATTTCATTACCGTTGCCGAGTTACGACGCTAAGGAAATCTTTGCTGTATTTAGTCTCATCAAAAATGCAAGGAAACAAAATCCAATCAACACACTTTCTAGCATTATGATCATAACGAAAATTATTTTTAGATACCTATATATCTGCACAATTTATTCTTTTTTTTTATACTAGTTTATTTATATTCTAATTTCATTTATTGTTATTTATTATTTATCATTTTTGTTCTTCTCTGTATGTTGGTTTCTCAGAAATTATTTTTGTTTAAAATTGTACCTTCAACAGAATAAAACATTCCACACCAGAATAATTAGGTATATTTTTAATTTCGAAATTAAAAGAATAATTATTAATTTTTAAATTAGTGTAAATTGTGTAATAATTATGCTGGTGGACTTAACGCATTACATTAATTTGGTAGATTACACGTTTATGTATGTAATTAAAGATTACTTTTATTTACAATTGGAACTCCAACCGAAGAATCGATTCACATCAAAATAATTTAATGTAAATGAAAAATTTCAATAACTAATAGGCACATATCTATTGTTTCCTACTTAATGTGGTATATCGTTATAGAGCCTTTTTTGTAATGATTGCCGACTTGTATGATCTCTGATCTCCATTAGAAAACGCACAAGTTTGTGTAATAGCTCATAAATTATAGCTTAAAGAAACTTCTGTTGGATTAAAATTTTGCGAATTTAGCTATAAGTACTTACATTGTTTTCAAAAAAACAAAAAGCTAATTAAATGAAACTCTTAAAACTGCAATTCTTTCTCCAAACGTCTCTCTATCACCGCTAGTTTCCGAAATTCCCATACTAAACATCGGAAAAAACTCACGCTGCTGTAGGTATACATATAGTACCTACCCTCAGTCCCTGAGAGGCAAACAAAGAAGACGTATACTTTAAGTAGATACTATCACAAGTTTACTAACGTTAAAAAATTCTCAATGTCTAAATAAATAGTAATAGATCAAGTGTAGGTATACAGGGTGTTTCAGACCACCCGTACCGCCCAAATATCTCGCGAAATACAAAACGCATTGAAAAAAGAAAAAATACGTCTAAAAATTTTTTTAAGACTCTATTGTTTGATAGTAATAGGATGTCCCCACTCCCACCCCTGGGGGTGGAGAGGGGGGTAACTTGGTAATCTTAAATAGCACCCCCCAGTTTATTATGCAGATTTGAATTCTGCGTTAACAAATAGGAACTTTTTGTTTGAAACATTTTTTGAAGTTCGTGACAGATGGCGCTATGATCGCCGAAAGAAGTTTTCCGATTACCTATGCTAATTTGATGTCAGTTTTGTTGAGTGACAATCAAAAATGTTAATGCTTTGTAAAAGGGAAGAGGGGGAGCTTTATTAACCCCCCCCCTCCCCCACACCGCCACTTCACCCCTAATTTTAGATTTAAACGTATCTCGAATGTCAATGTGTTCTTTACTCGTGAAATCAAAGTATTTCAAATTTTTTTTCTATTTTCCATCAGACAAAAAAAATTTACAAAACTTAGCTTCAATCGTTGTATTGAACAGTTGATCTAAAATGGTTGCGTTTTCCTATCCTAGGTTATGGGCCGTAGGGGTGAAGTGGTGGTGTGGGAAAGGGAGAGGGTTAATAAATCTCCCCCTCTTCCCTTTTACAAAGCATTAACATTTTTGATTATCACTTAACAAAACTGACATCAAATTAGCATAGGTAATCGGAAAAACTTCTTTCGGCGATCATAGCGCCATCTGTCACGAACTTCAAAAAATGTTTCAAACAAAAAGTTCCTATTTGTTAACGCAGAATTCAAATCTGCATAATAAACTGGGGGGTGCTATTTAAGATTACGAAGTTACCCCCCAGGGGTGGGAGTGGGGACATCCTATCACTATCAAACAATAGAGTCTTAAAAAAAATTTTTAAACGTATTTTTTCTTTTTTCAATGCGTTTTGTATTTCGTGAGATATTTGGGCGGTACGGGTGGCCTGAAACACCCTGTATAAGTCTTCAATTGAGTGACATATGTCAGTATCATGTTTCAAAATGATTGTGTTGTGATATAATTTATCCACTACATCATGAATGAAAAAAGGTTATGTTTCAAACGTTTTTCGGTAACTAATTATGATAAAGAAAAATATTACAAAATTCCAAAACGTGAACTAGGTACTCTTAAACTGTCAAATATTATTGAAATAAGTAGGTTTAGTTGCACTCATTTTCGTTTTACATTTTTTGTAAGTTTCTTTACGTTCATATAGATATTATGTACTATCATTGACTTTAAAAGTCAATGGTAGGTAGGTACTACTGTAGGTTAAGTATACAATAACCTGAAGTTATTGACCCATAAAATATTATTAAACCAACTAATAAACCAAGCACATTAATTTTCTTTTCGAGGAATTTTACTTTCTAATTCAATACCTACTATCGGAGTAAAAATGCAAGGCCTCTGACTTTAAGTGATCATAACAAAAAAACTGAGGGGTGAAATTTCTTCATTTTTGGGCAGTACATTAGTCATTTATATATGTTTAACATGTGTAAAAACCAAAATGCTAGAATCAGTTGTTTAACTTTTATTTTAATTAACAGCAATAAAAACGCTGTATGTAGTATTTTCCTGGCTGACGGTCAGTTTTAACTTATCATAAAATTGTTATTGTTTCATAAATTGTTACCAAATTGACAAATGTTGTAGCACACACACTTCTGAAAAGTCGACAGCCAATAAATATTGATTATTCATATGATTAACTGGTTTTATAAGCCCTAACCGAAAATGTGCTATTTTGCAATTTACGGAAGTTAAAGAAAATATTCTTGTTTTAAATGCTAAATTTGATATTACTTAAATCTAACTGCATTATTCTCTTATTGAAAATAAAATTTGTTTTCTTGTAATTCAAAGTTTATCGCGAAAGAAAGACGCACATATTCCCGCGAGAGGTAATCTACCACATCGTAAGCAGCGAGCGGCAACCCACAACAATGTGATTATTCTTTTGCATTGTACAAAACCATGCGCTTTATAGCAATAGTGTACGACAACAGCTGCCCCGCGCGGCCGCGCTTCTCCCCTCCAACTGGTGCATGCATCCTTTTTTCAAAATTTCTTTTAAAAAAAACGATGTATAATGACATTATTTTTGTGAATCGTGTTAAACCACAGTATAATTGCTTTAACCTTGTTATGTTACTGTCAAATTGTTAATATCGAACGTTCAGGTACTGAGTTACATAAGATGTCGTTTTTTCATTATAGCTTTAAGACTAATAAACCAATTGGCCTCAAAAGCATCTCACATTGACAAAAAAGTATACACTTGTCAAATATATAAGTATCTACCACTCAGTTTCAATAATATAGCCGTAATTAATTTTTAAAGTTGAGCGCTTGTGCGATTTGAGTCATAATTAGCCCTTTTTCGCACATAAATTAATACAGAAAATTAACGATGCGTTGCAAAAATCTAAAACTGTACACCTTTATGTAGGAATAAATGATCTTTTAAATGCACTTTATTTCATTAAATTATGATTGCTACTTACTGAGATACAAGCTTCTAAAGTCAGAGGCCTTGCATTTTTACTCCGATAGTAGTTACTGGAACAGCATGGATCGTACAGCTTCCAATGGGATTCGCGGTTATCATGCACAACTCCATAATTCTTTTAGTCTTGAGTATGAATATTTATAAAGAAAAACGTCCAAGTAAAATTTAAAATAAATTCGTTGCATGCAAGCTGCACTGTTTGCATTTGACCTTGTCCTTAGATCTGAGTGGTTAAACAGTAATGAAGCAGCGTTTAAAAATTATTAATTTACATAAACTATATGCATTTATTGCATTAAAATGAAACAAGCAAAATGAGCTTTAAGTAGTGTATAATAGATGAATATTTATTTCCACTAGCCGGCAATCACCATACAATTTTCTGATACGGTCTAATTGCAAGAAAAGTTTTAAACAATACCGTGCAAGTTATTGTAGAAACAATCCATTCATATATCTTGAAAGGTTTCGGTCTTCTATGGCTTTCTATATTAATTGGTAATTATTAAATATAAACATTAATTCGATTAGAGTCAATGAGAGGTTCAAGGTAGGTAAACATTGCCAATTTTAAAATTAAATTGTTAAATTAACCGTTCATGCGTTCATCTATTAACTTTTTTAGGCAATGTGGTGTGAAATATTTTCTTTTTAATGATCAACGATCAATTTCTCGATACCAAATTACAGAAAACGCTTAGGTATACCAACTGAAAAAGTTACTTACACAGGGTGCAGAGTCGTGACTTCAGTTAGTTATTCTAATGTCATTTGTTGACAATAATAATGACAAACGTTAATATGTATTATAATTATAATTGTTTAATCAACCGATACAATCATGATACAACCTGTATAGGGGTTTTTCTTCCTCACCACACCCCTGCACTACCGGGGCCAGATAATTCATAGAAATGACAATTCATAGAATGCCAATTCGTATAACGACAATTCATAGAATGTTGCGTTCATATACTATATACTATATGATTGATAGAATGATTTATTCATAGAATGGGCTACTCATAGAATGTTCGATTCGTAGAATAGCTTATTCATCGAATCACAAATTCTATGAATTTTTTGTGGGCAGTGTGTAGTACAATAAATAAAACAACTCACAACCTCCCCTTAATCAATGGATTATCCACAACCCCCCTTTAATCAATGCATTATTCATTGATTAAGGGGAGGTTGTGAGTTGTTTTATTTATTACAATTTACCCCCTTAGGTTAGGTTAGGTTAGGTTAGGTTAGGTTAGGCTAGGTTAGGTTAGGTTATAAATTAAGTATTACAAATTAACAACAATCTATGAATTTAGTGTTCTATACTATAAGTTACGCATTCTTTGAATTGTCATATACAGGGTGTCTCACGGTGACCGTCAGTTAGAAGTATATCAAGAACTGTAAAAGCTAGAAATTTGAAATTTTGCACATGCGACATGCCAGGTTTAATCTATTAAATAAAAATATTTTCCAAATGGCAGCACTTCCGGAAATACCGGAAGTGACCATCAACTTCTTTATTTTAAATACAAACCAGGCAATTTTTTTCCACATTCTGATGTGTCATAAAATGTTTAGTAAGTATGCTTAAAATAATCGGCGTATCAATTTTGATTGTTGAGAAAAAAAATTTTTTTCACTGAAAAATGTCAAAATCTTATTTAGGAAATAAAATTGAAAGTCGAAAGTGGTAAAAGTTAGGGAAATGGGATTTTAGGTTCTCAATGTCAAAAGATTGAGACACAATTGTCTGTCGTGGATTATAAAAAATTGCCCGCGGTTACGTATCTATTTGACGTTATTTTCAGACTTAAGAAAAACTTTAAAAAGTCTCTTTTTTTAAATGGAATGCCTATTTAATTATCGGTGCAGAAATAAATTTCCTTTAAATTGATATACCATGTTCCTATACCTAAAATCAATGATTACAGAGTTATTTACATTTTTCTAATTAAATTTATAATTGTATACTTTACAAAACATGGTTGGCTTTGAAAATTTTCAAAAATTTTTTATTCAAATGTTTCTTATGCTTTTATGATTATTTAAAATCCTATCTATGCAACTGCTTGACCATATCCAAGGTCTCTTTCCGCCGAACGAACAGAACTTTCAGGGAAATCATTAAAATATCCCAATACATTGGTTTCTGCAGCGTCATTGGGGACAATTGGCTTTGCCAAATTTCGTGGCGCATTTACTTCGCCCAAATTTAGAAAATTCTTTTAATCATCCTAATTATTCGTTCTGTCATTGTAGGTAAATGCGGATATCTTTCGTTAAAGTGTTGAGTGATTCTTTATTCAATAGTTAAAGGTTCTGCAGGTCCGAAATGTAATACGAGCAGACTCGCCATGAATGTAAAACAAATTTAGAATATCAGCGTTTGTTTATTCCATATTTCCCAATTAAAAACAAATATTAAGCGCAAAAATCAAAATTCAAACAGATAACACTGATAACAAACGTAAATGTAGCGTAAACTTTCAAACTGATAGCTAACTGACAACTGTCATCATAACAAACAATTGAATAAAAATTTTTTGAAAATTTTCAAAGCAATTTTTTATAATCCATGACAGACAATTGTGTCTCAATCTTTTGACATTCAAAACCTAAAATCCCATTTCCCTAACTTTTACCACTTTCGACTTTCAATTTTATTTCCTAAACAAGATTTTAACATTTTTCTATGAAAAAAATTTTTTTTCTCAACAATCAAAATTGATACGCCGATTATTTTAAGCATACTTACTAAACATTTTATGACACATCAGAATGTGAAAAAAAATTGCCTGGTTTGTATTTAAAATAAAGAAGTTGACGCTCACTTCCGGTATTTCCGGAAGTGCTGCCATTTGGAAAATATTTTTATTTAATAGATTAAACCTGGCATGTCGCATGTGCAAAATTTCAAATTTCTAGCTTTTACAGTTCTTGATATACTTCTAACCGACGGTCACCGTGAGACACCCTGTATGTATTACATATTCTATGAATTATACTTTCTATGAGTTGAATATTATTTGAATTGCATTTTCTACGGGTTTGTCATTCTACGAATTGACGTTCTATGAATTGCCTTTCTATGAACTATCTGCGACCCTGCACTACGGACTGTTGGCCAGTTCCATGTTGTGCCGATGTTTGTTCAGACGACAGTGGCCTGTGGCCATCTCTGTTGCAAGTTTTATTTCCGTCCAACTTCATTTTAAGATGGACCCCGATAAATCCCCGTTTGGGTTTTCCAGAAAGAACTTGTAATGGTTCTGCCCTGGAATTTTCGACCAGTGTTTGAGGAGTCTTTTGTGAGTATTGCCTGATTCCAATTTTTGGCTGTGTTATTTGTAATTCCACAGTCCGGTTCGGGTCCTATAAATGGTATCTCGCTTTTCGACTCCCGAAAACTTGTCAGCGAAGCGACCTGGTGACCTGCAATTCCCACGTGGCCCGGTGTCCACACTGGTGTGACTGTGTACATCACCTAGTGCATTTAGAATTTGTATACCGGCGCTGAATTTACCACATATGAATCTACTGCTGCTTTTGCCGTCTGTAACTGAAAGATTTTCCTTTTGGCAAGGTTCTCTTTTAATAGCCGAACAGCCGCTGTCAGAATTGCATATACCTCGACTTTTCCGGTCGCTTTTTGTCCCAGGCTTACATAGATTCTGTCCATGGCTCCCGTACACTCCAGATCCAGTGCCCTTAGTGGTTTTTGAGCAGTTGAAAATTATCGAGAACAAACCTTTCGAAGTTTAAAAGAATTAAAAGTTAAAATTCAAAATGTAAAATATATCGAACTGGAAGCACTTTAAAATCAATTTTACGAAAAACTTGGTCACTGCCTTACAGTAATCAGTGATTTATTCGATCATTCCGAAAACGACTTACTGCAGTTTTTCTGTTTCATTAGATATTTCGTTTACTTGAATTCGCTGTTTTGTTTTTACTGTACATTTTGTTTGATGTAAGTATACTGTAGGTACTTTTTGGTGGAATTTGGCGGTTTCTACTTTAATTATAATTCTTTTTATATTATTATTCTTAATATTAGGTAATATTTTATTTATAAAAATAAGATAGGTAAGTATTGTAAATGTGAGAGCGATTTAGTTTCCCAATTTTCGAATTTTAGAATGAAGAAAATTGTCAATTAATACCGTTGATACATTTCTGATCTACAATAATTTGGGGAGCCAATAATCGCGTATTAAGAATTGATACGTCGTCTAACTCGCCACCCTGTATAATATTAAAGACGAAAATAGTTTCAGATATCACATAACTTCGAACAAAAAAAATCTGTAGTGCAATTATTCGAATTGACCTTTTCTCATACTTTCACATATTAGAATTGCAATTTTCGAACATGTAGGTGAACAAATCAATCATTTTATGCAGTTTTTAAGCACTGGATTATAATTAAAAAACGTTGTATTATAATGTGTGACCTTATTGTAATTTTATAAACAAACATTAATCACAAATATTTAGGTAGAAAAATACTTGTTAAAATAGAACTCTAATTATTATTTACAGTATTTTAATTACTATTGAAAATAAAAGTCGTTCTAATTGAACATTGTGTATTAACCTTGTGAATGCTGGGAATTGAACTACCTTATTTATTTATTATAGAAATGCAAATACATCTTTGAAAGAAAGTACAAGATAATCTACTATGATTGTGTGATTAGTTAGAATTTGAAAGTGAAAACTATGGATAATACAAGAACCGCATCGTGTTCGTGACAGAAACCTTAAAGCTATAAAACTAACTATACATTCACCTTTTCTTCGTTAACTCATCGAAGATTTGTGCCATTACCACTGTCTAACCTTTTGACCGTTGACCATACCGTTGACAATAACTTTCTTTATTACGAACGTTTAAGGGATAAATATAGAAGCGAGTAGAAAGTGATACGTTAATGCCCTCTTTTAGTATTAAGGAAGCTTTACTTAAGTAGGTACTTAGACAAAAGATCGCATTAGAAGACCTTCTTTTGTTTGCGTCTTCTTCATGGATGACAAGTGTATCTCTAGATAAGACAGTCATCTTTAAACCTGAAAGTTAATTATTATGCAACTGAAATGAGGGCATTGATTTTTGAAAGGTTCAAGCTATCGAGTGCAAATACCATAAATTTAAAACTATAAATCACTTGATGCCAATTTTAATTGGTTTAATCCCCAATATTCTTTCAATGGCTGTCTTAATAAACAAAAATTAGATTCATCTAAACTAAAGTATAGGGGTGAAAACTGCTCCTATTTAAATACACTTCCTATAATATAAATTCGACAGTATAACGATCTTTTTAAACAATCTAAGCATTGTAAGTGTTTTATTATTGTTTACAGCACAGCAGGTTAATAGTAGAAAGCGTTAACCATGTCTATGAAGTAATTATAGCGCTATAAAAATAGCCGATAAATGCTGCTAATTTTTATTGTCTCTTCGTTAAACGTTGTGTAATGCATGTAAAATCCGTTTAAATATAAAAAATACAGAAAATTTATTTGTGGCTGTCAGTAGTTCACTTTCGTTTTTAATTAATTAGCTTCCAATTGTTATTGGGATGGTAATAATAATTGGAAGATTGCGTTTGTCTGAGTCATTTACATTTTATATGCATTATTACAACTAATTGACTGTAATAGTATATTCTTTTGATTATCGCCGACATGTCACAATGAAGGCACAGCACAATTATTAAAAAGAATTTTCCGTCAAATTTCGAATAATTTGCTAAATATTATTACGTTTAGGTCTCAAATGTTTAACATTTCGAGCTAATCAGAATTATTTTTTTAATGTTAATTATATGTAAGTAATCGATGAAAACCAAATGAATACTCGGAAAACATCAAGCCAGTTGTCAAATTTTTGCATTACTGACTATACACTTTTGGTAAATTTTGATCATCCTGATTTGATAGAATAAATGGGATCAAAGGTGTCATGAAAATACGAAAGTTTCGAATAGGTTGTAACACAACAGAGACTTGGTTGTCTGATGTTCGGGAAAACAAAGTGCGAAAGCACACCTCACGGCCTAAGCAAACAAAGTAAAAAAATAATATTTCGATTTTGCGAATTTGCAACTCAAACAATAGGTGTAGAACTTGCTATTAGTGAATGAACGTGTCGTGAGTAGTTTGCTTCAAGAACAGTAATTTTGACGTTGGAAGAAGGAAGGTTTTTGAAGATGCAGAATTGGAGGAATTACTTGATCAAGGCTCGTAGTAAAATCAAGTATAATTGGCACGCAAATTGACTCAACAAGCCATTTCACAACGCCTCAAAATTCGATTCAGCAGCAAGGAATTGGGCGCCGTACGAGTTGAATCAGACAGATGTTGATGGTGTTTGTTTGCTTTAAAGCAACGACAGAGACGAACTTTCTGCATCGCATTGTCACTAGAAACGAAAAATGGGTTCATTACGATAACACCAAGCGCAAAAAATTATGGGCCAAACCGAATATTCACGGCTCCAAGGTCATGCTCTGTATTTGATGGGATCAGCTTGGCATAAGGTATTATGAGCGGTTAAAACCGACTAAAACAATAACAAGCGGTCGGTATCGAACGTAATCATAATAACAACGGTAACACATTTTCTTTAATTTCTGAAAAATGCGTTAGAAACCAAAATAAACCAAGAAAAGGTGATTGAGAGACGCAGAACAAACGATAGAAATATATTTAAGGGTAGATGGGAAAGAAGATGCAGCCAACTACAGTTATGATTTGGGAGTGAAAATAGGCACAAAGGGGCATGGACAGATAAAAACAAAATTACCAAGGGAAACTGAAAATATGAAATGGTGTAGAACCTATTGAAGTCTAACTTTATGTTACAAGCAAACAGTTACATGTATATTGTAAGTATAAACTAAAAGGTTTATCTTTATATTATATAATGAGCCAAAAGTGATAACAGCAGAGAATAAACTGACTATAGAACAGAAATCGTAAGGGAACGTGACAAAGTTAGGGCTGTGTGGAAAACCAATTCAGAAAAAAGCAAAGGTAGATCACAGCAAATGGAGCTACCTGCAATCATTAAACATCGATGAATGGATGAGACAGACAGAAAGAATAGACGGCGACAACTCAAAAAAGTTGTAAAAGTTAAGGAGTAAATTAATTATATTATAATAGCTCTAGGTCCCCAAGGCCTGTTGAGCTAAAACATTAATAATTTAATGTCAAACAATAACATTAAAGGGGTTCTACCACGGCCGCTTTAGATGCGTTACAAACCTTTACAAAATTCGCTGTTGCGTTGAAAGTATAAGAGTTATGGACTTAAAAAACAACTGGAATTATTAGAAAGGCTGTAGTCGTCTTGAGACATTTTGCGTAATTTTGAAGGCAAAAATATAAAAAATGACTAGAAAACGAAACAATTTTAGACGAATTTTGAACAAGAAATAACAAAAAATAAATAAAATAAGTATTACGTTTTGTTACATATTTTGTATTGAGTGCATAAAATAAATAAATGGTGCGCACAAAGCATAGCTTGTACGTGTATTCATAAATTTAAAATTATATGTATTGTACAATTTAACAATTAAATAACATAATATAACACAATAAATGCAATATAATATTGATTCGCATTTATTTATTTATTTAGTCTAATAAAATTCTTCCCTTTCTTTATCTAACAATTTGAAGCTATTGACGGATTTTTCTTATCTTTTATGTCATTGGGTAAAATTAAATAAAAAATAACACTATTTCGTTGGTAACTCGAGGATGTCATATGCAAAACTAAATCATTGTTTATGGATGAATAGTTTTATGCAGTGTCAAAATTACAATTATTATAACCGTCTCTAATTTAAAGATATTGCCATTTAAATCAGTATCAATCAACCCAATATAAAATCGGTACCTACACCTTTTCATTAGGCTTACTTTGATTTTAATTTTCATATGTATATTCCACATATTGCAGAAAAACCATTGACATTGACTAGCCACTTCGTAATTTCTTAATTTTTGACACATTATTGTTTAGCAGAAAAGTTATAAATGTACACAATTAACGACATAGACACTTATTGCAACACATCCAAAGTAAAAGGCAATTAAATGTATAAAAACCTTATTATATTCTTTTCGAGAAATAAGTTAATGACATTTTAATTATACTATTCCTTTCGTAAAATTTGTAAAGAAAATGACAATTAATGAAACTTGGGCGCAATCATGTTTTGTATAGGTTCATGAATATAAATTAGATGTCGAGTACCGGAAATGATATTTGTAAGTAATGCCAATATATAATTAAAAGCGTCTAAATGTCTATAATTGCATAAACTCGTAAGAAAATCGAATGAAGCCTCATGAATCTGCATAATACATTGTTCGTTAAACTTTCACGCAGTTCCATCACACTATACATGGTATGGTTTACAATTTTATTTTTAGATCATTACTTCACTAATGGACCAATTTCATTAATTCCAATAACAATAATATCTACAGGATACATTTTATTACAGTCACTGTTCAACTTTAAATTTTGCAATAAATAGCACTGATTTTTGTTTGTTTCAGAATGAAACCAAATGTCGCGACATTTGCCATTTGCCTGACAATATTTTGTTTACCAATAACGTTATCTCAACAAAGGCAAGCATTGTTCATCAAAAGAGATATAGTCGACAATGGTGAGTACTTACCTACATATTAAACATCGATTCTCAAACCTCGAGTAGCTTAATTTAAACTGAATAACCTGCGGAGATTACTCCGTCTCTGGAATAATTTCCACTTATTGCAATATCAAAAGGATTGATTAACCATGTAAGAATGTCTTTGACAGAACAAAGCAGGATATTCTTCACAATGAAATCTATGGTTTATCCAAGAGCGAAAAGATTATCATTACTACAGAATCTCCTAATTAAAAACCTGGCAAAACGTCGGTAGATATCAATATACAAATTCAAATCTGCCTAAAGCTATTTCTTTTGACTCAGCTTGGTTATGATCGCTGTTTTTCTTAAATGTGAAAAACCAAAACCTGACATCTTCTCGTATAGAAAGTACAAATGTAGATCCCGTGTGGATTCGGCAAGTTATAATTCTAGCAACGAAAATCTGCTGTTGTCACATCTGTGTTTATCGTAGAATATCTACACAGCATGTTCAGGTTGCATCGAGAATGAAGTTGAATATGAATTGTTTCGAGTGTGAAGCCATATTTACATATTCCTCATTAAATTTTGTGCAGAACTTGGTACAATTGCCACCAAAATTCACGAAATGTTGAAACATGCTTATGGTCATTACCTTTTTACAAAACTGCACGTTTGCGGTTTGAATGATAGACCTGAAATAACTCGGAAAGTTCGTGATTGTTGCAGATCAGAATGATAGCCGAGGCCCAAAAGAATGAGTGAAGAAAAGTTAAAAGTGAAAGCATTGGCATTTTGTTTTACGATATCAATGTCATTGTAGATAAAGAATTCATTCCAACTGGTCAGATGCTCAATAAGGAATTTTTACTGCACGACAATGCACCTTTCCACAACGCCATTTTTGTAGGCGGTTATTTGCCACGCAAACACGTTCGCTCGTATCAAACATAATAGGGGACTACTTTCAGTACTTTAATATAATATTTGAAGAAATCATCGTTTTTATTACCTAATTCTCGATGGAATCTAAACCAAAGTAACTAACATAATATGAAAGATTTTAGTTATATTGCAACATACATTATAATGACGAAATACCTATCCATTTTAGGGTTCATCATTCAATATTGAAGAATGTGAAAAAGGAAAATCCCCTTGTTTTCTGGACTAGCTCTTCATCCCCGTTAAGTTCAATACGATATCCATATTACTGGATGTATTTGTTCCGTAGCATAAAAGCTAAATACTACATTACTACAATTATTAAATGTATTTTCCCAATATTAGTGAGTAGTTTTCAAATAGTTGACATTCTTCTTTGTTTTTGCACTAGAAGAATTTGCTTCATATTTTTTTACATTTACTATGATTCTTTCATCTTTTTTGTCTTTTTCTTCCTTTATGACTTTCGTTGAATTTGTACAATTTATTGTACTTTTCTCCGCACGTTCTTTTTTTCAGGCCACTTTGTAAATCAATTATGGTATCGAAATAATCTTTTATCATGTAAATGTTTGTTAACCTTTCACTTCTGACGCTTGAATTTGTTAGAATGTTAGATTGGTCGTCGCAAATCTACAATTTGTTTGTTTGAGATTCAGTACATACCGTTGAAATACTAGAAAACTAATACCTAATTATCCATTGTTATGTTCCGATATGATTTCCCTACGAAGCATTTCGCGAAATTCAAAGGAGAATTAAGTTATTTATAGGAGATTTAAGATTGCGTCCGCATACCTACTACCCTTGAATCCGCGAATGGACTCAAAAAACTCACGAGTAAGGAATATTAATTAGACTCCTGAACTATGAACTAAAATTAGTAGTTTGGTATATTCCCATATAGAAACTGAACAGGGAGAATGGGAAACTAGTAAATACAATTATAAATCAAGCAAAAATTAAATGGGCGGTGAAGAAATTCCAACCACTTAAATCTGTGGGAATAAATTCCCACTACTATAGGGAGTAGTCGTTAAAACTACGCACACTTGCACTAAGATATTTATATCAAGGCCAGGACTCGTGCAATGCTACCAAACGAAATCTTTCAAGCCAATTATCTTGACGTCGTTTCTCCAAAAACTAACGGAAATCAAGCAAGGGGCAAGGTCTTAGACTTCCAAATATGAACCAATATTCTTATCATACGGACTACCCTTACATAGGGTAATGAGCGCAGTGGAAGAAACACTCAGATTCAAAGAGAGTGAATTCGATGCCTTTTTAGACATGGAGGATGTATTTAATAACACCCATCCAGTCTATCATGAATCATGAATAGTGTGGAAGACAGAAGAATTCACCCGTCAATTGTCCATAAACGAGACCCCCCCCTCCCTGTTGTGCTATACCGTTTTTGACTACCTGCAACGGGAGCTCGACAAAGTAGGGTGCAAAACAATACGATACGCAGACGACATATCTGTTATAGTCTACGGAAGTTTAAGAGTACTGTATACGACAGGATGCAGGGAACTGAAGCAAAGATCGTATGAAAAAGAGGGATAATCGGTAAACCCTAAAAATGACAAATGAAGTCAAGTAGGTACCAAAAGAACTTGACAAAGACGAGTGGGTAAACGATAAAAGGGGGGACGATTGAAAAGACACCTTCACAGAATAAGCCTTAAACCCGACTCAATGTGCAAAGGTTGTAAAGCGAAGGAAAAAATACCGTTCCACATATCGTGTCATAACAAGGCATACCTACAACACTGTAAGATAAAAGTTCTTTGGATGAAACGTCATTAAACCCAAGGCCATTACAAAAAGCCTCCCTTCGGGAAGATTTTATACTTTTTTAAGGGCACAAACTTCCTAACAAAGTGAAATCAAAACTGGAGGGTACAATAAGGACCATATGACCGTTTGGTGTGGGGGTTAGATTTATATAAATTCTGTTTCATAGTGCATAAGTTACCTCTTTTGTTCTCCTCGCACCCGTTCATAATTTACGGTTACATACTTTCTATTTTTGACGTTAATTCTTCCATTTTTACATTCAAAATTATCACATAATATAACTTCTATTCCAATTTGTACCAATTTGAAGTTTGGGAGACTTAAAACATTCCTTACATGGAGTAATAACAGTTGCCAAAGAAAAAGTAACCTTCTGATATTGTAATAATTGTGGAAATACTATGTCCAGTTTACAATAAGAAGATGACGTTTAGTGTTTTTGGTTAGATGCAGTTATTGCATTATTTTCTCATTCATATAAGTACGCTTTTAGTTATTTATCTTAACAACTAACTGCATTATTATTTTGAAGAAGCTCTCCTGCCATCGAGTATATTTAATAAACATGCTTATGCAAATATTTTACTGCTTGATTGACAACTTCTTGAAATTTTACTTTCTTGCAACCGCTTATGAATGTTAAGAAATTAGGTACTAAATGACCGCTTTAAATGTGTAATTACAACGTAAAATTTTAAGCTGCACTTAGTTTATTAGATCACACATCATTTGGGAACATATAGCACAGATAAGTAATTATACAGGGTGTCCCACTCGCTATTGGCCCCAGATGTTCGCTTATAGAAGTGAAAATAATGGTCATATTTTAATAAAATTTGGTACTCACCAACATTTTTGTGTGGAAAGCATGGTGGCATGCCTGAACACGTCTTTCCATTTCGGGAGTCTTCCGTAGGAAGGCGTATGCGCGAGTCGACCATGCTGACGTTGTTAACACTGTTGATGTGGTGCAGGTGTGAGGTTTTGTCACTTGTCGCACTTCCAAAATCAGTATGGATGAAATTGAGTCTTTCTTTGAAGATCCAGTCATTTCAAAGCGAATTTGGTCACCAAGATCGCCAGACCTCATCCCACCAGACTTCTTCTTATGGGGCATGCTGAAAGGGAACGTGTATCCAAACAAGCCACGGACTCTTTTGCAACTGTAAGACAATATTCGGCGGGAAATTGATGCTTTGAATCCCGAAATGTTGGTGGCAACCTTTCGTAACATGGAAAGACGTGTTCAGGCATGCCTGGATGCTCATGGTGATCGCTTCCAATATTTTCTTTGATGCCGCCATACTTTCCACACAAAAATGTTGGTAAGTACCAAATTTTATTAAATTATGATCATGATTTTGACTTCTATAAGCGAAAATTTGGAGCCGATAGCGAGTGGGACACGCTGTAGGTTTAATGCGAAATCATGCACATTCAAATTTACACAGCGCTTTTTAATTATAATTATATTTTTTGTACAGTGTATATAGAAATTTAATGTAAATCATGTACACCTATTTAGGAAAACGAGTTGCCAGACAAACAAGTGCAGATCAAATGGTCCAAAACATTCTCCAATGGCTCCAAGGTGTCTACACAGACAACAGTAGACGAAGTATGTAACCAATTGTTATATAATGCTTTCAAGTACATAAATTGCATAAAACCTATTGTTTATAATATTTCTTTACCTACTTCAATTTTTCCACAATGCATGTGCAGTTGTAAAGCGAACGTTTTTTTCTTCTACAATAACGTTTGGTATTGGTTCTTATCTACGCTGTATAAATTACACAATGAGGCGATGAAAACTAATTTTGTGTTATTATTTTGTAATAATGCTTATCGCTACAACGAATGTAACTGTCATGTTCCATCTATTGTACTGAATTCAAAAATTCCCGCAAAGAAAAGTTTTTTCTCATAAAATTAACTTTCACTAAGTAATTAATTTGTGCTGTAATTAATGCGTACCATCATTTTTGAAGTAATTCATTGAACAATTTATAATAATCGTTAGCGCTACTTGCTAATAACCATTATTTATGGGCGTGCCTAAAAAAGTTCTTAAACGTTTAATATCTTACTTTGTGTTACAGTTAGACAAGGATCATTAAGAGAGTACCTGCCCCCCGTTAATACACAAAGACCAAGACCTTTCCAAACGGCATCGACCGGTGATAACGAAATACCGGGAGGATATCCGCCAGCAGGCAGTGTAACGCCAAATCCTCCGTTCGTGGATGGATTTCCATCGTATAACCCAGATTTGAAACCACCCATTCCCGATTTTACTGGATATACACAAACATCTAGACCTCAACCTACGTTTACCCCTTCGACAAATGGCTACACAGCCACCGTACCGACCAGACCGTCGATTTCTACTGTAGGTACAAACGGATATCCTCACGGGCCCAGTACTGCGTATCCTTCATCTAACACAAATTTCCCTTCACCTACTACTGGTTACAATTATCCCAGCCCAAGTTCTCCGGCCTATCCAACAACTGGATATCCCAGTACCAACTATCCCACTTCTGGATATCCTAGTCCTACCACGGGATACCCTACTGCAAATTACCCTAACCCTACCACCGGATATCCAACCTCAAATTATCCACAACCCACCACAGGTTATCCCTCTCCCAGCACCGGATATCCTTCTCCCAGCACCGGATATCCCTCTCCTACTACAGGCTACCCATCCCCTAGTACAGGATATCCATCACCCAGTTCAACACCAGACTATCCTACTGCCGGAACCGGTTACCCTTCAACAAATTATCCGTATCCAAGCACTGATAGATACCCAACAACCGAGTTTCCCACACAAAGTGAACTGATTACAAGTCCGCCCTTTAGTTCCGCAGATGTCACGACATTTTCCTACTCAAATGTAACCCCTGACTATCCCACCTCCAGTCCCAGACCATTTATTACATCGAGACCGGTCACCAATTACCCTACCCAATCACCAACCGACTCCGATTCGTCTACATCGGGATACTATTACACAACACCTCAACCATCTGGATCACCTTCTCCAAAACCGGACGAAAATACAATTCCCAGCACTGGAACTCGCGAAGATAACACTGACCATTACCCTACCGACTCGGAACAGACTACCGCAATATCTGCTCCAGATGATGATGACGATTTGAGACATCCACCACATATTCACGCAATCGACGTTGAGTGTTCTAAAGACATGATGACAATAAATATCGAGTTTAACAGACAATTCGACGGTATTATTTATTCAAAGGGTCACTTTAGCGATCCTAATTGCAGATACGTAAACGAAAATTCGGGACAGGTTAAATACACATTTACTGTCAGTTTAAATTCGTGTGGAACAGAATTTATTAATGCATTTGACACACAAGGACAGTCGTATTTGGAAAACGTTCTCGTCCTGCAGAACGAAGAAGGGATTCAGGAAGTATGGGACACGGTACGTTCAGTACGATGTCTTTGGGAAGGAAATTTGAAGAAAGTCTTAAACGTGGCATTGAGCGTTGACATGCTGAACCAGGAAATTGTGACGTTTAGTGGAGATACTGCAATGGCACGTTTGGATATACAACGTGGTAGAGGTCCGTTTGCGCCTTCGGCTAATGGTTTGGTAAAAATAGGAGATATCATGACATTGGTTGTTTCGGTAACCGGTGATCCTGGTTTTGATATACAAGTCAAAGATTGTAGAGCAAAAGATAGTAGTGGCAAGAATGTGGTCGCATTAACTGACGATTATGGTTGTATTTTGAAACCTAAATTATTTGGAGCGTTCCAAAAAACTAGAAATACAAGAGATACGGGAGCATCGATAATTGCGTACGCATTCTTTAACGCATTTAAATTCCCGGATGTTATGGACCTTACTTTAGAATGCAACGTTGATCTTTGCAAAACAGACTGTGAAATGTGTTCAGATACCAATCAGAAACTTGAACCGGGTCGTAGAAAACGAGATACATATTCGCAAAATGTCACGAGTGATAGTTCTGTCAAAATTGGTAAAATGTTAAGGGTTATTTTGCCGGAAGATCTTAACGACATTAATTCAAGTACGGCAATCAGTCTTACAAACCACGATGGTATTTGTATGTCGGCGCAAGGATTTGTTCTTAGTTCTGCACTTCTTATTTCCCTTCTAACATCTAGTTGTTTATTTAGTGCTTTTATATGGTTAAAATATCAACGTCTCAAGCTAAAATAACGGACTTATTTATGTTTTTTCTGTTTGTGTTCTTTTCCTTCTAAGTTATTTCTGCAACTGCGTGACGTTACAAGAAATGTATGGCCAATTTATTTAAGTGTATATAATATTTTTAGTAAATATAATATTTTTTATTAACTCTTTTCTATTCCCTGAACCAAATTTTATCAACAGTAGTTATCGGATTAGTCAAAAGTTATTCATGCATTAAAGGGCACATTTATTTGAAAAATAAATTAAAATGTGCATTACTAACGTGGAATATTATCCGAGGCCCTTATAAAGGGCATCCACTATAACTGGCCAAATGAGTAAATAAACATAGGCTTTAAAAACAGTGTCATGATAAAAGTTAGTCCGCCGCTTTAGAGTACTTTAGAGCGCTACTGTCGGCCCCCTAGTAGAGGACTAACGAAGTAATGCAACTCGAAAAAAAATAGTTCCCTGTAAAATTTTACCGTTTTTAATTTACGGTATGTTGTGACATTTACCTGTCCATTTATTTGATTTTCTTGCTTTAACGATAACTTGTTTGCGGACCTATATTGTTTTGGTTTCAAATATACCTTTTTAATTCAAAAGAAATTTTGTCAGTTGTATGCAATTCAAATCTGCTTAATAATAAGGGATTAACACTCAAAGATAATGTTACCTACTGCATCTTTGAAAACACTAAACTATAGTTATGGCAACGTTGTAAGACCTTTTAGAAAAACGAATTCTTTTATCTCCGTCTTTCAATAGCCTGAACTATTTAGTTCTATAACAAAAATGTAAACATAAAGTGATATGCAACCCAACGTACATACCTACGAAACAGCCCATTACTTTAGCTCTCTTTCTATTATATACTCGTTGGTTTTATCTACTCGTATCGAAATGAAAGGTGACCCAAAGACGTATTTTGTATAGGGTCGGGAGTGGTTTTGTATATAGGAAGGGACTAGTTCTTTGAGAATTTTTATGGAGAGATGAGTCAGTTAAAATATTTTACGTTTTTTTTTGTGGAATTCATGCTACTATATTTCAGTATACAACGTAGACAACATTATTTATTTTATTTTATTTTAATTTATTTATTCATGTTACGGGCCAAGATTTTTACTTGAGGATTTAGCCCTTCACAGAATATATAGTTTTTCTAATTATAACCGGAGGTAGGTCAAATATGTTCAAGCAAAGAAAAGAGGTGTTTTTGTACGTGGGGTATTGGCGTTGATTAAATTCAATCAACGGTATTGGTTAATTGATTGAACAAGCTTTGGCATTTGTAGAGAGAGCATCTATACGATATTCGTCCGGCAAATATTTCCACAGTACGCGTTTCGAAATTCTTGACTCGGCTCCTTCGTCGCCTCGCCCAGAAACATTTCACTCGTACTGTAAAATCTTATTTCCCGGACTTGTAACGTAAACTATCTACTCAAAACAAAAGCTGACGTTATTAAAAAAAATGTTCTATCAAATAAAATTAGTAGATAGGTACCTACGTGGGTAATTTCAGTGAAACACGACAATATGGGGGTAGGTGTGTCTACAATAGTATCCTGTATTTTATAAGTAAAGACCACTATTCAAAAATGAGAAATTGTAAGTGTACCTAGTTGGCCATTTTGCACCTTTGTTCTCTAGATCAATCTAAACCATTTCTATCCTTTCAACCCTTAGGTCTCATGTTTTGTATTAATATTGTGCAATAGCCTTGTGTTGTGTTTGGAATTGATCTCTGTTTTAATTAATTGTATAATCGAAAAGTTTTCTTGCCAGTTCTTCCTTATCGATAATCATCGTTGAATCCTTCGGATTGTGCTATGAAGCAACCAAACAACTGAATTTTAGGGAAACTTAAATAAATGCATTTTGATGTTTGTTTTGATCCTCCCTTTCGAATACAGTTCACTGCCGGTGTATTCATGTCTCTTTTAAACAATCGGGGGACCTACTAGATAACTAGACGATCGCTATCACGTGCCGATATAGTTAGATTTTACCGTTTGTTCAAATTTCAGGTGGGTTTGTTTTGAATTTTTGGAGGGAAAGTTTGGTTTAAGCGACCATTTATAAATATTCCCTCTCCGATTTGAATCATCTTTTTCACTAGTCATTTTTAAACTTGATCTAGTGAAATATTTCACGTGTACTAACCATATTTTATCTAGGATGAAGTAGTGATAATAAGAGGATCGATTATCATCTCCAGAGTCGTCCTGCAGACCAGATTCTTCCGGGACTACCGGGACTTATATTACTCAGCATTTCAGAGTAGGAACTGACCTACATGATCTGGGTCTTATTTTTGTCTTAAGATACTCGTCATTTTAGAATTATTAATAAAATTAAATAATCTTTATTGTTACTGACAAATAAACAAGCTTTTTGACATATTCTATTCATTTTTGGTTTTACCTTTTGTACTAAATTGTTGAGTTGTATAATCTAATCACAATACTGTAGAAAATTACCAAATAATCGTTCGTATTAAACACCTTAAACAAATGCACCATCGGGTGATATCATTATAGCAACTTGCAGAGTTCGTTTGGTTTAAAGTATTTTTTACACCGCCACAACTTCTGCAAATTGAATTCAGCTTTAAATATGTTCCAAAATGACACCCATGCTTCCATTAAGGGAAGGGTAATTAGTATTTATGTTGAAATCATTAAAACCATAATTTTATACACTACAAATATATACCTATATATGGAACATTTATCCTACTGATAGGAATATTTCACTTATGTGACTGCATAAGAAAATTTGTAAGTCAATTATTAAACTTTGAGAACTACTGTACACACTTTTAGAATAAAAACTAACTATTCATATACACAACATAGAATTAGCCGATGCACCATATGTAAAAATCTTAAAATTCGATTGTTTGCTTCCCTAATTATTTTAGACAAAAACGCTACATATTTAACTTTTTTTATATTAAAAAAATCTACATCCCTAGCTACACGTTGTTTGTTTTTATTTTACTTAATATAGCATGAAGAAAAAGTAAAAATTAAGTGATACTTTACTACAAAAAATAGTGGTGCCATGAAATGTACAAGTAAAAACAATCGTTGTTTGTTTGTCAATGAGCATCATTGTAAGTGCATTTTCTCTAATTTGAATGTTGTTACAGCATGTTAAATGAAGTTATTTTATTTATTTAGTATTATTAATTAAACGACTTTATTGAATTGTGTAAAAGTTTATATTTTTATTAAATTAATACCTGTCAACAATTTCAAGCCACCACCGAATTTTGAGAGTGGAAATTTTTATTTCCCTAAATATTTGCTTTCTGAAAAATTCAAAGTAAAAATAAATAAATCAGTCGATTCAGTTTTTGTCTCTACCAAAAAGTTAAGTAGACTTTTTCTCTAAAATAATTAGGGAAGCAAGTAATAGAATATTAAGATTCTTACATTGAAATCCCTATGGTGCATCAGCCAATTCTACACCCTGTATATGCATCTACGATCTAAGATACATTATCTTAGGAATAAAAAATTTATGTTATCAGTAGAATCACATTTTTACAAATAGGTAGGTACATTTCACAGCTACATGAATATAATAAAAATGTTCCAACAAAACCTTTCATAATGTTCAGTCAAAATCGTAGCAATAGGCGAGTGCTTTATAAACTTACACACTGTAACAAGTGATGACTGTACATTAAAATGGTAATAAATGTTCTACACATTAACAATGTTTAACACGATTTAATGCAACATAACTTTTTTTACTTATAACATCAAAATACCCTATTGGTCCTGATTCACAATCAGCACAAATTAAGTATTTATTATTACCAACTGTATTGGAAAAGCCTACATTTTCAAATATTAACATATCGGCGACGAGCCAAAACAATGATAAATCTTCAGTGCCCACATCTTCTCCTGTAATTTGTTTCATAAAAGGTAACTGAAACTGTAGGAAGGGATTTCAGTGGAAAATTTTGAGATTGAGTGTGAGATACTAACCTCAATTGTGGTGAAAGTGGCAGTTAATGGTTTCAGTATTGTGGAATTGCAATATTTACATTTAATACTCCGTATATTAAAACCGTCCTGAATTTCCCCTTCGTAATTTTCGCTACAATCGGGCATTTTTATAGTTTATTTACAATTTTACACTCGAAGTAATTAATTCAAATACAAATAAATACTAAATAGTAGTTGTAAACTACGCGGCATTGCCAAACTAAATATTGTACAGGAGGTCCCGGATGTTTTGGAAGTAAACGAAAACGACGATTAATTTCTTACTATTTCTTTCTTTTTCGCAGAATGTTTTATTTAAACAATTAACGAGACATCTCGAGGGGTGGCACACTACCAGGGGTGTTCCCCGATGCCGAATAAGGGGACGGCATAAGTGAATAACCGTAAGGGCCAGTTGTACAAATGTAGTTTAGGCCAAGTTTAAAGTTAAGTGGAGCTTAAGCCACGAAAAGTCATTGTACAAAACTGGTTTAGCAAGTTTACTGCTCAGCTAAGCATCGGCTTTACCTTTACATTAAGCTGCAGATGTACAACCGGCCCTAAAAGTGACGCATAGGTTAATGCAAGGAGTAAGAGACGAGCACCCGTATTCCTAGCATTAACCTAAGCGTCACTTATGGGCTTACGGCTTACGGTTATTCACTTATACCGTCTCCCTAGCTTATGAACAACACTCGCAGCAATTAAAGATTACATCACAGACCGGACCGCGGCTACCTCGCCAGGTTGTCGTGCCATGTCCACGTGGTTTAACGACGCCGACATGTGTTGGATGTGCGTCAACCATGTTGATATACTTACCATGTACGAACTTAAGGTCTTGGCTTAGTCGCTTGGACTAAAAGTAGAAAACCTCAGCAAATAACCCAAATCCCAAGGGTCAGAAGACGCTACTCCGTCGTACCGCACCGGAAATATAAATGATATCTTCCTCTTCTCCTAAAATGGAGCAATTTGAGAGCGCTAAACAATCAAGTGCCTCACCTACTAGAGCCGTCTCGACGACTGGGACTCAAAAGCGGCACCAAGCGGCACTGGTCTGACAGTAGCTCTCCGTAGAGACGTAACTCAAATAAGGTTAAAACTGGAACAGATAGGGGCACCATAATCTTCGGCGAGGGCGCAACATGCTTTTCAATGGCTTTTGTCTATAAAGACCTAGAGAAAGTTCTGTCGGTAAAGAAAACAGGGATAATTAAATCCCGAATCCTTGACGGAATTGACACTTTGTCTATTGGGATGACATCACCAAAGGGAATATACTATATACTATTATATACTCTTTGATATCACCCAAATTCACGGAGGGGGAGTTCCGCTTACATGCACAGATTGATTATGGTCGAACTACGTGGAGTATTATAGTTCCGTCTAATGGCGTAAAAATTTGTTTTGTCGCAGTGAACAACCTCCCAAAAACCTAAGAGGAACCAAAAAAGATTCTGAAAAGGATCGATGTCCAAAATTCTGGTGTGGTTACCAGCAACTGGCGAGTGGTAGACAGAAAGGGCGTCGTCAAGAGGAAAACATTAATTGACCTAACCAAACCAAAAAAAATTATTTAATCAGTTCCATACAAAAAAGTAAAAAAAATACGTAAAAGAGGTGTAAGTCACTGGAAATTCGCAATTGATAAGACAGCATCATCTATAAGAGAGTAAATCTACAATTGAATACTTAGGCACGACTAAAATATGTAGTAGGTACCTATCTAAATATACAATAATTATACATATACTTTCATTAAATACAAACCTATACAAAGCCAATGGAGTCACTTTTAGAACAAACCGTAACTGATAGTTTTTACGCAAAAAGCTATGGAAAAAACCGAAATTTGAGAAATGACATTGAGTGAACTCTAATGTGTAATTGCCAACTTGGTGAGAAAGAAAATTATCAATATAAATAAAATCTATTGCTCACTCATATTAGACGTCATAATGACATCTCATAAGTGACGTTAAAAAATTGTAAGTTTTAAGACGTCATTATATCGTCAGTAATAGGTCCAGTGACGTTAACGAAAAATGAAACCTACAAAGGACATCAAAAAGACGAAGCATTGTTTGCTGGGTCAGAATACCAGGGAGGATTCAGGGAAGGTAAAGCAACCGTAGATCAGATCTTCACTGTCAAGCAAATAATGAGCAATGGTTATGAGCAAAACTTGGGACTTCACATATGTTGTTTATAGACTTTAAATAAGAAACTACGAATTCCTGAGAACCTGAAACGGTTGGTAAAATTAACGTTTAGCGGCTCAATAAACAGAGTTCTTATTAACATGTCCAAGCCATTTGGGGTTCGAAAGGGAGGATCTCGTTTCCCGTTCTCTACAAAGCTCTTCAACTGTGTGCTAAAAATGATAGTAAGGGAGAGAGGGATTTACGGCAACGGAGTTATTTATTACTCGTGCTGCTAATGGATCGCATACGTCTAACCAAAGATTAATAGTCTTTGGTCTAACTAAATCTCTCAAAAAAACACCCCGTATGCGTATAGGTATTTGTGTATTTCAAGTATTGTATTTGTATTTTGAATTTTTGAAAATAATATAAAAGTATCTCGTATTTTGTATTTCAAATACATTTGTAGGAATATTTTGTAATTTGTATTTGAAATACGTTAGTGCATGTATTTTGCCCAGCCCTGTATAACACCCAAATACGAGCTTCGTGATTAACATTTTGATACCCCTTACTACATACTTATTTCGTTATAATAACTCCACAAATATGACGCAAACTTAGACCTTTTTTATTATAAACTTTAACAACATGGCGATAAGGGTCAATTTCTCGACTTCAAAATAAGAGTTGTCCAAAATTTTAAATTTCCCAGACAATTTTGACGTCACAATAATGGGGTCTATTCGTCTATTGAAAAATACCCTGTATCAAATCTTTAAAATATTAATGAATGCGACCCAATGCGCTGCCATACAACAAAAACGCGCCAAATGAAAGTTTCGCTTTTTTGTAAATAAAATGGAAAGCACACAAAGCGAACCGTAAGTATCAAATAAATCGTTTTCAATTTCGAATGTATCGCAAAATTAGCAACTTTTGTTCACCTACACTATTTTATAGTTATTTAAGGTTATAGCACTTTTATGTTTTAGTATTACAGATAAACACACAGAAGACATAGAAAAGACTTTATTATTAGCAAAATTAAAACCTGAAGACCTAATACCACTAACTCAAGTAATATACTTCACACCAGAAGAACTTCATCATAATAATTATAAACTCTTACAACTCGATAATTGTTTACTAGATGCCTTTAATGAGCAAGGATCTGTTTGTATAAAGGGAGCCGATAATGAGAATGCAGTTCTTTGTACCGATACTGCAACATACGATCTATTAGAGACCGAAACATCTAACAGCTTGTTATTAGCCGAATCGTTACAGTTCAATGATGGCGTCACAGACCTTTGTAGTAAGTCCACCTCCAAAGTTACAATTAAAGGAATATTTTACGATTACTTAGAAATCGCACCTACAAAACCTAATTTACATAAACTACACGAATTATTAAATAAAACGCCTTATAAAGGACCCGAATATGAGCATGACAACAACACTTGCAATTTACATACTTACGCAGAATTATTAAATAAAATACAAGCCTCGAAAAAGGAACTGGATGCCGCTCTTGAGGCGATGCATATTGTTATAGTTAATGATAAAATTCGACTTTTGGATTTTGAGTATCATTCTCGTATTCTATCGTACATGTTAAAATTAGTTGATGAGAACTCTTGGAACTTTGACGAGGTGGATTATGATGAGACAGTAAGTACTTTAAGTGATCTTGTTCCGTCAGAAATTATATCTAGTCTTTTTGAATTATATACCGAGAGATCAAAAGTAATTGACGGCCTGCAGTTATATAAATATAAAGAAACAGATGTTTGCAAATTTGTAGCTAGAGTTTTGCTTCATAACGCTAGAAAATTTAATTTACAAGAATTTTTGGAAGCGTGGAAAGAGTTAGTTCCGGATGGTATGCACCCTCAAACGGAAATGCTGTACGGATTAGCGATAATTGATACAATATCGTTTCCTAATATTATACACGCTTTTGAAGAAGAATCTTTGCCAGACAATATCATGCAAAGATTTGACGTTTTATTTAATGCTAAAGATAGATGGACGGTTCCTGAAATTACGCCTTACATTCAGTAATAACAAAAAACATTTCGCTTGTTTAACGTACTAAATATTTTATGTTACAGACGAATGACCACAGAAAAAGCTGACGTAAATGCTATCTTGGCAAAATATACTCGAGCTTGTACATATTCAGGTGTAAAATACTATACAGCAAAACATTCGAAATGATTTTCTTTTTGCTTTAAATTTACTTTAACCATTTTGGTTAACGCATCATTTTGATAGAAATATATTTTTTGCAAATCTTATTACTTTTGATCATGCCACACTATTCCGAATGTGATTATTCAACAAATTCAATATTTATCAAATTTCTCACCAAATTAGGGTGAGTCTTGGGGTCCGCAAATGCGGATCTTTAGTGCACAATGTATCTATATAATGTAAGGTAGAGAATTGTAGTGTCGTGACGGGAGACACGGTAGCTGGTGGCGACACCATTAAGTATGTTGTTAGAATTAGGAAGTTAAGTTGTACTTGTGCTAATGTACTCACGTTGTACTCAGTTATTAATAAATGTAAAGTCTAAAGTTAATCTTATTATACTTAAGAAGAAAGTTACAACATTGGCGACGAGGAGGTGATCTGAATCGTAAATAAGTTAAAAGTACGTGTTACGTCCGTACATAAAAAGGAATTCTGTTGTTACGTCTTCAGAGATTACAATATAAAATGGCGGAGGGTGATACAATTCAAGAAGGCACACAAGTATTTCAATTAGTAGGACCTGTTGGAAATTTACACATGCCCGCTTTTGATAGCAGTAAGTGCACATGGAAAGTTTATGCGCAAGTATTTAAAAACAAAATGAAAGTGCATGATGTTGAGGAAGTGAAATGGTCGCAATATTTATTAACATTTGTAGGGTTCGAGATTGTTACACTTTTAACTGAATTATGTTTCCCGGACGAAGTGGAAAATAAGGACTTTAATGAGCTCGTAAAATTAATTCAAGAACATTTAGAACCCGATCACTCAGAAATCGCAGAAACATATAAGTTTATGGCTCGTTCTCAAAAAGAAGATGAATCAATTATGGAATATGTGGCCGCACTAAAGGCACTGGCAAAAACATGTAATTTTTGTAATTATTTAGATAGAGCCCTTCGAGATAAATTCGTGCATGGATTACGTAATCAAACCATTATTCGCAAGCTGTTTACAGAAACAAAGTTAACCTTTCAAGAGGCTGTTAAAACCGCTAAAGCAATGGAGTTAGCGGAAAGTGAATCGCAAATGGTGGCCGGTAAAAGCAGCGAGAGGGAAGTACAGGCAGTTAACAAGTCTCTAGTTTGTCATTGCTGTGGAAAAAGAGGTCACACTAAACCCAGATGCAGATTTCGAGATAGTGAGTGCCACAAATGCAAGAAACGAGGACATCTAGCAAGTGTGTGCAGAGCAAGAAATAGTGAAGGTCAAGATAAAAGTGACAAGAATGAAGGAATTAAAATTAAGAAGAAAGGGAATTATCGAAAAGTCAAAGAAGTAGAAGCAATAACTGAAAGTTCTGAGGAAGATGGATTTTCAGTATTGAAAGTGTATCAAGATGAGCTGCAGACAGAAGCAGAAGAATTTAGGTTAAGTGAGTTATTTCAAGAAGACGATGAAAGCAGGAGCGTGTCTCAAAACCATGGTAAAGATATTAAACAAATTACAAAGCTGGAAGATAACAAACCAGACCCATGGGAGGTTACCTTAAATGTTAATGGTATCGATATTATATTCGAAATAGATTGTGGAGCAGATGTAACCCTGATGCCGGAAAGGTATGTAAAAAACCATTTACAAGATTTACAGTTTAAGAAGTGCGAATTGAAACTAAAAGCGTATGGAGGTGTACCTATCGAAGTGCTAGGTAAAGTTCAAGTTAAGGTTATTTCGAAAGGTAAAAATTATGTAGCACCCTTAATAATTGTTAAAGAGGGTAAGAAACCCTTGCTAGGCAGGGATTGGTTAAATGTTATAAAAATTGATTGGCCTTTAAGTAACCCCAAGTTCAATCCGAGAAATATTAAAGTAGTTGAATCAAAAGTTGATGCTAAAAACAAATTGCAATTTTTATTGGATAAATATGCAAACTTATTCTCGGATGCTCCGGGTGAAATTAAAGGACCACTAGGAAATCTAAAGATAAAGCCAAATACAATACCAATAAAATGTAAGCCAAGACGTATACCATATGCTTTAGAAAAAGTTGTTAAATTAGAATTAGATAAGTTAGTAGAAACAGGTAAAATGATTAAAATTTCTAATGAGAATGTGACATGGGCTACTCCAATAGTGCCAATTGTAAAGAATAAAGATAATGTTAGAATTTGTGGTGACTATAAGGTCACAATAAATCCATTTCTGGAAATGCCGAGCCATCATATTCCAGTAATAGAAGACATTTTTGCTAAACTTAATAACGGTAATGAGCCTGTAAAAGTATTTTCTAAAATTGATTTGAGAAAAGCTTATATGAATCTGAAAATGGACGAGGATTCTCAAAATATGTTGACATTAACAACACCTTGGGGATTCTACCGTCCAACCTTTATGATGTTCGGCATATCTCCAGCGCCTTTAGATTGGCAAAAGTTTATGGATACTCATTTTCTAAATATTCCGAACGTATATTGTTATTTAGATGATGTTTTAATAGCAAATACAGATGTAAATAGTCATTTAAAAACCTTGAACGTAGTTCTAAGTAAATTAAGCGAGTTAAACATTAAAATTAATAAGGGAAAAACGACTTTCATGTCAAACAAATTACAGTACTGTGGTTATATCGTAGATAAGACGGGATTACGAAAATTACCTGATCATGTAAAAGCAAATTACCTGATCATGTAAAAGCTATACTAGATGCACCACAACCTGAAAACATAAAGCAACTTAGAAGTTTTTTGGGAACAGTTAACTTTTATAATAAGTTCATGAGTAGGGCAGCTGAAAAACTTCAGATTTTGTATCAATTATTACATAAAGATACATCTTGGAAATGGAATAAAGAACACTCCAGGGCGTTTGATTGGGCTAAAAATTGCATAGCGTCTGATCAAGTTTTAATGCACTATAATCCAAATTTACCGTTGGTGTTAAGTTGTGACGCATCTGGATACGGCTTGGGAGCTTGTTTAGCTCATAAGTTTCCCGGCGAGGGAAACAAAGGAAAAATTATAGAAAGACCCATAGCGTTTGCTAGTCGTACGCTAACAGAAACGGAAATGAAATATTCTCAGATTGACAAGGAAGCTTTGTCAATAATATGGGCAGTAAAAAAATTTGATTTGTATTTAAAAGGGGGTACATTTACATTAGTCACAGACCACAAACCTTTAATATCATTATTTCATCCCAACAAAGCGGTTGGCAGGATTTATGCAGACCGAATGGCTAGATGGGCATTAATTTTAAGTAACTATAAGTACAACATTCAATACCGAACATCGCAACATAATGCGAGTGCAGATTTTCCATCTAGATTACCTATTCCAATGTCAGTAAATGATCATGTGGATTCTGATGAAAATGTACCTACCATAAATAGTATATTTGTTGATATACCACCTGTTACTCAAGATGAAGTAGCGAAAGCTACTCGAACTGACCCGGTTCTTGATAAGGTATACACTTATGTTGAACAGGGTTGGCCAAAGAAAGTTCAACCAGAATTATTAGTATATAAGGGTAAAGAGCAGGAATTGTATGTAGTAAAAGGTGTTATTATGTGGAGAGGTAGAACGGTTATTCCAACTAGATTAAGAGAAAAATTACTGTTAGAATTACATATAGGACATTTAGGATCATTTAAAATGAAAGCTTTGGCAAAGAGTTACTTCTGGTGGCCTAATATTTATTCAGATATTGAATCAATCACACAGAATTGTAAAGGATGCTTACAGGTCCGAAATAGACCAGAAATAAAACCTTTACATACTTGGGAATGGCCTAGTAAAAGTTGGCAAAGAATTCATGCAGATTTTGCTGGTCCATTTCTGGGATCCATGTGGTTAATAGTAATAGACGCGCATTCCAAATGGCCAGAGGTGGCTCGTTTGACAAAGACGACCACAGAGGTAACTATTAAGTGTTTAAGGAGTATTTTTGCGAGGTTTGGACTGCCGGAACAGATTGTCACGGATAATGGTCCCCAATGGACCTCCGAAGAGTTTAAAATATTTTGTAAGAACAATAATATCAGACATATTTGTACTGCACCCTATCATCCAGCTAGCAATGGGCAAGCTGAACGGGGAGTCCAATCCTTTAAAAAGGCATTATTAGCTAGTAAATTTGATAATGGCGAAACAGACGAAAGGTTGTTATCATGGTTGTTAAGCTATCGTACTGCACCTAATGTATCAACAGGCAAACCCCCTTGCGAACTCATGTTTGGAAGGCAATTGAGAACAAGGATATCTTTAGTTAGAGATTCTTGTACATTACCAAAACAAAATCTTAGTAAAAAACAAGTCAAACAGTTTTTGCCGGATGATGCAGTGCAGGTTGCAATGTATGACGGTGCACAAAAGTGGTTAGAAGGGAGAGTTGTAGAACCAGTAGGGAATGTTATGTATAAAGTGCAGACGTCTAAAGGTAACCTGACTAGGAATATTACACAAATGCTACCAAGCAACACACATAAAAAAGTTAATATTGTACCAGAAACAAACACTGATGAGAAGGTAACAATCACTAATTCAGATGATAACACAGTTGTTAATGATAAAAATCAATCGGATACAATTGTACTTAGACGTAGTAGTAGAGTGGTAAAACCACGAAAAATTTTTGATATGTAAAAACAAAAAGATTCTGTATTGATATATGTTTAAGATAAGTGTGGAGGGATGTAGTGTCGTGACGGGAGACACGGTAGCTGGTGGCGACACCATTAAGTATGTTGTTAGAATTAGGAAGTTAAGTTGTACTTGTGCTAATGTACTCACGTTGTACTCAGTTATTAATAAATGTAAAGAATAGAGATCCACAATTTGCGGACCTGTATTTTATAAAGGTAGCATTCTACAACTCTATTTTGATGAGGTTCTAGGACACGATGGCCACCGCCTTTTAAACTGCAATCTTGGTCACAGCGTACACTTCTAAATTTGGTCATCAACGCCCACCGCATACTATTCCACGCTGGTTAAATTTGGTCATAACCTCTGCTCTGGTCACAACCTCCCCTGATGCTTTCTAGTCATATTGCCCACCGACATTGGTCGTAACGTTTACTTTTCTTTTTCTGGTCACAACGCCCACTTCTAGTGTTTACCATAATATCTACTTGGTCACAAGTCCACCAACGCACTCCAGCCACATCGTCCGCTAAACAAGTGCAAAGATTCTAGATTTGGCGTAGATGGTAGATACCTACTTGTACAGATTGCAGCCTCCATTTTCTTCTGTTTTGAATGTTGTACGATTTTAATATGTAAAATAATTTATGGAAATGCCAGATTTCAATTTTACATTCATTTCTATGTTTGGAATGCACAGATGTTTCTAACCGACCAATTGCTTTGTCCCTCCATAATAACGAGTCCCTCGGTGTCATCCTTCTCAAGATATTTTTGTTTAAGCAAGTTAAAAAAAACCTGTCACTTGTTTTCAATGTACCTACCTACCTATTTTATTTTTAGTGTTTGCATTTAATTGTTTGTTTTGTTTGTAGAGTATTGAATGTAAACAAATTTTGTAATAACTTTTCGAGTTCACTGAGTTAATGTATTGAGATTGATTGAAGGTCTTCAACAATTCAAATTGTCGTGTTATGTCTTAATATATTTCAATCAATAGTCTTGTGTTGTGTTTGTATTGATCTTTAATTAATAGAGTGAATGAAAAGTTTTCTTGCCAGTTCTATCTTCTCGTTAATCGTCGTTCCCCTTTTTGGGTTTGTTTTGTTAATCAAGTCAATTTTAGCGGAAGTTAAATAAATGCTTTTTTGATGTTTGATGTTAGTTTTGATTCGCCAACCCGATTACAGTGTATTCATGTCTCATTTTAAATAATAGGACCTGCTAGAGGAGCGCAGTGGGTTTGTCGGGTAGTTTAATATTTACCGCTTTTGTTCAAATTTGGGGCCGGTTTGTTTTGCGATTTTGGAAGAAAATTTAGTTTTAGCGGCTATTTTTAAATATTCCCTCCGATTTGAATTTTGTAGATGAAGTGTGAAGTTAGCATAGAACCGGGGGATTGGAACACATGCTTTAGAAATTATTTCCTTTTATAAGAATACGAACATATTCGCAGCAACACTTTTCACACCTTACATTTTTATCATAGAACAATAAATGATATTTATTAACGTTCTCCTCGGAAGTGCTCGCGAGCAGCTCGCGTTAGCATTTTTTCGAGAGCGGCTCATGAGCGCCTCGTGAGCCGCTCGGCTCGCAAATCTATACGCACCTTTAGATTATATACACTCCGTAGATATATAGCCCCTTGTTTCTAGGGGCTATACGTAGATAGAGCATTAGCTTTCTTGCCATATAGAAAATGAGCCAAGATGCCAGACAGCCAGATGGAGAAACAAGATTTTTTAACTTTTTATTACAAACCTTAACAACGTGGAAATACGGGTCAATTTACTCGTAGTTATACACATTGAAGTTAGCACTTTGTTGTATTTTGGCGCCGAATTCAAAACAAAATATGTCTATTTTTTTAACAAATTCAAATACATAGTATAATACTCTTAACTTGTTTTGAGTTGCTAGTTTGCTCCTTTAGGACCGAAAAACAAGTTTGTCTCTTCCCTCTCGGATTGACTATACAGTGCTCGCCAAAAAGTCGGCACCAAATGGATTTATTTTTTATTTTTGATTTTTTAAAAAAACTTTTTTCGGCAATAATTTGTGCTAGTTTGAAAACCTATTTAGCCCCTATCAGGTATACCGAGTGATTTTTACTTAGCTAGAAAATAGCGTTTTTCGAAATTGTCTCAATTCTAAAAGTGCTATTTTTCGTAAATTAAGCAAGATTTCAAAGAGATTTTTTCATCATCTGTCAGTTTTAGCCTACCGAACAATCTCAAGACCAGAAAAAAAATTTTTTTCTTTAACTTCCGCTAAAACGAAAGTTTTAATTTTTTGCAACCTTTTCAAATTTTCACGTACCAAAACATGATTTCAAAATTCAATTTGATTTCGTTAAAAACGTTAAAGATTTATAATTGGAAAAACAATAGAAATTGTTAATTATTCCTTTAGGTTTGTTATTATTTACAGAAAAGTAATATTGTTGCATAATCTTTACGTTTTTGGTGCAACATATACTTTACGGGAGAAATGTTCTTCAATGATAATGAATATCTATTTACGTGGCTTCTAAAATCTCTAATTTACCCTTGCCGATTAATAACTTTCACAAAAATCCTGTAAATGTTCTTTTATAGTTGCCTAAACGAGGAGATTTTTCTTTATTCAGTTTACATGTTTCAATCAATTAAGTAGGCAGAATATGAGACGGCTGTGGATTGTTTTACTATTTATTAATTGACTGAATCATGTAAACTGAATAAAGAAAAATCTCCTCGTTTAAGCAACTATAAAAGAACATTTACAGGATTTTTGTGAAAGTTATTAATCGGCAAGGGTAAATTAGAGATTTTAGAAGCCACGTAAATAGATATTCATTATCATTGAAGAACATTTCTCCCGTAAAGTATGTTGCACCAAAAACGTAAAGATTATGCAACAATATTACTTTTCTGTAAATAATAACAAACCTAAAGGAATAATTAACAATTTCTATTGTTTTTTCCAATTATAAATCTTTAACGTTTTTAACGAAATCAAATTGAATGTTGAAATCATGTTTTGGTATGTGAAAATTTGAAAATGTTGCAAAAAATTAAAACTTTCGTTTTAGCGGAAGTTAAAGAAAAAAAAATTTTTTCTGGTCTTGAGATTGTTCGGTAGGCTAAAACTGACAGATGATGAAAAAATCTCATTGAAATCTTGCTTAATTTACGAAAAATAGCACTTTTAGAATTGAGACAATTTCGAAAAACGCTATTTTCTAGCTAAGTAAAAATCACTCGGTATATCTGATAGGGGCTAAATAGGTTTTCAGACTAGCACAAATTATTGCCGTAAAAAGTTTTTTTAAAAAGTCAAAAATTAAAAAAAAATCCATTTGGTGCCGACTTTTTGGCGAGCACTGTATGTATCTCTTATTTCAGAATTTGCGACACTATATAGTAGAATTTTGTTGTTAACGGATGGTTTGGATTGGGCGTCCCATTTTGGCGAAACCACGAAACTAAGTGGACACGTTTTTTCGTTTTGTAAGAATGTGTTTACGACATGTGAACCTTATGTTCAGATACAATCCTTAAGTATTTGAGTATTGGAATAAAATAATTAAAAATACAAATTGTAATTGTTTTCTGCGATTTATTAATCACCGGCATAATTTTTATTGGTTTTTTGCGTCGACAATGGTTTTTTGAAATTTAAATAAATCCCCCAGATTTGTTTTATTTCTTTTGAAAAGTTCAAGGGAAAGGTTAGCCACACTGGTGACTGAAATGTTCGCTACTAATGTCACTTTCATCCGTCAGTTGTCAAATTGATCTGTCATTATTATTTTACGTTCTTTTTAAATATGTGAGTTCAAAAGGTCTAAAGTGTTAAATTTTATTACTTATTTTATTAACGTTGAAAATGAGAATTTATATTATGATTAGTGGTATTAGTTATTAGCAATGACTTCACCTAATTCTAACATCAATGATGCTCCGATTTTAAGAAGTTCAAACCCGAACCCTGCAATACCACAAATTGGACCTTCAAGAAATGTACCTGTATTGCCACCGAAACCTACAACAGGAAATTATTCTCTACCTTTAAACAACAGTTATGGACATATGCCATATTCCGGTAAATACTATTATTTTAATTATAAATTAAGCTGTGTTAAATACTTGGTATATTGAAGGTTATGGATACGGTAGCGGATATAGTTCAATGGGGTATCAAAGCCCAATGTACAATTCATATGGCTATGGTAATTCCTCCTATGGTTATGGTAATCATGGAATGTATGGTGTAGATAGTTATTCTAATTATGGTCCAAGAGATGATGCCGAAAGAAGGTACGTACTTGTATACATCACGTCACTATTTTTTTTATTAGTTAACTTACACCTTTACGCAATTAAACAAGGAAAATTTATTACTAAATTTTAGATTAATCTTTTGAAATTTAACTAGTAGTAACGAAAATGTATTGAAGGCCACATGTTTATGACAGTTTCTGTAGGTTTTGTATTCATATAATATGTTGTCACTTTTGTATGGAAGTAACCAAAGTCATATTCATCTATTTCAACTTTATGTTTCTATATTATGTAGATCGTACATTTATTTTTATAGCTCGTTTCACTTAAAAAAAATCGTGTAACTGCCCACTGTTAATCACCAATTGATTGGCCTTCTCTATATCCCTATGCTAGGAATAAAGATGGATATAGAGTTCGTAACCTAACCACATTAAATGCTTGTATTCGCCCCGAACTCTATATCCATCTTTATTCCTAGCATAGAGATATAGAAAAGGTGCAGAGTCTAGAGAGCGGATACAAGCATATAATGTGGTTACGAACTCTATATCCATCTTTATTCCTAGCATAGAGATATAGAGAAGGTCAATCAATTGGTGATTAAGAGTGGACAGTTACACGATTTTCCCCCGAATTTTTTTTTAAGTGAAACGAGCTATAGTACAAACTGTGTTAAAATGAATTGTGATTAGTGTTGTTATCATGTTATTAGCTCAAATTTGAATGATAGCAAATATTTTTAAGAAAAATAAGTGTACATATCTTGTTTAGCTAAGTTTGTAAACATATTCACTTACTACATGATGATCGCTGCAAAATTATTTAATAATTTAAGGGAAAGTAGAATATTTCTCTTACTTTTCATTGCATTTGAATTGAATTGATCTTTTTTTTTTAAATAAATGATCAAAAAAGAAATTCTAATCACAATGGATAAGTGAAGTTCAATGAGGGGGGAGACTGGTTAGGGATGCGGATGGGAAGGGAAAGAGGAGGTCAACTCTGAAGTAAAGCTTACCATGTGTAAAGGGGGATGAATTGTCAAGGGAGTTGGAGTCCCATTTGGGTCATTCCTTCTCAAGTGGTCTAAAATTGTTGAAGTCACTCCCACTGACCATTATCAATTTTCCTGAAACTTTATGTGGATGCAGATCCACCCTAAAAATGAACCTGTACAAAATTTCATATCATAACATCCAGTATTTTGGAAACTGTGGCCTTCCATTTGTAGGGCTTCAATACATCTGCTACAGCGTGGAACAAAACCCAATTTTTGACTCATTATTACTACAAGACAAAAGCATGTAGGACTCTCTTACTACCACGTCTGGTACAACTTTTGGTGCTAAGCCTGAAAAACGTTATCTGGGGAGATAAAATTTACTTTAAGAGCTTGCAGCAGGGGTCAAAGTGCCCTATAACATCTGCCGAGGATGCGAAGTAAATTTTAGTTCCTGACTTTAGGAGCAGATATCTCATGATGAATAATGAGTAAAGGAAAGCTGCCACTTCACAAATTAAATTTGTTAACTGTGCCACATTATCTTCATGCAGGATCACTTATCTGGGTTTCTATCGGAGCATAAAGATGGCGCCAAGCCCAACGTTGCCAAAAGTGAGCAATTTCCAGACTCAAATAAAGGGACTCACGTCATTTCAGAGATTATTTTTTCCGCCACCACCGGAAAGAGCATATTTTTTCTACTGGATAAAAAATAAGGCTGAACTTCGTGAAAAATCGTTCATAATGCACTGGGGTAGTAAAGTGGTGCAATGTGTTAACTCAACTATCAAGATGGACAAGACCAACAATCAGCAGTTTGTTGATGTTCCTAATTAACATTGAACTGTCCAATGAGTCTATCAGCTACAATCATCCCCTGAGATTGTTGAGACTGCTTGGCTACAATTCAAATTTGTGATAAAATGAAAATGGATGCTTGCACTGAAAATCAGTTGCATTCAAGCTCTGTACAAGATAATACATATTTCTGGGAACCAATCATATCTCAGGAATGCGTTGGTCCCAAATGGCTATGCCCCTACCAATTCTGTTGGAAATTATCCTCTAGAATCAGCATCCCATCGCCAAGGGGACACGCCCGAAACCAGGCATATCCAGCCACTGATGGGTGTACTGTTTTCAGAGGTTCCCAAACCTCCACGTTGGTTTCTTATCTAGGTTCCAAAGCCTCCTTTGGGTTTCTTCATCTAGATTCCCAAGCCATATTGTTGATTTCTTCATGTAGGTTCCAAAGCCTCAAGTGAGTTTCTTTATTTTGGTTCCCAAGCCATATTGTTGGTGTCTTTATCTAGGTTCCAAAGCCTCATTGTTGGTTCCTTCATCTTGGTTCCAATTCTGTCACGGATGCATTGAGAAGTCCTCAAAATGGAAGGCCACAGTTTCCAAACTACTTGATGTTATGACATGATACTTTGCACAGGCTCATTTCTAGAGTGGTTCTGTGCCCCCTCAGACCACTTGAGATGGAATAACCCATTTATAGAACTATCAGTGGGGGGGGGGGGGGTGAATTCAGAAGTAAAGTTAGGAGTTCCCATTCATAATCAATTACTCATAGTTATCCTTATACCATGTTGATTTTAGTTTTATGCAAAAAAGGGAAGAGATTTGAGGGATTCCACCTTTTTCGTAATTATTTTTGAATTCATTCTTCCCTTTTTTCACTGACTGTATTGTGGAGTGAAGAACCTGTTGAAATATTTCAGTTACAAATTTAACGGTTTAGTTTAGTTTTTTTCTATATTTACCACCCTCATCTAAAAGACGGTGGGCATCAGTGTTTGAAATCTTAAAGCTATGATTCTGTCATTTTGGAGTGTTTGACTCCACAGTCGAATATTACCCTCAAATTTTGTTCAAAAATGGTTGGCTGGAAAAACTCTAAATTACGACCTGAACTTTTATGTTCATGTAATTGATAATAGACGAATCATTTTTGCATTGTGCATCATAAAACCAGTTTCAATAGGTTCTTCTTCTTTGTGTACTGGCTCGTACCATTGGTGGTTGTAGCAGCAATTCTCACCTTCGATACAGCTGCCCTAAACAGTTCTGAAGAACTGCTAATTGTCTTCCAACTGAGTAAACAGTACATTTGTTGTTTCAAATTCAATAAATTAAATAACTAGTATTGTGTATAGAAAAAAATAGGTACCTATTTAAAAAATAAAATATTTGTCACAGAGCTAGTGTTTACACTGTGAAATAACATTTGTCATTTCTACATACATAAACTGGATTTGAAATATTAACAATTGTATAGCCTACATTATGGTATGTAATACTAATAACTAAGTGAAACCACAGTGTTATAAAAATTACTCGATTATGTTTATCTGCTTAACAACAGCTTTCCTTTGCTGTAGTTTTACTGGTAATGTTCAATTTCAAACCAAATAAACATTTTATGGGATAATTAAAACAAAAATGTTTAGCATGTAATGTATCATATAAAAACTGATTCGGCCTCTATGCTTTATGATGAAAGAGGAAAGGTGATAACATAATTATGTAAATGCGTTGCGTGAATTATGCCAAACTGGTTCAATAACTTTCTCATATCTTCATTTGCCGTTACACCTGCATAAATTAGTGTAATGTAGTGTTCGTAATTTATTCCTTGCCTTATATTGTTCATTACTGTTTGTTGTTTTAAATTAAACAATGTGTTTTAATGGACCGAAAATTTAATGTGTAAGTGTATAGGAAAAATTATGTTTGCGAAATAAATCTAAACAAAAGCCGTATATAACATTTTAAAAAATGTTTCATATGGTATTATTTAGCATCTATAAAGCAAGTCATGTTTTTAACAAATTCCTTTGAAAGTTTTTCATTTTCTTATGCAATATTATTATTTCAATACACATGAACTGCTAATGAGGTTCCTTGCGAAGCATAACAGAGAAAAAGTGATCATTTTTTTAATATTGTTTGAAACTAATCCTTCACTTAGTTGGTGATGAGATGATCATGAAGAACATAACTTTTAATGTTATACATATATTGATTTTTTCGTTTTGTGAAGCATTTATATTCCCATTTTGAAGTGCTTTAGTTGTAAAACACAGGAGCTATGGAAAATATTGAAATATATTGTATGCAATGATTTTTTTCTTTTTTCAATATTTTATTTAAATATGCAAAAGAATAACAAAATGTTAACATTAATTTTTGCTTTTTTGTCGCATAACGATTCGCAGTGGTAAATAATGATTTAAGTATTGATAACACTCTGTATTGACTCAAAACGGTTCTCATCATTTATCAGTGATGTCGTCAACTTCAACATTTTTATTTATTTCAGCACGATTTCTCTTGACAGGGTACTCATAAAAATGAAATGATACTAATTTCAGTAACCATGTACCGTAGTTTCGCACCATGCTTTACATTAACGTGGCATTTGCTTGAACAATTGATGGAACATGGGAGAGAATGTTTTGGCCTATTTTTTTTTATTTGCCTCTCAGTAATTAGCTAAGATCTCTTCATTTCTGAACAATTCCTGAAGCAATGGCGCCTTTCATACCAAAGAAGAATTATTTTTATTGAATTGGAGAAATCTCAACAAACATTAATAAATATTTCAAACAATAATTTGTTCCTCAAAAAATTACACCACCTTTTATCGGTCTTCAAATAACAATTTGGATGAAGTGGGATGGCAAGGTTGTACAATTCTTCCTGCCGTTTTGTTAATAAAAAGGAACAATAATTAAATAATGTTCTCTAAACCTCCTCATATTGTTTTTTATTAATAAAATGATTGAATTTAGTACAGCTATGTGTTTAGACTCTCATCGAATCATCCTCAGGCTTATTAAATAGAAAACGATCTAGATGTTGATCAAGTGGTAACAAATTATTGAAAAATCGGTAGAAGTTTAAAATCCGAGGCCATCCCAATTTGGGGTACAAAGTTTAGGAATGATAGGGAAGGGTCTCTTATAGGAAGATTTATCAAAATTTGTCCAGGAAAACGCAGGCATTGCAGGTCACATACCCAGTCAGTAATAAATTTAAAATAGTAAAGGAGCACAGATGTGTGAAAGGAGTAAGATAAAAACGACTTCCTGAGTTGGAAAGTCAACGTTTCGCCACGGGCGGTTTTGTCTTACTGACTCTGGCGACAATGGGAGCATTCGCTGTAACAGTAGAGTAGTACACAATACATAAAGACACGTGTCTAATGTGTGCCAGTAATAGGTACATGGAAATTTTTTTTTACCGAAGTGAATCCTCTTCTCAACCTAAGACACAGATCAATGTATAGAATTTATTATCGTTAGTTTAATATCGCTCGACATAAGTAAAACAGTGGCATTTAAATGGCCTTATGTACTACCGGATAACTTATAAGAGATGCTATACATAATCGATAACTCAACAAATTGGAGAACAATCAAAAAGGAGTGGATAACCTATAAAAGAGAAATAAAAGTTAACATAAGTTGCACAATTCAAAATTGCTTTGAAAAAGGAGAATACAATTATGTAAATGTAAATATCGATCTTTTTTATGATAGGGGTCCCTATGGACAAATCATTTTGCTATTAATTGCCATTATTTGTTTATTGAATTTTTAAACAATTTAGTGACTTGCGGTCATTATGTTATAGCTTTTCTTAGTTGTCTGGTAATACTCTCTTATAGAGGAAAAGTTGAAACGGCTTGGTACATGCCCCCCCGCGATTCTAAATAATTACCGAAAAATTAATTAATGTGAGTTGCGTACATTATCAACTTTATGTTTGCAATTTTGTTTATATGACCAACTTTTCTTTGTAGTCAATGTAGGCAGTGGAAACAATACATCATTGTGGTAATTATAGTTTTTCTATTATTTCTATTTTTTGCCAAATTGTATGAGAATAAGGAACATACTTTTAATCCTCTATTATTGCTAGTTTGTTACAGTCTTACTTATGCGTGATACCGCCAAAATAAATATAAAAGTATTAGTCACGTTGAGCTAGTGCAAATCTTATTGGTACTTATAGGTGAACTTTTTTTATACATATAGTGACAAGTGACGAAGGTAATTTTTATGATAAGTAAAACTAATTAAGATTGTATGTACCTACACTATATTTTATTTAAAGTTTTCTATACGGTGTACATACAATGGTAATTGTTTTACCTATCATAATATCCACACTATAATGGAGAACTTTATCAATAATATCAATAAGATAATTTTTACTTTTAGCATATACATTTTACATTCCACTGTGAATCGTTAAATCAAACATCACATGATATTTATCTAATTAACATTATGTTATTGTTGAATATGTTAATTACCTGTGTAAACATTAAATAACAAAATTATAAAATGCAAACGTTGACATTACTGAGCAAAGTTCAAAAGATGATAAACCTAAGAGAAGGAAATGTAATCATTTGAGTGGAGATTCATATTTTGTATAGAATTGTTATTTTACAGTTGATTAACATTTTTGTAAGTAATGGAATTTAACTTGGCATCTTGCATGCCATTGACATCAATTGACATTATTTAGACAGATTCAATCTATTACAGGACAAAATTATAAGTAGGTACAGTCACTAACTTCAACTTCTTCAATTTATTTTAATCTCGTTTATTTCTATTTGAATGAACGTAATATTTTGCCAACATTATCTTTTCACAAAACATTATTTCTTCATTCTGATAACCTTGTATCATTTTTTTTACCCATACACCATACACCCAAGCTTCCTAAATGTAATATGGTTATAATTGAGGAATAAAGGAACAGTCGCCCAGAGATGTATGTGTATGAGATGTTTACTTGATATATGTGCCCGATGAAGTTTTTATAACTTATAATATTATCTTTTTATGGCATAAAGCGATTACAAAAATATATTAACTTTAATCATACAGATGAAAATAAATATTCTAATATAAGCGCGATTTTATTAATGTGATTTCATTTGTTAATTGTTCATTGAGAATATGGGAGTCAGAGGTTAAAGTTTGTTTAAATTTTTTTTTGTAATGTCAGTATCAGTCAAGAAACTGAAATAAGAGAACATTTACCTTGGACTTGTTCAAGAATGTAACTTAGATAATGGTAATATATTGTATAAAATATCAAAAAGAAACGCAATATTTGTGTTTAAACCCTTGCAATATATAATTTATGTTAATGCGCTAATGTTATTATTTTTGTTAGGTTTATTCAATTTGCGGAAGACAGCTCAAGACATACATTCGCAAGTGTTGAAAGTGTGGTACGTGCTGTAAGCAGTATATCAATGATGTTGGACAACACACTGTTTGCAATGACAAGCTCTTTTCGAGCTATACTCAGTGTAGCTGAAAATTTTGGACGTTTACGAACTTTATTTGGTCATATATGGTATTCACTTAACATCTTCAGGCTATTTAGGTGGTTATATAAAAAGTTAATGGTACTTATGGGATATAAAGTGATGGATAATGCTGCAAATAAAGCTTGGAGAGAAGCTTACGTTAAAGATTCAAGTGCTAATCCAGCTGGTGGTGGATATAATTGGCCTATTGTTGCCTTTTTTGGTGTTATTATTTCAGCTCCATATCTCATCAGCAAATTTTTGTTACCAAAATGTGAAGGTAAGCAATTAAATATATTTTCTATTAATAGACCTTTTCAAAATTCAACCACATTTAACTCAGTCAGTGTAAATTACCATAGGAACTAATGTTGCAATCTTTACCAACCTGTTAACCCAGTTGAATTTCGAAAAAGACCTAATACAATGGGTGTCGTGCTCTCTTAAGGCCTTTGTAATTGTCACTCTAACCAACAAACCTTGACTGATCTGATGGTTTAAAGCCATATTGGTTAGCTAAATTAATACAATAGTGGCACGAAATTCCTCACAATATTTTTAACTTTTTTCTGATGTCGGATGAAGTTGAATTATGTTCAACTTCTGTTCAAAATTGTTCCATTTTATAGTCTCATTTTTGTATGACAGATACATGCGAATCCACCTTTATTCTACACCAGAAAGAAGCTAAAACTATCGTGAGCAATTTTCTGCTAAATTATTTATAAATGAATCCGCTCAATAGAAAGAGCCTGACCGTCTCATAATGGGTGAATCTGTCATTAATATTTAATAATTCATATGGAATATGATCAAATTTTATGCATCCGAACACACAACCATTGAATTTTAATCTGATTTTAATGTTACATTACAAAGATAATAATAATAATATTTTAGCGCCCCAGGCCTTCTAGTCCCTTGGGTTCTTTGCCCTACGGGCTGGTATTCTCTATCCGCGCCGCTATCTTCTTCCAAACTTCTTTGTTCTGGGCTTTTTGTTTCTAGCTCTCCACTCCTACCTCTCTCGTGGAGATCTTCCTCCACAGAGTCCAAGCACTTCTTCCTCGGCCTACCTCTCTTTCTCGTCCCTCCTTCTGCTAGTAGTAGTAGTAGTATTCTTTTTGGAATTCTATTTGGCTTTATTCTTTCCATCTGCCCTAATTCTTTGCACTATTGTGGGTTTTCTATATACGTAATACTATAATTTCCTTGTTTGTTCGTCGTTTCGAATTTCCTTCATTATCCTTAATTCCCCCAAAAATACTCCTCAGCATCTTCCTCTCCCAAGTTTCTTAGCCTCATTACCCAAGGCTCGGAGCCATACACCACTGAAGGACATTACAGTTCTATACAACCGTACCTTAACTGCCAAGGAGACGTGATTACGTTTGATAAGTTCTCCCAATGATGCTCCAGCGGCTTTACTTCCTTTTCCCATTCTCTTCTCTATTTCTGCCTTTTCTTTGCTTTTATTAGTTGTTGTTACCCTTAGATATTTGAATTGGCTAACTTCCTCAAAAAGATATGTTCTCCCTCTTACCGTGGCGACTTGTAAATGATGCCCCTTTCTTACCTCCTGGCCATCTGCCATTTTCATATATTTCATTTTGTTTCGTTGATTTCAAGTGTTACCGTCTGGGGACAGCCACATAGTTTTGTGGATATCACTATTACTGAATTGCAGACTCATGATCCTCATTTGATTCTCCATTGCAAACTCTATTAATTTTTTCCCATTCTCATTTAATTTTTTGTTCTTACTTCCCGAGTGCCAAGAGATTTTGAAACTACTTTATTTTGCTTTTCGTTATATTGAGTTCTTCATAGAATTTGTGTTTTTCTTCCTCATCTTTTCCTTCCTTTGGTTGTGTGGATTTTTCCTTGCAACCAGAGTTCATTTTCAAAGCGAGTAATGTGTACTTAACCCTCTCAGTAGTCAACCCCACCGCACATAATCAACTTAGGAATTTTTCCCATAAAATTTAGTAAATTGTAATAATAAATACAAGTAATTCCATTAATTTTTTATTTAAAATAAAAAAATACTAGGTCGGAGATTGATGCACAGATGTTAAGGAAACATTAGGAGTGACATATCAAATTTGATTTTTTAGTTCAGATTTCCAGGGGTTTTTGATATTTCTGTTGAGATAATTTCAAGTGGGGGTTGACTATGTTTTTCAAACTTTCCCAGAAAAGAGTCTACAAGCCCACACAAACAAAATTCAGAAATTATCTGAACAGAAATATTAAATTTGTTGTATATACTCAAGATTTGTACAGTTTCTAGCCACTCCAATAGATATTAGTACTCAACAGTTTAAATGGTAAATAATTATACTTATTTACAGATCGGTATAATCCAGAAAAATGGAAAACTCCTGGTGTAAAAGTGAAAGCTGCATTTGATTTTCGAGCTACATCACAAAATGAACTAAGTTTAAGGGTGAATGACGAATTACTTTTAGCGCCGACATATATCCAAGAGGAGATGAAATTAACAAACACAGGTTGGGCGTTTGCTGTTGGCAACGGAAAATCAGGATTGATACCTTTAAATTATATAGTGTTATCGAAACGTATAAATAATGGGGGTGTATTAAAGAATAGCTATAATTATAATAATAATAATAAGTTAAGTAATTACAATGAAGAGTTACCTACTTTAGAAAGTAAAGCGCTTCCAAAAAATAATGTAAAGAGGGTTAGTTTTGGGGAAAATCAAATAATTGAAAGTAACGGAACAGAAAGAATTGTTAAAATTCCAGATACTGATAGCACTACTTCTACATCTAATGATAACAATACAAATTTGAATGACGTGGAAGTATTAAATGATAAGGAAGGTTTAAATGACGGAGATGGAGAATTCGATAAAGTATATACCAATTCAAACTAGCATTTCTTCCCAGAAGTTTTGCCTTTTTACCATGAGAGTTTGGTTGATGTAATGTGTAATCATTGTCGGATTATATAAAATTTATCACGCCAAACGTATAAGACTGTATCAGCTTTTTTTTTGTATTTTGCTGTTGTTCTATTAGAAATTGTTGTCCATACAACACAATTGCATTTTAAAAATATTAAACATAGCTCTTGTTTCTGTGATTAACTTAAATCTTTCTGAAGGCATTAGTCAAGTATGTAATTAAAACTAAGTTGCAAAGAAATTATCACAAAAAATAAAAACTACGTTTAAGTTTTTCATTGTACTGAAGTCAAACTATGAAAAAAGATGAGTTTGAGTGAGCAGATGAAGAGAATGTATGTTGCCATATTGGATCTGAAACCTAAAAGGTGATTAGAAGAGATGTTTTTTATACGACTGAAAAAATTTGTACATAATATAGAAAATTTCTACATAGATACTGTGATTGATGCATAGTGTTCTAATTAAAATGATTTGGATGACTTCAGGAAAATGTAGTGTAAGTGGGAAAAAATTGTTTTTTGTTTATAGATCTAATATAATTTACATATACAATATATAAACCTGTGCATATTCATACACATAAATAGCCGGTCATACTTAATTCTTTTTTTACAGCGTTTATTTACAAAAACTTATGTTCATAGATTTCTAAAAAGTTTTAACTGTCAAAGTGTGTAATTGTACTTTAAATATAAACTTATATGGTACTTTCTTTTTAATTGTAAGTGGTTTGATTCCGTAATCAAAACCAAATTTTTAATTTTTTTGAGGAGTATAACTTAATTCGTTATTCAAAATCTTCAAAAATATGCTTAGCTTGGTCAATAAATTTTTAAACTTATGGTTTGTGCAATACCAATTGAAAATTTATTTCTATTTTAATCGCTATCACACACCCATCACTAACTAATCTTGCATTGGATCTGGATGCCCTAAAAAATTGAACATATTGCATGAACCACATTTGCAACAGTCTAAGAATGTACAATTCTGGATCACGGCTCCATGAAGTTTTTAAATGCCAGAATTCCATTCATTCTCATTTTATAGCTGGTTTAATCAGTTCTGCAAGTTGGATATAAATCTTTGTATAAAATTCCAGATTGGTTGTATTATCATTATTACTCTACTTGAAGCTCCATTGATTTTACAATTTTAACACCCTGTTTACTAAAACTTTTGTATGCAACACTACAGCAAAACAAATATTTGCTCCCCACAAAGCCTATTGATGGGTTTATTGCTGCATTATACTTGAAAAGATAATATCTACAAAAAAAATCCAGTTGAAATCTATGGGATTACAGAACGAACGTCTAATACCGCATGTATGCGAAAAGCTAACAAATAACAAAGGAACACAATTTCTATTATTTGTACATATTTTTGGGCACAAAGTCGATTATATCGAAAAGCTATTACGGATCTGAAATCGGCGTGAAATATCACATAAAATCGATTGTTTAACTTTGCTCTATCACACTGGGAGCAGAGCGATGGACGAAATATTGAATTTAGTTAACGAACGAAGTTTGTGGATTAGACAATCTGCGCTACGATAGACCAACGATCAGCTTACCAAGCTAAACATGTGACTGGTCGTGGTACGCAGGGAGGCCTTGGACATTCATAAAAACAGCACACTATCTTCGACTTGTCAATTGTTATTCTATCCATTCTCGTAACTAACCCTTAATAATACCAAACCTGCACCTGTATAAGCCACAAAATCCGCACATCCTATTCAAGGTACCCTTTATATACCAATACCAAGTTCTTATCCGAGTACCCTTCTTCGTATTCTCATTCCATTATGCTCTCATTTTCTTTTCTTGTTCTGTCATCGAAAACATTTATAAAGACGTCACTAAACCCATAATCCGTGGAACCCTCTCTCTGCTAAAATCAACGAAGTAATTAAATAAATAAATAAATAAATAGTTTTATTACCGGGAGATACAGAGTATATCTGTTCGTCATCAGATCATACATATACAATACTATACATACAATGTAGGTATAAATAATTTTAAAAACTACAATACCAGTACATGAAAAAGACAGTTGGGACATCATTGAATAGATTCTATATTTATAGGTAAAATAAATTAAAACATTAAAACAGTATAATAAGGAGAGCGACAGGCATCTATGACATATACCTACGTGAAATCAACTCCGAAACCAAAGACTGATACATCCTCCTTGCCATAATGACATCCACATGTACTCCACTAGCCTGAAGTACTGCTCCACCTGTACCAAACTCGCCGTAGTTGTTTCTCACTTCATTCAATTACCTTTTGTTCTAATTGTAGAGTCAAATGCCAAGAAGTGCACAGACCCATCCTACTTGTTTGGGTAGATCTCAGCTGTACTTAGACCTTCTCGATTAATGGGAACTCTACAGGGAAAATGTCAACGTTTCGCCCACTTTAAGGGCTTGAAGGAGGGTATTTTCGCTCGGGTGGAATCATATGCCCGAGGCTCGAAAGGGCGAGTGGCACGATTCGTTCTCAAAAATCAAGTTGTTGGTTGCTATAACCTTTGATTGAAATATTTAATTCAACGCTATAACTATTACAATTATTGCTGGTTTTTTAAGTCTTAGGACGCAAAAGTCATTGTTTACGCCCGCAAATTACTGCACAAATTATCTTAATTTTAATACGATTAATTACAAAATAGCGATGTTTGTAGGTAGGGGAGAGTTGGGCAAAACAGGATATTTAGTTGAATACTCATGATAACTTTTTTAATAATTGAAGAATATTAATAAATTTTTATACATGATTTCATTAGTGTTTTCTCATTACTTTCAATTAGTTGCTTTTTCAAATACAAGTAATTTAACAAAAATTTACGCGTTCTTCACAAATATGGCAAGGTATCCTGTTTTAGCCGCCTGGTCGGATAAAACAGGATACTGCGTTTTAATATTTAAAAAGAGGTCAGTTAACTGAGAAATAACGATTATTATTAAAAAAATATTTATTATAGTAAACAAAGCCATATTATTCATTACAAAAATCACATGAGAATGCTTCGGTATCGTCAGCCTCTACACCAGCACATGCTTCATGAGCCCAACCGCCACAGTGTTGGCATTTTATCCACCCTTCTTGAGACTTCGAATTTGAATACAGTTCGGTGCAATATAAACATAGTTCGTCGTCGTTCTCTTCTTCAGAACAAGTCTCTTCAACCTTCTTGGGGCTTATTCGGTTTATCAATCATTTTATCATACTATCCCGTTTTACCCCACTTGCTCTCTGAAGCCAAATAGTCGATTTTCAAACACTTATCAAATAAAACTATATAAACGATTTTGAAAATGTAAAGAACATTAATACCCAGTATTAAGTAATCACTTACCGTTGATCTATCTTGTAAACACATGAAATAAAAACAACTTGAATAGCGCGTAAACAATTTAGTGTAACTTCAATTTTTCATTAATATGGTCGTACTTAAGTCAAATGCGACGATATTTGTAGAAATTGCAGTCGTAAGTGAGGGACCGTACAAGGGGCATTAGCTTCAGTTATTTACCGAAGGATAGCAATAATGGTAAAAACAAAAACCGAGGTATCTTGTTTTACCCGACTATCCCGTTTTGGCCGACTCTCCCCTACCTATATAATGACGTGAAGAAGGCGATTTTGGCTCGCGGCGAAATATGCTCGAGGACTGAAGGGCCGAGGGATTATAAGACGCCAAGGGACAAAATCGACGTTCACGACCAAAGCGCAAACAAAATTTCTTGTAAAATAGTTTGAAAAATAAATGGCAGGATTCCTTCTCAAAAATCAAGTTGTTGATGGTTGCTATACCTAACTATTACAATTGGTGGTTTTTTAGGCCATGGGGGCGGCTTTGGGGCGCAAAAGCAAAAGGCGCTATTTAGGCCCCCAAAATTACTGCATAAATATAATAATACAATTTTATTTACAACTGGCCTTGGACGGGCATGGCCTTTATTAAATGTTGAAATGACCCTTTTTATGAAGCGGTAAATTTTGCAACTTTATAATTTCACTTCAACAATAATTTTCAATCTTAACTATGTGTGTAACTGCTGAAACTCAGGGCAGTGCACATCAGCGTAGGCGACAAAACGATTAGGACGATGCCCCCAAGAATGAGGTGGTGTCACCACTTCTGTGGAACATAACCGTAAAGAGCCTGCTCTGTCGTCTTAACGACAGCGGCTACTAAATATGGGATGATCTATCCATCGCCTAATAACCGGCATGTTTGAGGCCACTCTGTGCAGTCTTATGCAATCAGCTCTCAGAGTAACCGAAGAATGGTGTAAGGAAGTCCCCTGTCCATAAACCCAACAAAAACGGAGGTAGTTCTCTTCGCAAGGAAAAGTATTAAGGAAGATTGAGGGCCTTCGAGCTCCTCTACTTTTCCAAAAACACTTCCAGTTTTCAGATTCAGGTAAGTATCCAGGTATTACACTTGACAACAAACTGAACTGGAGTAAGCACATCCTGCTTAAACCAAAAGCAAATATGGCTTTCTGCCAATGTCGCCGCACAATTGGTAGACTTTGGGGTCCATCCCCAAAGGCTGTCCTGTGGCTATACACCGCCGTGATAAGACCAATGTTTTATTATGGAGCAATTGTCTGCTGCCCTCTCTCCACAACCAAAGCACTTTTTGACCATGTGCAAAGACTAGCGTACCTTTCGTGCACGGGCGCAATACGAACAACCCCCACTAGCCGTCATGGAAGCTCTCCTAACTGGGTGTGCCTCCACTGGATCTCCACGTGAGAGAGCAGGCGCCATGCTGGCAGTTGTTTTCCATTTTTTTAACAAACAGTATTCAATTCAACTATCACTATTGGTGTTAGACTGACGACTAATAACTGCTGATAGAAGTATAGAACAGTATAGTTTGTTTTGAAGTTCTGCTAAGCCATTTTCGCAAGAAATTGAATGACCTTAGTTGACTGCACAAAAAAACAGTAAATATCTCAAAAGCTAGAAGAGATAGGTATAGGGAACCATGGTACCGTTCGAAAGAGAATGAAATTTTGCATCAGACTACGGCGAAACATACAGGGTGTTCCATTTGAAAAAACCAACTTATGATTTGAAGTTAACTAAACTCGGCATTAAATTTCCACCACCCTGCATGCAATTAAGCTATCTCTCGTGTGAATATGGTTCCTTCATCTTTCTTGCTGTAGAATTCACATGGTTTTAAGCTAGTGTTTATTTTAATTTTTATTAAAAAAATTAAATATCTCGGAAACCGTTAATTTTAGGAATAAGAAAACTTGAATGAAAGTCCACCTAAAATTTTACGTAGAATCCAAAATCGGAATAATATATAGGGTGTTACAATTAAAATAACAAAGTTGGTGTCATTTCCGGAAAAACCGAAAGTGTTACGTACTAGACGCCATTATTTTATTTGAGGAGGCCATGCCCGAAAACCCCATTACCCAAATTTTCAAAATTCAGATCATAGTAGTTTCTGAAATATTCTAATGGGTGGTCACCGTGATACACCCTGTATATACTATATAATTACACGAATTGATGAAATTAATATATATATATATACCAAGAAACACCAGTTGCACAAACCACTAACAAATAAGTGATTTGTGACCAGTTGGATCATGATCATAGACTGTCTAGGAGTTGGATACTAATGCCATTCATGATCATCAAACACGGTTAAATACAAACTTTCGAGTGTAGTTTCACCGTTTCAATAGACAGCACAGATGATATTCAATAAATTACCGTAGTATCATAGGGTAACAGGAAACAACACTTTTTGCTGATGTACGCCCATATAATTTTTCTGTACATATGTACACCATTTTAGAGTATAACACAATAATTAATGATAGCACTACTGCATATGTTTTGACATTTTTTAATGACGTCTATGTCTCTTAGAAATTCTTAGAATAAATCAGTATCATTACGAGAATATATCGTAAGTTGTTGAATTCAATTTTATAAAAGATTAAAGTCTGTTTCTTCATACTATAAACTAAATAAAGAAAAAGTATAAAATTATAATGGCAATCTTTTTACAATAAAAACTTTAGAAACTGTGTGGGGAATCAAACACTCTTAAAAATATTTTATTACAAAATAACAATACATAATTCCAATTATTTATTGTTTTTCATTGAAATTACAAATACGGTTCAGGAAACTCAAAAGTAACCTCCCTTCCAGTCAATTTCTTATATACCGACGCAAATGTATCCACCTACAAATAAAAATTACAACTTCATTTATGGAGCAAAAAAACTCAATTCTTAAAACGTACCTTATGTTCAACAGTCGTCTGTTGATTTTTGTCAAGGTGAACTTTAATAAGTTGCGATCCATCTAACCTTATACGAATTCGTTTTCCTACAATTTCTGCTGGGAATACTAAATCTTCAAGAAGAGCATCATATACAGCAGTCAAAGTACGAGATTTTGGACGTTTTTGCTTATTTTTAGCACGAGTCTTCCTAGTGGGTTTTTGAAGAATCTTACGTTCTCCAACAAACACGACATGTTTGCCGCTAAACTTCTTTTCTAATTCACGTACCAATCTAGTTTGAATTTTTTGAAATTGCTTCAACTTTGGAATAGGTACATAAATGATGATGGACTACATAAAAGAAAGAAAAGGAATTAATACAATATTAACTCTGTGTAACTAAACTAAAGACAATTAGTGATCAGTATTAATAAGTAATAACCACAGTTCGTCTTTGGTGTCCCAAGAAAATTCATCATGTAAACAGATTTCGCTAAAATAAACAGCGGCAACAATATTTACCTTTTTGTTATTAAGTTCGATTTCTCTAGCCTTAGTTATATGCAATTCACGTAATTGGGCCTTAAGATCAGAATTCATTTCCAATTCTAAAAGGGCCTGCGAGACTTGAGTCTCGAACTGATCCGCTTCTCCACCTCCAGGTTTAATTATTTTCGTCGACATCTGAAAAATATTTCTAATATCACTATCGACACTAATTAATTGATTATATTGCACCCCATTTGACAATAATCAAAAAATTAACAATTTTATAATGTAGCTGTTAACAACAACTTCTGCAAAATTAAATCACAAATTATTACATTTATAACTAATCATCGAACACTATTAAAGCTCAAATCGTTTAACAGAATGTTCAATATCATTTTTGAAAGCAACATTTTTTATTAAAGTACCTTACGTTATTCAAAATTTGAATAAAATTGCATTAAAAACACAGAGAAAACGTGTACCTTGTCATTTAATCGGGTAAAGGAAAGAGGTTAGCGGCTACATCGCATGCTCATTCATCACGTGATTTTTTTTAGACTGTTCAAATAAACGCGCCAAATTTAATTTTTCAAAACAAAATTCTAATTTCTTTATTAAAAATCTTTCTAGTCACATTCTCACATTACACTTTCAATAAATTCCCTCTTCGTCCCAGTTTGGAAAACTATAACCGATAGGCAATATTTGGAAGCTGTTTTTGGCAAATAAAGTTTTTAACAAGGCTTGGTTTTTATTATACAGGGTGGTTCATTATAACAGTTACAAAAAGCTTCAAGAAAGAATTTAAAATTATTTTTATGTCTACAAGGCGATTTATAAAATCGTAATCGGCCAAACCAAACTTTCATCTTTTAAATAAAACAAGCAGCATATCCGTATTTTATTACAATGTACTCATGCTAGTGAAATCTTTTTATAGCTAGAGCTACTAATAACTATACTGAGTGGTTTAAAAATTATGGCCCCTTCTCTTATACAATTCGGGGACCAGTTATTAATAGGCTCTGCTGTATCACTGACCTGTATCTTAAAGGACTGAGCATTCTAATGATCCCCTCCACTATTTTTGAAGCAAATTGAAAACCGGTGTTTTAAGGTGCCAATTAGTAATTTAGGTTTGTTGTGTTGGTGATTATTGGTAACACTGTAACTAATGTTTTTATTTACATAAACATAACCTTGTTTCATACGTAGTATAAACTACGTTTATGCATTGCAATAAAATACAATTTTTAATAATTTACGTTTTTAAATAATTATGAGCCTGTAATTATACTACTTTTCACCAGATATTAAGCATATAGATTAGAACAAGCTAAACTGTAACAGCTGATACCAGTACTACCAACACATTATAAACACCGAGCTACCATCATTATATAACTAACGCACTAGTTGGCACCTGAAGTAACTAATATTTAGGTGGGGCTTGTTTGCTTCAATGTTGTATTGAAGAATGCTCAGTCCTTTATGATACAGGTCAGTGTGCTGTATCTAGTTACGCAAACTTTTAGAAAAAATTGTTTGGTTACGATAGTGGCGGTTTCAGGGGGGAGTAATTGGGTAATTACCCCCCCCCCCCCCAAGAATTTTTCGTTCGCTTATTAATTTTTATTCTTAAAAACTGTCAACATTTCAAACGTACAACTTAAGTTAAGGTGAATCTAGTCGGCGGTCTACGACGGTGAATTTTTCTAAAACTGCTGGAGCGAGTCGTGGAAGGGACCGATACCCGATACTTTTTTTAAATTACCCCCCCCCCCCCCCCCAGCCAGTTGGCTGGAAACGCCATTCCGCTACGATAAAGATACCAATTTCCATAATAGGTGTTTTCTTTTTGCATGTTGTGGTAGGACTTAAGTCAGCTCTGTCAATAACACACCATTCGTTTTATAAAAATAATTTGACTCAGTTCTCAATAACCCTATTCGTTTTAAAAGCTTTATTTAAGTTTTATTATTAACCTGAGGCAGAAATGTCTACATGACGCAAGGCACTTCAACCACGTGATGATTGCGACTTTACCTAACCCTGTGGCGATGCAAAAAGAAAACACCTATTATATAGTTTTAACTTATTTATACCTACATATGCCAATTTCACTATAATTCATATTGTCATTCTTCAATTTATAGAAGCTCCATTTAATATACAGGATGTATCAAAAAATAAAGTAACATTTTTCTGTTTTTCCAATTGGAATTCCCCGGTGTAATTGCGTTGGAATTCAATTACTACTAGCATAGTGTAATTGGTTGCGTTTTAACTTTTTGTTAAGGATTTCCCTCTGGATTCTTCACTAGAGCTTGTATAAAACTACAGTTTCTCCTAAATCATCGTCTAAAATGAAAAACATACAAGTACACACACCTATAATTTACAATACAAACTAGTTGAAATTCGCCGGACTTGAGAAAAACGTGTGCGAAAAGTTAACAAATGACGATTATTAAGGCATGCCACAGAAGAAGAAGCGACACTACCCGTGTCGGCAAATACCAATTTGCGCAATGCGCAAATACTTCCTTTTAAGATGGCCGTTGAACTAATGAACCAAAAGGAGGTTGCAAACATTACAGAAACCGCCGTATATCCCACACAGCACGTAATATTCTGAGAATATTCTTAAAATATACCAATATCCTTTTTGAAGAATTAATAAAATATTATTCATAGAATATTTATAGAACTATTATAGATGTTCTATAAATACAGAACACATTATACGGAGAATATTTTTACAATGTAGCCATATTCTATTTGAAGAATATTCAGAATGTTTCTCAGTAGTTTTTAAGTATTTCAATTTTTCGCGAAACTGTTGCATTACCAGGTGACCGTCATAGATCGTGCTCTATCGTACTGGTGCTTTAATTTTCTGACAAATTTTGCGTCGTCCTTGTAGACTTGTACCTTTATTCTGTGCTTGTACCTACTGTATTTATTGCGTTTTTAATTATTTAAAGTTTAACTTTGTGTACAGAACGTACGGAGAAAGATTGCCCCAAGGTCGGATGCGCAGTAAATTTTCCAAGCTTGGCAATCATATGATACCAGTGGTGTCGCCGCTAAATTCCGTTTAATTCGTAACATCTGGCTTGAATATTAAAAAAAAATGATTTTTGTCTTAAATGTGTATATGTGATTTAATTTTACGTAGGTACACGTATTTTTTCTTACTTGTTACTAACATATAAATTTAAAAACACTGCGAGTTTTATTTCCTCATAAAAAGCAACGCCAGTGTTAAACGTGGAAAAAGCAGTTTACATGCCGATCGCTTCCGAATACACGAAGTTCACCTGCGCACCCGAAGCAATCTTTCTCCGTACGTGCAGTAACTTCCGTCCACTGAACTCCATTATATACAGTTTGTCCAGCGAATCTTTGCAGATATGGCCGCCGTCCAAAGTGTATGAATCAAGATAAAATATTAAATCAGCAACTACTTTCATGACCTGTCACAAAATATACAGGGTGTCCCATTTTAATCTTACCAGCGGAATTTCTCGAAATGAGGACCCCTGACCAAAAAAGTTGCTAAATAAAAGTTTGATGGTTTGGAGGGGGACGTCCGATTCTGTAACAAATTTCACCCCCCGACACTCACGGGGGTGGGAAACGGGGGTGACTTTAGAATGTTAAATGGAAACCCCTATTTTTTATTGCAGATTCAGAAAGAGCATAAAAAAATATGAAGATTTTATTTGAGAACTTTTTATTTATTTGCAACAGGTGGCGCTGCAAACCGGGTGTCCAGGTGTCCCATTTTAATCTTACCAGGAGAATTTTTCGAAATGAGGACCCCTGACAAAAAAAGTTGCTAAATAAAAGTTTGATGGTTTGGAGGGGGACGTCCGATTCTGTAACAAATTTCACCCCCCGACACTCAGGGGTGGATAGAGGGGGGTGACTTACATGGAAACCCCTATTTTTATTGCATATTCAGAAAGCTCATACAAACCTATGACGGTTTTATTTGGAAACTTTTTTTGTCAGATGTACTCATTTCGAGAAATTCCCCTGGTAAGATTAAAATGGGACACCTGGACACCCCGTTTGCACTTTGCAGTGCCACCTGTTGCAAATAAATAAAAAGTTCTCAAATAAAATCTTCATATTTTTTTATGCTCTTTCTGAATCTGCAATAAAAAATAGGGGTTTCCATTTAACATTCTAAAGTCACCCCCGTTTCCCACCCCCGTGAGTGTCGGGGGGTGAAATTTGTTACAGAATCGGACGTCCCCCTCCAAACCATCAAACTTTTATTTAGCAACTTTTTTTGTCAGGGGTCCTCATTTCGAGAAATTCCGCTGGTAAGATTAAAATGGGACACCCAGTATATTAGTTTGTCAACAACAAATTTAAAACAAAAAATCAAGGAACAAATATAAACAAATCAAACGTCAAAGAATGATAATGACAAATGTCAATTTATTCGGCGGAAGTGGTGTGGTAACACTACTGAAGTCAAAATAGAAATGGTATATCCATACAGCGTAAGCTCAGACAAACTAATTAACTTATGCTTCTACACACAAACTAAACTGGTATCAACGTATTTTGAGGTTTCAACACACGCATATAACAAACAGGTAGGTACAGCTCCACTCAGCAAACAAGATAGTCGGAAAATATGTCAACTAATACTTTGTTTTTGGTGCGTAATAAGAACCTAAATTGTGAGGACGTATATTCTTGTATATTTCATACATCGGCAAACATTAGCTGGACAAACTGTATGGAAGAGCAATGTTGTAAATTTAAGTGATACAAATTGAATATATATGCGCACGGGGTTCCCGATCATGCGCCGTAATAAATTAGAGTTCATACAAATAAAACAGCTGTTAGGTATACACCGTGTCCCAATTTCGATGCTCACCATTGGTATCTCGGTTATTAGAAGACGTAGGGCAACGGTTAAATGGGGAAAGTTTTGCAGAATTTAATACTCACGACAAATATCATTTCAAATTTGACCTTACTTTTTTAATTTTTAAAATATTTAGAAAAAACCAAAATTTGCCGATTTTCATTCTCCTCTATAACTCTTTAACGCTTAATCTGACCTCTTTTAAAGTTTTACATTATTCAGACACTTTTTTAAGACAAATTATTTGATATAATCAGAAGCCCCCGATTGTCTTTTGTTTTTAAGTTATTAGTGCTATCTTTTGTTTTTCATATGGCGGCCATATTGAATTTTTGGTTGGTTAGATAGTCTTTAAAAAGAGCTTTTCAACGATGTATAACATGCCTGAAAAATATTTAGTTGTAGTTTGTCCCACGAGAGCTCGGGTGTGACTCATTAGTTATTTCTGTGTGAATTAACGCAAATTATCTGCGATTGATTTTTTAACGATTTATGGGTAAGCGACATTATAAAGCAAATATAATTTGCGTTAATTCACACAGCAATAACTAATGAGTCACACCCGAGCTCTCGTGGGACAAACTACAACTAAATATTTTTCAGGCATGTTATACATCGTTGAAAAGCTCTTTTTAAAGACTATCTAACCAACCAAAAATTCAATATGGCCGCCATATGAAAAACAAAAGATAGCACTAATAACTTAAAAACAAAAGACAATCGGGGGCTTCTGATTATATCAAATAATTTGTCTTAAAAAAGTGTCTGAATAATGTAAAACTTTAAAAGAGGTCAGATTAAGCGTTAAAGAGTTATTGAGGAAAATGAAAATCGGCAAATTTTGGTTTTTTCTAAATATTTTAAAAATTAAAAAAGTAAGGTCAAATTTGAAATGATATTTGTCGTGTGTATTAAATTCTGCAAAACTTTCCCCATTTAACCGTTGCCCTACGTCTTCTAATAACCGAGATACCAATGGTGAGCATCGAAATTGGGACACAGTGTATACTATCTAAAACTATATTTTAATCATGAACTCCATAACACCCACTGTAAACCCTTCTAACGTTTATAAATCAAATCAATCCACGTGTTCACGCCGAAGACAAGCCACGTAAAATTTTCTAACCCAACTTCAATTTATTAGGTAGAGTTCAGTGACTTCAACCAACTTCAACACATGCGATGTACTTTCAATGGTATTTTCCACTGCGCAAACGCGTAGTCCCCGTGGTTAAACCACAGCTTAGATACACACAGCTATAACACTCTCTTGGCGGGAACGGTTTGCGTCGATCCCTTCGCGCAGGCTTTATGCTCCGCCTCTTAGGGGAAAAGATATCTTTGACGTGCAGTCGGGAATTGCCTTAGCAATCATAGGCGTACTTACGATTTGTAGAACTTTGTTTTAAGTTTTGTTTTGTAAACTCTAATAAAATGGGTGACAAAAAACCAACAGGACATCATCATATAATATCATATATCATAATATAAGACTTATTAAAAATGTAAGCTGCACAACTCTATTTTATTACCAAAACAGTATCCTTGAAATTGAACAGGTGCTCGGTACGTTATTTTTGTAGTCTGCAGGTTATGTAGGTTCTAATCCAAACAGCAATTTTCAACAAAATGAAAACATTTAATAGGTAATTGCAGCGGAACTATAAAAGTAGGAGAATGGTTGTGTGGTAAGTTACTGATAAACAATTAAACAATTGATAATTATAGAATTCAATTTATAGGTTAAACAATTTGCATCGAAGAACTCAACTGTCGAGCTGCATTATTTACACCTCGCAAGGCTACTACGTTTCATAATCATAATTTCTTATTGTTACCAATTCAGTAATATTGGGCAACAATATGATGGTAACATTATTATACTGTAATTACACAAAATGCATATTAAGTTACATGAATAAATAAAATGGAAGTACATATTTATTCGTACGAAGATGACATTTTTAATGTTGAACATTACATAGGAAATGTGTGAATTAACAGCATTTTACGACAAAATATATTGTACTTACATGATTGAAATACATTACTAATAGAAATTGTATTAAATATGAAATACACTTTTATTACAAATTGTAAGTTGTAGAAACTTGCTTGTCAAAGTGTTCTAAGACTTCTAATCGGAGTCACTTTCTACATCTCAGCTTTCAGAACAGTTTCCCACGTTAATAATTAGTTCGTCAACTGCGACGTCCAACATTTCTTCCTGTTTATACCACTCTTTTATGGTTTCTTTAGTATGTCGCACACTATTAGCCCATACAGTCTCATCACACTGCTGTAAAGCTTTGTTCCACATAGCAATTACGTTTTCATCTTTATAGCCATCTCGTCCAATATGCCTGTCATAATATCCCTTTGTGTGTGCCCATGCCGCCCATACTAATTCTATGGCATTAAACTTCGTGTCCATAGCTTCTAATTATTTCATGTATGTACTTACTTCATACCTTTTTTGTATTTAAAGTTACTTAATTAGACCATACAGCTCGGTTTTGAATAGTGTGGAAATAATAGAGCAGCACCTTGTACAAATCCTCTGGCAGATCCAGCGTGAACAACAATGAATCTCTTACCATCGTAGCCTTCAGGTTTTCATACACTCCTAATGTCTTCATTCTGCCATGATTGTCCCGGATTTCCTTTCGACTAGATCCACCTTTCATTGAGTTTCATCCATAATAATACAACTTGCAGACGATTCGGTGAATTGATCTCTTTAATGTATTGCTTAAGAAATTTAATTCGCATTTCTGCAATGTAACTTTTTTCCAATAAAGCTCTACGGTTGGAGTCTTTTTTTAATTTGAATCCTAGCGACTGGATTGCACGGTGAAGACTTCTGTCGCTTACTAAATATGTGGCTATTACGAATTTCTGTATTTAAACTTGCAACTGTGGCATGCTTTTCTGTAAACAAAATGTAGTACCTACGTCAAACATCTGTAAAACACTGTGAAACTGTGATGTAATATTACTCACTTTGTGCATACATGTTGGATAACGTATTCCTTATGCCCATTTTGGATATGTTGCAGGTAGATCGTCTGATTTTAGTTTCTTGCGTGGTCGTTTTTACCCGTACTTGTTAAAATTAAAACAGGGTTAGCTGCAGCTCGAAACTTGATATTTCTCACATTCTCACCGTCTTCTCAGATATACCCAAGCACAAATTGATTTCGTGTTTATAGGTTTACTCTTTCTATTACATTTGCTTATTCAATACCGTATGTCGATTTCGTCAAATGCACTGCGAATGTTCACCATCTTTTATTTAATTCACTGATTAATATGAGAAGGCACTGAAGGCAGTATAAACAAATTGGATAGCTAGTTCAGGCATTAATGACGTAGCGGTAAACACTCCTGGCGAGGACTGTAGATTCAAAAAATATCATAATCCAATAAATTTTAAAATTACCTACTACTACGGTACTGTCAGGAAGATTGAATAAATAATCATTTTAATCCGGCCCTGACTTTTCCCCTCTGTGCGACAGAGACAGCAAGGCTTCTGTCTCGCTTACTCGTAGACCGCCACATCAAAGGTGCCGCCGAGAGTTGGCTAGCTGTGTGTATTTAAGCTGTGGTTAAACGATTTTCGACCTTATTATTCTCTGCAAACTTGCACACTTTTTCACGCGCATCTCCACGGCTTTGCTCTTCCATATATTATTGAGTGGTTCCGTCTGACTGAAAGACATTGTTTGTATTATTCGGTACTCCAGTTGTATGTTTATGTTGTGCAATAAACTTTGCTTATATTTTTAGTACTTAATATTTGATAGAAATACTTACCCCTGGTTTAGAACAGTAGAAAACAATCTAGAATATTTGTAGATTGTTCTACACATATGAAAATGAATATACTGGGCATATTCTTTATGATATTCCAGAACATTCTTTAAATATATTATAGAATATTTATAGAATGTTCCACAAATATGAAAAATAGGTATTCTTAGAATATTCTTAAGATATTCTAGAACATTTTATAAATATGTTGTAGAATATTTACAGAATGTTCTTAGTCACAGGGTGTTTCCTATGTAATCTAAAATATTATATGGGGCGCTTCGTCACTCAATTTTAAGACGAAAAGTTCATATAAACATGTGTGATAAGTCTTGTTGTTAATGAGATACAGCAAGTGCGCAAAAAAGTGAAGTCAGAGTGTAAAGCTCAACATAAAAATGTAGGTACGTTTATAAGAAAGAGGTTATAAACAAAATTTGGCAAACGATCAGCTAGAAACTAACGTTTTTAAAGATTCAGTAGGTACTAATATCTCTGTCATTTTCCAATCATTACTGTATCTTTATTCTTTATATAGTTTAAAAATGCGTTTCTGCGCTGATGTCTTCGGAAGTTGATTTTACTCTACCTACCTACTGATAATAGTGATAATTGATAATAATTTTCCTGTATCAAAACGCCCTACTTTTTTTATTAAAATGAAAGCCCTTATGGAAAAGTAAAGCTTGTTAAAATGTATAATATTTAATACATCCTTCAAGAACGTTGTTGTGACTCCATTTTGGATTTTGCTATTCTGTTTCTGGCACACATTCTTTAGTCTGCGGTGCAATAAAGAAGCCTTGTAATGAGAATTTTAGAAAACATGGCAACATGGACGTTATTCAAAAATAGTAATCAACAGTAGCGCCGTAACGGAAAACTGGTGCAACAAACCGTTCAATAACTTGTTTTTTAGTGACCTCTGGCCCAAAGAAAAATAACCTCTCGTGTACCTTAATTTAGCGACTTTTTATTTGGCCAAAAAATGGCTTCCATTTGTAGAACTTTGGCTATTTCGTCTAGTATTCGTAATAATATTTTCCATCCAAGTATACGTTGTGCAGCTACGAAAGGTATTATTTAATTTATTCCCATGTGTTTCAAAACAAAACGATTTGTGTCTGGTTTCATATTACGTAATTGCTATGTTACTAAATAAATTTGTGATGTAGGTACTTGAGTTTGTTTGTAATGACTTTAACGCAAGAATTTCTATAGTTAACTAATAATTTTAATTATTTAGTGACATTGGGAGATCCCGTTGAGCATGCGACTGGTTTAGAAAAACGTGAATTGTTAGCAACATTGGCTGGTAATGATGACCCCTTTGATATGAAAGTTCTTAAACGAGGACCCGGAACTAAGACACAACCGAATCAAATTCCATCGGCGTACGATGCACGTATTGTAGGTTGTATTTGCGAAGAAGATGCGACGTGCATAAATTGGATGTGGCTTTATAAAGGAAAACCTCGTCGATGTGAATGTGGTCATTGGTTTACACTTGTTCATAAAGATCCATTGTAATAGTTTTCGTATGTACTCTAGCAAGTAATATAGTTGTTTTAAAATTATAAATTTATTATTAAAATTCAATTGAAATTTAAATACGAACACAATATATCGGTTAAAGATTGTTTGCTTTCATCAATCAATAAAGAAGTATTTGTTGGCTTTAATGCTTGTGAGAAACAATTATTTACTTATCACTACCCACATTAAAAAACGTATGTGTCAAATAAATAAGATAAAACGTCGCAATCTTTTTCCATATTTCCTTGATTCCTCGTTAGATTATGTTACATTGGATTTTTCTGTTTCTGATTATTTTATGTATCAACATGTATTTAGAGAAATTAAAACATTCAATAAATAAAATTTGGTAGCAAAGCCCAGTAAACAATCAGTATCTCTACAGAAGTATTTTGATATATGATATGATATGCTTATCTGAAATAAATACATTGTTCCTTTCAAAGAAATTGAAAATTTCTCATAAAAATCATATACCTATTTTAATTGTTCCACTAAGTACACTATCTACAATTCACATAATATTGCAGAAATAAGACCTTGAAATGCACAACTATTAATTACCTATAAACAATTAAACATATTCTACCTATAAGTGTAGCATTAGCAATTTGTAAGGCCATAATCGATAAAATGTTTCTTAAATCTTTTTGATTTTGTAAAGAAAAAGAAAAAATTGATTGAGTAATGTCCGTCCTTTGGTTTTTCAAATAAACAATAATACTCCTTGACTTTTATTCTTCTACTACACATTATGTAGGGTTTTATTTTGAATTTAAATTACGCGGCAATTGTGATAGGGGAATTTCAAATGTGATAGAAGCAAGTAGGGGGATTGGTATGAGCGTGCGTGAAGATTTGAAGAAATGTTTATATTTTGGTGCCCGAAAAATTAAAAAAATTATTCCGATTTCATTGATTGAGAAATGTCATCGACCGGAAGTTACAGTTACTTTTTAGTTTTTTTAGCATAGGTTCGGGTGTCGTTCGCGGTTCGCACAACGACTTGATTTAGGGCATATGACACTACGCCGAATGCCCACAACGCCGACACGATTTTTTGATGGGCCATATCGCCGACTAGGGACACTACGCCGACAGTGCCCACATCGTCGACAAATGTACAAGGGACACAACGCCGAACATGCCCACATCGCCGACGGACACTACGCCGATAGTGCCCACATCGTCGACAAGTGTACAAGGGACACTTCGCCGAATTTTTTTCTGTTGACACAACGCCGGCAATTTTAATTGCAATTACCTAACGTAATATCATTATTTTTAAACTTATTTGCGTAATTAAATGTTGCACTTGACTATGAAAAAGTATCAATTGAAAAAAAATATACTAAACCTGCAAATAACCTAGGCGCTTTAGTGGCAATCAACGTTTAAGTTTTGCATTTTGCATTCTGCAATTAAAATAAAAATTCGGCGAAGTGTCCCTTGTATACTGTGTCGACGATGTGGGCATGTTCGGCGTTGTGTCCCTTGTACATTTGTCGACGATGTGGGCACTGTCGGCGTAGTGTCCCTAGTCGGCGATATGGACCATCAAAAAATCGTGTCGGCGTTGTGGGCATTCAGCGAAGTGTCCCGGCCCCCTTGATTACATTCAGTTTTTGTTTTGTAAATATGAGAGCGTGCGTGAAGATTTGAAGAAATGTTTATTTTTTGATGCCAGAAAAATTACAAAAATTATATACATATTCGAAAGATTGTTTTACTTAGCAGGAACGGCCACCTACAATTAGAACGAAATAAGTCTGCACTCATTAAATTACTGTTGGCGCGAACAAAGTTTAAATTATATGTGAGTCTTAGAATATAAAAAAACAAAATCTAAGGTGTGAGTAGTTTACAAGCACGGACGTATAAAAAACAAATGGACTGCTAATTATGTTGAAATAATTGTCCCCTGCCTGTGCGGCGCCATACTGTGCTCAATCACAGAATAAGTAAGGGGACCTTATTCTGTGGCTCAATTTTGTATTGGTGTATTTCTAAAGGAGTAATCCACAGACCCACAAACCACTAACAAAAAAGTGATTTGTGCACAGACCATTAAAAATATTAGTGGTCTGTGGAGTAATCTTTGATTATATACAGGGTATACCACGGAACCCGTTCATTAGAAGTTTCTGGGGTCCCTTATTAGTTATGAATTTGAAACTTTCAGGTTAAGGATAACCCATAGCCTTCTTGTGTTCTAAAATATTGTCGATGTTGTACAACTTCCGGAAGGACCGGAAGTCGCCATTCATCTTCTTATTTTAAATGGAACCCCCTGTATATTATTGCATTTTTGGATTATACAATCGATTCTGCGTAACATTGTATTAGATTATCCTATACCTATCTTCAACTGTTTTTGAGATATTATGATTTTTTTGAAAAATTTGCGCTTTGCGGAGGGATGTTTAATAGCCCACCTTTTGCTCTTCTTTGAACGCAAAACATTCATACTTTACAAACACGAAGTAAAACCATAAGGGTTCACAAAATGCATTTGCAAACCTATCACAGATTATACAGGGCGTTCAAAATTAGTGGCAAAGTTAAAAAACTTCAAACACCAAAAAGTCATTTTTTTCAAATGGAACACCCCGTATATTTTTACATATTTGGAAGGCTATTTAATTTACGCATCGATAAACTATAGGTATCCCTATACCTATCTTTAGCGGTTTTGTAGTTATTAACACTTTTTATCTAATATTGATTAAAACTGCACTTAAAACCTATGCACATTTGAAAGCAGGCTGTGAGTATGACAACAGGAAAAACAATTACTTTTACAAAACGAATTTAATGATCTTATTTATACAACAAACAAATAAAAATGACTTTAATGGATATAAAATAAATTCAAAATATCAGTATTGGAATATGCGTTAACTGCTTCCATTTTATAAAATTGTTTACTGTTTACCACCTGTTTGCTTTAATGAGCATGGCAACCAGATAAACATTCGTTTGTCTAATCATACTAATAATAATAATAATAATATAATAATAATACTTACTTTATTTCTATCCGTGCGGTTAGTTAACCAGGCTTGGCCTAAGTATCGATAAAAACCGAAGTATAATAATAATAGTACCTTTTATTGAGAGCAAACTATTAAATTACATAAGATTGTTCAAAATACGTTAAAACTGCACACTTGTTCTCAAAAGAAGGGAGTTCCAGGTGTCTACAAAAAAAGTAGAGACTTGTTCTTGCACTCAACCCTGTTAGACGTTCATTACCGTATTTTATTTTCGCATACTCACAGCCTACTTTCAAATGTGCATAGGTTTTGAGTGCAGTTTTAATCAATATTAGATAAAAAGTGTTAATGACTACAAAACCGCTAAAGATAGGTATAGGGATACCTATAGTTTATCGATGCGTAAATTAAATAGCCTTCCAAATATGTAAAAATATACGGGGTGTTCCATTTGAAAAAAATGACTTTTTGGTGTTTGAAGTTTTTTAACTTTGCCACTAATTTTGAACGCCCTGTATAATCTGTGATAGGTTTGCAAATGCATTTTGTGAACCCTTATGGTTTTACTTCGTGTTTGTAAAGTATGAATGTTTTGCGTTCAAAGAAGAGCAAAAGGTGGGTTATTAAACATCCCTCCGCAAAGCGCAAATTTTTCAAAAAAATCATAATATCTCAAAAACAGTTGAAGATAGGTATAGGATAATCTAATACAATGTTACGCAGAATCGATTGTATAATCCAAAAATGCAATAATATACAGGGGGTTCCATTTAAAATAAGAAGATGAATGGCGACTTCCGGTCCTTCCGGAAGTTGTACAACATCGACAATATTTTAGAACAAAAGAAGGCTATGGGTTATCCTTAACCTGAAAGTTTCAAATTCATAACTAATAAGGGACCCCAGAAACTTCTAATGAACGGGTTCCGTGGTATACCCTGTATATAATCAAAATGAACCCTGAAAATTTAGCGGTTATATTTGAAAATTTCAATTTATAATTTGTCATTTCATTATTTCTGAATAAATTTCAATTCTGTAACTATATTTTCATCATCACTTGCTTGGTATCAACGACGATTCTGCTGTTGAAAGTATTTGTAAAATTTCTTCTGGAACGTGGTTTTTGGTTTTCGATGTACTCCAAAATGGCATAATTATGTGTAACCATTTAACAAACAAAACTTGTTTATTTACACACGACACATAGCAACAATCGTTTCCAACGAAACATCACGCTCTATTCATACTATGTATATAAAAAATGTCAAATATGAAAGCAACGAAAGGTAAGATATAAAACATTGAGGTTAAGTCAAAGACTTTGAAGTTTGGACACTGACCCTGTAGTTTGGACCACTTTCGATTTGACGTTTGAAATTGCCAACTAAAATCGATCTCTACAAGAAAATAACTAACTAAGAGCACAGTATGGCGGCTCCCATGGTGGGGACAAATAAATGTTGCCGGTACGTACCAATTAGCAGTCCATTTGTTTTTTATACGTCCGTGTTTACAAGGCAAGAAGAGGAAAAAGTTACTAGATAATTATTTAATTTAAAATAATCATATATAGTTCATTCGTTTGACTTATCCCGATGACGTCATGTGTGCATTAAATCACGAAATGACCGCCGTCTGTAATTTAAAGCAAAAATACCACCAGTGATACCAACCTTTCTTTATTTGCTTATTTGTTGATTGAGTTGAGGTTACGTACGCGCGCCGGTTTCTTTACTTTGTATTCGTTTTCCATTGCTTCTTGAGTTAATATTTTAAAAGATCGGTTCTTTTCAGAACCACGTTACTTTCTAGTGTTTATTTAAGGTAAACATTAATTCGTTTTTATGAAAGAGATGACATTATTTGTGTTTTCATTTGTAGCACATCAACATGCCTCGTAGGTCAATTACCGTAGATGAATTGATCCATAACTTGGTGGAATACTTTAATAAAGAAAAACAGAACAACGGACCCTTAACACCATTAACAGCAGTGCATGCAAGGGTTAGCGATGCTTTGAAAATTGATACCAAAACCATCTCTAATGCTTTACGACGACATCAAAATCAAGAAGAGAACAAGGAAAATGAACCTCAACGAAAAAGTCTAAAAACAAAAGACATGGATCAACAACAAAAAAGTGAAATTCGTAATACAATTTACAACATGTACATTAATCGTGAACATGTTACATTAGATACGCTTTTAACAAAAATGAACGAAAAAGGTATCGTTGAGTGTAAAAGGACAAGCCTCTATCACGTTTTGTTGGACATTGGATTTTCTTTCAAGCAAACAAACAATAGGAAAGCTCTTTGTGAAAAAACTTCAATAGCATCGTTGAGGGTAAAATTTTTGAGAAGTTACATCACTTATATGAAACAAGATATCTACAAGCAGTTTGTTTATCTCGACGAAACATGGATATTTGCAAAGGGAAGCAACAAAAGAATATGGCAAGATTCCAGTTCAAAATGCTTTAAGAATCTTGGTGGCGAAGGCAAACGTTATATAGTTTTACATGCTGGAACGGAAGATGGCTTTGTGGAGGGAGCAGACCTGATATTTTCTACCACAAATAAAAGCAGTGATTATCACGATTGTATGAATGCCGAAAACTTTGTTAAATGGTTAAAAAATCAACTTTTGCCAAACTTAACAAGGCCATCTGTAATCGTTATGGATAATGCTCCTTACCATTCACAAATTGTCAATCGCCAACCAACCACAAATTGGAAAAAAGAAGAAATTGCAGAGTGGCTTAGGGGAAGAAAAATTCCTTATGAAAAAGAAGCATTTAAAACGGAATTACTACATTTAGCAAAGCTACATAAGGAAGAGAAACAATATTTGGTCGACAATATTATTAGGGAACATGGACATGAAATTTTACGCTTGCCTCCTTACCACTGTCAATTTAACCCAATAGAAATGGTATGGGGAATAAGCAAAACGTATTATGACAAAAACATTGGAAGAGATGGTTATGGGGATGATAATGTCAAACAGATGTGGAAAGAAGCGTTAGAAACAGTTTCACCTTCAGTTTGGTTAAAAACGATTAAGCATACAGAAGCCGAAATTCTAAAGTCTTGGGAGCAAGAAAAAGTTTACGATGTCCAAGTGAATCCTATTATTATAAATCCAAACGATGACACAGACACAGAAGATGAAGTGTAGTGAACATTTAATTTCTTGTTTTTAATTGAATTCTTAACGCAAACAAATAGTTTTCTCCAAAAACTTAATAATAATCTATTTAATTATGTTATTGTACATTAACATTATATTTTATAAAAATAAATTATTTTCAACACAGTCATGGACAAATTGTCATATTTTCTTACATAATGGTGTGCACTGAATAAGTAAGAAACACTTGGTTATAATGCGTTTAGTGTGTTTAAAAGGATACTTCGAATAAGTTTATAAAATGTACTATAATTCAATTACATTAAATACACAAACAATGTAAACACCGATGATTGAAATTATGCTTCCGTATTTTGGAATTTGAATGTTTTCTCAAAGCATATCTAATCATTAGCAGAATTTCTAAAAATTCAATCTTTATAAATAAATCAAATAAATAACCATTAACTCACAAATTTGTTAGTAGAATATTTTGCCGTTATAGATCGGAAAAGCAGTGCAGTATTCGGGACCGTTGGACCAGTGATATTTACATAGCATCTAATACTTTGATCTTTACTTCTTTACACCGTTTATATGCACCCGAAGCCGTCAAATATTTAGAACCACCACTTTTATGTATAAAACTATTGGAACAATTACTTCCTTTCTTTGGAAGAGTTCATTGGTCTTAACCTACAAAGTAATATTCACAACATTTTTGCAACATTTTAGAATAACTTACGAAAATACATCTACTACGTTTTAAGTTTTCTTGAAAATAATATGCTTTTACATGCGTAGAACGATACGTAAATTAAATTAAACTTTTATTTGCAAACAACATTATGAGTATTATGACACGTAAATTTGACATTTACGTTAAGTTGGTATCAATACTGTACGTACCAGAGAACGAAATTTATTGTTGATGTTATCCTTGTCAGTTACTTGAGTTAATAAGAGACATACAAAATCACACTCTTGGAATAATACGTTAGCTACTAATGTACACATTGTATTCAATATGTAGAAAAGGATGATCATACACAAGTGCGCGTTTGATTCATCGATCAATCGGGATAAGTCAAACGAATGAAGTATACGTAGAAAAGAAAAATAAGAAGGTTGTTGATGGAGATATTTTTCATGTAAAGGAATTGTGTTTTGTATTAATTGTTTTTGTTAAAAAGTTTCATATTTATTTATTAAAATCAGATTCATTAAACTTAAAATCTACTGTACGTTACTGCTGAATATACAACAATTACAATAATATATTAAAGTTATAACCAGCTGACATTGTTCAGACTGTTTGATGTGATAATATATTTGTATAATAAGACCATCTTCAAAGGTAACTATTACAGCCAAACTCTAATTTAGGTAATTACTAATTACTTAATTAGTATCTGGTGTACTTAATGCACCAAGAACAACTTCTCCCCTATAAAAGAGTAGTATTACCACTGAACTCTAGTATTACCAGATAACTATAAGAAAAGCTAAATCATTTAAATGACCGCAAGTCGCTAAATTGTTTGAAAATTCGCATAAATAAATAATAGCAAAATGTCAAAATGCAAATACCTTTCCATAACATTAAGAAGCATCGATATTTACAAGCAAAATACGGTGTAATTTTCGATCGGGTGTAGGGAAGCCTTCCTTCCTTCTCCCCGTCCTTCCTTCCTTCCTCCCTCCCCCCTCCCTCCCTCCTTCGTCTAAAACTGAATTATTTTTTTTTAATTTTGGTCATCGATTATGATGTACAATAGAGTAGTACCCTATGTAGAGTAGGTTCAAAATCTCGTGGCACTCGAGATGTGTGGCGGGATTTATTTAAACGCGATACTACGATACTAATATGAAGTTCTATAAATAATTACACCTATATTTATTTACTCTACATATTTAGGATGGCATTTTACCTACCAATGTTTTTGGACGTATAATGTCGTGCCTATTTTTCGAAATTGTTGTAAATCCCGCCGCGCATTCCGAGTGCCACGAGATTCTGAACCTACTCTATACACCCTGAATTTCAAATTTTTAGAAATATTAATAATTTCACATATAAATAAATTTCAAAGATGTGTCAATTGATACCCGGTTTTACCATATAATATTTTTACAAGAAAGTATTTCAAATATAAAATACAAAATGCTATTTTCTATTTTAAATAAGTATTTCAAATAGATTTATTTCAAATATTTACCCACCTGCGCTCTGCTCTCATATCCATTTGCCGGCAGCCGGCACGTCATAGAAAAAGAACAAGAGTTACGGCACGTTAGCGTGGCTCCAGTCACCGCGGTAAAAAATTAAAAATAACCTAAGTTCATAAGTAACATAACCTATCACCACAGAAGAAATAAGTAATCTGTGCTATCACTTTATTTATTTATATAGAGTTCAGTGATTTATGTAGGTTTAAATAATGGACAACGAAAATTCTGTTATATATGGTCTTGAATTTCAGGTAGGTAAATATTAATACTTTATTTACTTGTTCTATAATACTTATTAGATTACGAAATACACTGCTCAAAAAAATTAGGGGAACACTTTTTTAACAATTTATAACTTCTTAAATAAGAGTCCTAGGAAAATTAAATTTGGTATACTTCAACGGCATATATTTAACTAAAGAAAATTACAAAAACATTGTTACAACTCTTAGTTACTTCTAAGTTACACTTATAAATGTAAGTTGATAACGCAAAACAAAATGAAAGCGACTGCCATAGTATCGATGAGAGTCAGATTTTCTGTGGATTGGTGAGGTTTAGTACCGTGTATGCCCTCCACGAGCACGAATCACTTCCTCAAACCTGCGTGGCATACTTCGCACTAGTCTGCGAAGTGATTCTTGGGGTATGTTTTCCCATTCCTCAATCAGGGCTTGTGTCAGTTCCTGTATGGTTTGTGGTGGATTAGGGCGCTTGCCAACCCTTCGGTCAATCTGATCCCACACATGTTCAATAGGATTAAGGTCAGGACTTAACGCCGGCCATTCCATTACCTGAATTCCACGTTCTTGTAAAAAGTTTCTAGTGATGCCGGCGGTATGTGGCTTTGCATTGTCCTGCATTAGGATGAAATTGGGACCAACGCCATATGCAGCAGGCACCACATGATCCTCCAAGACATTTTCGATGTAACGCATTGCATTATTAGTCTTTCAGGAATCACAACAAGATCAGTTCTGTTGTCTATACTGATTCCAGCCCAAACCATCACAGATCCACGACCAAATCTATCCACTTCCTGTATAGTGGCGGTTGAGTAGCGTTCACCAGGACGCCTATACATACGTACTCGACCGTCGCAACGAGTTAAACGAAATCTGGACTCGTCTGTAAACAGTACAGGCGTCCAGTGACGAAGTTGCCAATCTCTGTGATCCCTAGCAAACCTCATTCGCGCTGCTTTGTGATGCCGCGTAAGGCGTGGCGCCCGGACAGGTCTTCTTGGTTTCAAATTCGCTTCTTTTAATCTGTTTCTAACAGTCTGATCAGAAATTTCTATTCCATATGCTCGTCTTAGATCGTTTAGCAGGTCTCGTGCTGTGGCAGTACGCTTACGTAGAGTGGAAAGGACAAGAAATCGGTCTTGATTTTGAGTAGTTTTTCGATTTCGACCTTGTCCAGCTCTTCTGACATACTGGCCAGTCTCCAGAAACCGATTCCATAAACGCTGAATAACAGAAGGGGAAACTCGAAGGTCCCTGCTAACATGTCGAATAGAGTGGCCGTTCTGAATAAGAGCGACAGCGTGAGCAACTTGCACTTCACTAAGATGCCTCATTTTACTTCTAATCAACGAAGATTGACAACTGAATCCATTTGTTATCTTTAGTAGGCTTTCATACGTAAATTAAAAGACTACTTGACTTTTTTTCCATTTTGGTTTGCGTTATCAACTTACATTTATAAGTGTAACTTAGAAGTAACTAATGCCCGTTTTCACCGTACAAATTAAGGCATGCTTAAAGTTAAGCAGAACTTAAACGCTATGGCAACTATTATTGAGACAATGGTTGCTATGGTATTTAAGTTCTGCTTAACTTTAGGCATTCCTTAATTTGTACGGTGAAAACGGGCATAAGAGTTGTAACAATGTTTTTGTAATTTTCTTTAGTTAAATATATGCCGTTGAAGTATACCAAATTTAATTTTCCTAGGACTCTTATTTAAGAAGTTATAAATTGTTAAAAAAGTGTTCCCCTAATTTTTTTGAGCAGTGTATAATGCTAAATTTTCATTGTACGTGCATGTGCCACAAGAATATGGGTGCGAATATCCAATGGTATTGATATAAACAATTAACAGACAGTGAAATATTATTTATGTACCTATTGTGTTAATTTGATAACGATGCATCCTGAATGGTACCTATATTATACAATGGCACTGATTTAAATAGCTGTTTGTTTTCGGTTAAGCTACAATCACTTCATCTTCTTGCTTTCTTCTTTTCTTTTACGATTAGTACCTCATCATCGAAAACATCATTAGACTTCACTAAAATTATTGGAAAGGAATACAGAGCTAATTGAAAAATGCAGAAGTAAAATTTTATTAAAATGTCACAAATAACAACTGAACAAGAAAATGCACATTGACATACTTAATGGGCGCAAAGTGAACTCTGTGATCCATACATCCCAATTCTTTGTAAATGTCATTGTTCTGATTTAAGTACCACATTTTGTGAATCTGGAAATTTAGCAAACCATCCTATTACACCTCTTAAACCAATCTAAAAGTAGATGTTCCAATACTTTGGGTTATATTACAAGTTCTGATAAGCCTAAAGGACCTAAATCATCATTATTCATCAATAAGCGTTTGTGAATTTCTACACTTCATAACAGTCGAGTTCCTTCTTATTATTTACTTGCTTAACTAAGGAAATATCTATTTTGTGATTATTTTCAAGTTGCAACAGCAATCATCCCAACGATTGTGTCTGGGGTGAACCAAGTGCTCTTTAAAACGAATTTTAAGTGATTTTTTAGTTTGCCCAGTGTTATAATTTATGTAATAAAAGAAATTGAAGTGAAATATTTAAGTTAAAATTTGGGGTTGCGCGCGACCACATATTAAATTTAAGAAAATCAATGTCAATGCTGGCGGGGATGACTACTTATGTAACCTTTGTTCGTTACGCACTTAAAAACGCTTCTTGCGTGAAAAATGTGTATATTTTGTAGTAAATTAGTTTTTATTCAGATAGTTTAAATAAATGAAATGTACCAAAAAGTTGCAATTAATGGTTACCGTCCTTGCCAAAGTTTAGTGCCTGAAAGTCTAATCAAAATAATAACACCCAGTATATACTTCATTACAATTTTTATTTTATCTTTGATTTTATATATTCCCGACATCATTCATATCTACTGGGTCTTTGGGGTTAGGTACCTAGAAGCTTTTCTAAACTACCTTCTGAAGTTGTGACCGTTTGTAATTTTAATTTGTAAAAGATTTTTTACAAACCTGGTATGTGAAGGATAATTTGATAGTTTAAAACATATTTCTTACCTCATCTACTAGACTAGAGCATTCCTCTAACGTGATTACATTTTTGATATTCTTCTCAAGTTTGTGCTCGAGTTTGTGTTTCCTAATTAAATCCATCATATTTGGAGAAACGTCATAGACATTTTTCTTAGATTCTATTGTTATTATATTGTTGACAATACATACTACTACCATTGAGTGAAAAGTATAATAAGAGCCAAAACTATAATGCAAAATTGCGTACCCATTTGCTGTCTCACTCTTACTCGTATCGGTACTGAACCGTTGAGTGAGAAAGTGAACTCTCAGACCCAACTTTCAGACCAGTTTCAGACGCCACAGGAGCTACGTTAAAACAGTTTCGTCTCTTACCTATTTCTCACTCAACACTACTACTAAAAAACTAGACCGAACTACAGTGACTGTGTTACAAATAGTGGCGATGTATCGATTTTTATTGGCCGTGGTATATTTTGCCTCTTAATGGGGGCCTTTGATCAGCGTGTAACTTTTATTTGGATTTAGCAAGTTGCTAGGATACCACCATTGTGTTCATAGAAACCCGCCCAAAATTTTGCCTCCTAATGGCGGATGAGTGGGGCTAATCGCTGCTTGTCGTCACTGTTTCTAATAGAGTCACTGTAGACTGAACTACTTATGCCATCCCTGTCACGCTACTCAAGTGGTGCGGTTGCGTAATGATATTCACATATTTTGATATTTAACTGCTAAAAGTTTGATAAAAAAAAATTTCTATATTCCTGCACAAACACTGCATCTTGATAACTGCGTAAAACATTGTTTTTGCACCAATTTCTGTTATGACATGGAAATACATACACGCTAATTGGTTCTAATTTTCAGGCCAGAGCCCTTTGTGCTCAGTTAGCAGATACTGAAAAAATTAGATTTTTTGTAGGAACACAATCTTTAAAACAAGTGAATAACCAGATTCATCTAGTCGAATTTGATGAAGAAAAATCAACCTTAAAAACTTTGGTAAAGACACGTACCGTTAATTATTTCTAACGTTAAAAATCATATTCATAATAGGTATATCACCACTCGGACGGAGAAGTCTGGAAATTGAATGCTAGTCCAACCGATCCTGCTCATATAGCATCATGCTACAATTCAGTTAACAAAGAAAACTTATGCACCATGAAGACTGCAATTTTAAGAATTCCTGATTTGGATGACAATAATGATAACATTGAGAATTTGGAAATAATAACTAAGTTTGACACAACTCCATTTGGGCACGATATAAAAACAACGGAATTTCATCCCAATGATAAGACAAAAACAGCTTCTGTGACCGATAATCAGATTGTCGTATGGGACATATCAAACGAAAATGCTCAACATGTATCAAATATCGCATTAGAAGGAAAAAATAATCCTAAGTTTACAACGGGTAAATGGAATCCACATCAAAATGGCAATCAGGTTTTTTATCTAATTCTTTTATTTCGCACTGTAACCTAAAATAATTTCAATGTAGTTTGCAACTGCAACAGAAACTCACCTAAAAACTTACGATATACGAACTGGATCTTTAGCGTGGAATATTGATAATGTACATAACCAACTTACCCGCGATATGGATTTTAATCTAAATAAGCAATACCATATAGCTACTTGTGGTGATGATGGTTTCGTAAAAATCTGGGATTTTAGGCAAACTTCTGTTCCAGTTTATTCAAGAACAGATCACTCACATTGGTAAGTTAGAATGTTAAACTAAAGATATTCTATTGAACTAAAGCTTAAACGTTTGATTATTGTGTGCGGCTGCTCTACGAGTCACTACACTTCCGTAGCCGAAAAGTCGGCCTTTCACGAAACACCAGTGGATTATTAACCAGTACCGCACATAACTCCTCTTGAAGGCTCCTGTACTAAGGAGAACAAACTAAGGTGATCCAATTAAAGGAGATAATATTCAAGTCATTGCTATCTTCGTCCTAGTTCTTTTTTTGATTCCCAGTTCTCCCCCTTTTTGTGTATTCTTTTCAGTTTAAGTTAACATTTTCGTTCATGCCTAGATTAATGAGTATGTTTTTCTTATAGATAATGTGTTGATTTCTTTTATTTAGCTTGATCCACCATTTTTTACTTCCCGAGTACGAAGTAAAAGGGAAGTATCGTATTAGTTTTCCAAAAAAAAAAATTTGACCTATGCAAATTTTTACATATCTTTGCGTTTCCGAATACGTAGATTCAAAATATGCAAAAAAAAATTTTCCGTCTAGTCTGTACGTATACATTCCTTGCAACGCTCTAAACTCAGAAACTATTAAAGTTATCGAAATGCGACTTTCGCCAATCGATTACATTCGGGCCAAGGACGAAAATGCTGTTATTACCTTTGATGACGTCACTTCCGGTATAAGCTAAAATGGCGGCACTCATTTTTTTTATAAGATAAAGTTGCAGTTTTTTTTATGTAGTTTAAAAGAGAATTTTTTTTTGAATTCAGCAATATATATTGTGCTATACTTATTTTTTGAAAAAGGGTTAAAAAAAATAATTATTAAAAAATGACTGCAACGCTCGATACTCAGAAACTATTAAAGTTATCGAAATGCGGTTTTCGCTAATGAATTACATTTGGGCCAAGGACGAAAATGCTGATATTACCTTTGATGACGTCACTTCCGGTGTAAGCTAAAATGGCGGCACTCATTTTTTTTATAAGATTAATACACTCCAGAAAAATAAACCAATGAAATTAATGAATTTCGTTTAAAACGACCAATCACATATGAATTACCAATAATCGATAAAAAGCTAGGTACAGTAGAACGCCGATTATCCGAATCAATTGGGACCGGGGTCGATTCGGATAATCGAAAATTCGGATAATTGGACATAGACTGGTAATAAAGGAAAACGAACTGTCATATCATATAACCGTTTAAAACAGCGATCCGCACAATGAGAGAGGGAGGAGCTCACTGACAGTAATTCAATGTTATTAAGTTGAAAATCCGCGCGACGCAAAACATGTATCTACATATGTAGTGTCTTGCCTCTAGCTTTCAACCATAACAATTGGAATATATGTGGACTGGACCGATTCGGATAATTGGCGATTCGGTTAATCGGCGTTCGGATAATCGGCGTTCTACTGTACATTTTTAATAAGTGATAAAAATTTTCACCTTGTTTCATCATCTCTCTCTTACGTACATTTTAGAACATACTTTCATTGCTTTTTATTTAACTATAAACTCGAAATTTAGCAGGCTTTGGCGCAATTCGTCAAACGTCAAAAATTTTTTTGAAATACTACAAGTAGTGCATTAATCTCCCTAAAATACATTCGATGTTAATTTTTTTCTTTCGATAAAATTGCTTTTTAAGGAACTCAAATTTGATTACCATTTGGTAAAAACTCTCGAATCCAACACCTTAGATAAATTCACTGGCGCTACGCGCTCGTGAATTTTACAGTGACTTTATTACAAACAGTGACGACAAGCGGCGATTATCCGCCATTAAGAGGCAAAATTGTGGGCGGGTTTATATGAACTCAACGGTGGTATCCTAGCAACGTTCTAAATCAAAATAAAAATCACACGCTGATCAAAGGTAAACACAGTCAGGCCGCCATTAAGATGCAAAATATACCACAGCCAATCAAAATCGAGACCATGCTTGTCGTCACTGTTTGTAATACAGTCACTGTAGTGAATTTATCTAAGGTGTTGATTCTCGAGTTTGTAACCATGGTAATAAAATTTTCGTGTAAAAAGCAATTTTATCGATAAAAAATCAACATCTTATGTATTTACCCCCGATAAAGTTGCAGTTTTTTTATGTAGTTTAAAAGAGTATTTTTTTCTGAATTCAGCAATATATATTGTGCTATACTTATTTTTTGAAAAATGTGTTAAAAAAATCATTTTTAAAAAATGACTGCAACGCTCTATACTCAGAAACTATTAAAGTTATCGAAATGCGGTTTTCGCCAATCGATTGCATTCGGGCCAAGAACGAAAATGCTGATATTACCTTTGATTACGTCACTTCCGGTGTAAGCTAAAATGGCGGCACTCATTTTTTTATAAGATAAAATTGCAGTTTTTTATGTAGTTTAAGAGTATTTTTTTCTGAATTCAGTAGTATTTATTTTTTGAAAAAAGTGTTAATACGAGGGAAGTCTCGTGGCAACTTGCCAGAATTTTTTGTAAGATTGTTATACCATGTAGTACTTTTTGTACCTTACTGGCAGCTTCTTTGATGTGTACTACACCTTTTGAGAATACGCCTATATTGATTGTGATAACGATTATCACTAAAGCGCCTAGGTTATTTGCAGGTTTAGTATATTTTTTTTTCAATGTATACAAAAACAAAGAACCTGTTGCAACTTGTACATTTATTTCCGCCATCTAAAACCACTTTACTTACGGTCTCATTTCCAACAATTTGACACCAAAAATATTGATTTTTATGCATGTCCCATGCTCTTTTGCACCATCATAACTTTTGATCCCTAGAGTTCTGCGCCATAAGTGAGGTATTAATGAACTTGTCTTGGACTACTCTATAGTCTTATAATTATCATGATCACTATAATTATCAGGTTCCTGAGTACCGAACTACATACCATAAATTTTTGGTAAACTATGGATTTTTGAGATTCTTGAGCATTTCCCATAGCGAGAGTTCCTTTTTGTATTATAGAAAGTCCATTACAAACACATAAAACGTCAACAACCACAACCACCCATGTGACACTTCTAACTCGTCCACATACACTCAAATGCAAACACATAATATCAGAACTCACAATTAACACAAATAACACATTACCCACTCTAGTGCAACCTACGTGCCGAGTTAAATACCAAACACTTACACAATAAATATAATACTATGTACACATTTCAAAACACATACTATGTTGTTTTCAGCAACTTTAAATTTATGTTATATAGGTATATGTATTACTAGGACTAATCGTTACTTGATTTCGATCTGTGCGGTTAGTTAACCAGGCTTGGCCTGAGTATCGAGAAGAACCGAAGTACAATAATAATAATAATCTTTATTTAGTTTAGTTTAATACATTTATCACAGTACAATTTAATTACTTTTAATTACTTAAATTAGAAGCTATCCTACACATAGTTACTTAACATCCTTTTAAATGTGTAAATCTTCTTCTCCTGTTTTAATTCATTAGGGAGTTTGTTATATAATTTTAGCCCTTTATATATAAATGAATTTTGTGTTTTTGTTTTTAAGAATTTACCTAATTATGAACATGATAAATTTTGAGCTATTCTGCATTATAATTTTTAGGGTTTGGTGTGTCAGATTTAATCCTTTTCATGATCAGCTTCTATTAACAGCCAGTTCGGATGCTCGCGTACTTCTCTCTAGTGCTGCCAGTGTTAGCTCAGAAAATAATGAAAGTATTATTCATGATGATGCATCTGAAAACCAAGATAATAAACAAATGTAAGTTCAATGAAAATAATGACAGCAATTTATTGGAAATTGAAATTATGATTTTTTAGATTGTCAGATGGGCCTCTTCAGTGGTGCGAGCATGAAGATAGTGTTTATTGTGCCGAATGGGCACCGGCCGAACCATGGATATTTGCATCCCTTAGTTATGATGGTCGTCTTCTTATCTCACGTGTTAAAAGATCTCTAAAATATCAAATTATGTTATAATATTTATGTTAATTTAGTGTTAAACATTCCACTATTTTTAAACTTTTTAAAGTGTAGGTTACAGATAAAACCATAATTATACCAAACGTGTAGGGTTAACAATAATCTTCAATTTAGATTTACATATCATAAATTACTTTCAAATTTCATTTTTCTTAATTAAATTGTCCCAATGTTTAATCAGTTTCACTAAGCTATTCATATTTACGAATATCACACAAATCAGACAATCGAGAGCGGCTAGTAAATCGGGATGTTTTTGTACGTTTTAAACTTGGCTCTCTTTTATGTTTTTTCCAGTGGCGTGTCGTGAGGTTTAAGTTTGGAGGGGCGCAAATCGAATAAGCCTGCGCCGGTGCCGCCGTAGCCCGCAGGCTAAAATTTTGGGGGTGCCACGCCGAAAAAAAAAGTCAAAAGTTGCTCGTTTTAAATAAAAGTTCACCTACCTTTAAAATCGATCTTGAGCTGGAACAGCGGAATGGATTTTACATTTTATTTGGTGCACTAAATTTCGATTGATAGACATGATAGCTAAAGCATTGAGTCTATCATTAAGCATGGTATTTCTCAAAAATGTTTTTATGCGTTTAAGCGTCGAAAAAGTACATTCCGCTTCTGCTGTGTTGTCATTGGAGTTGCCACAATAATTTTTAATATTTTTGATGTTTCGATAAATGTTTCATTAAGATTGTTTTCCAAAATAAATAAAATGAAGCTACTTCGTTTAAAACTGTCACTGGGAATTTTTTTGCAAACTCTGAATATTTGTCTTTGTTAAAAAGGTAAGCCGCTTGCAAATGACCCCGAAAAGAAAAGCGATCCTTCATCTGAGTTGTAATTCGTTCGCAACTTTACGCTAACTTTAAGTCTGGTAACGGTCTCCCTAGTTCTTTAATTTTAAGTTTATCGACTAACGGCAGCCTATCAAAATTTATTTGAATAATATAATTTACCATATTCATTATCACAGCCGCAACAAACAAAACGAAAAACGAACACAAATATTATTGTCCACAATACCAATGTGTAGCCGCCAATATGTTGCGGCCTCCTAGCACGTTACGATCGTGTACCATCCTGTGTCTTTCGGGCTGTTTCGTATGCTTTTCAAATGCTAAACTGCCGGTCGCTGGTTACGAGCGCCGAGACTTTTTATTATTAGCAAAGTAATAATCCTCGGTGCGCGAAACTAATATTAGATGAATGAGATGATAGAAGTAGACTAGATATTTAGTTTTTTGTTGAAATTTAGAAATTTTATTTGGTTTAGTTAGTATGTATGTATGTATCAATTTAGAAACATTTAAATTGTGGTACGTTATTAACAATCCTTAGGAGGGGCGCGCGGCCAAGCGGCCTTATAGAGCAACCGCCACTGGTTTTTTCATATTGTAAAATTGAGAATTTTATATGGGAAAATGTGAGAGGGAGAGGTCTGTGTAACTTGCACTTTAAAAAGCGAATGAGTCTATTGTAGAGCAAGAAAAAATAATCTTTATGTTTTCAATGCTTTATTTATGCATGTCACTTCATAAGGTTATTATGATTCCAAAATACATAACTTTCTTATTAGTGATAATTTATTATAGTTTTTGTAATTTATAAAATTTATTTATTTATAAAATTATAAAATAATTAATGTATGTGTTAAATATCAATAAAATGTAAATACACCTTGAAGTCGTCAATGCTTCATATTGTAAAATAATAATGTAGCATAAGTCTAATTCCAACCGGTATGTGAAATTGTGCACGAAATGATGAAAGAAATAAAAACCGTTCGAAAGGAATGGCAGAAGAAATACCCTAAGAACATCTCTGCCCAAATGCACATCAAGGATCTGTTAAGAGTATCCTCCAACCAAAGAACAGAAAAATGCTAAAATTAGGTGAGGAAAACATATATCTTCTTAACAGGGCAGTGTCGAATGCTACTGCACAGTGGGGAGACTGTTTGAATAAAGATAATTGTTGATAATTAATTTTGTCTAAACTTACGTTATTGAAGTCCATAAGTATTTGTAAAAATAACAAGTAATTCCACTCAAATTTTATTTTTAGTTACAACCCGAGGCGTTTTGACACTTATTGTTTTAGCATTATTTATTTGCATAATGACACAGCGTCAAAACACGTTGGGTTGTATTTAAAAATAAAATTTGAATTGAATTATTTGTTATTTTTATAATTATGTGTACATATTAAGAGTATGAAATTGTATAATTTTTTTTATTCTAATGAATTATTCAACTATACTGGTGCCGTGAATTATACTGTATGGAGGAACACATACATACAGCCCTAGTCACCTAAAGGCGAGCACTGGTGCAACCGAATTCATGACTCCGAAAGCCAAGTACTGTAAAAATACAAGTCAGCGTATCATAATAAATGCATTTTTTTCAATAACTTAATTCGAATTTGATTATATTGTTGAATTTTATAATTTTAAACAGTAGGCTAACTATTATATATAAAAAAAAAAAAACAATATGTTTTTAAGATCGTGTTTAATGTATTTTTCCTTGTGACATTTTGTTAGTTTAATTTCTGATTGATGGAGAATAATTGTGTTGATGTATTTTAAATGTAATTAAAACTTTAAAAACTCAAAAGGTTATGTGCTCAGAACTTTAAAAACTGCGTTTGTATCATATTGTGTTCTTGCTTGCCCGACCTACATAATCACGTGTGTGCAAAATGGATTCTCTGAAACTGCAAATTGGTTTACTTGAAGGTAAAAGTAATTGGACTACATGGAAGTATAAAGCTGTAATCCTATTACGCAGCATAAAGGGAGCATTGGATGTTGTAGAAGGTAAGGTGACAGCCCCTCAGCCGCCTGGGTTAGGTGCAACGGCATCTGAGAAATCTGACTATGATAAGAAACTTGGAGATTTTCTTAAAATTGACAGCAGTGCTCTGTTAGTACTGACTACAAACATGACTGAAGACATACTAAAACTTGTAATGAGATTCATGAGTTCTGCTGATGTTTGGAATGAACTCAATCGGCTTTTTGATGGGTCTGTTGAGGATAGAGCCTTTGATTTATGTTTACAATTTTTTAGTCACAAGAGAGATGAAATAGATGACATTGCAAGTCATACCTCTAAATTGAAAAACATCTGGAGTGATTTAAATGTTGAACTTACAAAGGATGGCAGTTCAAAATTGCCAGATCTGCTACTAATTTGCAAAATATTAGACTCATTGCCTGAAAGTTATTTTTCATTTAGATTAAGTTGGATGCTTGTGTCTAAAAAAGAAAGGACCTTAGAAAATCTCACTACACAACTTTGTATGTACGAGAGGGCTTTAAATGGGAAAGACAATAGTGTTCATCATCCTAAAGCTCTTCTAACACAAAAACACTCTGGTAGTGGCAAGGCTGGTAAATATGCAGGATTTAAATCTAACCAAAATCAATATATTTGTAATTATTGTAAGGGTCCACATAAAATTACTGTTTGTACTAAATGGAAGGCAGATGGGAAGCCTAAACCTGAAAAAAGTAACAAAACAAATAAGGTTGATAGGACAAAAGAGCCAAATAAACTAGTACTTTTTGCGTCCTCAAATCTTGTGCTTAATACTGAAAAAAGTGATGATTTTTTCTATGTGGACAGTGGAGCGACAAGTCACGTACTAAATAATAGTGATGTGTTCAGTGAGTACACTTCGTTTGATAAAAATATTTCTCGTACTGTGGTCACTGCAAATGGTGATTGTGTTAAAGCTGTGGGCAAAGGAACTGTTGAGGTTCAAGCATCGGTTAATGGTCGATGGAACAACCTAACTTTAACAGATGTGTGGTACGTCCCTGGTATTAAAAAGAATCTGTTTTCTACTCTAGCTGCTCATGATAAACAAATTCATAGTGAATTTACGTCTAATGTTGCTGTTTGCCACCTAAAAGTAAATGAGCAGATTGTGTTGTTTGGGAGTAGAAATCGCTCTGGTGGTCTATATAAACTAGCCATGAGAATTGTTTTTCCTCAAGTTTCTGTAAACAATCTATATAATAATATATGTTTTGCAACTGTACCATGAAAGGTTGGGACATCAAAATAAACGGCATGTCAAGGCCACAATTAAAAGAGAACTTGGGATTGAGGTAAAACTGGACACTGAGCTGTGCGAAGGCTGTGTATACGGTAAGACTCATAGAAGAAAATTTGGAACCAGAGATAAACCTGATAAACCAGGTATGCTAGTATCTAGTGACGTATGTGGTCCTTTTCAAACATCTCAATCTGGATTTAAATATTATGTCATTTTTAAAGATGAATTTTCGAGATTTAGATTTGTGTATTTTATGAAGGAGAAATCTGAAGTACCCGAAAAATTAAAATTGGTACTTGCTGCATCAGAAAATGCTGGTCATCGTGTTAGAGTCATTTTGAGTGACAATGGAGGCGAGTATGACAGTAATGCTGTTAGAAAAATATTACAAGAAAAGGGGATTATCCGAAGGTTAACTATGCCATACACACCACAACAAAACCCTTGTGAGAGGGAGAACCGCACTGTTGTAGAGACTGCGCGTGCCATGATGCATTCAAGAAATGATCTACCACAGTCCTTATGGGCAGAACTTGTAAATGCGGCCACGTATGTACTGAATAGGACTGGACCTTCTAGTATTCCAGAGAAAACCCCATACGAGTTATGGCATGGGGAGCGGCCTTATATAAAGCATCTGAGAATAATAGGCTCTGATTGCTATGCTCATGTTCCTAAACAAAAGAGAAAGAAAAGGGATAAAAAGGCTGTGAAGGGCATACTTGTTGGTTATGATACTGATGGTTATAGGATTTGGTGTAAAAATGGTACCTTAATTCGAAGTCGTGATGTTGTGTTTCAAGAAAAACCTCTTTCTTCAATTGCTGGTGATGTCAGTGTGTAATACCTAACCAGTTGTCAGAGAATGAAAATGCTGAACCTCCTCAGACGGAAATCAGTGAAGATTCTCCTAATGCTGATGAAGATTCGTTCTCTGAAAGTTCACAAGAAGAAATGTTGGGTGAAAGGAATTGGAGAGTCTTGGAAGACCTGCCACTCCTAGACTGTGTGGCTAAAACGGCTAATGGCAGATATGTTGATATTAAAAGGCGTTCCTAAATTGTACATTGACAATGAAGCAGCTTTGAAGCTTTCAAAAAACCCAGAGTTCCATAAGAGAACCAAACATATACGTACAAGACACTTCTTTGTTCGGGAACTTGTAACTGAGGGTGAAATTGGCATAGAGAAAATTAGTTCTGAAAAACAACTGGCTGATCTTTTGACAAAGTCCCTACCTAGACCACGACACATGATGCTGTGTGATAAACTTGGACTTAGTGATAGCTAACTGTAAAATGAAGGGAAAGTGTTGAATTTTATAATTTTAAACAGTAGGCTAACTATTATATATATAAAAAAAAAACAATATGTTTTTAAGATCGTGTTTAATGTATTTTTCCTTGTGACATTTTGTTAGTTTAATTTCTGATTGATGGAGAATAATTGTGTTGATGTATATTTTAAATGTAATTAAAACTTTAAAAACTCAAAATATATATCACTAAAATATGTAACTATCCTGCAATTATAATTCAATAAATAACATTAATGTTCATAATTATTTAGTGATGAATAAACATATCTACAAAAACAACATGAAACCACACTGACTTAAGCTCACTGACCTGTATCATAAAGGACTGAGCATTCTTCAATACAACATTGAAGCAAACAAGCCCCACCTAAATATTAGTTACTTCAGGTGCCAACTAGTGCGTTAGTTATATAATGATGGTAGCTCGGTGTTTATAATGTGTTGGTAGTAGTAGTACCCTTGTCTATATGCTTAATATCTGGTGAAAAGTAGTATAATTACAGGCTCATAATTATTTAAAAACGTAAATGATTAAAAATTGTATTTTATTGCAATGCATAAACGTAGTTTATACTACGTATGAAACAAGGTTATGTTTATGTAAATAAAAACATTAGTTACAGTGTTACCAATAATCACCAACACAACAAACCTAAATTACTAATTGGCACCTTAAAACACCGGTTTTCAATTTGCTTCAAAAATAGTGGAGGGGATCATTAGAATGCTCAGTCCTTTAAGATACAGGTCAGTGCTTAAGCTACGGTTTGTTAGAACTGTAGGCGACGCAAAGCAGACAATCAGTTGTGCGACTCGGACTTACGTTGAAATCTAAAAGATAAGAAGACGCGTAGTTGGTTTGTTAGAATCTGCTCAGGTAGACTCACGGTAGACAGAAAATTATGTGCGTCACGTTTTCGGTCGGAATCAAACTCGATTTGATTTCAACGCAGTCTTTCAGCTGAGCTTACAGTGACGGTGGAGTCACAGACAACTAACCATTCCCGCCACGCTTATGAGTTGAACAAAACGCAGCTTTGCGCAACTAAACTAGATGACACTACGGTCAGTTGCGCATACAGTTGTCCAATTGAATAATAACAACTTGTTTATTTGTTTGGTCAACAGAATGTTAGATCAGTTAGGTGCGTAGGTCGTACATACCTAAACACAAGAAATGCCTTGTCATGTAAAAGATATAGTTTTGTCTTTGATACAGTTTGCGATTCCTCTACTGCTATTTAAGTAGCTTTTAGTAGCTATATAGCTATACTTACTATTACTTACACCTTTAAGAAGCATTATTATTTATATCGATCATTCAATATTGTGTACGGTGTACCTATCCTTAATTAGGTACTATTTATCGTAATAAATAAGAAGTCAGAATATAGGTCGTGATTGAGTAAATTAGGTCTACCTGCTTTGTCTTTAAATTTAAAAATAGATTTACCTTTGTTGGTGTTTTATGCAAACGCAACTTTATCAATTTATGTTTATTACGTCACAGACAACCTTTAAGGTTGTAGGCTTTGTAAGTATGTGTTTACGGTAATCTAGATTATGGCATTAATTACAAGCTGTGCACTTTGTCTGATAAGTCGCGCTTCGCATTAGCGCTTCTTTTGAAGTTCTTTTTAAGAAGAATTAATTACAATATCAGAGAGTACTTGAAGACATCTCAAGTATTGTTAACGAATCTCACTTAACATCAGGGTTTGGTTTATTGCCTTGCAAACCTTTTTAATTAGAGGACATCGACATTTAATGATAGGTATTTATTTGCAACAAATAAGTTGACACGATGTGAAATCTAGACATTTCAGATATACCTATCTTTATCTTTGATATCGCTGTGTTGTGTTTCGCACACTGAACTCTATTATTGAGTTCAGTGGTTTCGCAAAAGTTTCAAGACCTTGGTAACTTCGCAGTCAAAATCTCAAAATGTGTATAGGATGGATAATTTACGCAGACACGATCAAAAAGATTACAGTTTTATAAATTATGCCGCATTGCCGCCTGGCGCCTTTATTTAACATTTGTGTAAATTAATTTAAATACAGGTTGACTATTTTATTGTAAACCAAACGGGATTCAATAGGACCCGCAAAGGTTCCAGTGACAAAAACGTATTCATTTATAAAATTCAGGACATTCAGGTTAATTTGTTTTTGTTTTATTTACAAAGGGAAGATGTAATATATTGAATTGCTGAATTGCATATGAGCTACATTTCGAAAGTCATTCACCGTTAGGATAATAGGATTGTTCTGTTACATAATACCCTTGTTTATATACACAAGGTCCAAGGATAATACGTATACTGCTTACCCACGATTGTTTACATTATATCGCAGACAACCTTGTCTGTGATTATATTTTCAAAAACGCGAACTAAGCTGTATGAGCACCTGGATCGGAAGTAATTTTTGAATATACCATATAATTTGTGATTTTTAAGTGCACTCAAAACTTATTTCTAAGCTACTAATGTAGAGTCCCTATATAGAGGGACTCTATACTAATGTAAAGTCACTAAATATTCTAAAGTACCGCAACCTTATGTTCCAATGAGTTAGAGAGAGAAAGCTAATTTTAACCCCAAAATGGCGGAAAAATGACATCTGTGTTTGACATACGATGAAAATTAGTATTTTACTCTTAGACCATTGGTCTAAAATTTTACTATTACTAAGTTTGACGTTTGACACTTGGTTTGAAACGCGGCAATTTGAAAAACATCATAAACTTGTAGTTTTCCCATAGACAGGCTCGTCTTCTTATTTCTTACACACTACTTGCTGTATTTTTTAGTTATCCTTTTCTGTGATTTAAATAACGATTCTAAATGAAGTATTAAGACGACAAAATAAAATGTCAATTTTAAAAACGTATGTTAGGTTCGTGTGGCAAAGTTCCAAATTTTTTATCTTTCAATTAAACTGTACCTTTTAATAACAATGACAACTAATTTTTAAGAAATATATTGATAAGTATTAATGTGAGTTTAGTTTTTAAGAAACACTTCATAAAGTCATTAAATTTTCCAGCGACTAGGTCTTCAATATTTGAAATTGCCGCCAAAATTTTAACCCCAAAATGGCGAACGTTGCGGTCTTCGAACATATAACAACAGGAAGGAATATCCCTATAGTTTAGTAGATGATACAATGTAACGGAAGTTACGCAGGCTTTACGTCACAGTGACGTAACAGTAAACCATTTATGATTGGTCAAACGGGTGTAGCATGCAGTTTGTCGATTTAAAACAAAAAAATTACCAGTAGCGTAGAATTCATTATACGGTTAAGAACATAGAGAATGTGCAAAAAATTAGAAATATGCATACCAAATTAATTATGTTTAAAGGCCAATAAAATTTAAAAAAAAATGTATGCATTTTATTTTGTTTATAGCAGGCGCGTAAACATACAAATGTTGGATTTACGACCCTGCTTAACAGTACACCAATGACTCGACGGAATACGTCACAGTAGGTAGCCATATTGGTAAACCATTAATGTTACTCATTTAGCCATATACATGTTCCTTCCTTTTGTTATATGTTCGAAGGTTGCGGTACTTTAGAATATTTAGTGACTTTATACTAATGTAAATGACAGCGACATCTCATTACGATTATTATACTAAATAGGCATGACAAAAATTTAATACATGGTGGCGGGTCTGGTTAGTTGTCTGTGGTGGAGTATAGGTAGTTAGTTTTTAACGAATTTTAAAATGGTAAGCAAGTTTTCAGCAGAAGAAGACGAGAAATTAATTGATCTTGTACGAGAACATCCTCCACTATGCACCGTTAAAAGCAAAAGTTGCAAAGACAATACTATAAAAAATAACATATGGCAAAAAATTGGAGGAAAACTTCAGTTTTATTTTGGCGACGACAAATTAAACTCAAAAGAAGATCTTCTTCATGTTCTTCTTGCTCAGTAATTATTGCCAGCAACAAATGTTCACCCATTGTTACGATGTAGATGAATTTTCTCACAATAATAATAAATATTTTTAACTGCACCTATCAGCATACAAACACGCACTGTTTTAACAAAACACCCTTTCTTCAAAACCGAATTAGTTGAACGCTACAGATTCTGCTAACCACGTATGTTGTCTGCGGCGCACAGTTCTAACAAACCGTAGCTTTATACATACGAGCAAATTTTACAAGCAGCGTAATTTCGTCGTTAGGGCATTGCCGCGCTCGCCTTCTTAGGTGACTAATATGGTCTAAGGGTGACTACGACTGTATATATGTCTTTATCAGAGGTGGGTAAATATTTGAAATAAATCTATTTGAAATGCCTATTTAAAATAGAAAATAGCATTTTGTATTTCATATTTCAAATACTTTCTTGTAAAAGTATTTTATATTTATTATTTGAAATAGAAGACAAAGGTATTTTCTATTTGAAATATATTTTTTCGATTTTAGTGTATTGAGCATCTGTTGTATAATAATTACGACCTATTACTGAAATGTTCTTGATGAATTCCTCCATTTGATATAGTTTTAATTTTAATGGTGAAATAATAGAAATTGTTATAAACTATATTTTATTGAAAATTTACTGTCGGCGATCGATTTCTACTGAAACTTTAAGATCAATTGCAAGGTTCAAGGCATACATATTATGGAGAGCTTCTTCCACATTTAATTCGCTTACATAAAATTTTAAAAACTTTTGAATTAGGTAAAATATTTTAAATTTTGCTCTGTTCTTGTGACAACATTATTAAACAGCTTGCAAAATAGGTTTAAAGATTATCTATCACTCTCATCGGCAGTTAATGATTCTTTTTTAAATTGCGTTTGGTTTTACAAAACAATAAAAATACATGAAAAGCATTTTTTATTTAAAAACTTATTTGAAATGCCTATTTTTCATTTTGTATTTTAAATAACAACGGTCAATTCTATTTCTATTTTGTATTTTAAATATGTAGGGTAAAGTGGTCGACAGTGGATCACCGATTTTTGAAACTCATATATCTCGGGAAAAAATGCATTAAATGTTTTAAAATTTTAGATATAGTTCCTGGAACAATTATTCTATCGAAATGTGGTAATTCACGTTCGGTTGCAAAACAAACAAAATAGCAAAAAAATATATATTAGTCGGTGCATACTGATTCACTGTGTACCATGGGTTGTCCACTGCAGTGGAACAAGTAAGGGTTAACAGTGGATCATGCACGAGGATATTACAAAACAGGAAAATTAACACATATTTAACAAAGAGAGATCAACTGAAAACCAGTGTTGTTAAGGATACATTTTTTTGGGTATCTAGATACAGATATAGATACTGTGGAATAAATGTATCTTGACACAGATACAGATACATTTTTAAAAATATATCTAGATATAGATACAGATACATGTTTTTACAGTGTATCTAGATAAAAGATACATGTTTATTTATTTTCATTTAAATAATAATTAAATAATTTGTCACTAGGTTCCCAGTAAACATTAATTATAAAATGACGTATATTTGACGTACTTTTTCGGTCATAATTAGTCAGTTACGTTACACCCCCAAATTCCGACGTATTATAGACGTCATTTCTGAACGTCTTTAATACGTGAGTTATATGACGGTATATATACGTAGTTATTTAGTAACTGAAATTTGATTTTTTTAAATGTTCAATATTTAGCATTTTTAATTCATTTATTTGAAAAGCGTGTACTTTCGCCGATTTAGAGATATCAAAATACGGTTTGCCTCAATCGACGTTGCCTTATTGTTTGATTACCTTCAATTTTTATTCCTTTAACCTCAACCAAAACGCAGTAATTCTGTATCTAATATTGCTACCTGTCTTCAGCATCATAACTGAATGACACTCTAAAGCATTTTTGGTTTCTTAAACAATAAATCAATAATTACATTTGTTAAAGAAATGTCATTTATTCCCACAAAATTATATTTATATCTTAAATACTCGTCTATGTCAAACAATAAATTAATTTCAAATTTATTAATTATGACGTTACAATTATCTTTAGGTAATTGGGACCAAAAATTTCTATTTGGAAAAATAGACATTCATATACTACGCGATATGCACGTCCTTCTCCCTTTCTCATAGTGTTCAACTTCAAATTACTGCACTTAGCAAAGTCTCGCTAGCGCAGATAGTTTAATTGTCTGACTACTAAACGGGCGACCGAAGTTCGAGTCCTACTTCAGGCAAAAGTCTTTTTCAGCATTAACGATCTCCGCCGACTCTACAAGAAGCGAAGGGGGGCTTTGGCGTAGGACCTACCGGAGCACAAACAGTTGTCAAATATTCACAAGTATGACAAGATGGTCGGAGTGGTAAGATGTGGCCCAGGTCACCCCTCTTTTTTTTACTATGACTACGTCAATGATTTACGTCATAATTACGTCCCAAAATGACGTCATTTGTCTGTGACATTTACCCGTAATTCTGACGTCTTTTTCACGTCATGTTTTAAGGTCTCTGACGTAAAACGTGACGAACATTTCACGTCATTAAATCGTCCTTATGTTTGCTGGGTTAATGTAGCTTTTCTTAATACATTTTTCCATTCAATGTGCAAAAGATTAAAAGTTATTATACCTACTGATCATTTATAATTTAAAATATTTATTGCAAATTGCACATTTCTTGCCCCTTTCTAGGTAAATAATATCTTTGTAGGTATTTAGCTATACCGAGTTGCCGACACAAGGGTCAAGCAATTTATGAATCATGCTTTTCTGTAATGTAATATAATACACGTCTCTATAAAGTGCAGTAAGAGAGATATTTTACAGTACAAAAGGTATTGCTTTCTTCTTTTTGTCTTATATTTTTTACAATGCTTTGACACGAGTTTGTGGACGGTGGGGAAAGGAAAGAGGTACTCAAGGTTTATCATATAATAAATGGGATTCTGCCAAATTTACCTACTTAAAATTTTACAAGAATGTTAGAATTTGTATCTATTAATGTATCTTACATGTTTCCTTAATAGATACTGCTGCAGTTGTATCTAGATACAAATTTAGATACATTTTTTTAATAGTATCTCAGATACGTCTCTAGATACTTAAAATGTATCTAGATGATGTATCTAGATACTTGTATCTAGATACTTAACAACACTGCTGAAAACTTATAATAAGACTGTCGCCTGGCTGTACCGCTAACTGTAGGATTTGGAAGGATAAATTTTACATCCTGTTCTTTAACAAACGCTTGGTCAGGCACATCTGGCATACAAAATTGTTGCTGCGATCTAAATTTCAGTCTAAGGAAGCTGACATAATATTCCATGTTATGGTTTAGGGTTTCCAAAACCTTGGCAATGTAAAAAATCCTTTGTTTTTTTGTACAAAATAGAACATATTCTTCGTGTTCTGCTTGACGAGGTAAGGGTAGTTCTAAACGCTCTTCAGTCAACACGTTTTCATTGATTTCTATTTCTTCTTCTTCAAACCAATCATTATCAGAGTCCTGGCACAATGTTTTTTCATCGTAGTCTTCTTCGGAATCACTTTGCAACACTTGACGCTTCACCTTTTTTTCTTTGGCTTCTTTTCTTCTTTTAGTTGCTTCTCTAGCCAGTGCTATTTCTTTTTTTTCCGGAGTGTCCGTCGCTATAATGCTTTTTCCTAGCTTTCTTGGTTTTCTTTTGTTGATTCTAGGTTTAGCTTTCAGTGGCGGCCTGAATTGTTCTGGTGATATTAAGTTATTGCTACAACCAGATGTTCCAGCAACAGCGTCACCGTATGATGCAATGTTCCCAGCGCCGGTGTTATGAACTGGTTTTGTAATGGTTGAATTTTCGTCCAATTCCGGCAATGTCATTACAATATTGTCGACAGACTGGGCTGGAATCAAACTGGCTGGATTAGGGCGATCTGTCACTGTGCTGGGTTGAAAGTCATCACTAGAGAATATATCCCTGTCAAATGGGTATATTCCAGTTTTCTTGAAGGCTTTAGTTATGTTGGAAATGGTCATTGATTTTGTAAATGCTATTTCAATTAGTTCTCCAACATCGTATATAGTAACAGGGCAGCCTGGATGACGCATCAGCCAAGAATCCATAGCATTGTGATAATATGTCTTAAACGGTGCGAAAACTCCAACGTCCAAGGGTTGCATTCTTGCTGATGTATGAGGATGAAGAGTAAGAACATTAACACCAAATTTTTTTGCCAAGTCAAGCGCCTCAATACTTGTGTGTATTCGTGATTGTCCATGATTAAAATACTGGGGTTGTCCGGCGTGCTGTGACTATGCTTTATGAAATGATCCATAACGCTGACAAATAGTTCACTGGTCATCCATCCCGATGATGTTGCTAGAATCAATGTTCCAGGTGGTGTCCCAGTGGCCATTCTGGGATTTATCTTTTTGCGGGGAAAGATAATGGCAGGTGGCAATGCTTGACCAGCAGCACTGATGATGCAGCAAGTGGTGCATAATGTTCCTTTTTCACCGCTAGTTACTTTGCACAAGTTTTTATGCCCTTTTGGTCCAACTACTCTCTGAGGCTTCTGAACTGTGGTCGTTCCTGTCTCATCCAAGTTATAAATCCGAGTTCCATCGGCAAACAGGGGGTTACGCTGCATTAGTCTTTCCAGATTATCGAAAAATGTTTTGACAGTCTCTTCATTAAAAGCTGTTGCTCTGGCGAGGCTGCAAGCCTCCGGTTTTCTAAGGCTAAGATCGGAATGCCGTTGACGAAAACATCGGAACCAGTCAACGCCCGCCAACTGTTCCTACTCCCAATTAAGTGGTATTTTAAGATTATTAATCTTTGCCATTTGATAGGCTACTTGGCGGCAATCTTTTGATGACAGACCGTAAAATAGTAGAGCACATTTCTTGTAATAGTCTTTCAATATTTGTTCTTGGTGTTCAGAAAACACCCGGTTTACACTATAATTAGGTGTTAAACGTAGCTGAACATCAGGCTCAGCAGTTTTTTGCTTCTTGTTATATCGTTGCAATGTCGTAAAGGCAACACCAGCTTCCTTCGCAGCTTGGCGGAGGCTCAAGCCGCCTTGAATTAACCGTAAGGCTGTTTCCATCTGGACCTGGGTGTGTTTGCCGATATTTCTCTCCAGACTTTTTCTTCGGGGCATTGTCTGCAACGAAAGTGGCCAAATGCAGCACAAAAATTCAAGTGTATGATATAGGTATACAGTGGATCATGATCCACTGTTAACCATGTAGCACTTATCCACTGTTGACCAACACTCCATTTAATTTTTAAACTGTTGTTTTGGCAGAGCGACATGGAATACCATCGCTATTGTGAAGTACTCATGTAAGTTAATTATGACTTAAAACAATGGAAACACCCTAAACTCTAGCATACAATGTCTAGTACAATAATAAAAAAAGTTTGACTTACCTGATAATTCGAAAAGGATGCACTAAAACACAAATAAAACAATTGAACATTCAATTAACAACGGAACCGGTGATTTGTTGCGCAGGTCAAAGAAGAATGATAACAGCCAGTGCATGCTGCTCGCGCAACCACGTGGGTACGATGGTTTCACCAATAAACGATTGATTCACTGTGTACCACTGATCCACTGTTGACCACCCTACCCTAGAACTAACCTATCTTATATTTTCCATCTTAAATGCTTTTTGAAAACCATTTTACCCACCTCTGGTCTTTATTTTTGTGTTCTGTCCTTGTTTATCGTCTGCACATCTCACCGGTCAAACTATACTATAAATCAAATAAGAGTAAAGTAGAGGGCGCTTTAATTCAAGTTACATTTACCTCACTAAACTTTCACAAATGTCTTACATGACAGTAACCTAACCACAAATATTTTACTACATTAGGATGGCAGCGATGCCAAATTTTATGTGAAATTTGTTGGTTAGAAATTAACCAACATTTCAGATTTATTAGCTAATTAATGTAAAATGTGTCTTAATTTTCCTTTTAATGGTCGATTTTGAATTTCGCCAAATTTAAATGACGGTCAGAATTAACAAGTTTAGACAATATAATATTGCAAAACTGGCAATGACGCCTTAGCGTCATTTTTAGACAAATTCAGTTTTGTAAACTTGCCTCGTGTGTTAACCAATCAACGCCAAGGTCAAATTTTCCCTATACAATCCTTCACTTTACTCTTAGCTGACTTTTACTATAGTCAGTTAGCTGTACATGTGAAGATGCTAGAATGTAAATAAAAGTAACTATCGCTACACTGGTTTCGACCATAGATGTTATAAATGTCGTTAAACATGTATATTCTGTGGCAAACATGTTTAAATATTTTAACCTAAAAGCACAGATACTGTGCTAAAAGTACAACTTATTACTTAACCTTTAACACAACAGCATCAAAAGAAAAGAAAAAGAATTCAAATATAACAAATGCCCGCTGATAATAAACGTATTACAGGACCGGAAGATAGTCTTTCGTATCGTTTTTTTCAAAAATCAAATAATGATTCTAGAATTATTAAAATCAACAACTTGAAAAACAATATTCGTCCAGATGGAAGGAAAACAGAGGAGCAACGTAAAGTTTGTATGTCTGTGTAATTATTGCACTAAGCAAATTATAGAAACATATGTTTTAGTTTTAAAATGTGGTGTTGTTAGCCAAGCAAAAGGTTCGGCGTACTTTGAAGTTGATAATACTAAACTTATCGTATCTGTATACGATCCTCGTGAAATCCCTAAAAAAACCGATTACAGTTCAAAGGGTGAACTGTTTTGTATATTTAAGTATGCACCGTTTAGTTGTCCGAATCGAAGGGCACACCAGCCAGATGCAGACGAAAAACAACACAGTGCTATAGTAAAAAGAGCATTAGAATCAGCAGTATGTCGACATGAGTTTCCCAATTTTCAAGTAGATGTATACATTTTGGTGTTAGAAAATGATGGATCGGCTTTAAGTGGCGCGATAACGGCAGCGGGTATAGCTTTGGCACAAGCAGGTATACCCATGTATGACACAATAACTGCGGCGACATTGGCAATTCAAGGCACTACAAAGTTGTTGGATCCAACTTTAGAAGAGGAAACATTGTGTACTGTAGCTACTCATAAAAGTGACACAGAAATTGATTACGATAGTCACGGAATTATAGTACTGGCAATGCTTTCCACACACGAACAAATATCCGAGTTTTATCAGCTTGGTAATTTAGATTTGGAAACTTTGAATGAGAGCGTTAATATTTTAATGAATGCCGCAAAGGATATTGTACCTTTAGTGGAAAAGTGTTTGGTAGATTATGTGACTAAAACTTTAAAAAGCAATGCGGAAAGTTGAGGGCGATACAGTAATTTTAATTTAAGCACTTTTTTAAATACTTGCGCATGTAAATGTTTAATTTTACAACTGAAAATTATAGAAACATCAATTAATTCACATAAATCTTATCAATTCTTATTTAACTAATATCCATATGAATTCAATACCTTTCGAATTTCCTATACAGTATACACTCACGTTAGAGTTGAAACAAATTTACAGACCAAAATATACAGGGTGTTTCAGACCACCTGTACCGCCCAAATATCTTGCGAAATACAAAACGCATTGAAAAAAGAAAAAATACGTCTAAAAATTTTTTTAAGAGTTGTTTGATGGTAATAGGGTGTCCCTACTCCCACCCCCGGGGGGGTGGAGAGGACGGTAACTTCGTAATCTTAAATAGCACCCCCCAGTTTATTATGCAGATAGGAACTTTTTGTTTGAAACATTTTTTGAAGTTCGTGACAGATGGCGCTATGATCGCCGAAAGAAGTATTTCCGATTACCTATGCTAATTTGATGTCAGTTTTGTTAAGTGACAATCAAAAATGTTAATGCTTTGTAAAAGGGAAGAGGGGGAGCTTTATTACCCCCCCCCCCCCTCCCCCATACCGCCACTTCACCCCCAATTTTAGATTTAGACGTATCTCGAATCTCAATGTGTTCTTTACTCGTGAAATCAAAGTATGTATTTCAAATTTTTTTTTCTATTTTCCATCAAAGACAAAAAAAATTTACAAAATTTAACTTCTTCAATCGTGGTATTGAACAGTTGTTTAAATCTAAAATGGTTGCGTTTTCCCATCCTAGATTATAGGCCGTAGGGCTGAAGTGGGGAAGGGGGGTTAATAAAGCTCCCCTTCCCTTTTATTTGAAGCATTTTGCGATACGCATGGCCATTCTTGAGATATAAGCGAAATACGCGCTATGCGCGCACGTGTTTCCGTTTCGCGGCAAAACAGTCGACATTAAAAAAAACCTATCTGGGCTCCTATTGGTCGTAGAGATAAAAGTAAAACATCAAAATGTTCGGAATTTTGTCAGCTACAACTTTCTTAACGTGTTTATATTTGATAAAATTGATACTTTTTCAGTTATTTACGAAAACGTGTTTTTTGGCACTTTTTCACAACTTCGTCAGCCTCCTGCATCTTAATTTACCGGCCCCCAAAGGTCTGACGGTCAGTTACTTTATTAACAGTAAGAGAACTACCTATGGTGAAAAATTTATAGTGTATACTTTCACTAGCCAAAAATGCCCGTAGCTCCCGTACTATAAGTATAAAATAATAAATAAAAATAAGGTATGAAGATTGGTAATATCCTCGCCAGGAGTGTTTACCGCTACGTCACTAATCACTAATTTATGAATCTAGCTATCCAATTCGTTTATACTGTCTTCTCATACAAAACAGTGAATTAAATAAGGATAGTGAACATTCGTAGTGCAGTTTAAATTCAAACTGGCCACTTCAACATCAATACAAATCAGGTGTCAAAGAAATATTTGAATGAAATATATACTTATTCAAGAATGGATGGGAAAATATTATGTTAAGTTGATTTTAATTTTACAATCGTACCATAAACATAGTAATAATTTAAATTAAACCCGCAATGCGCATGCCTACTCTGTTACCATTACAGAACTATAAATGCGTTTTCATTTCTTACCGCTTATTGCTTACTTCTTACGTCTTACTGGTTACCGATACCGACACTATAAATCCCTAATCTAAGATAAATCCAGCTTATTAAGAATATTCCCGGAATGTCGGAAATATTCCGTTTTTCAACAAAATAAATTTGGCAACAATGGTGGTATAAATGACAACATTGGCAATTGGCATTAGGTGTTTTCCTTTTGCATCGCCACAGGTGTGCCACAGGGTTAGGCAAACGCACAATTATCACGTGATTGAAGTACCTTGCGTCATGTAGACATTTCTGCCTCAGGTTAATATAAAACTTAAATAAAGCTTTTAAAACGAATAGGGTTATTGAGAACTGAGTCAAATTATTTTTATAAAACGAATGGTGTGTATTGACAGAGGTGCCTTAAGTGTACCACAAAATGCAAAAAGAAAACACCTATTATTGGCAACCTCCAACCTATTTTTGACATTTGCAATTTGCAGTTAACTTGTTACGTAAATTTGGTTAATTCTCATAAAAGTAAAATATAAAATAAATATTTAATAGTCAGTATCATAAATTTACCATTTTAGGGTGTAAAATGGCATTACAATTGATACAAAAACGTTTTATGAGCAGTGCTTTGCAACGTTTTTGCTATAATTTATCAGGTTTTAACAAGTATGGTCTCATGCGAGATGATTTACTTTATGAAGATGAAGATGTAACGGAGGCTTTACGTAGATTACCACAAAATTTAGTTGACGAAAGAAACTACCGTATCCTTCGAGCAACCCAACTATCCATAACAAAATCTGTCCTACCAAAAGGGGAATGGACGACTTTAGATAACGACGTATTATACTTAACGCCATACGTCAACGAAGTTATACAAGAGAAACAAGAAGCAGAGGAGTGGAATAAAAATCATTAGCAATACACAGTTGAAATTTAGCTGTTTGTAGTAAAATATTAAATTATGAAACAATTCTTGTTTTCGTTTTAAGTTAATATATTCGTAATATTACAATGAATAGTATTTACTTTTTTTATAACATAAAAATATTCTGTTTAGATATGCTGTTCTTAAAAATCAATGAAGTAGTCATAGAGGAAGTGTATAAGTATTTGTCGATAGTCGCCTATGTTATAAATATCTATCTAAACATAATATTAGTAAATCTGTCTTATATCGATAAATAGCCTTTCCCGTATGATTATTAACTTGTTAGAAAATGAAATTTTCCAACCCGCAACACATCAATGTAACAAGGTGCGTTTAAGTTGCTCTCAATATAAACACCAATGTTACCATTGTTACCACAACATATTGCACACCATAAATAAGTTAAATCATCCAATAAGATCTTTACATATCCCCTAATCTCTAACCATATCATAATTAATAATAATTTCTCTCACATGCGCTGAGCATGCTTTTTTAAAAGTCATTAATGACTGGTATCTTTTAATTTCCTCTGGCAGCTCATTATACATTTACAGTTAATACCTATATATACTATTGAATAAAGAATTGCTGTTAGGAACAGATCACAAATTAGTTTTAATGGAAATGGAAGAGGTACTAATCAGAAAGGCTATGAGGAAAATTAGAGGAAGTAAAAGAGCATGATTAAGAAGAAATAAAAAAAATAAACGAAAAGAAAAAGCGTGGAAGAAATACATACTAACCGAAAAAATAGAAGACAAATTAAAATACATACAAAAAAGAGATGAGGTCAAGCAAGAAGTGAAAAAAGCAAAAACCATTACTTGGGAAGAAGTGGAAAGAGCATAGGTAGGTATATATTTTATTTTTATAAATAGGTATGTGCAATAAAGTCAGCTATTATTATTATTATTATATGGCACAAACAAAAGCAAGTTCTGGAGAATAATTACAACACTGTAAAACAAAAAACGAGCAAATATGGAATATATAGATAGACTATAGCTGCTTACTCGCAACTTTGTCCGTGGTCTTGGGAAATTCGTATTTTTCGGGTTTCCCGGTGTGAATACTCGATTTTGCCCGGGGAATAGTACAATTTAGTTGGAACAATTTTAGAGCTATTATAAAGACCCTATACAACATACCTACAAATATACAAACTTTCAGCTTTCTAGCTCAATTCCCTGTTAAAAAACCGAAATTTGGGTATTTTTTGGGTTTCCCGGTGAAATTTTGGAACGGGACCTATTCTAAAACCTTTTCCTGATGACGTAAGATATGTGTGCCACATTTGGTGGAGAATGGTCAAACGGTACGTGGATTTGTATAAAGGACAAACACACACACAAACTGTCTACTTTATATATTAGATCATAATACAGAGCTCAAAACTGAAACAGAAGAAATATTAGAAGTATATGGAGCAGAAGAGAATTAATATACAAACCAATATGAAATCCAGGCATGAACACGGAACAACCTGAAAACGAAATATTAGATACAAGAATAAATAATACAGACACTCAGACAGGCATAGTAGGTAGAGATGAAATAACACCAGTGTTAATCAAATGGCGAGGAAAAGAAATGATAAAATGGATATATAATTAGAAAAGCCTGAACAAATAATAAAATACTCAGAGATTGGAAAAAAAACATAATTGTACTGTTATACAAAAAAGGAAAGAAGAGTAAAGGTATTTGCCTAACCTCGGCACTATATTTAAAATGTACACAAAAATAATAGAATACAAACTAATAAATGAAGTAGCTATGAAACTAGAGGAAGCAGGCATACATGAATTAAAGGAAAAAAAACACAAAAGACCATACTATCTAAGCATATACTTAGTAAGGAAGGTAATAGAAAGCACAACTGAACAAGGGAGAGCATTATCTTTAGTATTTGTTTATTTGAAAGCTGCATTCGACACAATACGAGGAGATAAACTATATGGCAGTCTAAAAGAAATTCAAGTCACTGAAAAACTCAGACGAGTGATGAAAAGTATGGTAAACGCCAAACAAACTCCGTTGCACGTCATCAATCACCTGATAATTGACATCCCTGCCGTAAATGTAACGGCATGAAAATCGTGAAACTTCGACCTGTAAAAATTAATTTCATCAGAATTTTATGATCGCCACGTTGGTAACATTGGATTGTTTTCAGCAACGTTGCCAATGCCAATTCCATAAGGTTTAAATGTTTTGTTGTGGTTATGTTTTGACTGTCACAATTTTGAAGTTCTGATTTTGTTTGACTAATTTGACATTTATTATAACTAAAGTTACGAGTGAACTCAGAAGTTTTATTTGCGTTTCCTTCTTTCAATTACAATCTGGCAACACTGCCCCCAATCGACGTCACTCACATTATATGACGTGCAACGGATTTTGTTTGGCGTTCACCATATATATAAAACAATCAGTGGAGAGGTTAAGATAAAAGGAAAATATTCAAGAGAATGGGCTCATTTACGATTTTTTTTTTATTGGCCCAATCGAAAGATTGTACAATTTTATGAGTCCCTGCAAAAAACAAAAATTTTTCAGGGCGTACAAATAACTTTAAAATAATAAAAACCTGAACGCTCGAGCTTCGCGCGAAATTGCACTGTGACGTCACTACATGGAAATTCATAGTTCGGCAGCATACGATACGTGAGGTTCGTTATACCCTTGTTAATAAACGTCGACTGTTTCTTATCGAAATTAATTTTTTTGTTATAAAGATTATCTAGGTATTTATTGGATATTGCCATGGCAGATACAGGAAAGAAGAAAATAGTTATAAATACTGTATTCATCAAATCCAAAACTCGTAATAACTTCAACTTGGCGCCTAGTACATTTTAAATTTTCTCCTACGTAAAATTACTACCTGCACATTATAAAAACCTAAACAACTTTGTACCCTACCGTTTGCGAGGTTTGCAATTTGTTTAGTACTTATTTACATGTTATAGAAAAATTTTCTAAGGTCTAAATAACTCTGGGTGGTTACTGGTTAGATTATACTATTCTGCAAGGATTTGTTTCAATACAGTTTTTAGTTTACTACTAAGCTTTGTTTCTTAATAATGAGTGTATTTTACCGACAAATACGTTCTCATGTCAAAATTTAACTACCTACGTTGATGTAGCCCTAGAGTAGATAGCGTAGAAATCCAAAAATGTACCAGATTGTGTGTAATGTTAACGCCTATGCAGCTATGAATATTTTTTAAAGATTATATACAACTTTGCAAGGTTGAGGTGCCGTGGAGCCATTATTTACTACGGGGCAAGAAATCTAATTTTCAGCTTTAACTGTGACATAATAATATGTAAAATATTAACTTAGTTTTACATTTTAACTCCTCTCATTTCTGTACTTATAAAATCGTGACTTTTATTAAAATATTCCATGACCATAAATAAGTCTACTTCCGGTAGATTTGAAGAGTCACCTTTAATAAAATTTGCTTCACACATGTTTCTTAAAACAAACAATTTATTATAAAATACAAAACCGCTTCGAAATGGCACAAAAACGATGGCTTGTGATAATGAAAATGCGTTAAAATGTACAGTTGCAATACCGACGATTCACGGTCAAACATTTTGTGACGTCACAACTCTCGGCGTCTGTACCGAGAAGCGCTCGTATTTAAAATGTAATAACTTGTGAACGGCTTATCGGATTGATTTGAAATTTTCAGGATTATTTAGTGTTTAAGGACTTTATATGTAAAACAATTTTGAGCCACATCCACGCTTCATTAAATGAGCCCATTTGAGATGCAGAGGGGTGTTAAGTAGAGAGGCAGTCTGATCCCGTTGCTTTTCAACATTTTGAAAATGTGCAAGGAGAACATGCCCAAAATAACAGTTGGATACAGAGAGCTCCACAAAGTTCAACTACAAAGCCTCTTATACGACAAAACAATAACACCAATGGGTATGGAAATAAACACATGAAAAACAAGTCATGATAATAAATGGAAAACAGTATCAAAAAATATCAAATGTGGTGATTTAGAACAAGTTTCCATAATAGATTATTTAGGAATAAAAATAAGCGATGATGGAAAAATAAACATCGACATCTTAAGCAATACCATAAAGATCACACATGTATTTTATCAGCTTAACAAAACAATTCTAGGAAAGAAGGTAATTACCATACCAATCATGACATAAGGAAGGGAGACCTGGCCAATAACAACAAACACGAAAGTAAAATAACAACAGCAGAAATGAAGTTCCCCAGAAAAATAAGAGGAAAAACAAAGAGACAGATGCAGAAACATAAGAAAAATAACTGAATATGTAACAGAATTCAAACAAGGGATACGAAGACCAAGCAAAAATATGGAACAACGTAACAAATGTAATAACGTGAAAGGAGCACGCACAATAGCACATTGGACTGTCGAGCAGACAGAAGAAGGGGCCAGTGACGATACATCGAACTACCAAGCGTGTCGGGTTATCATGAATCAACTGTATTCTTGCATAAAAAGAATTGTCATTATTAATAGTATTTCTTAATAATTACATATGGGGGGGGGGGGGGGGGGGGGGTACACAATCAAAATCTGTATAACCATCAACTTTAATGGATTTAGTCAAGTCACAAGTGAGTTACACATCAAGTCCATGCTAAGAGTATGGCTTTTTGCCATGAGTATACAGGGTGTCTCACGGTGACCGTCGGTTAAAAGTATATCAAGAACTGTAAAAGCTAGAAATTTGAAATTTTGCACATGCGACATGGAGTGTTTAATCTATTGAATAAAAATATTTTCCAAATGGCAGCACTTCCGGAAATAAAAATTTTTTGAAAATTTTCAAAGCCAATCATGTTTTGTAAAGTATGTAATTATAAATTTAATTAGAAAAAAGTAAATAACTCTGTAATCATTGATTTTAGGTATAGGAACATGGTATATCAATTTAAAGGAAATTTATTTCTACATCGAATGGGCTGATAATTAAATAGGCATTCCATTTAAAAAAAGAGACTTTTTAAAGTTTTTCTTAAGTCTGGAAATAACGTCTAATAGATACTTAACCGCGGGCAATTTTTTATTATCCATTACAGACAATTGTGTCTCAATCTTTTGACATTGAGAACCTAAAATCCCATTTCCTTAACTTTTACCACTTTCGACTTGCAATTTTATTTCCTAAACAAGATTTTGACATTTTTCAGTGAAAAAAATTTTTTTTCTCAACAATAAAAATTGATACGCCGATTATTTTAAGCATACTTACTAAACATTTTATAACACATCAGAATGTGAAAAAAAATTGCCTGGTTTGTATTTAAAATAAAGAAGTTGATGCTCACTTCCGATATTTCCGGAAGTGCTGCCATTTGGAAAATATTTTTATTTAATAGATTAAACACTCCATGTCGCATGTGCAAAATTTCAAATTTCTAGCTTTTACAGTTCTTGATATACTTCTAACCGACGGTCACCGTGAGACACCCTGTATTTGAAAAAAATCTACTGAAGTTAGATCATAATTTATTTGTGTAGACTTTACAATTTTCAAGATTGGAAGAACTCTCCCAGAATTTGTCACGTTCAAGATTTATCCGCTAGTTATGATACTAGAACATTTTGGCAAACTGAACTAGTGAATCACCAATTATCTAAACCCTAAAAATACCGCTTTCTTACTTTAACACTTATATAAAAATATACATACAAATGGCTTATAAAAGTTCATTCTGACACAATTAATTTTCATCTTCTTCAATTTTAGGAGCCAAATAATAGCGAATGTGTCCCAATTCTGGAATATCATATTCTACAACAAGTGGAACGTTTGCAGACATGGACAATGATACTCTATTTGACAACGGTGTAGCTTTCGTAAACGAATTTAAATACTGACAGGCAAATGTTAATGTTACAGGTTCTTGTAAATCAATAGATACGGAGTCCTCTTCTTTATCAATATTATTGGTTTGAGCTAATTTTATATTAGCGCTACCGATATCTCCCGATGATGAAAACCGAACACCCTCCTTAGTACACGAAATAATCACAGATTCTCCAAATTGGGAAAGATCTCGACAAATACGTGCAAATTCTCCAGATGGCAGGTGGATAACACACGAGAAGTCGGTTTCGGGAATTCCTAGGTGTTCTTGATCTAAATTCATTAATTTCATTTCATAATCTGAGATCTTTTCTTGTTTTTTCGATTCGAAAACAAAAGTTACACAATCTGCATCATCTTGAGCTTTTACGGTGACAGTATCGTCGTTATTTGCGCATTTCAAAATCTTCGTCATACTAAAGGATAAATTGACATGTTACGTAACCGTAATTAAACTCGAATACGAACTTACCTGGCCAAATTCATTCCCATTGTAAGATTTCGATCGCACCGATATTTGTCGAAACCATCTGCACGTAATGAAAGCGATACAAGACTTACGTGAGAACTATCCATGGCTTGTAACTGAATGCCGGTGTCCGAACAATCGAAGGACGCTTCATTTAGGAGGTCCTTTATCGCGTCTAATACCTTTTTTAACGTAGAACTGGATATTAAACGAGCTTCAAACATGATTATAATTTAAGTAGGTAACAAGCAAAAAAATTAACAATTTAATATAGATTTAACTATTGTTCTAAGGAAAATGATAAAATAAGGATTGAAATAAGCGGTGTAGATTAACAAAATGGAGAAACAATTGAACAATGAAGTGTGCATAGGCGGGAAAATGTAGTAATTTTGGTGGACGTATCCTAACCTCTTATTTCTATGGACATTTTCCCACCAATGTTGTCAAATCAAAATTGACTAGTTGTGATGTACCAAAAAATGTACTCAGGGAAGTCCATCTCTTCATACATCAACTACTAATACCTTGCTAACCTTGCCCAAAAATTAGTACATATAATAATTACTAATCTTTGGCCTTGGTCTTCGTTATACTTGAAGTAGCATAAGGATAATTTGCAGTTTTTCAGCTTTGGTCCAGTATGGCAACAACGCTATCGATAGGGTTTTTATTAATTTGAATTTGTAATAGTGCGTGGTGCCAACAGTATAACTATAAGAAATAGAACTTGTTTATAATTCCTGATTCTAATTAATTGAATGTGTTTGTAATAATTCGTTAATTATAACTATAAAAAATCAAAATGTTTAATCAAAGTGTAAACAGTTTCAATGCGGCAGCAGCACCAACCTCTGCAAATCCAATGAAAGATTTTGAAGTCACATCTCCTCCTGACGAATCAGTTAGTTCTTTAGCATTTTCACCCGCTACTATTCCTCAAAATTTTTTAATTGCCGGTAGTTGGGACAACAACGTAAGATGTTGGGAGGTTGAACAATCCGGTAAAACCGTACCTAAAAGTATGCAAACTTGCGGTGCTCCTGTTTTAGATGTTTGCTGGAGTGATGATGGAACTAAGGTAATTTGCTCGTTTTCATTCTGAATATTCAAGTATGTTAAATTTTAAGGTTTTAAGTAATTGTAGTGTTTTTAATTTTAAAAAAGCAGGAAATGGCTATAAATAATACAGCATGTAACATAAGTTGGGGCTACTGCTTAAGTACATATCTTAAACATCAATTTAAAACGAAACTTATAGTAATTTTTTATCTGTATTGTCTCCTTAGAAGAACACAGCCAAACCACTGTTTTAATCATGACAGATAAAGTGATGAAAAGAACTCTTGAAGGTCCAATTTTCTGCTAAAATTGAAATTTGAAATACACAGAAGTCAACCTCCAGGGCGGCACGATATCTTATTCCCTACAACTTCTTAAGCTTCAAAATTTGGAGAGTTTTTTTAATATCATAAGTAAAGATCATCATTTTTGTCAAGAAAAGGTACTTCTATGTGAAGTCAGTTATGGTAACTATTTACCTTTAAGGTAAAGGTTCAAAATGATCGGAGTTCAAGTAAAATCCATTCAATGTGCTACCGAAAATCGTTTACGTTGTTGAAAGGCTTGGAATACATGATTTTTTAATACCACATAGTATGGATACATCTGTGTTAATACTTAATACTGTGTTGTGCAGAATTCTTAAATTGTACATGGGCCACTATCGAGCCACTATGATGCACATGTGGTATCATAAAGAGTGACCATTTATGTCGTTCCACCCTAAAAATTGAGTGAAAACAGTCACTTGTGTTTTACTTGATTCATTTTGCCATCTATGAAGATTGTGAAATTTAATTGTTCCATTTTTGATAAAACTTTCCTTATCAGTATACAATACAAATGGTAGTAAGTTAGTGTCAACCACAGACTACTGCACAGTATCTCCTTCAAAAAGTCCTTAAGTCCTTTGTAATGCTATGAGTAGAATTGCTTAGATTATAACATTCTACCCTCTTCCAAAGCAAGTTGTCTAGTACATACTGAAGGTCTTCTTCAATTTAGTTACTCAAGCACATGCCCTCCTAGTGCAAGATTACTACTGGGCTGCTAGCATGTTTTTACATTCTGTTTCTCTTAATCAGTAAAGACATATCAGGAAAACACAGAGCCCACAGCCCATTTAGAATTTGCAAGACCATACCTTAAATGCACGTCTGCCATATCTGTACTGCAAAAAATCACCCTTTTTATAATAACAATATTCGGTATCAATTGGCGACAGATTGTCTTTGTTTTTTATTTATTTTGTAATTGTTTTCCCACTAAAATTCAAAATTGTAAAACCTATTGTTCTAAGGTCTAAGCGGATTGACTACTTAACTGTTCTGCCTAAAATTCTGAAAGATGGCAACCAAGGACAACTTTTTGTACTTTGCATGAAGGTTGCAGTGCTAAGGTTTAAAAAGGTTTATAGCGTTTTCCACTGACTGCACTGGTGCGCACTAAAACTGCCCTGATCCAGGGCAGCGTATTCCACTGTCTTTCTGTGCGCACCGTGTGAGGGTAATGCGTTCCACTAAGATTTCGTTACTGCACTGGAAGTGCTCTCAGTGCAAGTTTTTAGAACTGTGGTTAGTAGTCAGTACAGTCCAGATACAACCCAGTCATTTCACTCCCACGCAATTCCTTTGATCTTCGCTGTCATCCCGGTTTCCATTGCGCATTATGCTGGGAGTGATTCCGGATGCGGAGATTTTAAATATCACGACCCGCCGTATTGATTTTTCATACTTTGTACTATCACAGATAGATGTTATAACACCTGTTTACTGCGCATTATGCTGGGATTCTTACAGTATATACAGGGTGTCCCAGGAGGAGCTTACGCTAGACGTATCTTGAAAACCGAATGTCACAAAAATTTGAAATTTTGAGGCCAGAGTTACTTTTTCACTTACAATCGACTAAAAATATCTGCAAGGAAGTAGCACTTCCGGTTATACCGGAAGTAGACCATAACTTCGTTATTTTAAATGGCAACCCCGATTTTTTTTCTCTGATTCGAATTACCCCTTTTATTTGGTTTCCAAAACACCCTACATGTCAAATGTCTGCATGGCCACCTTGACTTTATAAGTGATTTAATGGAAATTTTATGGAATGCAGAGGTTCATGCCAAAGGCTGTAACTTTTGAACACTCTAAGATAGAAATGCACGTGACACATGGTTTTATAGAGGAAGAAGTGATCTTTCTAGTCGTACCATAGCTTCTTGAAATGAAATGTTCCAAGGTCACATTTTGCCTCCTTAAATATTCGACATTTCAAATGATGAAAACTCCATTTTTTTAAATGGCAACCCCATGGTTTGTTTTCATCATTGAACGCAGAATTTTACCAGCTTCCATTCGGTACCCATAAAGTAGGGTGAGTGGAAAACCTTTGTCAAAATTTGTTTTCCATTGCTGGGTTGATATTTACCGAATTATCGCATTAAACATATAGAGTTGCATTATTTTGACAAATGTTTTGCACGCACCATACTTTATGGGTACAGAATGAAAGCTAGGGAAAGTCTGCGTTCAATGATGAAAACAAACCATGAGGTTGCCATTTAAAAAAATGGAGCTTTCATCATTTGAAATGTCGAATATTTAAGGAGGCAAAATGTGACCTTGGAACATTTCATTTAAAGAAGCTATGGTACGACTAGAAAGAACATTTCTTCCTCTATAAAACCATGTGTCACATGCATTTCTATCTTAACGTATTCAAAAGTTACAGCCATTGGCGTGAACCTCTGCATTCCATAAAATTTCCATTAAATCACTTATAAAGTCAAGGTGGCCATGCAGACATTTGACATGTAGGGTGATTTGGAAACCAAATAAAAGGGGTAATTCGAATCAGAGAAAAAAAATCGGGGTTGCCATTTAAAATAACGAAGTTATGGTCTACTTCCGGTATAACCGGAAGTGCTACTTCCTTGCAAATATTTTTAGTCGATTGTAAGTGATAAAGTAACTTTGACCCCAAAATTTCAAATTTTTGTGACATTCAGTTTTCAAGATACGTCTAACGTAAGCTCCGCCTGGGACACCTTGTATACCGGGTGAGTCATTTAACCTGGAATTTGAAATATCTGGAAAAATACGCATTGTATGGAAAAATGTGCCGAATCAAAACTTGAATATCTTCGAGGGGGAAATTCGTTAGTACTAAATTATACCCTCACCCCCACCTCCTGTAGGCGGGGCGGGGGGAAAATTTGAAATCTTAAATAGGAACCCCTATTTTTTATCGCAGATTCGGATTTTACGTCGAAAGTTACGTACAATTTGTTCGAAACATTTTTTTCGATTCGCGACAGGGGGCGCTGTAATCGCAAGAAATGGAGCAGAAGTCAAAAACATATAAACACGTATTTAGTAAGATTCGACAGACGAACGCTTGTGTCCAGGTTGTTCAAGTTCAAGGTCACCATTTCGAGCATTGACTTGATTAATGAGGGGCAAGGGGATTCACGTTAATCAAGCACTCCAAATGCAACATAAAACTATTACGTCCTCGTCGTTGTTCCTGGGTTACGTTAAAAACAGTTTATTCACCAAACACTCCCCCCCCCCTGCACACACACCTGCAGGAGAGGGGAGGGCAACCCTAACATCATTGAATAACCTGTCGAATTTTACTAAATACGTGTTTATCTGGTTTTTGACTTCTGCTCCATTTCTTGCGATTACAGCGCCCCCTGTCGCGAATCGAAAAAAATTTTTCGGACAAATCGTACGTAACTTTCGACGTAAAATCCGAATCTGCGATAAAAAATAGGGGTTCCTATTTGAGATTTCAAATTTGCCCCCCGCCCCGCCTACAGGGGGGTGGGGGTGAGGGTGTAATTTAGTACTAACGAATTTCCCCCTCGAAGATATTAAAGTTTTGATTCGGCACATTTTTCTATAAACTGCGTATTTTTCGAGATATTTCAAATTCCAGGTTAAATGACTTACACGGTATAACTTCCGGAACATGAATTGCGTGGGAGTGAAATGACTGGGTTGTATATAGACTGTGGTAGTCAGTGCAAAAGAGCGGTTCCGGTGCAGAGCAACTCGTACGCGTTCGGTGTTGGTGCGAACTGAGTGCGTTCTAAAAAGCAGCTCAGTGGAAAACGCTATTAGTTTTATTGCTGTTATCTCACAAAGTTGCCCAAATAATCCATCAAGTCAATTTGAGATACATTTTTAATGATTGATAACTTTGAAACAAGACCTTCTAGAAACTTATGTTTTGATGAGCTAACTAAACCCATTACTACTTTTAAGCTGCCAAAATATCATCTACTAAGCTCACTTTGTTGTCGGGATACGTGCTATTGAACATGAGGTTCAAATTTTACGTGACAAATTTGGTCAATTTTGAAACCCAAATAGCTTTTTCTCCAATAAAATTCTTTTTGTTACCATTGGAAAGAGCAGACTTTTCTTTTAGGGTCATCTTGTTTCATTTTGGACTCTTTCTATAAGGCCAGAAAAATTTCTTTGAAAATTGCACTCATTTAATTGGGGTGAGATGCTGTATTAATCTGATGAAAGGAAATTGTTTCTACAGGCCATTCAAACTATCAGTGCTAATGATGCTTAATGTCAACCAAGTGATTTTTATTTATGAATATTCAATAATTAAACCTATCTAATAAAATTGATGCTGTTGTAAGGTTGTACATACAGGGTGTCCCAGGTTTAATGATCAGGACTTTGACATTTTGTAGAAAAACACATTTTAAGGCGGGTTATTCCTATAAACGTAGTTCCTAAAATTATTTGTTTCTGAAATACAGGGCGTTAAAGTTTTCTAAAAAATAAAGTTTTTATTTACAATTTATTTCCAAACTGTGACAATAATTCAAACCAAAATTGGCACACAAGATACAAGGACAGAGAGCCACAAGATTGAAGAATATCAATTTTTTTAATCAACCAGTGGCGGAGATATGGGTAATCCGTTCTACTAATTTGATAAATAAAAAGAGTACAGCCCTGAATTAAATATTCGAAATATACTTTTCGATGGAGTATTCAATTCTAGACTTTTTTTCGTTTCTGTTACCGTGCGGCCGCAAACTAGATTTTTGTCATTTATTTCGCGAAAAATGTATTTTGGCTGTGTAGAAAAATTATGGTTGCCATGGATCTTATGCTCTGTCCATGTATCTTGTGTGCCAATTTTGGTTTGAATATTTTCAACAGTTCGGAAATAAATAAATAAAATCTTTATTTTTTAGAAAATTGTGACGCACTCTGTATCTCAGAAACAAAGAATTTTAGAACCTATGTATACAGGGTGATTCATTAAGAATGTCCAATCTCTGAATTGTAGATTCCAGACCTCAAAATATGATGATTCTGCCCAACATGCCTTATACAAATATTGCTAGTTTCCGAGATACCGGGTGTTTAAAGTTTAAATATGAATTTTGATTTTCGCTATAACAATTAATTAATGTGATTAAAAATAATAGACAAGGATTATTTGATATGAAGAGATCTTTGCGAAAACGGATCATAAATAATAGTTTATTGTTGTTACACATTTAGAGAATAAATTTTTTTTTTAAATTAAAATTTATTGAACTGTTTAGAAGCAAATAACTCGATAACTGATCGAGTTACACGAATCAAACAAGAGTAACTTTTTTTTGTAGAATCTAACGCTTTTCCATATTTTATTATTAGTTTGCTAATAGTTCAGCCGAAAAAAATTTTTGCTTAGATTTACTAAACACAACCAAGTATAACTAGCGCCCTCTATTAGCAATGCTAAATTAGAGTCCAAATTGGCAATCCTCATGCAAAAAAAGGTAAAACTGCCAATTTTCAAAAAGAAATTGTGAAAAAATAGAAAGTTATTGCGAAAATCAAAATTCATATTTAAACTTTAAACACCCGGTATCTCGGAAACTATCAATATTTGTATAAGGCATGTTGGGCAGAATCATCATATTTCGAGGTCTGGAATCTACAGTTCAGAGATTGGACATTCTTAATGAATCACCCTGTATAGAAAGCAACCCACCTTAAAATGTGTTTCTCTACAAAATGTCAAAGTCCTGATCATTAAACCTGGGACATCCTGTACATACAATAATTTTAAGTTTTTCCGCATCTATAGCAATATGGACCACACTGTACATCATATTACATCAATTTATGTGTCATGGTTTGATCACAGTATATAAACGAACCAGTACAATAACTCCTACGCATTTCATTCATAAATCGACAGAGCTCTTAGGGACCTTGAACGCACCCCTCCACGATTTATTTTACTTTTCACTATGCATGTCTATGGCCGTCGGATGAGATTCTCATCCGAGCAGCGTTGAAGGTCACAGAAAGTTTAGTGCGTGACGTCACGAGATATCATACTGATTCGTATGTATACTGTGGTTTGATAGGTATGATCAAAAAGGCAATTACATATTAGAAATTGATGTTTAAAATATGGTCATTAAGTAGCAGTCCGAACTTTAACATATCGCCAAGTAAATCCATATTGTTAGATCTTTGGAACAAAAAAACAAAAAATCTAAGTTTTAATTAGGTGATGAGATGACTGACGAATAAGAAGTAGATATAGGTTCTTTAATATCTATTTTTATGTGTACTGTTATATTCAATTCTACTAGGTATTAGCTGTGCTTTCATTTAACATAAAATTGAACTACAATTTGCATTGGTTACTATATCATCAGGTCTTATCATATTTGCCATAACCATGGTTTTGCTTGGAATGTTAAATTACCCCCATGACTATTGTTATTCGCCAACGTTGGTGGTTTTCTGGCATTTTATTGAATTGGACCTTTAGTTTATCGTGTCTTTAGAAATGACCTTCCATATGCTAATTTTCTTCTTTTCTGGCAAACATACAGTTTATCTGTTTGTTATGATACTGTATGTCATAATGCTAATTATTTAATATTTACTCAAATCAGTTTCAATTGTAGTGTATCTAACATTCCAAAGTGCTATACATCCATTATCTTGAAAGAAATTTCTAGTAATGTTACTAGTATTATTAACAACTGAAGCTGTTCATTGTATCATAATCTGATACCTGTTATTTATTCTCTTTCTTCAACTATTGGACTGAGACAAATGTAATTGAGTTGTATAGTTTTACTAAAAGTGAGCTATTTAGTACACGAATTTTTCTGTGTTGTGTTTCTGGTATCTGTACATAGAGCGAGGTGTCAATTTTCAGTTTTATTTTAACTTCACCTTCCTCTCTGTAAACTATGCGGAAGATTCTATTTTATCTTCTTCTTATCTTCATTGTAAATTGTGTATCTTTGTTTGTTATGACATGACTTATGATGTTTCACTACCGCCATTGATCATTAGGAAATTTTCTACTATATTAATTAAATTTCGACCATTATGTATCTGGATTACGATGGGACCATTATGTATGTAAACAGTTGTATTTTATTAAGTTATTATTACAAAATTAGGTAATCGAGTTCCTAACATTCTAAATATTGTTTAAAAGTATATTTTCAACTAAGTAACCTTTCTATTACGGGTGGGATTTTTACGCATTTTCTATACACGTGTAAACGACACTTGTACACGCGTGTAGCCGTGTACACGCGCCTTAAAATAATAATAATAATAATAATAATTTATTTTCTTGCTTGGTATACATAAATACTCACAATCGTCTGAGGAGATGCACTTATTGCTCTACATGTTTAAATTAGAGAAACACACTACAATAGGCCATTAATACTACTATTAAAGAATTCATTGTAATTATAGTATGGGTTACATATTAAAAATGATTTTATTCTATTTTTAAAGGTCAAATGATTTAGTTCCTTTATATTGTCAGGTAAACGATTGAAGATCCTTAAACCCATTATGACACTACTATTCTGCGTTTTATTTAACCGACAGAAAGGTAGACGATATTGCAATTTATTCCTCGTATCATATCTATGAATATTGGATTGTTGTAAGAAATTATTTACATTTAGTCGTATGTGGCAAACACATAATAACATATACAGACAAGGTAAAGTAAGTACTTTTAAATGTATGAAAGCGTTTCGACAGTCATCTCTGTAACGTAAATTTGCCACAATACGGATGGCTCGGCGTTGGAGTTTAAACAAGTAATATATGTTCGTTGAGTGTCCCCAAGCAAGTAGAGCATATGAAAATATGCTATGGCATAAAGCATAGTAAGCGTTTAACATAACATTTTCGGACACATTATAAGCTAACCGTCTTAACACGAAGAGATTCTTGTTAAGTTTTCCAGATACTTGGTGGACATGTGCATCAAATGTCAATTTAGGGTCTATGTGCACTCCTAAGAACTTAATATTGGGGGGAGTATCATAATTATGGTGTTTTAGTGTTAAGAGTATGTACAACTTATTTTCTTCATTTGAACATTTGGTGCATACATTTGGGTACTTTAAGTAAGCATTAACATTTATTTTTAATCAAAAATAACAAAATGTCTACATTTTTTGGACTTAATTGGGTTCTTTAAAATTATGAGTCAGAGATTCACCTAACTTTTTATGTAATGTGTATTAGTTTTTATACACGTATCTTAAAAAATATACGTGTACACGTGTACGCGTGTACACGTTCTCACCCCTACTTTCTATAATTATAGGTGTATATGGCCGGATGTGATAAACAAGCAAAGGCATGGGATTTGGCAAGTAACCAAGTAATACAAGTTGCTGCGCATGATGCTCCTATTAAAACTTGTCATTGGATTAAGTCGCCAAATTACAGTTGCTTAATGACTGGCTCGTGGGATAAAACACTTAAATTTTGGGATACTCGAAGTTCGACCCCAATGATGAGCATTACTTTGCCCGAACGATGCTATTGCGCCGATGTAGATTATCCTATGGCAGTAGTCGGAACTGCGGGTCGTCACATTCTAGTTTATCAATTAGAAGGAAAACCTCAAGAATATAAGAGATTAGAAAGTCCATTAAAATATCAACATCGTTGCGTTTCAATTTTTAGGTATATAAATACATTTGATTATTTGATGTTATAATGTGAAATTTTAGAGATAAAAAGAAATCTCCAACCGGATATGCACTTGGTTCGGTCGAGGGAAGAGTTGCCATACAATACGTGAATCCTACAAACCCGAAAGACAATTTTACTTTTAAATGTCATCGTTCCAATGGTACTCCGAACGGTTATCAAGATATTTATGCAGTAAACGATATCGCTTTTCATCCTGTTCATGGGACATTAGCAACTGTGGGCTCTGATGGTTCTTTCAGTTTTTGGGATAAAGATGCTCGTACCAAGTTGAAACCGTCAGAACTTATGGAACAACCCGTTACACGTTGCGCATTTAATCACAATGGACAGATCTTCGCATATGCTGTTAGTTATGATTGGAGTAAAGGCCACGAATATTATAACCCCATGAAAAGGAATTACATTTTTCTACGTCCCTGTTATGATGAACTTAAACCAAGATCTGCTTCTTAGTTTAGTTTGATATAGATCCATATACAGGTTGTATTCCGTAATTAACTGATACTTTTTAATATTTTTGTTTTTAATTTTCATTTGTATTTTTAGTCGGAAAAAATGTATCTTAACAATGAAGTAAACTGATCATTTCTAAATCATATTTGCATATTTTGTTCCCTTTAAACATTATGGTAGTACTAGCGGATAACCTGTAAGAGTTGCTGTACATAATCGATAACTAAGAACTTGTAGAATAATCAAAAGGGAGTGGATAACCTATAAAAGAGAAATAAAAATTAACGCAAGTTGCACAATTCATAATTACAGTAGAACCCCGATTATCCGTGCTCCATGGGACCGAATGAGGCACGGATAATCCGAATATTTATTTCTTACGTAGGTATGTATACATAAATGTACTATGTATGTACATACTAAAAAGATAGAAAAAAATTGATCTCTAAGTTCAAACTAACTTTTAAATTGCATAAAAAGATAACAAAATCCTACATAAGTACCTACTTTTACACTAAATAAGCACGTAGGTATGTACTGGCGATTTCAATATTGCGTATTGAGAGATTTACGGTAACATTATTTTGATCATAAAGCTTCTAAAATGGAATTTCAATAATGGGATATCATGGCACGGATAATCCGCACCCCGGATAATCGGGTTCTACTGTACTTCGAAAAAAGTAGAAGACAAGTGTAATGCCATGTACAATACACAAAAAATTAGCTCGTTTAGCAAATTTCAGTGACTCTCGAGCACCAGAAAGTTAGGAGTTTTAATTTCTTGCAAAGCATATTTAATTTTTTTGTATAAAAAGCTCAACACTGAAATCATTAGGTCAAACTCGTTGGGAGTGCTCGAGAAGAACCACAAAGTATAAATTTAGACTGGACAGCTGTATTCATTTTCCGAGGATGCCACAAAGCTAAATGTTTACTTAAGCAGCTAAATCAAATTGAAACAGCATTTATCTCTAGCTCTTGAGGTGCCATATTCCAGCAGTTTGCGAAAACTATGGAAAAGCTACAAGCAGAAGATGCGGATGTCTATGCTGCTAAGAAACTTTATGAATTGAGCAAAAAATGGTTTCTTGATAAATCAAACTCTGATCCGAGCAGCGATGGTAATTTATTTTATTATGAAGAGAAGGAACCAGAGAAAATAAACGTCAATGAAAAAAGCTCAAGTCAATTTTTTTGTTGTGATTAGATACATTAAAGGAGGATTTGGAAAAAAGATTTATCTTTGTACACAAAGCTTTTGAAAACATTTTTAAATACTTAAAAAAAAGCATTTAAATACTTTAAAAGTAGATATTTTAAAAAATTTTTAAAAGTATTTGAATAAGATTTTTAAGTACTTAAAAAAGGATTTAAATACTTAAAAGAATTTAAAAAATACTTAAAAGAATTTAAATATGTACTTTAAAAATAAGTATTAAAATAAAATTTTTAAATATTACTTTAAAAGTATTTCAATAATAATTTTAAGTATTCTTAAAAAAGGGTATAAATGCTTGTATTTAAATGAGATCTTAAGGATTTAAATACTTTTAAAGTATTTAAATGGAATTTTAAAAGTAGTTAAATACCAAGGAGTATATAATAAGAAGAGGCGCAATCCTTAGATTTTAAGTGTAATCGAGAAAGTTCCCCGGCCGGTAGGATATTTTCGTCGGCCCCTCTATACATCAGGGAACCGAACTAACCATAATCTAAGTAAAGAACCAATTACAGATAACATCAACGATTTCTTTCAATTGTTAAGCGGCATTGTTGTCAACTCTCAGCTGTACCTTTCACTCAACGACTGTACTTCTTTAATCTTTTGTTTAAAATACAATACAAATACGATAAACGTAATCTTTGCTGATACCAAAGAGAAATTATATACTCCTTGCTGATACCAAGGAGTTACTTGCTAATACTTATTTTAAATTTTTAAATGACTCATATTAGCACCTGCACATAAAACGAAAGTCGTATTTACAAGTACGTTTTCTTTTTGCGTAGAATTGAAAATATTCATATTTATTGAAAAAATACATAATATACTCTTTGTTTAAATATGCACTTATCAATTTAAGAAACCGTGTCTGGCTTCTGGCATTAGTTTTCTTCAAGTAGTAGTTGATTACGTTGTGTACGCTCCTTGTTTTATTAACCAATTTTCGCTGTTTTAGTGCCGTTATTTATTTGTTATTGACTTCATATTGTTGTTGTTATTGGTTTGTTATTGTTGTTCTTTTGACTGTTATTGTTGGTATTTTTCCAAGATTTTAATTCAATTAACCAATCATGGCACCTTCCTCAATCCGTTGTGCTTATGTGCAGTGTTCTTTCACACGTAAAAACAGAAGAGACATAAGTTTCTTTAGGTTTCCATTAGAAAAACGTTTAATTGAAAAATGGTTAATCAATTGCGGTAATATAAATTTATTTGATCTATCTCCCGCGCAGTTATACGAAAAACGCGTATGCGCTTCGCATTTTACTGATAAACATTTTACGAACTCTTTGAAAAATAAATTAATAAAAGGTGCTGTGCCCTTACATTATAATACGAAAGAAAATGCAGATAAAACATTGAATATTTCTACCGAAACACTAAAGTTAAAAAGGGAAGTACAACTTCCAAAAGTGTATAAACGATTGAGAGTAGAGGAAGATCCGGGACCAAGTGCTGCATTGCCCTTACCAGAAATTAATGATGATAGTGCATCCGAGTTAAATAATTCACCAAACTTACTACAGGTAATAAACTACATAATTCTTTCAACGTTAAAATAATTGTTTAATACTTTTCGTACATTCGTTATTTCCTTGTTTTTCTCCTTAATGTAAGAGGTACAGATTTAGTTAAATAGAATGAAATATTTTTATTTTAAGTAGAGCCGTTCGATACGATTTAAAGTGAAATTCGGATTAGTGCCAAAAGCAGTCAACTATACAAATTCAGTGTCAAACGGAATAACATTGTATACTGTGTTCATAATGTATGAAACCGACTTAATATTTCCTAAAGCACTAGTCGGATCAATAAGAAATTTGAATGTATAGGAAGTAAAATCTTATAATTTACGTTGATTTAAAGGTAATGATACAATGAGGTCTAATTGTATCATGTCATGTTAAATACAACGTGCACGTTATGTGAACTTCACGTTATTTTGTCCCTTTGGTAAGATCTATGAGCACAGAGGGCACGTTAAGGTAAAGTGTCACGTTATCGCTTTACCTTAACGTGTCCTCTGTGCTGATACATTTTACCAAAGGGACAAAATTACGTGGGTGCTTGTTATGAGAACTTCACGTTATTTTGTCCCTTTGGTAAGATGTTTCAGCACAGAGGGCACGTTAAGGTAAAGCCATAACGTGACACTTTACCTTAACGTGCCCTCTGTACTGGTACATCTTACCAAAGGGACAAAATAACGTAATGTTCTCATAACATGCACGTAATATTTTATAATAATAATAATAATAATTTTATTCGTGCTTTGCTACAATTAGTGCATTCACTTGTCCTAAATTTATAACGGAAATATAATTAACATAAAATGACCTAAGAATAACATAGCGTCTTAACTTAATTAGACGTTAACATTACCTCTAGATCGGAGTTTAGGAATTCCTCGTACGAGTAATACACCTTGCTAATAAGATATTTTTTAACTTTATCTTTTAACATGACATGATACATATTAGGGCCCAATGTAGGTTGCGGTGACAAAATTTAAAGGTAATAATACTATGTAACAATTGGTTGATGTTCAATAACCAAGGCAACAAATCATTGTTTTTTCCTTACTAGTAAGGAATAGTTATTTGCATTACAAGCTACGAAAGTGTACTTTTCATTGCGAGGTGTAGCGGAGCCGAGGCTATTTAAATCACCGAGCACCTGAAAGGGTTTTCGCAGCGTGTTATGCATTACGTTTTTCATTCTCACCGTGTTTTTAAATTTCAAATATAAAACTTATAATAAAAAGTAGAGTAAAAAGTAGTAAGTATAGGTGGCTTCGTGCCTTATAATGTAAATAGGTATTGTTGATAAAACTTTCACATGTTTATCTATCACACTTTTCAAGATGCAGCCCCAACTTCATTCTAAAGCTTACTTTTTTCTGCATTTTATAATTAATTGCATTAGTGGACGTAATGGGTAACATTTCACTGGAATTGTTATTATTTTTCTAGCAATAAACTACATTTCCTCGGTTCTTTTCAATGTTATATTGGCAATTACCCAAGTGCATTAACGAATCAAATTAATTCAGAGTGTTACTTGTAATATGTTACGTCAATAATTATATTACATTTTTCTATATGTAGAGAATATGGTTGTTTCCAAAAATATATCGCATGCTATACGTATAAAAAGTAATGAAGGTGGCACGTGAGTATGATAAGTACAGATTCTTTTTTATATCTTGTTGTATTATTAATTGTTGTGTTGTGTGTGTTATTGTATTATTTAAAATTTCTATCGAAATCAAGGAAAACTTTTTTGTCATTAATCTAGTCATATAATAGGCCGTTATGTGCCAGTTGATATTTCAATTTGTAACAATGACAATTCCATTTTGGTTGCGTATGCTAACCGCTGTAAAATGTGTACCTTTGGTATCTGAACAAGTTTTTAAAATATCTTTAATTATACATTTTACAATTTTTATTCTTTAAGATTTCTATTATTCCGTGTAAAAAAAATCGTTCATAAAATATATCGGTGTTGGGGCACTGAATTCGATTAGTTTGCTTTTGGCACTGTTAGTATTTGCTACCTCACCGTATAATTCTAATATGTATAAAGTTCATTATAATACTGTTGTAAAAAAAAGAATTGAAAATTCTATAAGTAATTGTTTTGTGTAGGCTATGCTCGATATGGAACCGGCCATAAAAGAAAATAAGCAAAAGTGTTACCCAACTGCCTACAAACACCGAATACATGCGCTTAAGAAAAATATTGCTACAAAAAACACTACAATTTGTAGGCAAAGAAAAATGTTAACAAAGTTAGCCAATTTTGATATAATCACCGTCTTGCCAAAGAGTGTCAAGGTATTTATTAATATGCAGTTATTTCACAAGAGAAGACATCGTTGGACCAAAGATGAAAAGGATTTGGCATTGAGCATGTGGTATAAATCTCCGTCTCTTTATCTTTTTTTAAAAGAAAAGCTTAAGTTCACTTTGCCGGCTAAATCCACAATAGAATCTTGGTTGAAGGTAACTCAGTTGAGTACTGGTACCAACACAATATTGCTAAAAAAATTAACAAGTAAAGTTCAATGCATGTCCGAAGATGAAAAACAATGTGTTCTCTTATTTGACGAAATGAGTATTAAGAAGGGATTGGCATATAACGCTAAAATGGACTACATCGAGGGATTCCAAGACTTAGGAAATTTGGGAAGACACAATAGTGTTGCAACTCAGGCATTAGTTTTTATGGCAAGAGGTCTAATTCACAACTGGAAAGTACCAATCAGTTATTATTTCTCCGCCGTTACGGTTACATCTCAATATTTAAAGAAGATCATTTTAGAAAATATTGAGGCTTTGGAAAAGATAGGACTAAAAGTTCGTTTAATAACTTGTGACCAAGCAGCGACTAATAGGTCTGCACTTTTCAACTTGGGCGTTACGGAAGAAAAACCATATTTTCTTTGGAATCATCTAAAAATATATGCAATGTATGACGTTCCACACTTAATTAAGAGTGTAAGAAATAACTTAATAACGAAAAATATTTGCATAGGTAATAAAACTATTTCTTGGATAGACATTGAAGAGGCATATAAGATAGATAAGTCATCAAACAATGCTAGAGCGGCTATTAAAATCACGGATGCGCACATCTATCCCAATAGCTTCCAGAAGATGCGTGTGAAGTACGCCACCCAAATATTTTCAAAGACTATGAGTGCTACCATAAACACGTGCGTAAATACCGGTCAATTAAAGAAAAATGCTGCTGATACTGCAGAATTTCTTTTGAAGATAAATAATATTTTTGATGCTCTTAACAGTCAAAGCTTGAATAGCCCTAATATATATCGTTGTGCTCTCTCAGTAAGACGGCCTCACGTGGAGAATTTTTTACGTACAGTTCCAGACTGGGTATTGTCATGGAAAACATATACAAGTAGTGGGAAAGAGAAAGAAGGAGTTTACTGTTTCAAAGGACTTGTACTTTCTATTCGTGCGGTATTGGAATTGTGGGAAAATCTTAAACTAGAAGGATATCAATTTCTATTGACAGCTAAACTCAATCAAGACCCCCTTGAAAATTTGTTTGCTACGATCAGACGAAAAGGCGGAAACTGTACAAACCCTACAGCAAAGTCTTTCAGACAAGTTTTGCAGTTACATATGCTAATTAAGCTTTTAACACCACCGGAGAGTGCGAATTGTGAGAACGACAATGAGATCAATATTAATTTTATTTTCGACGATCAACCGACAGGAGACATTAATGAGTGTGATGGTGTTCCTTCTGTGAATAAAAGCGATAAAGAACTATATTTTCCGTCTCTTGAAATTAATCAAGATGTACAAGTACATGCTGACATTAATGTCGAAAGATGTGCCATTGTTTATGTTGCAGGTTACGTGGTGCACAAAACCTTAAAACAGTTTAATTGTGCTGAATGTGCATCTGGCCTTTGTATGGGGGAAAATCTTCACATTGATAATGACTTACTCTTGATGGCGCGGGATTATGGTAACGATAATAGTATCAAGCAGGCCTTTTTTTGTGGGGGCACGCGGGGGCACGCAGTGCCCCCAAAGGAAATTTCGAAAATATCGAAAAATTGCCATAAAAACTGAAAAAATGAAAGAATTTGAAAAAAAAAATGAAGAAAAAATCAGTTTTAGTAACCTTTACAAAAGCTACACAACGAATGCGGAAGAAATACACAGCAACCCATAGATCCAGAGACGATTTATTCTCAATTGGCAGCTTCTATGAAAGATCGTTTACTAGAATCGAGTGATAAAGATATCGTTCAAGCTTGTGATGTTCTCATACCGGAAAAATGGCCAAATGAAGTTGAAAAAAACATTACGTTTGGAGAAATAGAGATTCGTGCGTTTCATTTGAATGAACGAAATATTATCCGGGCGTTTCGCCAAAAAATTTAACTCCGCTCATCAATACTGTCCATACCATAGCAGCTTCAACGAGCGAATGCGAGAGAGGATTTTCGCAGATGAACTTGATAATGACTCCACAAAGAGCTTCTCTTTTAGTGAAAACAGTTTCATCGCTATTGGTAAAGTTCGTAAATACGATCAGATTTATGATGAAGAGATAGACTGCTTTAAAATGTATGTACCTACCTTAGGCTAAGTATATTGACAACGAAAGTTACTTTTTTATATTGTTACTCACCTAAATATAAGTTCACGTTTTATTTCCAAAGAGATTATGTTTTTAAACAATACAGAAATAACAGTGGCAAGGGGGCGGGGGAGGGGGTACAAAAAATTATGGACAACTTTCGAGAATTAGCGTGCCCCCAAAAAAGAAGTGACAAAAAAAGGCCTGGTATCAAGTACCTAAAAACACCAACACCCGCAGTTGTTAACATAGTGACCTATTTATTACAAATATTCTGTGAATATTTTGAAAACAATAAAACCTGTTTTAGTTTTAAACAGAGCCTAAACTTACTCTGTGTGCAAAAAATAAAAGAAAGTGGTGAATGGTTACATGATAATGATAAATGTTATGAACATAAGGTATACTTAATAAAACATTTACTTTATTGTAAATTGCTTAAAACATTAAAAGTGTTTTCACAAAATTTAAGAACAGCTGGGTTAACGAAAAATAAAAAAATTATGCATTTAAGCAATTTATAGAAATTGTAATTTAGATACATAACATACCTATTTATAATAGCCATACAAATTGGACTAGTGTATGTAGTGCGACCTCAATTTCTAGCGAATGCCAAATCTGTGAATCAAAGTAAAGCCTAATCAGGGCTCATTTTAGATGGGGTAGGGACCAGAATCTATCAATTTTTACAGTGCTCGATGAGAATAGTAATCAAAAGTTCAATTTTTTGTAATAATTATAGTATATAATCAAAAAATACAATGTAGGTATGCACCATATGCACCAAGTTTGAAGTTGATTTCGATATGCAATTTGCTTGTTACATTACATATCGATTACATAGTTTCTTATTGAACAATTTTAATTAATGGACAATTAGTATATGACGTGTACTGATAATGAAGTTGTAATGAAAGGGAAATTCAATCTATTATTTTCATTGTGTTTAAAAATTAATTGCGGCGGAAAAAAAGTTAATGAGAACCCGCGAATAAACCTGCTCGTACAAACAGAACTACATGTTATCAGACGAATATGCATAAACTAGTTTTTGTATACAGCCTGTTTCAGAGTAAGCGCCTTATTTTTTTTAGCCTAAAAACATTCTTTTACGATAATATTTCATTTTTCTTAAAAATTCATTTGTTTCCCTATCAAAAAACAAGCTAACATTTTAATCTAGTAGTGCATGAATGTTTTACACACGATGTTATTTTTGCTCAAATATCAAATTTAGTAGCAGTAGATCCTTCGATCTATTGGCACCATTCGACGACCAACGTTTCCATTTATGTATTGAAAAAGAAGGAAAACATGTCGAGAATTTTTTGTAAATAGCTACTTACCTAATTTTTATTTTACGTAAATTTTTAATTTTGAGTTTTAAAAAGTAGATGTTTATTACAAAATAAAGTTTAATATTGTTTGTTTTGTGTCTACCGTTACTTGATATTTGGACAAAAATAGCATCGAGTGTCAACATTCATGCAGTACTAGATTAAAATGTCAGTTTGCTTTTTGATAGGGAAAGAAATGAATTTTTAAGAAAAACGAAATATTATCGTAAAAAGAATATTTTTAGGATCCCAATAATACAAAAAAATTGTATCATTCCCTTAAAAAAAATTGAAAGTCGCCATTTTGAAATAATTCGTCCAATTAAAGATCTAATATCACCGTCCTGTAGCGAATGCCCTGAAACATATTACTGTAGTAGTACCTACTCGCATAGTGTAGCCAAAAGAAATTAAGGCGCTTACTCCGAAACAGGCTGTGTAATTATGTTGTTCATTTTAAACACTTTTCTTGTGTATTGTGTTTGTATTGAATTACCTTTTACTTCTACCCTACCTGAACTGTTTTTAATTAAACTTTTGCAAAGGTTATTATTATACCTACTTCGTATTGTCTATATATATTTTGTTAATTTCTAGAAATAGTTTCATTGTTTTAATAAATAGTGCAGGAATTGTTTTTTATTTGTTACCTATTTCTATTTTTCAATAGTGATGTGCTTGTACAAACTTATTTAATAAACGCGGCTTCGCGCGCACTTGCGATCTCAAGTTGGTTATTTTACTGAATTCTAACCGTTTTGAAGGTTAACCTTTTACTTTATGTTCACAACATAAGATAAAAAGGACTTTATTTAACATCATTTCCAAAAGCCCTAATATTAATTTAAGAACGTTTAATTTTTTTAAGGTATTTTGAATTTGAGAGCCCTTTAGATTTTAAAAAGTTATAGAATATGCCCCTAAGAGGTAAAAACAAGTATAATCCGCTGTTTACGTTACAACCAAAGTGTTAAATAAGTTCGTTAGTAGATATTTAGTTTGTTTTTGGGCCCTTTAAATAAGGAGACTTTGTCGTTTTTGTCGCGGTAACCACTTTTGCATACAGGTGCAAAACAATACCTTCGAACCATTGCAGTTCAGTTAAATAAAATTAAACCCTTAATTAGGTACTTGATAAAAATGTATCACGTCGATAATGATAAAGCAAAATGCATTTGCGTTCATTTCGCGGGAAGCTAGTTGTCCGTCTTTAAAGCTAGGTAGAGGTAAATTGAAATGTAAAGAACCTGTCACGTGATCTTTACTCTATAAGAAACTAATAAATATGTAGCTGTACAACTTAAAATATCATTAAAAATTGTACAAACATAAAGATTGAATAGTTCTAAATGCAATTAAGTGCAATTGGACCTTTGAGCGGAAATAATAAGCTGCCTATTTCAATTTTCATTCCTTGTAGAGATCACGTGACAGGTTCTTTACATTTCAATCGACCTCTACCTCTCCGTTACACATTGAGGAGACTCGTGGATGATTTTCACGCAGCGAAGCTACAATAAAGTCGATGCACCTATTAATTCTACTCTATACACCGTGAACAGGAACAACTTTATTATGTAGGTAGATTACAATAACGTGTGTGTCATTCCGTATTACTGTGGGAAATAAATTATTTTTATATAACCGTAATTTAAGCTTTTTATTGCTTTTCCAGTAAGCAGGACAATCACAATATTATATGTTTAATACGTGTAATAAAGTAAACACGAGGTGCTAGTAAGGTAATATGCACTTAAATTGTACAAATACGTCATGTTTCATTAGTTAGTTGAATGAAATAAATTACAAGTATCGCAGAAAGCATATTCGGCAACATAGCAACAATGAAGCACCCAGTACGTAAACCAAATCTTGTTTTCAACTACTTGCTAAAGGAAACTATTGTCCGTTACCACTCGTTTATGATTTATTAGACAAAATTCGATTAGGCAACCCGACATACGCCTATTACAGAAAATCCTATACCGTTGTGTCTCTTCTTATTATATTCTCTTTGTAAATACTATAAAAAGTAGGTATTTAAACATTAAATATTATGCAATGTAGGTATTTGTACTCACAACTTCAAATTCTAATTTTAAACAAGTATTTACAAGCACAAATACTATCCAATTGTGTCTTCGGTTAGTGTCAACTGAGAGTGCATGCAGCAACTAATTCAAAATCATAAGTTAGTATCATTCATTTACGAATACTTTGATATAAAGTTGCATTTTTATAAAGGTGCGTGTACATCATAGACATTTTACATAGCTACACTGCCGTGTTAATTCAAAGGGGCGTATCTACAATAACATAGCAACTGAGAAAATTGACTTTTAATATTTTCTGTTATGCCATCAAATCATTTATGCTTAGAGGAATTTTAATTTTATACTATTGAATATAATACTGGCAGCAAGTACTGTGAGTACACAGTGTACAGATACAACCTTTTCAAATAACAAAATCATATACGCCTTTTTTTAATCTAACAACGGCGGCTAATTTGTAGATACAAATTTCTTTAAAAGCGAGTTTTCGCCTATATAACATTGAGATACGCAATCTCTTCTTAACACATACATAGCACTTTTAAAAAGGATTCTAAAAATGCGTCTAACTCAATTTCTGTCGAATTTGCAGATACGCCCCTTAGAATTAACACGGCAGTACAATTGTTGTCAAACAATAGCAACTAGGAAAAATGTCTGTAAACGCACCTTCATAAAAATGCATTGAACTGTACGCTATACGCAACTGAAAAGGAAACGCGCATAAGTAACACTGAAGCCAAACGAATGGGTATCTATATCTTTTTCTTTTACACGCAACGTCATACAAACGATGCATAAAATGCAGGTGACAGATAACAAAAATATATTGCAGCAGTTCTCTCTCTCTCCTCTGCTCTACTACCGCAACAAGCTAGAAGGCGACAGAAGTACCCATTCCACATCTGCCTTTGTCAGCCTTCAACGCCTACAATGCATTGAAATAGCCCGTTTTCCTTCCAGTTGCTTATAGCGTACAGTTCAAGGTAAAAATATAACTTTATATCAAATGTTTTATTTTATGTTACAAACCTACTGCGACAGATCCAGGTAAATGATCAACTGAGCAGGTGATCACTTCCACTACATGATAACAAATTGTTACGAAACAGATTACTGTTACTTTTTCTCTGTAATTACAAAAAAAAATGATTGAGACATACTATTCTTTCATAAGACAGCTGTTTCACAAACTCTAAGAAGTCATTGCATGTGTGTAGAGAAATAGCTTTTTTCTTACTATTTTAGAAAATAACACCCATATGTTTTAAGACCTTAGAGGTGTTCACTATTTATAGGAAAGTATAAACAACTGGTATGTGTTTTAAATACCTTAATTTCCATCAAAACAAATTACCATCAATTCCAAAATTGCCCTTCTCTTTTCCCAATTCCCTTAGCAGTTGGTTTAATTAATTGAAATTCAATGAAAGGAACAACAATTACTTTATATTTCTTCAACATATACTGTTTATACACTACTATTAATTTTTTTGAATGAGTATCTATTTAATGATGACCATGCCCGTGCCCATCGTCCTTAGAACCAAATAACTTGGATCCAATAATAGTAACTACAAAGGCAGCAAAACCGTATTTAAATCCACGCGAAAATGTGAGCAAAATCCGTTGCCCTTGCGTACCCCACATTCTTCGATCGTATCTCCATACTTCATTTCGAAGCCACGGATCGCATAAACCTCTTGCAGCTAATTTTTCTTGAACTTTTAGTAACTCGGGAGCATCTTCCACTCGATACGTTTTATAATCGGGTACTTTTACTTCATGATGGTGATGTCCTCCCATTATGAATTATAACCTAGAATTAAAACAAATATTATGTAACAATTGAATAATACACTACCTAATACATGTACTACCGTATAGTATATAACAAAATGTACTTACCTTTTGTTGTGTATTTATATATAAAAATTGTCGATATTTTGATATAAATTTCGCCAAAATAAATTAAAAATAGCTGTCAATTGTCAATTTTAGGCAAGGTTGCACTGATCGATTTTTATTCTGTGCAAAGATTAGCTCCCTAATCTTTGATTCTGTGGTTCAAGAATACGATGTTTGTACAGGGTACAGCGTAAAAAATGATTTGTAGTCACATTCTTCATTTTCAGATCGTCAAAGGTAGATACAATACAAAATAATTATATTTTCATTAAGAAACTCCAGAAGAAAATACAAACAGAATACAAAATAATATTTTCATTTAAGCTTCCACGAAGTATTTTATTTGTAACAATATTCATTTTTGGTTTATTCGTGTTTTTATTTTCAACGTACAACGTTTCAGAAAACACTCTTTCTCCTTTCTCAAGTAAACAATAATAATTAATAATTATAGACGTCACTACGTCAGTGGCGGATTAACCTTCATGGCGCCCTGAGGCACGCTCAAGCTCTTTTCTTTTTGCATGTTGTAGTTGACTTAAATCAGCCTTGTCAATAACACACCATTCGTTTTATAAAAATAATTTGACTCAGTAACCCTATTCGTTTTAATAGCTTTATTTAAGTTTTATATTAACCTGAAGCAGAAATGTCTTATGACGCAAGGCACTTCAATCACGTGATAATTGTGCTAACATCGAAGAGTGACGGCACAGACAACTAACCAGACCCGCCACCGTGTATTAAATTTTTGTCATGCCGTTTTAGTATAATTATCGTAATGAGATGTCGCTGTCATTTAGATTAGTAGCTTAGAAATAAGTTTTGAGTGCACTTAAAAATCACAAATTACATGGTATATTCAAAAATTACTTCTCATCAAGTTGCCCATACAGCTTAGTTTGCTTTTTTAAAAATATACATATAATAAACAATTATATCATATAACAGAACAATCACAATGGTGAATGACTTTTTAAATGTAGCTCATCATAGGTATGCAATTCAATATTACCTCTTCCCTTTTTAAATAAAACAAATTAACCTGCATTTTATATATTTAAATCAAATTTTTAGGTAGGCATTTGTGGGCTTGTAAAAAATAACATAACTTTATGAGAGTGCATGTACCTACCTATCTTAGAAAGGGAGATAAATATATATTTTTGTAATTGTCATTGCTATTTTACCACAGACAATAATTTGTCTCTGCCATTTACTTAATAGTTGCCTACTCAGCCAAAACGGCGATATCAAAAAAATATATCTGTGGGAGGTTAAATTTCACATTGTAGATTATTTTTTGACTACAAACAGTTTCTAAAAAAGAAAAAAAGTGATGTTTTAGAAATTTAGATTTCACATCATGTCACACCTCTGTTACAAATAAATAGGTAATTCATTAAATGTCCTTTATATCATATCTTATGTTACACTGTGAGATTCGTTAACAATACTTGAGATGTCTTCCAGTATTATTATTCCTTAATATTATAATATTTATAATTACATAATTCTCAAAAAAAACACAAAAAGGGATGAAAGTAAAAAATTCATCGTAGTGTGCTTTATTCGAAGTTGCAGATTAACGTAAACGTAAACACATACAACCTTAAAGGTTGTCTGTAGTGTGACGTAGTAAACAGAACAAATTGATAAAGTTTGCATAAAATTTTAAATTTAAAGAGATAGACCTAATTTACTGAATGACGGCGTATATTTTCACTTCTTATTACGCATTAAAGATACACAATTGAATGATCAGCATAAATAATAACGCTTCTCACAGGTGTGCTAAATGGCAGTAGAGGAATGATCTTTCATAGTTAAAAGGATCGTATCGCAAATTCGCAAACTGTATAATTAAATTATTATTATATCTTTTACATGACAAGACATTTCTTCTGTTTAGGTATGTACCACCCACGCAAATAACTGACCTAACTTTCTGTTGACCAAACAAATAAACAAGTTGTTGTTATTCAATTGGACAACTGTTTGCGCAACTGACCGTAGTGACATCTAGTTTAGTTGCGCAAAGCTGCGTTTTGTTCAACTCATAAGCGTGGCGGGTCTGGTTAGTTGTCTGTGGTGACGGCGAGAAATAGTTCAAAATGTATTATGGTTGAATAAATTTTCACTTTAATTCAAATATGTATTGTATTTCATGCAATCTTACAAATTACAATCTATAAATTACATAAAGACTCCGAATGGTTTAATGCAGTTCTTTTCGAGCTTTTAATTGGGAAAAATTGCTTCGCCCTACAAGTTGCCGCCCTAGACTCGAGCCTCACGAGCCTATTTTTTTTTAGTAGTGGTTAATCCGCCACTGATATACGTTGTCATTTTTATTTTATTGTTTACTTGAGAAAGGAGAAGAGTGTTCTCTGAAACGTTGTGTACGTTGAAAATAAAAAACAAGAATAGAATAAACCATAAATGAATATTGGTACAAATACAAAATAAGTATCAAGAGGTGCAAATTTTTATACAGTGTGAGTCATTTAGATTGGAAACTCACATGTAAAATCTGAATTTATTTACCGATTTTAACGAATTTTTTTTTTTAATGTCAAGTAATAAAACATCTACTTGGGGACAACATTTTATAGTTATTTTTGTATCTAGTGCGCGAAATGCCACTTTGGTGATCGAGAATTGATTTATTATATTTAACGAGGCGCAGCCGAGTTCAAAAAATAGTCGAGATCACCAAAGTATTTCGCGCACGAGATGCAAACAAAATTTTTTCTACAAACGTGAAAAAGTTAACAATTATTTTAACGTTAAAATACAAAACTCTCAACTAGTTTGCGTGCAATGCGCGAAGTAAGTACTTTATCAATAACATTTCTGAAATGTACACAGAGTTGTAATATTCTAATATCTAGCGCAGTTTCAGCCTTCTAGTCCTTATAGGACGAGAGATCAGTTACTGTTATTTTTGGACCCCCTGCAAACATTGTTCTGGGCGCCTACCCTTCCCTACACCATTGATTATAGGTATATAATCAATGTCTACCTACACAATATGAATCGGTAAACTCTATCAATTTTTATATAATTTTGTTCACTTGTTTACAATCTCATCCTTTTAAGGTTTGTTTAATTAATAACTTACATAACATGCCAAATATTTCCAAAATACATTTCTTTTAAAGATCATTTTTATTCAAACATTTTACCCAGTCTTACTAATATTAGGCCTATTCCAAAAACTGTGCTAAAACTATTAATAAAACAAGTAAAAAGAGTCATAACTCATATAGCTATACATTATTAAAACAAATTAAATATTGTATAGTATATGGTCTAAGCTAAGCCAATGAATAAATATTTATTCATTGGTCTAACCTATATTGTATAGTACTGTAGGTATTACTAACCTTAGTACTATTAAAGAAACTGTACCTAAGTAAAAATTATTTAACAAGAATCTAGTCATAAAAACCGATATTTTAGTATCACATCAAATTATGACTCAATAACGACTTTTTATTTTATATACCATACGAGACCAGAGACAAGAATACTAAGGATTAGTCAGGATGTGAATGTGACCTGTGACTCAACAGTCAATAGTCTTTCAAACATTCACCTCACCCCTACCCTGACTCGCTCCCGTTTCTTCAAATTAAAAAGGAAGAATATTTTACCATACAATACTATAAGTGAATTAGTAATATAACTATAAGAGCATTGTAATTTTAAGTTATTTTGAAATGTCGAACAGGCGTAACCTTTTTTCTTTCATAGCATGTGAGCCCCCGCATTGCAGGGTCTGCGGGTTAGGCAGTTACGCCACTGCGAGAGATACAGACCTACAAAGATTTGAAACAAGACGGAAAGTAGGTGATTACTCAAGTGAAGTTAATAAAAAGTGTGTAAAAATAGCGTAATATTTGAATCCAGATTGAGGTTTTAAAAGGAACACATACTCACTATAAATACTAGCATATCTGGTTTATCACCTTTATCCATTTTTTTTTTGTGTTTTACCATCATTTTACTTATAACATTCTCCAAACAGTGGAATTATTAAAATAAAAATAAACGTAGTAAGCTTTGATTTTGTCAAACTTCTGGAAAAGTTTATTAATTCATATTTTCAAAAACATTTGTGTTCATAATAAAATGTGACACCGCCGCTAACACACAGTATACTATACATATAAAGGTAAAAAGCTTACAGAAAGTAAATATGCATTACTGTTTTTGTAAAAATATATGAACACAAATAGTGCTTTATAACATTTCTTATTCAATAACATTCGCATGTAAGAAACATGTCACAACTATACACTACGATAAAAATCTCACATAAGCTATAGCACCTGCAATAACGACCTCTAATATAATAATCACAATGAGTATTAATTTGTTATATAAAACACCTCTGCTCATTTGTCGTAAAATCCTCTTGGAACTATGCAGTTGTTCATCCGCATTTGTAAGTCTATTTTTCGCCCTTAATAGTGTCTCTCGTTGGTCGTCTAACTCTGATAAAACTTCTGTTCCTATATTTTCTGTTTCGATTGCGATTTGTTCTGACCTAGCTATATGATCACCTGTTCTTACTAATATGGCCTTGCCCTCTAAAACGGTTTGTCGATTGTATGCATCCCAATCTACGTTCCTATCCATGTTTAACCATTAATTACAACTTTGGGATTATTTTAATTTTCACACTAATTATATTGTTCCAATTAAACAATATCTAAGGTGTGAAAAACTGAAATTAATGTTTCTTTATTAAGCAGAATATGTCACTTTTATTAACACAACTATTATAATTTGTTTATTTTTATATGTACTATAGCGACGTTGCCGTTGCCACGTTTTGTTGCAGTATGTACAGGGTGGTTCAAATTGGACGCTTTCTTATGGTAACACCATTTTTTATAAGAGATAGAAAAATGGACCAAGGTGTCTGGAGCTCAATTTTAATGAGAAAATCACTGGCGCAAACAGAATTCAGCTATCTTCCCTTTTACAAAGCATTAACATTTTTGATTGTCACTTAACAAAACTGACATCAAATTAGCATAGGTAATCGGAAAAACTTCTTTCGGCGATCATAGCGCCATCTGTCGCGAACTTCAAAAAATGTTTCAAAAAAAAGTTCCTATTTGTTAAAGCAGAATTCAAATCTGCATAATAAAATGGGGGGTACTATTTAAGATTACGAAGTTACCCCCCTCTCCACCCCCCGGGGGTGGGAGTGGGGACATCCTATTACTATCAAATAATAGAGTCTTAAAAAAATTTTTAGACGTATTTTTTCTTTTTTCAATGCGTTTTATATTTCGCGAGATATTTGGGCGGTACGGGTGGTCTAAAACACCCTGTATATTTAAGATTTTCTGGAATCTGGAATTTGAGAGGATACGTTTGCAACTTTAACACGTCATAATAGGTGTTTTCTTTTTGGACCGCTACAGGGTTAGTCAAAGTCACAATTATCACGTGATTGAAGTGTCTTGCGTCAAGCTGCGTCATCAGACATTTCTGCCTCAGGTTAATATAAAACTTAAATGAAGCTTTTAAAACGAATAGGGCTATTGAGAACTGAGTGAAATTATTTTTATAAAACGAATGGTGTGTTATGGACAGGGCTGACTTAAGTCAACCACAACGTGTAAAAAGAAAACACCTAATATTCGAATATTCGATTTTGTACAAAACACCCGAAATTCCTATCTATGGAAATATAGAACCATTTCTACTGCTCGATGAGGACATCACTAATTAGACTAGTTGCCACAATACCCCCCATCTTCTGTTAGGTACTATCATACGCAGTGGATTTTCTTTTGGGATCTGAATTACACGTTGAAATAAAGGGTTCCAGTGGTTTTATTTGCTTTAATAACGTTAAAACAATTGGCTATAGGAGTGTCTCATTTAACATCAGCTTATCTAGTATTTCAATTTTCTAATAAACATCTCACAGAAATTGCCTCCTCACCAAGTGGTAGTCACAAAGGACACAATCATAAGTGCTTCTAACTCTTTTTAATTTTCAAAATCTATTAAAGTTTTTTTCAGTCGACCGTTTATTTTTACTTGCCTAATTAAAGTATAAACATTATTTTTCCGCGGTTTTGATTGGTGTAGATGCCCTCAACATACCAATCGAGGTGTTTACACACAAAAATACTCTATTTTGCGAACTGCAACTGTCAAATGTTAAGACAAGTTTTTCAAAAATTTGTTTACCATCGACATAGATAAGCACCATCGAATAAATACTGTAACGCCCTTGCGTTAATTCCTAATTTCTATTTGAAATATTTCTAATTTCCTTTATTAATAACTAATACTTTTTAAATTTGCTACATTGTAGAGCTTGACCCGTTATCTTAGTCCTATGTAATTTAAACCTTCTGAAGTCTCTTTGTTCGCTACAAAGTATTACTGAACTCTCTTTATTCGCTACAAAGTTGCTACTATGTTGCACTATAGATCTATTCATTCCTCTTTGTCCTTTGTATTAATTCTGCTTATTCTGAACTTCTGCCTTTAGGGTCAGGAGCCCCTTTTCTTCACTTCATTTTCTTCAGTTAGCTGCTTGCTCTATTACCGGTCACTTCGTACTTTTTTTGTCTGTGTTCGAATATTACGCATTTCTGAAACTCGATTAAATCGGCTTTGGCGTATATTTCACCCTAGTTAGTGATTTTTCGAACCATCTGCTTGTCCGAAGATCATCTAATACGTATTTTTACGGCTATTTAACACATAAAAGAAAAGTGTACGTGAGTCCTTCTTAAAACGCTGGAATTTAATAATAATAATATTTAAGAGATTAGTTTTGGGTAAGGGTAAGTAAAACGTACTGTTCCCACGGTAGCCTTGGCGTGGAATTAAAAAATTAATCTTCGCTAACACTTCAGGAGCATCAACAACATCATTTACAATATTATATAGAAATGCTAGACTTGATCTTATGCGGCGATGCTGAAGAGATACCATATTCACACTTGTCAGCAGTGTTTGATGTTCACAATTCCTCTCTGGATAGAGTCCATAAATTTTAAAGTGCAGGAATTTACAAAATTTCCGCTGAACTGATTCAACTCTGTTGATATGTATATCATAAATGGGATACCATACCAGTGAAGCGTATTCTAACTTTGACCGTACTAGTGCAATTTAATTAATTATTTACCAGCGGTTTTACACCGATAGAACTAACTCAAATCTTCTACCATTTTCCTGCTTTCTGTGAAATTCCGACTTCGACGACGCTTCGTGGGAAATCAACCATTTCTTCAACCCCTCGATCGCCGTTCCGAAAATTCAGGGAATTCCATCTTTACTATATCTACCGTCGCTAAGTGAAAAACCAATTTCAGTTTTTCCCCGTGTTATTTATTTTACTCATAATTTGAGTAATAACTTTCAATTTATAAAACGTGAACTCTTTGTACTATAACTTTACTTACGTTATTTTTCTACCATTTTACTTAAAAGATCCTGTTTAAACATTAACCATTTTTTTTTTACTATTTAAAATTTGCTATATTTGCTCTTACTGTAACGTAATTTTACCTTTTTATTTCGTTTGCACTTCCTAAATGATTATAGTTTGTTTGCTAATTTAATTTGCTATTTGCTAAATATTAATTTGTTATCGAATTACCTTTAACTTCTTTTGACTTAACGTAACTATTTAAATTCGAACTTAATCTATATTTGGTATCCGATTTTTTGAATCACAGTACTCGTGTAATTACTCATTTCGGCTCGCTGTAATGCCCAGCGACCCTTGTTTTTATTTTGTTTAAGGACTTGGAAAACTGTGCACAGGAGTTCCATCATCCGACTCAACTTTAAAAAGAAAGGTAGGATTTTCAATTTAACCATCGATTACTGTCTATTGCATTTTTTAAAATCGCATCCCTATATCTAAATTTGTTTGTTTAATTTAACGTCATTCTACTTACAATTTTTGAATCCCTTAAAGGTAATTTAGATCCCGTATTTTGTGCTACTAAATTAAATATTTAATTTGCAAAAGTTAAGTAATTATTTCGTTATTTAATAACCATTTTTTTTGTAGTTATAAAAACCTGATTTTATTTTGTAATATTTTTTTTATTGGAATTATTCATTATAATCGCCTTAAATTTATTTACTTCTCTATTTATTGCTGAAACCACCCCGTTCTCTTTCAGATTTGACTTCGTTACTATTCTAACTGTTAATACCTTCGTAATTCGGATTAGCAGTCTTATTTTTCTCGAAGAATTACGTGGCGCCCTTTTCTTTACTTATTTTTCCCTATTTTACTACCCCAATTTCTCACTTTTTCGCTCATTATTGCTAACCTACGACCACCTGTCTACTAGCACTGAATTACCGCGGCCATTGCTCCATTTAATTTCGTTGCGACCCAATTCTTGTCGTAACAATACATGAAACGACAGTTCAGTAATCATTTATTCAAAAATGCACAAAAGAAAGGACCGATAGTTCAATTGACAGTATTTGTGTTTGTAATCATGTGATATCACCACCTCTTAGTACAAATAAAGGCTGGTTGCAATGACTATGTTTCATCAACAATTAAATAAATCAAATCAAATAAATACTATACTATTTTTTATCTGTGTTATTATCTAGATTATTATTTATTATCTGTTATATCATCAAAGCACTTAAGTGCACTAAATCCAAGGATGTATATGGTATTAGTATGAAGGTTATTAAAATGAATATTAGCTGGTTTGTGAATCCCCTAACGAAACTTGTCAACCTGTCTCTTCGCACGGGTGTTTTCCCAAACGCGTTAAAACGTGCTATAGTTACGCCACTGTACAAGAAAGGTGATCACAACAAGCCCGAAAACTATCGAGCTATTTCTATTCTACCAACGTTCTCTAAAGTCTTTGAGATGGTTCTATATAGGCAGGTCTCAAAACACTTGGAAGAGAATCACTTGCTTTTTGCCAACCAGTTTGGTTTTAGGAAAAACAGGAGCACTGCCCATGCGGCCATTCATTTTGTCAATTATTCTTTGAGGTGTTTCGAACAAGGTGAGCACTGCATGGCAATTTTCATTGACTTAACTCGTGCGTTCGACAGTGTGGTACACGAGTTACTAGTGTTGAAGCTGCAAGTGTTATACAATTTTGATGCAACTAGTCTAGCACTAATTAAATCATACCTATGCGGAAGAAAGCAAGCGGTTAGGGTTAATGGAAATACATCGCACTTTCTCGAAATTCAGAGAGGCGTGCCGCAAGGTTCCATTTTGGGACCACTTTTATTTTTAATATTCATCAACGATTTTTCGTTCCACCAAAAAGCTGCTGTTACTTGTCTTCAGTATATGCGGATGACACAACTTTGTTTGTATCAAACCAGAATTTAGATAAGGTTTATGAAGAGGCTCGTAGAGCATTACAATTAGCCCAGAACTGGAGTGCGACAAATGAACTAACACTAAACTCTAGTAAAACAGTTCAAATGTTGATCACCCTTAAACTAAACGATTTTGATAATCCGTGCTACGCAAATTTTTTAGGTGTTAACATTGATCCGAAATTGACGTTTAAGGAGCATGTGGTCAAAGTATCAAACACAATCTCTGGTAATATTTTCCTTTTACGGCGTTTATCGGCGAACGTTTCTGATCATATTCTTCGTATGGTCTACTTAGCAGTGATTCAGACTCACTTATTTTATTGTCATATTGTTTGGGGTAATTGTGCAAGTGCAACACGAATATTCTCTCTCCAACGTCGAGCCATTAGAATCTTAGGTAATCTGCCTTATAGAGAAGATTGCAAAAATGTGTTTAGTAGCTTTAGGTTACTAACGTTGCCGTGTATATTTATAATGCACTGTATTTTATATGCTAAGATTCATGCCCCAGAACTAAGCTTAAGATCGGATGTACATAGTTATAATACAAGAAATTGTAGCAACCTAGATTTAAGGCACTACAGATTGGAAAAGATCCACAGGAGTTTTGGTAATATTTCGTTTGTACTCTTTAATCTGCTGCCTGGTGAGGTCAGGGATTTGCCATATAATTTACTAAAAAATAGGTTGAAAAATTTCCTCATTGAAGGTGCGTTTTATAGTATAAGCGAATTCAAATCTGGTAATTTAACTTTAATTTAACCGTATTGTAGTTTTTCTTTTGTAATTTCTTTTGACGTCTGTAAATGTTTTTTTTTGGCATGCTTAACAGGAATAAATATTATTATTATTATTATTATTATTATATTATCTATATAAGCTGTGTATTGTTTATCTATTATCTGCATCGAGATAATTATTTGAAAAAAAAACTTTTATATCTAGATAATTATTTAAAAATTATCTGTTTACAGCACTACGTCATAATCACATCAAGTACTTTCTGATTCCATATTTTGTTTGGATATATTTTCAAGATTTTTGTCACCGACCGAACGGGCGGCATTATCTGCATGTAGTAAGGTAGTTGAATCTATTGTAAAATAAATTTTTGAAAGTCATTAACTTATATGAGGAACAGAAGTGGGCCAAGATGCTCCTTTGAGAAACTCCATTTTCCATGATGACTTTTTATGGAGCAGTTAGGTAGTACTATTCATACATAATATACACACATCACCTGCTTGTTAGACACGATTTTACTCATTTCTCCCCTATGTAGCTTCTAATGACCGTGACCGCTATTTTTGTAATAAAATATTCGCGTAACTGTAGGAGATTACTAAAACAAGTATGGGCGCCGGGGGAGGGAATATCTGAGGGGTGGGGAGAAGTAGTGGTTTGCCCGGTTTACAAAGAGGAAGATAGGAAAGAAGTTAGAAACTACAGGGGGATAAGCATAACCAATGAGGAATATAAATTGTACGTCAATTATGCTGCAGGGACGGCTGGAGACGGACATGGAGGAGAAGGACACAATTGGGGAGTGACAAGCAGGATTTACAAAGGGAAGGAGCCATCGATAATGTGTATATAGTTATAGACAAATAGTGAATAAGAAATTGGATAGGAAGTGGGGTAAGGTACATACGCGCTCTCGTTAGATGTAAAAAAAGCCATCGATAAGGTGTGTGGAAAGAAATTATAGGAGATAATGAGAGATAAAGGAATTAGTGAAGAGAACGGAAGGGTTGTACAAATGTGATGAAGTGTAAAGGGAAAGTGTGCAGTATTTGAGACGATGAGTGGACTAAGTCACTAAGACAGGGGTGATATGGGGTCCGGGGGAGAGATTTTTCGGAAATATGAGGAGGGGATGACTTTTTGTTAGATTGGAAAAAAGTGTAATGATGTATGAGGTCGAGTGAGTGGGAGGTGTTGGAAAGAGTGCAGGTGAGGTACTGGAAAAGTGGGAGCTGGGTGTGTGAAGAGAAATTCCCGGGTATGTGATGATAGAGGAGGTGAAGGAAGAGAAGCTGAAATACAGTTGGCGAAGCTAGCGATGAGATACAAGGAAGGCTTAGACAGGGTCGTCTTTACCAGGGGGTGCAAAGGGGTACTGGACACCCGGGCGCAAGGTGACCACTATATAACTACTATCTTGTATTGAAGTCGCAAATTAAAAAATAATATATTATTTACATACCGGACCTACGATAGCATACACGGACTAGGCAATTTATTTGGGTTTTAAAGTTAACAATCTATTTAAATAATTCTGGATAATGTCTGTGTTTCCTAACCTTTCAACATCTTTACGCATATATTTAACACTTCCTGTAACAGTAGCAGAAGGCGAAAGATCTTTTTCCAAATTGAAATTAATCAAAAACTATCTACGGTCAACCATGACCCAAGATAGATTGACAAATTTGGCCATTATAAGCAAAGATGCAACAGATGATGATAAAATAGATGACATAATTAAAATGTTTGCCAATTCAAAAGCCCGTAAGATTATTGAGTTTGACGTTTAATTTGAAAATTAACAAAAAATGTTAATAAATTTTAATTTCATGCTTTTTTAATGTCTTATGCTTTTTGTATAATGAATTTTAATTTTAAGTAAGTATATACTTTTTTATAATGTGTTGTTGTACATTTTGTATATTGAATCTTCCGTATGAGTAAATCAAATAAAACAGTTCATTACTTTTTTTCTTGATCAGGGGGCGCAGGCTGATTTTGGCACCCCGGCGCCATTTGTGCTTGAGACGGCCCTGAGCTTAGAGAGGGGGAGAGGAGGTTTGCTGTTGCAATGCTGTTGGAAAGAAGTGAAAGGGGAAAGAATAAAGTATGGGCAGGAAGACAGGAGGAAGGATTATGAAGGGGGGTAGGGGTTATGCGACGTTAGAAGTACAAAGGAGAAGGGAGAGTGGGGGGGGGGGGGAGATAACACGAGGGAAGATATACATATCATAAGAAGGGACAGGGATGTTCAGATCCAAGAAAGAAGGGGAAAATCAAAGAAGGGAAATGTAGTGGGAGGTATGAGGAGATTTTAGGGGAGGGTATGACTGGGTACTTGAGGAGTGTTAAAAATCATCCCTAAAACCTTTACGTTTTTCAGACATAATGATTGCTTAGAAAAATAATTAGGATTCTTTGTTATTCCAAAACCTTTCAATTCAGATTGTTATGTAGCTAAGATTAAAATGTTTGACATCTTAAAATTTCAACTTCTAATTAGGATAAATTATTACACAAGTCAACACGAATTATGAACCTGGGTTCTGTATGTCTGATTTTGATTTCTTATGCCTAACTAATCACTAATGATAGAAAGACTAGTTTTACCTTCAAAAGTTTCCTTTGGGAGCTACCAGAATGAGACTTCAAATTGTAAGGAAATTCTCTATCTTTATAATTTATAAATGATTACCGTAACTGTATTTATGTATTATATTATTGGCAGTCTGCAAGGGCGCCGCCAGGGGGGGGGCAGCCCCCCCCCCCCCGGGAAAAAGAAAAAAGTAAAAGTTATTAAAAATAATTTTTTTAAAAAATCTTGAAAAAACACCAGAGCCACGATCCCCCAATACTACTTGCCCTCCCCTGGGAAAATTGTCTGGCGGCGCCTTTGGTAGTCTGTGTGAGTACGAACTCATCATGTTCACATTGATAACGTTGCTCAAAGTTCATTACATCTTGGTGAAAACGTTCCCCTTGCCCTTCTGATTATGTCCGCAAGCTTTCTTTAAATTTGTTCAAGTGAGCATGCAACATGTGTACCTACCTTAAAGGACATTCTGCAACCCATGAGTTTGTAGTTCTCAATCTCAAGCATAGTGGAAATAAGCTCTTGGTAATTCTCATTCTCATCTCTATTATTTCTGAGAAACGCCTGGATCACGTGCGTGTTTTTCCGTTCGTGGTATTGATGAGTACCCACCTACTTGTGGAAATTCTTCATCGTTCATTATTTTCTTTATTTGTGGACCGACGAAAATACTTACTAGCTTTAATTTTAGCTTCTGACAATTTAGGGAAAAAATTCTTTAAATATTGAAAAGCTTCAGAATCACAATCGGGTTCACTCTTGAGATTGTGTTTTCCTATCTAGAACTCCGTCCCCTTAGGCTGGTATCAAAGGTAAAAACATAACATTTTCATTAAATAACAGAGTAAAAAAATTGTTTTGTTGTTGACTTGTGTTATATTCGTGCATGATAGTGGTTATAGTGTAATATTAATTTATTAATTTGTTTACATGCAATAAAATAAATTACTATGGTGGGGATCCGGAATATTTCAGTGTATTACTGTGCTCAAGGTTTCTCAAAATGAAAAAGACTTTTTTAAAGTACAGTATTCAAAAATCAAAAGTCCTCTGTATATTACAAGATTTTCCCATAGGTACCGTCTCTTCTACTACTAAACTAAGTAGTCGTTCAACAACACTTTCCATGCATATTTGTGTTGGTCGGTTAATCCGATTTTAATTATGTATTTTTAATTTAGATGGAGTTATGGAAATAGCCGGTTTTATTTGTTTATGGCGCCTTTGAACTCAAGGTAACATTTTTTATAGCGAATTTGCAGTCTTATTTACAAACCGGCAACAACGTTAAAAACGGGATATACTCATTCATGATATCCATCTCTCTCAATTTTAAGTCACAATGAACGTTCACCGAAATATAAATCATAATTTAGTAAGTGGGAGTGAGACGAAAGCTGTATGTGCATCGTAGTTGTGGATGTCATTGTACGTTTGCGAACAGGTTTTTGGTTGGTGCGCTTATTTTTGTTTTCAATTAAATCGGTAGCGTTTGCAACTACAAGTAGTCGGCGTTTATTGTGCGACTTTTAAATTAATAATTAAAATATAAGATTTTTATAATAATATTGTAGTTCGGTACTTCCAAAATTATTTCTACGAGTGAATTATGATATTATTTTCAATAAAACGAAAGCGAACTTTAATACTTTTATAAAAATGTTCATAAAAAATTTGTAGATAATATTTTTTTCGTATTTAATGGAATCTAATACAATGTTAAAATTATTATTATACCTAAGTTTAACTTGTATTCGTGGTGAAATATTGCAACCCAATTCACCCAACCTCTTCAGTAAGGGTACGTATAATTTCACGCTAACTTTATTTCTTTGTTCCTCGTTATTCCTAAAAATGAAAATACGTAGATCCTGCTCATTTCTTGTATGGATAGCGATTTCATTTTAGTTAAAAGTATTAAACATCTTCCTATTCATTTGTTTATTGATTAGTGAGTCGGCGGTTAGTTGAAGTGAATATGTACTTTTAATTATTCATCTGACCTTTATCAACCTTTGTGGTTTAGAGTTCTTTTGCAATAAAATTTCCGTCAATATTACAATATTATTTTTTAAGCAGGTAATCGATGTGAAAACATTAGTAAACAAACATCTTTTACTAATTCCTTTTCACATGTCGCGTTGTAGGTAGGTATCTAAACTCTTTTCCTTTTTCGGGTAATAGGAATCTCATAAAAATTAAACAATATAGACTATCTTTTCAGATGGAATAAATTATTTCCGTGGGAAACTTTATTGACAATCAATATCTAAGTTATCTCAAAATGAGCAATGTCAATGTCTAGTTGCCCTACGGGCCTAGTACCAGCGGCGTAGACCGTAGAGAATAATATTAAAATCAGGGGGTAATTTATTACTCACAAAATCTTCCTTATTGCAGGGTAATGCAATATAATACAGTATAAAATGCAGGGTAATGCGAGACCTAATGTAATTCTACGTAATGCAAAACGAGGTGATACGATTAAAAAAATAATATTTATACCGTGAAATTGGCAATGGCGTTTCCAGCCAACTGGCTTAGCGGGGGGTAATTTAAAAAAATATATCGGGTATCGGTCTCTTCCACGACTCACTCCAGCAGTTTTGGAAAAATTCACAGTCATAGATCGCCGACCAGATTCACCATAACTTAACTTGTTTGTTTGAAATCTTGGTAATTTTTAAGAATAACAGTAATAAGCGAACGAAAAATTTGGGGGGGGGGGGGGGTAGTTACCCAATTACTCCCCCCTGAAACCGCCACTGGAAATTGGACGACTTTATCTTTTTTTCCTTTAAAAAATATTGTATCTTTTATGAATTATTGTATTCGTGGTAGTACGAGTGAGACTAAAGCCAACGCTATACTAGGTACCTGAAGGTGTTGTTTGCAAAAAGAATAAATAATGTAAAAAAATATTAATGTGGGCGGACAAAGTTATTTGGCCCAATGGGGTGACTGCCAAGGGCGTCGGCAAGGGGGGGCAGGAGGGGACCAAGGCCCCCCCCCCCCTGGCGAACTTTAATAAACTCGCGGCTCGTTCTGTTTTTGGACTACAAATGAGTTCATTTTTTTTATATACACCTATATCGAAATAAATGTAATTAATAAATAACTGAAAATGTTTTGGCCCTCCCTTGGAAAAGTTTCTGGCGACGCTCCTGGTGACTGCCCATCTTATTTATTTTCATTGAAAGGACAAACCCAGCCTATTTAAAAGCGTTAGGTACTTTTTACATCAGTTTACATCAGAAATGGCAGGTTCTTCAGGAAAGACGAAAACGTTTTGCCTTTTGTTCGATGACAACTTACAGAAAATTCTTTATTTCCTTCGTAAATATTAACCACACGCAGTAACTAAACTACAGTACAAAGTATGTTCTTAATCGTGGCAAAGTTTACATGCTGTTGTTTTTTCTGCATTCACTTGCATATTTATGTCAAAACCTGCGAAACTTTCTGCACTGTCAGAGCTATCTTGTAGAGAGAGTTGTCGCTGCTGTCTTCAGAGAGATTTTCAAAACGCAACTTCTTTTCATTGTCTATTTTTCTATTTACTTCATCTGAGTCGCTGCTGTCTTTAGAGAGAATTTGAAAATGGTATTTCTTTTCCTTGTTTATTTCATTCTATTTTGGTCTCATAATTTAAAGGAAATGATGAAGTTATAATGATGGTTAGAGACAATATACCATTGGCAACCTGGATATAGGATTAAGTGAAAGAGCAGATCGCTAATGGATTTTTCTGTTAGGATCTGAACTTCGCCCAGTTAGGTTGCGTACTGGTGTACTTCTACTTTTTGTTTCATTTCTCATTTTTATCGTATTTCAGGCTGTAATCTTATTTTTTTTACCTCTTCCTCCTCTATTGATGGCTGAGTACGTAGCATTGTTCTTTTTTTTATTAATTTAGTTTAGTTCTTTTTGTAGAAATGATAATTACTTATAGTCCTTTAATTATTATTGTACACGTACGTAAGCTAATAAAAGTCATTATTATTGTACTTCGATTCTTGTCGATACTCGTGCCAAGCCTGGTTAACTAACTGCACGGATGGAAATCAAGTAACGATTAGTCCTAGTAATACATATACCTATACAAAATAAATTTGAAGTTGTTGTAAAAAAACACATAATATGTGTTTTGAAATGCATAGTACATAAATTATGTTTATTGTGTAAGTGTTTGTTGTTTAACTCGGCGCATAGGTTGCACTCGAGTGGGTAATGAGTCGTTTGTGTTTTGTGTTAATTTTGATTAATTAATTAATTAAAATTAATATTTTATTATTATTATTTTCTATTTTGTTTTATTTCTTCAAGTCTTGGAAACACTGATTTTTCTAAGTTGACGCTGTGTGGATTTTTCATTTTATAGCCTGTTGATACGAGCGAAGGGCTGGTAAAGATGAGTAGCATTCGTAGGAAGAAACACAAATCTTATATCCAGTTCTTGACACCGTTGTATAACCTTTGTGCTGAAGTGCAAACTTAGATTATCCCCAACAATACACTAGGACCCTCCACTTTTTTTTACCCACCGAATGACAATTTGGAAAAACGATTCTTCAAAATTAGGTCCATCAAACCATCCGGAAGTGGTTCTTGTGTCGCTGGGACCTGCTTCAACATATGCTTTTCACAAGTGTTCCGGGGTGTTTTTTTGGGAGCTTTAGTTAGACGTTTCTGGGAAAGTTTTATGGGTAGATTTTTGAAAATTTGTACTTAGGGGTTACTCAAAAAGCCGAATCGATGTAAAATATTTTCAAAATGGCAGCACTTCCGGAAATGCCGGACGTAGCTACCAACTTCGTTATTTTAAATAGCAACCCCTATTTTTTATTGCATTTTTGGATTCTACGTGAAATTTCATAACTTTTGATACCAACATGTCAATATCTACAAGTTATGGTTTTTAAGTTATTTTCATTTATTTAAAAAAAATGGCGGATGCAGACGGGTTTTAAATTGATTTGAAACCTATTATAACAGGTGACGGATTAATATCACTTAATTGGTTTAAGAGTCGTTTGCCATAAGGTCATGGCCAACTACTAAAAAATCCGAAAAAAATGGTATCAATGCTATGAAATGAGAATAAGTCAGAAACTATTAAAGATAGGGATAGGGACATGTAATACCAAAATACGCCCATTTTGATTCTCTATCAAATGCAATAGTAAGAAAATGGTCATTTCATTAAAAAAAACTGTGTTTTCAGTCTTTGAATTTTCGTAAATTTGGAGCCTCATAGGTGACGTCGTACGCAACATAACTTTTTTTTAAGTACACCAAAAGAAAGCCCTATTCTTCCTCTATGCGCTGGTGAAAACTCGGTTGCCATAGCTACAACCGTTTTCAAGTAATGCATTCTTAAAGTACCGTCTGCATCCGACATTTTTTTTAAATAAATGAAATAACTTAAAAACCATAACATGTTGGTATCAAAGGTTATGAAATTTCACGTAGAATCCAAAAATGCAATAAAAAATAGGGGTTGCTATTTAAAATAACGAAGTTGGTAGCTACTTCCGGCATTTCCGGAAGTGCTGCCATTTTGAAAATATTTTACATCGATTCGGCTTTTTGAGTAACCCCTAAGTATAAATTTTCAAAAATCTACCTATAAAACTTTCCTAGAAACGTCTAACTAATGCTCCCAAAAAAACACCCTGTATACTACATAACATGGTAGAACCTCTCCAATTAGAGAAACTGTAAACATCACAGAAATGCAACCTTTGATTGAATTAATATTTAACCCCCTTCTGAAAATTATCTTCTTGGAGCCGGGATCATCCGTTGCCAAAGTTTCAAATTTGTTATTAGCATTCTAGAGCCTCTAGAATGCATACAAACTGATAGATTTTTATGATTGGATGTTATTATTTCACTCAACGATATTATTGAGAGTGTCTCGTAGATGAACCTCATCAGATTCGATGGTTCCCCAAGTGTTGAAATTCGTCTTCAATCTTTCGGTTTTTAAAGAAAATCTGTGTAAATTGCTTTTGCTTGAGATTGATAGAAGAGTAAAACCATCGAAAGCTGTTAGGAGCATTCACACGATAATATATCAATCGGTGGTAGGTACGACACTTGCATTCCATTAGAAATTCAATTCAATAATTGGATATCACTCACACGCTTTAATGTTGGGCATATGGCGAGATAAAGAAGGCTTTATTTACTATGTAATTCAAGAGAAATGAAACAGAAGAACTGAGGAACATTGAAAACGGCTGGTAGATTCAAAAATCTGCAGTTCGCAGTTACGGTACTACAATTAAGAATAATTCTACAAACTTTTGAAAACACTAAAAATATGTACACGAAAGTTATAGAATACATGAATACCATTCCAGAATTACATTAGTTACATGCAAACATGTAGTAAGACGCTTATAGAACAAGTTTGCTCACGGATTTGTTGCTATTCTTGGCTAAACGTTCTGAGGGGGTTCGCGTCGTAAATATCTCATTAGCGCCAACCTTATTTACAGTTTCAAAGTTGTAACAGCATTTGGGTAACGATTCAACTAAGAGAATTAAGGACCTTGACATTTCCCAAATTATTTTCTTATCGAGTAGGTCATTGGTAGAGATGAAGAAGTATTTCGTTACATTTGTACCTTACCTCAGCTTCTATGTATCTGCAATATTTACAGATTATTCAATTGTGAACTTTAGTTTGTGGTATTAGACGCAGGAGACTATAAAGTTTATGTATCATTTGCACTTCATCTCTAATGTCTCTTTCTTTCACTAATGATTTTTTTGGTGTGAATCTTCAAATGGTTGTCAGAATGCCATTACATACCAATTTTTAGGGCTGAATATACTGGTTGTATTGACGAAGTGTCAAGTATCACTGCAATCAAGTGCAAAAGCCGTCAAACCAAATCATAATTGCAGTGAGATACCTATTATGTGCCTCGACTGCTCAAAGTCGAACACATCGAAACATTCTTTTATTCTCTATCCATTGATGCTAATCTCGATGCTAATTTCATATGTCAGAACAACTTTCTTTGTGGTTACTCCACGTAGAGACATTTGAGCAATTTTCTAATCTAGAACGTGTGCAAACATATAAAGAGTGTGAACTGCAATTTAAAAAATGGTAATTGAACAACTTGATCACATTGGTAAGGTGCGCACTTACTGTTTTATGAGAAATTTACAAAATTCCACCCTCCATATTTGACTATTTTGATTTGTCCATTTGCTAGAAAAGATATGACTGATTCCCCACTGCTCAGTAGTTGTGGAGGTTTAACTTGACATTATGAGTAATTTTATATGTTTCGATTCAAAGAAGTTTTAAGAAAATGTAACAATTTTCACTATGTGAATTCAGTAACCAGATTCAAAATTCAACATGTTGGAGAAATATCGATCTAATAACCCTTGTACCTTAATGCTATGATGTACTAAATGATCCCTAAAGTAGTTCATTATATTATGCTCATTTCGGGAATACTCCTAGCAGTAATGTTTTTTAGTGATCATTTGGAATTTGTACGTATTGGCTCTGACGATTTAGACAAATGTAGATTTTTGTAAATGATACAAAGAGGTAAAGGGCATAAAATTAGTGGAGAAATTTCGTGGAAGGGGCAGAACAACCGAGCTCAACTCGACACCCTCTATATTGAAAGATAGAGGGAGCTCGGAGGGAGGAGTTTAGTTTATATTATAATGCTTGGGAATGAATAATTAATCTAAATAACAACAATTTTGGGGTAGGTACACTTCAATAATAATTTGGGATTTGTAAATTCATTTGATGGGTTTTATTTTTTATGTAGGTATTATTATTATTGTACTTATACTTGGATTTCTATCGATGCTCAGGTCAAGTCTGGTTAACTAACCGCCCGGATCGAAATCAAGTAACAATTAGTCCTAATAATATACAATACAAAATAAATTTAAAGTTGCTGTAAAAAAACATAAGTGATGTGTGCTTTGTAATAGTATTGTTTATTGTGTTTAACTCGGCTCACAGGTTGTACTCGAGTGGGTAATGTGTTGTTTGTGTTTTGTGTTAATTGTGTGTTCTGATGTTGTGCGTGTATTATGTATTTGCGTTTGGGTGTATGTGGACGAGTTAAGAGGTGTCACATGAGTGGTTATTAAAGTCTTTTTTGTTTGTAATGGATCTTCTGTAATGCTATGTTGTATACCTATGCAACATAGTTTCAGTTTGTGAAGGGGTTATTATTATTATTATTATTATTCGATTTATAGGTACATACCTACTACTATAATATCTAAACTGTCAAATGTACCTAAATCTAAACAATAGCATGCCGTATTATCGGAAAAATGGTTTCATGGAGGTTAATCCTCACGTCACGTGTCACGGGACCCTGTCATTACAAAATAAAAACATAACGTGAAATTTTGCATTCAGGAACAGTCGTTTTATCATATCATTATAATAACAAATTATTCCATTGAAATATGTTATTCCACAATCTAAGTTTAGACAAAATTAGCTATGTTTTATCATAATTTACATATAATTTACTTACAAACAGTCATTGGAATGATGTACCTATAGATAATATGCAATTGTTTTTCGAATATTTCCCACGTACCTACTGTTAGTGCTATCAATGTTACAGTAACACACTATAAATAGACATATTAAAATAATTTCAGTTACATAGTTGCTGTAAAAAATGAAAATGGGTTTCTTGACGTAAAAAACTTCTGTTTCAAGCTCGAAGGGGTCACAGTTTATCTATCACAATTAGAATTGTATTGATCATACATTGCAAACAAATGCACAAGGAACATATAAGGCAACTGGCAAAAATGTTAGTTTTCGTAAGTAGGTAATGCTAATGATGATAGGCATGCAAATTGTGTAATAGTTTTTGGTTTTATCCCAAGGTCCTTGGTTTGATCCAACCTGTATTTGTCTTTGCATGGGGGTTTTGGTACCTGTAGCGAATATGTTTTTGGAATATATTCTTAAATTAAATCTTCTTAAATGTGGATGATTCAAAAAATGTTTTTTCATGTTTATCTCCATTACTTCTAGTTTTGATGAGGCCGCTTCTTCTTAAAATCAGTGAATGCAAAAATTAGAAATCATTTGACGTGGTATATCGACATGGGTGGAAGAAATAATACAGCTATTGTGGTTGATGGTTTAGGTCTTTATAGGTATAAATACTGAGTTTATTTAGTAAAATTAAATGGACGACGTTTCGCCTTTTTTTATTGGTAAGGCTTAATCATGTCTTTATCTAAAAAAAAAAATACACAATCAATTTTTACTTAACATAGTGTGCGTGACAAGGGGTTACAAGTGGTTTTGGTGGTGAAATTCTGCTTTTAACATTATTATTGATTACTTTGATTAAGTTGTTATGTGGTGGGTGGTTGACGATGGGTTCCATTTTTATTGTTGTTGGTGGTGGTGAACGAAATTAATTGACGTGGTATGTTTCTTGAAACTTGAAACGCTCTGTATGAATTCACGGCGAGGTTTCCTAAACTTGTATTGCTGCTATTGTATATATTTCGATGATAAAAAAAACTGCCAAGTTTTATCAACGCGAATAAATCTTTTTGAAGATTTCAGTTTTTTGACCTCTGCTATTGATTTATTTTTATTGTTTACTCCATTGCTTTTGAGACACAAACCTTTTAATTTTTGACTTTTTTCTCTGCATTTATAGCAGTTCGATGCCATTCGATTAATTTAATTTCGGTTGCAGCTAGACAAAACCAACATTTAAGTAATAGATTAATTAATAGTCCATTACTAAGATTTTATATATTTTATATGTAGTCGTTACATTGCAGTAAAAATGGATATAAATGGACCAAATGTTTATTAACATCTTATTACTATTTATTTTATGGAGTGCTCATAGTCGTTAATATACTATATAAAAAATTTATTTCTTAATTAAAAATTCTTTCGTAGATGTTGTACTTAATTTCACTTAAAAAAATTTGACTTATATTCGAGGTTGTTTTTGAGAAAATTGTGGCATAAACTTCTAGTTCTTAAAGAGGGTGAAAATTGTAAATCAAGCTGTATACTATAGAAACCCGTATAATTCGAGTTTAGAAGCGTGCGAATAACAAAATAATTGTCCGTGTGATTAATAATAGTAATTCTTAATTTTTTACACAACACAACAAACATCAACGAACTACTGAGTGTAAATTACAAGAGCTATTTATACTACTCATCGTGAACCTGTAATGTTAACCAATACGATGAAAGTATAGGATCTGAATCATCCTTATTAGGAAGCATTTGTTTTTGTCAATTTCTAATTAGTCGAGTTCGTACTTATTATTTACTTGTCCAACTAAGGAAATATTATCTATTTTGTTATTATTCTCAAGCATATGTAGGGTAACAGCACATTTATCAAAACCATTGCATTAGGAGTTTAACACGAATTTTGGTTAGAGTTTTTAAAGTTGATATTCTCGACGTATCGTTCATATCTACTTTGTCTTTAGGGTTACTTAGAAGTCTTAGTAATCTACGTTCTGAAACTGCCACCGTTTGCAAGTTTAATTTGGATTCTCTTTCATATGAAAGATAATTTTGTAATTTGATATACCTATTTCTTATCTAATTTTTTGGAACACTCCCTTAACGTGGTCGTATTTCTAAGTTCCTAACGAAATTCATAACTTACTCTTCGGAAAATCCATTGTATTTGTATTTAACATAATCTTGCTTTGGGTGAGGAACATTGATCAATCAATGCGCCAAAAAGTTAAAAGATAGATGTTTATGGTTAATGCAAGAATTGGAATCAGTAGTTATGAACATATTTGGTAGTGTCCTTACGGTGGTTTATTGTGTTTGTTGTGTTTTCCAGTTCTTCTAATTATAATTTTTTTAAGTACCACCATAAATTTTTCAGAAATACGTTGTAATTGGTTATCATTAAGTCAAGGCCCTTCCTAACCCGGATGTAACAGTGCGGACGGTGCCCATGCATCACTTCTTCTAATGTTAACAATATGTGGTAATTAAAATATTCGCAAAAGGTCTTAACAATATGCGTACCGTACGCTACTGTTTTGTACTTCTATATTCCACACCTCTACAAAACATGAATCGAACACAATAACATAATAGTATAATTTTCATTAGATGCAACAGAATTTTTAATTTAATTACACAAGTAATTACCATTTTATAAAATTTATGGCTGTAGAAAAAACTTCTTTACATACGGCTTTGCCGAGGAAGGAGGCAATTATGGGTTTTTTTCAATGACACCAATCAAAATTGTTTATGCTTAAGTTTTAAGAGAAAAATGATGAAAGTTCTTTTTAGCGTGTCCATTTTTGGTCAAACCTCATTTCCTGTATACGAAATGTTAAATATTTCCATTCAATTATGGCTCTACCAGCTTTTTGCCAAGTGCAAATTAAAGGTATAATGTACGTACGTTAGGGGAATTGTGAATCCTTTCCTATACATTTATAGTTCGTTATTCCAAGTTTATTCGTCCTATTATTGTAATTTATCTACGATGGACTTACTCCCTAACGTAAATATTATACCTATATTCGATTGTATAATATTTACTTCCCACGAAGTACCTACTGTGCAAGCAGCGTGGAAGTGATTAATCTCCAATTTTTTTGGCATTCGTTGAAGTGAATGCGGAAAACAGAAAGTATATAATTATTACATAGGTTATTAACCACAAACACTTCTACTTTATGAAGCACAAGATCGTAAGTAATATTAAAATTATACATATGATATCATGCATAGAAGAACGTGAACTAGTTTTTTTAAATGTCACTATATTTAAACAGTACTTTTTTTTCCAAAAGAAGACTCATTTTATCTTTTTGCTGTTTCATTTCACCGCAGTTATCTGCTTGCGGTTATTAGTGTGCAAATGTACGAGGTTTATTCAATGAATTATCTTCCGCAGTTTGGCTTCGTAAATATCTCCATATACGGTGGTTGAACCCCAGGAGGTTTGGGAGTATAGTGTACTCAACTTAAATGAAGTCTTTAAAAATTAATCTGCAAAAATCGTATTTTGGTACTTTCGTACATTGATCTTCAATTGTAGCACGACTGTCAACTGTGAGCAACAAATCAAACTCACATGAAAATGTTATTTTGAGTGGTTATAAAAACATTGAAAAGTCAGCATTTGGGCCGTTACTGTTGCTACAGATGTTTTATCGTTTATCTTTCTTTATTAATAAATACATAAATAAACTGATTGGAAATCTACGGTTCAGGGCCTTCTCTTGTTCCGTATCTTGCTCTGCCATGCCAAGTGATCAAGTTGTTGAATACTGTCACCTGTCCACTGAAGAGAACAGCCACATTACCTCAAAAAAATAACTTCTTTCATAGTCCTATCTGGACATTGTTGAAAGCATATCTCCCACAGTTCTACATTTTAATGTTATGGTCAGCCTACGCTGTGGTTAGAGCATCGAGAGGTTCTGATTTGTGATGATGGAGAGATGAGAAAACTTTTCAACGGGGCTTCTGTTTGTTGCCGGCCATCATGACTTTAACCTGTATTGATGTATTTTGCAATGTGGCCCGCTAAAGAGGGACCACATTCAGAAATTAACTCAAGAATCATTATAAATTCCATGTAGGTGTAGGTGAAGGTTCAAATTTCTCGCAGCACCATCTAGGGATTGTACTTATCACATGTTTAGTATTCAAATAAGTTTTCATGTTTTCTCAAGTTTTCGTTAGGTACTATGTTTTCATTCAGTATTCAGGAAATCCTTCTATTGCCTATTATTGTGCCAACAAGTAACTGACTGATTGCAGTGTTCCTTGGTCTAAATTCAGAACGGTTTTGAATTTCGGAACTACTAACGGAAATCGCATTGACCAAAGAACACGATGCACTTATGTTACCTTTAGTCCAAGCGCTACTCAGAATTAAGAGAGTGGATTAGAATGAGCATTTTTTTAAAATTTTATTTGTAGCATTTACATAACAGGAATATTATCGTTTGAAATGGAAATTGGACCAATTTATTAGTTACATCATAGATGATTATGTTAATTAGGCTTGTGACATTAAGTTCATTTGAATTATAATGGAAAATTTCACTTTTACACTCAATATTAATTACTCGAGATATTCATTTTAATTTAATGAGACATCCGTACAATTTCAAAGTTGAAGCTTATGGATTACTATTTTCATTTAAGTATAAGTTAGGTAATTAATATTTTGCATAGTTTTCAATTATGAGATGCAAAAGTCACTGACGACTTTCTGATTTCTGAGTTATTTAATGTAGAGATACCTAAACCTAATTAAAAGTTTCCTGCGTTTGATTATGTCATATATCCTATATTACAGGATTCATTACGAACAATTATTTCCCTCGCCGCAGAATTTGACAGTTCTTGCAAGTTTGTGCAGTTTGAATGTGATATTGGTTGCAGCAGGTTGCAGTAGCGGAATTGTTGTTCGGCCAGATGGGACTGAACGGAATTTGCTGTCGATTAATTTTCTTTTTTGATCCTAATAATTTCAGCAATCAGAACCTCACGTTCGTGAATTTGATTAGTTGCTATAGTTCTGGAATCATATTTAGCTGCTTTACCCATTCTTCGAATGAACGGAGTGTACATCTACTCCTGCTGAAGATGAATTAACTACGGAAGTTAATGCTTTCGTAAATTCTGTTATACATCCCATTTTTTTAAGCTTACACATATGAATGTTTACCGGATTTGTGATGTCCTCATATACGGCAAGAACAGATCGAGTTAGTAACAAATTGCTAGAATCTAAAAAAATTTGCGGCCCAAATTCAGGAAAGGAAGGTCTTTTCGACAGTGTGTTGCTCTTGCTCTATTATCTCGTTTAAATTTTGATCGCAAAAGATGTCTGCTTCGAACCTAATGTTGACGTGTCCGAGCGTTTTTGGAAAATTCACTTTTAAGTAGGTACCTACCTCAAAATAGCATTGTTTGGTTTTCAGTGCGTCACGATGCATAAATAAGGTTCTTCCTTCATGTAGTTGATCTTTCAAACAAAGAAAATGATATTTTTTGGGTTAATGTAAAACGAGAAACCTTATATTTAAAAAAATTTACATTCTTTGCTTATTAGACTGACACAATTATAAAATAATTACAAAACATTACTTAAAACTGATAAGTTGTGCCGAAAATCGAATTGTAATAACAAGTGTGAAGTCCAGATTATAATAACAAATGATGGGTTAAAGCAGTTAAAGGTTTGAAAAAGGAAGAAATTTGAAACTAGGCGAAGTTAATGATGGATTTTATAATTAATTGTATAGGTACCTTAAAAATAGTTCTCTTCCTTTAAGGAAAGCCCCACCTAACAAATGCCGAATTATTGCCTAATCTACTTAGTCAAATCTCTGAGGACGTTACGCGCTTAATTATAAAACTACAACCTGTTTGTTGAATGTTGGTATAAATCACATTGCGAGCATTAAACTATTGACCTTAAAATAATGATTGAATGAAACTTTTCTAAAGAGGCGAATGGTAATCGAATTTAGAGCCAAGATGAATACCACCGTTGATGGCTGAGAAAAAAGAGCTAACACGTTTTCGGTTGATTTATACTAACCACCAGGTGCGTAAAAATAAATGCAATACCAATTAAACATTTATTATAATTTATAAACTTAACAGACCAGCTGAAATGGAAAATATGCCTCCAAAGTCTTAGAGTTAATCACTTTCTGGCAGTTATGCTCAACAACTTATCTCATAAAACCATTATGTCGAATATCAAACCACGTCACATACATATTTTATATTTGTTGTATGAAAAGCGCAACTGTCACAACTTTAAATTATTTGTGTCTTTAACTTGGCCTTGACCTACAATAACATGTATAACTTAATTTTTAATGTTTATTGCGTTGACTGAATCATTCAGTCAACGGTTTATTGGGAGCACATGGTTTAAAGAACAGTGATAGAAACACATATTAATTTATTTGTATGATAACTTGTAATTGTATTTCTATTTGCACTTTATTTACTGCAAAAAACTATTGAGCTTATTTTTTTCGGATAGGCAAAACACTATAAGGTATCTACTATAATATAAAATATGTCAATGTGGATGCGGGTAGTTTAGGCAAGGGGGAGTTTTTGAGGAGTGATTATGAAAAGTTAGTTTTGACTGTGATGAGAATGAGTATTTAAAATTCTAATGAGATACCTATAGGTACCTTAAGGTCGATTCTCACTAGCGCTCCGGTTACGCTCCGATCACGCTTCGCTCACGATCCACTCAGAGTTAAATATTTGAGGTAGTATTCACATTTTACACTCAAATGGCGCTCATTTTTTAATCAAATTGAAAAGCCTCAACATGATGAAATGTTCTGATCTAGAATTAGCAGCAATTGCCATATGCTTGGATGATGAAGAACAACTGTATTCAACAAATAATTTTAAGAATATAAACACATTTGAATACATTTACCTGTTTTATTTAATTTTTCCCCAATTTTCCTAAATCTTTTATTTTTCAGTGCCGTGTCAAAATAACGTTTGTCTCCCAGGTTATACAACTCTTCAAAATTTCTAACAAATTCAATTAACTGCTCCTAAATCTTGCTACCGTTACCTCCGCCTGACTGTTACTTGTACACACTGGAGCAAGCACAGCGCAACGGCAGCTCACGGTTCGTTCAAAATATCCGTGGCGAGAAAGACCGCGATCAAAGATCGTGAGCGTACCGTGAGCGCACCGTCAAATGTGAATATTCTCATTTAAACAACATGTTAGAATATTTGATCGTACCTTGAGCGGAGCTTGAGCGGAGCGTGACCTGAACTATAGTGAGAATCGACCTTTTACTCCTTTTATTTTATTCTCATCAACTCACAAAAACTCGCTCCCGTCTCTAGATCACTCTTTTTACATCCTTCCCTCGCCCTAGTTTTCTGTTTCATTCTTATTTCCTGATACTGAGGGAACTCACGGTAGGTCGGTACTCTGCTTCCTCATTAGGGGTAGTAAATGTTTTTGCTGTTTTACGATGGCGACATTATGATGAATATTCCTACAATATCATAATTAATTATAGAATTAAGTACATACTTATATTTCGAAATAGCATTAATGGTAACGCTAAGTTTTCACTTAACGAAGTAGGAGGTTGGAGTAAAAAGCTCTTAAGAGGTTTTTTGATAACGATGATAAATTCTTTCGCTATAGAGGATAAATCAAAATTTTAGGTTGTTTAAACCTTTTAGCAATCTGTTTTTTTTTCCGCTTCATTTAATCTTTTCCTCTATTCTAGCTTCATTTTTCCTGGAGTTTTTGTATATGAGGGACAAGCCATTATTATTGAGAATCAAAGGACCAGTGTAACTTTTTCAAAATTTTATTTTAGATATGTTGTGGTATAAAGCACCTAGCCATTCTTTCCTTCCAATGCTTAAATGCTCCAAGATTCTGGGTTGATGGCCGTAAGAGCCATTATTTTCCGGCTTTGGGACAGAGAGGTTTTGTTTTGTTTGTCATTTTCTAATTTCTTAGTTGCCATTGCATGAAGGTGGAAAAGTCAAGTCTCTAGCTCATTCCCCCTTCTTCTACCAAAGGAAAATCCGCGAGGGCATTGAGATCTTCAAACACCCCAACAATTTCAACCCTGACGAAGGATGGTCTCTTTCTCCACTTTGAGAATCTGTTCATTGGCTACTATGCCACTTTCTCCGGACGGAATAGGTTTAAATAGCCAGATTTACCCTTCTCTTTTCAGTGTTGCAGCGTGTGCAGTTTTGTGTAATAGTGTGTGTTGTTCCCGTTGGTTTATTCTTACATTTCGTTTTTATTATTGTTGTTTCATTTTATTTGTCTCGTTTTTATCTTACTGACTCTGGCCGTGGAAGCCTCCGCTCTGACATGATTTGCCCTTCTCATTTCTGACTCTTTTGAATAGTAACGTTGCATGTAAACCAAACCGTTCAGCGATACATTTGTTTCCTTTGATAATTTCCTCATCATCCCATTGAATCAAATAGCTACAGTACCTATTAATCACAAAGAAATCAAGAAAATGGCATAGCATTAATGTGATTATATGCTTCGTACACCGAACACTATGGGCTCCGTTCCTCTGCGGCCTTATGATTTTCCCACGGCACCACCTTGTAAGTATTATGTATTTTTGTTTGTGTTTCAGTAAGGCAAACCTGCTTATTCATAAAGAACTCCGTACACATTTCTATATTTATAGATGTACGAGATTTAATTCTGTTTCATTGCGAAAGTAACAATGTCATCTTATGTAAATTCACGGAATGTTTACGTTCCGGTAAAAACTTGGCGTAGTTTAACTTATTTGTGTATTTAAGTTTCCAACAAACGAACATGTTCAGTATCAAAATTTTGAATTGTTTGATCTATGTATATCCAACTGTAAATGTCGAATTTCGTGATGCTTTGTTAACATTGAAAGTGCTGGAGAGTGGAGTTGGTCTTAAAAGCTACTTTATAGGCCAACGGCATTTCATGAAGTGTAACCCGTAAGTACAAATTTTCAAAAATCTACCTATAAATCTTTTCCAGAAACGTTTACCTAAAGCTCTCAAAAAACACCCCCTCATTTGGGCTTTTGTTTTCGAATTATGGACCTTTTTTTTGTTTTTTTACACATCTCCATATCTCCATTATTTGTAGTCGGATTTCAAAAAATCAAAGTCCTTTGTAATCCACAGTTTAATATCTACAAGGTTTGTTCAAAACTTATTTACAACAGCAAAATGGCGGTCATTTTAAATTTTGGAAATTGAATAGCACAAAATCTACTCTACTACTATAATTTAAAATGACCAACAGTATAATTTACACTCCAGAGTCAATTAGAAAAGTCTCTTCGTGACCACTAGAGATTCTCGTCGAGAGTTTCGACGAGACTTTGATCCTGTCTCGTCTTGTCGAAATAAGGCGAAACGAGTAGTTTCAGTCTCGATGGCATCACTAATTTTGAATAGGTATCTGTTTTCAATTAAATGCTCTTTATATCTCGAAATCATTTTATAACAAAATTTTCTCCAAAACAGAAACCAAAAATAATATACGTTTTTTACAGTATTATATGATATCTGTGTACTCAGCACTCAGCAGACTGCAATACGTTCATGAAGAGACAGAACAAATAGCTGAAGTAGTTTCCTTACTTATATATTATTCATAACACTAAAAACAAACTTGGATTATATATTTTTTAAAATATGCATGTCTAATTGTTACGCGACATGTGTATGTTGTAAACGAACACGTTTCAAATGCAGATGTTTTAATAATTAAAAGGAAATTGTGAGTCAACACATTATTCCGACGGAGCATATTCTATCGGCTATAAAGGAAGGGGCTTTCTTACGACCACTCAAAGTAATTTATGGCAAAATTTTCTAATAAAGCGATGTTCATATCATTATTTTACAATTGTAATATATCACATCAGTATCGTTAACGTAAATGAATGATGTTATAAAAATTTAAAATCTATAACCTTTAGTTTAAAAAGGTTTGTTCTGTTATTCTGATGACTGATCGTTCAGTATGCAAAAGTATAGCAAGAGAAAAATTTAATTATTTTTAAAATGCAAATATAATCTTGTTCTTTAATAGCTTTGTAATCGACCACTTCCTTTTATAACTTCGGAATTAATGAGAGAGTGGTTATTGCTCATTTGACATTACATCAGATAGTCTCACTTATTTTGCATGCAAGATGTTAATATTCATTGTTAATGCTACTTGCTACTTGTTACAGACGCTCAAGGCAGAATAATAAGTATAAATAGTATGTGATTACTTTGTAATGCTTTACTTCCATAATAGTACATTACATTAAAAAACAAGTTTCATGTAGGTTTATTGGCACGAATCCACTAGTTTTCTTAAGGATGAATGCCATAAAACCCTTATGAATGACTTTTTTTATACTATTTTTTAGAATTTGCGCCTTTTGCAAACAATTTTATAGTATAGATATTACTAGAGGGCGGATTAATATGCACATAAATAGCCACATATATGCGCATAGTGCGCATATATATGCACCAAATATGTTAAAGATATGCAGTCAGTTTGTTAAAATATGCAACATTATATGCAAAATATGCGTACCAAGAAATAATAAACAACCTGTATTAAACAAAAACTGTTATTATGTGAAAAAGGTTCTTAATGAAATTAAAAAAATTAAGTAATTAAAATAATAATAATGTATATGTGTAATATTAACTACAAATAATCTTACGATCAGTTGGAGAATTAAACATATTATTCCGATCATCGCTTTTCTCCCTATTACAATTTACAATAAGGTGTTGTTCCAAATTGTTTAAATTAAATCCTTGTCGCGTATCAGATAAAATATATTCCCACTCGATGAAGTGGATGTAGGGACGCGACTGAGAAATCTCGGTAAGAATTGCAAGCCAGCTCCATCTAAATCTCGATATGATCGAATGCTACGGCGAAATTATAGCAGTGACGCTTCTCTTTCCTTCTACAAGAATTTTTAAAGGTTTTCTTTCTTAGATTTTAATCTTTTATTTAAAAAGTTTCATTTACTGTGCTCGTTTGAGGAGATGAGAGAAATTTTTTTAAGTAAAATGTCAGATTTATTTAGAAATGCACAAATTATGCAATAATATACATATTTCACAAAAATATGAACATTGCTGCAAATATATGCAAAATATGCAAAATTAAATTGGTGTCATATAACTCGCATTAATGTGATTCACCTAGATACGGAAGGGTACTTTTACAGCACCAATATTCAACAATATGCATTTTGCATATAATCCGCCCTCTAGATATTACAATACAAGTGATGAAAGTGATTGATTTCTCAACGAGCAATACATTATATAGATAGTAAGATAGTATTGCGAGTTGAAAAACACACAGGTAGGAGGCGTTAAATACCGGCCGATGAAAACCACAAAGGCAAATCCCCATCTGACTTCGTTAATTTTTTCGAAAATGAACTTGAACTAAAATTTATATTATTTTTGGAGAAAATTGAAAAAGGACCGATGTAGACCAAGACGAAGAAAACCCAAACAATACACTTTACATTCCAATTGATGTTGATGAGATGAGGCTCGAGAACGAAAACAAAGAGCACAGGAAACGAAAAAGTTTTCTCTATCTGTCTGTGTTAACTCAATTTTAAACTTAAGTTTAATTCAACTTTTGATGGTGTGAACTGTGAATATCTCTTTTTTTGCATAAAAAATTAAAATATTCACCAATATGAATTTTCTGACCCAGATTTTGTCAAAAAGCCAAATAAAGATTGCTTATAAATTCCCTATTTGTGAACCTAATGTTATGACGGTTACAACACACATCTTAATAATTTCCATACGACGTTTTTCATGTATAAGCGTTTTGAATTTTTATGTATAAGTAGATGAAAATCCCACACAATGATTTTGTAATAGAATTCGCACATTCCAACACATTTTCCCTATGAACTTTGTCCTTTTTACACATCAAAAACTTTTATGAATTTTTATAGCGTTAATCTTGATAAGTGTAATACATTGTTTTCATTTTTTACTTTGAAAAAGGAAATTTATTCTGCGTAGGTTGGTTGGTTGCATAATTTGAATTATTTTATTTTATTGTACACATTACAAATTTACGCTTGTCTAATTAAAATGATAACACCTATCGTGACTTACGATCAATCGGTATCCTGTGTTCTATGTCAAACATTTTTTGGAAACACCTAATTTTGTTATGCAATGGGGAGCTTTACTTAATAGATGGCTTACTTTAAACAACCGAAAACAATCAATTACTTACCTAACAACGCTCACCTTTTCTGAGGCGTTTGGTATGATGAACCGTGAACCGTGACCTATGATGAGGCATTCTTCTTTAAGATTTATTTATCCCACGAGAAATAATCGGTGGCTATATCTAGTCCATCATTGAAAACCCATAGAGCACTTCAGCACCTCGTCCATTGGTTTTTTCAATTTAGAATTTAGATTAACGTTTTTTGTTTTGTTTCATACGATTTCATATAAATTTAAGTGTAAATACCCACGAGGCTGAGTTTTTTAAATAATTTCCTTGCGGTAATGTGATCGTATTTGGAAAGGCAAGGTTTATCGAAACTTTACCTCGGGATTAGTAACGTTCCTTTAGAAAGTCAAGACTCAATTAAAAACTTTGGTGTGTATATAGACAATAAATTACTTTTTAAGACGCATTAGTACATAAAAAAACATTTTGTGATCTGATAGTTTCATGTCCAAATTGCAATATTTTAAGTATTACTCGTGGAAATCAACCTTTATTATTATTATTAATATCACGTACTGACAAAGTGACAAATGACGAAATTGTTCTTTTTATTATCTTCCACTTTAAATTACTTCCATACCTATTATAACTATAACAGGCTCTTTAGCGCATTGGGCAAGATAGCCGACTTCTAATCGAGTGACAGAGGTTCGAATCTTACTTGATTTTTTTTAATGCGGCACTGGCGAAAAGTCCTACGGCATGGGGGGGGGGGGGGGGTTCACTCGTAGTGTGGACAGTATGACGGTTCGAATTGGACTGCATTGTGTGACGTCAGTTAACGAAACTGAGAAAATAACGTCTATAACACGGTGAACTTATTATATACCGTGGTCTATAACCCATTGTGATGGAAAGAGGGGCCGCGCATGTCTGGAGGCCTGTCTGGACCAGGAGCCCTTATATCTAAAAAGATGAAACTCTAAATCACTGTCTTAGATTCATTACGGATAAATTCAAAAACTGAGTCGACTGAGAATTGGTAATGTATACAGTGTGTTCAGGTTCAGGATAAAATGTGGTAGGTACTTGGGGATATCGGAAACGGTAATAGATACAAACTCGGTCAAATCGGGAAGAATTTGCTCATTTATGGATTGATTAACAAACCAAATTGACATTTCCCAAAAATTAACCCTATTACTAAGATACAGGGCGAAAACGAAAAATGTGCATTTTCTAGAAACCTCCATACCTATTTTATTTATTGTAATAGATACATCCATCAAATTTATAGGAATAACTACAAGAAGACCCTGGCTATTGACCAAATATTTATTTTGTAATACCATTTGCATATTATGCAACTATTATAACATGGCGCTATTTGCAAGTAGAATTGCACTTGTAAATGTGTAAAATTGGATAACATTATCCATTGCTCAAGTCGCTAACTAATGTATGCATTGAGAGCAATACTTTATCAAAAATAATTATGATCAAAACAAATTTCAATTTATAATAATTAGATATCCATATTAATCTTAATTTTCAATTAAGTAGATGATTTCATGTTGTACCACAAGAATTTGTTTTTCCATAATATTTAACCTAATATTTATTGCTTGTGTTATAAAGATTGTTGGTTTATGAATTAGTGTTTGCCAAACATTGACAAATATACTTGTGTTTTTCTTTAATAAGTTAAAAGCTCACCATGTGGGTGCCAGAAGTTTAAAAATACATACGCGTTTTTCATAATAATATGTCTACATATTAAAGGTCGGAAAAATATGTGAGGCATAATTTTTACTTTTTTGTGTAAGTTGCGTCAACTTTGGTAATTTTAAATTGTAGGTAAAGTGTATTGCAGGCACGTTGCCAGATTTTATGAGTTTCAAGAAACAAATATACCTACACAGATCTGAAAATTTTTATTCGTTTCTGCAATTGCATCTGTATGCAATAATAATATGACTCTTCCACTAATCATTTGTAGCAATGTTTATACTTCAGCCGTTACAGGGTCTTCTCTTCTTCCCAAAACCGCAATGATACCTACTTGCTTTATTACGAGAATCAATTGAAAGGTTCTCGGCCTAACACAGGCGTGATACATATTTGCAGTAGTGGTGGCAAATTAAATTTTTTTCATATTCGAATATTCGTTAAAAAAATATTCGAATATAGAATTATTCGAATTCGAATAACAGTCAGAAAAAAATTCGTTTTATTCGTTGTATTCGTTTTATTCGTTTATTCGTTGTATTCGTTTTATTCGTTGTATTCGTTTTATTCGTTGTATTCGTTTTATTCGTTGTATTCGTTTTATTCGTTGTATTCGTTGTATTCGTTTTATTCGTTTTATTCGTTGTATTCGTTGTATTCGTTTTATTCGTTTTATTCGTTTTATCCGTTTTATCCGTTTTATCGTTTTACTCCTTTTATTCGTTGGGCTAGTTTTATACTATAAACGTAGTAGAGCATTCTCCAATGGAAGTTTCATTTAAGCATAAACATTTGAACCACGCGTAACTTTAATATGCGTTAGTAAATTACTTGTTGCTCCATTAAATTTAAGGCACTTATTGCAAATTTTGCAAGTAACTACCGCATCACTCGTATTCTTCACGAAATATTTCCAAACTTTACTCATAAATCACAGTAATGTAGTCGCCTAGCCTGAGAAATAATTTGAACTAAAGTAAAAATTTATATTTAAATGCTTAGATAATCCTTTAAAGGAATAAATTATCATCAAAGGCGGGTAAAAAGTAAAAACTTAAATAAACAAAGTCCAAGCTTTACAATACCATGAAAATAATTCCAGTTAAAATCACCCTGCGTGGTTGAGGATTATTGTAGGTACCTAATGTTTAGAGAAATGTGTTCACTGATTTACCGAAAACCTTTTACACTTACAAACAATAATTACAGTTCATTACGACTTGTAAAAGGGTGTTATTGAATAGTGAATGACTTTAAGCTGACAGCAAAGAAATGCTGAAATAGCTATTTACAATACGAATATCGTACCTACAACGTTTCATCACCTATTCATAAAATATTGTGGATCGCAAGAAATTTGTAAATGAGAAACAATTCCATGAAATGAAAAGTAGTAGGCATACCTCTGCCGTCTGTCATCTCTCAATAATAAACCAACGACGTTCTCTTTTTTCTTAACCTTCGGTCGGGCGCAACTGATCTGACAGGCACAGTGAATCCATTTTGTTACTCCACTCCGCCCCCCGGGGCCCTTGGTGCATGATGCTTTCAATAGCTTCCGTTTTTTGGGTGTTTTATGCAATAGTACTCATTCTGTTTGTTTTCGACCTTTGTTACGTGAGATTTTCAAATTTTGTTTAAATAAGCTCATTGCGCCTGAATTCGTTACAGGTATGCATTTTTGAAATATATAGCTGGTATTAACTGACAAGTATTTTACCTTAGTAATGACTTAGAACCACGCGTAGAACACTATTTCTAAAAAATTGGCCAATGAACTGGCAATTGGAGAGCTAATAATCAGAAGAACTATCTGTTGGAATATGGATAAATTTCATTAGACATTTTTTGATTAGTTTTTTATCAAATACATGTTTATTTTTCAAAAACTGTTGTATTTTTTATTCTTTTAACAGTTCTAATATGAGGTTCCTTACTTGATAATTTTTTTAAAATAATTTTTATTGTGCGTAATTTACGTTTTCTTTTAATGTGCTCATCAAGCACATTGCGCCCGAATACGGCAGTCAACATATTGCGCCCGACGGAAGGTTAATTTAACAATTTTTTTTGTTATGGCCATTATTCGTTTTATACGTTTTATTCGTTTCATTCGTTTTATTCGTTTCATTCGCTTTATTCATTTCATTCGTTTTATTCGTTTTTATTCTAATTCGAATAGTGGTATTATTAAGTATTCGAATAATTCCCGATTATACATTCGAATATTTGAATATTCGAAAAAAATTGCCACCACTAATTTGCAGTGTTATGTTTGTTTCGTGCTTTATCAATCTGGTTGTTGAATACCTAACAAAAGTGTTTCTTTAATAACAATTATTTGGTCATCTATCAAATTAAATTAGGTGTGCTTGTTATAAATAATGGAGTAGAAGATTTGAAGATTAGCGCCTAGCGGTGGTTTCGCGACTTATTCAAAGGTGCTGTTTTTTTCGATTCTCTTAAAAAAGGTGAAGTAATTTAATGTAGCATTCTACGTATCCTGCGACAACTAACGTATTGTCTTATAATAACATTTTACATTGGTATCTACCTCTTATTCCTAAATATAAAAAACAATTATAAGAAGATGAATCCAACGAAAAGATGATTGCTGCCACAAATTCCTATTTTGTCCAGTAGCACAACTCTTCGGTTGGGGTTTATCACAATAGGTACTACTTGCACTTTACCTCAACTGTCCTCAACGTTTTTTACTTTTATAATCATAAATTAGTTATGGAGCAGAGCAGAGCAGTGCTATTATTATAATATTTATCAGAATACGATTGCCCCTGAAATGTAGGCAATTATACATGCTATCATGTATGGTTATTTTTTGTATAAATTTGATTTCTAATTTTTAAATATGAAAACACAAAATGCATTATATTTTTAATAAATGTGTTATAATTCAATCTTCTTTTTTAAAAAGACATAACAATTAATATTGAAAATATTGAAATATCGATTCTTTTCAGGTGTTTGTTCAAGCACACAATTTCGTTGTGACAACGGTCGATGTATACCGGCACATTGGAGATGTGATTCACATATGGATTGTGACGATGGTAGTGACGAAATTGGTGACTGTGCATCTAATCGTAATTGCCGTCCAGGTCAGTTTCAATGCGAACTGACACAAAAGTGCCTACATATAGGTTGGATGTGTGATGGAGATCCCGACTGTGGTATATCGGCAGAAATGGGCCCCGACACATCTGACGAAGATCCTCACCAGTGTCATCAGGGTAAACCTTGTCTGTGGAATGAGGCACGGTGCGGAGAAACCCTTGAATGCCGTCCGCTAAACCTCTTTTGTGATGGACACGGTGATTGTCCTGACAATAGTGATGAATGGGATTTTTGTAGAAACAAGGCTTTGTGTAGTAACCAACAATGTGATTATAAGTGTAAACCAACATCGACAGGTCCTATGTGCTATTGTCCAGACGGATATAGAGTAAATAATACTAAATGTGTGGATGCAAATGAATGTGATATTGATGGGACCTGTGCTCAAATTTGTAAAAATACAGTGGGTTCTTTTAGTTGCTCTTGTGTTCCAGGATATCTGAAAAGTGACAGTGACTGTCTTGCAATTAATGGTAAGTGGCATATTATTAAACTAGTGTCAATGAGCACAAGATTACCATTTGAGTATGTACCCTACAGCACAATTGTGGTAAAATAATTCCTATTGTTTGATTGATAATATGAAAAAGTGTGAGTTGCACAACCATTAAACACATTGTATCGTAACTGTTCATGGTACTTCAACAAAATAGGTTCGTGTATTTATTTAATGTACGCTTTATGTATTTTCCTTCAAGTAATCGACAGTCTCTCCTGTTGAATCCGAGGGGCATTACCGAGATGCAGCAAGAACAGCAGACAAACTTTAGGTGTTTTCTTTTTGCATCGCTACAGGCTTGGGCACATGCACAATCATCACGTGATTAAAGTGCCTTGCGTCATAAGACATTTCTGCCTCAGGTTAATATAAAACTTAAATAAAGCTTTTAAAACGAATAGGGTTATTTTTATAAAACGAATGGTGTGTATTGACAGAGCTGACTTAAAGCTACCACAGGCTACCACAAAATGCAAAAAGAAAACACCTATTGTTCACATGGTCGGCGATCCAAAATGATTGAAGACAGTTGTATTATTTAAACAATTCTTATATTTCAAAAATGCGTTTAAAATAACGCACAAAATTTAAATTGCTTTCAATGTTTTTGGATCACCTGTACTAATTATCAGTGTCTTTTAGGCGTTTGTTGCATTGAGTTATCTTTGTTCCATATATTCTTTTTATGTAGGAACGTACCTGTGCAATTAAGTGCCTAACACAAAAATTTTTTTTAAAGAAAGGGTCGTTTTTGGAGACATTTTTTTTCATTTTTCCTGTAAGGGACCCCTTGCCTAAAATTTTTACCCAAAATTAGGATGGCTCCCTGATTCTAAATTGCAAAAAAATATACTATATCTGCAAATAACTTAGGCGCTTTAGTAGCAATCTACATTTAAGTTTAGAATTTCTTTTTTTACTTCCAAACATTGCTTAGTATCATGTTCCGGGTTTTGTATCAATTGATAAAAAATATACTACAGCTGCAAGCAAATAACCTAGGCGCCTTTTTTACTTCCAAACGTTATTTGGTGTCATGTCACTGTTTTTATATCAATTGAAAAAATATACTAAACCTGCAGATAACCTAGGCGCTTTAGTGGCAATCTACGTTTAAGTTTAGCATTTTTTTACTTCCAAACTTTGTCATGTTGCCATTTATTTAGATTCAGTACATCATTTTCAATAATGACAGCAAAAAAGATTTCACTTCAAAAAAGAAACGCATGTATAACATGAAGCACATGGCAAGTATCGTGATTCACCGAGGCGGGTAGAGTGGCGAGCGCGGTTTGAAACCAGTTTATTTATGGCACCAAAAAATATTGAAATCCTTGCTAGGAAGGATAAATGTATTTCCCATAGACTCCTGTGTTAAACTTTCGACCCTCAGGGTTCTGCGCCATAATTATTGTATTAATTATCTGGTTCCTGAGTACGTAACTCTATCGCTTATTTTTTAAATATGTCATCTGTTAAGTCTGTGTTTCATGAATTTGTAAGATAGTTTAATGGATATCTTGTACATATATAATATATGTTCGTAAATTAGACTCAAATTGAATGGTTTCAGCACATTCACCCTACATGTACAGTTTAAAATGGTCCATGATTTGACATGAAAGACATGGTTAAAAATGGGATTTTTAAAGTGCAGCCATTTTTAAAAAATGGTTGCTGTTTGTATTTGAATTCACATGTTCTAGGATAACTGTCGAAGTAGGTGTCAGGTGGTGTGATTTACTATTTAAAATCAATTTGGTTAAATAATAAATGTGGCATAATAGCAGAAATAACTACAAATTGTTCTTATCTTATTTTGGAAATGAACGCTATGGAGGCAATTTGGACCACAACATAACATAGTTTTAGTTAAAAGTAATAATTAATTGAAATACTTATGTACTACTTATTTACAGTACCTCTTATGGAAGAAGCTTCCTTGATATATTCAACTCGTACAAAAATTCGACGACTAACATTAAACGGAGAAGTTTGGGCTGGAAATTCTACATTAAAATTATTAACAAGTAACTCTCTAGAATTTTCCCATCGAAATCGAACATTATGCTATATTCATTACAACTTAACGAAGACAGCAATAGTTTGTGTTAATATTGATGACATGACCGAAAGTTGGGAACTCGGCGCACCGTCCAATTTTCCAGAAGTTGATTCCATTCAACAAATGGCATTAGATTGGATATCTGGAAATTGGTACTTTTTAGACGACGTTCACGAAGTAATTCTGTTATGTACAAGTTCGTTAGTTTGGTGTAATATATTACTGGAGCATAAATTAAGCAAACCCAGAGCAATAGCGTTAGACGCAACTAGAGGATTGATGTTTTTCACTAAATGGGGTCACACCGCACCCATGTTAGAGAGATGCAAAATGGACGGTTCAGAACGAATTCCTCTTGTAGTGCATAAAATTGTATATCCTTACGGTGTTACAGTCGACTTCCCTACAAGTCATGTATATTGGGTGGACACATACTTAGATTATGTAGAGCGCATTGACTATAATGGCGAGAATAGACGAACCATTATGAAAGGATTTCCTGTACAAAACCTTTATGGTATAACAGTGTTTGAAAGTCGCTTGTTTGTATCTTCCTGGCATAACGATACCATTCGTGAATTGCATAAAATGAAATTGACTGAACGGCAAATTTTAAAAGATGTCGAAAGGCCATTTAATTTACACGTATTTCATAGGCAGAGGCAACCCGATGGTAAGAATATTACATTTATTAAAATACTGCGGTTAAATCGTGATTTTTTAGTTTCTCATCCCTGTAAAACAAATAACGGTGGTTGTCAACATTTTTGTATTCCATATTGGCTCAAAAGTAATCCTGTTGCAAAATGTGTTTGTGCATCGGGCTATACGTTACTTCAAACAGGAAACTGTACTCTCGAAAAACCAACAACATTTTTAGCGGTGGCAAGAAGCAAACCTGCATCAATTAAAGGGATACCGTTGCAGGGTAGCATGGATGCAATGGCACCAATAATGGGTTTATCTCAACCAATGGCAATAGATTTTGATATTCTATCAGATACAATAATATATTCGGATGGTAAACAATCGACTATAAAGTTGTCGAAAATGAATGGAACTGTTAATTCAGTTTCTTTAAATGTTATGACCGAAAGATGTGAAGGTATCGCATTTGATTGGATGGCAAAAAATTTATATTGGACTGATGAAACATTGGGACGTATTAGTGTGCTACGCCTTTCTAATTTTAAACATAAGAAAATCCTTATTCAAAATCATAATATTCATCCAAGGTCTATAGTCGTACACCCTAAGAGAGGTGTAATGTATTGGGCCGACTGGTCACATATATTACCCGGTAATGGATCTATACAGCGTTCATGGATGAACGGCGACAATCAAGAGACTTTTCTGCAACATGACATTGACTGGCCAACAGGATTAACTTTGGATTCAGTGGGGAAGAAATTGTATTGGTGTGATGCTCACCTTAAACGAATAGAAAGTGTGGATTTTGACGGGAACAATAGAAAGTTAGTACTTTCGGAAGGTATAAATCGCCCATTTGGTTTGGCTCTTCATCGGAAAGCAATATACTTTATCGAATATGTATTAGGAAGTGTTATGGTTTATTTTCCCGAAAATGGAACACTTGTAAAGATGGTAGACAACAATCCACCTATTTTTGACATTAAAATGTACGATGCAAAATCTCAAACAGGTTCGTCTTGTATGGTAGTGGCAGCTGCTATAGCTTTCTAAGTAGTAAGAGAGAAACACCACTAACTGATGTATAACTGATTTAACCTGTTCATAGTATATCAATAAAGGTTTGGGCCATGTAGTAATTTTACAGAAAAAGAACAACAATCTTTAATATATAAACTTGATTGGTGATATAAGGCCTCGTTTTGTAATTTTACTGAATTGAATCAGCAATACCTTGGTTTTTGTTGACTTCAGTTATCATTGGTTATACTTTTTGTCTGTTTTCATCAGTTGCCTTGGATTTCGCTGAGGTATCCACATGACCTCTCTGCTGATTTTGCAAAAAGGAAATGGCAACCTACATATTGTGCTTAGTGTAATGTTTCTTGTTGTGTGAACCTCACCCCACATAACTAGCAAAACAATTCCAGGGTTTTTGCTTTACATTAAATCATATAGAAATAATTAGCTCTGTTTAGGTTGGTTTCGGATTTCAGCAATTGTTTTCGCAATGATTATTATCAATGAAAACCAAGGTATAACTATTTCCAAATACTTAACACGTATACTGTAAATGGGTTAATCTATTATCAGAAGTGGTTAATTGAATGTGAGTGTGACAAAATAACTATTTTTGTATTAAGGGCGCGAGGGAAGCGATTTTGACCCACTGCGGAATTACAAGTCTGAGGTCCAAAGGGCCGAGGGATTATTAGACGCCAAAGGGTCAAAATCGTCGTTCACGTCCGAAATGCAAACAAAATTTTTTGTAAAATCGTCTAAAAATTCATCTTAAAGCTTTCAAAAAATAAATTCGTTCTCAAAAATCAAGTTGTTGGTTGCTATGGTTGCTATAACTATTACAATTGCTGGTTTTTTAGGTAGGTAGGCACCATTTATGCCCGCAAGTTACTGTATAAATGATCTAATTTTAATACGATTTTACAAAAAATTGATTTCACGATTACACCTACATCAGGACTTTTTGGAAATTCAACTGGGTTAGCCAGATTAGTCGAAAATTACCATAGAAAGAATTGTGACAACTATTTCTTTCAACCTGATTAAGCCGGTTGAATTTCTGAGCATGTTTATGAACTCAAAATTATAATATGTATGAATGATGTCACACGATGTTTGATAATTTTCAAATTTGACAACTGTCAAAACTAAAATTTTCTCTTAAAATGGGCCGAGTCATAAATTACGGACTTTTTAAATACTCGTACAAACTATAAGTATGTGTACTTATAACTTATAGTTTGTTCATTATATATTTTATTTTTATACACATTGCTTAGGATGACTAATTAACATTTATGGAAAAAAATATTAGTAGTTTCTCTTTATTTACACGTAATTTGCAAAGTTCCTTTTTACAATTTGTTTACATTATTTATACAATTCCCTAATTCCTATATGCATTTCACACTTTCCTGCAGTTTCTTTCTTCCTCCTTTCTCCAGTACTTGTTGCCTCGTTCCTCGTTCTCGCATCTACCTAATCCTCACGATAATTTTTTTCCTTTCCCTTTCAAGTATTCTGGTATCCCCTCTCTCTTAATTTTCTTATAGTTCTCATTAGGTGAACAAATTGCACTATCATCTTCCCACATTTCTTACCTATTTTTTTGTTGAGCAGCTATTTCATAATATAAATATTGTCCATTGCCCTTCTCCCCTCCATAATTTGTTAGTACCTGTTATCATCCTTTTTACTACCTTTTCCCCTCCGTATATCAACTCCACCCCTTGTATCCCATCCTCTCCCGCTGCTTTACCTTTTTCATATTCTGAATAATCTCAGTCACTTTGTCTTCCTTTACTCATTCTCCATCTTCTTACGTCTCCGTTCTTTCTTTGCCTTTCTTCTGTTAAATGCTATTTATAGATTTGAAATTCCTTCGAAAGATTTTTGTATCTATAACTTTTCCATTTATAAATAATGTTAATTAGTCCTTAGTCTAAATAACATAAAAATTATGATGAACAAACTATGTGTACATCTGTCATGAGCATTTAAAAGAGTCCGTAATTTACGTGCTGACCATCCCTTAAACAGTACACTACAACAGTACAAACGATGTTCATTTGATGGAATTTTGGAAAAAGTTATGTATTTTGCACTTATACATCTACATTTTAATGCAGCACTGTGACCTATTTCTGCTTTTAAATTTTCTTTTGGTTTCTTCTATTGAATTACAATGCTTCTTCCTAAATTAAATTTGTCCAAAGTCAAATGCTTTTCGCACATGTAAGACTAATTATTATTTTTGGAGTAGTACCTACTCATATATGTATATATATTTTAGGTGAAAATTTATGTTCTCAAAATAATGGAAATTGTGTTGAGCTTTGTCTAAGCACTCCCTCAAAAACTGTATGTGCTTGTTCTGACGGTTATAAATTAATGAATGACGGAAAATCGTGCATTAAGGACAGCAATTATGTTACACCTTCTCTTTGTGATGACAGTTTCTTTAAATGCAAACAATCCCCACTTAATGGAAGTGCATGTATTACCATGGGAAAAGTTTGTGATGGGGTAAACGACTGTCCAGATGGATCAGATGAGTCAACAGAGCAAGGCGGACCTTGCGAGAACGTGGTCTGCAATGATAATCAACATAAATGTGATGGCACTATGTGCATTGCAAAGTATTGGGTGTGCGACGGTGACATGGATTGCTTTGATGGAACCGATGAAGATCCAAAGTTATGTACTGGGCAATGTAACGATAGGCATTTCACCTGCGAGATTAGTAAACGATGTATTCCACAAGCTTGGAAATGTGATTCCGTAGTCGATTGTGGATCGAACGATAATAGTGACGAAAAATATTGCAGTAAGGTTCGAATATGCGATAATTGGAAAGATTTATACAAACAAATTATTTTAGCGGTCGCCGAATGTAGTATTATGGAATTTAAATGCGGCGATTCGAGATGTATTTCTAATGATTTGTATTGCAATGGAATAGATGATTGTAAGGATGGTTCCGACGAAATTGGCTGCGCAATTTGTAACTCGGTTACACAATTTTTTTGTCCGGCCAGTAAGACTTGTTTACCAATAAATTTGAGATGCGACAAAAAACCGGATTGCCCTGACGGATCGGACGAGTTTGATTGTGAACCAAAAAATACCAATATTTGTGAGGCGCATGAATTTGCATGCAAAAATTTTGAATGTATACCTAAAGTAAGTGTGACTTTATTAGTTTACAGGAAATGCATATTTAATGATATAATAATCAATCTTAGTTTATTCAGTCTTTAATGTAGTTTGTATTGTAGCACTTCTTTTGTGATGGCCGATTGGATTGCATAGATGGTTCTGACGAACATAATTGTTCAATCACAACTATAAAAAATTCCACTTTTAATGCCGTAACCCCATCAGGTTTAGAATGTGAACATCCTTCACGTATGTGCGATAACAATACTGTTTGTATTAGTGCTGACCAATTATGTAACACTCACGAAGATTGTCTTGATGGTAGTGACGAAGGGTTGAGGTGTCTGGAAAGGTTGTGCGAATATAGTCTGGTGTGTTCTCATACATGTCATAATGCGCCGGAGGGTTTAGTTTGTTCATGTCCGCCACCTTTACATTTACAGCAAGATCAAATGCGCTGTCTCGAAGCACATCCATGTGAAGATTGGGGCACTTGTTCTCAAACCTGCATTCCCGTCCGTACACGTCACAAGTGTTCTTGCCTGCCCGGTTATACTCTTATGAATGACGGATTTACTTGTAAAAGCGATGACCCAGGGGTTCCTTACGTCATATTCAGTAACAGACACGAACTAAGAGGTGTTAACTTAAATAATTTTAATGCAAAAGCACTAATATCTAGTTTAAAAAATACAATTGCACTAGATTTTTATCATTCTCAAGACACAGATATGGTAAGACTTTTATGCTTTTAAATTTTGATGTAAATGTGTTTGTAAATAGGTATTTTGGACCGATGTAATTGACGACAAGATATATTCCGGTACTTTAGTCGGCGGTTCATTAAGTAATATTGAAGTAGTAGTGCAAACCGGATTATCAACCGCAGAAGGTTTAGCCGTTGATTGGATAGGTAAAAACTTGTATTGGGTTGAAAGTAATCTCGATCAGATAGAAGTTGCTCGCTTAAATGGTAGCTTTCGACGAACTTTAGTGGCCGGTGACATGGAAAGTCCCAGAGCAATAGCGTTGGATCCGAGAGACGGTTTACTATTTTGGTCTGACTGGGATAACATGGCACCACGAATTGAAAGATGCTCCTTAGCGGGATTGGACAGAACCGTTGTCATACGTGTAGACCACATAACAGACGGTGCTTGGCCTAATGGTATAACGTTGGATTATGACACTCGTCGTATATATTGGATCGATGCTCGTTCGGATTCAATTCACGCCGCAAAGTATGACGGTACAGATCATCACGAAATCATGCGTAATCACGAAATGCTTTCTCATCCTTTTGCTATTACTCTGTTCGAAAATTATATATATTGGACCGATTGGCGAACTAACAGCGTAGTTCGTGCCAATAAGTGGACCGGTGGTGATGTGTCTGTGATCCAACGAACTTTAACACAACCATTCGATATTCAGATTTTACACTCTAGCCGACAACCTCACGACGATTTCAATCCGTGTGGAGATAACAATGGTGGTTGTTCTCACCTATGTTTATTGCACACTAATAAGACACACCGTTGTGATTGTCCCCATGTTATGAAGTTAGATGTTGATAATCTCACATGTGTTGGTAAGTGACTTGTCAAATATTTTATTTTATAAAATCTTAATCTTGTAGTTAATGAAAGAGTTCTCTTGATCGCTCGTTCAAATGAAATTCGTGGAGTAGATCTCGTACAACCTTATTATCACACCATTCCTACAATTAGCTCACCACAGGTACTAAATCCAAGTCAATTAGAATTTTTGGGAAAAAATAATACCTTATATTGGTCAGATTCACAAGTGAGTGAGGTTAAACGTTCAGGTTTAACTAGTGGACCTACGGAGACATTAATCGATACAGGAATACAAAAACCGTCCGGATTAGCTGTGGATTGGTTATCTAATAACATATTTATTGGATCGCCTTCCGGTATATCGGCATGCAATTTAGATGGAGAATATAGTACTACTATCGTCGAAGATATTGAAGTTATTAGCTTAGTCGCCGATCCAGCACGAGGTAAACTTTATTGGATTTCTGTTTTTGAAAGTAATGCTAGTATTGAAACTAGTGCAATGGATGGCAGCGATCAAACTGTTATTGTTGCAAATTTGTCGACAAACTCAAAAAGTTTAAGCCTCGATTTACCCTCAAACCGTTTATATTGGGTAAGTGACTATGAAGTATATTATACGACTCTTGAGAGCGACGACATCACCAAATTGCAATTGCCATCACAAGTCTCGATAGTTGCGGCTATAGTATACGAGGAATATATCTACTATGCGGATGACGATGATCAATCTATACATAAAGCAAACAAGTCGTCTGGAGATGGCGATATTATTTTGCGAAATGGTACAGGATCAGTTTTGGCATTGCGGATTTATGATCCTGATTTGCAGAAAGGGATGCATCCATGTGGAATAAATAAAGGTGGATGTGCACACTTGTGTTTACCTATAAATGAAACCAATTACACCTGCCAATGTGCATCTGGATATGTCAACGACGAAGACAATCCTTCACTTTGCATAAGTGTGCCCACTTACCTAATATATTCCCTAACTTGGGAAATTCGTGGATTGTCATTAGATGGAGACAACTCTACAAGAGTTTTAGGGCCACTATCACGTGTATCTATGGCAAGCGCAATTGATTTTGTGGCCGATCAAGATTTAATATTATGGACAGACAGCGATCACGGTATTATCACAAGTATTAAAACTGACAGTACTCATCGTAAGGTGGTAGTAGAACAAATTGAAGGAAGAGAGAGTGTACCGGTGGATTGGCTTAACGGACTTGCAGTGGATTGGGTAGCTAAGAATATTTATTGGTGTGATCCGAAAAGGGATGTCATTGAAGTATCTCGCTTAAACGGTTCAGCACGTTATGTTGTATTATCTGAAAATATTGGCAAGCTGACTTCGATAGTTATCGATCCAATTGAAGGTATATTGGTGTGGGGTGGAGCATCTCACATTGAAAAGGCCGGTTTAGATGGCTCAAATCGAAAATTACTTAACAATCAGTCACTCGTAATATCTGATATTGCACTTGATTTAGAAAATAAACAAATTTATTGGTGTGATTCTGAAGCGAATAGTATCGAACGGATGAACTATGATGGTTCAGAACATATGGTTCTTTTAAATCAGTCCCTTGAAAATCCGGTGGCACTAACAATCTTTAATAATTCTATATATTGGCTTGACAGGTAGTCTACAAAAAACAATTTGAAAGTACAGTATTTCAATGTTTATTGTTTCAGTACACACGATCGTGGTAGTATAAAAGTTGCACCTTTAAACAATTTGTCTAATTATGAGACATTGTTAAGGCAAGGCGGAGATTCACTTAAAGACATTCAAATATTTTCAAAATTAAAACAAGCGGGTACTAATCCATGTGCAATTAATAATGGAGGTTGTCAGCAGTTGTGCCTGTTTAATGGTAGTGATCCTGTATGTGCTTGCCCACATGGAATTCTTGCTAATGATAGCAAGACCTGTCAAGGTGAGATAAATTATATGTTTTATTGATATTACTTCGACACTTTTCATGAAGAATAGAATGTATGCCAAGTTTTCAAATGTAATGTAAGAGTGTATAAGAAACTAATGTTAATATAGCAGAAAAAAGGCAATTCCTTGCAAAAGGTCGGGTAGTTTTGAATTTTTAATATATTATTAGGATTACAATTGAAGTTTTCAACCTCGGGGTACGACCGCTCAGCCAGGTCGTAAATTTCACAAAAATGTGGTTCTTATTTCGGTTTTTGCCATGCAACAAAAAAACTAATTGGTGAATAAAAATAATTGTTCTTATGTTTTTTAAAGTACTTAAAATTTGTTACAGATTGAGTGTTTGACCAGAATTCTAAGTTAAGTACTTTCTGAGATAAGCTTTTCAAAGAAAAACAAATACTTAGATTTAATTTTACTATTTTCGATATTTAAGTATTTAGATTTACTATTATTTAACTGACTACATTTAAAATGAGATTTAGTTCAGAAAACTGTGGACTAAATACAGTAAAAATAGTTAATGTTAACAGTATTCACCCTTCATTGAAAACTATTACACCAAGCAGCGCTCGTCATTTCCTTTGGTTGTTTGTTAAGTGTTCTGAAAGTTTAAATATCTCTGATTGGAACGGATTTATGGAAAATGCACTCAAACATTGGCCATTCAAACGTTCAAAAGTGTTATGCCTTCAATTTACTTTAAAGCTCAGGACTTCATTGCCAATAACCCAAAGTTTAATTAACATAGTAGCTAGGCTGGGTGGATTCCATATACTATTGTCATACTGGGTGCAATTGGTATAATTATGACAGTAACTGTACTGTCATTTATGCTGAAAATAGTGTGAATATTCTGGTGCGGTTTGAGCTCACACAATGACCCACTTTCATAACCATGTTCGGGCTTAATAGACTGGAAGATCATGGCCCTACAGCTAAACTATGGAACCAGTACATAGAAGTGGTGAAGAGGTCAGGAAATTGGAAATTTCACCTCACTTCTGTTCAACAAATGCTACCATATTTTCACGCTGCAGGACATCTCTACACAGTGCGCGTCTAAAACAATATTTAGGAGTAAAGTGTATTAGAGAAAAGTGTCACAGACAACATGTCCGGCGACAGACGCTCCCGAATCGCCCGTCCCTGCAAAAATAGTCAGTCGAAAAATGCTATAAATATGTGTTACTCTGTTTTTTTAAATTGCTGCTCCATTTCTTCCGATTAGAGTGCCATCTGTCGCGAATCAAAAATAATTTCCAGGTAAATCGTACGTAACTTTCGACGTAGAATCCGAATCTGCGATAAAAAATAGGGATTCGTATTTAAGATTTCAAACTTGCCTCCCGCCCCACCCCGCCCCGAGGGGCTGTGGGGGTGGGCGCAATTGGTACTAACGGATGTCCACCTCGGAGATATTAAAGTTTCGCTTCGGTCAAATTTTTCTATACGATGTGTATGTTTCGAGAGATATTACAAAATTCCAGGTTAAATGACTCACCCGGTATATACCTACTCATATAGGTATTATTACAAATTAATTGCACATGATCTGCATTACATATCCCCTGTAGTTTTGCACTGAATCCAAATTAATGTACATATTTGGAACATTTTTTAATTTTTTTAAATAAATCTAAATTTTTGTTTTTCTTTGAAAGGCCTGTATCTCTGAAAGTGCTTAACTTAGAATCCTGCTGAAATACTAAATCTGTAGCAAGTTTTAGGTATTTTAAAAAGTGTAATGGCCTTCAATGAGGGCTGAATACTGTCAACATTAACTATTTTTACAGTATTTAGCGCAGTTTTCTGAACTAAATGTCATTTTAAATGTAGTCACTTAAGTAAAATTAAATCTAAATATTTAAATATCTAAATAGTAAAATTAAATGTAAATATGTATTTAGTTTTCTTTGAAAAGCTGTATCTCAGAAAGTACTTAACTTAAAATTTTAAGTACTTTACAAAATATAAGAGCAATTATTTTTATGAAACGGTTAGTTTTTTATTTACATGGCAAAAACCAAAATAACAGGTACATTTTCGCCGCTTTTCGGAGCTGGCTCGGCGAGCGGTGTATTTTACATCACCATTGCAACCTTAATAATATATCAAAAATTTAAAACTACCGGATCTTTTGCATGGAATTATACTAGATTGACTGGACTACTAAGTAAAAGCCTCGCTTTGAAAGTTCATTGTTTTATAAATAGTCTGTCTCGAATCACTTGTGCTTTGGAAAATGTACATTTTATTACACTGTTTAAATAAGGCATGACAAAAATAAGAGCAACGATTTAATCATATGACAAAAATGAAATAAGATGGTTACAATTTACATCAGCTTCCACAATGTTTGTTGCAATTCATAATAATAATAATTAATAATAATACATTTGCATGCTATTGTGCCAAGGGTTAAAAAGAACGTACATGAATATAATTAGTACTAAATCAGAAACAATTACGAAATACAAACAAACGAAAAACAATGTATACATAAACAATAGGAACGGTAATATATTTCATTATTGAATGAAAGTTAAAATGGTTGAAACTATCACAGATAATGTCTAACAGAAGACAAAACCCTTTCTTACAGCGTCAACAAAATCATTAAATGAATAAAATGCGTTTTCATAAGTATAAATACTTTTTTATCACCAATTTAAATTTCTTCATATTGAGGTTTGGGACACTCAGAGGCAGACAATTATAAAGAAATTGAGATTGGAACGTTGTTCCATTTGGCTTACTAATAGCCTACAAAATTTCATGTGAAGATCAAATTTTCATCATTACATATTTGAAAACTATGAGCTTTCAAATAGACGATTTGTGCCGTGAAAATGTTTAAATTTATGGTTGATAATCAGCCAACATATGTATTATTGTACAGATTGACATACCTTTTAGATTACGACAGTTTCATAATGTATTCAAGAGTGGTTAGTATAGATTCAATTCACATGACGAATGCTAGTATACACAATTCACCTTATCCGAGCATAAAAAATGAAAGTTTTATGCGAAATGCAATAGGACTTACTTTTGATTATGATCAACGACGTTTATATTATTCTGACATTCAACGCGGATCAATAAATACAGTTTACTTTAATGGATCGGGACATGCAGTTGTAGTTGCAAGTATAAAGACGTGATATGCACAATTCGGTATAAATTTAACATTCTAAAGTTTTTCAGGGCAGGGTTCAGTGGAAGGCCTAGCATTCGAGCAATTATATAAGGCGTTGTACTGGACTTGTAATAATGATGCCACTATAAATCGTATAAATTTAACAAATTATGGAAGTAACACATCTGAAGTGGAAGCGATAGTGAAACTCCTACCACAAGATAAACCACGCGGTATTGCTGTTGATAGTTGTGGCGGACAAGTTTTTTGGAGTAATTGGAATTCTCATCAACCTAGTATTGAACGTGCATTTTTAACTGGGTACGGGCACGAAGTAATTATTAATACGGACATTCGGATGCCTAATGCTATAACTTTGGATCATCAAGCGCATAAAATATATTGGGGAGACGCTAGGTTGGACAAAATAGAACGTTGCGAATATGACGGTAGTGCTCGTGTGGTTTTGGCAAAAATCACTCCACAACATCCCTTTGCATTAGCAGTGTATGGCGATTTCATATTTTGGACAGATTGGGTATTACATGCCGTTCTTCGAGTTGACAAATTAACAGGACAAAATGTAGCTTGGCTGAGACAAGATATCTCTAAACCGATGGGAATCATTGCAGTTGCTAATAATACTGATGATTGCTTTTCGAATCCATGTCTTTCGTTAAATGGAGGATGTGAAGAGCTTTGTAGTCTTACACCTGCTGCTACCGTACAATGCTCTTGTATGGAGGGTCGAATTTTGGCGGACGATGGTAGAAGATGTTTCAGTAAATTATCATCATGTACGGACGAATCATTTCGTTGTTCGGATGGCGGTTGTGTACCGTTCCAATTAACGTGCGATGGAATTGTACATTGCTCCGACGGTTCGGATGAAGAACCGGGATATTGTGGTCATCGAAGTTGTCCCTTAGCATGGTTTCAGTGTCTGAACAAGCGATGCGTTTTGTCCAATTTAACATGCAATGGTGTTGACGATTGTGGCGATTCAAGCGATGAATTGAATTGTTCCTGTTCAGATAAGAATCATTTTCGTTGTACCAACGGTGAATGTATACCACGAAACTTTCGCTGCGATCGAGATCCAGATTGCAAAGATGTCAGTGATGAAATGGGTTGTGGTAATTATAACCGCATTTATCTTAGTAACACTTTTTAAAAATATTTTCTCGTAGAGGTTCGTAATTGCAGTCGCGAAATGCGAGATATGAATTTTGTGAACTGCCCAAATACAACTGCATGTATACATAGAGAATGGTTTTGTGATGGCGAAAACGATTGTTGGGATAAATCGGATGAACAAAATTGTCATACTACAGATTTACGTAAATGTGGTTTGAACGAATTCCAGTGTTTAAATGGCAACTGTGTTCACTTAGAAGCTCGCTGTGATGGACGTAACGATTGTAAAGATGGTAATAAGGATAGTATAGGTTCTGATGAAAGAAACTGCAGTAAGTATTTATTATCTTAATTTTCTGAATACTTATCCGATTTAACCACAGAGGGAAGATGTAGAGCAAATGAATTTATGTGCAGTAGGGATGGGAGTTGCATTTCTATATTATTACATTGTAATGGTCAACCTGATTGTCCAGACGGTTCTGATGAACTTGAATGCAGTAAGTGGGTCATTCCATCCCAAGTGGTCTAATTTTTGAAGTCATCCACACTGACCTTTATCAATTTTCCTGAAACTTTATGTGGATGCAGAGCCACCCTAAAAATGTCATGTCATAACTTCAAGTATTTTGGAAACTGCGGCCTTCCATTTGGAGGGCTACTCAATGCATCCACAACAGAGATAAAATTTACTTCAGGAGCCAGCAGCAGGGATCAAAGTACCTTATCACATCTGTTGAGGATGCGGAGTAAATTTTAGGGCCAGATATCTCATAAATAATGACTAAAGGAAAGCTGCCACAAATTTGTTAACTCTGCGTGAGACAGTACCATGCCATATTATTTTCATTCTTGTTTCCTATTGGAGCATAAACATGGTGCCAAACACAAAGAGCAACATCCAGACTGAAATCAAGTGACTTATGTCATTGAGGAGATGATTTTTTTGGCCACCACTGGAAAGAGCACCTTTTTTTCTATTAGAATCATATTTTTTAATCCTAGATTCCAATCAGTAAAAAGATGAAAAATAAGGCTGAACTTTGTGAAAAATCGTTGATAATGCTCTGTGGTAGTAAAGTGGTGCGATGTGTTAACTCAACTACCAAGATGGATAACATCAACAATCACCAGTTTGTTGATCTTCCTCTTTAACATTGAACTGTCCAATGAGTCTATCAGCTATAATCGTCCCCTGAGATTGTTGAGACTGCTGGACCACAATTCAAATTTGTGATAAAAAGAAAATAGATGCTTGCACTGAAACTCAGTTGCATTCAAACTCTATACAAGATAATACATATTTCTGGGAACCAATCATATCTCAGGAATGCGTTGGTCCATGATGGCTATGCCACTACCAATTCTATTGGAAATTGTCCTCTAGAATCAGTATCCACATCGCCATGGGGCCACTTTTTTCAGAGGTTTCCTATCTAGGTTCCAAAGACTCCTTTAGGTTTCTTCATCTTGTCTCCCAAGCCATATTGTTGGTTTCTTCATCTAGGTTCCAAAACATCATTGTTGGCTTCTTCATCTAGGTTCCCAAGCCTCCATGTTGGTTTCTTCATCTTGGTTCCGAAGCGATATTGTTGACAGTGTCTTCCTCTAGGTTCCAAAGCCTCAAGTGGGTTTCTTCATCTTGGATCCCAAGCCATATTGTTGGTGTCTTCATCTAGGTTCTAAAGCCCCATTGTTGGATTCTTAATCTCGGTTCCAAAGCCTCAAGTGAGTTTCTTCATCTTGGTTCCCAAGCCTGTTCTGTTCACAATCACTGCTTCATGAAACTACATTGTTCTTCAATGCTCTGTGCCTTCAGGAAAATTGTATTGTAGTCCTGTTGTAGTTGTGGAGGGAGCTGGGATATTCATAATGATATGCTGTTGAGGAACCCAGCATTTGTCTTCTCTTTCAGGTCAGAACATGAGCAAGCTGGACCAAAAGGGTGCATGAAATTATATATAATATAATTAAATGATCAAGGTATCAAGTTGTAAACCTTTACTACCACAGTGGATTACGAATAATTTTTCATTCTTTTGCTGAATCGAATCTAAGATGAACCAAGATGTACATAGTAGAAAAAAATTTTCTCTCTCCAGTGGTGGCGGAAAAAATAATCTCTGAAATGACGTAAGTCACTTTATTTGACTCTGGACATTGCCCATTTTTGGTAACTTGGTGATTGGCACCATGTTTATGCTCCAATGAAAACCAAGATAAGTGGCTCTGAATGAAGATAATATGGCATGGTACTGTCTCAGGCACAGTTAACAAATTTGTGGAGTAGCAGCTTTCCTTTACTCATTATTCATGAGATATCGGGCCCTAAAATTTACTCCGTATCCTCGGCAGGTTTTATAAGGCACTTTGACTCCTGCTGCTGGCTCCTGAAGTACCATAAGTTGTACCAGACGTGGTAGTAAGAGACTCGCATGTGCTTTTGCGTTGTAGTAATAATGAGTCAAAAATTGAGTTTTGTTCTATTTTGTCGCAGATGCATTGAGAAGTGCTCTAAATGAAAGGTCACAGTTTCCAAACTGCTTGATGTTATGGCATGAAACTTTGCAGATGTTGATTTCTAGGGTGGTTCTATGCCCACACCAAGTTTCAGCAAAATTGAAACTGGTGAGCGTGGACCCTCAGACCACTTGAGTTGGAATAACTCAAGTAGTAAAAAGTTCCTTACAATTGGATCTACATTTTACATTTTTAGAGCAATGTCGTTCAGACCAGTTTAGATGTGCCACTGGAGAATGTATCCCTGTATCGTGGCAATGTGACGGGCAACCAGATTGTGCCGATCAAACGGATGAAACAGAACATTGTCGTTTGCGTGAATGTGGTACTTGGGAATTTCTGTGCAACAGTACAGGGCGTTGTATACCGTGGGGATGGGTTTGTGATGGTGAAGCAGATTGCCAAGATATGGCCGATGAACACGAAGAACAAGGATGCAAAGTTACTTCCTGTCTATCCGATCAGTTTCAATGCGCAGATCGTGCCTGTATTTCAACACTGTTTTATTGTGACGGCGACTTTGATTGTATGGATAAAAGTGACGAACCTGCTCTCTGCCAACCCCATTGTCTTGAAGGCGAATTCCGTTGTGATAATGGAAAATGTGTAATGGAGATGTTGAAATGCGATGGTCGTGATGATTGTGGTGATGGATCTGATGAAAGCAAAATCTGCAAAGACCATACCAATTATTGTACTGGCGATGGGTGGTTTACTTGTAGTAACGGCGTTTGCCTTAACGATAGTTTACTTTGCAATGGAGAAGATAATTGTGGGGACTTTAGTGATGAAACTAAATGCAGTAAGTGAAGTAACACAAGCAATGGTCGTAGGTTCACTTGATTTTTCAGATATTAACGAATGTTCTTCAGTAAAACCTCCTTGTGCACATAAATGCTTAGATAAACCCGTGGGTTATGAGTGCAGTTGTAATGATGGTTTTAAATTAAGTGCAAAAGACAATCACTTGTGCGAAGATATAAATGAATGTGACGATTATCCTTGTAGTCAAAAATGTCGTAATACGAGAGGATCGTTCCACTGTTCTTGTGTAGATGGTTACATTTTACATGCCGATCGAAAATCTTGTCACGCTAATTCGACGATACCTGCAAAATTAATACTGGCAAATAGGTACTATATAAGAGAAGTTGGTTTAGATGGACATTCTACCTTGCTAGCTCACAATCTTACCAATGCTGTTGCATTAGATTATGATTGGAAGTCTAAATGCATTTTTTGGTCTGATGTAACTGCTTTTGGTAGTTCTATAAAACGACTTTGCAATAATACGATAAATAATATAATTGAGGATTTACATTCTGCTACTTTGCAAAACCCTGATGGATTGGCAGTAGATTGGATTGCACATAATCTGTACTGGTGTGACAAGGTGAGTTTATTTTTTAAACACAGCAATGGTAACCCTTGTCTTTTGATCTTAAAACTAACCATTTTTGACCAGATCAGTCATATATTATAACTAAAGTAAATGTTGGTTACAGGGATTAGATACCTTAGAAGTATCTTCTCTTGATGGGAAATATCGCAAAGTTTTAATTAATACTGGTTTAGATGAACCACGTGCAGTTGTACTTGACCCTCTTCGTGGTTACTTATACTGGAGTGACTGGGGTACGCAAGTTCACATTGGCAAAGCCGGTTTAGATGGTTCCAATCAAGAAGTAATCATCAACTCAAGCTTAGGTTGGCCGAATGCCTTAAGTGTAGCGTACGATACGAACGAATTGTTTTGGGCTGATGCGAGAGAAGATTATATTGCCGTATCCGATTTGGATGGTAACAACGTAAGAATAGTGGCGAGTCGTTCAAAATCTCCTCATGTGCAACTTCATCATGTTTTTGCGTTATCTATTTGGGAAGATTTTGTGTACTGGACAGATTGGGAAACTAAATCGATTGAACGTTGCCACAAATACCATGGTGATCAGTGCTCGTCGTTATTCTCCACAGTTCATCGACCTATGGATATTAAACTTGTCCATCCGTTTCGACAGCCTGAAAAAGAAAATCCGTGTGAAAATGCAAACTGCTCTGCATTATGTTTATTAAATCCGGAAGCCCCATTTTATACTTGTGCTTGCCCCGAAAATTATATATTAGGAACAGATGGCAAAAGTTGCATTTCCAATTGCTCTTCCGCTCATTTCAAATGTAATTCAACGTATAGATGTATTCCATTCTGGTGGAAATGCGATACTCAGAATGATTGTGGAGATGGTAGTGACGAACCACCAGACTGTCCACCTTTTAAGTGCAAACCTGGACAATTTCAATGTAAAAATGGCCACTGTATCCATCCCTCTGAACTTTGCAACGGTAATAATGATTGTTCTGATAATTCGGATGAATTAGATTGCCAACATTATACATGTTTAAATAACCAATTTCGTTGTTCTGGAAATGAATCAGTTACACCCAGATGTATTCCATCAAGTCAGAGATGTGATAGAAATAAAGACTGTCCATTGGGAGAGGATGAAGTGAAATGTCCTCCGGCTACATGTCCGCCTAATCAGTATAAATGTAATAATGATAAATGTATTCCAACAGTGTGGGTTTGTGACAACGATAATGATTGTGGGGACGATTCTGATGAACTACAAGACTGTGATAAACGTTCTTGTCCACCCGATCATTTTAGATGTAGTTCGGGTCGCTGTATACCGATGTCTTGGCAGTGTGATGGCGATCCCGATTGTTCAAATGGTGAAGATGAACCTCCTACCTGTAGCCAACCTGAATATCACACATGTGAACCCACTTACTTTAAGTGTGCCAATAATAAGTGTATTCCTGGACGATGGCATTGCGATTATGACAATGATTGTGGAGATGGTTCGGATGAATTGGGATGCAAGCCACGCAATTGTTCAGAGTCCGAATTTCGTTGCGATGATGGGCGTTGTATTCGTGGAAGTTTCCAATGTGATGGTGAATATCAGTGTGATGATAAATCGGATGAATTGAGGTGTCATTCAAAGTGCAAGAATAACGAATTTCAATGTAGACATCCACAATTTTGCATATTCCTGTAAGTATTTTGTTTGCTCATAAGTTGTACATTAAATTATGATTTTAGTCAATGGAAATGTGATGGTGATACCGATTGCGCGGATGGCTCTGATGAAGTTAACTGTAGTGACACATGCCCTGACAATGGCTTCAAGTGTAACAATGGATTATGTATAAATGAAGACTGGCGTTGTGATGGTCAAAATGATTGCGAAGATGGATCAGATGAGGCTTTAGCTTTGTGTGTAACATTGGCGTGTCCTCCGGGACGGTTACGATGTCGGAATCATCGGTGTGTTCCAATAAGTGCTGTGTGTGATGGTCGCGATCAGTGTGGTGATAATAGTGACGAAGATCCCCTTGCGTGTCGTAGTTTTGGTAAATGTGCTGTTCATCAATATCGTTGTCGGAGTGGCCATTGCATTGATTCACATCTACAGTGTGATGGTGAAAATGATTGTGAAGATAATAGTGATGAAGAAGACTGCAATAATTCTGTGTGTCGCTGGGGTACTTGTTCACAAGCATGTGTTGTTCGTAAGCATGGAAATTATACTTGTAAGTGCAGCTCAGGTTATCATCATACAAGGGATGGGGGATGTCAAGCACAAGGTGCTCCCGCGCAGTTGGTTTTAGCTGCAGAAGCAGAATTACGGCTCATGTCACCATACAAAGCTAGTATAGCAAATCAGATATATAGCAAAACAGTGCTAGCTACTGCACCTGGTTACAAAGTAGATGCAGTAGACATATTTTATGATTTACGGCATGTCACCGCATTTTGGTGTGATCACCAAAATAAAAGAGTTCAAAGCATGACTCTACCACTAACAGATGGAAGAAGAATTACACGTGAAACAGATATACGAACAGTATTAAGTGCACTGCGCGAACCAAGGGGTTTGGCTGTTGATTGGGTTGGACGTAAATTATATGTAAGCGATTTAAATCGTATTATAGTGGCGACATTAGATGGTCATTTGACATACACTCTCATCGATGATGAAATGCAACAACCGCGAGACATTGTAGTTGCGCCTGCTCAAGGATTACTATTTTGGACCGATTGGGGTCCTTTACCCAGAATAGAAACGGCATACATGGACGGCAATCGTAGACATGTTTTGGTAACTGCTGGAGTTCTCTGGCCAACGGGACTTGCATTGGATCATCCAGCGCAAAGGCTCTATTGGGCTGATCCAAAGGCACTTACAATTGAGTCCGTACGATTGGATGGAATTGATCGACATGTAGTGAAAGTCTTCACTCAGGGTAAGTGGACTTCATTTATTAATGTTTGATCTTATGAAAAATGTTTTTATCCATTGCGACCATATCAATTGTGTACCGGGTGGTCTAAATTAAACACTTTCTTATGGAAAAACTCATTATTTTAAGAGATAGAAAAAATGGACATAGGTGTTTGGAGCTCAATTTTAATGAGAAAATCACTGGCGTAAACAGAATTCAGCTATATCTAATTGTTTGACCGCTAAGGGGTGTTTCTCGAATTTAGTCGATTTCTCTAAACCTCCCTAACTCTCTTATTATTAAAGATAAGTGATTTTGGCAACATCTTTCTTTGAAGACTTTTTTACGTAGAATCGATCGCGATAGACAGTTTTTATACAGGGTGTTTGGTTTTTTGTGTACGACCCTAAACTACATTGCACTAATTGCTTGAATTTTATGATCCACCTGTGAAAAATGTACCTACCTATAATACAAAGAGTATATAATAGGTAAGAGAAGCAAGGTCTTTTAAAAACAGCGTCATGATAAAAGTTAGTCCGCCGCACCTAGTAGAGGACTAACAAAGTAATGCGTAGGTGAAGCTCCTCGTAACCGACTTTGGTGTTTGTTTCCACGATGGAGACCTTCTGAAGGAGTGGTCAAGTGGGACAGTTAATGAAACTTCAAGTACTTCATTCAACTAGCCGACGTTTCGACTGGGGGGTCCAGCTTTCTCAGGACCATACCTACGAAAAAGCCCATTACTTTAGCCACTTTAGCTCTCTTTCTGTTATATTCTCATTGCCTATACTACCTACTATATTTAAATAGGACGCCCTCTATTTTTTGTCACCTGCAGATGTAATATTTGGTTATCTATTGAATACCTACTATTTATTTCTATACCTAAGTTTTCACGGACAATGCAAATTTTCATATGTGATAGTGATACATTTCCATTCTGAAAATAATTTGAAAATGTACCTGACCAAGTCAAGTACTGTAAATTATACTAGCAATATATTGATTGGACAAAAAATGGAATAAACCATAAGCAATGGATAAATGTTTGCAATGCATTACGAAGATGTGTTTAGCCATTATCGAAATTGCAAAGCGAACTAGACTGGTAGGTACATAGTATTTGATTTGGTTGTATAAGTGCCTGTATGTTACATTTTTAATTTGAAAAATGTTTCAAATTATTTATGTGTAACATTAATCGTGTTTTTATTCATTATTAACTTTAAACATATAATTAGAACAAGGCGTTGAAAGTGGAATGTCAGATCAGAATATTGATAAACTTTAATTTAATATAGATAGTTTTTATTGTTTCATAATTAATTAGTTGGCAGGTTGGCACTATTTGACCTTTAGGTATGTATGAACCTCTAATTTCTAAAAAAATAGGAAAGCTATTAATTTCAGATGAGCGTTAACACCCCCCCCCCCCCCCCCCCCCCCCGTCCCCCCGTCCCTCCCGAATCTTCAACGCGTTTCTGTCATCTTAGTAATTTTTAAGAAATATATTGATAAGTATCTAATGTTAGTTTAGTTTTTATCAAACACTTCATAAAGGCATTAAATTTTTTAGTGACTAGGTCTTCAATATTTGAAATTTTGAAATTGCCGCCAAAATTTTAACCCCAAAATGGCGAACGTTGCGGTACTTTAGAATATGTACGTAGTGACTTTAGTCCTTAAAACATTTTAATTTTTTTTCTTTAATGATAGTCACTCTAGTCAACAAATGTCCTAAAGAGGTGTCTAGGAGGAAAGTCAATAAGCGGAAAGACCAACTATGGTACGTTGTTTGGGGTACCTAGTAGTATAACATACTGAAAATCCTTCACCCTAGTGGCGGCGGAAGAAGGGGTAAAGTTCCCTTTTTTTGGTTTCTTGCCTATATCTCAAAAATATATCTGTATACAAAATTAAATCTGACAAAATTCTCTACATTTTCATTCGTACAGTTTTTTTGCGCTCTCTAAAATAGGAAATTTTCGAAAAAACTTTTTGTAACATATTTTTCCCCAAATTCCAGCGCCGCAGATCATCATCTCACAGAAAATTCGTTAAAAAGAAAGTTGTATTTCCTTTAAAATTCGTTTTTGGTTCATCATTTTATATGAATTTAATCGAATGTTTAAAAGGGAAGCAAGTAGGTAATAGAATATTAAGATTTTTACATTGAAGTCCCTATGGTGCATCAGCCAATTCTACACCCTGTATATTATTTTATAATGGAAAGTTTAGCTTCATTTTTTTTCTTTTGTGTTTACACAGACAGTCCAATTTTATTTTATCGAGGTTTAATATATGGCCCTCACAGTCCAGCCCACATTCTGGGGAGGGGGGGCTCCCCCCTCAGCCCTGGGTTGGACTAACTATTTTGAATTATGCGGGGAGTAGTACTATTTGTCAATCTTTTTTTTTATTGTGACAACCATGTAGCTTGCACAATTAGCCAACAATCATAGTGAGGAATGGATAAAAAAATGGGACGTAAATCCCAAATCAGTAAAAGCTTCATTATGATGCCTACTACTTACACGTTTTTACACGTTTGAAGGAAATATCTGTACGTGAATGCGTTATATAATATAGGTAGAAGTACCTTATTGTTATTATATTGCAACCATTCACCTTTTTCAGTGAATAATGATTCATTTTGCATTAAAATTTCCCAGCAATTATGATAATTTATTGATGATTTGTGGGTTGTTAATTTTGGAATAAATTAGCATATATCTTTAATTAATTCAGCGGCGTCATTTCAGTATTTTACAGGGGGGGGGGGGGGGCAACTATAGTAATAAGGAAAAAATGGCCCACCGCAGGCGAAATTTTTTTTTATAAAGAGGCGTGATTGTCAGTTTTATAAGTTTAACGTACTTTTAACGTACTTTTACTTTTTTTTGGTAGCAGTAATTCCAGGGAGTTAAGTGCCCCCCCCCCAATACGCCCCTGATTAATGTTCTTTAAACTTATGTTGTGGAGCTCCATAGGTAATTGTAATAATAAAAACAAATATAATTCCGTTCACATTTTCATTTTAAAATATAAACACGCGTTCCGATACTTTCTGTTATTATCAAGGGCGGCAGATTGATCTGTTATTATTATCTATTGTTAATCTGTTACCACATACCTAGGTACTAAAAAAATAGTGTCCAAACTCGTTGCCTTATATGTAAAAAATAAAATTGCTTCTTTTTATTACAATTAGCATAATACATATATTTATTTAATTTTATATTCAGACACTAAAGGTCAGTTTGTAACTTATTTAACTCATGCCTACTGGGGACGTGTTTTTGTACTAAATCAATGAATAATTTTTAAATTACTGCGTTACAATTTTTATTTAAAAAATGCAAATAAATTTTGTACGGTTTTTGTTTATTAACAAATTATCAAACGTGGGTAGGTACCTAGTTATTATATTATTATGTACGTTAAAAGGTTAAAGACTTCAACCGTTCTCAACGCTTCAATGGTCGTGACGATTGTGCCCCATTTTACCCATCTATTTGTAAATTTTTTCAAAATTGTGTCACATAAATTGGGTTTTAAGAAATCAAAATATAAGCTTTCACATCCGTTCAATTAAGCAATTCTTACATAAATATTCGAAATATGTTTATTACGCAAAGCGAAAGTATTCTTGGTTGAAATAATTAGATAGGTATCGTTAAAAATCTTGTCAAGTGTGTTAAGTATGTATTACATCCTTAGTAGCCTAAAAGATCATTTTCGTTTTACGCACATTCACTTTATATTAAGTACCTATTGCAAAAGATTCTCATCTAATTATTGTTTAAATATATATCTAATTGTAAAAGGACAAATTTCCACTGCTTCAAAGTTATAAATATACTTCGTAGAAGGTTAAGCAATTATGTAACTTTCATCATGTAAATTCCTGTTTAATTTGTAACTGGAAATTGTCTCTTTCATCGAAAATAATTCAGGTTCTTTTATATTTTCGCAGAAGAAAGGCCGTACAAGTTAGAAGTTTTCGAAGACAATTTATTTGTGTCAACTTATCATACTCACAATGTATTACGTGTGGATAAATTCGGCCGTGGAAATATTTCTCACCTTGCCCAGGGGCTTCCACGGTTGTCACATGTTCTTATAGTTCAAGAGCATCGACAAGAGCGTCTTGTTGTGAATCGCTGCCAGGATTTTTGCCATACATCCGAATTTTGCCTTCTCGCTCCAGGAGGCGCAACGTGTACTTGTGCGGACGGTTTCGTCAAGGATAATTTGGTAAGTACTAGCCATATGTTGGAAAGTTCTGGTCGGTAGTAAGTCAATGGAATTGCCTTACGGAATTCCCATTTGTCTGATATAATTAAATAGAGTTTATATTGTTATTAGTACATCAGGAGAAGTAGCGAAAGAGACAGATTAAAAATGCGCGCTCGCGTTAACGTTTTGTTTTTTATATTCGGTTTGTTTCAGACATGCCAAGCAGTTAGTACAACTACGACTGCATGTTCACTAAATTGTAATACTGGCAGTTGTAAGATAGTTCCTGGGCAAGGACCCAAGTGCGTTTGTCCTCCGAAGTACACTGGAATCCATTGCGAGCAGTACCGATGTTCACAGTTTTGCAGGAACAAAGGAATGTGTTACATAGACTTATTATCCCCTAAAACTCCAGATACTCCTCCCCCACTTCGATGCAACTGTCCCCCGCAATGGACAGGAGAACGGTGCGAAATTCCAGTGAATATGTGCGATAATTACTGTTTTAATGGAGGAACCTGCTTCAATCCTCGCTCAGATCAACTTCATTGTAATTGTAAACCTGGGTTCACTGGTGCGCGTTGTCAGGACTGTACGCATTTAGAGTGTAAAAACGATGGCGTTTGTACGCAAACGGAGAATTTAAGTAATTGCCATTGTCCTGTTGGGTACTATGGCCAAAGTTGTGAAAAATCTGATTGTGACAATTTCTGTGTCAATTCCGGCAGCTGTAAATTAACACCTACTGGACCATGGTGTACCTGTCAACTCGGTTTCGTCGGTTTAAGATGTGAACAAAATGCGTGTTTCCAACATTGCCAAAATGGTGGAACGTGCCGAATTGGCGCAAAACAACCCGAGTGCGTGTGTCCGCCTCTTTACAGCGGTCGTAGATGTGAAATTAATCAATGTTTATCACCAAATCCGTCGCCGGATTGTCAAAACCATTGTGGCTGTTTAAATAATGGAACGTGTGAGGTTCGAGCGGATATGGAAGTTTGCAAATGTACAAACTTGTGGGGAGGATCCAAATGTGAAGTAAGTAAGCACTTTATTAATTTTTTTTAAGTTTTAACATGTGGATGTGGAACTATAAAAGCTGCAACAGGAATGTGCAAAAAAATCACAGACAGTTGAACGATGTTTGATGAGGAATTAATATTAGGAATAAACAAAAGTGCCAAAAACATCCCTTCCAAACATGGATTCCCATTCAAAAAATTTCAGTTGAAGATTGTTCACTTAAGTACATCAAATCAAATTTTGTACCAGAACCATAGTTGTCTCCCATTTGTTTGTTGATTTCTTTTAGGAGAACCTGTCTCCCATCTTCACTGTTGCCGGCATCATATTCCCCGTTCCACCAATATTCAATTACCATAAAACGTGAGCGTTCTTTTCTACCCCCTTCATGTACTCCAACTTGTTAAGACTTTTTCGGGTCGCTGTGTATAAGTCCCGCCCTTATAAGGATTTTGCAGATCTCTTCCTGTAATTACAGTTCTTCTCTTCCTAAGCGCATTGCTTCGATGATACCTATATCTCTCTCTACCCATTTCTTTGATCCGCGTTGTCTCATGGTTAGCGTCCCAATCTAATATACACTGTAGTTCCCAATTCTGGATATGAATTTAGTTTTGTATTAGTGTCTTGGATTTATCTTATTTGATTTAATTCTTTGTATGGTCCCTATCCTGTCTTCCATTTTTTCTACATACTAGCCATCTTTATCTTTCTAATGATTTTTGGTTCATAATGTTTCTAAGTTAACCACAATCGTTATCAGATTCTCCCTTTTAATTGGACCTGCTTGTGTGGCTATGTTCTTTCTACATCATGTGTGATAGTGTTGACTTTCTCCCACATGTGTTGTGCCATCAACTCTTTTATCTCAAACACCTTATCCTCCTCTCCTAACGAGCCACATCTACTTATGTCAAACAGATGTAGACATTATGAGCAGATTAGTTTTGTAGTCCCACTGGTCTTGCCAGTCTTGGTGATTTAATGATCGGATCGTCTTTTACGCCCCTTTATTCCGAGATGTGCAGTTCACTTCTAATTTTCTGCACCACTGGGATCTCTTCCAGATGTTGGCGTCGTAAATACCTTCTCATCGTAATCTATTGTATATTTGTGGAATATTTTCTCTCATGAGATTGAGGCAAACATCATTGTGGTTGTAAATATATTACGTGCTATATATATGTATAAGTTTCCTAGGCCTGCCCTTGATAATGCCATGTAACGTTCCGATTTGATTATTGTTTATATATTAGTTAGATTAGTTAAATAGTTTTCAGCACACACAAAGTTATTGTAAACAAATCGTTATGCTTAATTTGGAATATTTACTGTTAATTTTTGTATTTAGATTTATTTGGGTCACGACAATCCATGTATGGGACGATGCTACAACGACGGTATCTGTAAAGTTGGAGGTCCTCGTCATTTACCAATCTGTATCTGTAGCGAGGGATGGACGGGAGAATTTTGTGAGCAACCGACTGCTTGTCAATTTTATTGTCAACATGGTGGAGTTTGTACAGTAATTGATAGTATACCAACTTGTCATTGTACATCGGAATATACAGGTACAAGATGTACCGAACCTATAAATCACAAGACGTATGTTGGAGAAATAGCTGTCGAAGGGGGAAATGCGGTATTATCGACATTGTTGGCTGTGGGTTCCTTTATTTTAGTAATATGTGCATTAGTTGCCATTTACTTTATACTACGTCGCAGACATCCATTTGCTCACGAGCGACTTCAAGAGAATGATTTTAATAATCCCATTTATCAAGAAAGGGATGCTGAGCCTTTCACATTAGATGCGGATAAGGTACGTTAATTACATAATCTGGTAACAGTTTAGAATCCGGGACTATCCCAATTTTTGTGTAAAAATTTTAGGAATGATAGGGAAGGGGCTCCTCATAGGTAAAATGGAAAAAAATTGTCCCAGAAAACAACCCTCTTAAAAATTTTTTTTTTGTTAAGCACTTCATTGTAGAGTTACAGTCTCCTGTTCAATAGGTGGCATAGGTATGAATTTGTAATTAAAAAATACATATGGAAAAAACACCACATAATTGTTAAGTCAAGAAATTGTTGAATAATCAAAAGAGACATGTGTTTATTGTATGGGAGTAATAAATGGAAAAGATTTTAGTGAAGTAAATCACCTTTTCAACCTAAGACACAAATCAATGTGGAGAATTTATTATCATTAGCTTTGTTGAGAATTAGGTATACATAAGTAAAACAGTGGCATTTAAGTGGCCTTATATACTAGCGGATAACTTGTGAGAGACGCTGTACATAATCAGTAACTCAAGAAATTGTAGAATAATGAAAATGGAGTGGATAACCTATAAAAGAGAAATAAAAGTTGCACAATAAATTGCTTTGAAAAAAGGAGAATGCAAATATCGATTTTTATGATAGCGCCCCACCTATGGACATATCCGTCAAGTTTTGAAATTTGGCTATTATTTATTTTTCGAATTTCTAAACAATTTACCTAGTGACTTGCGGTCGTTGTCTGATAATACTCTCTTATAGGAAAAAAGTTAAAACGGCTTGATGCATGGCCCCGGATTCTAAACAATTACCCATAATCCTACATTCTAATGTTATAGCTTTATCATTTTGATTTTGACCATGAAAACACATTAAAAGAACTAATAATAATTGGTGATGGTTCTAGCAATTTTTAATAGCTTCCTTAAAATGTTGGCAGCCTTATAATTTAATTTATTTCTCACAAAGAACATAATATGACGTTTTCGCAATAACATTTCTTTATTAATAAAATATATGCGAGTTTAATGGTACCTTTTAATAACTAACGAAGGTAGTGTGCATATTAAGAGCTAAATCACCAATTTTGACAAAATAGATGCTAGTATATTATAAATTTTAATATTCCTTCACTTAATATTTGAGTACAATGATATAAAAAAATAATTTTTTGTTAATGTGTGCAGTCTGGAAATTTTGCAAATCCTGTGTATGAAACAGTTTATAATGGTTGTGGAAGTGTAAAAGAAGAGAAGGCAGGTCTTTTACAAAACACAGTAGAAGAACGTCCACCTCCAATAAACGAAGAAACGTAGCTACATATCAAATCTCTTTTAATTGTAATTTGCTGTGAATTGTGCCATTTTATTAAAGTAGCCACTTCGAGTGGCTCGATGGAATAATGTAATAAGCAACAAACCTGTACACAATACTCTACTTGCCTCAAATAATTATGATGAGTACATTTTTAATTTATACAATCAATTTTTGTGACTGCTTTCTATGTGACACAATTTTAAATGTAGATAAATTTTTATATGTCAAAGTAGCTACAAAAGTTAAATAATAGTTTATTTTATATGAATGTTTTGAATCTCGCTAGTTATGTATTTCACACATTTCAAAGATTATTCCTAAAATTACCTTTTGGTTATAAACAGCCGGAACATTTATCCTCCCTCTTTTGATCTGGTTGTCTAATGGTTAGTGTCCCAATCTAACACGTCCTGTAGTTGCAATTCTGGATATGAATATTTAGTACCTTTTACCTTTTATATATAGTTGGATAGCCTGTTCAAAGTTATATTTTAAACTCTTATCTCTGAATTTCGTTATTGTTATGTCTTAATGTCTTACAGATAATTTAAGTGTTCAATTTGTCATTTTACAGTTTTACTCCAATGACTTTACTCCACTACTACACGAATATCAAGGCACTTTTTAGCTCTTACATTTATTCGTGATGAATACTGATACCATATCGTGTTACCAAAGCTTTATTATTATGTTCCTTTATTATGTCATAAATTTACATTTTAAACAAAAGATTCCTATTCTTCCCCCTATAACATTAACTTAATTAATAATATTATTCCCTTTTTTTGCCTACAACTTACCTTTTTACAAATGATCCCTCTCTTTCCTTCCAATTCCTTCTTTGTTTCTCTTCATCCTCTTCCCTCAGTTCCTCACATTCTTCGATTTCTCGCTGTATATCCTCCCGTTTCATAATAATTCTTCCTCCTGTCCGTATTCCATTCTTCCTCCCCTCCCTGCAACAACCTTACAGTATACACTCTCCATCCCTTCATCGCCATTTTGCACAATGTACCCTGGCGTTTCCCTTTCCAGCCCCAACACCCATTTTCAATACCTTTCCTGTACTCTTTCCAACACATGCCTTTCCTTCCATCTCCATATTTCTACCCCATACATCATCATACTCTTCACTCGTTTTTCCAATAACCACACCCTCCATATCACCTCCTTCTCAAACACTCTTTCTCCCAAACCCCACATCTGTCCCAATATTTGTCCCCTCTTCTACCTAACTCCTTAACATGCGCCTCATTCTTGTTATCATACCTCATTTTGTATCCCAAGTACATCACCTTCCCCACACTTTCAATGACCTCATTTCCCCACTTCCATTCCGTCTTTCTTCTTCTTCCCCACTCTATTTGAAATACCTTTCTCTTTTCCGCTTAATAACGTTTGTGTTTATATGTTTCATTTAATGAAATTTGAAATAAAAGTGTAATTTTCTGGGATAGTAAAAATGTTGCTAGTAGTTGTACTTTCTAAAAGTTACATTACGATTCTACCAATATTGCTAATTCCTAATGACTTACATAATTAATTATAAAAATGAATACCTAGATACCTATTGCCTTTTTTTGGTTATTTAGATTAGCAATTGCAAAATAAAATAATAATAAAACAATAAGCATTTGCTAATAATAATTTGTAAACAATGAAACATTATTAATGTGTAAAATTTTAGTACAATCTCTTGTGATGTATAAAAATTACAATTTCAGAGAGCAATCAATATTTCAAGTTTCGTTGGTATTGATTCATTACAATGACAATTATGTGTCTGTTTCTAAGGCTGCTTGTTATACCAAACAAAAGTTGATACATCAAGGGTTTATGTGGTATTAATACAGAATATAACTTGAACTTGTTCATCTGCTTTTAAGGCTACTTCATTTTAACATGTTTCATGCTCTTTGGGAATATATCATTGCAGATCATTCATATGTTTGTTTGTTTTGCTAAATTTTTTTGAATTAAAGAAAAATATTGCTATTCTATTTTTTAAAGGCAATGTCTCTACAACTGGTAACGCAGGATTAATTTTGGAATGTATGTCTTCTGAGGTAGTATTTGTATTTAAAATTTATGATACTGATTGTAATAAGAATATGTGCTCAATACTCATACAGTAATGTAAATTATATTTTTTAATTTAAAATAAATGTAATTTAATTGTAATCTTAATTATAAGTTTTTATAATAAACATAAAACACAAACTGTTCATTACTATTAATTGTGGCAAAGGGTTACTTTGCAGTAATCGATATTTTTAAAACGTTGCTGGTGATTGGTTAGTACTATCTTTTGTGATTATAAAATGTCAAGTTTTAGCATGTGTATGAACAACAGAAAGTAGCCAATCTTAGCTAGTGGACGTAAACACCAGATGGTTGTAACCGTTAACTAATTTTTATAATAATAACGAATAATTCCATAAAAATCTACTTAGTTACTTGTGATTATAATAGAATTTTTTAATGAAAGGTGCTAATGTAAGTCTAGATATAACTACATCTTTAACGAACTTGGGAGTGGCCAATTTTTCTTTGTGGACATGTTTACCAGATGGCCGTAACCTGTTAGTGCATGTATAAAGAATAAAGGTGACAATAATTGATGTGACTGTGATCTATGGAAACGACACCTTTAATATTATTCTACAGGGTGTAGAATTGGCCGATGCACCATAGAGATTTCAATGTAAAAACCTTAATATTCGATTATTTGCTTCCCTAACTATTTTAGACAAAAAGGCTATTTAACTTTTTTGTAGATTAAAAAAATCTACATTAAAAATATTATTCATTTCTGGATCTTCTCGTGTATATTTTTTACAATTATTCTACGTTTCGGGAACTACTTCGTTCTCTTTAATGAAGTAGTTCCCGAAACGTAGAATAATTGTAAAAAATATACACGAGAAGATCCAGAAAGAAAAAGAGAACGAAGTAGTTCCCGAAACGTAGAATAATTGTATAAAATATACACTTAATTCAATCAATAAATAACAAAAATATAATGTTCGCATTGTACGAAAGATTCCACAAAATTTCTCACGCACAATACAAAAGTCTTGTACGATATATATGACCCATATCACAGAGAACGTGTTAATAAACTAGTTACCATTAAGAATAGTTAAATGAAGTTATTTTATTTAGTATTGTTAATGAAACGATTTTAGTTGCATTTGTAAAGGTTTATTTTTTTTATTAAATTAATACCTGTCAACAACTTCAAGAGAAAGTGGAAATTTTTATTTGCCTAAATATTTGCTTTCTGAAAAATTCAATATAAAAATAAGAAACATCAGTTGGTTCAGAATTTTTGTTTCTACAAAAAGTTAAATAGACTTTTTGTCTAAAATAATAATAATTAGAGAACTAAGGGCCGAATTCAGAAACGTCACTACTACTACACTCCTTTTACACTTAAATCGCGACTTGTTTAAGGGTGAGTGGAACACACCCTCAAACACAAAAATGTGAGGTTCGTAGATGTTAATAATGTAGGGAATGTCTAGTAACCCTCAAAATAAACTCATTATCCACTAAAATTGTAGTGTCTATTTGAGTGTTTCTTATTTCAGAATTCCAAATTGAGCATGAGTGTCGATTCGAGTATAGGTTGAGTGTAAATTAAGGGTGAGTGATGTCTCTGAATTCGGCCCTAAATAATCGAATATTAAGAGTTTTACATTGAAATCCTTATGGTGCATCGGCCAATTCTACACCCTGTATATTCAAAGGTATAATACATCAAACTAAAACTGAAATGAAAAGGTGGAATCTTTTTGCACAGAGCGCAGTATATTGGAATAATTAATGTGTATTTCATAACGCAGTAACTTTTAGTTCTTCCATGTTTATCTCCAGAAACTTAAGAAAGCGTATGCGAGTGCAGAAAAATATGAAGATTGCCTCTGATGCATCATATTTTTTTCAAATGTTCTAACCCCCATGTCCTATGCTAACTTCACACCACGGTATAAGATTAAAAGGTAGCGCGACGCAGCCACACAAGGCGGCGACGAAGTGTGGAAGAGTTTTTATCAGCATCGTAACGAGTTTTACACATGGGTACAAAACATTTTGTGACAATTATGATTGCTGATTAATAATAAACGCAACCTTGATAGAAACTAACAACTTGACGCCGCAGTTTATACAATTTCAATGAATGAAACGAGTCATTTTCTGTTATTCGCCTCCTAATAGCTATCTCACTCGCACACAGACTACCTTCACATCTCAATCAACGTTACCACAAAACAGAGCCAGTTTCTGAAGCAGATATGGAGCAGCCGTTGAATTACCTGCTTATCTTATACCGTGCTTCACACTAAATTTACAAAATTCAAACCAGAGAGGGAAATGTTTAAAAATGGACGGTAATCAAAACTTTCCCTCCAAAACAAACCTACCTCAATTTTAAACAAACGCGGTGAAATTTAAACTGTCGCCCCGCACCCCCAACCGTTTTATAATTACAAATCTGTTGTTTCCATAATTTTTATGTTCACTGACAAGTGCCTCCTACATTAACTATGCATTAATGTTGAAACTTTAACTTTCAGGGTTATCGCAGAGAAAATGTTAAAAAAAATTTGGAATTGTAAATAAACAATACCGAATATTTGAAAATTAATTTTAATCCCAAATATCTTTTCTTAATAAAAATTTTCCATATGGACAAAAATCATTTTTATGACAAACCTCGTATACGACTGATACAATTTAATAGGTATTTGAGGGTGAGACAGAGAGTTGGGCACTTGTGGCACGCTGCGGACTTCACCCACCGCGCCCCCTTAGGTACGCCACTGCAAGAACGGCAGGACCGATTTTCATGATTTTTGCTTTGTTGGATTTGTCTCCGCCCGGAATACCATATATACAGGGTGTTCAAAAGGTATACAAACCCTTGTATATCGCGAGAACATCCGATTAGAAAAAGAAATAACAGGTGTTCCTTTATTTTTTGAAACCTATTCGGTCATGATACGTAAACAGGGGGGGTGAGTTTCGAAAACTTAAATGGGAGCACCTGTTTTTTATTGCACTTTTGCATTCTCCATCAAAAACTGTTATCAAATTTCACTCTCAACCTCCGACCCATTTGAGAGTGGAAAGAGCGAAAATTGTCCACAGAAAAACGATCTTTTTCATTTCTTTTTCCTCCAACATTTTTTTTGTGATTTATAAATTGTTAATAGATACATATTAGCATAATAGAAGAAGAATCTTCTATTATGATGTTAGCAAGGGTGTACGCAGCTTTTTGGCTAGGGGGGGGCCAAAAAATAAAATTGTTTGGAAACGTGTTTAATATTTATTGCCTATGTTGTTACCCCACAATTCTTTTCAATACATTTAAGCATCATACAATTCCCCTTGGGTATAAATACAATTTATTTAGAAGAAAGGCCAGGAAATGCTTAATTTCTTCAATAAGCTCCTTAAATTATATGTCCAGTAATAAATTTTAATCTTTGCGCGTTAAATGGAAAAATACCTCAAAGGTGTCAAAGGGTGTTTCTTATTAGCTAGATAACTAATGTTGTGTATATTTTTAAAGTGGTAATAAATTGGCTATTTCTGGTTATTTTATTAAATTATTTAGGTTACCTACTTTTGAGTTAAAATTGGCTATGAGCAATTTATAAAACCTGGGAACGCTGGACATCATTGGGATAACCGAGCTCTACCATTTGTGTGGTCCTACCACTTAATAAAAGTATATGGCCTTTATGGATGTGTGAATGTTTGTTCTCCTTGTTTTTCTACAACCTTTCTCAATATTTAGCACAATTCGTTTTGCGGCCAGGGATGCCCCCCCTTGCCCCGCCTTGCGTACGCCCTTGGATGTTAGTATTTTCCCACTTCACAAACGCTATAACCCACAAACCACTAACTTGTGCTTGTGCTATAACCCCATACGTGAAAGTTTAAGGCTCGGTTGGCAATGACCGTCGAGCAGAACACCAAGATCAACAACGCCGAGGTCCAAGATTCAGCTAATAACTTAACGCCTAAGGGTACGTACACAAAGAAAGCAGGTTGCCTGCTTGCTGGTAACAAGCGCTTATAAGCGCCAATAAATAGGTCCGCATTTATAATAATTATAAATGTACCTACCCACACAAAGACAGGGACGATCCGAAAACCTTACCTTTGGGGGGGGGGGGGTGTTGTGGACTAAAATTGCCGACTGATGATATAGGTACTTCAGAAACTATTGTCGGCGTAAAAAGTGTATATACAGTACAACCTCTGTAATCCGGCATCTCAGCTCTCCGGCACTCCCAGTAATCCGGCGGTCCCGCGTTTTGAACAAGCGCTGACTCACGCTAGTCGCACGCCTGTCGCCGGTCGCCAATTCGCCCAGTTGTGTGGGCAGAAGAAACCGGCGTCTGTGCTCGTGACGTTTTAGTGTTGAAATGGTTACAAGAACAAGCCCTTAAAGGTTCATTTAAAAGTAAAAAACAAAAAACAATAGAGTTATTTCCAGCCTTCCACTTCAAGGGAGTAACGCAAATTACGTTACAGTAACCCTTTGTACATGTTTTATATAAAATGTAGCCTACATTAAAGTTAAAGTTTCTGTTACTCGTTTTTACTCGTTTTTTTATCAATTTTCCAGTAATCCGGCGTTTTCGGTAATCCGGCAGTGCTCTGGTCCGATATCTGTCGGATTACAGAGGTTGTACTGTACTTGAGTTTAAAGCTGAATAAAAAAAGTAACCGTTGGGCCGATTCGAATGAGCTTGGTGTTAAATTAAAGGCTGTTTGTGTTTATTTCTACGTTGTATAGGTGTAACAATTTTTTTTGGACCATTTCTACGGGCGCACAATGGAAAGTGTCCGTTTTTTGGGGTTTACGACGCCATAGCTAATAGTATATTATAAATTCAACTACATAATTATGTTGAAATTTGATTTTTATAGACGCTAGAAACGATTTTGTAGCACATTGCATCTCGGAAATGGTAGGTCGCAGGGGCATACGAACGTCACGAGATTAATTAGAAACCAAAATGTCTTGTTTTGTGAAAACAATTTTTGATTAGTTTTTACATCACCGCACAGAGAAAGCAAGTCGGTACTTGTTGCCAACGCAGATCGGCGCCGACTGTTTACCGGAATGCATTTTTAATTCTTGATTGCTGGTTGTCGGAACCGGACGTGCGTCGATTATGGATATTGACTATTGAGTTATTTAATTGCCGCGGTATTCCAAAGAAAGTCATTGTGGGACAAACGACAAAGTCCCACAATAACCGAACTATAACTCAGAATTTATGGAAGGAAGTTTCTAATGAAATGGGAGTTGGAGCTGAACAGCTGAAGGTGAGTTTATTTTACTTTTACAATTTTGCATTCGTAGAAATGTATTTTCCAACAATAAAATGTCTTCCTTTGAAAGTTTGAAGATAAATACCCTTAGGTGGTACACGAAGTTCACCGGGTCAGCTTGTTTATAATAAACTATAAAGAAGACGCTCATAGAAAAAATAAGACGCTGGAAGGCACTAACAAAAACTAACTCTCCCACGTAATCGTCGTCATTTTTCAACCTTGAAAAAGCAACATTGTCCACCGTTGCAAGTTTTCTTAAATCTTAAGGAAGGAACACATCTTTCGATTTGTTGCAACGTTTTATAACTTTACGCCCGACACAAAAAGGCAATCAAATGATAATCTTCACTGTCCAGAAAAGGAAAGTTCAAAACAACTTCTTCAACCGGTGAAGATGTGATCACACATATGTGTGATCACAGTGTTACCCCATCCATTCCACAACCCTGACCTGCCTTTAGCCCCCCCCCCCCTGACCCACGCGTAAGGATGCTGTTCGTGAAAAAGTGAAATCTAGGGCAAGGATTGGTACCGAAAGGGCCTATGCGCCTTTGTCCGTCTTTATTATTATTATTATTAGGAGATTATGTGGAGAAATAGCGTAGGTATGCATAATTTCATTTCTGTGGAATATTTTTTGAGAAAATAAATATGGTAAATGGGTTACCCTCGTATATTTTTCTGCAACCAAATACCACGAACCTTCTCCAGGGAAATGTGTTGGAATGTTCAAGGAAAAACGATAACAAGTGCAGTCGTAGTACATGTAGTACATGTATAGTTTGTCCCACGAGAGCTCGAGTGTGACTCATACCTAAAAACTATCCGAACGAAATAAATTAAAACGTTTGTCTTAGCTATCTTCTATAGGGCACTTTAATCCTCTAACCTCAAATGTACCAAAATATAAATTTTGTGTATTCGTATTTACCTGAACTATTCATGTTAACGGTAAATTTCATCCACCGCGATCGCGTTCGGTCTCAAAAAATTTGAGTACGTTCATTAGCATAATCTGCGATTGACATTTTAACGATTTATTGCTAAGCGACATTATAAAGCAAATATAGGTTGACAATAACAATCAATTTGACAGTTAACAGCTGACACTACGATATAAACTCAACGTACGTTTATGTAATTTACAATGCCAATGTTAGAAGATATATTTTTTATATTCGCTCTCTTTTCCATTAGGTACTTGTTGTAAGTATGACAAAGACAACCTAATAATTTGCGTTAATTCACACACCAATAACTAATGAGTCACGCTCGAGCTCTCATGGGACAAACTATAATATATTTTTTTCCGATGTCATTTTCATCCAATCCAAAGTTGGGAGGTTGGATTGAAAACCGCAGAGTAAAAGGTTCGTTCCAGCTATGATAAATAAGCATAGATTATAATAGTCGTTTCATTGAATTTTTAAGCTTCTGGTAAATGTGGTAAATGTGGGTAAAAACTTTCGCCTGCCTGTACCTACCTATATTGATTTTACATTGTTTGATCAATGAGTGCGTACCTATATATTTGTTTATTTCAGCGTTTAAAAGAGAAGATTTTTGACAAGTTTAGCTCGTTTAGCTACAATTTTATTAAAGATTAACAAACGTTAACTTGTATGATGGATAGCATCTTGTTATCAACAGAAATTGATCTCTATGTCGACACCATGAAAGCGCAAGATATGACAACGATTGGCACAAGGAGGTAATATTTTCGATCCGTATAATTATTACCTACTTAATTGTGTATTTTAGTTGGTTGGAGTGGCACCAACGCTTACAAAAACTAAATCAAGAAGCACTTATAGAAGCTGCAGCAGTAAAAGAGGAATATGTGCAAGAGGCATTGGTAACATTTGGGAAAGTGAGAGCCTTGCTTCCTTTCATTTGTGAAAATTAATATTTTTAAATAGATTGCAGTACTGGTGCATGAAGCAATACTTATAAACGTATGGAAACACAAAATATTACCATTACTTTTGCGTATGGAAAAAGATCCGTCTTGTACTTTTGTCGCATATTCAGTTCTTTATCATGAAGCTGTTTGTGTCGCACTACTAGAATTAATAATGTACCATGCAAATGCCGCACAGGCCTTAGGTGATTCAGCAGCAGATCTTTTACACTACTGCTACGGTACTGTTTCTCAATTGTTAGTGCTTAAAGAAGATATTGAAGACGAAGACGACCACAAAAGTAAGCAAGACCTTATCCGCCAAAGAGACGATTTGGCCTTTGATATTGGTGTGCGATCTTTAACAATTTTACGATACCTTGGTGACAATTTAGATAGGTTCGCTATGATTACATTGGCGAAGTGCGAAGATTATCAATTACGATCGTTATTTTAGGTTACCATTAGCTGTTACGGCTCGAATGTTCGGAATTAATGATGTGCCCATATTACTAACACAAATGCTGATAGAAAAACCGTGGATTAGGAAAGGGAGGCAATACGTAGGTGGTAAATGGTTTGATTGGGATGGCGAATCTGTTACAAAAGTCGAAGCGCAAGTAAGACAACATATTTTAAGCTCACCCCTTACGCATGGTTTTAGGTTTGGCTTGCACTGCGTCAATTATTATTAGATCCCTCGTGCCCTTCGCACTACAAAATAACAGATTCGAGACGTGCACAGTTGATGAAACTTCAACAGTTTTTAACACCTGTATTGGTTGATCAAATCTCTCCCTTAATTGAGCTTCAACAATGGTTGCATAGGATATCGGTTGCAGATCAACCGTGTACACCTCCCGTACCAATTTTATTGGAAGTGATGCTCGAAATTCAGGATAAAATTATCGCTGAATGTGAAGGAAAGTGGAAACAAATGGCGCGACAGCAATTATCCCAAATTTTTAGTAAAAATCATGCCGAAATTGTAGAAACAGCGCAATGGTAGGTTCCCAATTAAATGGATGTTATTAGTTCCGAATGTTGTGTGTTGTAGCTTGAACGAAGCATATAACACCGAACTTCTTGAAAAATTTGACGATATAAATAAGAAGCCCGAAAGAAATTGTGTAAAATGTGGTAAGGGGGCTATGCAACGTTGTTCTCGATGCAAAAGTATCTGGTATTGTTCTCGTAATTGTCAAGTAAGCCATTGGTCTAATCATAAAGAAGACTGTAAGGAAACTTAAAGGATTGTTGATAAATTAGTGAATAATAAAAATTAATTAATTAACTTACCATTTGAGAATGCTATTGCACAAAGCCACGCACCACTCAGAGCTACCTATACGTTGCAAACGTTAATAATGCGGCTATGTCTTTTGTCCCTCCGGCTCCAGCTCGTATCTACGGGTCGATTCTTTAATCTTCTTTAGTGATGTCGTCCGCCAATGCTACGAGTTCTACGAGACTCCCTCGTTTTCTTACATTATTTTCCCGAGGGTGGTATCGCCCGTACTATCCTTTAAGATTATCCTGTACGCTGTACGGTGTATTACAGACGCAGAGATATCACCTTTCACGGGGACCTGCAATATCGGCAGAGTATTGAACGTATTCATCACGTTCAGATACACTAGAATCGGAACCTTCTTCTTCATATACCGGCTTGTGCTTTCTTCATTTCTTCCGCAATTTTTCCGCAATCCTGGCACTTTTCTCCTGGACATTTTACACGTTGCTCTCTGAATCGCTTGCCCTCGGATCTTATCCATGGGATCTTCTCCACTGACCTGTATCATAAAGGACTGAGCATTCTTCAATACAACATTGAAGCAAACAAGCCCCACCTAAATATTAGTTACTTCAGGTGCCAACTAGTGCGTTAGTTATATAATGATGGTAGCTCGGTGTTTATAATGTGTTGGTAGTACTGGTATCAGCTGTTACAGTTTAGCTTGTTCTAATCTATATGCTTAATATCTGGTGAAAAGTAGTATAATTACAGGCTCATAATTATTTAAAAACGTAAATTATTAAAAATTGTATTTTATTGCAATGCATAAACGTAGTTTATACTACGTATGAAACAAGGTTATGTTTATGTAAATAAAAACATTAGTTACAGTGTTACCAATAATCACCAACACAACAAACCTAAATTACTAATTGGCACCTTAAAACACCGGTTTTCAATTTGCTTCAAAAATAGTGGAGGGGATCATTAGAATGCTCAGTCCTTTAAGATACAGGTCAGTGATCTTCTCTGTGTCTGTGTTTTCACCGTTATCTCGCAGCAGCACCATCTCGTGGAACTTTTGCACTATGTCATTATCCTCCCCATTAGCAGTTTTGTGCATGTTATATGCTATACATGTTCGATCCTCTTTCTTTTCTCTCTATAGACTCTTTCGCATTCATTTATCTCCATGACGTCATGCTTCCTCATCTTAAAAAGAGTCATCGGGCCAGTATGTTGTGACCCTCTTTCTCTTCCCCGTAACTATAGGCATTGCCTCATTTACGAGCCCTTCCAAGAATTTGTACAAATCATCGGGCGTCTCGCAACCTCCCTACTCTTCTTACTTATTATTTTACTCGCTTTCTCGCTGTCTAGTTTTTCCGCTTACTCTAGTCCAATTCCTATTGGATTTATGGTCGCTTTTGCGCACCGGTCATATCGCCCATGATATGAGTCGATTTGCTAGCGCGATGTCTGCTAGGGGCTTTTTCTCGCTCGTTTCAAAAGTGGGCTCGCTTCTTTAGTTAGTATTTGCACAGCTGTTACCATGTTATCCAGGTCTTCTTCTAGCTGATCCAAGTCGTCTTTAGGTGGTAGGGAACAGAACAGGGTCACGTATTCTTTCACCTCTATCCACACGAAGTCATCTGATCTCCCCCACTTCTTAATGTGCGGGAACCTGCATTAAGTACCGTATTCGCTGCCCTCCCATTATCCTTCGGTACCCTGTGGTTGGCCATTGTCCACCCTTCGCATAGCAATGGTGACAATAGCAGACTTATTTCTTGCTCCAATGCCGTCTGCCATAGCAGGTCGAAATCAGCCCTTGGGTTATTAGTATTGGCCTGGATACCACCTGTAAATATTGTCCCAGAAAGAAGAAAGAATCATCTATAGGTACTGGTGTGCAGCTACATTATGTAGAGGTCCATGCCTAAGCTCATTTTTAGGAGATCTGACCACCGTGCTCAATGACAATAACCCTTAACGCCGAACGTAGCCACAATCCCCAAACTTCGATGTTGACGACTCAATTTGTCCGCGACCCCCAACTCAGTCACAACTCCTGGTAGCAATTCGTATCTTTCAAATATGATGGTATTATTCAACATAGGTTGAAGGTGATAGGACACATCGTTGTGATGATAATAGGTTCACTCCAAATGGGGCATCAAGTATACGATGTCGATGATTGATTTAGATTTAAAATCTCAGACAATCTTCCCTATAAAGTTTTATTCTTTAAATTTTAAATTTCCATGAATTAGTACCTAGGTGATATCGTTCATGAAAAGAAGAAAGAGATGAAAAAAGAAATATCGTTACATGTTTCGGCATAGCAGGACATCTTCAGACGATTTAAATTGTTATTATTTAAATTTAAATCGTATTCATTGATGAATTTGGTTTACATTCTATATCAAAAACAGTAAATTTGTGTGGACAAAAGACTGTAAAGATGTAGGTACTACAACAATTATTGGTTCTCGAGCGTGAATACACTTCAATGTAAATTTACCATTAGTTTTAGTCACAGATGCATGCCGAAATCGTTTGAATGCTGCAGTCACAGACCATTAATAGTGGTCTGTGGTTGCAGTCCTATCACGTCGTTATCCCAATCAGTGGCGTAACTACAAAACTTGGGCCCCCACGCAAGATCTTTAACCCCCCCGCCCAATACATTTATATTTTTTCTCTACCATAATTTTTTTCAAATTAAATATAATGTCACTAAATTTCTGCCTAGGAAAAATAGTTTTTATAATTACTGAGAGATACTGATTGATTCAGGTATTAAAAAATGAATCCAAGGATAAGTACCTACCTACATAAAATCTGAATTTGTGCACTTCTCTTGTGCCTCTCTCTACAGAAGATCAACGGAAAATAGTGAAATAGAGAGTATATATTAGGGCGGCAGCCCAGCGTCATTTTAGGTAGTGATAAAAGCGCGTCTGCACATCATACTACGTTGAAGGTCATGTCACATATTAATAGCATAAAAATGGTCGCAAGTTCTGAACCTGGGGATAACATGTTCAAACAACCCTTTTGTTGTGCATAAAAAATCACTGTTTTAAAAAGATTTGAACGCGTATAATTCTTGTACGAATCGAAAGGACAAATGAAAAACGTCTTCAGAAAGGTATTTGCAGACGGTTTCGGAGGTGCAATAACCCTGCAGACGGGGTTGAAGTTGCAGTATTTTTATGATTTGAGTCATTTGAGCGTGTCTGCAATTCAGGTTAATGATTCATGTTGTTGCGTATGTCACAAAAAAAATTGCAGACAATTCGGATGTGGGTAAGTATGTTAATTAAACAATTGAAGTACCATTTTTATAGCAAACTATGATTTAAATTGCTTAATTAAAATACTTATCCACATTCGAATTGTCTGCAATTTTTTTTTCTTGACATACACAAGAACATAAATCATTAACCTGAATTGCAGACGCGCTAAAATCACTTTAAAACAGTGATTGTTTATGCACAAATTTGAACATGTTATCCCCAGGTTCAGAACTTGCGACTTATATTTTACATGACCTTCAACGTAGTATGATTTGCAGACGCGCTTTTATCACTACCTAAAATGACGCTGGGCTGCCGCCCTATATGTGGCATCAGTCAAAGCGATAAAAGCTGCCGCGTATTAGACGAATTAATTACCAGTAAAGGGGGGCGCTTCGTCGTTTCTCCCTTATTTGTGATGTTAGTTTTCCTTTTGCTCTTGATAATTATGCTTTTAATGAGTCCCCATTTATTTAGCACCATATTCAAGATTATTGTGTTGCAAGGGAGCTCAAAATTTAACTTCAAACCTCCACGCTGAAGAGCGTGGGTAAACAGTCTTCAACAATTTCAGGTGGTCATTTTTGCGAGATAGTCCAGGAAATAAAGCATTTCACTGTCGAAATGTTGGCAGTAAGAGGGAATTGGACGTGCTTGGGCGCGTTGGATTCGTCATGAAATGTAGAAAAATGCGACATTCAATAATTGCGTAGAGGGGCTAAATTGCATTTTTATAGGCGAAAAATGCATTTTTTCGGATGCATTTTTTTAGATTCAAAGAAAAAAATCTTAATTCGGTTATATGTAAGTAAAAGCCGCCAAATTGCGTTACTCGGGGGTTTTCGGGATCTGATGTTAAAAAAGATCTACCGCGTACCTGGGACTCGGAAACCGAGTAAAGCTGAAAAGCTCATCTCCGAGAAATTTCCTATAATTTTCTATCTTGATCAAAATCGTTACTCGGGGGTTTTTGAGGTCGCTGAACAATATTATGACATTAGTTTTACTGTACAACAAATCTAATAATAATAATAATAATAATAATAATAAAAAAAAAAAAAACACAAACAACACATTACCCACTCGAGTGCAACCTATGCGTCGAGCTAAACAACAAAAAACGCTTACACAATAATCATAACACTTTTTCAAAACATACATATTATGTTCATTTTTTTTCTTTTCTATAAAAAGTCACTAAGTCACGAATAAGTGACGCCAAAGGAGAAGCCTAGGAATATAGGGTCTCTTTTTGTTATTGATGCGCGACGCTGCGTTCATGTTAATGCCTTCGCGGAAAGAGGGTCGACGGGACGTGGTTTTTACAAATTGGGATCAAATACACCGAGGCTTCTCAAACAAATACATTATCTAAAATGTGATCAGCGTTGGTTTTATCAACGTCATTTAATTTAATGAACATAATATGTGTATAGTATTTAGTATGTTCACTTTTTAACAGCAACTTCAAATTTATATTGTATAGATATATGTATTAGTAGGACTAATCGTAACTTGATTTCGATCCGTGCGATTAGTTAACCAGGCTTGGCCTGAGTATCGATAACAATCGAAGTACATATAATAATAATAATAATAATAAAATAATAATTTCACTTATAAATTAATAGTAGATAATATAATATAATTTTATTTAATTTTAAGATTCCTTAAAAATGAATTTGTGGTTGGATGTTGTCCCCCATAAATTTAATTACTGTAAGTACCACTATGTAAGTGTGAATCAATAAATAATAATAATAATAATAATAATAATAATAATAATAAATATAAATATAAATCTATACTTGATACCTACATCTGCATTTGAAAATGGAAACAGTTTACATACTGGATAAAAGTTAATTTGTTGGTGTATCATACTAAATGTATTAAGGTAGAAATTTCACTAAACAATTAGGTACTAATTGAAATATTTGAAGGTAAGAATTTTCCAATATCTTAAAATTTAAGTAAATCTTTATGACGCTTTTATATTGCACATTTCATGCACTATACACATTACACTTACACTAACACAACATGTAGGAGAATATTCGCTTATGTGAATATTTGGGGAGTGACGCCCTCACGTGATCTTAGTCATCCCATTTTATTAATGAAAATGGAGCGTAAGGAAATAAGCCTCGGAAAACAGCCGCTACCTGAGGATCGTCAGGGCACGTCTAGAGCCACCGCTGGACGTTGCAGTATGCGGACCGGTGGTGATGGGGAGGTGATCAGGCTGCCACCCATCGGGAAACCCGAAACAAGTACAGCCGATAGAAGATTAAGAAGAAGAAGAAGTACGACAACCGAAGAACAGACTCAAGATGAAGAAGAGACCTTTGTACCTGCTTCTCAACCGCTAACGGATGGGACCAGTTCAAAGGAGTCTACCAGACGACGTATGAAATGGACCGAGGAGATGAATCGATTCATTTTGCGTACGTACCTGGAAGTAACGAAGATAGAAACGGACAAAACTATGTATAGGGACAAGATTCACACAGCATTCACAACACAATACCCACATCTTTCACATTTAACACAACAACGCATAGCAGACCAACGCAGGGTAATTATAAAAAACACGCTTCTTTCAGTAGAAACACAAGAACAAATTAAACACGAAGTAGAAAGGTTTTTAAACATAAATAACACTATCAACACCCAACAAAACACATTAGGTACACCTAATAACAATCATCATCCACTTATGACACAGCAAAGTACATTAGATACACAAGATAACGATGTAAATAATAACTCCCAACACTCACACGAAACACTTAAATTAAAAATTCAAACAGAATTTGATACTGCACTTACAGAATTCACAAACATAGATCCATCACAAAGATATAGAATACCGAAACAAAAAGACACTAACAAGTTACACAAAATCACTTAAATATTAAACACCGATATTTTACCCAATTATATTACAAACAACATATCACTACATCTATTACACCTAATTGTGTACTGCGGTGCTGTTGCAGCTTCAAGGTGTAACGGCTCCAAGGTCATAATATCAACACAACACCACATCACAAAGAAAACAACACTTCCGGCCTGGGAGAAGCGTCTAATGAATCGTGTAGATGAAATTAGACGTGACTTAGGTCGAATTACACAATACATACAAGGCACAACCTCTTCCAAACTAACACGCCAGGTACACAACATCATTAGAAAACTAAACACACACAGTTCACGAGAACCAAACACGAATTACAATGAACACAAAGATACACTCACACAAAAACTTTCAGTATACACAAACAGATTGAGACGGTATAGGGAAGCGGCAAATAGAAAACGTCATAACACACAATTTAAAAACAACGAAAAACTATTTTATAGATCACTAACACAACAAAACACTCAACAAAAATACTCATTACCCACATTAGAATCTCTAGAGCACTACTGGTCCGATTTGTGGTCCAAAAACATTGAACATAATATACATGCACCCTGGATCATTTCGGAAAGTACACGTACACAGCACATAATACCAATGCATGATACACAAATCACTTTAGAAGATATCACCAACTCCATCAAACACCTACACAACTGGAAAAGTCCAGGCATAGATAACATTCATAATTTTTGGTGGAAATATTTCACCTGTACACATATACACCTCGCACAACACTTCACAACAATATTAGATGCACCACACACTACACCACCATTCTTCACACAGGGAATCACTTATATGCTTCCAAAAGATAACAATACACACGATGCCTCTAAATATAGACCCATTACATGCCTTCCCACTATATATAAAATTCTAACATCATGCATTACACATAAAATATACACGCACTGCACTAACAACAACATTTTATTTGAGGAACAAAAGGGTTGTACCAAGTATTCCAGAGGCTGTAAAGAACAGCTCATTATAGACTCTGTAATACTTGAACAATCTAGACTCAATAAAAGAAACATACACACAGCTTACATTGACTACAAAAAAGCATTTGATTCAGTACCTCACTCTTGGTTACAAAAAATACTATCGCTGTACAAAATTAGCAACAACATCACACAATTTCTCACTCACATAATGTCATGTTGGAACACCACCCTAACACTTACACTAAATGATACCCAACTCATCACAAACACAATACAAATTAAGAGGGGCATCTTTCAGGGTGACTCCTTGAGCCCACTTTGGTTTTGTCTTTCTCTTAATCCCCTTTCACACATGCTGAATAACACAAATTTTGGTTATAACTTAAAACACAATCACGAAATACATTACAACGTTACACATCTATTTTACATGGATGATCTTAAATTATACGCCTCTACAAGCACAAAACTCAACCATTTATTACATATCACTGAAACATTTTCACATGATATACACATGGAGTTTGGTATTGACAAATGCAAAACACAACACATCACTGCTGGTAAGAGAGAATTTGTGGATTTTGAGCTCGAACATGGTGACCATATAAGATCCATGGACGAGAATGAAACTTACAAGTATCTTGGTTTTCAGCAAAACACACACATAAAACATACACAAATAAAACGAAATCTAATCGCACAATATTTACACAGATTACGCAGTATACTTAAAACACAACTACACGGTAGAAACACTGTCAAAGCTATTAACACATACGCTACACCGGCCCTTACTTATTCCTTTGGAATAATAAAGTGGACCAATACAGATTTAGAACAGGTACAGCGAAACACACGTACATTACTCACTAAACACCGAATACATCATCCACACGCTTCAACAGTAAGACTATACCTTCCTCGTTCACGAGGAGGTAGAGGCTTAACAGACATAGCCCTGTTACACCAAACACAAATACACAAACTACGAGAATACTTTTATAACAAATCACACATTTCAGCGCTACACACTTGCAGACAAATCTTACACACCCTTAAATATGAGTAACAGAAACATCACACCACCAATGAGTAGAGATACGTACATCACACATAACATACAAACTTGGACACAAAAGACTTTACACGGACGATATCCGCAGGAGATTAACGAAGACTGTGTTGATATTATAGCAACGCATGCTTGGTTAACCAAATGTGATATTTTCCCAGAGTCAGAGGGTTTCATGTTTGCCATACAAGATCAGGTCATTTACACACGAAATTACAGAAAACACATAATTAAAGATAGGACAATTACACACGATCTTTGTAGACAATGTTCGCAAAGACCAGAAACCATACAACACATTATATCAGCATGTACACGTCTAGCACAAACAGAATACAAACACAGACACGATCAGGTAGCTAAGATAATACACCAAAAACTTGCCACAAAACATAACCTTTCTACTGATAACACACCCTATTACAAATATACACCGCAAGTTGTACTTGAAAACACCACACACAAACTATATTGGGATAGGACACTACTCACAGATAAAACTGTATATAACAATAGGCCAGATATAACACTTATAGATAAAACACAAAAAATCATATACATAATAGATATTGCCGTTCCCAACACAAACAATTTAGCCAATACACACGCAGAGAAACATCGCAAATACACTGATATAGCTCAGGAACTTAAAGCGCAATGGAGAATGGGAACTGCTCTTACAGTACCCATTGTTCTTAGCGCAACCGGAGTTATACCAAAAACAATACATCACAGTTTGCACATTTTAGGGTTAGATAAGAACATATACATACAATTACAAAAGGCAGTCATTATCAACACTTGCCACATAGTTAGAAAATTTCTAAACATAACGGAAGATACCGCACATCACTCAGAACCACATCACACACTTTCAACTAATACCATTCAAACACAAAATGAAACACAACACTCAATCCTCCCTTCACAAATTGAAACTCTGTTGCATACACAACATAACATTATAGAAAGTCCATTACCAACACACAACACTTCAACAATCACTCATGTAACACCTCTAACTCGTTCTCATGCACTCAAACGTAAACGCACAATATACTCACAGTATCAGAATTCGCAATTAACACAAAACACAAACAACACATTACCCACTCGAGTGCAACCTATGCGTCGAGCTAAACAACAAAAAACGCTTACACAATAACCATAACACTTTTTCAAAACATACATATTATGTTCATTTTTTCTTTTCTATAAAAAGTCACTAAGTCACGAATAAGTGACGCAAACGGAGAAGCCTAGGAATATAGGGTCTCTTTTTGTTATTGATGCGCGACGCTGCGTTCATGTTAATGCCTTCGCGGAAAGAGGGTCGACGGGACGTGGCTTTTACAAATTGGGATCAAATACACCGAGGCTTCTCAAACAAATACAGTATCTAAAATGTGATCAGCGTTGGTTTTATCAACGTCATTTAATTTAATGAACATAATATGTGTATCTGTATAGTATTTAGTATGTTCACTTTTTAACAGCAACTTCAAATTTATATTGTATAATATGTATTAGTAGGACTAATCCATGGTGTGTCAGTACACGAAGGGGGTAAATGGTAATAAATAAAATAAAATACTCAAAACCTCCTTCTTTCCAATTAATGTAGGCTAGTCCTCATGTGAATGTTAGTAGCAGTGGACTACCACTTAATTGTTTTACTTCAGTACCGTTAGTGTTGCCGATCCTAGTATCGGGGCTAATGTTTCAGTTCACTTCGGTGGACTTATTATATAAAAAAAAAAAAACATAACCATTCACCCCATTGTTATCATCAAGTCTGACATTTTATACACATTAAATTTCATTGGTTAAGGGGAGGTTTTGAGTATTTTATTTTATTTATTAGTAGGACTAATCGTAACTTGATTTCGATCCGTGCGATTAGTTAACCAGGCTTGGCCTGAGTATCGATAACAATCGAAGTACATAATAATAATAATAATAATTGTTATTTCGGCAACAGGTGTAATTTCTTGTAAATTTGAATCTTATTTGTGAAATATTGTGAATATATATAATAAACAAACCCCTGAGGAAAATATTAGAACCAATAACTGTATTTGTTTGAACATAAAACTTATTACATCGGTTACAAAAAGGAAAACTTCGATTTCGATAATTAAAAAATTGCTTACTTCACACTGAAGCTCACTTGCTAACAGCTCGCACTGTTGCCAAATCATACATTTAAATTTCTACCATTACTATTCTTCACACACCCCCTTAATGGTTAAATTTAAACTTTCTAACTTAAGACACATAAACACAACATATCTCTAATATTGCAAATAATGTAAACCTAAATTCTTACAAAACTCCCAAAATAACTGTTTGCCCAAAGGCTTTGTAAAAATGTCGGCAATTTGCCTCTCTGTATTCAAATATTCAATGGCTATTTCTTTCTGTTTAATTTTGTCACGAACAAAATGATATCTGATATCTACATGCTTTAATCTTTTATGAAATTCAGGATTCTTTGAAACTCTTATAGCCGATTGATTATCTTCATACAATGTTACACAAACAAATGTATTTGTTAGTCTAAAATCTAATATTAAATATCTAATCCACGAAGCCTCACTCGCTGCCAAACTCAAAGCTATATACTCAGCTTCTGTAGATGACAAGGCTACCGCTGATTGTTTCCGTGATGCCCACGACACCGTATTTCCGAACACCTTAAACACATATCCCGCAGTTGACTTTCTATCCACACCGTCTCCTGCCCAATCTGAATCTGAGTACCCCGTAATACACTTATCATTAACTGTTGAACGCCGAAACACTAGACAATAACTTAAGGTACCCTGTACATACCGTAACACTCTTTTCAGACATTTCCATAACTCATAACTAGCACATGTTTGATATCTGCTTAAGATATTAATTGAAATACACAAATCCGGTCTTGTACAAAGCATTGCATACATCAATGAACCAATTAATGCTCTACATTTTTGTTCAATTTCTGAATTTTCAGAACTTTCATGTTTTAATATTTCATGCTTAAAATTAAAATCCATTGGTGTACAAATCGGTTTGCAATTTTCCATGTTAAACTTCATCAAAATGTTTTTTAAATATATTGACTGATTTATAGAAATTTCATTCTTTGCTAAATCTTGATTAATAACCATTCCTAAGAAATGCTTTACTTTACCCAAATCTTTCATTTTAAAGTTTTCATGCAAAATTTCTTTAACCCTTTGTACCTCTCTTTCACTTGTTCCTGCCAATAACACATCATCAACGTAAAGTAATACATACATTTTACAGTTATCTGTTACCTTAATATATAAACAATACTCATATTCTGATCTGATAAAATCTAATTTGAGCATAAGATCATTAAAAGTATCGTTCCACTTCTTTGGAGAACATTTTAAGCCATATAAAGATTTACTTAGTTTGAATGTAGTCCCTTCTTTTTCTTTAAAACCCTTAGGTATACTAATAAAAACATCTTCATTTATGTTACCATTTAAGAAGGCACTGCACACATCTAATTGATAAACAGTAATTCGTAACTGATTACAAACAGACAAATATATTCTAACAGATGATAATTTTGCAACAGGGCTGTAAATATCTAAATTTGACATACCCATTTGCTGGAAACCTCGTGCAACTAACCTAGCTTTATGTGCTACCACCTTACCAGCTTCATCTCTTTTCCGTTTGAAAACCCATTTACACTCAATGACCTTTAAACCATTTTTATTTTCAGCTTCTACCCATGTATTGTTTTCTTCTAATGCTTTTACTTCAGCTTCCATTGCTTGTACCCATTTTTCTGAGTCATTACTTGAAACAGCTTCGTCATAGGTTTTTGGTTCTTCGTTCTCTTCATATACACTTAAAAAACTTGTTTCATAATCCTCAAGCCAGATAAGACGCCTAGAAGTTCTTGCTCTTCGATCCAGTTCCTTGGGTTCATGTTGCTCACTATCGTCCCCATCTAAACTCCTGATTTCTTCTCCCTCTTCAATATGTTGAGTTTCGTCTATTCCGGCCGTGCTATCTTCCTTACTGGCCATTTCGACTGAATCAATGTTTTCTACAGGATCCCCAACTAATTCCGTCATTAGATCCACCACTGCATTCTTTCCCTCTTTTGTTTCAGCTCTACCTTTGCTTTCTTCTGTGATGAAAACTACATCTCGTTTCACTTCAAGTTTTTTTCTTTCCGGGAAATAAATTCTATAGCCTTTTGTCCCTTCTCCATATCCCATGAATAGCCCTCTTTCTGATTTCGAATCCCACTTCTGTCTTATTTGCTTTGGAATATGGACATATACCTCAGAACCAAAGATCTGCAAGTTGCTAATATCATACATTCCTCCCGACCAAAGCTCAAACGGCGTTGCATCGTCTATCGAACTGGTGCCTGTACGGTTTAGCACAAATACAGACATGTTTATCGCCTCTGCCCAATACTCTTTCCCCATAGCTTTGCTGTGCAGCATGGTTCTCGCAGCTTCTACCACCGTGCGCATCTCCCGTTCTGTTCAGGTGTGTATGCTACCGTGGTTTGCTGTTGTACACCCCTTTTCTCTAGTAGGTACTGCATTTATTTCCCTATTGACGAACTCTTTTCCATTGTCGGAACGTAATATCTTCACTCTAACCCCAGTTTCCAACTCCGTACTCTGAAGAAACAATTTGATCTTCTCTACAGTTTCGAACTTGTTTCTCAGAAAATACACCGTACGATAATGGGAGTAGTCGTCTTTAAAAAGCAGGAAATACCTTGCACCTCCAATTGAGGTCACTTCCATGGGACCGCATAGATCCATGTGTACAATTTCACCGACTTGAACTGTCTTGGATTTACTTCTACTGAATGGTGCCCTGTGATGCTTCCCTTGGATACAGGCTACACAGGTTTCTTTTTCTAGGTTATTTGAATACAGGATACCATTTTTTTCTAAAACATGCTTAACTCGATCAAAGTTTTGATGCACTAGACGCTCGTGCCACGTAGTTAAATCAGTCTTACTACAACTTACGTTTGCTTTTTCGTTAACCACCATTTCATACCGCCGAAATTTCATGATGTACATTTTCCCTTTTCGAACTGCTACCGCTGCTACTTTATTGTCTTTCAAAAATTTGCACTCATCATTGCTTGATACCATGACATATCCCTTATCAACTACACTACTCACCGAGAACAGGTTCAGAGCGAGGTCAGGAACAAACAAAACATTTGCGATTGTGGTGTTGATCCAAGCCCTTCCATTGAAGCTCTCTAATTTTACACATCCCACACCAATTGCTTTTATTTCTGTACCATCTCCAATTACTACTTGCTTTTGAGTTGGTAGTTCTTTATAATCACTAAACCAATTTAAGTCATTACACATATGTTCGCTTGCTCCACTATCCACTAGCCAACCGTCACCTTTAGCATATGCCTGTGTTGCTGATACTACAAACGCGTTACTTTCTGTGTGATCAGAATTACTGCTTCTTGTCTGGTCTGCCGCCTTTCTTAATCGCTGCCGACATTCCCTGATAAAGTGTCCCGGTTTCTTGCAATAATGACAAACTTGCTTCTCTTTATTTTCCACTTTCAATTTTGGGCAATGTTTCTTGAAGTGGCCTTCTTTTCCACACTGATAACACTTTACTGGTCTTCTTTTACTGTTTGCAGCTAGAGCCGATACTGCAGGCTGTTCTCTATTCTTTAATCTCTCTTCTTCAATTAGTATCCTTGCAATCAATTCATCTAGCTTCTGTTTATCTTCCGGTACTGATTCCCAAGCTGATACCAAGTGCTTATATTCGTCAGGCAATGACATAAGTAGCTTCGTAATCACCATTTGATCCGACAACTCTTGACCCAACTGTTTCAATTCATTCCATATTTCTTGCAACTTTGCCACATGCACCGCCATGCTATCTCCGCCATACTTAAACAAGAAAAACCGTTGTTGAACAAGGTGTATACTCACTGTGGATTTTTGTTCATATACGCTCAATAATTTATTCCACATTTCGTTTGCCGTTTCAGATGTTATGACATGCAACATGGTATTTTCTTTAAGACGAGTCACAATAACACTTTGAGCTTTTGCATCTTTCTTCAGCCAGTCTGCCTTACTGTTATCTTCTTCAGGTTTTACACAACTACCATCGACAACATCGAAAATTCCCATCCCTTTCAAGATGACCTTCACTTGAAACTTCCAATGTTCCAATTTTCAGCTCCTTCTAGTTTCACAATTCCCATTGTTACGCTTTCAGGTTCCATATTTTCCACGTGCTCAACACCTGTTAACACCGACTATGTATTCACAACACTTAAAACAACCCTTTACGCAAGTTTTCTTTCACGTTAAACTAACACAGCAATGTCTGGGCCCATAACCTGTGAAATATTGTGAATATATATAATAAACAAACCACTGAGGAAAATATTAGAACCAATAACTGTATTTGTTTGAACATAAAACTTATTACATCGGTTACAAAAAGGAAAACTTCGATTTCGATAATTAAAAAATTGCTTACTTCACACTGAAGCTCACTTGCTAACAGCTCGCACTGTTGCCAAATCATACATTTAAATTTCTACCATTACTATTCTTCACATTATTTAACATCACTAAATTTGAATCCAAAATTATTTGTGATAATACAACGAGCTGTTTTATTACAAACATGTCACATTGTCCGAAAATTCTTTAATATAAATTAATTTAATTTCACTTATAAATTAATAGTAGGTAATATAATATAATTTTATTTAATTTTAAGATTCCTTAAAAATGAATTTGTGGTTGGATACTGTCCCCCATAAATTTAATTACTGTAAGTACCACTATGTAAGTGTGAATCAATAAATAATAATAATAATATTAATTCTTTTATAAAACATATTTTAACATATTACTATTGATCCACAGATATTTATAACATATCATTTATAACATTTTCATCATCTGCATCGTCATCATTATCTAAAATTTCAATTTCTGGCTCGTCAATATCATCGATATTCTCGCTGTTGGTATTTGTACAGTTTGTTCCTGAACAATTTCTGCAGGCAATGGTGCAATTCAAACCTTGTGCTCCGAAAAATTGAATTTCTCCATTTCCGAGGTTGAACTCTCAATGTCCATTGATGAGTCATCTATAACATTCGCTGTTCTTGATTTTTTGAACCCCGACATATTATATCGATGAATGTAGCGTTTGCGGCATTTTTCATGTACTGTAATGCAAGTTTCATTTTCAATATGTTTATATTTATATAAATTGTCTTTTCGAATTTCAGACGAAATCTTGATTAAACTGGCGATTCCTTTTCTTTTCATGGTGCTAAATTCAGTTTCATTAGTGTCTTGCTGCCAATCATCAGCGAATATACATATAACACACGTATCCTCGTTATCTACGTCCATGATGCTGTAATGATATAAATTTTATTTCATGAAAATGAATGCAAAAATTGCCTCATCGTTTATAAGTAACAATATTCCAAAACCAACTTAAATAAAAACATTAGACCGACTTTCGGTCAAAAAATAAAAAAATTCGGTTCAATATTATTAGATACTCGATTAGTTATAAAACCATACTTGTTTTAACCAAAAAAATCAAAATATTCATATATACAGTCAGATTGGCCGTTTTGGGCAAAATACCGCTTTTCGGTCAAAAAATAAAAAAATTCGGTTCAATGTTTCTATTGAGTCGAGTTTGGAATATTGTTACGACGAGAAAAAAGTTAAAAAAATTTTTTTAAGGTAAAATATCTTTTTTACCGACTAAGTGCTTTTTTTTATTTCGAATTAAACAAGTTCCCACTATATATATTTATTTATTGTAATATATTATCATACTTACACGTTATCCTCTTGTAGTATATGAAATTTGATGACAATCGTAGAATTTAACTTTAACAACAATCACTAACAAATTATTGCAAGTAATATAATTATAATATAATTATCACACAAAATAGAATGCACAGAGTATCTCACGAACACGTGGTTTACTAAAAAATAACCGTTAAAAATGATGCCGATAAGAATAACAGCAGCAACTACATACATTAGAGAAAATTTCCCGGAGATGAGCTTTGTACCCTCGGTTTCTGAGGTACGCGGTAGATCTTTTTTGACATCAGATTCATGATCAGGGACCCCGAAAACCCCCGAGTAACGCAATTTGGCGGCTTTTATTTACATATAACCGAATTAAGATTTTTTTTTTGGACCTACAAAAATGCATCCGAAAAAATGCATTTTGCGCCTTTAAAAATGCAATTTAGCCCCTCTACAAAATTATTGAATGTCGCATTTTTTCTACATTTCATGACGAATCCAACGCGCCCAAGCATGTCCAATTCCCTCTTATTGCCAAAATTTTCGACAGTTTGCCCTTTTTTTGTGCTAATTTTCCTGGACTAAGAATTTGAATGAATAATTACTAAAAGGAACGCTCATTTTGAAATTTGCAACTACAGTAATGCTCACTTACCATAATTCATTTTTTGCATTATGATTTGTTTTGTACGTGCATGTCGCAATCATCGATCTTATTTCATTTTCACTTTTTGTTACTCTTCAATCGAAAGCGTGTCACAATAAAATTCTCTGACGGTATTTTTAAATATTTATTAAAATAACAATTACATTTTCAAGTTCATAAAAAATAAACAATTCATTTTTGTTTGTATTATAAACAAATGCAAGCTTAGATGGAACCATTGAACTGTACGCAATAGCGTATAGCGTACAGTTCAATGGATGGAACAGAATCATACAAACAATAAATATAAGATTAATTTTGTTTCTCAATTGGGTAAAACGTTTACATAAGTATTTAAAACAGTATTACTTTTAAAGAAATACATCTTTTACACATCTCAAGTTTCAACCTTTCACATGAATAATACTGAAATATTTGTATACAATTCACGTTTATAATATTTAGAAAACGTTGAAGTTGTCCAACATTTTTTTGATAACGATTTGCTATTGAATGGAACAGGACGAGGCGTGACTCACCATGTATTCGTTTCCTGTTTGGAAATCAATTTCCTCTTCGAAATCGAAATAGTGACACTGAAAAGTAACATCTTAGGTTAGATTTTATAATATATTATATAGGTAGTTTATTTCAAATGAAAATATCCAAGAATGATCTTTATACTAAAAAGCATGTTAGTAAAGAACCAGACATTTTTTTGTGGTACAGGATACTTTTGCTTTTATCAACGGAATTTCTATTATTATTATTATTATTAGATTAGATATACTGCACGCAGTAGACACTTTAAGAAGTGCATATTTAAGTCGTAATACAAAATGAAACTTTGCGCAGCGGGTTTTTTAAAATAATGTAGAAGTAAATTTCTCCATTAATCTCCAGACCTACGATTTCGGTTTTCTGTTCATTGCGTCCCTTTCAAGCTTTTCCATCTAGTGATCGACTGCGAACCACACCACTTAACGTCTCTCCTTTGTACAGCTTCCTCCGCTCTTTTTCTGTTCTCATAACGTACCCTAGCTCTAGCTATCTTAAAAATCGTTCTTTCCTCTATCCTGTTTGCACTTTTTGACATGGTTAGTTATTCTATCTCATTTCGTTTTCCCTTTCTTTTTTTACAGCATGTAATCTCTACGAGTTGGGTGTTTTTTTGGATTCCTTTATATTGAGGTGTTTCGGTATATGGCATTTATTTATATAACATCATGGCCCCCATGGCCCCTCCCTTGAATCCGCCTTTGCTTGTTGGGTTATCTCCCTCCACCTCCTCCTGTCCATGGCTACTTCTTCCCAATTACTGCCTCCAATTTCTTGTAAGTCTGCTACGACTGCCTCTATCCACTTTCTTTTCAGCGTTCCTCTTCTCCTCTTTTTCTTCACTCCGTGCTGCATGTCTTGTTGCTCTTCTCTCTCTTTTGTCTCCTTATGTGCCCCAGCCAACGTATCCTTGGGTTTTGAATTACCACTACTATGGATGGTTGGCCGTTAAAGCCCATCACCTCTTCGTTCCTTCTCCTTTATTCCCATCTATCTCCTACTTTCTTACCTTTAAATATCCTTCTCAGCACTTTTCTTTCATATATTTTCAGCTTTTTTGTTCTATTTTAGTAAGAGACCACATTTCGCTCCCATAGGTGTTACTGTTGATCGCGCTATTCTTTTATAGAGTTTTATCTTCACAGTTCGCGATACTCTATTTGATTTAAAAATTCACAACAAAGATCCCGCACTTTTATTGCCTTTCATTATCTTTAATTTCCAACACAAGTGCTATTACATAAACGCAATTCGGTTAGAAGTTTTTATAGAAATGCTATCAAAGAAAGTAAAAGACTATGTAACGATGCTGCTATAAGTAGCTCAAACAATCCTGTTAAAAAAATGTGGGACATTATAAATAATAAACGCAATATAGTTAAACATTCTGGTACAACACAAACTACAATCTCTGCCAGTGAGTTTAATAACTTTTTTGGTTCAATTGCATCGTCCATTAAAAATAAGCTTAACTTATCAAGGACATCTGTAATAAGTCAGTGCTACAATGATCTGAATGAACCAATACAATTCAACTTTAAACCTGTATCAATCAATGAAACCAGAAAAGCAATAATGTCGCTAAAAAATAGTAAAAGCCGAGATGTATATAATTTGAACATACTACTAATCAAGAAAGAAATCAATTACTTAGTTGGTCCCTTGACATTACTATTTAGTGAATGTATATCCTTAAACATTTTTCCTGACTGTTTAAAAATAGCAAGAGTCTTGCCTCTATTTAAGTCTGGAGAGATCGATAATCCTAGTAACTATAGGCCTATTGCCATCTTACCAGTTATTTCAAAAATATTTGAAAAACTGTTATATATGCAGATATCATCTTACTTCGAGGAAAACGGCATTTTCAATAGTAATCAGTATGGTTTTAGGAAGGGCCGTAACTGCACTGATGCAATTGTGAATCTGGTTAACTTAATTCTTGATGGCTTTGAAAGAGGCGATTATACAATGTCGATATTCTGCGACTTGAGTAAAGCCTTTGATTGTGTCTCACACGAAATCTTGACTCTCAGACTCAGAGAATACAAGTTTAATGACAGTAGCGTAGATCTCATACGCTCTTATCTTGAAAACAGACTTCAATATGTTCAAATCGGGCAATCAACAAGCTCCAAAGAGCCAATAACTACAGGCGTTCCCCAGGGCTCAATATTGGGACCCCTTCTTTTTCTGGTATACATTAACGATTTCCCCAAACATATGAGCAACATGAAGAACATAAATACAATTCTCTTTGCGGATGACACTACCCTTACTCTAAGCAACAGTGTGATTAATAACCTAATTAATGACTGTGAAGAAGCTCAAAATAAAGCATATAACTGGTTTTCCACAAACGAACTATGCTTAAATAATGACAAGACTTTTAAAATGTTATTATCACTAAGAAAATGCTCAACTACAATTAATACAGAAGATACAACGAAGTTTCTAGGAGTAATAATTGATCACAAATTAACATGGGAGCATCATGTGAACTCATTGTGCAAAAAAATTATCCCGTAACATCTATCTTTTAAAAAGTCTTCAAAATGAAGTTTCTAGTACTGTGCTGCGAACAGCTTATTTTGCTCTGTTTCACTCCCATGCTTCCTACGCAATTCTATTATGGGGATCTTCCGCTCATGCAGAACGGATATTTAAACTTCAACGTCGAGCAGTTCGAATATTAGCGTATTTGGGCTATAGAGATGACTGCAAAAAGGCATACTGCGAATTGTCAATTCTGACTCTACCTTCTATGTTTATTTTGGACAGTTTGTTATATGCTAAACATAACTTGCACTTATGGACTAAGCAAAAGGATGTTCACACTTATGAAACAAGATACAATGACAACTACTCAGCACCGTATTGCCGATTAAGCAAATCGCAAAGAGGTCCAAACTGCATATCAGTAAACTTATTTAATAAACTACCAGTTTCAATTAGAAATAAACCAAAGGACCAGTTCAAAAAAACATTAAAAGCATTTTTAATTAATGAATCATTTTATAGTGTTGGTGATTACTTAAACTCCACTAGACTGGCCTAGATAGTAATATTTATTTGTTTTAATATTGTATTTTAGTACTAAAAATATTTTTCTTAAATATGTATACTAGTCATATTTGTTATTTTGTTTTTTTCTGTTTATTGACAAGTGTAAGAATACTATTGTATTCAGATAGCACAATATATATTACAATTACAATTACAATTACAATTACAATTCATTTCTTATTCATCGCCGCCCTTGTTGGATAGCCTCACTCCTAAATAGCTAAATTCGTCAACTCCTTCTATTTCGTTCGGGTTTACGCCTTCCGACCTGAATATTAAATTTCTACTCTTTTCCGTTTCCTTTCCCTGTTGCACTTACTTTGCCCTATGTTGATTTTTAGACCATGCTCCTTTGCCACTTTATCCAATTTCCGTAGCGTTTCTATTATTTCGTACTTACTTCTGGCTACTAAGGCTACATTGTCAGTAAAAGCCACTATTTGGTGTCTATGGTGATATAAAGTTCCGTTTGTGAGAAACTCACGTCTCCTGTGTCGTACGTTCTCTTGAAGTCTATAAACACTAAATGTAACGACAGGTTGTGCTCGTAGCTATTTGATATTAGCTGCTTAATCACAATAACTTGGTCGCTTACAGATCTGTTTGGCCGGAACTCACATTGATAATCGTATGCAGTTTCCGAGCATCCAACAATGCGATTCTTCGGTAATCTTCGCTTCTGGTTACATCTTCTTTTTTATGTATTGGGCACAATACTGCTTGTGACCAATCTTTTGCAATTTGTTCAGCATTCCATAACGTTTCTATCAATTTGTGTAACTGTTAGTGCAAAGTCTAGCTCCCAAGCTTCAGCAATTCCGCAACCACTCCGTTCTCTACCAGACTGTTATTATTCCTCAAGCGATTTATTTCTTCCTTCATTTCCTCTTCTGTGGGTACTTCTATTCGTTTCCCCTCCTGATCTTCTCTTCCTTCTCGTTCGTTTTCCGCCATGCCTGCTTCCTCATCTTTGTCTCCTAGGATTTCTCTAGTGTTTTACCAAACTGCTCAGACTTCCTTCTGCGCGCTTTTTCTTGTAGTCTCGGTCTGCCATAAACTCTGCCAACTAGGAAGTAACAACTGTAAATTGGGTCGTCAAACTGTATTTTTTTTTCGAAAATTCTCATCTCTCTGTGGTTAGGAAACCGTTATAGGTGGAAGAGAATTATTTTGAAAAAAACATTTTCTTGTTGTCGACAGTTAATGACTGCTCATTAAATTTGAAACATTTTTTTAACCACTTGTTTTATGTATTCGACGAGAATTTTCCTTTTCAGAACTATCTCAAAAGCTGGGCCGTGGTGAATAAGCAAAAATTAAAATAAGTAAGCATCTTGGCTAAAGTGAGTAGAACTTGTAGCCTATCGTTATTAGTTATTATTTCCAAAATGACAATCAAAAGGAAGTAAATACTTGATGAATAATAATGTATGTATGAGTTGATAAAATTAAAAAATAGGTAGGTATATTGCGTTAAATTATACCCTATGAGCTATAATTCAATTTATGACCTATAAATAATGGAAAATGCAAAAGAAGCACTAATATTTTAATGGAAACTAATTGTAAGTTGTTGGTTTCTGTTATTACGTTAAAATTGGGCACATCTATGATTTAATGTCTTTAATACGAAATAATTGCTTTGATGAAAGCCCTTTATACGCCCCCACTTAGGAGTGGCCAATTTATATCTACTATCGTCTTTGATGTGCTTTTCTTCATGGTTACGATCAAATCAAGGAAAATTTTATAATTGACATAAAGATAGCAATTTTTGTCTGGGAAAAGTGAGATAAATTGTCTTTTCCAATTAATTTATTATTAGATACTCGAAACGTACATTTTAGTTGGATAAAAATTTGTTCACGAACTGTCACGGGAAATTAGGACACATCCACGAATAAGTTTGATGAAAATATATTTTGGGACAAATCCGCTTGTACCTATATTCTTTTTATTTATGCCTCTAAACCTTACCCTAATGAGTTTTCCGACTACCTAATAGGCTCTGACCTAAAACGCAATTATTGGCCCAATATATCAGTATACTTTTTGTTTATAATCCGTTATAATTAAAATTCAGTATGTAATTAGAACTATAACCTCGTAATAAACTTTTTATGGTGCCGAACTTTTTATGAGATATATAAGTTTTATGACCTGATAGGGATTGACGTCGTGGAAAGATAGCTCAATCAAAGTTTGAGTATAACTTATTGCAACCATCCCAGCCAACTTTGTTGTACTTTTTTACAACGCTATTTACTTATATTTTTATTTCTAATAAATTAAGCGGTATTCGCCAATTTAACTTTTTATCGACTTTTAGTTAAGTTTTAATTGAGGAAGCAAAGATGATGAATATTTATTTTTATGTACCTACTGCTATAACTAATGAAACGCGGTTGTTTTCTTTTCAAACTTGATTAAATTTATTTTCTTATCTTTCCAGAACGGTAAGCCCCGGGAAAATGGAAATTTTTATTTCTATTTTGCACATCAAATAAAAGTTCCTGTAAAACCTAAGCGTATTTTCGAATGGAGGCCTTTGAGGAGTGAATTAAATAATAGTTTTGCTGATTTGGTAACAATTTATTTCAAAAGCGATCTTTCTACGTAAAGAAGAATACTAATTTTTGTATGCTATACTACCTTTTTCTTTACATGCGAGAGCATATACATAACTTAAACTGCGAATTCTTTTATTTTAGTTTGTTAAGTTACGCTAGTTCATGCAACTACTGAGCTATATGACTGAGTAATGTTAAGTTTGCTTTTATATGAAGATTGGTAGAAGTTAAGAGATGTCAGTCATTAATGTACTTAAATCAGAGAATAATATTTATTTTTTATTAGTGAATACATGAAAAGAAAAAACTAATTACACTTTTTAGGAAGTTGTAAAAATAACTTCCAAGGAAGGAGCCTCCCCCCCCCCTTCCCTGGAACTTCGTTTTGGAAAGTGTTAAAAGCTCACAATAAAACCACTATTAGATAGCCACTTTTGGAATATGTATAACGTTCTATTCCATCGGTGACTCTGCGTACCCTATTGATTTAATGAAATAAAACCACACAACCAGACCCCTTACTTTACCGTGTAATTAAGTAAAAAACGTAATTATCGGTTATAAAATTGGCGACATGTTTCGGGAAAATTTTCCCATTCTCAAGCCATTTCGAAAAATCGTAATTAAAAGTAGTATGACATTAAAGTAAAGCTAGAATAACAACAATCAGTACAAAAAACCATCACAAAAACAAGCTTACCTGAGGGGTTTTTTACTTAATTACACGGTAAAGTAAGGGGTCTGGTTGTGTGGTTTTATTTCATTATTCCATTCACCCCTTTGAGATCTTTCGGATTCCTTCAAGATCTATTGATTTACTAATTTAACAATAGCTAAAAATCTTTTAATTCCTACTAAAAATGTAAGCCCCCCCCCCCCCCCCCCAACAAATGTGGTCGTTTTGGGGAATAATTACCAGTAAGATGGAGAAGGATCATGGCACTACTGCAAGTATTAAATTCACAATGTGAAAATTTCGAAATACATATTAGGTATACTGTTGAAGTCAAAGCGATTATATGAAAAAGCCATGGGAACGTCACAGAGCTCTCCTGATAGGTAATAACTGCAATAACTGCAAAAATACAAGAAATCATAACAGTCCGAATGGACAAGAAACGATTGTCACATACAGGGTGGCCCACTAAGGCCGGGAGGTCACATATCTCAGGAAGTAATAGTTATAGCCCAGGGCCGGCGCTAGCTTATTAGAGGCCAGGTGCAAAATAAAAATGCGAGACTGGAAAAAAAATGTACTCTTGAAAATTAACATAGTGCTTGACGGCAATAAAATAATAAAAAACATCAAACGATAAACAAGTTAGTATCGAAAAGAAAAATTCATAGATAGATGTTTCGTGCTTTGGCTGAAATAAACGCGTCAATGGTTTTTGATGTATCCAGTTCGCATCCAACCTCCTTCTCTATTGCTAATAATCATAGCCAAACCCACCAGTCGTTTTTGGCACATACTGGCACAAAATAAACAAGATTTAGGTACAATTGTGATGTTTCCACATTACAATTTAAAGTACTTAAAGAAAAGTTCCCACACAAGGCATTGCCATTGGGTATAAAAACATATTGCAAATTTTAAGTTTTTTCAACTTCAGTAAATAATTTCATCTCTGTAACAAATGGTTTATTACTTCCGTTTTGACCGTCAAGGTCAAGGGTAGGTTAAATTTATTGAAGATGTCATAAACTTTTACTACAATATAAGAAAAACTTTTTGTTCGATATTTTCTTGAACGGATTTCGACACGTTTAAGATTTATCGTTTTAAAAATCTTGATGCGCGCGGGGCTTGCATGTCTTATACAGGGCTATTTCTAACCTCCTCACCAAATTGAAAGGGCAACTGGGGGAGATCAAAATAAAATTTTTTTTTATTGGTGTCCTATTTTAGCCTTTTAAACCACGCCCCAGCGTGTTTAAACAACACCACCTAGGTGGTGTTGGTTTAAATCGCACTTTAAAGTTGCCATGCCAACATCAACAAATTTGAAAAAAATTAAATTCTATTGGTTATTGATATGACAGGAGTACTTTGTTACGTCAAATAAAATGACAGATTGCAAATTAATTTCCGTTTATTGGTTATTGATCTGACAGGAGTACTTTGTTACGTCAAATAAAGTGACAGATTGCAAGTTAATTTCCGTTTTTCTCATTTCCATGACAACGAAAGGTATACTGATTTCACATTACGAATTCAACCATTTCACACTATTAGTTCTTATTTCCATTTTAATACCAGATTTCAAAGTGAACCAATAAAAAAAAATAGCGTAAAGTATTCGTGGATAACTGGTCTTTAAAACACTTGCTCTATTTCAAGCACTCCGGATGCGCCGTCGTGCTTGAAAACTCGCGCGTGCTTTAAAGATCTGTTTATCCACTTATTCTTTAATATACTATTTTTAATAAAATTTCTATCAAATTGTAATAAGTAATAAGAAAGTTAGAAGTATTTAAAATTCTTAGAAACTATTGAGTTTTTTTTATAAAATATGGTAATAATTTACATCTTGAATTGAAATTTGAAATACTTGAAAGTTAAATAAACAAAGTTCAGTTAAAATTTTACTAAAATTTTTATAAGATTAAAGTTATGGCCATTTAAATTGTTCTTTAAAATACACAGTTATGGGTGTTCATTTATTGAAAGCCGCTGATTGATGTAATTTAATCATGTACGTCAATATTACACAAATGTCAGAATTTAAGTAGGTTAATTATTTGTCAAATCAATAATTCGTCTAAAATGGTGAATTATAGTAATGAAGAATACGTAGACGGTAGACATGATTATGGCGTATGGAGTTGCTGAAGGAAATGCAAGACGCGCAAGAAAAAATAACTTTATTTTGATCTCCTCCAGTTGCCCTTTCAATTTGGTCAGGAGGTTAGAAATCACCCTGTATAGTCGGGGATTAGGGAGAAGGGGTTTCGTGGGTGCGAACCCTACACTGTCACCGTACTTAAAACACGCGGTAGCGTGCCTAATTCTCATGACAGGAAAAAAAAGGTAATTCAATTTTAGCACATACTGGTTTTTGGGAATGAATAATAAATGAAAACTGGTACATGATTCGTCTTAGAATAATTTATGGTGTGGCTTCGAGGAAAATTTACACACTTAAGTCATTGAGAACACGGGTAAAAACTCCCATAAAATTTACACTGGGTTATGTTTTACGTAACTGCAAACTGCGAGTGAGACAGTATATTTTTTCCTCGTATGCGTAAATCTTAAAAATTGTACAAATTGTAACAACCTGTCAAAGTCTTTCCTCCATCGTATATCATTGGATATTTATTACTATAATATTTGAAAATGTCGATTCTAAAATCAATGAAGAGTGTATAGCAAAGCAAGCGTCGAAATCGAGAGAAAACGTTTTAGTTTTAAATTCAATACATATAGTATTAGCTTAATCGAATTCATTTGAACGCCATTCTAGAAAGGGCTTGCGAATTAACGAATATTTTTGCATGAATACCTTTAAAATTTACTGTGTATGAAATCCTAGATCTTCTGTTGTTCAAGCATTTACCTATTTAAGGACAATCTTGAAACATTGAATCAATTTGTAAGCACACAAAGGCACTTAAAATTTATGTGAATGGATGTCAATATTTGCGTAACCATCCGCTTGAAATTGCGTCATAAACTAATATTGTCTACATATTAAACTGAAGTAAAGTAGGTAAACGCCTATAAAACGTGACTGTTAGCCAAAACACGGTAACGAGCAGATTTTGCTTAGGGCACCTAAATAGTGAACTAAATTTATGTATACGTTAACGATGTCTTTCTAGATATCTGTTAAATTAAATTCAATAATTTAAAGAACTTTTTAGTGTATTCATAAGTATAAATGAGCTGAGCAAAATCTATTGAAATGTGATACCTACTTTCACTTATAAGTTTATAACTTATACCGTTGAGTGAAAATGTCACTCAACGCTTATAGGAAGATAACATACCTAATTGCCGCCCTTGACCAAACTTTGGGTAAGTAACGCGTGAACAGGTAGAATATTTCCTCTATTCTAATATTAACCAATAGGTAAAATTGGAAAACAGGCCTAAGAAGAAGCAAACTAATAGACAAGCAAGTGGCAGGGGTGCCACTATACCCACTGAAAATGGAAAACAGTGTCACTTACACAAAACCTTCATACTACACACGCTCCACTGCTTACTGCGCTCAGTCGCTTGATACATCCTATCCTAAGAAAAAATTCTAATATCCACCATACCGTACCTCGAAGATCTCTAAAGTCTTAGGCAGTTCACCAATCACCGTATTCCATCAATAACATCTGTCAGTTCGCCTTGAAAAACAAATGCATTAACATACAAACTTCCTATACTATGCTTTTTCAGAGCTAGAGGGAGCCAATAAATTTTGAATACAAAATAAACCTTCTCCAACCATAACGTCGCCTATTATTTTGAAGAAAATGTCTAAGTAAACTTATTGGACAATGAATTAATTAACAAAACCAGCAACAGACTTTAGGGATTCAATGGACTCAGTTGCGTTTTTAAAATTTCAATTTGGTTGGAGAAGGAATGGCAAAAATAATTCTGTGGCAATGACAATTGTGATAAAAGCTTTCATTTGAAGCATATATTTGAAGCGATAATTCTACAGCTAATTAGCTGTACTGTAAGAGAACATGAAACAAAATCTTTGTGTTTTCTAAAAAAAACATTGGAAAATTGGGCTATTTTTATTTTCTGTAGCTGTCATCAAAATTTTGGGATTCCAATAAGAATTCCTTGTCTAATTAATATTAGTTTCCAGAACTATAATTTTTGACAAGATTAAGGAAAATTGTGCGATTGGATAATTTATGATTAAGTTTGTTGGTTTTTTTCTGTAAGTTACTGTTTTCTACTGTTTGTTCGTTTTATATTTTGCTTCGGAGAAGAAGTAATTGCAAGTTGTTTTTATCACAACAATTTTGTAGCGTTTTTAAAACATCGCAAATTTTTTTTATTGCGTAGTTATTACGGACTCAAATCGAAACAACTATTGTAGAGCCTTTTCAATGTTTTCATTCATTCATCGCTATTTTGTCATCCCGGAAGATTTTTACTGAAGTAAATTTGTGAACTGAAAGCTTAGCTGTACAAAGTAATTTGAATGTATGGTTATTGAACGTGTGTTACTATAGAAAGTCGATATATTCTAATCTAAAATAGACTTTATAAGGTAATGGCATATGATCCGAGTGTGTAGTGAGAAAACCCTATTGGCAATTAAAAATGCGGCGAAATAACATTCAAATGAGGCAATCCCTTTGAAAATGGCAATTTATGTTTTATCACGAACCTAGGATGGCATTTTGTAATGATTAAGAAATTTATGCAATAGTTCTTTTAAATACGTATGGAATTCTCTATTTATAACACGGGTGGAAGTACCTGTTTCACCTCCATGCGGTAGCCCCAAAACCCCAAGTAGGTTTTTTTTTTTGATTATTTTAATATTGCCTATACAGAGTGTATAAAACACCGTAAAATTGAAAAAAAAATGTAACAAATCGAATATGGTGGAAAAGAATACGTGAAATGTAGAGGGCATAGAATTTTTTTGAGTTAATTGCTGAAAATTGGATGCATCTTTCAAAAGGATCTTTGAAAACTCAAAACAACGATTTACTATAGTACCTACTTATTCATTAGGTATTCTTTTCTACATTGAACCGACCTATTATTTTTTACTGTTATACACTGTATACTACAATTTGAAATAACATGGTGTTTTATTTTATTTTATTTAATTTATTTATTCATGTTATGGGCCGAGATCTAGGAACAGCGAATTTCCAAGCACCTCTACGCGCATTAAAAAAGGTCATTATAAGATATTTTTTGCGAGTTAAAGGAAAGTTGAATGCTCTTATTATTTGCTGAAGTGTATACTGTGTAAACAAGTTAATATCTGTAAGATGGCTATCAAACAAAAATAGCTTAAAGCTTTGCGAGCAATGACAATGACGAAGGGTAAACCATCTTGAAACAGAGAGAATTTTCTAATCCCGAAGCTTTATCAAACTGACAAACTTTAACTTGGTTCACCATAATGAACAAATTTATGGCTGAACTTTTCCAACAAAAGTTGATATAAATGAGTGCAAACATTTTTAATTTTAAACTTTATTTTAAAAAAAGCGACGTAAGTGAATTGTTCTTGCCAACTTCATTTCTTTCATTCGCGAAACCTTTACTTCCTATATTTAGGATGAAATAGAATGGTTGTTTACATTCCTTTATTAATCATATCAAAATCCCTACGAACGCGTAGATCCTTCTTGTAAATTATTTACATAAATGATTGCGAAATTTTAATGTTGGGGATTTTGGAGTACAAAGGGCTTGAACTCTACAATTTATTGCACGAACATGAAGATACATTGTACTAAAACGTCCGAATAATTGAAATGGGCAAATTAATGTCAACAAGTAACAGGGTAGACTGAGTACCAGTAAATTAAATTTTCTTTTACGTCTGGACCCGAGCAGGATTTTCTTATTACCAAATGCGTTTAATCTGTTTCGTGACAAAAACAGCTCCGCTTGATCTCCCCTTTATGATAATTTTGCAGTTAGAAATTATGTACATACAACGTAGCCACATATATATCTATGCCATTCTGTTCTCACATCTAATCTTAAGCAATATATTCAGTAAGATCCCGTTTTACTGAAAAAATTATTCAATTATTCCACTAAGAGTACGAAATTTGTAGATGATTTCATCTGCCACAGCATATTAATTCATTAATTCCCTTAGGCAACTTGTAATACATTGAAATATTGTTCCAGGCGTACCAATTAATGCAACATTCCAATTGATGTTGGTTGGTAATACTTTAGCGCTAGCGTTTTGGCGCAAGGAACCTTTTCGCGCTAGCGTTTTGGCGCCATGGCTGTTGACCAAGTGCTTCTCTCAAGGCTATAGTACCTAACATGAAATGTAGATAGTGTCCGAGTGGACCGACTCATCCCAACCGATTTGGGATAGTGTTTGGAGTAGTATTTTTTGCTGTCACGATTATTCGTGTATATTATGAGTGGTTCTTTGCAAAATTGCTGCCATCTACTTATTCTATACCAACACGAGTCATAGAATCGCTGAGCTCTAGATTCGAGTTGCAAGGTTTTGGCGATCCGTCACAAAGGGCATGTGGAGCGTGTATATGTATCAAATCAATTTCAAATAATCAGTTAGTTACTTATAGCCACTTATTGTACTCCACGTCTCGAATCGCCCTGCTTAAAACTATAACGATTCCGAGGCTCGAACTATGTGCAGCGTTACTTTTATCTCGCTTGGTTCATGAAATTATACACGCAATGAACATAGAATTTAGCCAGATCAAATTATACACTAATTCGACTGTCGTGGTGGCTTGGATAAATACTCCTCAGGCCAGGTTGCTAACCGCGTCTCAAGCATTCTAGTGAGCATTTCCTAGTGAAGTTCGACGATCGAAGGAAGGGTGAAACATCGTAAGTAGTAGTCCTCTTTTATCCCTAAGATCGCGTGTGATAATTTAGCTCACAGTGGAGACCCCCACGGCCACTCCTCAGTTTTGTCATGAACCTATCTGGGGAGTGCGCTGAACTCACGAAATATCTTAGGCGAAGGGTTACACGTATTCGAGAAATATGGGAGAGCAGTTTTATACGACTGCAAAATAATTTCTCCTTAAAGCGGGTTGTACATGAAGATTTTTATCCGACTAGAAGACCATTGGGAATTTTTCAAGAAATAACAATGTGATTTTTCAAAATTTAATGGACTGACCTACAATTCTCTTAAAGGTTGTATCAAAATCCCCATGTTAAACGCTATACAGAAAAAAATATTGTGGTGTCATACGCATATCGAGTATGTCCAGCCGTTGATGGTGAGATATTTTGAGGGTTGAGTATATTCTACAAGTAGTGCATGGTTAATGACGAAGAATCCCATTTGAGAAACGAACTGAGTAACTTTCTTCATAGACTGTAAAACAGCACCAAACAAATTTGTTTCGAAACACCAAAACACATAGGTAATATAAAGGGAGGTTAAGACGTTTTCCAACTTTACTGTTTGTCATTACTTTAAATTAAATAACATAAAAAATCCCTTACAAGGATATAAAGGAACGTTTCCATCTCGTTAATGAAATTTTAAAATCGTTCAAAAGCCAGTATTGGCGAAATTGCATTGTAATTCTGTCAATTTAAGGTGAATAATTCGATAAAAAATAAAACAGTAGTTCTCTGTTAACACAATATGAATTATCTGCATTTATTCATATTTGTTTAAAAGAATGATTCTTAATGTATAAAATATTGTTTTACTTTCCAAAATTTGTTTGTGTGAAAGTGTCTCAAGTGGAAGTAGAAATTTATTCACAGGTATTATAATATTAACATCATTCTTGGATATTTCATACTAGCATGAAATTCATTATGAGATTTAGCAAAAACCCTCAATAGAAATAGTTGTGTGTATACCTGACATTCTAAACATCTACAACTATTAGTTTCTGAACAAGTTAATCCCAAAATCGCAGCCGCTTCCTCATATAAGTCTATACTACTTCGTCTTGTGGTAGTGGTGGCGTTTGTCTTGTTGTTTCTAGACATACATTTCTCTGTTTCTTTGTTTTTGTGTTCTGTGGCAGTCTTTTCAGTATTATTTTGTACGAATACCTGTAAAGAAAAAATAACAGTTAATAATTTAGCAATGTGAAAAGTTGAAATCATAGAGTTAAGAAAAGTTATGTTTAATGTAAAAGTTTAAATGTACGAGGGTTTTTTTTATATAACTCGGTAATCAATTAATTAAAATTGAATCGTATTTTCAAGGGAATTGGAACATTATTATTTACTTCTTGTAGTGAATTTGAGGTTATTTTTTAAAAAATATAGTTAAATTAAAGGGTTCTGATTAAAACTGTTTCTATATTATACCCAATATTAACCGGAATAGCCGTGGGCAGAGCTTGTGTAGTACGCATGTCTGCCGCTAGGCGTGTATAGCGCAACACATTATTACAGTCAAAGAGTATATAATAAAGAGAGCTAAAGTAATGGGCTTTTTCGTAGGTATGTATGTTGGGTTGCATATTACTTTATGTTTTTTGCCCTAAAAGTAGTTTCAGGCTATTGAAAGACGGAGATAAAAGAATTCGTTTTTCTAAAAGGTCTTACAACGTTGCCATAACTTGTTTAGTGTTTTCAAAGATGCAGTAGGTAACATTATCTTTGAGTGTTAATCCCTTATTATTAAGCAGATTTGAATTGCATACACCTAACAAAATTTCTTTTGAATTAAAAAGCTATATTTGAAACCAAAACAATTCCAAACCAAACCAAGTCCGCAAACAAGTTATCGTTAAAGCAAGAAAATCAAATGAATGGACAGGTAAATGTCACAACACCGTAAAATAAAAACGGTAAAATTTTACAGGGAACTATTTTTTTTCAAATTACATTACTTCGTTAGTCCTCTACTAGGGGGCCGACAGTAGCGCTTTAAAGTACAGTGACTCTATTACAAACAGTGGCGACAAGCGATGTATCGATTTTTATTGGCCGTGGTATATTTTGCATCTTAATGGCGGCCTGACTGTGTTTACCTTTGATCAGCATGTGATTTTTACAGTGACTTTATACAGGACAGTGATGACAATGGGTGTCTCATTTTTTATTGGTTGTGATCCTGGCAGCCATGTTGCGACTAAAATTTGAATAGTTTGCATTACATTCTTATAGTGTCGGTTTAGTTTTTGTGTAAATTGTTAAAATCTAGACAATATAATGTGGTTTTAAGTGCTAGGATATTGAACGGTGTTTATGTTTTATCACCTGCTTGGACGTTTTTAAGTTTAACTTAGATTTTATAAGAAAAATTAAGTATCTGCTGTTTTTTTATTTCCCACCTACCTACTCCATTTTATTTATTTAACTTAAAATTAGGAACTGTATGTATATACACAATGCTTAAATATTTTCGTTAAGGTTTCCACGGATGTATATATTGTTTGTATTTTCTTCTGGAGTTTCTCCGTGTTGGTTATTATGTAGAAAATGCCTACGTTTCGATTCCACAGACCTTAAATTAAATTTGAAAACTTCAGAATTGATAAAAAAGTCTTGATAAAGATAAAGATTCCATAGATGGAATCGGAACGTAGGCATTTTCTACATAAAAACCAACACGGAGAAACTCCAGAAGAAAATACAAACAATGCTTAAATATCATATACAATTATATAGATACAATTTCTGTAAAAATTAAACATTACCTGCATCTTCAATCGTCAGTTTCTCGCCGCTGTTTATAGAAAAACATACGCGCCAGTGTTTTTTATAGCAAATTTTGTAAGCTTTCAATTAGTTTATATAAAAGTTTGTCGCAAAATAAATGGAAACGAAGATATTTAAGAAAAACTTAATACAAATATACATTTTAGTTAAATTCTGTGAAAATATATGTATAGTTTTCAAAGATGTATTTTTACAATAAAGTGCAACTTACGAACGATTTATTGTATTGTATTGCCTTTGTATACAGGGTGACTGGTTCATAAACGTATATATTGGAGGACATGTTAATAGAGGTCATTTGCAGTTGTTTTAGCCAAACATGCCTTATATACGAATGTGAATAGTTGTTGAGATATTCTAATTTTTGTGTTTTCTTAGAAATCCGCCCAATTTTGTTGTTTTGTTAATAGATTAGAAAAGTAAATAATACACCTTTATACCTCTTTCGAAAGCCAATAGAACAAGGAAGTTTTTACAGTTATTTGTACGCTTAATGTATCATGAAAATTTTGAAATAACTACGTGTGAATGTACAAGTTGTTCGAAGTTTTCTTTTACAAGTGGAGGTTTTAGGTTTCGTATTTTTATTAGATCGGAGTATTTAACATAATTTTTGATAGAGAATGTCTGCCAATGTGTAATCTAATGAGGGAAACTGAAATATTGCAGAAAAAAAGGTTGTATTTGCTTTAATTTTTAAATTAGTACCACTATATGGCGGATTTCTAAGAAAACACAAAAATTAGAATATCTCAACAACTATTCACATTCGTATAAGGCATGTTTGGCTAAAACAACTGCAAATGACCTCTATTAGCATGCCCTCCAATATATACGTTTATGAACCAGTCACCCTGTATATATATAAAGTACTGAAAATAGGATAAAACCAATTTTTAACAAAAATTTAACCGCCATTTTTTAGCGAAAATCGGGATTCTTAATAAAATGTCAATTTTTGAGTAGGTATACCTTTAAAGAGCTGTAACTAGCGAACTGTTTGTCGTACGAACTTCTGCCTGCGCTTATTTTACAGGTCCATTATATCTTTAAAAAACTAATAAGGCACTTTACTGTCTACAAGTAGTCAAAACATAACTATTTGCAATAAGAAACGCTGGAAAATGAGGAGAATTTTCATTATTTCTTCCTCTATCGCCTTATATAAATTACCACAATGATATTTCGTGTATTCATATAGATTCAAAATTTAATTCTCTACAACTTTTATTATATGCACTAAGTAGGTACATAGAATCAATAGTTTTCGACTTATTATTGATTTTATTATGCAAAACGAGCAGCGATTGTGTCTTAGAAAAAGGTTTAAATGATTATATCTCTGTCAATATTAATCGTATGGAAATGTTTAAAAAAGAAAATTATTCGTAATTAAATTCTCTACAACTTTTATTTGAAGCATTTTGCGTTACGAATGGCTATTCTCGAGATATAAGCGAAATACCCGCGATGCGCGCACGTGTTACCGTTTCGCCGCAAAACAGTCGACATTTTAAAACAAATCTATCTCGGCTCCTATTGGTCGTAGAGACAAAAATAAAACACGAAAATGTGCGGAATTTTGTCAGCTACAATTTTCTTAACGTTTTTGTTTTTGATAAAATTGATACTTTTTCAGTTATTTACGAAAATCTGTTTTTTGACACTTTTTCGCCCCCTCCATTTATCTCGGAGGGGGGGTACGGATGGGGACTTTTGAATACTTCAAAGGGAGCACAAATCAAGCCTGTTCCCAAATTTGCAAAGCTGTAACCATTATTTCATCCAAATCGTTAAATTTGGTCTTATTTTACTGGGCTATTTACTAATACTGTTTGAATTTAGTCGCAACATGGCGCGGAGGCGGGACTTACGCTCTATTGTCGTCACTGTTCTAAAATAAAGTCACTGTAGTGATTTTTATTTGGATTTAGAACGTTGCTAGGATACCACCGTTGAGTTCATAGAAACCCGCCCAAAATTTTGCCTCCTAATGGCGGATGGGTGGAGCTAATCGCTGCTTGTCGTCACTGTTTGTAATAGAGTCACTGTACTTTAAAGCGGCGGACTAACTTTTATCATGGCGCTATTTTTAAAGGACATTGCTTCTCTTACCTATTATATACCCTTTGCTACAGTGTAGAATGTAAACGATTAGTGGTGTCATATATATTTGTGTTGTAAATAAATCTTTTCGCTTAATTCCCACAAAGTTTTTTTTCTTGATCTTGCTAACTATCTTAGGTTAGATAGCTAACTATGAGAAACAGACATCGCTCACAAGAGCAATGTTTGCTTATTTTGACGTTTTAAGGAGCCACCTTTAAGGTTGATAATTTTGTCAGAATCTTTTTTAGAAATTTGAATTTGGCGCCTCATTTTGGATACAATATGGCCGACCTTCGCGGTAATCTATTATATATAGGGACTCTACTACAATGACTTCATTACCAGTTCAGTGCCGCCTGTGTCGACCTGGCTTCCTCTGTTCATCTGTAGTGATTGTTTTTGCTAGCGCTGTTTTGTTCTTGTTTCGTTTTTTATTATGGCAACTTTAAGTGAACAACCTGCAGCTGTGACATTTTGTTTTCTAATCGGTAAAAATGCTGCTGAAACTGTTTTAATGTTGAAAACAGCTTACAAAGGTGGCACTATGGGAAAAACTCAAAACACATACCAACATAAAAGTTTCACCTTGCTTTCATTTCTGGTGAAAAATTCAATTCTTACGTAAGCGATAGATGAACGCCATTAACGGGACAAAATATAGCGGTACTTATCCGCACTGTTATTTAGTAATTCCTTTATTATGATCCACTACAACCCGTTTGTGCAAAGTTTGACAGTTTGACCGCTGGCTGTATTGACTACTGACTACTGCTTAGTCAAAAGGCGTTCTCTATAGAGAATCAGAACTGGTAGAATCAATCAAAATTTCTAAAAATATCACACACAAATTCAACTTGGTTGCAAAAATGACCAAAAAGTCTGCTTCTCACGTATTTATAGTTACTAAGATACACACTTGCAATATCAGCGGGTGACCTAATGACGATTTACGTCATTAACAATAACAGCACCATTATCCAATTACATAATGTATGACTGTATTCCATCTCAGTTGAGCTTACACACCCCAATCGAAAATGTTTATATTCCAATGTAGACTCCTATTTTTTTTTAAATAACACTTACAAAGTTTGATGTTTACTATATTAATGCTTTCTAATAACATAATTCGTGAACAACAAATTAAAACTTAGTTGTGCATGTAGCTATTATTTTATGGACATAGGTACTTTAACTTTAGTTATTTAGTTATTGGGTTACAAAAAATGAGATTATGCTTATAAATTAATACATACAACTTACTAATATTGTTACTTAAAGATACAAACAAATTAAACTATTTCTCTATGTTTTGGGACATTGTTGCCCCCAGAACGTATTTTGGACCGTAGAGGTAGTAATAAAGTGACTTACAAATTTTGAGAATATTACTTACTAAATATTGATTTAAAAAAATATGGATCCTCAAAGTGGTGCGGCTCCCGAGGAGTTAGCCCCACGACAGTTTTTTTTAAATGTGGAGATACAGTTTCATTACAAATTCTTACAAATGATTTACTTATTAATGACTGTACTAAAATTTTGATATTGCAAGATAATGGGGCTACCGAGAATTTAGCCCCAAAAACTGTTTTTGTTAAAATAAATTCGGAAATTCACTTACAAATTTAGTTTTAATGTATTCTTTTTTTAGCTGTGTGGTATGGTTATAAGGCAGGTTGAAGATCAGAAAACAGCTAATTGGTTTGTAAGATCTTGGCGATTATATACACGCCAGCGTAATATTTATTAAAACGATTCTTATAATTTTGAGTATAACGTTTCGTTCAAAATTTGAACTTATTCATATACAGGTTTTTAATCAAGATTTAAAATTACCAAATAACATGTATAACTAATGTGGAGGGAAGCGACCTCCGAGGATATAAATACTCATTTTGAACGCTAAAGTACAATCGAAATAAGTTATTATAAAAAAATAAAGTTATTTGGTAATTTTAAATCTTGATTAAAAACCTGTATATGAATAAGTTCAAATTTTGAACGAAACGTTATACTCAAAATTATAAGAATCGTTTTAATAAATATTACGCTGGCGTGTATATAATTGCCAAGATCTTACAAACCAATTAGCTGTTTTCTGATCTTCAACCTGCCTTATTACAAATTTAGCTTACAAATAATTACTAATAAGTAATAACTTACTAATTAGTAGCAACAAATTGAATATAAATTCGGAGTGTGAGGGGCTAACTTCACGGACATAAAGCAAACGATACATTACAAATCGTCACATCAAATTGCTTTAATTTAAGTTTTTTTAGTTTGACTTCGTTGAATGAAGGTGGGTGGGGGTCGAACAAATGTGCTCCTCCTGAGATTTTCTGATTTCTGTAGATCTGGGCCTGTTAACGGATTACTTTTTATCCAATCCGTTCTTAAAATTAAAAAATGCCTACTATTCTAACGCTGATCTTATAATCCCATAATGCGATTGATTTTACAAATGAGCCCGATTTACATGAATAAACGGTTTACGACGAAGAACTTATCGTAGATTATCCCGATGCAAATTTGTTTTTCGTCAAAGCTTATATTTTTGATTAATTTGAAAGAAATTGATTCCTTCGCATCCGGCTCGATGAAGCATGGCGTTTTCACTCACTTAATCTTGAACACTTATTTATGTATGTATGTATGTATGTATGTATGTATGTAATGTATGTATATTAAAGTAAATTACTGAAAACCAAAAGTCCTTAAATTGGGGCTCGGCCCGCTTAAGCAGACGTTAGCAAACGTACAACAAAGGTTCTGTTTCAAAAGATAAACATACGGTAGGAAGTGTTAAAATTTACCCTCTTTCTGTCCTTACGTAAAAATATAAGGGCAGTCCAGGATTAAAATTTTTATATAACAAAAGAAAGAAAGCTTTTACAAATTTTTACATGACCTTTTCCTTTGTGTAAACATAAAATTCCACTAATGAAAGCTTCAAAGTCCCCAAATACGAAATTTTTATTCAAGAGTGTAATAAAACGAAACGTCTCAGAAACCACAAAGGAAACTTTCTCATTAATTGACATTTCTACGTTTCGTTCCTTACATTTAAATAACACTGTTGCAAGTTGCGATGTCAAACAAAAAAAGTTGTCCTTTAGTAAATCTTGAAATTTATTTTCATTGTATAAGTTTACTGGATAGCTACTTGTTTGAAGTTACTTCAAGCATAAAGTGGCGGTTAGGTTAACAAGCACTTTGTAAACAGTTTTCGTTTCTTTATACGCCTTCTAGTTTGATTTACAATATGTGGTAGGCATTAATTCTCTTTAATAGAAGGAGCAAAAACTTAGTGGTGCGAAATTTCTTTCGCGAAAAAATATACCGCCTTTCAAATTTTGTCAATTAACCTCATTAAGTAATTACTTCCAGTTTGGGCATATTTTGTACAGAAAATAAACTTCAAAGTGTTGTAAAATTAATTTTGGTAGCTGTTATAAGCAGATAATGCACTAAATATATTCAAGTTTAAAACAATTTGTAATAATCTGATATTGGTTTTCTTGCAAATTTGTTAACAAGTCTTCGTTAGTTCGTAATTTAGCGATAGTCGATTTTAATCATGGCTCCTCAGTTTTCGAAAGCTTGCTGTAATAAGTTTTTCGAAGCGTGTGGCCTCACAGCAACCGATAAAAGAAATTTCAAAACGGAAATTTATTTTACCAATTTTGTTACTAAAGCAAACAATCTGTAAAATATAGGAAAAACAATTTAGCTGGGAAAAATCCAATTTCAACGGAAAAATACATGCTCGAATGCTAGATACTATGTAAATGTCAAAAATTGAATAAGAAATCAAATTAAATTAGACAGAAGTCTATATTGGAAACATAATCTCCATGTTTGCGTCTTTAGAAATATAAAGATCCTGACGGAAATATATATTTCTTTAGTGTCACCTCTGAAATAGAGTTAGGTATATGGCGTTACTTTTGTGCTCTTTGAAGTACATATTAACATAGTTGTCAATTTTGATAATATACAAATAAATATGCTTCGTAATGAATATTAGTGTAATAAATAAAGCATTTGCAAAAGTTCCGTGTTACACTTCTAGTTTTTGGAAACATTAAAGTAAAACGAAGTTATTCAGACGTAATTTATAACGCTTATAATAAACCTGACAGGTTATTGCATGACTTATAGAGTGTGAAAAATGTGTAAACTGCCGAGTAGTCCAATTTCCTTACTAAATTATAAAGGAAAATAATTACATAACTAAGTCTTTATATAATAAAGTAAATAAACGAGACCGTACTTTGGAACACTTTTTAAAAAGTCGAATAAAGCGCTGAGAAAAATAAGAATTAAAGGGAGGAAAGTGAGGCAAAAATAATTACAAATGAAGGAAAAGGTGGAAGATAATAATAGAGAAATATAAAAACCTGGAAGAAATGGGAATAAGAGTATAAAAATTGGAAGTGGAAGAGTGAAAACAAAGCTTTAGAATGAAAAGTGTAGAAATAACTTATCAATTACAGGAATAAAATCCAAAGAAACACTTACAGAAATGTGTATCAAAAACAGGAGATGAAACATGAAGTCAAGGAATTAACCAAAATTACAGAGAACGATGCAAACAAACATTAGGATATCGACAATATATGCAAATCGAGAAATTAGGTACGAACGTGAGGAAACTATAAATAAATAGATTTTGAATTCGCAGGTGGTGATAAACTATAATTTCACCTTGTGTCTGTTAAACATATACCTAATGCACCACTGAAAATTCGGTAGCAGAAGAAAAAGAATTAGTATATCAATATGTAGAGGATGAAATAGAAAGAATGCTAACAAAGGATGCGTTAGTAGTATTGGGAATCTTTAAGGAAGGCTACATACAGAAGGTAGAAAAATGTGGTCAAGGATTGTGTAAGAGCTAAAATATTCATGGAAATCAGCGCAGAACGAAGGAAAAATGTCGTAGGTATGTTAAAAGTAACATGGGTATCTTCAAACAAGGAAACATATACGCAAATAAACTAAGTGCTAATGCCAAGGTGGGGAAGGAATTAATATATAAAGATAAACACATAACAGGAGGAGAAAGTCGGCATGAATTAATAGGATTTGCAGAAGACGATCAGATGATAATCATGAGTAAGTACAAACTTCAAGAGAAAAAATACATACAAAAAGACAATCGGCCAATGGTAATTAACAGAAATCAAATTGACTATGTCATGATAGACAAGAGGCACTGTAATACTAAAAACACGTTAAATCGTGTGGAGGAGCTGATGGCGGATCACCTTTTGTGGTTAGGATAGACATGAAGGTTAATAGGAAGCAGAAAAAGAAGAAGATTCAGAAATGATGCGATTACCAGGCACTGAAGGACAGGTAAGTTTAACGGAAGTATGAAAAGGAAATCATGGATAAATACGAAGAGGATAAAAGTCTAAATATAAAAAATCGAACATGAATTGGAAAAAGTGGAGTAAGGAAAAGGCAATCCCACTGAAGCAGAGGATCAAAAGACACACATGGTGGGATGAAGAAAGGGGAAGTAGAGAAGAGAAATAAACTAAGACTGAAAGTGCTCCAGACACAAAACCAGGATGCTGAGAATGCAGATCTACCGAAAGTAGAGATCAAAAACCAACAAAATTGAACAGAAAGAAAAAGAGAGTATACGTATAGAATAAAGAGCGCCAAAACGAAAATAAAGAAATAAGGAACTTCTACAGAGAAGTGAACAAAAAAAAAAACGAAAAGAGCGAACCAAACAACGTAGGTACCTAAAAGACAAGGAAGGGAATCCGTTAGGAGGCAAAGAAGAAATAGAAGAAAGATGAAGAGGGTACTTCTACGAGATGCTAAACGAGGACGAAAGAGAAATACAAGAAAAGGGCGAAGAAGATGGTAGAGAAAAACAAGAGAGGCAAAGGGAAACAGAAGAAATTGATGAGCCACAAGAATGTAATAGATAGTCTAAAGAAACAGTAATCCAGAAATAAATGGTATAATTGCACAAGACATAAAGTACGCGGGAGAGAGTTTTAGAGAAAAACTATACCAGGTTAGGTCATATTGGAGATATAAAGACAAGAAAGAATACCTACCAGTTGCGAAAATGCCACAAGAGTGGCGTTTTAAAAAAAAAGATATACCACCAATTGTAGCAATTACCGCGGAATTTCGTTACTGGACGTTACATACAAACTTTGTCAAGAGGAGAGTAGAGAAGATTGTGGAATCACAAATTCGGTACGCAGTTGGCACTGCATTAGTAACAAGAAGCATCAAGGAATTATAACAATTAACGAGAATTTTAGCAAAAGAAGCAAAAAATGGGATTAGAGATAAACTATGAAAAAACAAAAATTATGCGAATAGGAACCAGAAGAGAAGAAGTCAGAGAGTGGCAGATACACTTCCTCATTCATTCCTCTTTTGTATACATCCCCTTCTTTTTCTTTCCTCAGTACCTTCCTAAAAATACGCATCGTATAGAAAAATTTATATTTATATTATATTATTTATATCTCCGAGGCGGACACACGGTAGTACTTCATTGCGCCCACCTCCATACCCCTTGTGTGCGGCATATTTGAAATCATCCCTATTTTTTATCGCAGATTCGGATTCTACGTCCGATTTGTCCGGAATTTTTTTTTCGATTCTTAACAAATGGAACAGAAATTAAAAGAATAAAAAACAGAGAAACACGTTGCAGGCACAAAATTTAAGCCAAAATAAAAGACACACTATATTATTAAAGAAAAACAACATTTGTGTTATTTTCTTCAGTAATTGATACTGTGAAATTTGGCGCCCCCCTAAACTGCGCCCGGGGACAGATGGCCCCCTCTGCCCCCCCCCCCCCTTCGCTACGCCACTGGGATACCAATTATTGAACCAATAATGAACATATTTAAATAAAGTACATATTTGACACAATTGGTGATTTTTAATTGCTCATCCAAGGCAATATCCAATGAAGTTTAGACGCAGCATTTTTTTTTGTTTCTCTCCGTCGCCACTTTTATAGTCTTTAACATGTAACTACACTGATTAGGAAACGTAAATATTAAACAACTCTACCTCTTCTTAATAATTGATTTATTCTTAGCGAACTTTGTTTGCGAAGATTGTGATTATTGGAAAAGAATCACATTTTGTTGCGACATGTTTCGAGTTTTCAAAACTAAACCCATTATCAAGCAGATGAATTACCAAAAATCAGAGGAAAAGAATCGTGCAGTGGTTAATGTATAAAATTACAAATTTAAATCGTCAAGTTACATAGCTAAAAAGGGCCCTAAAGAGGAACCCCAAGATGGCCTGATAAAATTATGGGAAACGACTAGATGAAACCAAGTGCAAAGATGAAATGTCCAATTTACAATTATGTCTTAGAAAACGTAAAAATTTATTCAAGAAATTAGATTTTTTGATTTACTGTAGTTATTATAGTAATTTTTAGCAATTTTTATTTGGCTTAGTTAATATTACAGCTCCATTTGTGTTTGTTTTGTGCATTTACAAAACTGTAATAATTCGAATGTAAGCGATGTAATTGACATTCTATCATTTGAATAGAGACTTTCGGATTTCGGTAGACTAAAACAATTGAAATTTATGTGAATAATTCCTTCGTTTCAGAGAGAAAGAACAAAATCAATTTCAGCTACAATTTAGGTCACCAATAACTAGATCACTGATCTGACTTAATCTATGTCATTGAACTCATACATCATTATTTTATAATACCCGGCGAATAACTTAGTAATAATTTTATACCCTACTAATAATAGGTTAAAATCTGTTAATTAAAATGAAAATTGAATTGTTTAGACAAGAAACGTTGGAATCACGACGACTTTAAAGCCGTTCCAAGATTTATTTCGAGTCTTGTTTAATGTTTCATAAAAGAAGTAAAACTTCTTAAATGTACAAATTTTCTCTGCTACTTTCGTTTCCGCTTTCCGATTTTTAAAAACTCCTTTCGATCAAATTTTATTAAATTTCTACGATAAAAATAATGTTCGTAAAATGATTCTTTAAAGGTTATAGGTACGTCGGTATTCAGTATAAGATTCTGTATTCAGATCATTAAAATTGTTTTGTATTTTATAGCGGCGACCCTAAAACGCAATTAAACGGCAAGGAAAATTAGCGTTTTTGAGAGGTAATTTTGTTGAAAGCTCTCTTGAAGGAATTATAAAATACGTTACCAGATATTGGAAGTTGGCTTTAAATCTCTACGGAATTGTAATCTTTCTCTTTGAGATAAAACGAAAATCGTGGATAAAAGGCAAATATTAAGAAGATGAGGTTTTGAAAAAGCGTTTTCTAGCGATAATAGTCTTCTTTTAGTTTTTCCTTTCAAATAAACAGACGCAAATAGAGACTCCATTTTAGTAAAGGGGCGAGAGAAAATTAACGAGCGGCCGTTCCTTTCGACAATATTACTAAACCCTCGCTTAAAGCGATTAGTGGTGTTGGTCCAAGTCAGTTAAAGCTATACAAGTGACTGTTGGTGTACAAAAAGCCCTAAGTAATACAAATACAGTGCAATAAAAGGTTCTTTTTCAAAGTGAAACTGTAAAGCAGTATAAAACAGAAAGAGGGTGATATACTTACGTCTAATGTTGGATTAAATTTGTGCTTCAGTTTTGTGCTTGGTTTGTACTTAATCGCCTCTCGTGGTCTGTGTGTAGCAAATACATTTGTCAGGTTAGTGTTCTGAAAAAAAAGAAATACCAATGTCACACATTCCTCTTTATTGCGCTACTTTAAGGATTTGGGAAAATAAAACTGGGATAAGTTTTGACAATATTGGTTAAATTATAAATTTTCGTTACGTATTACTCAATTCTGATCAAATAGAGAAAACTGTATTGCATAACCATAAACAATGGTTACCAGCATTACAGCCGATGTTTGTTGTTTTATACCGGCGGCGTAGGAAAAAGCAGTAAAAATGTTTACATCTCCCTGGTAGAATAAAATCGAACAAGTCTCCACATTAAACTATTTTCTAGAAACTTTTTCTATTGGTACATTATATTACGCCGCCTTTTCTTTAAATATTTTAGTAACGAATCCATAACTTTGACCTTATTTCCGGGTAATTGATTCTTTCAGAGCCATATGCTGCCGATTGTACTCTTAGAATTAATGATGCGGATCCTTTAGAATGATTAAATTAAACACCGATAGTGAAATGTACACACATTGTCAACGGTAAATAAATTTGAAACCAAATAAAGTTTTCTGCTTTATTCCACAAATTTACATCTAATTTTCACCATATGCATGCGAATGTAATACAGCAGCTTCGTTTGCTCGGATAACTTATTTCTATGCCAAAAGTTTGCAATTAAAAAGTTTTCCATTATTGGCGCTGTTTGTTCAACTTGGACGTGTAGGTATACATACTATTGTAGATATATGCAGAATGGAGTTTATTATGGATATCGAACTCTTATGTACATAGTACATACTGTGCAACTCTTGATTAAAAACATATAATTAATGATCAAATTCGTTGGAAATAGTTATTTACATATGAGTACGGTAAATCAAGGTTTACGTTAACGAGTGAGATGTTTATTGTCGAAGCGTAGCTGAGGCAAGAATTTCGAAACGATAGTAATGTAATCTGATTTAACGTACAAATAATGTAAAACATTTTATTTTATACTGGCCATAGATTCATTTCTTAAGAGTTTTTCTATTAACTTTATATAAAATTTAAAGTTTCCAAAGTCATGTCACTTTATGTTGCTATGGCAACCTTTGTATTCGGGTACAAAATTTCTAGTACGGTAAAGTTTCATTTACCAGACTCGTATGAGTCTGGTAAAACACAGATTACTAGTCAGTATGAAATAAAAATTTATTTATGTATCATGACTCATCATATTCGTCAAATTTCAACTTTCTTAATGTTAAAGCACAGTTAGAAAAGACTTTCAGAATTTCATTGTGGTCGTGCATCCGTCAATGATGAATCTCGGGGGAAGGTTGTGATTCTAAAAAACATCGATGCTGTGCCCAACATCATTGTAGAAGATTGGCATATGACGTACCGCTACACCAGGTATCCCTTGGTATATACAATATACATTTGATTTTGCATCAACAATTGAATTTGTTCCCGATGGATTGCGCATAATTTAACTGAAGCAGGAAGCTCAAAAACAGGCTCGTGTAATGAATATAATGTAAAATCTGCCTCCTACATCGTTATAACTTGGATATACGTTATTCGTTCACGAAGCACTTCTAAGAAAATGATCGCTTGTTCTTGTGCTTGTATTGAATATGTCGCAACCATTCCTTTAGAGAATTGAAGAGCTGTTAACGCTGAATGGTGTACAATAATTTGTTTGTCAGAAGGGTCACGATAAGATTAGGAAAAACAACCAATTCTCGAATGTCAAAGCGTGGACAGCGATTTTAATCACCTCAAGGACTGTTGAAGCCTATTAAAACCGTCTTTTTGGGATACCAGAGTGGCAAAAATGCTTCAAGAATTGGTTTAAACGCATGCACAAGTTTACGAATATTTTGAAACGCAGTAAATTAGTTTGTTCCAAAAAAAATTTTGAAACACTTCTAAATCATTTCGTAAAACGCATCTTAACAAAAAGTGTGCCGACTGCCGAATCAAAACCTTCATAGTTTGGGGCATCGGATTCTGACAAAATGATCACCCCCCACACCCCCAGGAGTAGCGGGAAAGGGATTCAACTTAAAAATCTTAAATGGGAACCCCTATTGTTTAGTGCAGATTTGGAAAGAGCGTAAAAAACTATGTTGGTTTTATTCGGAAACTTTTTTCTTATTTGCAACAGGTGGTGCTGCAAACGCAGTGTACGATTTTAATCTTAACAGGGGAATTTCTCGAAATGAGTACATCTGATAAAAAATGTTGCCGAATAAAAGTTTGATGGTTTGGAGGGGTGGCGTTCGATTTTGTAATAAATTTTACCTCCCGACACCTAGAGGGGTAAAATTTTCTATCCATTCCTCTAACCTCCTCATCGACTAAATTAAAGATCGTTCAGTAAGATTTAGATAAAATTATTGATAATTTTGCTTCGTTGAAGGCGAGAATTGTGCAATTTTAATTGTACATCCGTATGTACAGTAATTATTTTTTTCCATGTTTTACAATTTTTAATCCATGAACGCGTTGTACTATAAGATAAAAATTAGTGAAAAATATGTTCTTTACGGTAATATTACATTCATGAAATAATGTTGTTCTGTTTGCGGTGGGGGTTGGAGGACTTGTTTTAAGAAAGATTTTGAGAAAACAATCCCAAACATCTTAGACTGATTAATACTCCACCTCCAATAAATTCTAATTAATATTAAGGGTAAGTACCTATACTCAATAATATTCTGCTTGAGTTACTCTGTGTAGGTACAATGAATGATAAAAGTACCTAACGTGTAAAATTGTCAACTCTTAATTGTGATACATTAACCTCGGGAGCATGTGATATTTACTCCATTTTACTACCAGAAAATTATTGTTAAAATCGTACATGTAACTTGGTTCGTCCATTGATCCACACCATTTGCTTCTAGCACATACGTATATTTTTATTTGCAAGTAATCCTGAAATCCTAGCAGTAAATCCCATATTCGATTTAGTGGAAAGGCAATAGTGGTTATTTTGTTTTAACTTTAGTGTAGTTCCAGAAAACATAAATAAAAGTAATGTTGCATTCTGTATAGAAAACTTTAAGAGCTTTCTTGTTTTCGTGTAAGAGTAAAATTTATTTTTCAGCAAATTGCTTTTATATTTGTGTATTTCAGTGGCTTGGTTTTAATTGTAGTTTAAGTAGGTCTACTCGTACTGCTAAAGATAAACTTGCAATGAAATTTGAATTGAATGTTGCTTATTTATTAACTCCTCAACTAAATCGGATTAACTACTACATTATTATTCACGGACTAGACTTGATTCTATTCTATTGCTATCATGAACTTTGAAACTTCAAGGGAAAATAAAACCTATCTAGAATTAGTGCAAAACTTAATTTTACATTTCAGCTTTTTAATTTTCAATTTACGTAAGGGGAAATAGTGATAAAAAACTTGAATCAAATGCTTCAGTAACGATTTTTAAAAATTTGTTCCGAAGCCGACGGGGTGTACAAAATTTGAGATAGTCCAGCGGATGCCGTGTTCAAAATAATGTTAATTATAAATTACGCTGATTGACAGATACAATACTAAGAGCTGATCCGATACAATTTCTTTAGTATGAAAGTTCTCTATAATTATTAGCTGCCAAGAGCAAGGACTAAGAGTTCGTAGAGGGCACTTGAAAGTCAAAGTCAATGTAAAAACAGAAGATTTGTTTGATAGATGAAAGATATCCCAAACAAAAGTGTAATTATGATGAATAACAAACTGAGCAATGTGGATCGCTCAGGAGGCAAAGGTAGAGGGAAAAGCAGTGAAAGTAGTGTACGTATCGAAAGGTAATGATGACACATTTCAATATTGCCATCTAGTGGTTATTTGTGACCATTTTGTGACAATGTAAAATGCAATTTTTTTGCCGATTGACAAAAATTTTAGGAACAAACATCGGGCTATCCAACACTATATCGATAATTCCAGTTGGAAGAATTGAGACACTACTTATGGGCATTGAACTAAGATATAACAAAACAAATACTAATATTTTATTAGATGAAACACGCCTCAAGAGCAACTCTGTGATTCTCAGTGGTGAAATTGATCGTTGATGATGACTACCTTGCGATTGAAACAATATTTTTGTGGATATTGATGTAGCGTCATAATTCAAGCATTGGAGGTTCGAAATTGGAATCGAATTCTGATTTGGCGTAGCTATGGGAAAGAACGATAGGTTAAGTAAAAAGTGGAATAAAGTTATTGTGTAAACCAAACATTACTTTGGTTTGACTTCATATTACCGATATACCTATTGACCTATTGTTATCTTACCGATGATATGAAATACCTGTCTCATGTAAATACTTAAACACCTTTCAATGAAATACCAAATTAATATTTAAATGACTGAATTAGTGTTAATACTCTTCGATAAGGTTACATAAACAATGATAAAAGAACGGTCCCGATTAATAATGAGAAAGTAATTACTGAAGTAGTATAAAACACACTTAGACCGTGAAGAATAGTAAGTTGCTTAGCTGAAACGAAATGAAGGCAGTACTTTTGGTGAGTATACCTAAAGTAATACCCGCACACAATTATTCTTGATTCCTAAATCAATTATAGATTACGTTTATATTTGCACTGTTCGCCTTAATTAAGGCTAACCCATCGCCAAATCCAATGCCGAAACCAAGACCTCAATATTGGAACTACGATTACAGAATGTCAATGCCGTACTATGGTTTGGGGTATTACTTTTAAGTCAAATCTTGTAATACTGCAAGGTCACAAATAAACTCCAATATGCATACTTAGTTTGGGTGATTTTCTTTTGTTTAGAAATAATTACGTAACGTCTGACATAGATAATATTTTATTAATGAAGACTTTAAGGTATTTCTTATATGGTAAAAAGCAATTTTGCCAAGGAAATTTTATTAGCGAAACAGTTAAGGTTAAGTAAGCCTTCCGACTGAGCTAAGGGAACAAAAGGGACCGCTAATATGAGTGGCAACCATTTCTGGGCACGGGAGAATGCTGGAACAACAGAAGTAGATGCGTTGGGAGATCTCCTGTAAAGCCTAGAGGGTGACGACTCAAGAAACGGACGAGAATACGTCATACCTGAGGCCAGGAACGGGGAGATACTGACCTCCAGGCTATTATGGGAGGATGAGTTCGTCTCACCGAAGCTAGATGCGGAGGCAGAAAAACAAATGGGACATGGGACATACAGACATGGACTAAGCCTAAGGAGCGAAGAGACCGAACGAAGTGAGCGTCTGAAATAACGATAAGATCCATAGTCTGAAATCACGGTTAAAAAGAAAAGGAGAAAGACGGAAAGGAGTCTCTTTCTCCGACGAGAGAAATAGAAGAAAACGTGTTTGAACTACAGGATACTGTTGTGGAACTCGTCAAGTTGTCAATCTGATAATACGGGGGAAAAACCAGAAATCTAATAAACAAAATAGTGGCAAAGTTGTACTTTCGTGTGCAAACCGAAGGAGAAGGCAGAAAAGGGTTGATCCAAACGCAAACAACCGAGCTTAAAAACACTATACGCTAAAAGGCTAGGTTGCAATCGAGATAATAAAAAGGTCTATAAAGGAGCTACAGGACAAAAAAGCAGAACTCGATGAGGTAGAGAACCCAAAGTATCCGTGAAGAAATGGTCCCTGCAACAGACTACAGACGCGTGTTAGGCAAGGAATGGCCGAAAGATGTGTCCATTAGCAACAGCGCAGTGGAGAAGAATGTTAAATGGTCGCAAAGCCTATATCTTCTGTTGAAGTCAGGGGACGAGCAGAGGAATAGAGAAACAGGTAAAGTAAAGATACCCGCACAACACCTAATTGATGAAGGAAGAAAGAGCCCGAAATAGTGAATTTTTTAAAAGGGCATACATACATACAGAATGTCATGATATGAGGAATACTGGAGAGGTGGCAAGAGAAATGGAAGGGTCTACGTAAATACAAATAGTACGGTCAGTGTTGAAAGTACAAGCAAACAATCGTAACATCTAGATGGCTAACACCTGTAACCGGCCTAAGTGACTGTGAGAAGAAATGCTTCACGGCGGTACCCACACACACACTCACTCACTTGCCGCCGGACGACAAGAGGAAATGGGTTTAGTGGGTAAACCTTATCTAGATGGAATTATGCCAAACCGTAATTTAAGAAAATGTTCAACGTTCCTGGTTTTTAGTTCTTGTCACACTCCGCGCAAAATTCAATTCTCAATGAAGTCGACTACATGTGTCATCCGTTGCCATAATTGATGTAAGTCTTGTAGAAGTGGAGGTGGACGGCCAAAGCCAAATCACCAATAACACAGCATTCGGCCCATCTGATGTTGTGGGAGTATCTCATTGAGGTGTTCTCGCACTCGTCTTGTTGCAAAATGCTCGATATCTCTTCTCCAAGAAGTGGTGCAACACCTATTCAGAGAAGAAACAGTCGAAAACCCTAGGGTTGGTAGCAGCATTATTTACTTTCGAAGAATCTCGATCGTGTTCACACATGATGTAGAATTCCAAAATTTGAAATTATGTCTATGAATTTTTCCTAAGGGTTCAATGTGATTGTCCGTGAACATTAGTCCTCTCTTTTTTTTTATTTTACTTGTCAACTGAACTTCATGTAATAGAGCGATATAAGCTCTCAAATACAATTATATTATTATTATTATTATTATTATTATTATTATTTAGTCCTCTCTTCCAGCTGTAGAAATCTGTGCCTTCACAACGCTTTTGGATAACACGTCACAGTGTTGCTTGTACTAAACAAAATTTTCTGGCGGCGCGATATGTTGACTTCCCCCGACTTCTTTTCAAACGAGCACGAATCCACCACCTCATTGTGGACTTTTACACTACCCGTCTCTTTCACTCACGTGGGTGATGAGGTGTTATTTCGTCAATTTTCTGTTGAAATGTCTTGGCCAGCAGTTATCGATTAAGTTCATTCAGCGTCTCTAGTGTGAATTTGTGAAACGTGCCATTGCTATCACATAATATGTGGTGAGTATTTTCTATTGTTTAACGATGCTGGATTTATGTGTGATATGTTGGGAGTTGTTTTTTTACTTACTTGTATCTTTTTTTACCATATACCTAGGTAATATTATGTTATATTCTTTGACGATTCTTATGCAGTTATATGTCAAAAAGATTAAACGTTTATTTATTTATTTATTAGTTATCCTGTCATGTTATATTTGTAATGGTGGAAAACATTTATTACAACAATAGCACTCATCTTTTCTTTTTGCACTTTAGGAAACAATTGTAATGTAACTTACACTTATAGACCGAGAGCCAGCAACGTATTTTGAGTTGTCATTTCAACAGTCATGAAAAGTCACTCAGTGAATCTCTAATATCTGCTGAAAAATAAAAGTTACTTCTGCCAACCCACTCCGGTCGGGTTGTACTACCCTAAATTTTCAAAAGGGGTAAAAAATAAGGCTCAATGTAGTTATAGTATCAGTCATGAAATTTCAGGAGGTTATTCCCACTTATATTCTGGATTTATCAGCATGTTGACAGAACATTTCCCCCCTCACCTAATTGCTGACAGAACGCCCTAAACTCTAAGTATACGTATATAAAACTACATTTACAAAGAGGGTAACAAATAAAGGATCAATATGGTTAAAGTATCAGTCATGAAATTTCAGGAGGTTATTCTCACTTAAATTCTGGATTTATCAGCATGTTGACAGAACATTTCCCCCCTCACCTAATTGCTGACAGAACGCCCTAAACTCTAAGTATACGTATATAAAACTACATTTACAAAGAGGGTAACAAATAAAGGTTCAATATGGTTAAAGTATCAGTCATGAAATTTCAGGAGGTTATTCTCACTTAAATTCTGGATTTATCAGCATGTTGACAGAACATTTCCCCCCCTCACCTAATTGCTGACAGAACGCCCTAAACTCTAAGTATACGTATATAAAACTACATTTACAAAGAGGGTAACAAATAAAGGTTCAATATGGTTAAAGTATCAGTCATGAAATTTCAGGAGGTTATTCTCACTTAAATTCTGGATTTATCAGCATGTTGACAGAACATTTCCCCCCTCACCTAATTGCTGACAGAACGCCCTAAACTCTAAGTATACGTATATAAAACTACATTTACAAAGAGGGTAACAAATAAAGGTTCAATATGGTTAAAGTATCAGTCATGAAATTTCAGGAGGTTATTCTCACTTAAATTCTGGATTTATGAGAATATTGACAGAACATTTCCCCCCTCACCTAATTGCTGACAGAACGCCCTAAACTCTAAGTATACGTATATAAAACTACATTTACAAAGAGGGTAACAAATAAAGGTTCAATATGGTTAAAGTATCAGTCATGAAATTTCAGGAGGTTATTCTCACTTAAATTCTGGATTTATGAGAATGTTGACAGAACATTTCCCCCTCCACCTAATTGCTGACAGAACGCTGTAAACTCTTGGTATACGTATATAAAACTAAAGGTCCTGACTGACATATCAACGCCCAGCCCATACCCCTGGACCTAGATGGCTGAAATTTGACACAGAGGTTTGTTTTATGATGTAGACAAGGGATAAGGCCGGATATTTCAAAATTCAACCCCTAAGGGATTAAAATAGGGGATAAAAGTTAGTATTTTAAGTTAAATCCATAAAAATTGGTATATGGCCTTTCGGTTAGAAATTAAGACAGACGTGATTCAGGAATTTTCGAAAATCAACCCCTAAGGGGGGTAAAATAGGGGATGAAAGTTTATATGGAACTTCGTCATTCTTTAAGTTAAATCCATAAAAATTGGTATATGGCCTTTCGGTTAGAAATTGAAAGACGTGTTTCAGGATTTTTTGAAATTCAACACCTAAGGGGGTAAAATGGGGATAAAGCTTTACACGGAAATTCGTCATTTTTTAAGGTACATACATAAAAATTGGAATTTGGACCTTCTGTTACAAGTTAAGAAAGACGTATTTTAGGCTTTCTCGAAATACGTTGGCTCAAATTTTTCTGCAATTACCTACAGAAAATTACCACAAAAATAGTAACGTCACGATTTGGCAGAAATAAATTGTAACTGAGGGGAGTTTGTTCATTTGTTGCAATTGATTGTCGAAATACCACGCTTCGTAGAAAAGTAGAAATAAATTCATCCCCATTTTACCCCCTTAGGTGTTGAATTTCAAAAAATCCTGAAACACGTCTTTCAATTTCTAACCGAAAGGCCATATACCAATTTTTTATTGATTTAACTTAAAGAATGACGAAGTTCCATATAAACTTTCATCCCCTATTTTACCCCGCTTAGGGGTTGAATTTCGAAAATTCCTGAATCACGCCTGTCTTAATTTCTAACCAAAAGGTCATATACCAATTTTTATGGATTTAACTTAAAATACAAACTTTCATCCCCTATTTTAACCCCTTAGGGGTTGAATTTTGAAATATCCGGCCTTATCCCTTGTCTACATCATAAAACCAACCTCTGTGTCAAATTTCAGCCATCTAGGTCCAGGGGTATGGGCTGGGCGTTGATATGTCAGTCAGGACTTTTAGTTTTATATACGTATACCTAGAGATTACAGCGTTCTGTCAGCAATTAAGAGGGGGGGGAAATTTTCTGTCAACATTCTCATAAATCCAGAATTTAAGTGAGAATAACCTCCTGAAATTTCATGAGTGATACTATAACCATAACCTTTATGTGTTACCCTCTTTGTAAATGTAGTTTAATACACGTATACTTAGAGTTTAGGGCGTTCTGTCAGCAATTAGGTGGGGGGGAAAATGTTCTGTCAACATTTTCATAAATTCAGAATTTAAGTGAGAATAACCTCCTGAAATTTCATGACTGATACTTTAACCATATTGAACCTTTATTTGTTACCCTCTTTGTAAATGTAGTTTTATATACGTATACTTAGAGTTTAGGGCGTTCTGTCAGCAATTAGGTGAGGGGGGAAATGTTCTGTCAACATGCTGATAAATCCAGAATTTAAGTGAGAATAACCTCCTGAAATTTCATGACTGATACTTTAACCATATTGATCCTTTATTTGTTACCCTCTTTGTAAATGTAGTTTTATATACGTATACTTAGAGTTTAGGGCGTTCTGTCAGCAATTAGGTGAGGGGGGAAATGTTCTGTCAACATGCTGATAAATCCAGAATATAAGTGGGAATAACCTCCTGAAATTTCATGACTGATACTATAACTACATTGAGCCTTATTTTTTACCCCTTTTGAAAATTTAGGGTAGTACAACCCGACCGGAGTGGGTTGGCAGAAGTAACTTTTATTTTTCAGCAGATATTAGAGATTCACTGAGTGTCTTTTCATGACTGTTGAAATGACAACTCAAAATACGTTGCTGGCTCTCCGTCTATTAAAGGTTACACAAAAAACAAATGTAGTGGACTACGTTAGTGCTTCAAATCAATGACGAACATTCGGTATTTTGTCACAAGTTTTCTATCGCGGCTTTTCGTCGAACAGTTTGTGTGTAACCGTATTTTGAAAGACGTAAAGTGCCTTTTAATCCCCAGAGTATATCAAAGTCAAGACACAAAATCCACTTCGCACTAATACAATCGTCTGAAAAGTTTGATCATTATCGATTTTAGTTTTCTAATCCTTTATATCTATTTTTATCGTTTCTAGCGAGGAAAGTGGTGACGTAATTCTGATTTACAATTAATTACGGATCACGAGCGTGACGGTATAAATAAAAATGATGCGGTTTGAGTCCCATAACTTAAGCTAAAGAAAGTATAATAAAATTTCTTTCCTTGGTTTGTGTGCATTTTGAAGATAAGATATAAATAATTCAAATGGCCCTCTGTAACTGTAATTCAAGAAATATTCTTTTTGTTGCCGCACTTGGCAAGAGTCAAAAGGAATATAACGATTGTCGGGCTGGATATGTTATGTAGCATAAAACGCAGTAAAGTCTATAATCCAAGCCTTTCTTCTTAATCCTCGTTAGCCTTATTTAATAGCACAGCTTTGGGATATAGAGGATTATCCTTACTTTACATTCGTTAAACGTTTTTAATTAGATTTATATGATATACTTATAATGTGTAACATATAGTTATTAGTGTAAGTATGTAGCATCCTAAAATCCATACCTATGTTTAAAATAAGTTGATTTGTTCGTAAAATACGTAGATGGTAATTTACGAGACTAAATTTGGCAATTTGTGAATTAACTTGAGAAACTCGAAGTGTTTTCTTAGCAATATCAACTAATCTCGGATTCTTAACATTTGAGAAAGTGTATTATCGTTGAATGATAAGTTATATAGAAGCGTAATCCTTCGTTAAAATTTGTCGCCTAAAAAAGTATAGAAATTCGTATCTGCCATCTGTGTTTGCATACAAAAAGGCAAAATGTACTTTTATTCTTGCAGTAAAGTAGATTTCTATATTCTGCAAAATGAAATTGAGCGGCGATTAAGGTTCGAATCTATCTACTCGAAGCGCGATTTTTTTAAGCGTCATTGATTTATTCCTTTAAAAAAAAATAGCGACACTGAGGGAAGCAGCTCGTGTTCAGTGTTTTCATTATGCACCTGTCAGCGCAAAAAATTTATATATAACTCGGGTTTGAAGTTATTAAAAAAATAACCATTGGGCCGATTCGAATGGACTTGCTGCCTGTTTATGTTGCTTATGTGTAACAACTTTTTTTAAATGCACCCTTTCTACGGCCGAACGAAGCAAAGTGCCCGGTTTATGGGGTTTGCGTCGCTTTAAAGGTAGGTACATAACAGCAAAACTACCTACTCGCTCAAATGGTACAGAATTATAGTATGTTGTAAATTCAACCTTTGTTAATACGAGTGTAAAATTTTATTATCAAAATTTGATTTTTGTACACGCTAAAGACTATTTTGTAGCACAAGACTTAGATACACGAACGTGTTTGTTGTAATATCAATAATAAAATGAGAGTCATTTAGAATTCGTGAATTAGGTGTTCGCTTCCGTTTGCGATGTAGGTATAACAAAAAATAAAAACGGATAAGTCCCGTAAATCAGCAATTGGAATGTGTAATGATGATGATAGTGATATTTAGGAAAGAAAATAGGTAAATTCTAGAAACTAAGATTGGTAAGTCGGATTACAGATGAGAATTGTGGTGCAGCAAATTAATTTAAAATCTATCTTATGTGCCGACGTGTGGGAACCGTAGATAGGTACTGTAACCTTTTCTTATTTTATAGGTAAACTAAAATACAAGCGTTTTTCTTTTATCTTTTCCAGCCCTTCTTTCACACAATCACCTAATTTCAAATGCTGTCCTCGCCTAGAGGGCCCCCATTTTAAAAAAGTTTTTACTAAAAAGAAATATAACTATGTATTTGTTTATTTAAAATATTTATTAAATATTTACTTGTAAGTACATTTGTTTACTTACTTTATATCCATATTATTCATATGATCATATTCACGAGAGAGAGGCCTTCAGAGGACCATCTCGTAGCGTGGCGCGTTTTTGCACAGGGCTACCCAGAAAGCCTGCGGCTACTTGTGGGCATACTTTCTGGGCACTGTAAACTTAACTTAGCACATACACCACCATGGGCTTGGTTGAATCACCATCCTGCAGAGGATGCTACACAGAAGATGAGACGGCGCAACACATACATTGTGAGTGCCTCGTACTTGTCGAATTAAGGCGATCCTTGTTGGGGGACTCCTGGCCGGACATGGCTTCCCCGTCCAGCATCCTCAGGTTTATCTCATGTGTGGGATGGGTTGAGTGATCCTGCGGGGTCGAACCACTCTAATCAGAGGGGCAGCACAAAGGGCCCTAATAGGTGGCCTAAGTGCGCGTGGACTTCTGACCACCCTCCCATCGTAATCCAGAATCCAGATCATATTTTAATGTTTATCGCATAAAATAATTTCTATGAGTTTAAACAAGGGTACCTTTCACGTAAAGAGCCCTGGACCCCTCAACACTTTCATCCGTACCTATTCGCCAGGAGTGTTTACCGCTACGTCATTAATTTATGAGTCTATCTATGCAATTTGTTTATACTTCTCATATAAAGCAGTGAATTAAATAAGGATGGGGAACACTCGTAGTGCATTTGACGAAATGGACATACGTTTTGGAATAAGGATATGTAGTAGAAAGAGTAATAAACCTATAAACACGAAGCAATTTGTTTTATATGCATATGAATTTAATTCTCATTTGACTGATATAGTACAATTTTGACTCATGTTTTTCATATTACACTCACTATATGATTGTAAGTATGTGATGATGTAGCGGTAAACACTCCTGGCGATGACAGTATATAGGTATATGGACTACAGTACATATATGTAACGCACACAATTCCATCTCCACTCTCATTTTTGTGTGTTTCTATTAGTTTACGTTAGTGTTTCGATCGACTACGCTGTTTTACCGCTGTACAGAAGGACCCTAAGTTATACAACTGAAACGTTTTAGTTCATTAATTTTGGGTACTTTGAGTAAAGAAACAATGTCAGTAAAGGCGCATCACTGTGTTTATCCAGGTTGTCAAAATAATCGAAGAAACTCGCCTAATGTTATGTTTTTTAATTTTCCAATTAAAGACACTTGTCGTTTGAACAAATGGTTAGAAGCAATTGGAAACGTATCGCTTCTCGTTGGAGATGTGCAACCCGTTAATAAACTTGTTTGTGAAAAACATTTTTTAAGAGAACATTTCATGAATGCGAATGTTTCTAAAAAACGCTTAAATAGAAATGCAGTGCCAATTAAATATGGAGAAGATAACATAAATGATCATGGTAAATATATCTTTACTTACAGAATTACCGGGTGCCCACGAAATCTTGTGCGGCCTCTTTTTTCCTTCAATTTTTCACCAATTAAAATGATTAATTTTGGGTTAAACAGACCTAATACTGCATTTTTCAACACTACACTATATTGATATTACTTCCGGTTTTACCGAAAATGAATGGCCTTGGATTTTTTTGATTTTTTTTTACTTTTGAATTTTGATGACTTTCGCAAACATTTACATAAATTTACTTTTCATTTTACCATCCAATCAATAACTAGAAGAAAATTATGGATAGTTACAGTTATTCAAGTGCTTTAGAAATTGCAAAGACCATTATGGAAAAACTCATAAAGAGAAAGTAGTAGATAATTGTAAACTTATCTACTGAAAAGATTTTCAATAAAGGACTATAAGAGAAATTAGTAAGAAAACGTTTACTCTTATGTCACTGCTTCCTCTTTTTTGGTTTTTGCAAAACAATATAAAGCGCATTTCCTACACGTCGAATAAAACAACAGATAACATTATAAGTACCTACTTATATTAGTTTTACAACAAAAATGATAGCAGTCATCCATTATAATTCTTGTAAGTTGTAGTAAGTACATACATATAAATAAATGTAGGTAGGTATGTATGTATAAAAAAAGAGAAAAGGATGAAGAGTAGGCAAAACTTCATTCGCACCCGGTATAATATTTTTGTATTTAGGTATGCTAAATATATTTATGTAAATATATTTTTAGAGCTTACTGTTACCAAAAATGCAAGCGATAAAATATATGGAAGGAAAAGGAAATTTTCGGAGATTGATCGAAGCAATGAAGCTGATGAAACAAATTTTATTCGATACATGAATAAGACGTCTAATATACTACCACCATCGTCAACATCATTAGGTACGGGCTGTCATGACAAGAATAGAATAAATGAAAATGACATAACCATCAAATTAAAAAACACTAGTTGTTCTTGCAAAGACAAATATTTAAGTGAGATTGCGAGACTCAAGATGAAACTAAAATCAAGAAACCGAACAATTTTAAGATTAAGACAAAAAAAGGCACAACTTAATAGTAGTCCCAACTTAATAAACAAAAGATCCAAACCGTGTAAGACTCTAGTCAACACGCAACTATTTCACAAAACTAAACAACCTTGGACTAGATTGGAAAAAGAGTTAGCCCTGTCAATATATTACAAATCTCCAAGTTGTTACAAATTTTTGATTAAAGAAGTTGGACTTGTTTTACCATGCGTTAGTGTAATTAAGCGATGGCTTCGAATTTTTAATCTAAAGACAGGATTAAATACAAAACTTTTAGACTTTTTAAAATTAAAAGTTGAAACAATGAATGATTTAGAAAAACAAGTTGTTGTTATGTTTGACGAAATTGTTTTAAAAAAAAATCTTAACTTTAATAAACATTGGGATTTTATTGAAGGTTATGAGGACTTTGGTTTATGTGGAAGAACAGCTAAATTAGGTAATTACGCGGTTGCGTTTTATATTAGAGGATTGTTTAAAAAATGGAAAATGCCTATATGCTACTATATTTCCAGTAACGCAACTAAAGGGGATTTATTAAAAAAACTTATTTTAGAAGTTTTGGAAAGATTGGTAGAAATTGGACTCTTCCCTAAAGTGTTAGTTTGTGACCAAGGTAAAAACAATCAGAAAGCCTTGTCGTTATTCGGTTGCACAGTAACAAATCCCACAATTACTTTAAAAAATAATCAAATTGTTTACACCACTTTTGATCCTCCACATTTATTAAAAACTCTTCGGAACAATTTTATGAATCCACATACTACCTTTCTTCTAGAAGATAATAAAAAAACTTCTTGGAATGATGTAATGACCGTTGCAGATATTGATTTACAAAATACCGAAGTACGCTGTTTACCAAAATTAAAACGAAAACATCTTAATCCTACAGCCTTTGAGAAGATGAGAGTTTTATACGCGGCTCAAATATTTAGTAGAAAGGTAGCTGATACCATAAAAACTGCATTTTTAATAGGCGAGTTGAAAAGTGAAACAGCTCTTAATACATCAGAATTTATCCATCTATTTAATAATTTGTTTGATTGTTTAAATGCACATGTTACGAATGATCGAAACGTTTTGCGCCGCGGATTGTCTACTTCAAACACAACCGTTGAAGATTTTATGACATCAACGTTAGACCGTTTGCGAGACATAAAAATTCTGCAGAGAGAAAAAGAAACAAATTATGTTAAGTGCATAGAAGGCTTTAAGTGGACAGTGACATCAATTCTTCTTCTCTGGGAAAATCTCAAAGTAAATAACATGCGTTATTTACTTACCGCCAACATAAGCCAAGATCCAATAGAAATTTTTTTTTCAGTAATTCGTCAAAGGGGTGGGTACAATCCTCGACCAACTACAAAGGATTTTAGAATTGCGTTTCAGCATAACATGAACATCAGGCTACAAGCAACTTCAGAAAGTTCTAATTGTGAACCCGATGATGGCGAACTGGTATTATTTCCAGATGAATATGAATTTTCTGAAACATTACCATCTCAGCTTTCAAGTTCCGACATTGAAATACATACTTCAATTAAAAATTTGGAAAATGCTGAAGAAATTTGTGTAGAAAAGAACAATGATGAAGAAGTACAAGTGACTTTAGATACGTGTGCCAAAGTATACGTTTCTGGTTATTTAGCTTACTGGTTTTTGAAACAATATAATTGTGACATCTGTAGAGACATGCTAATTAAACATGTAAGTAGTGAAAATGTGAATTTATACGAAAAGAAAGAATTACTTATTTTATGTCGGGATTATGGTTGCGAACAAGAAATTAAATTTTTAAAACAACCTTCTGAGAAATTCGTTCAAATTATATCATTTTTAATAAGTAGGTTCAATTTTCATTTTGAGATTTTCAAAATAGAATATGACCTAACTAAGAAAATTACAGCTCATCTTAAAGAAGACTTAAAAACTTATTTTCCTAATTCAGAATTAGTAAACAAATGCTATGATCATTTTAGCATTATTCTTAATCATCTGGTAGCTATAAAATTATTTAGAATACTGCAATGGCTTTCTCCTGAAAAAAACCGAAAAGAGTTAAAGTGTCATCGAAAAGTACAAATTTTAAGTTAATTAGACGTAAACAGGGTCGCGCTGTACACCGTTTCTATTGATCCTATAAAATTACAAAAAATTTTATTCTTCAACCAACTTCAAGAAGTTGGTTACTAAATTCGTCTGGATGTCTGTGTGTCTGTGCGTTTCTCAATGTTACAGGGTTTAGAAAGGTGGAAGTGGTGTCATCTTATAGAAATTTTTTACCGATTCCAAATCTCTGGTAAATTTTTTGATCCGATCACCCGTTCGCCGTCGGGACGCCATTGAAGTCAAAATATACACCTTTGAATATCTCGAGAACGACACATCCAATTACAAAAAGAAAAAACAAGTTTCCTTTAGCTTTTGAAACGTATTGAGTCATGATACGTAAACATCACCGTCGTCTCCCTGCGGGGTGGAGCGGGGGTGAGTTTTGAAAACTTAAATGGGAACATCTATTTTTTATTGCACTTTTGGATTTTCCATAAAAAACTATTCTTAAATTGCAAATTTCACCCTCAACTGCAACCCCTTTTTTGGGAGTGGAAAGGGAGAAAATAATTGCACATGTCCGTAGAAAAACGACCTGTTTTTTCCTCCAACAACTTTTCGTGATTTACAAATTGTCCGTCACCCTCTCCGCTCCCATCACCCTTAAGGGTGGAAAGAAAAACAATGACTCATTTGTAGAGAATCGCGGGTGATTGTGTCTAAGGTGGGGTGGGGGGGGGGGTAGTTACATACATATGCCATAATTACATAGTTACAGATTTGAAGTTGGTTGAAAATAGAATTCAATTCGCCCTTTTATACTTTTTACACTTTAAATAAAACTATATTACCATTTAAGATATAGATATAGGTAGATACATATGTACATGTATAAATATGTACCTATTGTTATGTAAATTACTTTCTTAAATAAATGTACATACTTATATTTTAATTAAACTTCTGAATCTGATTTTCTATTCTAAACGAAATAAAAAGGCATTTATTGCGATCGCGTATTAATACAAGGTCACTTTCTGCACTTCAAAAATTGTTAACTCGTCACATCTGGACTAAGATTATATTGTAATATTACACCTTTGAATGATAAATTTTCATGCAACGATTGCACTGATGGTGGAGCTACTTTACAGCTATTTCTCTCTCATTTTATTTTACTTCTCTCGCATTTAATGTAGTGCGACAAATAAACCCATATGTAGGGTTACCAGACGTCCGGAAAAGTCCGGACAAGTCCGGAAATTACATGGGTTGTCCGGATTCCGCCGGGAATTATAAATTGTCCGGATTTTTCACAGAAATCATCAATAAAGTCTAAATAATGCATTTCTTGAATAGGTTTGTGTTTTGTGTACAAAAAATGGCTCTTAACGACAGTTCGCGAAATTATATGCGTCAATTCATGGTACACGTGTAAATAGAAATACTAGTGGGTGGGAGTGGGAATGGGTGTCTGTGTAGGGACAGTAACGAGGACAGAGAACCAAAGTGTAATTAGCAATTAGCTTATCGCGCGTCTTCCGTGAATATGATTACGAATGATTTGAGCTGGCTGTTTTAGTTTGTTATTGTCGCATTATAAGTATGGCATCGTCTAACAAGCGCTTCTGTACTTTTACTGATACTCTCCGCTCGAGGTTTCCTCTCATGAAGCCTGGAAGAGATCAGAATGAAGTAAAATGTTCCGTTTGTGATATGTAGTGTTATTTCTTGTTTTTAATAATGTTTATTTAGCCATTTTATTATAAAAAATTTTTAATTAATGCTCTATCAACTGAGTTTCATTTTTCATTTGTCCGGATTTGCTCTGAAATGTCAGGAATTATAATCGAATTTGTCAGGAATTTTCATTTTTTGGTCTGGTAACCCTACATATGATGCACCTTCTATAATAACTTATCATTCAACGGTATTATGCAAAATAGTATCGTTATATTTAACCAGACGCGAAACATAAACTGCTTAGTGTTCAAATCTCAACATGAATTTTCGAGGAAATCTTTATGAAAAGATTTTATCAAAGTTTTGAAACAGAAAAGATTCTAAATATGATAAAGTTAAGACTGCTTTATTTCTAAATTTGATTGGAGCTGGAGTTGAAATATTTAATATAATGAAAATATCTGTAGAAGGTCAATTTGAGAGTGCCATATCGGTATTCAAAAAGTTTTTTGCTCCAAGAAGGAATAAAATATAGGGAAGATTTGTGCTTAACAGTAGAAATCAAGGTTGTGACATTCTTTGGTTGTGATGAACCCCTAAATCATTTTGTTAGTGATTTAAAGAAACTGGTAATTATTTAGAATCTGGGGCCATGTACCAAGTCGTTTCAACTTTTCCCCTATAAAAGAGTATTACCAGACAACCAAGAAAAGCTATAACATAATGGCTGTATGTCACTAAATTGTTTAAAAATTCAATAAATAAATTAAAGCAAATAATAGGAAAATGTCAAAACTTGGCGGATTTTTCGTTAGGTGGTGTTATCATAAAAAATGATCGATATTTACATTTACATTGTCATTCTGCTTTTTCAAAGCAATTATGACTTGTTCAACTTGTGTTAACGTTTATTTCTCTTTTATAGATTATTTACTCTCTTTTGATTATTCTAAAATGTCTTGAGTTAGCCATGATGTACAGCGTCTTTTACCGGTTATCCGCTAGTATATAAGGCCATTTAAATGCCACTGTTTTACTTATGTAGAGCGATATTAAGATAACGATAATAAATTCTGCACATTGATGTGTGTCTTTAGATTGAGAAGAGGATCCACTTCGCGTAAATATTTTCCATTTATTGCTACTGGCATACATTAGACACCTGTAGTTATGTATGTAGACATCAAAACAAACATTTTTTTTACTTTATAAACATATGTCTGGAAACGGTTCGTTTTCGTCGTACCGACAGGTTGTTAAAAGTTTGTAAAAAAATGGTATTTTTATTAATGTCTAAAAAACGCTTCTGTCGATTTTTTAGATTTATTACAGTTGATACAGTAGTTCCAGGGGAGGGCTTACGGAGTAACCTATTAGTTTTTTTGCATAAAAAATAATAACTCTAGTGCTTTTTTTTCACTTGAACCTTACAGCAAGTAGGTAATTATCTAATATGTAAATTTATTCTTAAAATATAGTTAATATCGATGCACATATCTGTGCGATAAATTGATAGTTTATTAAAAGTCAAGTGGTTGTCTTAGTTTGTACCTAAGACCGCTTAACACGGTCCTCATGTTTGTTATTTGTATTTTTCAAATACTAATGTTAATTTTATTCAATCTGCGCCCTCTGAGTCGTGTTTTTCACTTTCCATAACGTAGCAATATGTAATGCTTTATAGTAATTAAGGTATCTAGGGCGTTATGAACAAAATAACGCCTAAGGTCGACAGTGTATAGCCCGAGGGATATATGTCGACCGTAGGCGTTATGTTCATAACGGACGTGGTGCCTTATTTACTTTATGTCATACTTGCAAGAAGTTGATTAAGATGATTAAAACTTAACATCCTTGACCGTATCTATAGTGATGACTGATGAGGCATAATTTTACATTTGCGGGCGTTATAATCGGGGGTTATAAAAAATAACGCCCGTTGTTGCTATCTAAAATCCGGTTGTCATGTAAAGAGGCGTTATTTAGTCATTAATGTTTCTTGTTTCAGAGTTGTTATGGTGAAATTATAAGGTATTATGACATAAATTATTTTTCATCTTTGTACAAGTTTTTTAGCCGGAGGTGAGTGCTCCTGTATTACTTTATAAGGTTAGATTTAATTAACATAATATTGTCTTTATAGCCTTCATCACATGTAATCACCAGATAATCCCCCCCATTAATTAGCTTGAAAATGAAACCAGTATCGGTTTCGAACGCATTTGAGCATTACGTGATAGTTAATGCGATTTTCAATTATTTGCGCATTATAGCAGTTTTATTTGTGCCCTGTACGGTGTATACATTGTAGTTTGTAACATTGTAGTGATTTACGTCAGGTTCTTTATTGTGGGGGCGCAATACAATTTGGTTGCGTATGTACTTGTATTACCATAATCTATTTATTAATTTATAATTATTAACGATGCATTTTGTTCTAAAACGTAACATAATTGGTTTTCGAGTCACGATAAAGGGGTAAACCGTCATGATCGTCTTGTATGATTGTTATTGAAGCGATTACAAGTACCAACAGGGTATGTGTCGCAGGAACTAACCACCTCTCTCCCTCTGAATAGTAGTAAGCGATTCAGTAGAGTTTCTTGATTGTAATTTTCCGAGAACTCACCCTTCTGTTCGAAAATGTTGGCTAGCCGATTAAGCCTGGTAGGGTTTTTCAAACGGCCTTGATTGAGGTCCATAGAATTAACTATTCCAGATCGATTTTGTTCTTGATTTTGTCTACAGCCCATATCTTGCCATTATGATGGGCAATTATGTAAGCTAATTTATAATCAGGAAATAATTTGAACATTGTTGTGGAACTCAGTCTAGACTGGCCTTCGTTTGGGCCGAGAAGTCAAGTTATGATTGAATGTTTTATCTTCCCGTTATCCTTCCCTTCTTTATCTACGAGTACCTAATTGTGATACAATTTTATGATCAAGTTGCCCCCCGTTTTGCTGTTTTATGGCTATACAAGACAGTGGTCGAAGTTGACTATACTTTACATCCTTGAATCTTTATGCTATTTAAATACTGTCTATGTGGTGGGTCCTAAACTTAATATGTTACACATACTCCTGCCAAATATCATTACCGTGGGTATGGTAATAAGATCAGCTAAATGCTGGCGCCCTAAGCCAATGTAAAATTATACAAATATCATCATTACCGTGGGCAGGGTAATAAGATCACCTGAAGGCTCGGAGCCCTACGCCAAAATACAAAATACAATTACCATGTCAAAAACATGATTCGCCCGTGAGCCCGTGAACCCTGGTGTGAATGTTAGGATCTGTTAAAAAAGAGGGAAATGAAGTTCCTGACAATGATCGCTCAAGTTAAAAGTAATGTAAAGTTAAATTTAATTAATATTTAGATTGGAAAGCAAGTGGAAGTAAGTGAGAGATGCATTTATTAAATATCCTGAAGGGTTTTCTGTAGTTCTTTTTTCCTCCTTGTAATCAGCGAAGACCCAGAGCTAATCTCAAATTGTGTGGAGGTTGATGTACATAATCATTGAGCACTTTTAGCATTGATCATTAACTTGCTGTGCCTCTACTTGATTTGAGTGAAGGTTTATTAAAAATTCAATTTCCCCATTTCTTGTTTTTTATTTATGTTTGCCTAATCAATCTTTATAAGAGTAGCACACATAAATCTCGAGCAATTCGTTCACAATGTCTAGTCCCACCACTTGACAGGTTTGTAATTGACGATCACGTGCCTTGGGGTTTCCGTTAGTTGGCGGTTTAAAATATGACGAAATTTTTTTGGCATATTTACAAGGATTCTTTATTAGTATACGTACACTAAAGAATAAAGGAAGGAAAACATATACTGATTTGTGGGATACATTATTTGGATAAAAAGTTGCCATAACGAGCAATAATTCTAAAGCTGTTGGAGATTGTCGACGCAAAAAGTTTGATTGTAGATTCTAGTTAGGCTTGATAAAAAAAATAGCGCGCATTATAATGTATGTGGCATCAAATTCAAGCCTCATTCATCATGCGTCGTTTACTTATAAAAAATTTACTCTAAAAATTGTTTAACAATCTCAGCGCGCGAACAAGAAAAACTTCTATTCTGCATAAAAATTGTAATTTTGTGTTTAAAGTCGAAATTTCGTGTTTAAAGTGAAAATGCTGTATTTAGTGATGGAATTCGGAGCCCAAATTACGAGTTTAAAGTCAGAATTAAAAAAATAATTACTGTTGGCCCCTTTACGCCTTCGTATAAATCAGTCTGATCGGTACAACTGATACATTTAACGGATTGCAGTTGCTAATTTTTAGCAATTAAACTGTTAAAATTAAAGGTCTACGTCTATTACTCAACCTAGAAAAGTTGCAAGAAAAAAAATTCTAAATATCTTTTTCATTCGGCGAAGTGAATGTGATGTGATGGTAGCAAGAAAATTATTTATAAATCAAAAAGTATGTACCTACCACTGAAATATAAGCAACCTGGAACGCTTACGCTTAACTTACAGCCGAGCCGACAGAAAGGGAATTATTGTAGGGACATTCGGTCTGTGTCTTACTCATTTTTTTTTATTGTATCGTATACGTAATAAAAAACTAGTTTGATTAATCGTAAAACAATGAAAATGCTTCAACAGCTTAACTGTGAATGAGTACAACAAGGACACAATGTCCCTTCGTTATTGCTATCGCACGCTCGGTTTATTTCCTACAGGTTAAATGCACCGTGCGCGTTCCAGGTTGCTTATATTTCAGTGGTACCTACTGAACAATGAACATGGTTAGCATGGTAGTAATGAATACTTATAACTAAACTAACGGAATACGTAATCATCTTAATTACCACCTTCGCAGATTAATGAGAAGGAACCCGCTTTATAGTAGCCAAGCGAAGGAATATTACTTGTCATTACATATTAGATTAGTTCCTCAAAACGTTATATTTACGGATGTGTGACTTCACCGCTCACAATTGAACGGAAATTATATGCCTTTAATTACCTGACACAAATTTTTTCAACTTATACTATCCATATTTTTATTGTAAATATGTATCTATTTAACATAAAATAAATAACCTAATATGTCAATCATGATCAAATTGGTAATTTTATCATCATTCGATAAACGTGACTAAAACTGATGGGTTTCAATTACACTAAATTATATAAAGCGAAACGGGGCACGTTTCTCTTCATCTATGTACATGTTTCCGCATATACATATAAAGCGCTTATTAAAATTTAAAAACTTTTTACAATGGAAAATTTACTTTACAACTGGCTTCAGGAAGAAATTGAGCATAACCCTTCGAATACAAAATGGCTTTATAAGGTATAATCGATAAAGTAATTTAATTTACATAAAGAGCAGCAATAACAATTTTATGCGTCTATTAGCGTTACTTTGAGAATTAACTTAATACTATTAAAAAGGTACTCTTCGTAATTTTACTTTCAAATCGTTCCTTTTTTGATTTGCTTTTTCGAGAGAAATATTTATATTTCTTAAAATTTATTTTAATTTAAGGCAAAGGTATTTGGACTTCAAAATGGAGGGAAAATATCGAAGCTTTTCGCCTTTCTCAATATGTATAAAGACGTCATTTACTGTACAGGTTTTAGGATCGAGGAGAAGGGTTACAACGAGGGATATAACTTAATAAGGACCCCATTCGTTCACTCAGTCTCATTCAGCGGGTACTTACGGGCCTATTTAATAACCTAATTAAGGCAAACATACGCGAAGATATACAGATAATAGTAAACATAGATAGTTAATAAGTACATGGCATTTCAGCTACATTCACGTCGACCTATCTCTTTTAAGCGGGCATATACCTATGGGTATTCTTTCATTTTAGAACGAACACGTCAAAACGTGTATGATAAAAATTTCGTAAAATATACGTGCTTAGTGTGCAGGATTGAAGAAGGTTCAGTTACATTTTCTAATAAATACGCTATGATTTAATGATACAGATTTTTGAAATTTTTTTAATGTTAAATTGTACCTAGGTACATGTCATAATTAAAATAAGTCAGTTAATTACAATAATACAGGGCCACTGCTTGAGCTTAGTGCACTCTCGTGCAACCGAATTTTTGGCGCCCTATTCATAATTTAGAATGAAAAAATATATAGGTACATAGGCATAATAATTATATAACGTATAATACAATTAAAACAATCAATATAGATGATATATAAACAAAAATGTTTAATTGTTTAATAACCTAGTGACTAATACACATGTACAGAAAAAATTAAATGACCAGTAAACTGGCACAAAACTACAATGACGTATTAAATAAAACAGTTTTTGCATAATAACTCAAAAAAAGAAATATACAGGGTGCGGAAAAATTACGAACAAAAAATTTAAGGACAAAGAGTACGTTAAAAATGAAGTGTTTTAAGGATAGGAACCGGGGGTCGCAGAAGCTTAGTTACAGCGCGACAGGCATAAACATGGAAAAAAATGTGCTTTGTGAAATTACACCACCTTGCTTTTATTTTGTGTGTATAGATTAATGCACAACATGCCTAAATAAATGTTCAAATACACCACCGTTGACATTGTGACAATTTTGATTTTAACGAAAACAAAAGCTAAACTGAAGCGCAAGATTTTAATTTCAACATAAACAAAGATTACGCCCAAAAAGTTGGAAATTAAACAGTACGTTACTACTAATGACCAGATGGATTTTTATTTGAGTAGTTTTAAGGTGCTACATGTTTAAGTTATTACGGTGGTAATCTGTAGGTACACTCAAAATAACAGGAAGGTGGTGTGGTGTATTTTCACAATGCACATTTTATTTTCATGTTTATGCCTGTGGCCCTGTAACTAAGCTTCTGCGACCCCCGGTTCCTATCCTTAAAACACTTCATTTTTAACGTACTTTTCGTCCTTAAATTTTTCCGCACCCTGTATAGTGTATAGCAGTGGTGCCCAACCTTTAACCTGGCTTGAGCCAATTAAGTATTTAAAATTTTTTGGCGAGCCACATACATTAAAATTCATTTTTGAGTTCATCTCCTGTAATTTAATTAAAAAAATTCTACGTTTCGGAAGTTATACTGCACTTCCTTTATCAAGATATCATTTTTGAGTTTATATACCTAACCAGATTTATAAATTTGTCATTCGTTTCTTACTTTGAGTCATGGGAGATATTGGTGAATTCCAGTGGCGTAAATAAGGGGGGTGATCAGGGTGATTAATCACACTCCAGAGGCTAATAATAATTCGAAAAAAAAATTTCCAGGGGAGGACCCCTGATCCCACCCACCTCCCTTCAAGGTTTTGCAGAGGTGGTATTCCATACCCTCGGTGACGTCGGATTCATCACACCCCAAATTCAAATCCTATTTACGCCACTAGTGAATTCACAGTATCACTAGATGCAGTATTTGTTGCTATGGGTCTTTTTTATTTTCCTTATAACCATATTCCATATAGGTGGAATCCTGACTGCATCTTTCTCTTATTTAATGAATCTGGTTGTTTCTCGATCTCAATGGTCTCTCGTATTACTCTCCCTTGGTAAAGTATATACTGGAGTTCATAAGTGAATTTTTCTTGTGTCTATGTCAGATCAGTGTCAATCCGATGCGTTGCCAATGAGGAGTAGGAGGTGTTATATTGTTTTATCGCTAGATGATGTTCTTATATTATATTATAATGCCTCCCCCTCCTTGGTTCTTTGGCCAATGAAATGTTTGAACAACTATGACCATTAACAGAGCTATTGTACATATTTTATACAGCAATAATTTTTTTGACATTTCATGCCCGAGAGTCACATCAATATTTGCTACGGATTGGGCATCGCTGGTGTATAGTATAGTTGTAATTAGAAAACGATTTCTGATTTTCTCCTGAAATAATATACAGGGTATGCCATAAATATTGTTAATATTTTGTTAATTTCAGGATAGACCGAAAGTAAATTGGTATACTTATTATACTCGATTAAGAGTCGTATATCCTCTACGTCAGTGTACAATTTTACTTCTTCATCTTAGCAAAAAAGTTTTGAATTTTTAAAATTTTCAACTTCAACAAAAATTCATCCCCCTACTCCTATGAGAAATAAAGAGATAAATGTAGTGCCAATAGTTTTTCATGAACTATATGTGTAACATTGCACAATTTGGTAAGAACAAATGAGGCTAAATGTAGATTATTCTTGGCGTTTATTAATAAGGAAACATTTTCTGCATTTTCTTATGTTGAAAGTCACAAGTAGAGTAATTCCATGTTTACATTTCCGTGGGCATAATCATAACATTAAAATCTGTAACAAGTATGGAATGTACAACATTATACAATGTACATTGTAAGCGAAAACGTAAACATAGAATTAGTCTACTTGTGACTTTCCACATAAGAAAATGTTTCCTTATTAATAAACGCCAAGAATAATCTACATTTAGCCTCATTTGTTCCTACCAAATTGTGCAATATTCCACAAAAGGTTACATATTGTACGTCAAAAATATAAGTAGGTATGCATAACATTTCAAAAAATAAAAAAAATGTTTGGAACAGATTTTGAGAAAATTGATTTTTAATTTTTGATCAATTTTGGGTACCAATAAATTAGCCACGTTAAATTTTTGTACTTCATCAATTCTAAGTAAAAGTTCTGGCCATCCTTTGGCTACAATTTTCAAATTTTAATTAAGTTAAATGGTTCTTGAGCTGGACCCTAAAAAGTAAAAACGTGGAGAATTGCTATATTGGGTGCCATTTTGAATTTAACAACAAACGAAAAACGGCGTTTTACTTGTGACCATGTCTACTAACTGTTCACCAAGGGAAATTAGTTAGGGTTAAAATTTGAATGTTTGCAGCTTTTAAGCTTTTAAGAACTAAAGGTTCTGCGTACTGGTTACAATTGACATTACGAACGCCTTTGATCGTGCTCCGTGGCAAGGGATTATCATAGTGATAAAAAGTCCCCACCTAATCAACATTGTTCAGTCGTACCGCACAAATCGATTGATCACGGAGGACGATTCATGCAGGAGTCTCACAACGTTCCGTGCTCCGACCCACACTCTACGAGGCTACGACTCGATTCTGAAATTGTATCTTTTGGCTCAGAGGTGACTAGCGTGGTCTACGCAGACGCAAACTTTGATCACTAAAAGAAAAAAAACATTGAAAGTCTCCAAGAGACGGTGCAGAATGTGATTTGTGCTGTAAAATATGGGCATCGCCATTGTACCAAAGAAAATTGAAAAGAATTACGAAATAATTATGAAGTTTAATGGCTCGGTCTTCGTCATTTAACTCGACGGGGATGTACATAATTAGTAGGGTAATCTTCGAATTCCACGTTAAAACAACCTGATAAAAAGGTAAGAGTGTGCTAGCGACACTCACTAGGACCAGGCCAAACAAAAACACCAAAATACAAAAAAGGAAGTTGACCAGCGCCGTAATTTTTAGTATTGTATACGAAACGCTCTCAGGATTTTCTCTGGATACAGGAAGATTTCCAAGGTAGCATGCATTTCTCCTAGTAAAAACCTAAACAGCAGAGTTGTCAGGGAAGGGACTCTCCTATAATGGCAGGAGTAATGGTCGATTGGGGACATTTGCACGCATGTATTCATTCACGAAGAAGAGATGAACACGAGAAGTGAGGAAAAACAACATACCAGGTCAACCAAGTCATCTCTAGACACGCCACTTCTGGAGCACAATTATGCATATCTGTATATGTATATTTAAAAAGCGTCAAAGCAATTGATGCTGCGAAACAGAAGATACTCTCAACCACACCCTCAGTCAAGGACCGAGAAGAACAAATTTGAGGCAAAAAGATTAAATGAGAAAATTTTGCGGATCTGTTCCTCTAAAGAGAACCATAGTGTAAATATGGCAGAACGCAACTGGGAGCACATAGTGAACTTTCCTGCTGTGGTTTTTTAAATTTGCTTCACTGTAAAAGTTCACTTTTATGAAGAACACAACACTAAAGTAATTCAATTTAAAAAAAAATAGAGCAGGACGTGATACATTTTTAAATCCACAGGACTAGAAAATAATATCTATTAGAGAATAAAATTTGCTATTTAACGATCCACAACATTATTAAAATAATTGATGGCTGTGTGAGGAAGTAAGGAAGATTATAGGGCGCAACATACTTAGCAGCATAGCAATAAATAAAAAGAAAAATGAAACGGCATCGACTGGTTGAAATTAGAAAATGAAAACTTGATGTAGTAACATAAACTGAGCACGTGCTCAATAATTTAATATCGAACCTAAACGTTTCAGCAAAACTAAGAATAACGTTCAACCATATTTAGGGGTTTCAAAATTTTTTAATCAGATTTATATTCATCCACACCCAATTTCCATATTTTTCGTTTCGTTCTTTTGTAAGTATCTTGTCACGTACTTACTCATCTATACATTTGTTAGAAACGGTTGATAGATTCAGATTAAAACAAAACTGTTTCATTTGGAAATGCAGAAGCAAATATGCTACAGTTTTCTACTTTAAAATGACAATTTGGTCTTCGAGACTTGAATATTCGCTACAAAGCTATCTCGCAGTATTAGACCGTTCGTGCAATGAAAAAAGTAACACGAATTTCATTTAAATGAGTTTATTTGTAAACGTGAAAGTGTTTCAAAAAGATATATTCAGTAGCAAGATGCTGTATATAAATGGGATGTAATAACTAGTAGAACCGTAACCTAATAATGTTTCCATTTTGAAAGTAGAAAGAAAACGTTTTCAGAATTATTCCAGCTTTGAGAAAGCGTTACAAAGAGAAAATGCGCTCATATAGATGAAAATTAACGAATTTTGATTGAAAACGTCTACGGGAGTAAAATATGTTTTCCTTGAAATACATTGTGTAGTTTCATATTGGTTTTTTTTGGGCAGTAATGTAAGAAAAATGGATCCGAATCGAACAGAACGGCACAATTTCACACAATTAGGCGATTCTCGTTAGATCATAACACATTTTCTTTTCTACAACGAAAATGTCTTATTCGTCCATTAGTTCAAGCGGGACCACGTACAGCTTGTAGCTGTTATAAAATGGTGATACATTTCGAGTTATTAGACTGTTTCAACAAAAAAGTCCGGAAAAAGTTCATCATTTTTATGAAAGTGCCAGAGGTAGAGAACTTTTCAGTTTACAATGAAAAAAAACCAATTCACTTTCATACCAACTGTAGTTATTGTGCCACTGCTGTATCTTTAATAAATTAATGAGCGTAGGTAAAAATATCAAACTTATCGGTAGATTCACAAGTTTCTGATCCAAATGTTTTGTTAATTAACGATAGAAAGTATATGAAAGCTTTTCCATTTTCTACTTTGGCCCTCGTTTTGGAAGGACTGGAACCGTTGTGGCCATTGAACACAACACTGCAAACCGAAATCTACAATTAAAATTATATTAAATTGGACGCCCTTCGACAGCAAAGTTGTCATCATCAACGAACAACTAATACAAATTACAATAGGGAGCACCTTATACTACTTAAGGTAGAAGTGCTGGTTAATTCGCAAACTCTTCGTTGTATTCCAAAAATTGTTACGGCATGTGATAAATGAAAATTAAGAAAAATACGATTATCGAGATTTATCAACTTACAAACATTTCTAAGGACGGGAAGTAATCATATATTTTTTGGAACGAAATGGCCGCAACAGTGCAGTTCGTAGTGTTGGAGCAATGGAATGAAAGCACAGTCGGTCCACCACGTTAAATATTATGCAAAAATGAATGTGTTCATAGGGGCTCTGAATGGGACGAAATGGTACAAATGAAAAAAAAGGCTTTTATTTTAGTGTGCAAACATTTTTATATTGACAGTAATCAAATAACTGTCCCTACTTTCTTCGAGATAATCCTCAAAGTCTTCATTGTCGTTGTTATCATCGTTCAAATTTATGACCAAAGGTTTTATACAGACATCTACTAATTTGTTTTTGTACCTTCTACCTTCTTGGCATTCTCGACACAATAATTCGTTCAGGATATCATCGACATTAATCTTCGGTCTACCATCCCTTGGCTTTGCTTGCGACACTGCCCATTGCTTCATTGGACAAACACCCTTATTATAACACTTCTTTCGCTAATTCGCAAGCATTATAACTTAATTAAGCACAATTTCGTCTACAGCATTCCTTTTTTTCGCTTCGTGGTACGTTTTTACCCTTAAACGATCTCTTGGCGGACACATGTTTACGCATTCTACTTTCACACAACCAATTAATACAACTCTAGTAGAGGGTTTTTCCATACTTGGACTTGGTGAAATATCTAGCGAATAATACATTTACTTAAAAGAGACCGTTCAGACATATGTATCGTATAATATTCATTTATTGTTAATACACAATAGGAAAAGTTGTATAACAACAAACTCCAGAGAAGTTCAAATGGCAAAGGTAGCTCCAGACGGACGGACGGACACCACCAATAGCACATTTTTTTATAATTCTTAAAAAAGGCCATCGATCTTTTCTTTGTCTCATCACTCATCAAGTCATCAGTAAAGGCACTTTTTGGATGATAAATTACTAATTTGGCTGTTCGCCGTTAAAAGATATGAAATTAAACAAGTATCAAAAGGCGCAAATTCTTATAGAATTTTAATTTCAACCAACTTAAAATCTGTAACTAATTATGGCATATACTATATACAATATATATGTATATAACTACCCCCTCTCCCCACCGCAGACACAACCACGCCGGATTCTGCACAAATGAGTCATTGTTTTTCTTTCCACCCTTAAGGGAGATGGGAGTGGAGAGGGTGACGGACAATTTGTAAATCACGAAAAAATGTTAGAGGAAAAAAAGTAAAAAAAGATCGTTTTTCTGCGGACGTGCAATTTTCCCCCTTTTCACCCCCAAAAAAGGGGTTGCAGTTTGGGGTGAAATTTGCAATTTGAATATCGGTTTTTATGGAGAATCCAAAAGTAATAAAAAATAGGTGTTCCCATTTAAGTTTTGAAAACTCACCCCCGCTCCACCCCACAGGAGGGGTGAGGGTGATGTTTACGTATCATGACTCAATAGGTTTCAACAAATAAAGGAAACGTATTTTTTTCTTTTTGTAATTGGATGTGTCGTTCTCGAGATATTAAAGGGTGTATATTTTGACTTTAATGGCGTCCCGACTGCGAACGAGTGATCCGATCACAAAATTTACCAGCGATTTGGAATCAGTGAAGAATTTCCTGTAAGATGACACCACTTCCAGCTTTCTAAACCCTGTAACATCGACCAACGCACAGACACACAGACACACAGACATCCGGACGAATTTAGTAACCAACTTTTTAAAGTTGGTAGAAAATAGCTTGTGTTCTATGTGTATTTGGTTTATTGAGGGGACGAATACGGTATTCTTTACTGCGAACGTGATTGAGTCATAAATTTTGGTGGGTAATATTTGCCGTACGGTAAGGGTAGTAGAGATTTTAGTGGAATTACTTAATACGATGATAATATCGGAGCTTTACAACGTAAGTCGAGATAAAATTAACTGTATTAGTGAAGTACCTACAGTCCTAATTATTCCCTATATACTTTTGATAACAAGAATTATTTTAATAGTTTACATATTTGTAGAAAACACACACTCATAAATTTTTCCACCAATTTCACAAGCACGCGTGTATTAAAACTTAATTAAAGACCCAGATTAATATTTTATGTACTTTTGTAACTTTTCCCCCACGAGGTTAAAGGGACTACATGTGTTATTTTTCTACACAGGTTATATATTTCCTATTTCCGACGCTTTTGTATTAACCTCACGAGCTTCTGTACACCTTGTAACGTTATGGACCGTATTTTATCAACACACATAACTTCTTTCAACCCAATTAATTTCATCTTTCAATATTAATAATGAGCTCTAAAGAACCGAGAGTAATTTATTTATTGAAAATCTTTGCATTCGTAATACATACTTAATGATTTGCTTAAGATATTTGATGATTACTTACTAAGTATCTCGATTCAGACCCAAGAGACTTCAAAAACCCTCTAATTAATTTGAACACCATTTATTAAGTAAATATTTGAGCTATAATTATAATATTCTCTAACTTTAAAGGATTAGAGATAATCGAGATTTAAACCGCCTTATAGTATTGGGACATCAAGTAATGAAAGCGTGTGCAAATATTAGCTCATTTAATTGAATTAGGTATAGCAAAACGGTAAATGAATAATTTGTTTATGTTTATTTTGAAAATATCGTAATTGCTTTCGGTAAAATGTTGTTAAGTCAATGCTTTTAAAATTCACAGAATCTAATTACCTTTATGCAGTTAATTTTATTACTTTGGAGAATTCTATAAATATCAAAAGCTTTGATCTGTGATCACGAGCGTAAAACGTTACATTATGAAACCATCAATTTTGCAAGTTTTGGTTACAAAAGCATAGGTTTCCTTAAAACAGTGCTGCATGCGTACTGGAACACGGAATGGTTTTATGAGAAGCGGTACGAATTTTTTTAAGATTTTTGGACTGCGTTTACGTTTTTGAGTCTACCAAAACATGGGATTGTGATTGAAATGGACATTTCATTTGACCAATTTGATTTCTGAAAATTCTCTCTCGCCATTTCGATATTTCTGACACAGAAGTTGTCATTTTTTGACGTGCAAACACTAAAAATTTTGCTTCATTAATAGAAATGCAACGGTAGGTACACGGTTCAACAACGCATTGGATTTGTTAAAATTTACTACAAAGTGGTGAAAATTATGGTGAAATGGCGTAAAGGTAGGTAAATGTTTTATTGGCCGACGTTAAGAACTTTCTCAAACCATCCTATCATTTCAAGATTCAATTGTCAAAAATTCGAGCTTTTGGGGCAGGTTAGTGAAGAATTAAACAGTATCTATAGGCAGAACTTGAAGGTATGGATGTGCAACATGCTCATCTTCAAAAGACAAATTTCCCTCTTTATTGATGAAGTACAGTCGCAAATGTGTGAAAGTGAGGACTGAGGAGACCATTTGGTTGATATTGTTTTTCATTAGGGGTGGGATTTTTACGCATTTTCCATACACGTGTAAACGATACTTGTACACGCGTGTAGCCGTGTACACGCGCCTTAAAATATATACAACTTATTTTCTTCATTTCAACATTTGGTGCATACATTTGGGTACTTTAAGTAAGCATTAACATTTATTTTTAATCAAAAATAACAAAATGTCTACATTTTTTGGACTTAATTGGGTTCTTAAAAATTATGGGTCAGAGATTCACCTAACTTTTTATGTAACGTGTATTAGTTTTTATACACGTATCTTAAAAAATATACGTGTACACGTGTACGCGTGTACACGTTCTCACCCCTATTTTTCATTATTAATGAAGAATCGTTTTCTATTAACTGATATGAAAGTTAAACAATATTTCAAAAATACGTACAGAAATAATATTATTGAAATTCCCAATATTTTTAAAATTGTCAGCAGTAGGGAATCCTTATGAGATGTTATAATTTGAGTGATGGTTGAATGCTTCAGCGCAGAATTTTTAAATTTATCAAACTTCGTCTTTGATAAGGCAACCAAGTTTTGAACATTACCAGCGGAACAAAAAAAGCAAAATTTACAAATGGCGTTACTGATCCCAAGATCGTAATAACACTTTAACTACATTCATTTCGGCAACTTTGTTTTGAGTTAAATATTATTTGTTAGGGAGCTGAAAATAATAAGTAGGTATCTATAACAGTAGCTACGAAAGGTACGATGAGGAGAGTTCAAATTTAAACAGGATATTGCTCTCGACATTCAAATAGTTGACGATATAAAAAACCTCTGTTACATATTACCATTACATAATTATGATCTGTCGTAACCGTTGTTATGGCTTTGTTCAATAATTTTTGACATGTCCGAAAAAACAGCCTCAAATTTCCAACAAAAGAAAATATGAATCCAAGTGGAAATCTTGGAGATACATTCTGTAGAGCTTCCAGAAAACATTATCTCGAAGACTCGAGTTTTTCCTGGTGTAAACAATTTCGTGAAGGGCGAGAACATGTCGAAAACTTAACGTATATCAGGCATAATCGAACATCCGTAGCTCCGAAAAACTTCGGATCGAGGAATTTCTATACCAGAAATGGCAAGGTAAGTGCGTGAAGTGTCTACTAATACATTGTTCATAAAGAGTTAAAATTCTGTAAAGTTTGTACAAGATGGGTGTCAACGTTCCTTACCGATGCTCAAAAGCAAGGGTGGATTAAGGTGTCAACTGCGCTTCTCCGTTATGAACGTGAAGGAGAAATATATGTACTTGAAGCGTACGATCACTTGCGATCCCATGTAGCATTTAATATTGGTGTAATATTGGCATTTCATTGTAAATGTATTGGTAGAATATGAATTTATAATATTGTCCCAACATTGAAATGTGAATAATTTTACATATTGGCTAAATATTACCAACCGATATTCTTTCAATATTGGAGAAAATATTTATACAATATTGGCCCATTATTGTTTTGTAATGTGTCCCAAAATATTAGGAAAGGGAGTGGGTGACCTGGGCCACTATAGAGCCCTAACTGCTCCGAGGGACTATTTCCCAGTGCGCAGCACCTGCAGGGCTCCATGCGGTCCAGTGGACCCTTCCACAGAAATCCCATTCACTTCGAGCAGACTCGAACCATCGATCACTCGGTTAGAAGGTCAGCCATTATACCATTGAGCTACGGAAAGTTATATAATTTTGGAATTTAAAGTTGAACACTAACATATGGAGCAGGGCGTGCATATTATATTTTGATTATTTTGATATAGGTATCTAAATCGGCGAAAACGAACATTCGGCGTATTTTCAGGAAATATCATAACGCTATTATTTGTGAATAATTTTTTCATGTTGCCTAAATAAATCATTTTAAATATCCAGTAATATTGAAGGCACAGTATTGTTATGTTATTGATAAATAAATATTGACTATATTGTATAGTAATATTTACTGAATATTGTAAATATTTGTTATATTGCTTAAATATGGATTTTCAATAATTAGTAATATTGTACACGCAATATTGGTACATTATTGTGTCTACAATATTTGAATTTACATTAAATAGCAATGTTTACTAAATATGACAAATATGTACGTTATATTGCTTAAATATAGATTTTCAATATTTGAATTTAGGTACATTAAGTAGCAATATTGACTAAATATCAATATTTACTAAATATTGCAATATTGTTCTTATATTCACTAAATATTGTATTTCCAATATTTGTATAATATTACAAAAATATATTTACCCAATATTGGCTGCAGATCGACAATATTGCATCAATCTCTCTATATTAGACCAATATTCCGCCAAGCTAACGCCAATAAACGGTGCTACATGGAATGAAACGGGTTCACCATTTTGTTTGCAAAGTTATGGTTACCGTATTGCGAGATGTTAAAAGTTGTCGTTAAATTTTAAAGGGGGAGATTAATGCTCCATATGTCAGTCACTTTCCGTGAAATAATTTAGATTCTAAAAGAAATTAGAAAAGCGCAGTACGGTATTTAAATGTACTAACAATCATAATGCGGATCATAATAAATGGAAACGATTGCACGCGAAAATTGAATTGCGGTGTGAAGAGTTACGACGGGTTGCAATTAATGAAGAGTAACTACGCGGAGAATGAAATAAATAAGCGGAAACCTCACGTAACCTATAAGATAATAGCGGATCAATGAAAGTGAACATTTAAAAATCAAACGGTAATAATAACCCCGCTACGCCGGTGTTCACGCTTTTATATATTTTTAGGTATGGAGGAGAGAGAGAATGATAGTGCGTAGGCAACGCTAACTGCTGACGCCGTCCGCTCCTTTGGCCGGTACTTAAGTTTCCAATTTTTATAAATAGAATGATTAAAAGCAATCCATCAGATGCGTGATCCTTTGCGATGATAACTCGCACCTACCTACACTCATATTCATTTGACTCGACTGACACTTGCAGATTTGCATAGGAACCATTTTCTCATCCCCCATTTGGTGCTAAACTCTGTCCTTGCGATTTCCATAATTTGTTTGAACGACTTAAAAATGCTTCAAGTGGGGGGGGGGGGGGGGGGGTCGAAAAGTTCCTGCTTAAATTTTAAAAAATTAAGCGGAATACTGTTATTCGCTGAATTTTCGAAAAAAATACGACGAAGGGTTTTATACGGCTAGTGTGATAATGTACATAAGGTTTAAAAAAGTATGATACCTTACAGGCCAAACGCAACACACTGTATAATTAGAGACATTTAGACAGCCTACCCATTTTGTGTAACGTTTGTAAGGAGTAACAAATGAGATGCTCCAAATGTTTGTACATAGCGAGTAAACCATCCGTTTTAGGACTATGCAATCATACGAATTTGCCAAACCCATGTTATGTATGGATTAACGTATAACGTAACGAATATACATAAAGCAACGGTAAAACATGAAATATTAATTTTCCCTTGGGTTCTATCTCATTCTGCATGTTTATTTAGTCACAAAATGTATATTCCAAAATCGGAGAGTCAATTATATCGAACTGAATGTATTTTAAAACTGTTAGGTACGGAAAAAAAACAATTTATTCAAAATCCCGAGTACGCACTTACTTGACGCACAGCTCTACTCTCATAAATATCGGAATCTGGACAATACCTTGGAAATACCCGGGCGAATCCTTATTTCTTTAGAACACATCCTTCAAGTACTAGAAATCATCGATCAGTTTCCTATTGGGTCTATTAAAAATACCTAAACGTTTTTTTTAATGGAGTTAACTTTTAAAACGGATACTGATAATAACGATCGAAGGTTCGCTCCCGCGTATTTCTCTTTATGTTTTATTTTCCACTTGAAGATTGTTGGTTGATTAGAAATTAATTAAGATAATTATTTCGAAAGCGCGAACTTAATTTAGCGCTAAAAGTAGGAAAAAAGTTTAACTTAATATCGGTTTCTTCGTTCAGTTCTTTACACGGTAAAATTCCCTTTGATCGATGAACCTGAAGTAGACTAAAATCACTGTAACGTTCGTAAAATCATCGTATCGTACAACTTGAATGCGGTTTCGTTGCTTGTATATTTGCGGTCATTTACAATTACGTTTTGTGTGAACAAGTAATTATAAATTACAGCTTCTGTAATTTATTTTCGGGGGTTTGTGTCAGGACATTGCACGATACGCAAATAATACAACTTGTATTATACGAAAATGAAAATACGTCGAAACAGATGATCCTATTAACTTAAAATTTAGTATTCCAACCAGGTTATGTCCTTTTTCCTTTTCTCTCCCTTTTAGAAGCATTATCCGTATTTCACAGTTCATTACACATATTTTTCGTATTCCATTTCCAGTTAAATTTGCTTATTTCGTTTTATCATTCATATTAAAAACATGAATTTCTGTTACACGTAGATTTTGTATTTCTCTCATAAGAAATTCTTCTCGCGTTCCAAACAGCATTAATAATTGTCAAACGAATGAATTACTAACAAAATTTCTTATTAAGGGAGATTCTTTGCATGATTAATGCTAATGTTGAAATCGAATGAATTTATAAAGAAATGAAGTTGGAAAACATCCAGGCATGATAATTTTACGATATATAAAAAGATAATTCTAACTAAACAGGGAAATATTGGATTACTGTTTGAAGATGGGATTATGGTGATAAATGGGACGCGTTCGTGATCTATGCCATAATTTGATATAATCTTAACTTTTTTCAAATTTGTACTTTAAAGATAGGGGTAAATATTGTCTACTGTTACTAAAAACTACATACGAATTCGGAACTTTTTGTTCAATAACTATACGCTTATCGTTTAGTAACAATAAGGGTAGGTCTTCGGAAATAATGTAAAATGAAACACGGAAAATCTAGCTATTGATGTTCGCTACATTAAGGATGGTAAAGTCTCTGAGTTACGTCTGTGCATAAAAACGACCAACGATTTAGTTGCGGAAACATTTTCTACGTAATTTGTTGAAAGATTGATAGAAAGGATAGAGGAAATTTATCAGAAAACGAGGAGCGGGGCGAGAGTGGTGAGAGGAGCGAGGAATTCGTCACAAGGAAGGGTCTGAGACAGGGATGCAACTGAGTGCAGGCCTGTTCGCAATATTTACGGGGGATCGGGAGGAAACATTAATAGGGCAGCAGATAGGATTGGTGGTAGGGAAATTGACGGTGTGGTGGCTGACGTAGGCAGTGTTGGTGGCTAAGGAGGAAAAGGAAACGGAGGTGATTATGAAGACGCTGGAAAGGTATCTAAAATGAAAGGAACTGGAAGTAAATACAAAAAAATTCTGGCAAGTTGCCACGAGACTTCCCTCGTATTAACACCTTTTTCAAAAAATAAATACGTACTAGGTACTGAATTCAGAAAAAAATACTCTTAAACTACATAAAAAAACTGCACTTTTATCTTATAAAAAAATGAGTGCCGCCATTTTACCTTACACCGGAAGTGACGTAATCAAAGGTAATATCAGCATGTTCGTTCTTGGCCCGAATGCAATCGATTGGCGAAAACCGCATTTCGATAAGTTTAATAGTTTCTGAGTATAGAGCGTTGCAGTCATTTTTCAAAAATGATTTTTTTGAACACTTTTTTCAAAAAATAAGTATAGCACAATATACAGGGTGAGTTTTTTCCGATGTTTAGCATGGAGATCTTGGAAACTAGCAGAGATAGAGAGACGATTAAATGGGGAAAGAATTGCAGTTTTACCAGCTCAATTCAATCAGCTTTTCGTTTTTTGAAAAAATGCATGGCTAACTAGATATCTCAAAAAAATCATTTTTTCGTTTTTTTGTTTAGTGCCTATAGCTCTGTTATTATTGATTTTAGAAAAAATGTGTAAAGGAAAAAGTTGTAGATAATTATGGGCTCAATAATACCGTTTAATCAAATTTTTTATTTATGCTCTAATTTTTGAGTTATGACACAAACTTGTGTTTTTTCTAATGGAAAACATAGTTGGCCATGACTTTATAAAAAAGGCCCTTTTTCGACGATTCTAACAATATATCACTTGACATACTTATTTTCATTACTATAACTATTACTATTACTATATATAAGTTAGTTATAATAAAAAAAATTAATTTCGAAACTAGAGGTAATCATATTTATTTGCATATACAGCTCTACCCTGTCTACTTATAAGTTGCGTATATGTATGCTAAAAAAGGAGCTACAATTATTATTTATTACTATTGTAGAAATATTTTAATGAAATTGTATGTAGAAAATGACAAACGATAAATAAATAAATAATAAACGCATGTATCAATTGTTTCCATAGTCTACTACTTAAACAATGCGACATTAAAAACAAAAATTTGACCATAATTTGTATAGTGATGAAAATAAGTATGTCAAGTGATATATTGTTAGAATCGTCGAAAAAGGGCCTTTTTTATAAAGTCATGGCCAACTATGTTTTCCATTAGAAAAAACACAAGTTTGTGTCATAACTCAAAAATTAGAGCATAAATAAAAAATTTGATTAAACGGTATTATTGAGCCCATAATTATCTACAACTTTTTCCTTTACACATTTTTTCTAAAATCAATAATAACAGAGCTATAGGCACTAAACAAAAAAACGAAAAAATGATTTTTTTGAGATATATAGTTAGCCATGCATTTTTTTCAAAAAACGAAAAGCTGATTGAATTGAGCTGGTAAAACTGCAATTCTTTCCCCATTTAATCGTCTCTCTATCTCTGCTAGTTTCCAAGATCCCCATGCTAAACATCGGAAAAAACTCACCCTGTATATTGCTGAATTCAGGAAAAAATACTCTTTTAAACTACATTAAAAAAACTGCAACTGTATCTTATAAAAAAAATGAGTGCCGCCATTTTAGCTTACACCGGAAGTGACGTAGTCAAAGGTAATATTAGCATTTTCGTCCTTGGCCCGAATGTAATTCATTAGCGAAAACCGCATTTCGATAACTGTAATAGTTTCTGAGTATCGAGCGTCGCAGTCATTTTTTAATAATTATTTTTTTAACACTTTCTTCAAAAAATAAGTATAGCACAATATATATTGCTGAATTCAGAAAAAAACACTCTTTTAAACTACATAAAAAAACTGCAACTTTATCTTATAAAAAAAACGAGTTCCGCCATTTTAGCTTATACCGGAAGTGACGTCATCAAAGGCAATATCAGCATTTTCGTCCTTGGCCCGAATGTAATCAATTGGCGAAAACCGCATTTCGATAACTTTAATAGTTTCTGAGTTTAGAGCGTTGCAAGGAATGTGTACGTACAGACTACAGACTACAGACGACAGACGGAAAATTTTTTTTTTCATATTTTGAATCTACGTATTCAAAAACGCAGATATGTAAAAATTTGCATAGGTAAAAATTTTTTTTTTGGAACACTAATACAATACTTCCCTTTTACTTCGTACTCGGGAAGTAAAAATAAAGATGATGGTATTTAGAAAGGGAAGGGAGAGACGGAAAAGGGAGGAGTGGAAATGGAGGGAGGAAGAGGTGCAGCAGGCGAAGGAATTCATATACCTGGGATATACGATGAGACACAGGACAATATTTTGCAAATAAAGAAATAATATATATTATTATTTATAAGGACGGGGAACACATAAAGGGAAAAGAGCGAGAAAAGGAAATAAATGAATAGGACAAGTGTAAAGTGTGAGCAAGAGATTGTTTGGAATGATATTTGATAAATTAATAGAAAGGCTGGTGATATATAGGGCAGAAGTGTGGGGTGGAAAGAGCAAAAAGAGGTGGAAGAGCTACAAGAAAAATATTGCAAGTGAGTATTAGGACTAGATAAGGATTTGCCAGAGTATATTATAAGAGAGGAAGTCCAAGAAGATAAAATAAGAGTTTGTCAGATGTACTCATTTCGAGAAATTCCCCTGGTAAGATTAAAACGGAACATCCCCGTGTTTATTAGAGTCCCTATATAGAGAGAGTACCGCAATTGACGCCATTTTGACTCCAGAAAAGGGTGGGAAATTTGAATTGAAGAAAAGGTATTGGTGTGATAGAAAAATTATTACAACTGACAGCTGACAACTGACAACAGCTGACAAGACAACCATAATAATATGCATCAGTCGCCATTTTAGCTCCAAAGTAACGCCCAAACCAATTGCGGTACTCTCTCTATATAGGGACTCTAGTGTTTATTTGTTTGCAACGCCATCTGTTGCAAATAAAAAAAAGTTCACAAATAAAACCTATGAAGGTTTTCTGAATAGGTATGCAATAAAAAATAGGGGTTCCCATTTCAGGTGTACTCATTTCGAGAAATTCCCCTGATGGTAAGATTAAAATGGGACACCCAGTATACAATTGAAGATAATAAAAGTGCATGTAGAAACACATTTTTATGTAACATTATTCATTAACCACCCCCGAAGATGAATTGGTCTACATAAAAATTGACAACGTAATCACAATTGGATGTAATTGTTAACAATTAACATCTTTTTCCTATCAAAAACGTACCTAATTAATAAAAAAATATTTACATTAACTCGTATTGCAATGTGAAAAATAAATGATGGTATAATGTAGCATTCAATAAAGTAAATACATAATTTAAGAAAAAGTTACCAGTCTTTAAAAATATGTAATTAGTTGTAGTAATTGTGATAAAGCATTTAGTTTTTTTAACTTACTGAAGTTCACAATGGTCTTTTCAGCCATAAGTATAAACGTAGTGGCACAGATAAATTATCTGTGGTGGTAGCATTCTAAATCTAACTAGCCAAAGCAGTAATAAGGTAATAACTTACCTCAGATTTTGTATTTGTTTCTAAAAAGTAGATATCTTTGTGTGTGCAACTGATGAGTTCACCTTTCATGGCTGAAACAAAAGCAATCAATTGTAATTCAAATTTAAAAATTAAATGTAGTACATTAATTGGCACTTTGGTTGACGATTGTTAAGAAAATTTATGTTTCCAAAGTTTGAACTTTTAAATATTCAACGAATAAATTCTCCCAATTAAAATATTAAAGCCTAAAAGCTTTACGAAATTCCACGACGTAATTAATGAATGAAGGTAATAGTACAGGGCATCGTAATACATAAACAATATTTAGTTATTCTGCAACGTTGCCGTTACATTTCTGATTTTAGATTCAGCAACAGTCTGCGTTTCAATTCTACCCTCATTTAAAGTTAGTATTACAATTTACGAAAGAGCAACAGATGGAAATACATTTCCATGGCTCGAATATGCAGCACATTGTAAATCGATTATGTTTCTTTCAACTTTAAGTTTGTCGAAAAATTTCTTATTTCTAAATGTTATATAAATGTTGTTATAATTGAATTTGAGCGATTTATTAATTACTACAGTATGAAAAAAGATCCAGTGTTATAATTGAAAGTTATCGTGCTCGTTTCCTTTATGATGTACTGCCTCCATAAATCAATAGGAAAAGGGTATCCTGTAAATTGGAATTCAATCCATAGATACTGTGGTATTATTTTTTTAAGGTTTTCAGGTCAATAATTAATGTTTAATCAATATATGGTATGCACACAAAATACGTTCGCAAAATATTTGCAAGCCCGAAAGTATTTTTTGTAGTCTTTCTTTTTATTGTATTTACGAAGTTGTGAGAGTAAACGCTGGACACGTTTATGGTCTAGTTTTATTGGATCGTTTTTTCGTAGTGCACATGCTAGAGTTGATAAATTCAAAATAAAGGCACGTCAAGCGCATGAAACGTTTTACGCCTTGTTTGGTTAATGTAATTGTATTTCTTATTTTAGTATTAATAAAATAAACGGTTTCATTTAAATTTCGTTAATTGAAAATTGCAATTTCCCAAGTTTATAACGTCTGTAATTGCATTTATAACTGTCAACGACTCAGAAACGAGGTGCTGTAAGTTCGCGTGGAGCAACGCCGTAACCGAAATATGGAAACGGTTGATCAAGTAATCTACTTTCCATCTGTCAATATATATTATTGATAAATTACGTTTTAACATGAATAAATTTCAATGCAAAACGCCAATTCTTTTTACGAATTTATCTTAACATCAGTATGACTGAAAATTAATGCTCAAGCGTAAAACATAATAATAAATGCTGTACTTTTATCTTAGTTTTCGAGAAAATTGCATCCAACTTCGAAAAAAGTAAATGATAGTGTTGTTGGATTATTAAATTATTACATATGTAGGTAGGTATGTATATAAATTTAGTGGATATGACTTTGACAAGTCGTCAGTATGATGTTTTTCTAGTAGTGTGTTGCTGTGTTTTTAAATACGAGTATAATCATTATTTCCATTATAATTAATCGGGGCTCATCGTTTATATCACTCTAATACATATTCCATCAAGTTATGGCCCCAGAACGTGGTCAAGAGTAATAAAAGTAAAATATGTTTGTGAATCGTGTAAAACAAAATAAAATCATTTCGGACATGCAGATGCGTTATGCAAAACGAAGCTGAACAACACAAATTAGTTTGTGTCAAAGTTCAAGATGCAATTGTTGCTGTCAAAGGAAGGTACATGGGAATGTATCACGGAGAATGCACCAGAATCTATGACTCCGGAATGGAAGAACAACGATGGGCAGGTGTGGAACGTGCTTCGCTTATACCATGAGAATAGCATGGTTTGATTAATGAAAAGAATTTTAAGTATGAAACTCGAGGAATATGGAAATATTGAAACACACGTAGCTCGAGTCAACGAGGCTTTTCAGCAAATGAGTGACCTTCGAAAGGAAATAACGCCAGAGGACTGGCATATAGCAGTTTTATTAGAGAGTCTGCCGGACAGTTGATACGTTGATGACATCGTTGGAGTCTCGTAACGAAAGTGATGTAACAGTCCTGTTCTGGTAAGTGCAATAATAAGTCAAAACCAAAGAAGGGCAAAAGGTGGGCTATTAAACATCCCTCCGCAAAGCGCAAATTTTTCAAAAAAATCATAATATCTCAAAAACAGTTGAAGATAGGTATAGGATAATCTAATACAATGTTACGCAGAATCGATTGTATAATCCAAAAATGCAATAATATACAGGGGGTTCCATTTAAAATAAGAAGATGAATGGCGACTTCCGGTCCTTCCGGAAGTTGTACAACATCGACAATATTTTAGAACAAAAGAAGGCTATGGGTTATCCTTAACCTGAAAGTTTCAAATTCATAACTAATAAGGGACCCCAGAAACTTCTAATGAACCGGTTCCGTGGTATACCCTGTATAGAAAAATGGAATTAGCAACCAATAGCGATGAAGTCGATATGATTTTAGTTAGACATGGTGAATCGCACTACGCGATATCAAAATTTATCGAAACACGAGAGGAGTCAAATGGATGACAGGTTTGCCAAATGGTTGGAAGCTGATGAAGAAGAGACCCAGGAAATTGATCCATTCGAAGGCGAAGATGATAGAGATCCGGATTATGTGCCGCCCAGGGCCGTCATTTAGGGGGGTCAGGGTAAGGCAGTTGATCCCCACCTGGAATTACTACTACCAAAGAAAAGTACATTAAACTTATAAACTGACAATTACGCCACTTTTTCAAAAAAAAATTTCGCCTGCGGCGGACCATTTTTTTCGTTTTTACTATAGTAAAATCCCAGATCATCCTAGGGTTAAACAAGATGGATGCTGTATAATTGCATAGGGTGAATTGCATGAGAACTTTTACATGTTCCGTCCAAAGTGTTTTGTGCAATTGGCACAGAAAATAGTGACATCGAAGTAGTAAAGAGATTAAATAAAGACGGAAAAGTGAGTGGCGTTAACGTTATGGCGCGTGACATCGAAGAAAGTTGTGATCCTTGTATGCAGGAAGATATCAATCAACCTATAGTGAGTGATGATAATTCAATTGTGGAATTTGGAGCTAAACGTGTCAATTGAAAGTGGGTAAATCGAAGAACGTCGAGATGAGAAAAGTACTCAAGCAAACGACGAAGAAAATGTCGACATGGACGATTCTGTGTACTTGGCTGATGATGACAGTGAGGAGGAGGAGTCTAATAATAATAACAAACTACGCAGATCGGCCAGAAACAACAAAGGCGTGTCTCCGAAGCGTCTCATCGAAGAAATGAATATTTTGAAGGAATATGTTAGTGAGCCGAAGAACTATAATGAGGCAATTACTGGCAAGGTTAAGAAGCAATGGTTCAAGGCAATGAATGAAGAAATGGCATCATTAGAAGAGATTCAAGCGTGGACACCTACAGAATTGCCAGAGAATCGAAAGGCAATTGTATGTCATTGGTGTAAGAAAATGGTCATGTCATTTAAAAAAACTGAGTTTTTAGTCTTTGAATTTTCTTAAATTTGGAACCCCATAGGTGACGTCGTACGCAACATAACTTTTTTTAAGTACATCAAAAGAAAGCCCTATTCTTCCTCTATGCGCTGATGAAAACTCGGTTGCCATAGCCACAACGGTTTTCAAGTAATGAATTCTTAAAGGACCGTCTGCATCCGCCATTTTTTTTAAATAAATGAAAATAACTTAAAAACTATAACTTGTAGATATTGACATGTTGCTATCAACTATGCTATGAAATTTCATGTAGAATCCAAAAATGCAATAAAAAATAGGGGTTGCCATTTAAAATAACGAAGTTAGTAGCTATTTCCGGCATTTCCGGAAGTGCTGCCATTTTGAAAATATTTTAGATCGATTCGGCTTTCTGAGTAACCCCTAAGTACAAATTTTCAGAAACCTACCTATAAAACTGTCCCAGAAACGTCTAACTAAAGCTCCAAAAAAAACACCCTGTATAGTATGAACGTCAATGGAAATTGGTATTATGTTTTGGTCTACGTGGACGATTTGATGGTGGCAAGTAAAAATCCTGACCTCATCAAGGAGACAGAACGGGCACTGAAGTCAAGATTGAAATTTGATAATCTGAGACCAATCAGTTGGAGCTGTAAGAAGCAGACATGTGTCGCCTTGTGATCAACGGAAGTGGAATTTGTGTCGTTATCGCAAGCGTGTAAGGAGACAATTTGGTTAAGACGATTGTTGGAAGATTTTCATCAAATTGTTGGTGGAGCAACAACGATTTTTGAAGACAACCAGAGTTGCGTCAGGTTGATTGCTGAAGAGAAATTGTCTAATCGGTCACAGCATATAATATAGATACGAGGCGATATTTCGTAAAGGAACATGTAACGAGAAAGGACGTCCAATGTAATTATTGCCCAACTGAAGAAACGTTGCTGACATGACAAAAATTTTGTCCGCACCAAAATTGAAGAAGCTAAGAGAGGTTTGCGGACTGCGAATGTAATAATAACGAAGAGTGTTGGATTATTAAGTGTATAATTATTACATAGGTATAATATAGTATAATAGTTATTTACATATGAGTACGGTAAATCAAGGTTTACGTTAACGAGTGAGAATTTCGAAACGAGTAACGTAAAGTCATGTCATTTTATGTTGCTATGGCAACCTTTGTATTCGGGTACAAAATTTCTAGTACGGTATAGTACGGTAAAGTTTCATTTTCCGGACTGAAATGAGTCCGGAAAATCAAAGAATGTGACACAGGATGAAATAAATAGTAGTTTAGGTAACAAGTCCCGAAAGTGATCTTTTACTGGACAGGTAGGCAAATTACAGCGCGAGCCGCAGGCGAGTCCTGCAAGCCTGCGAGTCCAGTAAAAGCACTTTTGCAGAACAATTGACCGTTCTAGGCCGGAAAGTAAAAATGAGCGGACTATCACAATAACTTTCTGGCTCGGTCCGACAAAATGAGATTTTCTGACCTAAAAATAAACCGGAAAGTACTACTTTCTGGCCGATTTAAAAAAAAAATGTTTAGTGGTTTGTGGATATGACTTTGACAAGTCGTCTTGACGTGTTTTTAAATAAAATCATTATTTCCATTATAATTAATCGGGACTCATCGTTTATATTTATCACTGTATTACATATTCCATCAAATGTACCTACTGGACAGCAGAGGATACGAAGGTTTTAATAAATACAAAAGGGAAAATTATTTTGCTACATACCTAAACCATAACTACTGAACAATGAAAAATTATAAACAAAAGACTTTCCTAAATATCATTAGTTGTTATTATTCCTGTCAGATAGGTACGTTAAGGGCCGCTTTAGATGCGTTGCAAGCCTCTATGAAATGCGCTGTTCCCTTGAAAGTATAAGAGCTAGAGACGTCAAAAAACTAAAATAATGAGAAAGGCTAGTTGTATAGTCGTCTTGAAACATTTCTGTAATTTCGAAGCCACACATAAAAAATGAGTAGAAAGCCAAACAATTTCAGCAACTTTCACTCTGTTTCTCGTCGTGTTGCGTTGCTGGTCTTGCCCTAAATTTTTCAATAATATTTACTTTCATATAAAAACTATGTATTTATAAACTAGACACGTATCTAGGTTACACTTGTGTCTCTTTTTGCAAATAATCGATGGTACGTTTACCTTCAAAATTCGCTTAAAATTGTTCGTTTTTATATTTTTGGCTTCAAAATTACACAAAATAGTACAGTCAATTTAAACACAAAAATATACAAACATTGCAAAAAATCCTATGTTAGGTTTGCTTTTTTTATGGTGTTACGTTCGGTCCCAGTAGTAAATACTCAATTTTGCAACTTCGAAAAACTTGTGGAAACTGGGGGGGGGGGGGGCACCAAAAACCGCGATTTTTTCGGACTTTTTTCAGTTTTAGCCTCGTAGATCAAAAACTATGAGTTGTAGTGCAAAGAATATGATTATCTTTTTTAAACTGGACTAAATTTTCTACCATTTGAGCCTAACCGGAAGTCTGTAAGTATAATAGTTTCCGAGATACAGCTCTTCAAAAATAGGCATTTTCCCTAAATCTGTTTTTAACGTATCATCCATGATTCGAGCCAGATATTGCCACAACAACGTGCCCTACGACCGTTGTCACGGAGGAAAAAACTGTAGGAAATTTTATCACCTTTTATTTAAGCATAGATCCATTCCTGTCGGCCTAACAGTTCTCGAGAAAAAGACGGAAAACCGGAAAACAGTGAAATCGCTACGACTCCACATGTATGTAATAGCCTTAATATGATTAGAAGACATTTTCTGATTATTCTTATTTAGCCTAGCGAACGAACGCTCAAAAAGGGCTTGTAGACAGACATTTTGATCCTAAAGATTTTATTTCTGGGATGTGTTTGGTGATGATTATACGAAAAGTAGCGTAACAAAATGTGCGGATTTGATTGGTTTTCCATTTACATCTCTTGAACAGGACATCGTAGTGGGAAATGGCCAATTATAAAAAAAAGCTGATTAAATTTTCTACAAGTTTGCTTCTATGCGTTTTTTCTCTATCTCTATCCGTTGAAGAGATATTCCCTGTCAAGTATTGACATTTTTTTTGAAAATCGCTTTTACACGACGTTTTTCGGCAAATATTGTATCCTAGCTCCTAAAGTATTGGGTTTATAGCAAAAACTGCTGAAATAAAAGTTGTAGACCATAAAATTTCCTATAAAATACATATACCTACCGTTTAATATTTTATCTCAAATAGATTAGATGTTATAGTTATTTAAAAAAAACGTTGAGTTCAAGATGGAATAGAGGGCACTAGAGAACAAATAATTTTGTGGGAGGTTTGGAGCTAAATCTGATATGTGAGTATTAAATACAGATTACCTGCATCCTTAGCCAAACAATTTCAGTCTTATGCGCCACCATGTTTAATGGTCTCTAGTCTTTTCTAAATACATTTATGATAGGGTTAATGTTTGACGAAAAGAACAAAAGTAATTTCTCAAGGCAGCTTTTATTTTATAATTGGCCATTTCCCACTACGATCGTCTATTCAAGAGATACAAAGGGAAAACTTAACGAATCCGCAAATTTTGTTACGCTACGGAGTTAGCTCATACGGTAGGGCCGGGGACTTTTCGTATAATTATCACCAAACACCTCCAAACACATCTTAGAAATAAAATCATTAGGATCAAAAAGTCTGTCTACAAGCCCTTTTTGAGCGTTCGTTCGCTAGGCTAAATAAGAATAATCAGAAAATGTCTTTTAATCATACTAATGCTATTACATATATGTGGAGGATTTCACTGTTTTCCGGTTTTCCGTCTTTTTCTCGAGAACTGTTAGGCCCACAGGAATGCATCTATGCTTAAATAAAAGGTGATAAAATGTCCTACAATTTTTTTCTCCGTGACAAGAGTCGTAGGGCACGTCGTTATGGCAATATCTGGCTCGAAACATGGATGATACGTTGAAAAAAGATTTTGGGAAAATTACCTATTTTTGAAGAGCTGTATCTCGGAAACTATTATACTTACAGACTTCCGGTTAGGCTCAAATTGTAGCAAATTTAGTCTAGTTTAAAAAAGATAATCATATTCTTCGCACTATAACTCGTAGTTTTTGAGCTACGAGGCCAAAACTGAAAAAAGTCCGAAAAAATCGCGGTTTTTGGCGCCCCCCCCCCAGTTTCCACAAGTTTTTCGAAGTTGCAAAATTGAGTATTTACTACTGGGACTGAACCTAACAACATAAAAAAGTCAAACCTAATATAGGTTTTTTTGCAATGTTCATGTTTAAAATGACTGGACTAAAATGTCTCAAGACAAAATTAGCCTTTATAATTATTTCAGTTGTTTTTTAAGTCTCTAGCTCTTATATTTTCAACGGATAAGTGAATTTTGTAAAGGTTTGCAACGCATTTTGTCTACCTACCTCTTTAGCAAGTTTAATTGTTGTGACAGTGACTGAGTTACAGACAAAGAAATGGATACAATTAGAGTGGTTTAATCATAATAATCATTATTTGTTTAACTTTGACATAATCCATCTCTAGAAGTGAATGTTCTTTTACATTATGAAATGAAATTTGCTGATTAAGTCTGCAATGGATACATGATGTCTAACATTAGAAAACTACTGAAGCTAATTATTTCATTTTCTTCGAAATGACGAATGCCTCATAATGTGGTTACCTATTTGATTGTGAGTGATATTAATCGTTGAAAAGTGGTTGTCAAATTGAATAACCGAGCTGTTTATTGTCAATGGCAGTTGTGTAGTACGAGGAATTTAAAAGTCCTATTTGATTGATGTACAAGTTCCATACTAGCGCCCCACTTTCTATAAAATAATGCCAGTAGGAAAAAAGGCAAATATTTTAAGCCTTGTTAAGTGATCTGTCACAGTCAGTACTTACAAAAAATATAACAATCCCTCGCGAACAGCAATTACAAACAAAAAGTAAATGGAGAAACTAGGTCATCCCATACATTTCTAATAGTAATTTAAAAAACAATTTATCCCATACTTTTTTAATTTTTACTAATAACCTCAGAAGGAAATTACGTAGGTATTAAAATTTATTTTTTGCTTATATAGAAGTAAAACCACACGATCCCTTTTTTCCCTAGCTTACACGAATGTTACTACTTCGAAAGCCGCATTAAACATTTACGCTAATACGAAAAGTTTAATAATTGATCAGTTACATCAATTGTAAACACAACGCAAATATCGAACAGAATTTGCGCCATATTAATAATTAAAGGGTTATCCCTTTTATCACCATTTTCCTTCCTGTTCTTGTTTTATACGATCAATTAATTCCGACATCCTATGCTTTATCCTCCTCTTTTGGCTTGTTAAATTATACTCCTATCGTCCCCTATTAAGCACTTCCACCTCATTATTACTGGCTATTTTGACTTTATACCGTAGCCAGAGATAATGTCAGTTCCGCAATGCGTAGGACATTTATTTGGTCTCCGGTGCCCCTTCCTAATACTTTTTAATTCTATTTCTAAAGAAACTGTACCTATTTCGGTGCAATTATTCTGCACATAAAAACTAACTGTCGTAGTTACGTTGTAATGGTACATTGAATTAAAAGCTGTTTGTGTATGGCGGCGATCAAAAGTTATACTACCTCCTGTATTTCCTCACTCAAGTAAAATTGTTAAGTACGGTACTATTGTGTATAGGTATTATTCCCTTACATCGTTATACTAAACAATTCGTCTTTTCTTCGAGGATTTTCCTATTAATTTCATAATTTCCTGCTCTTATCTTTTTATACACACAAAATCTTTAACGATGATGGCGTTTGGAAAGGATAAACAATCAAATGATAATTATGTCTCAACTTATTACTGCGTTTTCAAGCACATACGGCGTCTTTTAAGTTTGTTGTAACTTTTAATGTTATAGAATAGTATAAGTATTAACTAATCTTTGATCATAAGTACGTCGTTCCAAGCCATGTATTTAATCACAAAGTAGCGAATTTTATGGATCATTAACTTAATCGAGCTATACGGATTGCAGCATTAAGAAAAAATAAAGGAGGAGGTGAAAAAAAGCATTTTAATTTTAATTAAGAGATCAAAAGCATGATACAAAGTTGTATCATGGATCAAAAGTAGGTTTACTAGTATGGCGTTAACAAGGTTTCAGGTTTTTTTAAGTAAGTTTTGCGATCAAAACGTGTTAGACAGTACTTTAATCAAAAGAGAATCAGTTTTATGAGTTTTTAGGGTATTCAGTAAAAGTCCTCGACCGCTAGGGTTTTAGTATCGGGCCCTCACGTAGACGTCGCCAGTACTTAATAAGCGTTGGAGTTTAAAAATAAAACCAAATTTTACAGAAATCTATAACACTTTTCTGTATAATTGACTTGCAACGATGCCACGTCTGTCGTCTATTGTGCTTATGTCAAAGGGATTAACATTTAATTTCTCTTCCATTAAAGAAAATTATCGCTATGGTGAATTCCTGTGTTTATATTAACTACGAGCGAAATCGTAGAAATACTTTAAATTTAAGTTTTTTTCGTTTTCCCACAGGCCACAGGCCACAGCTACAGAAATCCGTGATAAGTGGCTAACAAATTGCGGAAATTCAAAACTTTTCGTGTTAACAGAAAAACAATTACGAGAAAGAATGGCGTGCTGTGCATTTTTCCGATAAACAATTTATGAACTCCAAAAAAAATAAACTTATTTCCACCGCGGTTCCTTTTCATTTTATAATTCTACGGAAATACATCCCGAACATGATTACGTGAAACCGCCAATGTCTCCTAAAGAGCTGATGGTTAAGACAGAAGATCAGCCAATTAGGATTTACGGAAAATCGCCACTGTTACCTGAATCCTGTTTAATTCCAAGGACTACGAAAGATATGGTTGTACCTTCCCGTTCAAAATCTCCAGAGGATGCAACTTTAATACAGGTTAATAATTATTGTGTTATTTACTTTTGAAAGAAGTCTTCTTATGTTTAGAATTCATTTCCAAAAACTGATTTGTAAAAAAGTTGAATACGTACTTTAAATTTTTCCTTTCATATACGTACTAAAGAAAATCAGCATTTTAAACTTTTTGTTTATCTTCCGGATCAAATTAAATCTCCATAAAGAAATAAATGAAATTATTAAAGTTATTACCTACTCCATTCAATTTGAGATAGACAATCCGTCCTATTTATGTTGTTTTAACAGTTTGAGATTTCCTAGAGTCCTAGACGACTTCCGTAAAATTAATTTTTGAAGTAACCCCATAAAAAATAGTCGCATCAGGTGAGATACGCCAAGTTGGCCTCCGACTTTCTAATTTTATTATTTTGTTTTTGGCATACAATTCTGCTCAATTGTGCCGATGTTTATTTCAATTGTGCTCATCTGAAAGTTGACAAAATATTAAATTTTAATTCGGGGGCCAACTTGACGCTCAGCACCCGGATATTTTTGATAATCCTACTGTTTATTGACTCATATAATTGTACATCAGTTGTGGAGTAGTCAGGCGGCCAATCGGCATTTGCATGCTAGTTTAAGATTTCGTGTGCAAGTGCTCGTTGATGGATGAAACGTGGCATGCAGGTAATATATACCTAGTAGGCTTCCCAAAAAATTCCCCCAAGAAATCCCACTTGCAAGGACCTGGCAGGACACCATTTTCCAAACTGACCGTCAACCCTGAAATCTCGCTCACCAAGTAACGCAGGAAGGTCAACATGCTGTCTAAGCCCATGTTTTGGGGTCAAGGGAGTAAACGGAACCACTTATGTCACGTCGGGATGATAACTACATCAGCCATATTGGAAAATGGCCACTATGTGTGTGCGACAACACAAACAATATAAAACCTTCATTTAGGGGATAAGTTTGTTTAATGAATATAACATGTTGTATTATATTAATACATCAATACATTAACTATTAACACATTTAATCTTATGTTAGGTATTTGTTTGAAATAGATGATAATTTCTTTCTCGAATATGAAGTTTAGTAGCTCTCGTCCGATTCGCTTTGCTCATCTGGTGAGTCAATTCGCTCATCATCACTTGAGTCGCTTGCTTCATCATCACTTGAGTCGCTTATCCCATCACTTGAGTTGTCTGGTTGTTCAGACAGTTGTTCCGGATCATTGTCGACCACACACAGTTTTATTGGGGTTAACCAAAGTCCACTTCGCTCCCAACCGAACTGTGTTGGTGGTGGAACAAAGGGTGTTACTTCACACGCCTGTCGCCATAAGTACGTTTGATAGTGCGCCCTCTGCACATGCGACAGCAAAGATCTTGGTGTAGGAGGTAAAAATTTGTCAATTTTATCATCGCCTTGTTTCTTGGAAACAAGAATCTTCAGTTTCGCTATTCTGGCCAGGACGAGATCATGTTTATGCAGTTCATACTTCGGCATTCCACAGTATGCTTTCATGATGAATTCCAGCATCCAATTAGGGATAGTTTGTGGCACCGTCTTGTTGTTTCCAAAAGCTGCAAGACCGGACAAAACGTCCTCATTACCGCATGCTTCCTTCCACAACGTAACCTTTGACTTGAAACAGGACAACGAACTTGTCGTGTCACAACCAGTTAACCAGTTAAGATCCCTTGCTACAACATGCAAAGGAATTTTTCTCTTGTTGATGCATTGCCACACATTTGGGTGGATCTGTGATGAAGAAATGTAAGCTGTTGCCACCACAGCAATGTCGGTATCTGTTCCCAGCAGCACGAAATGCGTCCTATTGTCATGCTGAAAACCATGAAATATGTGTAATGAAATCAGAGGGTCGGCCTCGTCAAGGTTCGCAAACAGATGAGGGCATTCGATGGGAACTTGTGTGGTAATCACGAAGGTTCTCCTGTCCACACCTCCACCAATGACAAGTGTTTGACCAGGTTTCAAATGAGATGATGCGGTTTGCAACCAATGATTTGCGAGGAACGTTACGAGCTCTGCCTTGTTGCCCGTCTCTTGCATGAACGCATCCAGACTTGAAGGAAGCTGTTGTTCTGCGTTAGTAATAAGTGTTGGCAATGCAGACATTACCTCTTTTCCACTCCGTAGCTTTCTCTGTTGCCGTTCTTCGCCTTTGATTGAAGTGTCAGCATAGATGTCCAGCACAACATCGAATCGGCAATCGGTTATGCTCATTCCTCTCATTTCGCCAGACTGAAGGATGTAACACACTAGGAGCCTGTCCGCCAGTTCGCCGAATGTTCGGCACTCCTTCGTTCAGTGGCGGATTTAGGGGGGGCTTTAAGGGCTCGTGCCCAGGGTGGCAAAAATTAGGGGGCGGCAAAATTACGGAGCACAAAAATTAATTGAAGGCATCTTTTTGAAAAAAATTGGAAAACAATGGGAAATAAAATTGAAGTAGAAGCTATTATTTTACGTGATAAAAATCCCAAACATTAGTTTATTCAGTCGGACTCATTTAAATATGGTCCTAATCAGATGCATAATCCTATTTAGCCACAGACTTTCTAAGAATTTGCATGACCATTTGCCGCTTCTCGTCGTCCAGATGTAGTAGTGTGTTTTATTAAATTGCAATACGCCGAAAATGAAATAAATTCTGTAGGAAATAACTTCACAAAACCTTCCCCGTAGACAAATATACACTGCTCAACATTTGAACTGGTACAATAACAATTTACTACTTTTTGAGCGACACCTGCTTGCTTAATTGATAGTATATGGTTCTGGGAAACACTTTTAGGGCGAAGAATTAAAAGAATAAAACTTAAATAACGAATTTCAAATGTTTTAATAGAAAAATAACAAAATCTTCATTTTAGTAGTACAGAAAAGTTTGAGCTGGAAAGAAATGATAACCAAACACTTAAAAATTAATAATGCGTGGGGCCTCCTCTAGCTCTTATGACCTCTTGGCAACGTCTTGGCAAGCTGGAAATCAAATCCCGAATGTAATACTGAGGAATATTTAGCCATTCTTCCAAAACGGCAATTAGGAGCTGATGATGATTGTTTGCATCCACTCCTTGTGACCTTATCAACCTTTTCAGGTAATCCCATACGTTCTCTATGCGATTAAGATCTGGAGAGTTCGTTGGTCAATCCATGCGCGTAATATTGTTGTCTTCAAAAAATGCATTGATTTGCCTTGTTCTGTGAGGACGGGCGTTATCGTCGACGAACACGAAACCATCGCCTATTTCATTGACAAATGGCAACACTACAGGTTGTAATACCTCATTAAGATACCTAACACTATTCATTGTAGCATTTCCAAGCATAACCAATTCAGTACCACGAGTCGCAGAAATACCTCTCCAAACGGTAATTGAACCACCTCCATAAGCTTGATGGTAAGTCACGTGGTTCTCAATATAGCGTTCTCCTCTGTTTCTGCAAACTTTCACTCTTCAATCTGAGCTATGGAGACGCACTCTGGTCTCGTCACTGAATAAAAAACGACCCCAATCTTCACCATTCCAATTTGCATGTTGGTGTGCCCACTCTAGCCTTCTTATTTTGGGAGCTCTGGTCAACAATGGACATTTTTTAGAAGATCTGGACCTTAAATTTACCGCATTGAGCCTTCTTCTTACTGTTTGAGTGGATACTTGAGTGCCTGTTGCATTCAATAACTGAATTTGGAGTGTTCTTGCAGTAGAAAATCTATTCCTTCGACACTGAACCGTAATAAAATGGTCCTCCCTGACTGTTGTACTGCGATTTCGCCCTCCGCCGTGCCTATGTTGGACAGATCCAGTATCATTAAAACTCATTCGAACTCTTCTGATCACATTGTGGCTCACATTGTAATGGGCAGCAACAGTTCTTAGCGATGCACCAGCCATAAGCATTTCCATAGCTTGGCTCATCGCTTCAATACTTAAACGCCCAATAGCATCTTTAAAATGCAGTCAACCACTCTGCATTAAAACTTTACTTGAGAAATTCGCAAAAATTCTCTTAAAACTTGATAAAAGTATAAGCGTCCGCGAGTTCAGTAACTGCACTTATGACAGATAATAACAACAAACAACAATTGAATCGCAAATGTCATTCGATAGGCATTTGTTTGCATTCCGAAACACACCCCTAATCATGTAGCAAGTCGTACCAAAAGCCTAAGAAGGGTTGTTTACCTTTACTGCATGTTATATAAGTGTACCAGTTCAAATGTTGAGCAGTGTATATTTAAGTTTAACTTAAATATGTATTTGTCTATGGCGAAGGTTTTGTGAAGTTATTTCCTACATTCTACGTTCCACCCCATTTAGTGTTCTGATCAACACCCTTATGGATCCAATCAATTTGAAATAAATTCTATTTATTTTTAATAAAAAATGTTTTCTGGACTTCAGACTTCCATAAATAAGTTCTACTCCTGTGGTGAGGGATGTGATGGGGCGGCACTTTTCTTGAGCCAGTTTTGCCGACAAAAGTTCTGTATAGGTGTTAAGCCGCTTCTCAACAAATTGCACCAATTTCTCTTCTCCTTTCTCAGTTATCATACGCTCTGCGGGTTGCACGCGAAGGGGCACCTTTACTCTTGTTACTATGTGGACTGGATTGTGAAGGGGTTCACTAATTTCCCTCTAAACATGACCGTAATCCACCGAACATGAACTTCGTCAATAATCATCCGCTTTCCAATATGGCTGATGCAGTTATCATCCCGACGTGACATAAGTGGTTCCGTTTACTCCCTGTAATGGGCCCTAGTCCCTGTTTTGGGGATTATAGTGATTAAGTTAATAGACGTAAGTGATTAAAGAGGGAAGTCATTAAAGACGGAAGTGATTAACGACGCAAGTGATTAACGATACATACATTTTTTAAACTATGAGGAGTGATTCATAAACCCCATGCACACCGGAAAACAGACGACGAGACGGCGCATCACATACTTTGTCCCGTACTCTGTACTTATCGAATTAAGACGATCCATGTTGGGGGAATCCTGGCCGGACATGGCTACGATTAGAGTCGCTACCCCCTTCCAGCATGCTCGGGTTTATCTCACGTGTGGGATGGCTTGAGTGACGTTGCGGAGTCTGTCTGAAATTTTACCTAGTGGTTGGCTGACATTGAAGTTCAGTTCTTTGGAATAAATTCCGGTGCCTGTTCCTTCCATTGTTTTAGATCCATTCGTGAAGATGGATATATCTGGATGGGATGCCACTTCCGCATCAGAAAAGATGTGGTAGTTTTTCCCTAGTATAAATTGAGGGAAGAGTGAGTCAGATCGTTCTTCTAGGATAGACAGTCGCCTAATTGCCTCGCCCAGAATTCGAGAGTGGACCAAAGAGATAGTTGCAGGAAAGAGTTTTTTTGAATTTCTGAAAGAAGAGACTTTTAGAACTGGAACACGTCATATAGAATTGCAAGTGTTTCAGTTTTGGCAAGACCGCGATATTTTCAGTTTTTTTTTTCGTTTATAGCGTAGACGGTTAAACTTTCTTAGCCAATTCATACCTAACAGATCTGAATCATGAAGTCACTGTGATTTCCGTGTTTGGTCCACTTGACTTTAACAAACTAGCAATTCGTTCGGTTTCGGTCCTTAAATGTTTTAGTATAGGCGATAATCGATATAATGCAAATTCCTATCAGTGTACAAGCACTTTGGCAAAAAGAAGCACGTGTGTAGGCTCCAGTTTCGAGAAAGGGAAAAGACAGAAAAGGGTATGTTAAGAATTACCCTGTAGGTAAGAGAATCAGATTATAGTTGATAGAGAATAATAATTAATTCGAACTTTGTTTATTGTTTCTTTTACCTACTCAAAAGGAGTAGATAGGACATGTACAACATACAACATCTAGAGCGTGCATTTACGAACAAAACTGTAGCCAGATTACATTATTATGTATACATATAGTACAGCAAGCACGCTATTCACTAATCTAATAATTTGTATAATGGATAGCGACTCGAACCAAGAACGTCCACAAATTAAAATTAATTACAGTACAATAGAGCATTTTAAATTCCATCGAAATTTCAATACTTCGCTCTCGAAATTTTCAATTCTCACTCTGAAAAAAGTTTATAAAACAAAGCGCTTTTCTTTTCACATGAAACATATTGGGACAGAGAAGATTAAATTGAAGTCTGAATATAGAACCAAAAAATTGATATGTGCAATTTGAACATTGATAACAAATATGAATACGTTCGTTCTAACCATTGTTATGGAGCATATGTGAAAAATTGCATACCTACATTTGATGGAGGAATTTTATATATGTCTAGTAATTTATGAATTTATCCTTCCAAATTGTTATCTGGTAACTGACATAAATTTATAGCGTTTTTAATATGAGAATTACGGTTTCCGTCATTTAAAGCGTTTTTTTTTCTGAAAAATATGTGTAACGAACTGAAATTAGGACAAAATTGTTTTTCAGGACTGAATGTGCTGCGTTGGCTCACGTTGATTGAACGAAAGTCGTGCTGACAAGTCTTCTTTAAATAGAACTCATTTTTATCTCACAAATTAATATTCGTAAGTACTTTTTCGTGTAAAAGTACTAAACAAAGTAAATTAAAATGTAAATGGGAATCATTACAAAATTGCATTAAATTTGCTGTCATTTCTAATACTACTAAAGTTTGTTGAAAAAGTAAAACAAGCTTTATTACTTTTCAGTATGTTTGTCTGTATCATCCGTACACGAACTTATGTATTCGATAAAGTCAATCCTCAAGCATTTTCTCTCCTCGGAACGCTGTAGAAGTGGTTTAATACATTCTACACGTTAGCACAGATAAGTTATACGGATAGCTCGAGCTCACTTTTATGAGGATTTGGTTGTCAAAATTCAAACGAAATGGAAACGAAATTTTGTTAGTATGGAAACGGTTTCTTTAATAAAGGGACGGCGCTATTCGGACGGTGCTGTATCGTCGCCGATTGCATAATGAAGGTGGACTCCGTAGTTACTTTAAGGCTAGATTCACACTATAGTGCCGGTCACGGTTCTTTCTCGGTCCTCGGTCCAGTCTCGGTTCGGTAAAATCTTACTGTATCTACTAGTGCTGGCAAAAATTGTGAAAATCGAAAATCGATTAATCGATTTCTGAAAAATCGAAAATCGAAAAAATCGATTAATCGCAGATTAGTCTAAAATCGCGATTAATCGAGAATCGCGATTAATCGAAAATCGCGATTAATCGATTTCTGTGCCTATGGAAATCGTTCACTAATCGTGTTCGAACGAATCGATTAATCGATTAATCGATTCGTTCGACATTTTTGCCACCACTAGTATCTACCCTATGGGTTCGCGTTCGATCACGGTTCAGTCTCGATGTGTACACTAGGCTCAGTCAGTATGAAGTCGTCGATGGTCCAAGTAGGATGAATTTAATTGGCAGTACAATTTTACTTTATTTCATTTATTAAAGTACAAGTTTTGCAGTTGTCTGACAATATAGTGAGGAAAACGGAAGGCGAATACTACATTTGAAACAAAAACGTATTCACACTATGAGTACAAGTCAGTTCCAGTCTGATCATGCTCCGGCAAAATATTCTTCATAACATATCGGTGCCGGAGTGTGATTGAATCGAAACGTGAGTAGTGCTGATAGTATGAATATGAATACGCTCATTGTTTTTTGTATAAGAATCCTTTATCGAACCGAGACTGGACCGAGAGCGAACCGTGACCGGCACTATAGTGTGAATCGAGCCTAAGATAGTGCTCCGTCGCATAAATTATTACTTTCGGGGGGGTTTTGGTGTCACAAGCTCAAATTCACAAAAAGGTCATGACATACTGATTCTAAATGTCAAGGCCGTCCAAAATCGGTCCATTAGGGCATAAAACACAAAAAAACTAGTTAAGCACATCTACGGAAGGAAGAAAAAACAGAATTTTTCGTATATATGTAGATAATTGCCAAACGTTGCCAATTACATTAGGCCTTACGGAAGAATGAAACTTTAAACACCATTATCTCAATTCAATGTCCGTAAAAATTTTTGACAATTGCAATTAGTCAGCAAGCCGAAGCCAAAGAAAATCTTCAACTACAAGCGCACAAGATTCTGAAACGTTCAGATAAAAAATTTCCTTTCGTTAAAGTTGGCGCAGCTGGTATGATGATGGTGAAGAACTTTACACAGTGTTATTAATAGTTCGTGTACCTGTGCCAGAAGTAGATAGAGGGCTGGCCATTGTATTAAGTGCAAAAACGTTTTTTAACAATTGATGTGTTCCTGAAGATCCCCTACCATTCCTATCACGCCCCCCAAATTAAATCGTCGGCCTTCAACTTCTTCTTCAACAGATTACTCACCACTCCCCTCATTACCGACAACTTCAATAAAGAACTGGAGATCATACTACAAATTGGCCGAAATAATAGATACCCCCTTGACTTCCTACTAAACATTTTCTACAAAATTAAAAATAAAATTACACTTAAACACATTTATCCACATCATAAAACCAACCCCAAATACATAGCCATCCCTTACTACACACACATACAACAATATCTCTCGCACCCTTAAGTCCCATAACATTAACACCATTGCCAAATCACACCCCACCCTCCGCAACATCCTAATTAATAACAAACCCCCTCAATCCTTCTATAATAAATCGGGTATATACGAAATCCCCTGTAACAATTGTAACGTTTCCTATATCGGCCTCACCACACGGAATATAAAAACCCGTTTTAAAGAACATTTAAAAAACAACCCGAAATCCGCTATAGGAACACACGCTTTAGGAACAAACCACCACATCTCCTTAGAAACCATCAAACTCCTTCACTACTTCAATAACTTCCGAAAACTAAACATTTTAGAACACTACGAAATAGACAAAACGAAAACAGACATTGACAAACACCTCATTAACGAAATCACCTACTTCCCGGACCAACACATCTATAAACTACTCCCTCCTTATAACACTCACTCCACTCACCACACCCCCCCTCCGCCACACACTCCTCAACCCTCACCCAGACTAAACACACACCACTGATCTACAGGACGCCTACGGACACACGCTGCATCGTACCTACCTTCACACTCACACATACACAGTGAACTCTAATATAACTGGAAGGGACGCTCATGTATCTCGCAAATGCACTCGTTGAAGCAGGGGTAAAAGACAAAGATAGATTGAGTTAGTAATGCTGGTAGTACAACTAACCTTGTCTGATTTGTTATGTTCGTTGACTATTTTGCAGCTCCTTTTGATTAATTATATGTATTTTATTTCATACAAGTTAAACAAGGACAACAATTCCACCACACCGCGGGTTGCATAAGTTACAAAACTGCTTCAATGTTTAGTGTTGTTGTTTCCCTTCCAGTTATATTAGAGTTCACTGCACATACATTATACAACATAACCCAACTTATCCGCCACATGTACACCTACACACTTCACCCTACACAGGTGCTACTATTTCGCAGTTCTCTCCTATATATAAATAAAAGAAATATTACACTTATCCTTATTAAGCACTTGGACGTAAGTTTACTGACTATATTTTATTTATCAATATTATACATCTGATTTTTCTTTTACAGATTTTATCGTTCTTCACGTACCATTACTTCGATTATCATTTTATTGTATTGACGGTAATAACCATTATTTTATTTTACTCATTTATTACTTGTACATATCATAATGTTCTTATAGCCGAGCCTGATGATGGTCATAGACCGAAATCGATTGCGCTAATAGAAAAATTACAAATATACTTAGCTTAATAATTTACCTTCTCCATATAAATAATGTCTTTTTATAAGCAATCTTTAGGCAAAGTCAAGGTTTTTTTGAACGTAATTTTAATACTAAATGTTAAAGTGCAAAATGTATTTGCATTATACATGTATTATACAACTCTAAATGCTACTCGGCATTGTGAATGTTCAAAAAAATAGTTAAAGAAGTTAAAGGTGAGAAGGTTAAATGGGTTATAGTGTCATTTTAAATAATATGTAATTTCCCTGAAAAATAATAAAAAATGTTATAAGCAAGCAAAGAATGTTTCAGGTATACATCGCATTGCTTTTTACACTAAGGTTTTATATATTACCTATACAGGGTGATTCAATATTCACTCCCCAGCCCTCGGATATGTATTCTACAACTAAAAATAAGATAAAAATAAAGAATAGTAAAATCCCGAAAGCCTAACCGTTTTCCGGTAAAATTGAAATAAAGAATAAAACAATTCAAAATTAAATCAAATTGCAATGCATTTACTTGTCGTTATTTTGTTTGTTTATTTGACTTTATTATATCATTTATAAAGTATTGAAAGCTGGAAAAGCTTTTAAATTAATAATGGAAAGGTATACTAACAGAGAATACGTCGATATGATAAAAGTTTTAGGCGCTTGTAAAGATAACGCCCGTGCTGCCGAACGTTTATACAGAGAGCGATTTCCGAAGAAAACGGTTAGGCTTTCGGGATTTTACTATTCTTTATTTTTATCTTATTTTTAGTCGTAGAATACATATCCGAGGGCTGGGGAGTAAATATTGAATCACCCTGTATGTACTTATAATGCCTAGTCAATGTAGGAAAAGGGAATTTTTTTCTACTTAGCCTAACATCTTTACGCATTCTACATATACATTGCCCATAGTCAATTCATACAATACCTATAGTAAAAGTCAGCTAAGAGTAAAGTGAAGGATTGTATAGGGAAAATTTGACCTTGGCGTTGATTGGTTAACACAGGAGGTAAGTTTACAAAAATAAATTTGTCTAAAAATGACGCAAAAGCGTCATTGTCAGTTTTGCAATATTATATTGTCTAAACTTGTTAATTCTGACCGTCATTTAAATTTGGCGAAATTCAAAATCGACCATTGGAAGGAAAATTAAGACACATTTTACATTAATCAGCTAATAAATCTGAAATGTTGGTTAATTTCTAACCAACAAATTACACGTAACATTTGGCATCGCTGCCATCCTAATGTAGTAAAATATTTGTGGTTAGGTTACTGTCGTGTAAGACATTTGTGAAAATTTAGTGAGGTAAATGTAACTTGAATCAAAGCGCCCTCTACTTTACTCTTATTTGGTTTATAGTATAGGCACAGAAGACATAATACAGAAGTGACACTCGTTTGATGTTCGTTTGACAAATCCTGGTGACCTTCGCCATTTTGTTGTTAGTTTCTTCACGTGGGAAATTTAAAAACACTTTAGTTTTCAGGAATCAACTTCTCTGGATGGCAACGATATTTCGCAAATGTTAACTTAATTTTTAATAGTTTACATTTGCGAAATATCGTTGCCATCCAGAGAAGTAGATTAATGCTGAAAACTAAAGTGTTTTTGAATTTCCCACGTAAAGAAACTAACAATAAAATGGCGAAGGTCACCAGGATTTGTCAAACGAACATCAAACGAGTGTCGCTTCTGTATTATGTCTTCTGTGGTATAGGTTTTGTATTTTGCCGGTAACATATATAATAAAAATATAATAAATAAGCGGTTTCCTTGAAACAATTTCTTTGTCTTAATTTATATTTATGATTTTGTTATCCGAATCTTCATCGCTTTCTTCTACGTTACAGGCATACCAAATACCTTTTGCAGTTCTTTAATTAAAAAATGGTAATTGATGATCTAATTAAAATTCCGTGCATCCATTGAAAACAGGTGGATTCCTGCAAACGTATCTAATTCATCTTTTCTTTAATTATTCTCCAGGTAATGAGTAAGGGGAAAGTAGCAATTCGCTTCTGTTTTCCAAAATGCTCGCTTTCTGTGCCCAATATATATCTAATATCTGTGAATTCTAATTCTAAATCATATATTCTGCACAGGGATCGGTATTTAACAAAATGTAGAATAATGTAGATAAAAACAGGTTACTTAATTATAAATATAAGTATGCGAAACATGTTTTCAGCGTTATAAGAATAATATAAACAAACGTAAGTTCTGCAGTTCATTATTTTGCAAAATCTGCTAAAAATAATTTTTTTCTTCTGCTTCATAATTCATTTCGTTGCGCTAAGTGTCATTTAAATTCTGTATCTTTCTCAAAGAAACAAATTAATTACAGCCGGCGATATCGTACAAGACGCAACGTTACTAATTTTTATAGAGCCAAAATACATTTAGATCATTTATCTTGAAACGTGTCATGCTTTACGTAGTTTCTGCATTTACATGTAGCAGAAATTTGTGTAGTGTTTCACAAAGTCAAGTGGCATTTGTGCATTTTTGTAACAAACATCAATTGATGTTGCAATATGGTGGTGGAAAAGTGAAAGGTTTATTACATGTACGGTTATGCCATTTTATTCACTACAAAAGACCTACTACATACATTTTGTCCCTAAAATAAGTGAACCAGTCGTGTGAGGATTCACTCGGCAGAACACAATTAGTAAATGTTTTTATTAAATTCCCCCGAGATGCTCCTTTGTTATTTCTGTTATATTTCAGTTAAAAGCAGAATTAATGGAAGCGTCAGATTGATGGATAGAAGTTTAGATTGAATTTAATCGCAGATGTGCGCATTGCATTGAATTTATCTGATAAAATTAAAGTAACGTCCTTTTTTTTTTAAAAAGAAAGAATAAAAGACGTAGGTTGCACGTCAATTTGGTGTTCGTAGCGTTAAAAGAACCATTTATTTGAAGTCTTCCCATGTTTTGCTGTCAGTTCATCGCCAATACGCAATAAATAACGTTACCTTGTTCGAGTGTGTTTGCAGTTCAGGTTTTAATTCGAATTTGCTAACCAAATTTGAAATAATCAGATGGGAGAGCATAAAGCTTTTGTGCTAACGGTTGACTGCAGGAATAATACCTCGGATAGATTAATTATTTAACAGTATATTGCAGCCAAAAAGATAATTACAAAAGTTGTGTACAAAAGTAAACTTGTAAACGTTAGATTGTGACAACGCAACTACAGTAGCGCATCACGTGTAGGAAAAGTGAATAACATAACTATAGGGAAAGGGAAGTCTCACACAATAACCCGATATTGTTATAATCAATAAAATAGATAAACATGCTGTCATTATTGATGTTGCTGTGCCATTATCCACAAATATTATAAAAACTGAAAACGAGAAACGCAGAAAATATGAAGCATTGGCAATTGAGATGATGGCAATTTGGAATTTGACTAAAATCTACATTATGTACTCCAATTGTTATTTCGGCAACAGGTGTAATTTCTTGTAAATTTGAATCATATTTAACATCACTAAATTTAAATCCAAAATTATTTGTAATAATACAACGAGCTGTCAATATGTCACTCAATATCAATTTTTTTGGATTTAACTCGTGCTTTTGACTGCGTTTCACATTCAATTTTAATAAAAAAATTAAAATATCTGTATAAGTTCGATAGTAATAGCTGTAAACTTATTTCGTCGTATCTCAAAAACAGGTACCAGGCAGTAAAAGTGAACGACAGCATATCTAATCTTCAACAGTTAAGCTCAGGAGTACCACAGGGGTTAATACTGGGTCCACTTCTTTTCTTAATATTTAGCAATGATTTCTCTCACCAGATCATAGAAGCATCCGAATGTATACAATATGCGGACGACACCACATTACTTATTAGAAACAATAGCCTAAGTCGAATATTAATCAATGCGGAAAAAGCATTACATTCGGCTGAAGAACGAACTAAATTTAAATAAAAATAAAACGGAACACATGATTTTGTCTTTAAGACATTATACTTACAACAATCCTACGTTTGTGAAATTTTTGGGAGTAAAAATAGATCCCAAACTAAACTTTGGAGAACATTGCGATTCTCTTGCTAAATTACTTTTACGGCGACTCGCTGAGAATGTCTCCACTTTCACACTAAAATTAGTGTATTTTTCGCTTATACAAAGCCATCTGTGCTACTGCAATATTATCTGGGGGAATTGCTCGAGCTCGGCAAGAATCTTTGCAATACAGCGACGAGCTGTGAGAATTTTAGGAGGAATTGGGTATAGAGATGAATGCCGACATCTCTTTATAAAACATAGAATATTAACACTTCCTAGTGTATTTACTTTAAATTGTATATTATATGATAAGTCGGTGTCCACTGACTATATATGTAAGCTTGTTATTGCATTTTAAATCTCAGAAACTGTTTCGGTAACGACGAACTCTTAACTGTGTACTACGGGATGGTATACGGAACCATTTCTTACGGTATCATGACATGGGGACAGGCTACAGAAATAAACCGAGTATTTAAGCTGCAAAAACTCATAATACGAGCGATGTACCACTTAAAATACACGGAATCATGTAGGGCTAGCTTTCAGAGCAAGAGATTACTAACGGTTCCTTCAATATACATATACAAAATTAACCTTTACATGTTCAAACACCAAAATAGTTTTAGAAAGAACGGTGACTACCATGATTATGCAACGCGACACGGTAATGCGATATGCATAGACAAGTACACACATGCCAAATTTAAAAAATCTGTGAAATACTCGGGCCGTTCAATCTACAATGCTCTCTCAAATGAGATTAAAGTGATACAAAAACCCGGAGAATTCAAAAGAAAACTCAAAGACTTTCTTATCGATAATTGTTTTTATTCCATCTCTGAATATCTGAATTTTTAAAATTATCTTGTAATTGTTGTGTTTTTTGTTTATACTTTCTTTGTTCCTTCTTTTTTTTACCTATTACTGTGAATATTTATATCTTTATATGCATATTTTACATCTAATATTATATCTATATTATGTATTACATTGACGTGTCTATATCATTTTCTTTTGATCACAAGACAAATAAAGAAATCTAAATCTAAATCTAAATCTATTAAGATGTGACACATATAATTATAATACTCGTAATTGCAACGACGTTTCTGTAAATTTTTACCGTTTCGAAAAAACACATAAGAGTTTTGTATCTTTATCCACCAAATATTTTAATTTATTGCCAATAAAAGTAAGAAAACTAGACTTAACAACAATAAAATTCAAGATCAAAGCGTTTTTATTGAAAAATGCATTCTACAATTTGCAAGAATTTGAAATTAGTGTTAGAACCATAGATATATAAGGATCAGAATGTGACATATTTTCATAACAAAGCATTAACCTTCGCCGTCCCAAAATAAGTTTAAAACATGGAATCCCAAAACCGGGTCAAAATTGACCCAAGTTCAAAATGTTGGAATTATTTCCATTTTATACTTTTGCAGCGTAGGTATTATATATATTTTCGTCTTTAATAATGGAATTAAACCAAACAAACTCAAAACCAATAAATTTATTCTACAAAAAAAGTTACGACACAAACAATAAAACAACAAAAGAAAAATAAAAAAAAAAAAATATTAAATTTCTTACAAAAATAGGCGAATTCTCAAAAGGAGAATTAATTTAAAAACAATCTGTGAAAACTATTGACGTTTTTGTCTTTTCTGGGTCAGCAGTGACCCCGTTTCGGGACAGCGAAGGTTAATAAACAAGTATCAAAAGGCGCAAATTCTTATAGAATTTTAATTTCAACCAACTTCAAATCTGTAACTAATTATGGCATATACTATATAAAATATATATGTATATAACTACCCCCCTCCCCACCTCAGACACAACCACGCCGGATTCTGCACAAATGAGTCATTGTTTTTCTTTCCACCCTTAAGGGAGATGGGAGTTGAGAGGGTGACGGACAATTTGTAAATCACGAAAAAATGTTAGAGGAAAAAAAAGTAAAAAAAGATTGTTTTTCTGCGGACGTGCAATTTTCCCCCTTTCCACCCCCAAAAAAGGGGTCGCAGTTGGGGGTGAAATTTTCAATTTGAGTATCGTTTTTTATGGAGAATACAAAAGTAATAAAAAATAGGTGTTCCCATTTAAGTTTTGAAAACTCACCCCCGCTCCACTCCACAGGAGGGGTGAGGGTGATGTTTACGTATCATGGCTCAATAGGTTTCAACAAATAAAGGAAACGTACTTTTTTCTTTTTGTAATTGGACGTATCGTTCTCGAGATATTAAAGGGTGTATATTTTGACTTTAATGGCGTCCCGACGGCGAACGGGTCATCCGATCAAAAAATTTACCAGCGATTTGGAATCAGTGAAGAATTTCCTATAAGATGACATCACTTCCAGCTTTCTAAACCCTGTAACATCGACCAACGCACACACACACAGACACACAGACACACAGACACACAGACATCCGGACGAATTTAGTAACCAACTTTTTGAAGTTAGTTGATTATTATTACAAACATGTCACATTGTCCCAAAATTCTTTAATCTAAATTAATTTAATTTCATTCATAAATATTAGATAATATAATTTTGGTTAATGTTAAGATTCCTCAAAAATGAATTTATGGTTAGACTGTGTATGAATTGTAATTAACATATAAACAGAAATTGACTGAATTTTCAATAAATATAGACGTCCTGATGAAGGCAACGCCAAAATGCTGCCGAAACGTCGACAATTAGAATAAACCTGGTTTTTGGTTATCCTAACTCCTACAGAAGGCCTTGTTTATAAGGAAATCCAAACCCTAAAGAAGATTAAGTGCAGTATCAACTAATTTTAAATAATAATAATCAGTGGCGTAGCCAGAACTTATTTTCGTGGGGGGACAGAATTTATTTTCGTGGGGGGGATGGTGTTTAATAAATAACCAAAAGTTTGTACGTAGTTAAAAACAGACAAATTTTTTCGTCCTTACAGAAATTTCGGGGGAGGGGGAGATACATCCCGATATCCCTCCCCTTGGCTACGCCCCTGATAATAATAATAACATTTATTGTCCAACAGAAAGAAATTTCCAATTATAGGACAATAAAAAAGAAATACAATTGTACATAGTAGTGTAACTAAGAATATCTAAATAATAATTTTTGTATTATACATAACTATACCGTGTGACAAGTTTCAAAGCGGGACATAGCCGAATAGCATGGGAAATCACATATTTTCAGTTTGCTGCTCACCAATTATATCTACAACAATGGCAATGATGTCTATCAAAAGAGCATTATTTTCTGAGCCTGTTTATAATATTTGGTATATCTACCTATTTACTACTTCCCTACTTTTTAATGAGGAAAATACAATTTTCAAAAGTTAAAAATATGAGTAGCCGTGACATGTCAAATTCGAATAATGTTGAATATTATTTATATATTGGAATTTTTATTCTGTTGGGCAAATATATATATTATTATTATTATTATTATTATTATCAAATCAAACATTTTCACTTATGTAACATGGCATTTTCTTGAAAAATTTAACCATGAATAATGATAGATAATAATAGTTATTATAACAAGGAACGAGTGTTTAAATAGGCAACAGGTCTAAAAATTAATATTAAACATTATTTGAATTTGACATGTCATGGCTGCTCATACTTTTTAACTTTTCAAAATTATTTCTTAATTAAAAAAGCAGTGAATTAGTAAGTATACCAAACAATTTGGTATAAACAGGCTCAGAAAATAATGGTCTTTCGGTAGACATCATTACCGTTCGTGTAGATGAAACGGGTGAGCAACAAACTGCAAATATGTGATTTCCCATGCTATTCGGCTATGTCCCGCTTTGAAACTTGTCACACGGTATTTGTTTTGTTGTTAGCGTTAAATTCCCCTCGTCGAAGGACCAATTGCCTTATGGCGCAATAACCAATAATTTATAATGAGCACTACTGTATAACAATATAACTTTATTGTTTAATAATAACTTTGTGTCACTAGTGCGACGGTTACAATAGTACTTACTACTAACTACAGGCGTAGTCACGTAAGAAGACGAGAGCGGCAATGCGCAAACGACGAATTTACGCTGCTCGTTAAATTGGCGCGTGTCTATAAGTCAGTGTCGTTTCATGTTGTTTTTGTAGATATATTTATTTAAAAAAAGTTATTGTAGGTATTTAAATATATTAAAATTATATTAAAAAATGTCATTCACTATCGCTTGAACTTAAATCGCTAAACTGATATTCACTGTCACTTTTCCACTCTTCCCTTGTTGTTGATTTAAATGCATCTTCGGATAATTTTATTACATCATTTAATTGAAAAGTAACGTTTTTGTGAGCAACTTCATTTTTTATTTTCGCCCAAATTAATTCAATAGGGTTTAGGTCTGGGTGATAAGGAGGAAGTCGTAATACGGTGTGTCCATGCTCATTCATTAATTTGTCGAATGCATACGTTTTGTAACGATCCTTATTGTCTTTTATAATTTTATACAGTTGAGGTTTAAGTAACTCCGGCGAAAAGTGAATATTTGTTGTATGTAACCATTCTATCATTTGTTTTTTTGTAGAATTGGAGGTTGGTGCAGGATTTACTTGAATACAATGATACGGGGCGTTATCTATTACAACAACGGAGTTGCTGGGTAAATTTGGTATAAGACGTTCTTTTACCCACTTTTCGTAGTTCGTACCATTCATATCTGCATGGTAATCTCCAGTTCTTGTTCCAGATTTAAACATCAGTAAACAGTTTGGAATAAAACCCATATCGCCTCCTGGGTGAATCATTATTACACGTTGGCCCTTTGAGATAGGGGAAAATAACCCTTCGGCGCTATCGTTACTCCAACTACGTGATTGAGTATGTCCTCCATTAATATAACTTTCGTCTAAAAACACGATCGGTCTATTTTCATTACGATAATGTTTAATGATTTTAATATAATGTATTCTTTTTTCGCGAATATCGTTTTTTTCCATTAAAATCCTTCTGTTGTTTACCGTTTTTTTCCATCTAAAACCCATTTTTTTAACCATTCGTTGTAGTGACGACCCTGAACCACAATAACCTAAGTCTTCGGATAATTTTTGCCTTAACGACTTAATGGTCACACGACTCTGGTCCGTTTTATGGAAGTTATAAATTACTCTTCTTATTATATTAGTATCATATTCTGTCAAATTAGTAACTGTTTGTTTTTTTCTGCCGCTTCTTCTTGGGAGATTTCAGCATCACAGTACCATTATTGTGTTCCGACGATTCACTGGCCTCCTTTATAATACGTTCTATTGTTCGCACTGATATTTTCGTTGCATCTGAAGTTGTTTTCTTAATGCTCTCCTTGGACTCAGTTCCTCTGTGATTTAAAAAGTATTGAAACACGTTGAAAACTACGTTTCGCGTTTGAGCGCTTAAGATTCTGAACTAGACATTTTCAATAACCGCAATGCAAATTGATCAAGAACTGATTTTTTTAAAGAGACGCAGCCGAGTTAAAGAAATAGTCGAGATCACCAAAGCATTTCGCGCAAAACTTTTTCTACGAAAGTCAACAATGTTAATATTGTAAATAATAATACTATATTACTATGCAAGGGGGAAAAGTAATACAATATTTTTTCTATACTCCTCAAAAATAGTGATTACTATAATAGTTAAAATTGTTAAAAATAATTATTGTCGACGGATAAGTTTAAATACGTCGAAGTAGTAGACAAAAGGAAACACAGGTGGCGTTGTTTAGAAAACAATTTAATTAAAGAGATTTTCAGAAACAACACATAATACTAATACCAGTAAATTTAGTAATTGTACTTTTAATAATTGCAAATTTAATATTATCAATAAGTAATTTCATTCGTTACCCTACCTTTTAATCTTTAAAATAACTAACCTACAGGGTTCCCCATAATAGACTGCCCATTTTATTTTAGTAATAAATTCCCTAGGAGATAACTAAATAAGTTTTTCTCTGTGGGATTATCTTCTGTAGTCTTTGGGATTTAAGTTAATTATTAATCAAGTAGACGCCTGTCACAAATAAGTTTTAGGTTAATAATTTCGTGGAACGTCATTTTTCTACGAGAAGATTGTTAGCTTTCATCAATAATTATTTATTTTTTTTGCTTTGAGACATTATTGCAATATCCATTTGAACTTTCATGGATTACTCAGTCCAACAATGTGTGTTTTGTGTAGAAACTTACATAAGAAGCAATTCGATAGAAGAAGTTAGGCGTGCATTCCGGCGTCAGTTTAATAACAATAGGGGTCACGCGCCAAATCGTAAGACGTGATTTTTAAAAGTTAAAATTAAATTAGCCAAATATTTTATGTTATCATAAATCCCAAAGAGTTAGCTGTAATTTAGTATAATAAAAAGTTTGTTTTGTTAACTGATAAAATTTTAATTCAAATATTAAAATGGGTAGTCTATTATGGGGAACCCTGTATAATTACGGTTTTTCATCGGAGTTCCATACGATTGTTTACGATTGAATTATCACACACTTAAGGCAATCCTAAAAGCGTTGCACGTGACATATGACGTAAAAACAGTACCAATGTAATACTAATTTTTCGGATTGTCATTAAAGGTAATATTCTAGGGTAAAATAATTCTACAAGTTGGCAGCATCATAAATAAAATTACAATGTTGCAACCAAGGACATCTGTCATTTATTGTCTTCCATTTCGTATTTTATTCTATTTCGTTTTAATCCATATGACAACACTGTTGACATGTATATAAAACTCGTGACGTGCAACGCTTTTTGGTTTGCCCCAACTTTACAAAACTAAGGTAAGGTACACATTACTTAGAACTATTTACACATAACTGTATCTGGATTCTGGATTATAATTTAACATCATTTGTTGTCGTGCGAGACAGGCCTTCAGAGGACCATCTAGTAGGGCGGCACATTTTTGCACAGGGCTATCAGGGAAGAACCTGCGGTTACTTGTGTGCATTAAAATATTGTATAAAGTATATACGTCAAACTATGACTAGTGATAATCATTTTTTTATGCTTTATCCTCAGCTATTGCTGAAAGTTACGTCGGCACGAAATTGCTACTTAACCCATTAACGGCGAAATTTTTTTTTGTCAAGTGCAAATGCATATGGGGATTGTATGTGTTCAATGTTTATTATTCAGGCAAAAAAAATTCAAATTTCATAGTAGGTAATATAATTTTTATTTACAAAAAACCAGCGTTACCATATGGTAACGATAGCCATATGAAGAGTCAAAGATATGAGATTCTCAAAAATCAATCTTTTATTTGGTATGGAATATGAGATTACATTCTATGCATAACCCAACGCCACATTTTATACACATGCTTCGGACACTTGATGAACAACCCTCCCCGCACATCTGCGTCTCTTTTTACCTTCAGTATGGACCAGAAAGTGGTTTTTTTCATCATAGCGTACATCGTCAGACACTCTGTTGACACTAACGCTGCTCCTACATGTGGATGGCCTCCCAGCACCGCATAGTGGTTTTCCGAACATGGCCAGATAACTTTGGACGATTTCTTATATGCCTAAATTTATCCCTCCTCATTGAATTTATGACCATGATATTTCCTAAATCATTTTTCGAATCCCAGTAGAAATCTCTGCCTGGCAGTGTATTGTAACCACGGAGAATCAGAATGGCTATAGCACATCGCATTTCATCAGGAGTAATTTTTGGGTCCGGCTGATTGCAAAATAATGCATATAATTTCGATTCTTCAACGAGGAATGAAATGATGTCGTCATCAATGAACTTTTCGAACACTCACGAGGGGTTAGGTTTTTGAATTCACCATAGTTACTAATCGGGAATACGTTTGCTCTAGGCATCACATCTCCGTCAACCCACGTAATGTCTTCTTTCCCTGGTCGACCTGCAGCTGCATTTTCACCATCCTCACCACCAACGAAACGAACTTCAGCCAGTGCTGTAAGCTGCCTTCTGCTCAGGTTGTCTAGTAAACCATCTTCATCTTCATCCCCAGAGTCTTCGTCCGTCAAAACATTTTCCGCAGCAGGTGGCTCTATGAAGATTTCATCTGGGTCAAAATCAGTGCTTATTCTAGTGTATGTTCTCGCCTGTACAGGAAATCGCCATTTTTGATATCACATTACGCTAGCGTTACCGTACGGTAACAGTAAAAAATAAGGGCGATTTACCGGGAAACTATAAGAGGAACAACTAATTTGAAAACAAATACATGAAGATTAGAGTATATTCTACGGAATATACATAGAAGTAGCCCACGGAGAAAATTACTCATACCAAAAATAATATTATGCTTACACAAATCTTATGTCCACGATTTTCTAGAAGTAGAAATTTGTCCTAAAACAACACACTGGTAACAGATTTCTATGGTTTCTGATTACTTTGCAACAATATCACTTCACACTATGGACCACGTGCCTGCAATAAACTGCAAGAAGGCAGTTCTTATTCGGAGTAAACAAAGTGTAGGAAGTGAAAATACGTGCGCCTGTCGGTGTTACCATTTGGGTACGCTAGCCGTTAAAGGGTTATTAAGGAGCTTCGAATCACTTCGAATCGAATGCTCCAATGTCAAGTTGTTTTTCTATCATTCTATTCCATTCCACTTGACCACTTCTGTAATTAATAACCGACATGTAATCCAAAGTAACAGATGATAAGGCAGCCTCTTTTCAACATCTAAAATAACTAACCTAAAATTAACAAGAAGTACCTAAGTTTATTTATTACTGTACCTATCTACGATTGCACCAAATTCTTTATAATTTCGATAACGAATGTCGTTGATGTATCGTTTATCATAATGGTTTATTTGCAACTAATAACGGTTTGATATTTCATACAATAAAGTTACTAATTAGTAAAATAGTGGTTTGTGATTGGCTTAGCAGTTGCGCGACGTCATTTTCATTTTTTCCCTAAGGATTACTTTACTCCCGCATATGCAAGTGAATATCGTACAAGTTGTAACAGAAAAATAAATGATTTCTTGGATTTTTGCATGATTGAGGACCATAAAGGTTAAAATACACAAATTTCATATAGTTTACAGTCACCTCGCATATTGATATCAATGCGCGAACCTTGTCATTTTTTGACGTTTGTAGAAAAAATTATAGTTATTAATGTATCAAGTACGCAAAATAATGTTTTAGTGGATGAGTCGAGTTTGTCGGACGAGGCGAAGCCGAGTCCGAAAACTTAGACGAATCCACTAAAACGTTTTGCGTACGTGATGCATACAACATTTTTTTGCATGAATTCTCTAAATTATCAAATTAATTTCATAAAAATTTAATTTGGTACGTACAGAACAGTTGTAAACGTCATATTTAGCTTTGACATAGTTGTTATAGCAACAACAAGTAAATTCGTAAAAAGTCAAAATAAAGATATCGTAAATACGTCAAAACGAATGAAAATTCAGCATTAAGGTTGTCATAGCGACTTTAGCGTACTTGTCCTTTAAAGATGTATTTTGCGGATTGTTTTCAGTCCGCAAAATGGTTACTTTGGAGACAGAATACAAAAAATGTTATTTATTGAATTATAATTACAAGATAATTACATATTTTAGTGATATATAATCAAATTCGATTAAGTTATTGAAAAAATGCACTTTGTGGGAATGCATTAGAATGCAGAATAATAATAAGTAAATGAAGATATGATACACTACTGACTTGTATTTTTACAGTGGTCGGCTTTCGGAATCATGAATCGGGTTGCGCCGGTTTTCGCCTTCTTATGTGACTACGACTGTAACTAACTTTCGGTGGGGTTGGGGTAATATTCTTCATCCCTCGCTTAGGTAAAGTCGCGCATGCGCAATTTCCAACATCCACCCCGCCTTGAAATATTAATTTCGAAACAAATCTTATTCTAATTACATAACTAAACATAACACACAATAATATACACAAATAAACGAGTACAATACTAACAGGAAATGCCTACGAATCTACCAAACATATGTACATTAACATTATCAAGAAAAACTACATAATTTCATGAATTGCCCGCTATGTTACAGGCCTTACATTAACTTATTAACCTAGTTCACATTAGTGTTTTGATCACTTAGACATCCACGGTTTAACTAACTCTCTTTAACTCTCAATTTAACTACTGCACGCCGTACTACACCTTTCGCTGTTTTTATCGTAGCGATTTGCGTAACACCATCACTGCGTGGATGCAATTCAATAATTCTACCTAGCGGCCACAGCATGGGGGGCGTAGACTGTCCTTCAGGAGTACCACGTTACCAATCTTGATTTGGTTGTTACCGTTGTTTGATCGTTTCCATTTTCCACGTTCCTGTAACGTGTTTATGTACTCCTTCTTCCACCGATACCAGAAGTGTTGGTACATTTGTGTTATTACTTTGAAATGATTTAACGCATTGGTCGGAATATCTGTTTCGTCGTCCTGAGGTAGTTGCATCATTGGTTGCCCAATTAAGAAATGTCCAGGGGTCAAAGCAATTAGGTCATGAGGATCGTTTGAGGACGGATATAAGGGTCTGGAGTTAAGGGCAGCTTCAATTTGTGCAAATATTGTTATCAATTGTTCAAATGTGAGTGCTTGACTGGCTATAATCTTTTTCATGACTGATTTAGCGCATTTGATAGCCGCCTCAAACAGGGTGTTAAAAAAAAGTGTTCGGAAATTTTAAGGCCGTATAGTATAGACCAAAATAAGTGAAAAAAGTCTAATAAACATGTGTCCGAAAACTAACTGTTTCAAAGATATGAGCTATTTCCAGAAATGTACTATCTAAGAAAATAAGAAAATAGTATGTGGTATCAAATTTATGTTTTTTATTTAAGCCGTTTTACAATAGGTGTTCTACAATCTACATGTCCCCCTTCCATCTCAACACATGATTCACATCTTCTTGTAAACGAGTTTCGCACCTTTTCAAAAATTCCCGGTTGTACTCGAATTATCTCACAGGCAGAAGGGAAAGTTCACTATGACACTATTGACGTTTTCGCTGCTCAATGTACTTTGTTTACTTTGTTTAAGTATTGGCGATTTGTTTTGACTGTTAATCACAGCAAACCTGATTCCATGTGTAGTAACTTGGTTTGTTTGGTTCTGTTCTGTTTTAGCTCATATCTTTGAAACGGTTAGTTTGCGGACCCATGTTTATTAGACTTTTTTCACTTATTTTGGCCTATACTATACGGCCTTAAAATTTCCGAACACTTTTTTTTAACACCCTGTATAATCCACCAAAATGTGGGGATCTCGCGGGAATAAATTTCCACTCTATTGTATTTTTTTGGAAAAAATCATCAAATTCCGTGTCTGATAATACCTTCATTATATTTCGTAATTCTTTATTTGCACCTACAAAATTCGTGCCATTATCGGAATACATTGTTTTACAAATCCCCCTTCTGGCAATGAATCTCTTAATTAATAAACGCATTTAAAAAACCGTTTGTGGACAAGTCGCCTACCAACTCTAAATGCACCGCCTTACTTGCAAAACATACGAAAACACATAAATACGCCTTAATAATTTTACGGTTCCGTAATTTCCCGTCCCTAATTAGGAACGGGCCAGTATAATCAACCCCTGTATTTGTGAACGGGCGGCATGGTTGCATTCTCTCGGCAGGCAAATTTCCCATTATTGACGCCACCTTATTTTGAGTATATTTGGCGCAAGTGAAGCATTTTTTAATAATTCGTTTCACCGTACTACGACCGTGAAGCGGCCAATATTTTGAACGTACATTCGTTAACGTACCCTGCGCCCCTATGTGTAAATTCCTTCTATGCTCTTCAACTATAATTAATTCTGTTAAAATACCCTTTGAAGGCAATATGATAGGATTTTTGTAATCAACGTTATTTAGTAACATTTTATTTAATCTCCCCCCTACTCTTAATACTCCATTTGAATCTATAAAGGGATTTAAGGACAAAATGCTAGGTACTGTTTTTTGCCAAGCCGCGGGAATTCCGCAACATTTCAATTTCATTTGCAAAATATTTTCTTTGTGTTATTGTGATAAGTTTATGCAATGAATTCCTCAATTCGAATAAAGTTAATCTGCTGGTCATTGCTTCTTTGGTTCTATCTTTATTATGTATAAATCGCAACACGTACGCTAATACCCTTTGTAACTTATCAATGCTAGAATATTTGGTGAGCAATGACCATTCGTTACCATCATCTTTTACCGTCAGTAAACAATCCCGACGCGTTTCCGGTAAATTTGATAATTTTTCTAATGTTGAAATCGAATTACCTTTCTCCGCATTCAGTCAATCAGAACCCTGCCACCATTTTTTATTGTTTAATAACCCTTCGGGACCTACCCTTCTCGAAATCAAATCTGCCGGGTTATTCTGTGTTTTTACATGGTGCCATTGCACGGCACTACTTGCTTTTTGAATTCCGCTAAATTCTGGAATATTCATTGTAGGTCATTTTATAATTTGATTTGACTCGGTAAATGATTGAACCGTGCCCCTCTGAAACCCAGTGCCAGATTGGGCTTCATATTTAACAATTAATTCACTGGCCTTACTAGTATTTTCGAAATATTTAGTTTCAAATTCATCCCTAACATCTGAAGTATCTTGTATTTCCAGATACTCAATTTGACTTTGAATTGAATCAAACTCGGACCACAATGGTTCGACCTTACCTAATCTATTTTTTAAATCAATTACGTTTGGCTTTTCATCAAATGCGCTAATATAGGTTTGAAATCTAGTTAATTGAGCTTTAATTTGCTTACGCTTATTTAATAATAATTTTGTCTCAGCAGAATCGCCAGAGTCAGTCATTTTGATACAATTAATAACAATACTTGCATAATCGAGATAAACAATAGGAAATTAGGAGAATGGATTGGAGTTACTTGTTTAATTTAATTAATAATTGGACTGCTTCGAAGTCGTTTGTGCACCACCTCATATCAGAATCGATTTTTGGAAGTCTTCAATTTCAATTTCTTTCCTTCGTCACTAATTCATCCGGTTCGAAGACCAAATGTTTTGTTGTTAGCGTTAAATTCCCCTCGTCGAAGGACCAATTGCCTTATGGCGCAATAACCAATAATAATTTATAATGAGCACTACTGCATAACAATACAACTTTATTGTTTAATAATAACTTTGTGTCACTAGCTAGTGCGACGGTTACAATAGTACTCACTACTAACTAACTAACTTTTGGTGGAGTTGGGGTAATATTCTTCATCCCTCGCTTAGGTAAAGTCGCGTATGCGCAATTTCCAACAATATTAAAGAATAAACTAAAGTAAAATAAATAAAAATAGAAGTTGAGCAAAAAGGAGATTATTGGTGACCTAGAACGAATTCCGAAATTTGAACAATTGAACAATTATTATTAATGTTTAAAGTTGAAGGCACGTTGAAAGCTAAACTTGGAACAGGACACAGGCAGCAGAAATCAAGTTCAGATACCAGGTTCTTGTCGTTCGATTATTTATTTTTTTATTATATATTTTTATTTTATAAAGTTTAAAGTTGACGTTTCGCCCATATTATGGGCTTATTCATAACAATTGGTTTATAAACTGTAAAGAATGATTGGTATTAATTTAGTATAAGCAGTAATATAACAGTGAATTGCGAAAATGTTAATTATGTGACAGAAGGATGAAGTACAAGATGGACGTCAAAAATTATCTACAAGAACAACTTACCAGAAATTGGTTTTCTAAATTTAATGTAACGTTGAAGATTAAAAATTGAGGAAGGAGGGAATTAGCACCTCCGATCTTGGCGCAGACATGATGGAGAAAATTAGTTTTCAAGCCTTATTTATTTAAAAATATATGTTACAGTAAAACAACAGCTGTGTATGGAAAGTCAAGGCGAATGAAAGACGGTTGGGTTGAGAAGGGCATGCGCGAATTTGCATTTGATAAGTAGGAAAAGAAAATATAGATCGGTGCAAGGAAAGAAGTATAGAGGTACACATTGCATTTTAAATTTTGTTAAAAAACAATTTAATCGAGTTATATTTGGGAAATTAGGCTGAAGTAGATATTACTTAAATTCTGGATGTCGGTTCGGTAATTTACGCTGTTTTTATTGCGTTTAATTTCAAACATTTCCAAAAATAACCTTTTATAAAAATTATTTTCAGTTTGTAAAATGATGGGGTTTTCGAAGTCAAAGGAGTGGAAGTTTTCAAGACTGTGTTGTGAAAGAGCTGTTTTTGGATTATGTGGGGATGTCAACAATTTTTTTATTGAATACTTATGTTGAAGGATTCGGTTTTTTAGAAACTGTTTTGTTTGGCCAATGTAAACTGCGTTACAGGACTTACAATTGAGCTGGTAAATTAAGTTGTGGTTAAGTGTGAGGGGGGTCGTGTCTTTGAGTGTAGAGTAGCAAAATTTTTTATTGAGTTGGTGTTTTTGAACACGGGAATGAGGTTGTATGGCGTAAGGTAATGTTTGAGTTTTTCGGAAAGTAGTGCGACATATGGTAAAGTAACATATGTTTTAGTAAGTGAGGTAATATTGTGGTTAAATTCAGGGCCTAAACCGTTAGGTTGTAAGATATAGGTGTCATCGACATCGTTTGAGGAGGTTGTTTTGAGAAATTTGATGTGTTTTAAGCGGGTAGAAATAGTTTTTTCGATGAAGGTGGTGGGGTAATTATTATTTATCATTATTTGTTTAATTATGTTTAAGTTGGAAACGTGAAAAGTTTTTGAAGAAAGTGTAATTGCACGGTCGACTAAGCCGTAAATTACTTGTTTTTTGTGTGCTAAGGGTGTAGAGGAGTAGAAGTTAATGTAACGGTCCGATTTGATGGTCTTTCGGTACCAATTTGTGATGATTTTGCCATTAGGTAGGTGTGACAGGGTGATGTCAAGGAAGTTAATTTTGTGGTTACTTTCCAATTCTAAAGTAAATTGAAGTAGGGGGTGTACGTTATTGAATAAGTTTAAAATGTGATTAATTTGGTCGTTAGGTGCGATGACAAGAATGTCGTCGACGTAACGGTGGTAAAGGGTTATGTTGGGTAATTTGTTTAAAATGTTTATTTCGATGTCTCCTATGACCAGGTCAGCTATCGTGGAGGAGAGGGGTTGGCCCATGGCAAGACCTTGCTTTTGAAAATAATGTTGTTGTTGGAAGGTGAAATACGTGGAATTTAATACAAAATTTATGGCAGAGTTAAATTCGGATTTTGAAAGGTTGGTGTGTTTTTTAATGATCTTCCAGTTGTTGTTAATGGAAATGTTGACTAAGTCTAAGGGTATATTGGTGTACATAGACACAATGTCGAGGGAGAACATGCTTTGGTTTTTGGGTATAATTATTTCATGAACTTTTTTAACTAGATTGAAGGAGTTTTTAATGTTGTATTTGTTTAGGTGTGTTGCATGTGTTATGATATTTGAAAGGAATTTGGACAATTTGTATACTGGGCTAGTGTAGGTGGCAACGATAGGCCGGAGGGGGTAGTTTACTTTATGAAGTTTCGGCAGACCGTATTATTATTAATATCGCATGCATTAGAGATAGAGTTGTAATTTCGATTGATTATTGATATAGGTGATTGTTGGCTGTTTGAGTTTTAGCCGTAGACGGATATAACGGGAAAAAATTTCGAGATTGGTATTTGGGTACATTGAAGTTGAGTTCCGATAATAGCATAGGGCAGCCTATTTTATTATGGATAAGTTTGTGGAGGAAGATGAGACTGTGAGAGTGCGATGTCGATCAAGCGAATTGAAATTGAATTTTTGATATTTGTACTGGGAATACCAGATAAGTGAGCAGTATTCCAATTTCGTACGAACTAGTGAGAAAAAAAGAGTTTTAAGGACAGTTAGTGCGAGAACGGAGGGCGGAGTCATTTCGAAAGTATCGAATAGACCTGGTGCTCAGCTATCTACAGGTGAGAGGAATTAAGCAAATTGGTGCTGATGCTGAATCAATGGGTAATCATTTGGTACTCTCGCAGGGGTCCACGTTGGGCTCACTATTATGGATACGATTCTAAGAGTGACAACCTCTAAAAGGGTAACAAAAATTGCGTTTGCATACAACATGGTGGTAGCAGGTACGACAAAGAAATATGGAGCGATGAATACTGATCGGAGTGCAGACTGATTTCAAATGCGAATGGGATAGTTTCTGTCAAGAGAAGGGTGTTGGGGACTGTAGTTCATTCCATAGCGTTGTATGGGCACCGGACGAGGTAGCATACGGCCAAGCGGAAATATGGCGGGTGATTAGAGGCGACATTCTTAACGAATAGGGTGAGAGATGGAGAGTCAGGGAGAAGGGCATGTGGCAAATACAACCATACAACCCTTAAGAAAATCGACAATCACTTGGAACATTTCAAAAACAGATCATTAAAAAATATTTTCTTTTCTCTTTTGAGAGACATATTGCAGCCATCAACCATTGAATTACAAATAACAGCGAATAGTTTAAACAATTACTCACATCGAATTTGTAAAATAAGCGTTTCTAGACGAATGGAAAATAAAATACAATGGGAACAGATTTCATAGCGCAAATATGTACACAGGCAGTATAAATCAATGAATACTGGACATTTCGATTTCACGTACAGTCCCTATAGTAATATTTTTACTATTTATACTGGATGCGCCCTCAAACTAAAAAAGCAATCTTATTACACGGGTAATTGGCCACTCATTCTACTGCATTTTAATGGTATGCAATTTATCAAAATTTCTGATTTTGTTTTCATTTGAATGTTCCATATTTCTAGAATGCTTTCTAGTGACATATGAAATTTGTTAGCGTAATAAGTTTTAATGTATATTAGCTGAAGGACGATTAAGTGTTCTAATTCACGTACCTGTGGGATCACGAGTAATTATTACACAAAATTCGTTCTACTTCACACTAAAGTGGTTCCAACCTAATTTATTCAATGAGGATTAACGTTTAAATGTATTCATACTCGACAAACATGAACCAGCGAAATAATGAAATTTGTTGTTTTAATTTAAACGTCGCGTTGTACAAATTCTCTAACATCTTTATACACGCACTCCCTCCATCCATTCTGTGTACCTACGTATATTTAAATTTACCTAACTTTTCCCTACATTATCCGACATCGTGTAAATCAATTGCATTACGCTTCATAATGAAAAGCGAATCGTTTATAATGAATAAGTAACTCGAAATATTTAAAGCAGTGCCGAAACATTTTTTTTAATAACTTTGTAGAATTCCATAAGTAATATCGAAAGGCGTTGGGTTGAATTTATAGTGGAATTACTTGTTTCCACCATTACTATTGTATTATTTTTTAGTCTTCTTCTATCTGTTGCTTATTCCCGTTTCGTTTGGTATTCTGTCAGCTCAAAATACTGTACGGAATATTCGCTGCAGCATTCCTGCTCTGCAAAAGCAAAACGATGTAATAGAAATTAAATGACCAGTAAACTGGCACAAAACTTTCCCGTGTTTACTATAATGACGTATTAAATAAAATAGTTTTTTTGCGTAGGTAATAACTTAAATAGTTTTTGCATAATAACTCAAAAAAATGAATATGGTATAGTATGTAATGTAACACAGAGTGGCGAAACGTCGTCTTATGTATAATAAATGATTGATTTATATGGCATATAATTTAAACCCTTTAATCCACAAACAATATAGTATGTAGTTTTGTTATAATCAGAAAACAATTTCTGATTTTCTCCTGAAATAATAATAATAATAAGTCGTTTATTCTTGTTGACACAGACATGTATTAAGAAACGTCTATTAAAAAGTACAATATTAATAACATAAATTAAAATCTATCCAGCACCATTAACCAAGAAGAAGTGGTCTAGTTGGTAGGGGCAAAGTTTAATTAAAAAGTCTTTAATTCATATTTAAATTTTGTTACAGAGCTTATATTTTTTATCCACACGGGCAGACTATTAAAATTTTTTAACCCCAATACGTTAGGATTATTTTTAGTAATATTTACCTAATCGAAACGCGGGGAGTCTAAAGTTTGTATTTATGCGACTATCGTGTGAATATACAGGGTGTTTCAGACCACCCGTACCGGCCAAATATCTCGCGAAATACAAAACGCATTGAAAAAAGAAAAAATACGTCTAAAAAATTTTTTAAGACTCTATTGTTTGATAGTAATAGGATGTCCCCACTCCCACCCCCGGGGGGCGGAGAGGGGGTAACTTCGTAATATTAAATAGCACCCCCCAGTTTATTATGCAGATTTGAATTCTGCGTTAACAAATAGGAACATTTTGTTTGAAACATTTTTTGAAGTTCGTGACAGATGGCGCTATGATCGCCGAAAGAAGTTTTTCCGATTACCTATGCTAATTTGATGTCAGTTTTGTTAAGTGACAATAAAAAATGGTAATGCTTTGCAAAAGTGAAGAGGGGGAGCTTTATTAACCCCCCCCTCCCCCAATTCACCCCGAATTTTAGATTTAAACGTATCTCGAATGTCAATGTGTTCTTTACTCGTGAAATCAAAGTATTTCAAATTTTTTTTTCTATTTTCCATCAAAGACAAAAAAAATTTACAAAATTTAACTTCTTCAATCGTGGTATTGAACAGTTGTTTAAATCTAAAATGGTTGCGTTTTCCCATCCTAGGTTATGGGCTGTAGGGGTGAAGTGGCGGTGTGGGGAAGGGGGAGGGGTTAATAAAGCTAAACGCTTCTTGAGCTAGACTCTAAAAAGTAAAAACTTGCAGAATTGGCCATTTTGAATTTAACAACAAACGAAAAACGGCGTTTTAATTGTCACCATATCTACTAACTTTTTACCAAGGGAAATTAGTTTGGGTTCAAATTTAAATGTTTGCTCCCAAAATAACGCCCCTAGTTTGGGCTCCTTTGAGCCGATTTCGATGAGAAGCTAGTTTTATCAAGCTTTAGTTTTAAATTTCATCAAAATCGGCCTAATGGTGGGCTCCACAGCCATCACGTACGCACCCGCTCACCCACAGACAAACATTATTCAAAGATGGTGGTTTTGGGCTTAGTACGTCGAGAATCATCAAAATCTCGAGTTCGATTCTTTTTTCGATTAAATTATTTTCCGTGTGTATATGCATAGGAAAGTAAAAATATTATAAAGTCAAAATCGCGTAAAACAAGTCATAATCAGCATTCATCTCCATTCAACCCATGACCATTTATTTGTCGCCTTTTGTGAAACGTAGTGACTGTATCCTGCTTCTACACAGGGATGATCAATGTAACGGAAGTTACAAAGGTTCAGATTCTTCGAAAGGTTCAGTGATCCGTCGTACAAAACTTCTCTTGTAGGCAGTAAGTGCTATTGGACTGGACTGGACCGCCTTATAAACCGCCATTTTGGTCACAACGTCCACTTTTAAATTTGGTCATAACGTCAACTTTGGTCATAACGCCCACCGCATACTAATGCTGAATGTTCAAAATACTTAATCCATGCGTTTACAAACGAAATGCTTCGGCGTTCTCAGAAAAGATAAAGCATGGTGTTCTTTTAACCGTATCTCCGCACGTTGCTTCGTTTCGGAGATATTGAAATTTTGGTGGAAGCCACAATCATATCTTTTTCTTGAAAATTATTACCCAATTCTTGTTATTAAGGTCACCCTTAAAAAGTGGGACACATTGTATGGTCAAAAGTATTTTTAAATTATGAACAATTTGATTAGGTGAAACTTTTATTCGAATCATTTTTTAGATTTTTTGAGATAAGAGAGCTATAGAGCAATTCTTCGTAGGCGCTGCACTCTGTATGAGTATCTACGCCAAATCTAGAACCTATGCAATTGTTCAGTGGACGATTTGACTTGAGTGAATTGGTGGACGTTGTGACCAAGTAGATCTTATGATCAATACTAGAAGTGGGTGTGACCAGAAAAAGAAAAGTAAACGTTACGACCGACGTCGGTAGGTGATATGACCAGAAGGCGTCGATGGAGGTTGTGACCAGAATGGAGGTTATGACCAAATTTAAAAGTTGTTGTGACCAGATAGTATGCGGTGGGGGTTATGACCAAATTTAAAAGTATATAGAGGTTGTGAGTTGTGACCAAGAGGGCGGTTTAAAAGGCGGTGGGTGTTGTGACCAGTGGACATTGTGTCCTAGCTAGCGCAGTATAAAAAGGGTTAATTATGTAAAGGCTAACAACTTTATCGGTCCACCAGGGTTAAAACATTGATCATAATTATTTCATCAATTATTTTGGCAAAATTATTTTTCTAGTTGCAAAATGATTGAAGAAGTTATTAATTTTTAAATTTTTCTTTTAATAGTAATTAAAGAGTAAAATTAATTATTCTTAATATGAACTAAAAATAACGCCCGTTACAATAAATACAATAGTACATAACAATGTCCATAGAATTTTCATTGGGAGTTACCAAGCGTGTAAAAGTTTGGCACCCCCTTCCGGATTGTTATCAATGACCCATTGAACAATGGGGGGGGGGGGGGAAATTATACCGGCCGCCATCTTGAAAATTCCCGCGAACCTATTTTTGACCATATCTTAGCAACCGTATGTCCAAATCGAACGTACGTGGACTCTAAATGCACAGTTTTGTTTTCCTAAGATAAATTGTTATATAACCGAAGTTGATAATTCCAGCGGATTTAACGTTTTTGGGCTTAAAATCTGAAATTATGGAATATGTAAAAAAACGCTAAAAACCATATCACTTTTTATTTTATTATTATCTGTCTTTTAGATCTCGCTTTTATGAATAAAATCCAACAACAATCAACGAAATCCGAGCACTGGTTACGAAAATATACAAGATTTAAGAATACCGTATCTTGCTGAGCACACAATAATGGTAGTTTACAGGTCCAATTGAAGATTTCATAAGAGTTAGTTATTTTTGTTGAGCGCTCTGTTTATTAGTTTAACTCCTCGCATATTAAGCCTACATGATTTTGAATTATTTTATTCAAATTTATACGGTTTTTTAGTATTAGATTTTGTGATTTGTTGACATATTTTCTTTTATAAATTTATTGGCGCCTTATTTTAAATTTGGAAGAAAGTTAGACGCTATCTTGCAATTTAGAAATAAGTATCGGTCATTAGTGTCCAGTTCCCACAAAACCTGTGATATCCTGAATTTTTCTCGAAAACTGGAATCTGACAGGTAAGTTCATGTATGGAAATAAATCAGGTATAAGTAATTATGAGTGAACTAGGGAACATCCTGTACAAAATACGGTTTTTCCAGTTTTTTTTTAGATACCTACTTAAATTTTGATTTTTAGCATTTACTTCGGCTCGCGTCATGGATTACAACCTGTGCATAATTTGCCAGAAAGGCAATCATCCTGAAGATATTCGTTGCTCCGCCTTCAATAGCGGCCATTCTAGACGTAATACATACTACGAAACATTCCTTAATGATTGGGCCCTTTTTCGCAACAATGGTATATCTGTCAATATAGCTATACCGTTATCAAGTGCCATCGTCGACAATTTATGTGCCAGGAAGACCAAGTGGCATCGAAACTGCCGACGGAACCTTCGTCAGGGCGCGTTTGAACATATTAAGAAGTCAACTGAGAAGAATGCAACCCAATCTCCTGACAATAGAACTCCTAGTACGAGTACTATAAAAAGGGATCCAAGCAAAAAGTTCACTAATACGTGTTTGTTCTGGAACAATCCGGAAGAAACACGAAATCTTCTCCATTCATTCCAAAAGTTGGAGCTAACCGATGAGATTCGGAAAAAAGCCCGAATCCTTAAAGATACCAATGTGCTTACTCAAATTTCGGTAGGAGATGTGGTGTTAAATGAACTAAAGTACCATACGAACTGTTATATAAATTTCAATCGCCGTGTAGAAACATCTGCACAGGTAACTGAAGGGTTACCTCTTCAGGAAGTAAGATTTTCGAGGAAATTCTGGGGATGGTGGAAGAGGATCTAGCCGCTGGGAGAAGATATTTTACTTTAAAAACACTTTAGGAAGAACTGAGTAGTAGGGCGGAAAAGTCCGGTACACCTGTGATGAATAGAACCAGACTGAAAACCACAATACTTATGAAATTTTCAATTTGACCTGTAACTACCAATATTATTGTCTGCTTAAATCTTGTATGTTTTCGTAACCAGTGCTCGGATTTCGTTGATTGTTTTTGCATTTTATTCATAAAAGCGAAATCTAAAAGATTGATAATAATAAAATAAAAAGTGATATGTTTTTTAGCGTTTTTTTACATATTCCATAATTTAAGATTTTAAGCCCAAAAACGTTAAATCCGCTGGAATTATCAACTTCGATTATATAACAATTTATCTTAGGAATACAAAACTGTGCATTTAGAGTCTACGTACGTTCGATTTGGACATACGGTTGCTAAAATATGGTCAAAAATAGGTTCGCGGGAATTTTCAAGATGGCGGACAAGATGGCGGCCGGTATAATTCACCCCCTCCTCTAAAATTGTTCAATTGGTCATTGATAACAATCGTAGAGGGGGGGGGCCAAACTTTTACACGCTTGGTAACTCCCAACATTACATTGTTACGTACTACAATAAAAGTAAATAATAAATTAATTTTTTTTTGCTACATCGATAATCCCAGTTTCAGAAGACGAGCTTGTTCGTTCCTTTAATGGCATGCGTTGAAAAAACTCTCTTTCCACATTAGTATTAGGATCAACAGCAATCTAGCTTTTTAACTTCAAGTAACAGTAAAATTGTTTGCTTCAGAGTTCAGACTTGATTGCTGAATTATGAAACAGCTTTCTGGTCGTTGTAGTAACAGTCATTGAATATTTTTAAAGTATTCTGTAAATGAGAACTCCTGATGACTCAACGAAAAGATGATCGACGAAAGAGAATTTTCATAACACGATATGATCTTCTATCTAGTTTTATCATTCTTCTCACTCAGCTAATGGACAAAGTCGGTAATTGTACCTCACGGTATCTTATCTTATACCGTGTTGTACCTACGTATCGGCAAATTACGATTTAGTTTGATTGTGCAATTTACTAAAAATCAGATTTATGGATGTACCTAAATCGAAAATATGCCCAAAACCTTATGGGAATTTAATACAACCTCGTGGTTCTTATAAATAAAGTTAAAATAATAGTTATTAGGTGAATTTAGAAGTGTAAATTTCAATTTTGAGTAGGCCGAATATTGTATAAATTACCGATTTGCTAGAACCGCCACAATCTTTTGATTAAATTTCCTTATTTCACCTCATGTAAATGAAATGGAAACCTAAATCACATGCACCGCACTTCTTTAATATTCGTATGCAACTACGTCTTTCCTATACCGCAATTTGGAGTAACGAGTAAAGGCTTTACTGTGAATTTCAAATTCAATTTCAAGGAATATCTGAAACCAATGTGTGAAGGTCCAAATCCCAGCTTTAGGTTTTTTCCGTGTGGGAATATTTAAACGACTGCGTGTCTACGCAAATAAGTCACGAACATTTGTGTAGTTATTTGCTGTAAAAAAAAATGGCAAAAGTGACGTGAACAAGCAGCGAGAATTTTATAGTACAAATAGAGCATTTACAAAAAAAATAATAAGAGATTAATTGCTGTCTTCTTTCTCCACATTATAAATTGGAAGAAAAATAACGACGTATAATAATAAAAATTGGCCGAGAGTATAATTTTCTATAAATTTATGAATGCATTAAATGCATTTGGCAACGAACCAAATCCGAAAACGAATTTAGTTTTATCTTATGTTTTATTAGGCGGAATGCTCATTTCCTTTCAGTACAACGTAAAATCTTTCGTTTTGCTGAAGTGTTTGTTACGAGAAATATACTATAGATAGGAAATATAATATGAGGAAATTCGCAAAATAAATATATGCGTTTGTGTAAAATAAATTTAAATTTCATGAGATGAGTCAGGAAGTTCGAATTTCTCTTTGAAATTAGAGAACTGGAAATATCATCTGAATATAAGAAGTGATTTTTGAATAAAGCATTCGTATGTCACGACTGATTGTAAAAAGAAGCATTATAGAAAATTGTATTTCTACGTAGTATTTCGAGAATGATTTTTATGAATAAATAAAATATTTTCAACTCTATTACGTATAATAGTTCATCAGTCATCACTAAACGAGCAGCTTAAAAGTTTTAAATAATAAAAAAAAGGATTTTATATCAGATAACTTTTATTTTTTTATTTATCCGAGAGAACTAATTCGTCTGAAGTGTGTTCACAAAAAAGGAGGAGGAGGAGGGATGTTAACACTTATTCCAAAAATAAAATAATTAGTGTAGAAGTCATATTTTAATAATTGTCCGTTGTTAATGAATTTTAACAATTTTACACCAGAAATGGAAAAAGACGCCCAACAATTATTTATTGGAATTACCCACCAGTTCTCCTGCCTGTTCATCTAAAGGGCGTGTTGCAAAAACTTCTGATTTGTTCAGAACCCAGTTTTGATAGACAGATCTTGTTCAACTTTTTCGAGTGCCGTTGTACCTGCACTTTCTTTAAAACAACGGATTTTGCGAGTTTATAAACAATTAGTGCTGTCGTATTGCAACCATCGACCATCTATAAAACAAAATGTGTTGTTTCTCCTCTTTTCGCCTTTCGAAAACGATTCAATATCATATAGACAAACGCTAAGATTGCATCTATGGAACAATAAACTTAATTTGAACGAGTAATGTAATAAAAAATGCTCGTTTGTTGCGAACCAAATCATTTAGTGAAGACGATAGAGATTTTGTACCAGTATCTGAATTGGACGCAAAGGGAGTTTTTAATGGATTTTACGATGAACATTTCAAACTTTCATTACATTTTCCTGGAATATCTGCCAAAAATAACGTCGATAGTTGGGAATAGAATCTGGATGAAACAACTGTAATTTGCGTTGGTCATACAAAACAGGTTATGTTACATTCCGAGAGAAAACGTTCTCAAACAATTGGTGTAAGTTTCCAAATATTGTCAAAGTTCGAAGGAAATATGAAATAGGGAGTTCTCCTTAATATGCTACTGACAATTAGGCCTAAAATGTTCATTCTTCTTATGAAGTCTAGCAATATTCTAACATTTTTGTGAGGTACGGAACCTATAGTATGTAAAACTTTATCAACACACGATATTTTTTAGTTAATATTCCATCTATTTTCTGAAGGTGGAAAATGGCAAGCAGGGGAAAGAAAATCCAGGAAATTGTGCTAGTATTAGGTGAAGGAGGTACTGCAAATAATGAACCTCAACACACAACCAACTTATCATTGGTAATAATAATGATATATGCAGTATAGAAAATCAATTGCGGCTTGTCTGTCATGAATGAAGTACCTACTGCAATATCAGAACAGTTGTAGTATTAAATTATGAAGAATTTGAATTAAATAATTGTCTAGACTTTAATCACGTAAATTTTGAACAATAGGGGGGTAGTATAGTGAACCTTGCAGTAGTAAATTACGAAGAATGTGGAGTAGAAAAATCATGCGGGAAATTGTGTGGAGAATACATACCTTGAAATTGAAAATGACAAAGACCATGACGGTGTAGCCTCTGATTCACTACTCTCAGATACATCTGCATATGCTCTTATAATTCTTCTTCATCTCCTGTGCCTAGGTATCAAAGAAAAGGGAAGAACCAAAATCCAAAAGAGAAGACGCAAGTAAATAATGAAGCTACCGGTTCACAGTGTACCAACAGAAGAAAATCAGAAAAAGAGAAGAAAAGCGTAAAGGCCTTTGAGATACAGTAAATTGGCAAAGAAACCGAAAAAAAGCACTAAGGTTTGGAAAAAAAACATTTAGGAATGAAAAAGAACTTGCCTTAAATATACAAATTGAAGAGAAGAGAAATGAACTTTTTCAAAACTTTTGGAAAAACATGGATTCAAATCAGCGAAAAATATGTACTCCTTCACTTGTTAAAAAAAGTAACCCTACTAAAAGGGAAGATTATCTTAATCGTCTCGTAAGGGTAATATTTTCCAATATCACATGAAAAAGAATAGTGAAAAGTTTCGTTTATGCAACTTAATTTACTTTTAGTCTCGGCGAGTTTTCTGTTAGAGACTGTGTGCTGCAAATCACTCACGGAGCACCCATGTTCTCCTTTTGAAAAACCAAAACCGACTTTAAATAAGACAGATCATGACGATGTACGATGGATGCACATATCAAAACTGAAATGTGACAATCATAATTCAGAAATTTCTAGGGAATGGTCATAGTTAGATGAAAGTTGATGCATGGCAAAGTGTGATTGACAGAAAGTTTTGCAAGAAGGTAATTAGTGTTCGCACACAATATGTTGAGATCTTCACCGTTTGCATTTAATATAGAAGTATTGAATTTTAAGGATCTATATTGCTCACGTATTCGCCCTGGAATGCGTGTTGGAGACCCGGTTGTGACAGAAGTAAAGGCTTTCATGTATAAACCAAGTGTCATAAGCCACTAGAAGGTGAATATGAATGGTTCCCTTTACCCAAAAGTCCAAATAAAATGTTTTAACAGAACACCAGCGACATGCGAAATAAACGTCTGCGGAAGGTTACGTGTCTTTCTCAATCGTCTCCGCGTTACACATGACAAGGTTTATCGCAGATATAGATGAGAATAATATTTGAAATAGAAAACTAGAGAAGCGTATTTTACGCTACACAATTCCAAAACTTTTCTAAAAATAGTATATAAAGTATAAGTGGATAAACAGGTCTTTAAAACACGCGCGAGTTTTCAAGCACGACGGCGCAGCCGGAGTGCTTGAAATAGAGCAAGTGTTTTAAAGACCTGTTTATCCACTTATACTTTACGCTATTTCTTTTTATTGGTTCACTTTGAAATCTGGTATTAAAATGGAAATAAGAACTAATAATGTGAAATGGTTGAATTCGTAATCAGTATACCTTTCGTTGTCATGGAAATGAGAAAAACGGAAATTAATTTGCAATCTGTCATTTTATTTTATATAACAAAGTACTCCTGTCAGATCAATAACCAATAAGAATTCACGTTTATCAAATTGATGATGCCATGGCAACTTTAAAACACGCGCGTTTTTAAAAGCGCGATTTAAACACGCTGGGGCGTGGTTTAAAAGGCTAAAATAGGACACCAATAAAAAAATTAGTATAATTGGCGGTATAAATGTCATACAATGTCATACATTAGAACACTGAACAAAAGATTAATAAATATAAAGGGTAAAGTAAGACTATAATATTTTATATCGAAAGATGACATCTCGGATTATTAATTATGATACCACTTAAACGCCATGACGTAGTTCATACATCATCAGCGATGAATTAATCTCGATAATAGCAAGTATCGATGATAGACCAATGATAAAGGAATTTCTATGTTAAGTGACATACCTTCTAAATTTATGGTCTGTTCATGTTATACGCCCGGCATTTGGCATCCCTATAGAACACACGATAGGATTACGAATATTGATCCCCTTATGAAATGAATGACAGTATAAGCACAAACCTGGTGAATAATATGCCAACGTACTAAATTACCATTAACAACATGCTATATAATCTTCATAGAACAGGAGGGTCCTCTTGCCAATTGTATAGCGTTTGCTTCAGTATTGAGTAAAGTTTTAAATGTATATTACTTATTCAATGGCAAGGTAAGTAAAAGCCACAATAAACTAGAATATTTTCCCTCGGTAGACTACAGTTTCAATATTCGAATGTGAAACTTTACTTTAAAGTATTAACTTCTATACGGGTGATGATAAATAATGTATGCTCATGTCAAAGATACAATCTGGACTAAAGTTTTCAACTAGTGAAACTTTTAGTATTTTTACTCAAAGGCAAATGTACATATAAAACAAGCTATAAAAGAGATTAGATTAGTTTTAAGTTTTCAAGTAGGCTTTCAGAGGTGTACAACAGCTTGCAACATGATAAAAAAAGCGTGTGTAACGTGTTTCGTATCTTAATTTTAAGCTATAAAAGGGGGACCTTTATTTTGGGTGAAGTTTTTTAATAGTATCCCAATTTGAAACAATTGTTCTTTTACTGATTATTGAAATTAAGTCTTAAAAGTGTCGAACTTTACCATTTTCCATTACCATTTCGTAATGCTCAGTAGCTTTCCTATTGCAAGGTGGTAAGGCATAAAGTAATTGAAAATATTGTCGCACCCTTAATTTTTGATCGCATCACTATTATGGTTCGGTGTACAATCAAAGCAAACTAAATAATAATTCTAATTTTAAAGAAGGAAATACGTATGTCCAACGCCAAAAACACAGCTTTTTTTGACATTTCACAGATACGCCCATTAATTATTGTGCTTCCTAAGTGAATATTCAGTTTAACAGCTGAAATGTTAATATTGCTTAGCCATAGAAGAAGTAAGCAATACTTCATCTTACCTTCTAGTGATAAATATTGAAACGGGCGCGCTACGTAGCGTAAAATTGTTTCTGTTTCTGGATCCGTGATCTTTAATTATATAAACCTTTCACGGTTAAAAAAATTAGGGAGGGGTGAAAACAAGCCCTATCGTGCGATGACGCAAGTAGCTATCACGGCAGCGGCTTGTATTGTCTTCGTAATGGAAATATCGGCACTTTTGCGTATTTTTTCGGATCAATGAGAGTTAAAAATTAATTATGATATTGTTTTGATTGGTTTTACCCATTTCGAGTTGTAAGAGAGAACACCTACTGAGTTAGTAGAACATTTTTAAGAAGATTAGAAAAGATTATTACTGCTAGTGCTCGGAAGTTTGATACTTTAATAGTTATTTTTATATCTAGTGCGCGAAATGCCACTTTGGTGATCGAAAACTGATTTATTTAACGAGGCGCAGCCGAGTTAAAAAAATAGTCGAGATCACCAAAGTGTTTCGCGCACGAGTTACAAACAAAATTTTTTCTACAAACGTGAAAAAGTTATAACAATTATTTTAACGTTAAAATACAAAACTCTCATCTAGTTTGCGTGCAGTGCGCGAAGTAAGTACTTCGCGCATGGCGTCGTCATTTCGCGCACGCTGTCATGGTAACGTAGGAAAGTGAAAAAAAGGGTCACTTCGCGTATTGTTATCGATGCGCAAACCTTGTCATTTTTTGACGTTTGTAGAAAAAAATTAGTTACATCGCCCGTGAACGGTTATAAATGTGTACGGTCGGCGATTGCGAGTGGGGCGTGACGATTGTACTGTCCAACTTGAGAATGACACCCTTATCCTAATACGTGAAGAATAAAAAAAGGACGTTACAATGGCTTTCCGTTCGAGGTATATGTTTTGGTGGTGGTGAACCATTAAATTTCCAGTTTTAGTAAGGTTCAATCCCCTTGATTGCCTCATTGGTAACATTGAAGGTTTTCTGGTCGTTGAAATATTAATTAAAGCCAGAAATTAACTCAGAAAAATCGAAGTAAGTACGGTTTGTATCCGCTAAAGAAGAAGCAAATTAAATCATACAATGCTTATTTACCTTCCAAGAGCGAACGAACCTTGTGAAGAAATACAAAAATGTACCTTGGGATCGCTAAACTCAGTTTGAACATTATAAATATAAAATTACAGCTAGAAGCTGTTTTACTAAAAGAAAATGTATATTCAGCGAAAGATGAAATTTACAATTTATTATCCAAGAAGAAAACTAAAAGTCTGCAGTGTGTGAGATCATTTACATATTACCGAAAATATTCGACGAAAAACACTAATATCGAACACACACTGATTAAAACTCAAGAAAATTTATTCAAAATGAAGTATGGAGAAAATGAAACAATTATTGTACTTGCCATACAAATTCTAATTCAAGAAAAGAAAACCAAGTGGAACTTTGTTATAAGTGGAAGGGACACAAAGTACACCATTTGTCCATCTCGCTTTAACAATGATAAAGATGATGAATTATCAAATTTTGTTAAGATACCTAAACAAGAATTTAGGGTCGGACGACGCGGTGATAATTAGAACAATTGAGCAACTTTTCCCCAAACGAGAATCGCCGGTGGCACAAGGCGGAAAGGAGTATACCTACGAAGAGATTACGCACGAAGAGATGAGGGCGGTAGCCCGCGAACTCCTACAGAACAAGGCACCCGGACCGGTCATGGTACCGGTCGCAATAGTATGTGGCCATAAATAAGCCAGAAATATGGACAAAGATAACCAATGACAGTTTCAAAAGGGGCAGTCTGGAAACACGTTAGGTTGGTTTCGATCCCCAAAACCAACGATAAGTACAGACCGATATGTCTAATGGACTTTGCGGGGAAGATTGCGGAAAAACTGGTTAAAAGAAGATTAGAAGCCATCATAGGAAACAAGATATCGAACTATCAATATGGCTTCAGAAAAGGACGCTCTATAACACAAGCGGTACAAGCCTAGCATACATCAGTACAAAGACGAATAGCGTGGGCATAAAGACGAGAAGGATATGTCTAATGGCACCCATTGATGTGGAGAATGCGTTTAATACGGTGGCACATTGGTGATGGAACAGATGGAGATCCCGCCATATATAGTAGAGGTTACAAAGAGTTACCTTACACGGCGCACTGTTCGAGTAACGAAACCTGAGAGTGGGACACACATCTTTAGCTCGGTGGCGGGAGTACCGCGCGGGAAGTGTACTGGGATCATCCATACTGTGTTCGGGTGCCACAAGGAGTAACGTGAATCGGCTTCGCAGACGACATTGCGATTGCGGTGGAAGACAATTGAGAGTGCCGTGCGTAAATTACAGAGCACGATCGAGATGATTAAACACTGAATGGATGAGAAGAGGACGAAATTGTTCCCAGCAAAAACGAAAATAGCACTCCTAACGCGAGGAGGTTGGGGGTGGTTTCACTAGAACTACTCGACCAGAAGATAACAGAGGCAAAGGCACGTAAAGTGCTGGTGAGTGCGGCGCAGGCAATCCTCCCATACGCAAGTGAAGTGTGGGTGGGCGCAGGCGCAGTGGAGTAGGGGTGTGCGTGTGCCCTAATTAACAAGGTGCTAAGACTATTGACAGTGCATGTAGTGACAACGTGTCGGCGGGTATACCGCCAGCATACATTCTAGTAAGAGGCAGGGCGGAGAAATAGGATCGTATGAAAGTTTGCATCAAATGGCAACTGCAATGGGAACAACACAATTGATGGACACGCACATTAATAGGCGACATCTGGGAATGGATGGGTAGAACACACGGTGAGATGAATTATACCTTGGCACAATTCTTTACCGGCCATGGAGAAAACGGGTAGTACCTCATGAAAAGTGGCCCCTGAAATGACCAGGCACATGCGGTTTACGAATGTCCCAGATGGTACGGGGAGCGCCTAAGACCTCACACATTATCGGTACCGAAATGGCACCGTACAATACAGTCGGACTGATGTTGATGAGTGAAGGAACGTGGAAGATAATAACAAAATTTTGCCACATGGTGATAGACAAAAGGGAAGCCGAGGGTACTGGGAACACCCGTAAGAGGGGGTTCATCGGAAGAATGCCCAACATGCGATGAACGATGATCTACCTAAGCAAGGGAGAAGGGTTTTAGTGCGGGCAGGACCCACACTCCCCCTGCACTAGATTATATGGTCCATCTGCATGGGGGTGTGTTAGGCATTTCCCCATTCCCGTCTGAAAAAAAGGAATGATTGCCAATCTTTCTGTCGACACAACTTAAAATGTACGATTTTTGAATTGACGTTGTTATTGACATTTTCGGTTATCCTCAGTATATTCTTAAAAAACATTCCAAATAAAGTGAGGGTTACTTCAATTTTCATTAGCAAATACCTCTAATAGCTTTTAATTTATAAATGGATCTTGTCAAAGACGGAAGGTATTCAGGGGCAAAACTTGTGTACGATTGGTGTGTAATTCAATTTTACTGGAAATGAAAACATTCACTGATAGAATTATAAATTATCCCGCTGTCCCGCATTTGACATATATGAAATGTTGACTGTTAACGGCAAGGGATTCGTTGTAAATGGGTTCAATTTCACTGCGTTCCTTTTTAAGATACTTTCAAAGGATTCACAATAGAATACTCCAATTAATTATTATATCCCTTTTTTCATCATATAAGATTTTGATCAAATTTAATACGCCGACATAGTGCGTTGAAGACTAATAAAATTCCCTTAAGTCCTTTAATATAAGATAAAATTTTAATAATAAATCTTTGTAAATGTACATTTTTTAATCGAAGAATTTATAGTCGGTAAATACGAAACTCATATCGCATCGCTTATTTTGTTTACAAAACCTCTCTCTCGATAGAACAGTTTCTCTTAAAATATGGATATGTTTGAGTGAAATATAGACCGTAACATATCCTTCGAGATTTTAAAGGCACGCCGAAATGATTTTGTATGTTGCTTGACGCGTTAAATGTAGTTTAGTTTATACGTGATATCATTTTTATGTGGATTTGTATTATAAGAAAAATTCGAAATATTGTTCTATTCCCTTTCTACCTTGAAACATAAGATTTCAATATTTCGTATATAACAGAACAAAACTTAGGAAAACACAGTACATATTATTAAATCGAACGAAATATTTATATAGACAAAAGTTTCGCTTCTCTTTGTTTGTAAATACTAATAATAAATAATTACGCTAATTATATACAACCGTATCAAATTTTGGTTTATTAAGCAATTAATCAATCAATCTAATAAATTAAATAACATTGCAATGATGATGGAATATCATCGTTGCTCGTCTCGTTTCGAGGATGGAGAATTGGTTGCTTATTTTTTTTACATCAATTTTGCCCTTCTATCAATAAAACGGGCGATAAGTGCATGTAAGATAAAATTGAGAAAACAAAATTGAGTTTCAGACCTCTCCTTTTTCAATTTATTTACGTTTTATAACCTTACATCCATACACACTCTCTTTATCGTTTTATTGTTTATTGTTAATTGATTAAGTATCATAGTTTAAGTAAAAGACCACATTGGATATTTGTTGAAAAAGGAAGAGGCCAAGAACTGGACTTCCACCATCAGCCAACCACTAGGCAGAACTAGCAGGAATAGCGCTAAGTGCAAAAACAATTCTTATATGCACAGCATAAAGAATAAAATCATCAGAATCTCCAGTGAGAGCAGAGCCGCTCTGCAGGCACCAGGTCAATACAAATTCACCTCTAGGCTGATTTACGAGTGTCACCAAGTACTAGAGCAAGTCACAAATAGCAATACCCTGATACTGGAACAATAGGCAATCAAAAAGTCGATAAGTTAGCCCGACTGGCCTCAAAACAACCGTTTTATGGTCCAGAGCCGGCCCTTCCATTTACAATATCAACTGTAAACAACTTAATAACCCGAGAGACCCAAGCCCAGCACAAGGCTAGGTGGAACTTGATGTTAGACTGCCGCCACACGAGAGAGGACCATCTCGTAGCCTGGCGTGCTTCTGTACAGGGCTATCCAGAGGAAACCTGCGGCTACTTGCAGGTATACTTTCTGGGCACTGTAAACTTAACAAGCAAATGCACCGCATGGGCTTGGTAGATTTACCATCCTGTAGAGGATCCTACACAGACGACGAGACGGCGCAACATATACTGTGTGAGTGTCCCGTACTCTGTACTTATCGAATTAAGACGATCCATGTTGGGCGAATCCTGGACGGACACGGCTATGATTAGATCCGCTTCCCCTACCAGCATCGTCAGGTTTATCTCACGTGTGGGACGGCTTGAGTGACGTTGCGAGGTCGGACGACTCTAATCAGGGAGGTAGCACAAAGGGCCCGAATAGGTGACCTATGTGCGCGTGGACTACTGACTACCCTCCCATCGTAATCCAGAATCATTTACTTAATTTAATTTCTGAGATTAATGAACATCACAATTCACAATAAACATTGTTCAATCTCCAGGTGAAAGATTGAGTGTTTTGGGGGTTGGTTGTGAGTGGTACGCCGTCACTGGTACCAATTGTAGACTATGCTTTACACCCCCGTTGAGTCTTTGAATGGAAGCCATTTTGTTCAATTACTGAAGATGTAACTTCTACTGCAATTTTTGTAGAAATTAACGTGGCGAGTCAATGTAATTCATGTATTAACCGACCGTAGTTGTCAGAGAATGGGTTGAAACGGATAAACCCGAACTGGCAGGATTGAAACATCTCTGAAGGTAAATAACATAGGAGGTACTGTTGTAAGCGACATTATTTTTTCTCTATTATAAACGCAGAAGAGAATTTCAAAATTACGTGTTTCTCCTATTAGGTTCCTATCTCCGATACCAGGGGTTCTATACTCGTTGTCAAACATTAAATTCAGTGTAGCTTTAAATGGCAGGCGGCCTTTCCACAGCAGTTAACAGCGGTAATCCTCTATAAGTACCTGCCTGTAAATACATATCTTTTTCTCAGCGGCTATCAAAGAAATGTTTGTACTACATATATATCTGTTCAATCATTTATGTTTTATTCAGTTATTAGCTACATTTTATGATAAGTTAAATATTTTAAAGAACTACATACAAATATTTTTTATTACTGAAACCTACAAACAGTTCCATCAAATTTTGTTACGAAATTGTTGAGAACCTCTGATTGTATGTTGTAGTCAACAAGGAGGGATTGGTCGTACGGTTGCTGCCGTGAAGCGCCAACGTCGTCAAGAAAATCCTCATTTAGTTTGTACTAGGGGTGAGTCGGACAGCCATTTTTCGCGTCCGAATGCGTCCACCGTCCGAAAAATGTTGGACTTTAACTGTCCGAATCCGTCCGAAGTTTGTCAGAAACTTTTGTGTCCGTGTCCGAACGTGTCCGAACAAATTTTCCGAAGTCCGTCCAAAAAATGTTAAATGAAATTCGAATGCGGTGACGTAGGATAAATTAAATATACACAATTACACATGCAACAAACATTTAAAATATATGTATTATGTAGTTAGTAGCCGTGACATTAATTTATTGATGGAGCGCTCCAAAACTTTAGAAAAATAACTTGATTTTTCCATCAATTGAACCCCGGCAAAAACAACACTCTTTGGCCATGGCGACGTGTGTAACATGATTTGCAAATTCATTGGTAAATGGAACCTCTGCAAAGCGACCTTCTCCGATTTTTATAATGCATTTTGGACAGTTTCGGACAATGGAATTGTCTGAAAAATTGTTCGGACATGTCCGTGTCCGAATGTACCGGACAAAATATTGTCTCGGACAGTCCACGTTCGTCGGAAAATATGATTTGCCTGTCCGTCCGACCGATAATCTCGGACACTTTGTCCGGAAATCTCGGACAGACCGCTCACCACTAGTTTGTAGTTTTGTACTGCCCTATCTTTCCTACACTGAAATGTTTTACACGGAGTACTACAGCCACTAGAGGTTACATCGTTACATTATTATGCCTCTTAAATGTTACTAATTAGATTGTTTATTCATCCGTATAATATTGAATTGTTAATGAATTCTGATTATCCAACACTTAACAGTAATCGCTTTGATCTATCAAATTCAAAGCTTTACATTAACGTTTCCTTGCAATTTGCAAAGCATACAGGCATACAGCTCAAAGTTAATAAAATACGCATTACGCACTCACTAAATGTGAAGAACATTCCTACTGTGTTTGTTATTTGAAATGACCTTGAGCAAATTAATTACGTCGGAAAGTTTATTTGCCTTATATCCAATTACAATGAAAACGAGATCAAATACAAACATCATGTGAGATTATCGTCAATTCTATTTAATTACATCCTATTTAATTGGAACTTTGTAATTATCAGGAACAATAACAGCGAAGCTAAACAGTAAAGAGAAAATTGTCGATTTCATCTCAATACGTTTAATTAAATTCGATAAGGTTGGCAAATCAAACAATGTAAAAACCTTTTTATACTAATTACTTAATTTTCATAAATGATTGCTGAACTGATGCCTATACTAACTAGCTTAAATGTATAACATGGGAGAAAACGGTTTATGTTGGTAGATTTAATAAAAAAATATGTCAAAATACAATAATTGACAATAGTTTCAAAACTGTATACAATGTGCAATAGAATACTACTGAGAATGGTCGTTTGAATTTCTCAATCATTATAAGAAATATAGCTTGTAAGGGCTAGAAAATCCGTTGGATCTTTTATAGATACACTGAGTTCAATAAAGACCTATCTAATATTTTAATTAATTAAAAACCTCCTGCAGTGCGAACACAAAAGCATTTCGAGAATTCTCCGGGCTTTCAAAACGAATTCATCAACGAGGCAGAAATCACAAAGAGTCAATAGATTTTACCATTTTCTAAAAAAACTGTCTACTGCATGACCAATTGTTGGCACCATTTTTTTTTGATAAATTGATATATTTCCCCGATTAGTAATTGCTCGTATCTCACTTTTTTCCAAATTGCCTTCGTATATGTACAGTAGAAAATATTACATTATTAGTCTGAACTTGGTAAAAGTTCATTTAGGGAGATAATTTTTGGTGCAGAAGTAATTTTGGTAGGGGCCAAAATATTCTTCATTTAAAAAAAAAACCTTATAAACCAAGACAACACATTCGCATTTTATGTGGACAATTATACGAGGTCCATGCAATGGTTTTCTTAGAGCTTAGAGTTCGCTTTCATCAATATTTGCTGGCTGCCACGAAGCCAGATGAGCCGATCATGTTATCACCGTTGGGTATCGGTTTCTATTATGTAACAGTTTGCACATCTCATCTTCAAAATGACAAACTCATCCAAAATCCACCATGGCCGACAAGGATAAAGGCAAGGCAAGCCTTTCAACGTAGGCTGTGGAACAAACGCGGTATAAGCCGAAAACTAGTTATCTTGACAGTTCGAGGAAACGCGAAATCATCAAATTATTTAACTCATAACCCTTGTAGTTGCCCTCCATACAGTGCACAAATTGCTGGAGTTTCTTTCTTTTTTTTTGCAGCTGGTAGTACATATTATGCAATCCACCACATTTAACACAAATGAAGGGCCTGTTACAGTACGTTTTTGTGTATTCGTGGAGTCGGCACTCACTGATTACAGTATTGTTTGTCCAATTTTGTTTTTACACCGCCGCTTCGGCTACAAACAGCGAGCGTGTGGCGTGCCAGTCCATTAGAATGTTACGCTTCTGTCTCTAAGCGCCGGTGATGCATGTATCTCTAATTTTATAATTTTTTTTGCTAAGTTATTATCACAATTATAAAAATTAGCAACTACCAGAAAAGATTGTCCTTGAAAACGAAACAGGAAAGTTAACGGAATTTCAGTAATGATTATAGCAAAGAAAATTATAAAATTAGAGATACATGCATACACCGGCGCGCGGCGCGTAGAGAGAGAACCGTAACAATCTAATGGACTGGCAAGCCACACGGTCGCTGTTTGTAGCCGAATCGGCGGTGTATAAACTTCAATTAATTAAAAATTGTTTTCCAAAAACGTGACACAATTTTGGTTTCTAAATGAGTCTCATTTTATTATTCATATTACAACGAAGACGTTCGTGTAAGTCTAATGCTCCTACGACCTACCATTCCCGAGAATGCAATGTGCTACAATATCGTCTATAGCGCCTATAAAAATCAAATTTTGATAATACAATTTTACAATCATATTAGCAAAGGTTGAATCTACAACATACTGAAATTTCGTTCCATTTGAGCGAGTAGTTTTGTTTTTATGTAACTCTAAACTTAACTAGCGTGCCGCAAACCCCGAAAACGGGCACTTTGCATCGTTCGGCCGTAGAAATGGCCCTTAAAATGCATTTAAAAAAAGTTGTTGCTTGTAAATAACGTAGAAATAAATAGGCTTTAATTTGATATCAAACTCATTCCAATCAGCCCAATGGTTATTTTTTTATTCAGCTTCAAACTCGAGTATAGGTATACCATAATATACTTTTTTGTATTCTGTCTCCAAAGTAACCATTTTGCGGACTGAAAACAATCCGCAAAATACATATTTAAAGGACAAGTACGCTAAAGTCGCTATGACAACCTTAATGCTGGATTTTCATTCGTTTTGACGTATTTACGATATCTTTATTTTGACTTTTTACGAATTTACTTGTTGTTGCTATAACAACTATGTCAAACCTAAATATGACGTTTACAACTGTTCTGTACGTACCAAATTAAATTTTTATGAAATTAAATTGGTAATTTAGAGAATTCATGCAAAAAAATATTGTATGCATCACGTACGCAAAACGTTTTAGTGGATTCGTCTAAGTTTTCGGACTCGGCTTCGCCTCGTCCGACAAACTCGACTCATCCACTAAAACATCATTTTGCGTACTTGATACATAAATAACTATTTTGCGGCGACAGTAGGTACGTGTTTTTACGTACATTTGAGATAATTTCACAAGACAAGCAAGTAAATAATGTGCACGAAATCGACCGTTATGAAAGTTGTACTTTGTATGTACTTGTACTTAGGTACTTACCAGTTTTATCATTTATAATATTACCCCAGTCAAATTAGCCTTCAACCTCGGAATGGAAGCGAATAAGCTAAAAATTTGTAGAAACCTTCATTTTCATGTACTCATGACTGACAAAAAAGTCTCATATCATATCGTGTCTGCGTCACAAGTTATTCAAGGTCAAAGGTCGGGTAAATCGGTTTTTTGCAATTATTTCGTTTTCTATGCGAAATATCGCATTTGAGGTTATTATGAATTTTGTAGGTCATACAACTATCTACAATTTTCATCTCACTCATTTTTTTATAACTTCAACCATTCTCGAGATATAGCGCGGAGAGTGGGGAGCGCGCATTCGTATGTAAAGTCTATAGTAAACGGCGTCGACAAGTAACTTGTAGATTACACAAATTTATTAGAAATTGAAAATAAAATTTGTGACATTGTTTTTACTATTATTTATAAATGTGACAAGTTAATTTATTTATAACAAATTATTAAATAATATGTTATTTATAAGTAAGAAATTTTTGTAATAATATTCATTATTTTATAGTTTATGCTTTTCAAAGAGTTTGTATAGTTTCATCTAAACGTTAATATTCGGATTAAATTATTATTGTCATTATAATGATTAAAAATTTTGTATAATCATCTATCCACCTAAGCAACGCCTTATACCTATGTAAGTTTAACATACGGATGCGCGCTCCACACTCTCCACGCTATATCTCGAGAATGGTTGGAGTTATAAAAAAATGATTGTAATGAAAATTGTAGATAAGTGTATGATCTACAAAATTCATAATAACTTCGAATGCGGTATTTCGCATAGAAAACGAAATAATTGCAAAAAACCGATTTACCCGACCTTTGACCTCGAATAACTTATGACACAGACACGATATGATAGGAGACTTTTTTGTCAGTCATTAGAACATCAAAATAAAGGTTTATGCAAATTTTCAGCTTATTCGCTTCCATTCCGAGGTTTGCCCCTTTTTCTGGCTTATTTGACTGGGGTATATGCTCAAAAACGATTTCTTATTAATAAAGATGATAAAGATCCTTTACACTTATTAGAACCTGTAAACTGTCATTTTCATTGTAAATAGTGTAGTATTTCTGTCATACACGATACACGTACATATAGTTGTTCAGTGATGATGACACTCTTGCTGTTGAAACGTGTTTAATAAAATTTTTTTGTCGTGATTGTTGTATTGTGCCTCATGGACGTTATCTAAAAATACTTGTTGCTAAAAACATTGGATTATATGGGAAGGAAGTTAGTGTAACGAATTGTACAAAAACTCCTAATTCTTTATTGATCATATAAATTATTACTATTTGAAAATTATTTCCTTCCGTTAAATAATATGATAGCGCGTCAATAATACCTTCCGTTTGATGTTACCATTTATATATCCGCAATTAAGTTGTTATGACATCTGTTACCTTTTCAAAAGGTTTATATCCTATACATAAATTGAGCGTTAGTTCCTAAAACCCTCCTCGGATACGTTGTCATTTATAAACTTCACAGTATACGACTAATAAAATGTAGTTACGGGGTGCCTTTTATTGCATTATTTCGAAATAGTATAGTTTTAGTTTAATTCACTTTCATTTCACTGTATAATAAATGAGCATGAAATTCTAGCGGCATCAAATTTATTTAATTGCTAGATGGAATGGGTTTTCCTATTACTTACTAGAATTTAGCTAGTAAAGCGCTGTAGGCCATTGGTTCAATAGTGATTCTACTTTCTCTTTCATCACTCCTTCGATAATATCCTGTTTATTAAGTGGATTAAATCGAATTTTTTACTCGAAAATTTATTGATTTTGCCAGGATTAGCATTATAACCTACAGTTCCTTTGCGTATTTATTTTCCCATTTCAGTAGGAATTACCAACTCGCTTGCTTGGATCGATTATTTATAATATGCTTTATCGGGTTTTTTAAAATGTATCCACACTTTTGCGTCCTAATAAAATTTACCAGACTCTTAGTTTGATGCTACTTTATTTACAACAAAGCTTCCTAATCCTACAATTTCCTTGTACAAAGGCTGACTTCAAACTTTGTCGGCGTATACTTGTGTTCATTAGTTAGCTCTCCTTTGATGCGAAGGTTCCGTATATATACCTACTTGACATTAACTAAATACGGATGCCAATTTATTGTATCTAGAAGTATGAAATTATTATTAGAAGACATCTTCTGGATAATTCGTGTTAAATAACGTTTTCAATATCGTTTCTACGTTTCGAAAGAAAGGCTACCGAAACGTAGAAACGATATTGAAAACGTTATTTAACACGAATTATCCAGAAGATGTCTTCTAATAATAATATTGACATTCGTGGAAACCTGAACAATAATATAAGTATGAAATTGTTTCAATATAACTGCTGGTTCGATACAGTTAACCCAAACACATTTCAAGTTTCACTTCCTAGATTAAAGGTCCATTTACGCTCATCACTGGGGTTTCAGTCTCAATTCGTCAAGTCTTATCAGTTTCAGTGCAGACGCAATCACGGTTTTTACCTTCAGTGTCCTTTCGATAATTTCCGACCACATTTTTTAGTTATGACTTAAGTTCAAGAGAGGAGAAAAGGAGGAAAATGTTGTATTGCAATTGCAATTGTACAACAATACATACCACATCCAAAGTATGTAAATTTAATTGTGAAATACAATATTTTGACTATAATTGTAATATAACGAAAGCCGATAGTAATTATAAATAAGTATCCGTTCGACAGCAAAGCTGTCACTATCAGTGGGCAATAGTTACCATTTACAACCAAGAAAATCCAATCTCTAAACGCTGTCATTGTACTATGCTTTTTTAAATTTAATTTCTGCTCCACGAAGGGGGTTGAGGGTCGTTAGCCCTATACGCTTACAAACATCCATGTCCGGATGTATTTTTATCACCACCCGGTCGGAATTCGAACCCGAGACCGCCAGGTGTAGTTTATTGGTATACGAACGAGTACATCCACCACACCATGCACGGCCACAAACCATGCTATTATTACAGTAATCTCATAAATTTCGATTTTCCATAAGGAGAAAATGCAGCTTTATTTCCTTGGGGATCATCTCTTAAATTATATTTACATATTTATACGTTGATACATCATATTTTTAGGCAATATACAAAATTCAAGTTTCTAATATTACGCCTTTTACATTTTCTGAGCTAAACTGTAGTCGTCTACTGTAGATTTTGAGAAATACCAAATTAATTAATTTAAAGTAACATTTCAGTGGAAAGTAAAGAGGTGATTCACCAAGAGTAGACCAAAACGAAGCATTAATCACCAAAGAGGTGTAGTTACCTCTTGCCGGGAAAGAAATAAGTGAAAGGGTGCAAGTTTCAGCTTAGTAGCAACAATAAACTCATATAATATGCAATATTATTATCATGTTTTTTTTTGTCATATTTTCTGGACGGTTTTGTTGAAGTGTTACGTCCATTCCTTACCTTATTTCTATTGGTTAAATGTTGTTATTCATCATTCTGCGTCAACATACTCATTTCTAGAGGAACATTGAAATTGACCGTATATGTTAGAAATTCTATAACATTTGGTTGAAGGTAAAGTAGCAATAGTTACATCAAATTAAAGGAAATTTAGTGCTCTATAATTTCCTTTTTGAAAATTTTTCTGAGAAACGATCGTGAAAGGCATTAGAAGCAAATGCTTGATAAAAGGAGTTTGGTAAAAATGATTTTTTCGAAAATGATCGATATTCAATAACGTATATCTCGAAAACTTGTAACGCCCTTGCGTTAATTTCCTAATTTATATTTGAAATATTCCTAATTTTCCTTCTTTACATGACTAGTTTGTATTCTTTTAAAATTGCTACAATGTAGAGAGCATCTGCTCTCATGACACATCATCTTAGCCCTATGTAATCTGAACCTTTGGAATTCTCTTTGTTCGCTACAAAGTAAGTATGACTAAATTCTTTTTCCGCCGATCGTTCAAAAATTGTGACATTTCTGACAGAATTTTGAAAGGAAAAGGACAAGATTCCGGTGCATATAGTTGTTGCTAGGCAGCCAACGATTACTGTAAGGAAATATTCATTTCTGTACTCTAAAGATTCATTTCTGTACTCTAAAGATTCATTTCTGTACTGTAAAGAAATGTACTTCTCCATGGATACCGACGTTCGTTATATTTTCAAGGCATCGCTTATTCTTTTCTTCATAAAATAATTTTTAGAATTTCCATGTTTTTAGTCTGTTTCTTAACGATCGGCGGAAAAATAGTATGTGTACCTCGTAGGAAAAGCAACATTCCCCGACTCTGTGTTGTTATCATCGCCCGGGAATGTTACGCTTTTCCTACTCGATACACAATGTACTATTGTCCGCTACTATGTTGCACTGCACATCTATTCATTTCTTTGTCCCTTTGTACTAATTTGCTGACGTAAACCTGCTGATTTATTGCCTTTAAGGTCAAGAGCCCATTTTTCTCTATTCATTTCTTCAGTTAGCTACTCGCTTCGCTTCGATTCACATCGCTTCAATAATCAAGTCACATCGCTTCATTTCTGTACGAGAAGATTTGCATTTACTAAAACTCGATTAATTCGGATTTTGTGCTAATTTATCTCAAAATTTAGTGAACGTTCTTAACTTATGCTTTTAAGAAATCACTGAAATCGTACTTTTTACGTATATTTGTACAGTAAAGAAAACTGTAAGTGAGTTCTTCTTTAAAAAGCTGGATTAAAAACTATTTTCCAGGTTGGTACTGATTTTTTCTTGCTTAATGTAGTTACCTAATTTCGCTTTCCCTTTTTATAGCGGTTTTACACCCGTAAAAGCTACCTATAATCTTCTACCATTTTCCTGCTTTCTGTGAAACTCCGACTTCGACGACCGACGTTTCGTGGGAAATCAACTATTTCTTCAATCCCCGATCGCCGCTCCGAAAATTCAGTGAATTCCATCTTTACTATATCTACCGTCGCTAAGTGAAAAACCAATTTTAGTTTTTCCCCTTTGTTACTGATTTTGCTCATGATTTGAGTAATAACTTTCAATTTATACTACGTCAACTTTTGTACTTTAATTCTACTCACTCAGTTATTTTTCTACTATTTTATTTAAAAGATTCTGTTTAAACATTAACCATTTTACCATTTAAAATTTGCTATATTTGCTATTGCTGTAACGTAACTTTACCTTATTATTTCGTTTGAACTTTCTAAAGTAATATAGTTTATTTGCTAATTTAATTTTCTACTTGCTAAATATTAATTTGTTATCGAATTACCTCTAAATTCTCTTGAATTAACGTAACTATTTAAATTTGAACCTAATCTATATTTAGTATCCGATTTTTTGAAACACAGGATAGTATTCGTGTAATTATTCATTTCGGCTCGCTGCCAGCGACCCTTGTTTTTATTTTGTTTAAGGACTTGGAAAAACTGTGCACAGGAGTTCCAACATCCGACTCAACTTTAAAGAGAAAGGTAGGAATTTCAATTTAACCACCGATTACTGTCTATTGCATTTTTAAAGTCGCATCCCTATATCTCAATTTGTTTGTTAATTTTACTTACAATTTTTGATTGACTTAAAGGTAGTTTAGACCCACGTATTTTGTGCTACAAAATCGAATATTTAATTTATCAAAGTCATATAATTATCATTTTTGTATTTATAAAAACTGTTCCTTTTTGTAACATATTTTTTTTATTTGAATTATTCATTATAATCACCTTAAATTTATTTACTTCTCTTTTTATTGCTGAAACTACCCCGTTCTCTTTCAGAATTGACATCGTTACTATTCTAACTGTTAATACCTTCGTAATTCGGATTAGCAGCCCGATTTTCTCGAAGAATTACGTGGCGCCCTTTTCTTTACTTATTTTTCCCTATTTTACTACCCCTATTCTAATCCTTTTCGCTCATTATCTCTAACCTGCAACCACCTGTCTACTAGCACTGAGCTATTGCGGCCATTACTCCATTTAATTTCGTTGCGACCCAATTCTTGTCGTAACAAACTGTTGAAAATTCGACAAAATATGTATGGAAACAATTTTATAGGAAATTTAATTAGCTTTGATTTTCTTTTAGTTCAATTTCTTTTCTATAGCCCGCCGCTTACGAAATATAATCGAAAAACCCAAGAATGGTCTCTTCCTCCCCCCTTCCACCCTTAATCTCATCCCCCAGGGGCGGGGACTTTTAGTATCTTTATCTAATAACTACTCCTAACAAAGTCCTGAAGTCAAAAATTTTTCGATACTCCATGCACCCACATCCCTCTTTTGAGCATCCATTGAGTGGACTAATGGGCGTTTCCCTTGACGGAAGATCTCTAAAATAGTCTGAAGTCATTAAAAACATAAAACATGCAATACTAATCTGTAATGATAAACGTTATCTGGATCATAAAAGTGTTGGAAAGTTATTTGGCTGCGTTGAAATACTTTTGCTTTAGGATGCAGTAAACATTAACTCCGTTATTTCCTCGCACCATGTAAATATAACGTCGAAGATCTAGTCATGCATTATTATTAGGCGTAACACACCATCTGGCACCCAACGTGGAGCTAGGTTCGGGCCACGATGTCTTTGAATACAAAGTAGAATGTAACTTACCGCAAAGCGTTTTAGAACCCTTAAGAATTTGCAAAAAAATAATTTTAGACCAATTCCCCTAGGTACTAAATATAATAGAGGGTGTCAATTGGAAAACCTCCCATTTCTTAGTCAGCTTTAGGATCAATTAAATTCGAAGAAACACGTAGGTAATAGTTTATCGGGGAAAGCACTTTTAGTTTCATTGTCAACCTGTCCACATTATTTCTAAGGGGAAACTAACCTCTAAAATCTTAAACGGAATGAGGAGTCGATTACCTCTCCATTATTTGAAATAAACGTTTTATTATTAAAATGCATATGGAAGGTAAAAAATATGGCTACAGTAAGTAATATTTATTTAGGAAATTTAATAAGCTGAAAAATTCCTCCTGGAATTTTGAAAGGTTTTTCCTATTCTAATCTATCTAGACGAGATTTAGATTCTCCTCTTCGGTTCGTTACACAGTGTTTTATACATTATGGATTTTGGATGACCCTATAACAAAAAGTTTAGCGAATTAAATGCGGAAAACGGTTATTCAGATATCCAGTTGCTCCCCTTCTACCGTACACAAAATAATATGTAAACTAGATCGCTTAATTAAGTTAAAAGTAATCGTGCCTGTGGGAAGTATTTCAAAATTCGAAAGTCATTTCGTGTTACTTGATTTAAACCAACCGTCTGACATTTTGGATTCGTCGTCTTGGGAGGAAAAATTTGCAGAGTTTGAAAGGTCATACCTAAAAGCTTATCGAAACACTATAAATTAAAGTGAAATTTCGAAACCAGCGGGGGGGGGGGGGGGCTCACCACTATCGGACGCTTGTTCTTCGTATTCACGATGGAACCTTTACTCCTCCATTTCTTGTGCAAACCTTGAATTGTGCTGGTTGTGGATATCTTGTCATGAGGATATTTATCCACAAACATTACTTTAGATTCCTTAATGGAGCCTGTTCTTATGTAAACTATATCAATTCGTTTTCCAATTGAGCACTGCACCATTTATCTCCACGATGAGGTGTACCTACCGGTTTTATGTGGGACACCCAGTATTTTACATGCATTGGAAATTGGAAAATTATATTTCTTATAATGGAATCGTATCCCCTATTTTACAATGGTTTTAGTTTTTAAATATTATTTTTATTTTGATTATGTTCTAGTAGATCGCTTCAAAATTCAATATAACCTCCATTACGATTTTCATAGATAATAATTAATCCGTTGTGTTTGCATACGGAAATCATTCAATCGGAGCATCCAAAACATTTACTAATATCATTTTCCGTTCAGCTAACTTATTTCTTTGACTTTAAAGTCAATTCTTATTTAATAAGTGTTAATAAGCTACCTAATACATATTATTTACATTGGTAGTAATTTACGTTAGTGTCACCACTGAAATGCGAAGTGCGATTTCATTAACACATAAAAAAGACAAAATTCCCCCGTTCCTTTTTAATTCATTAGCATTACGCAAATGTTTCCAAGATCTGAGTAATATTGCAAAAGTATAATATTTAATTGTCAGTTAGGTATTATACAGTAATTACGAATTTGATCAATAACCATTATAATGTCGGAACACCCCGCTTTACCTTATTTCTTTAGCGCTTGATTTTTTTATATCCTGTTTAATTACGCCGAAGGTAATTACAATACGTGCGTGTCATTTAACTTCAACAACAAACACGAGCAAGTATTTAAAATTTAAGCCTACAATTCCTGAAAATGAAACTGTACTAAGTGTTATATAAACTTTTTACATAATTACACACCAAACTGAAAACAATTAAATTTTTAGTTTCGATTTTAAACGGATTCAGTCACGCATCCGTTGCGTTAAATATCGGTATTATATACCTACTATTTGCAGTATTTTAACCTTTCAATGCAGTTACAGAAATGGTTTTTAAGGCATACTAAACTTTCAGTTGCAATAAGCTTACTTTTCATGTTCATTAGATGATCCGTGATCATTATCTACTAAGTGCAAACAGAAATGTTTAACTAGTCAAATTTCAAAGAAATTAAACTAAAGATAAAGGCATTTTTTATTAATAATGTGTTGGACCACCCTGAGGTATTGCATCCCAGGCAATCTGTAATTCATGCCGGAGAGTTGCTAGTGTCTGTGGAGGATTGGCTAATTGCTTGAGGCTTCTACCCATCATGTCTCACACATGTTCGATAGGCAAAAGGTCGGGAGATATGAGTGGCCACGGCAAGATATTGACGTCAGCCTTTTCGAAGCGCTACATAAAATGACTTGAAATGTGGGGACGGGCATTATCCTGTTGGAAAGTCGGGTTCTCCAGCTCCTGGAGGAATGGAAGGATATGGGGTTCTACCTCTTCATCAATATATCGGTGGACATTGCCTCGGATGAATACCAACTGAGACCTGCTTCCATAAACAATAGCACCCCATACCATAACCCACATAGTGTGGTGCACGTGCTGCTCAACAGAAAACTGCACATTGCGACGTTCTCCACGTCCGCGTCTGACCATGCGATCATCGTGCATTTCCAAGCAGAATCAGGATTAGTCACTGAAGACTACCCTATGCGATTCCACGTCCCAATACAGTCGCAAAGTACACCACTCCAAAGGTTGCTGTCGATGAAGAGCTGTCAGCGGAAGCACAAGAAGTGGTCGATAGGACTGTAAGCCAAAAGCTCTAATTCGATGGTAGACTTTAAGAATCAGTCTCTTATTGTCATTAATCGACGATGGCGGTCCTGGAGCACATTTTTCTGTCTTGGCCGTCCACTTCCTGGTCTACGACGTTCTTCACCTTCTCTACAGGCCCGGTATCCGTCGCTTCAAGAGAACGTAGTTTTTCTAAATTGAAGCTGATCAAAAACTATTTACGCAGTACTATGACTCAAGATGGTCTATCTAGTTTAGCAATGATAGCGATAGAAAAAGAAATATGTAATATTATTGACTGTAAAGATATCATCAAAAAGTTTTCAGAAAAGAAAGCTTGAAAAATGTTTTAGGTATGATTTTTTTAAATTATTTGTGTAATATTGTTTTGTAACTCTAATTCTTTACTTTTGTTGTTAAATTTTTAGGTACGTTTGTGTTAATGAATTTTAATTCAATGTATCGTGTACTGGATTATTTTTTAATAAATTACTACCTTTGACTAGTTAACATTTCTGCCAAGTTTAGTCCAAAAATTCCAACGCCTTCTTGGTATTGCATTTTGGTAACAGAGTATAAATTATTTAACTAGAAATGCGGTATATCGCAAAATATAGGGAGAACCTTATAGTAAATAAAATAGTAAATAACATTCTCAACCTCCCCTTACCGATGATTTAACGAAGACGATGAGTTGTTATGTTTTTAGGTTAAGTACAAAGTACTAAAACTGCTGCGATGCAAAAAGCAGGTATAAAACGTTGAAACTTGGTGGGTTCCGTCACAGCTTATCCATTGATAGGCTACTGCGACGGATGACCTCAATCATTAAGTGTGATTAAAATAATGAAATTGAAAAATTGAACCTTATTGTATATACAAATTTTATAATTTACCTGTTATATTAGTGCCGGAGCGGTTGAAAGGTGAATCTGAAACAAAATTTATATTATTTATCTTAGTCTATTGTATGCCTAGTAGTTTCACTACACTACACTTTAATCTTAGTCATAGGCAGAGAAGCCTGTGAATCAACACGGAGTATGTTGCTGTTGCTGTTATAATATATACAATCATTCTATGCACCTATTACAGCAAATCGAGCTCTACAGCGGCTCAATTTGGCAATTGTAGCAGTTTCCGTGGTCCGAAATGTACGAGAGGAGAGGGCAAGGCTAGCTTACAGTGAAAGAGTCGTGAATGACAACGATAAGCTACGTGGTTATCTTGTGAGAATCTTCGATAAACGCCCAAAAACGCATAGTCAATTTACGAGATTTGTTCAATTGTGTGATTTCGAATGGCAAGTGTTGCAAAGAATCTGCACGAGTATAATCAGTGTGCGAAAAATGCGAAACCATTCCAAATTCATACACGTAGGCTAGCAGTCTATGGAAATGCACGAATTTAAAAAACTACAACCAGAGATAAATTTTTTTTAGGAAAACATGAACGCGAGGTGAAATTCTGACTTAACAGTTTTCCTTTAATGTTAATGTAATGTTTTAAAAGCTTAAACCAGAGACAATTTTTTTAACGAAAACATGAACGCGAGGAGAAATTCGGACTTTGTACTATTTTTTTATAATTTCATATTTCATTACTATTCAGAGGCATCTAAACACATCTAAACTTATACTAATGTGTTATTTTAACGAGAAATTATGTAATTGTTTTCATGAAACACTAATTATGATTTACGAGTAGTAGACTGTGGATCGTATGTCGTATGGATTCACTTTGTAAAAACGAAGTTAAGTACAGAGATACTTCTTTCGCAATTTCACATGTCTCTGAAACATCCTGTAGGAAATTCCAGAATCATGTATTTCCCATTTGTCAAAGCTTACAAAATTAATTGTGCATGTGTATTTACCAAAAAATTCGTGTGTCATCTGAGATTTACAAAAATGAGTAAAGTTAAAGTTCGTGTCAAAAACAATTATTATTATCAATAAAAAATTTCATTTATAAAAAGAGATCATATCGGAGTTACACAACTTTACCGTACTTTTTATACAATAATCGCACATGTAAAAAGTTTGGACTAACAAAACTTAGTAAAAAATACAATTTTCTGAGGGCCAATAAAATTAATGACGGACAAAAGTACAAGAGATGTGTTTGCAAAAGGCGCTTTATGCGTAAAACATATTCTAAAGTTTGATAATATATTCTTAGCTTTAAAGTGGTCTTTTTCGCGTACTTTTTTTAAGCTGAACGGTTTCCGTTAGTTTTAGCGAAGGACTAATTAATAGGAGGAGATCTTTTTAAAATTAACAATAGTAGGTACTTTAGTTTTATGTATGTTTTGGATAAAATACGATCGTGTTCAGCGGGCACATGTTTTGTAACAGTAAAACCGCAATATAAAGGAAAATCGATACTGCATTTAGCTAAAACCTTATATTTATTACATGCAACAATGCATACAAATTTTGTGCGATATGTGTTTCCTACGTGTAATTGTGAAATAGTTACAACAATCTCGGCGGCCGGCAATATAAATTTCATAACAAAACGTAAAACAGATTAAATTATTACTTCATCAGGTTTTCCTTTGTTTTTCAAATAACGTTATTCTGCTAGAACGACTGTTATTTGTCGGGAAGCTGCTAACTTTCTGGATCAAAAGGAGGGTTTGGAGCACATCTTTGGCTTAGAGATGTGACGAAGGAAACAAGCATCCAAGGAAATGGAAATGTCACTGCTTTCGTATAATACACGCAAATAACAAATTTTTTTGGACTTTTTGTAGTAATAAACAAATACGTGACAAAGTGAGACGAAATAAAAGGAGAAATTAGCAAATTACGCTTAAATTTTAGAAAAAAACTCAAGTAAAACTGCTGCTTTTTCTAATTAGGTGATGCAGTGAGAAGTGATAAAATCGCTTAGAAATTAAGTCAGGGAAAAGGAATTTCAACGTCGAAGTCATTCAGTCTTGACTTGACTTGACTAGTATACAAAGCAGTTATTCACATTGTTTCCAGTTTATGCACTGAATTATAATTGAAGTTTACAGACGAGAGTTGTTCTAGTTTCACTAAAGCATAACCTCGTTTTCGTCCCTCTTGATGTGTTATATGTTACTAGTTTAGATTTCAACTTTGTATAAAAAGATAAATTCAGTTCAAATTTTGGGATTACAGTGAGATTAAACGTTGTTATCTTAATAAAAACAGCGTTAATTAATCACATTTTCTTTGTTTAGTAGCAGTAGAGGTGACTTATTTATTAAGGCTTTTATAAAACATAAATGATATGCAACTTATATTTTTGTCGGAATAAAGTTACGAGTCCTGAAATTGCCAAAAGCCCGAACTCCGAAATTTTGAGGCCTTCAAAATTGTAACGCATAATGGCTGTTTGTGAAATTTTTAGTCTTCGTTAAAATGTATTTATTAAATTAATCCGGGCCCTTTTGGCGCCGGTTTTTGTTATTATGCATCTCATTTAAGTAGTGCTTTGTTCTTTTCAACTAATTTTTTACCCCTTTGACACTCAATTTTCGATGGATCTTGTATCGCTAGTTTAATTTTTTCACCCTGTGAAAGTGAGTAGCAGGGGACTACCATTTAATTGTTTAACTTCATTCACCATTAGTGTTGCCGATCACAGTATCGGGGTTAATGTTTTAGTTCACTTCGGTGGACTTTCTATACAAAAAACATAACCACTCATCCCATTGTTAATTGTTATCATCAAGTCTGACATTTTTCAAATATTAAATTCATTGTCTAAGGGGAGGTTTTGAGTATTTTATTTCATTTACTACCATTTACCCCCTTCGTGTATTACTGACACATCATGGATTAAAGAAAGACCTTTCAAATGACGTATCACTTTCCCCATCATCGCTATTTAAATGATAGTTGTTCTCACAGCGCTAAGGGATGAAATCATTTCGGGTTGAAAATCATGACAAAAGTTGTCACCTTTGATTTAAAAATTGACGTGTTTTTGTATTTCCCAAAAAAAATGTTCTAGCCCTAGCCAGAAACCCGTCTATTACCTTTTCGTTTGGCCACCCTGTATATAAATTGCTCAAAATGTCCTAGATTTCCGGTATTTTTTTAAATTATTTTAGTAGATTCGAGCAAAAATATTAGCACCCAGTCCGCCAATTTTCGCGGGGTTTGTCAAAACGGGACGATTTTGCATCCCGGGGTTTTCCTCGGGGACACCGGGACGGAGTACCGAAAAAAGGGGCGGTCCCGTTCAAAACGGGACGTATGGTCACGTTATGTATAAATGCATAAACCTTAAAGACCAATATTTTGAAAATTTAGTGAAAAATGTTTGTTCCAAAGTTTTTTTCCTTTGTTAGTTTGCGCAACTATTTAAAACGTAGCTGTAGGCACCATATTATCTTTATTTTGTTATGTTTTGCCAACTGGCTAAGGTTTTAGTGCACTCCGGAGCTGATCCCTTGAGGTATTAAAACTTCTATTGCCTCGTATTTCCTCTACAATATAAACTATTACATTATGAGTTATGACCTAGACTGGTTGAGAGATTCTTCCACCCCATATATTCCTATTCCCGTCCCCTTTCCTGAAGCAGAGCCACCCGTATAGTAGGCGGTTTCCACAGTGCAAAGGTGATAGGTTTTTTTTTAATTTCCGGCCCACGGAGGGGGGTTGAGGGCATCAACAGGTGTGGTCATTAGCCCTATATGCTTAAAAATATCCATGTCCGGAGGTATTTTTGTCACCAACCGGTCGGGATTCGAACTCGAGACCGCCCGGTGTAATTTATTGGTATACCAACGGTACATCCACTACACCATGTACGGCCAAGGTGATAGGTTTATAAGGGTCTCCAGGTCAGTTAAAGTTGTCATGCTCATTGCTCCTGTTATACCTAAACAGGCTAAACGCCTACTAGATTAAAATGTAAGAACAATTAACTTTACTGGTACATATTTCTTATTCAATCATACACTATCTTGTACCGTTGAAGGGAATACAAATTCCATTCAGCAATCTAAACTAAAAATCTTCAATTTTTGTTATTCGACATGCAAGAAAATGGCAGCATTTACTATTTTTTTAAAAAAAGGCTGACAGGTTCGACATTCTCTAACAGATTTCAAATTTAGCACATAAAGCTACAAAACATTGCCCATTTAACCAAAACTCCAGTTTCCTGACGACGTGTGAATGTCGATCGTACCAAATGTCCAGATCATAGTACGGAAGTACTTAGTACTTAGCACTGCACAGTCAAAGATCATCTCTAGTGACTTTTAAGTAGATTCTATTTAAGACGTGAGAATTTGTGGACACCTCCTCGTTAGGGTTTTAGTAATTGAAAACTGCTTTAGAAGTGTATCGAATCGAGCGGTTCGACAGATAACTACGAATGACGAGAGCATTTATAATTGATAGCCACCATATGTTATCTAATGCCCCGGCGATGTCGACGAAAATCGCCAACATGTTACTGTGAGAATTCGGTCTAACATTTCTTACGAGTCTAGAGACGTAGTCGGTGGTTTTCCGCCCGGGAATAAAGCCATATTGGTTAGAATCAAAAAGTCGTTCAGGAGGAATTTCGTCGTACAGGCTTTGGAGAAGTATTCTCTCGAATAATTTTCCAAACTCAGGCAATAAAGTTATCATTCTATACGAGCTTACGTCAATAGAATCCTTTAGTGGGTTTTAAGATTCTTATCAATTTGCCAGATTTGCAACTGACAGGAAAACATCCAAGCCTTATACACCTTGTACCTCGATGAGAATACCAGAAAGGGCGTCAAGCAACGTTCTTAGCATATTACCACGAATTTCATTCAGTCTGTAAGCTTTGTTTTTAGGGACCCTCGGCGCTAGTGTAAGATACTCTTTTCTTGTGTCTGGAAATCAAATTAAGAGGACGAGAACGGGTTTCAGTATGGATAGGTTCGGCAGTGGATCGTCGTCGGAAAAAAGCACATTGTAACGCCCTTGCGTTAATTTCCTAATTTATATTTGAAACATTCCTAATTTTCCTTCTTTACATTACTAGTTTGTATTCTTTTCAAAATTGCTACAATGTAGAGAGCATCTGCTCTCATGACGCATTATCTTAGTCCTATGTAATCTAAACCTTCGGAATTCTCTTTGTTCGCTACAAAGTATGACTAAATTCTCTTTGTCCGCTACTATGTTGCACTGTAGATCTATGCATTTCTTTGTCCTTTGTACTAATTCTGCTTATTCCGAACTTTTGCCTTTAGGGTCAAGAGCCCACTTTTCTCTATTCATTTCTTCAGTTAGCTACTCGCTTCGCTTCAAGTCACATCGCTTCATTTCTGTACGAGAAGATTTGCATTTACTAAAACTCGATTAATTAGGATCTTGTGCTAAACTATCTCAAAATTTAGTGAACGTTCTTAACTTATGCTTTTAAGAAATCACTGAAATCGTACTTTTTACGTATATTTGTACAGTAAAGAAAAGTGTACGTGAGTTCTTCTTTAAAACGCTGGATTAAAAACTATCTCCAGGTTAGTACTGAATTTTCTGCTCAATGTAGTTACCTAATTTCGCTTTCCCTTTTAGCGGTTTTACACCGGTAAAAGCTACCTTCAAATCTGTTACCATTTTCCTACATCTTTCTCCGAAATCTGCTTCATCGTGACCGACGGCTACGTGGGACACAAACCACTTCTTCAATCCCTCGATCGCCGCTCCGAAAACTCGTCGAATTCAACTTTTACTATACCGTCGCTAAGTGAAAAACCAATTTTAGTTTTTCCCCTTTTTACTTATTTTGCTCATAATCTGATTCTGATTAATAACTAATACTTTAAATTTGTACTACTTGAACTTTTTAACTTTAATCCCACATACTTTTTGAACCTTTAGTATTCAAGATTTTGCTCCCTTAATTTTGCTTATTTTATAACATACCTAGTTGAACTTTTAAAGAAACCTTTATTAATTTAATTGCTAAAGTGTACTAAATTTTGTGCTGTAAACAATTTACCTTGAATTTATTTTACTTTACTTTCAAAGTCTTATTTTACTCATATTTGGTATCCGATTTTGTGAATCACAAGATAGTACTCGTGTAATTATTCATTTCGGCCCGCTGAATGCCCAGCGACCCTTGTTTTATTATTTTGTTTAAGGACTTGGAAAAACTGTGCACAGGAGTTCCATCATCTGACTCAACTTTACAAAAGAAAGGTAGGAGTTTCAATTTAACCACCGATTACTGTCTATTGCATTTTTAATGTCGCATCCCTATATCTCAATTTGTTTGTTAATTTAACGTCACTAATTGAATTTTTGCTCACATTCCTCACCAAGGTGAATTGACTTAAGTATTTCTTTTGCCAAAACTTAATTAATTGTTTTAATATAATAATAACCATTTTTGTATTTATAAAAACTGTCATTTTATTTTGTAACATTTTATTTGAATTTTATTATTCATTATTCACCTTAAATTTATTTACTTCTCTATTTATTGCTGAAACCACCCCGTTCTCTTTCAGAATTGACATCGTGACTATTATAACTGTTAATACCTTCGTAATTCGGATTAGCAGCCCTATTTTTCTCGAAGAATTACGTGGCGCCCTTTTCTTTACTTATATTTTTCCCTATTTTACTACCCCTATTCTAATCCTTTTCGCTCATTATCTCTAACCTGCGACCACCTGTCTACTAGTACTGAGCTATTGCGGCCATTGCTCCATTTAATTTCGTTGCGACCCAATTCTTGTCGTAACAACATAAAAAGTAACGGTCATGGTCTCTTGTTTTGAAACAGTGTATCGGTCACCGTCGCGGACGTTGGCACAAGGATCTATGGGAACTGTTATCCTGTAAACCGCACCCCAAGGGATCGCAGCCAAACTAGTCCTGACAAATCGTTGCCATGAGTCAAACTTTGCTTTCATCACTGCCAGTTTATATCGTCTTAATGTCCCCTTATAGGAGGCGAGCCATTCGGTTTTTAGCTGGGCAGGGGCTCTTTGATAGCGACGACGTGTAATAAGTACGACTTTCTTTAACCGATAAATCTCTCAGACTACCAGCTATGACTCAACTGGCTCGAGCAGTAAGGATTGTCCTTTTAAGGCACACCCGGTACGTATGCCGGACCAGCTTGCCAACGACATGGTCCACAGTTTCAGGATCGTGGCCCACTATACCACGAGGAAGGAGCAAGGGAATATTTTACAAACAGGCAGCATTCATTCTCGACAGTTCAATGTGTTTGAAATCAAGGATTATTGACGACTATAACAAATCGTATCAGTCGGCGGTCACTTTCTATTATATCCACCAGCACTTGCCAGTCTAAGACCTTGCGGATAAGGATAAGGATAATAGCGAAAAGAACATAATCATAATTCTTTGACTTTTTCTTTACTCGCCAAAGTGAGAAAAAACTCATATCCAGTGTCATTGAAGGAATGAGACTTGACCTTCTTACTTTTATCTACTTTGGAACACGGAAAAGTGAACAAAATTGCGACTCTCAGAAGTTGAAAAAGGAATTTGAGAAGAAGGGTTCTTCTATGGCCAATTGTCTCCTTAAAGTCTGTACCTATTAATTGTTTCTCGTCATGTTAACAATCATACGATGAAACCATCATTTCATAAGTTAGATAGGTACCTAACTATTTATTCAATCTAGATGTAGAGTTAATCATGATTGATTATACTTGCCATTCATAAGATCTGCCTACATTTCATGCTGCTTCGAAAATGCAAATTAATGTTACAGATTAACAAAATATAAATATTTACGTTATAAAAAACGGAATGATGGGTCAATTTATTAACATTTCATTCTTGATGAAACTGCTATAAGGTTCATGCTTTTCAATTACAATCCCGTCAACGCCACGTCATTATTCCCATCGTAATTTAAAAATATAAGCTAAAACGAAGTTAGCGTTATCAAATATTGAGCAAGAGAAAAGTTCGCTGAAATCCCTAAGGATTACATTAAAATTTAGTTTGGAAAATTCTCTTACGAAGTCCTTGTTAAAGCTCGATTTGGATATTGATAAATCAATATCTTCAAATGCAATTTAGTTTAATTAATATATAGAGGTTATACATAATAAGTAATTTATTATGGCCAATAATAATTTCAAAGTGGAAAGTAAATAGTAAAAGTTAAAGGTCAATGATTCCAAATAGAAACGTTTATTGTTACATACATATTATAAAATGTCTCGTCCTATTGAAGGTAAATGATTAGGATGTGGTTAGAAAAAGAACACATTTTTCCATTTATTTAACAATTTGATTTGAAAAAAAAAAAAAGGCTGATTGTTTGTACAAGATATTTCCTAACTAGACCCGAAACGAGTATATTGTTTGACTCGTGTAAACGTTGAAAATAATAAGAAATTAGGCTTTGTATTATGTTTAAAGTCTAAAATTTAACATAAAACACTGTATGGCGTGCAAAATGATTTAAAATCGAAAAGGGAACATGAATGGTAAATAACAATCTAATTCCCAAGCGATTGGTGATTGTGTTATGAAACCTGTATTTTTACTGCACTCACTTAAAGGATCAATACGCGTGACAACTTCCCTGATGACTCTTTGATTTTGGTATGCGTGACTTCTGCATCGTCACGATGGAATTCCTAGATATTCCAAAGTTTCCAACTTAAAATGTATCTCCTTAACAAGAAAACGAATTTTGTCTCACAGATCATTTTGATCCGATATGACAGCGAACGTACAAGATGGGAGGCGAGAATCATTTCCACTTGAGTAAGTATTAAGCTAACTTGAACTTCTTTGGTCTCCTCAACTCATTCCTCTTTTCCAATTGCGTCTTTTATTTTCACATCTCCAACGTACTCCTCCTCTATTGACACATTTTAGTCCAGATAGGAAGCCTTCAATGCTTAAAACCGTTACCGATTCCAGATAAAGAAATAAAATGTCTAAAGTGAATAAACGAAGCAATAGAAATCGGTAAATTTGATTGTTTTCCAAAAATTTCAAAAACCAAATATGGTAGGACAAAATGAAAGAGATATCTGGAATGGACGCAAAGCAAAATTGTTCTTTCGTATAATTTAAGCTATTCATCTGCAATAATAACGGCGATAAATTCCCATTCTTCCTCGGAGTCAACTCGCCCTTCATGAACTGGATACCTGGGGGTTGTCGCTGTGGTAATAGGTAATAGGCGACCAAGGAGAGCAGTGCTATCCTCATTGCCTCACTGGCCGTATTTACACAAGCAGCAGCCTAACCCTAGAAATAACATTCACACACTCCAGTGCACGTTTTTAAATGAGTTTATCAAACAATTTCGATTTCAAGGAATCTTCCCTAGAATTGGTCGGGAAGGGCTGTAGGACCGGTCGAAGTCTCCTAAAAGTAGAAATTTTCCTAATTTGTGAAAATGGATGTGATTTAACGAATTACACTTTACCACTGGAAGCCATTCACATTTAGTTTACAACTGGCGTATCTTAGATTTATTCCTAAGAGCTCTAAAGTAAAGAACTTCTACCGCATAAAAGCGGTATATTGAAGTAAATGGTTGTTCGGTTTTTCCTTTCTCATGCAGATGAAGCAACCGTGTCTCAGAACTATGAACAATGAATGCCGTTCGGTATATTATAATTTCTTTGCCGGAAAACATCGCCGAATAAGAAGGAACAATTGAAATCGAAAAATTATTTTTCAGCATGGTAATGAAACCTACAGACAGCCGCTTTTTCGTTGAAATTTAATGACACGTCCATATTCATGCTACAAATAAAATTATGTGGGGAGGGATTTCAGAGTTACCAGCTTCATAATGGAAAGAACTGGTTTGAGCGTTTACATGGACGCCAAAGATGAATACTTCAAGAAACAATACTGCCGTCCTAACTTAAAAAGCAGTATCTCCATTTTTTGCTCATTTGAGTTTATTTACTGTGTAGGTTTATTACCATCTTACAATGCTAGAAAGAAGTAAGTACACTACACTAACCGAAAATATCGAATTCATTTTGCAGTATGTCCACCTGATTTAACCAATTCATAAGCTAAAACGCAGTAAGTACCAGTTACAAACCTAAAAAGCAGTATATCCCCATTAATGTTGGAGTCACTGCCTTTTAGCCTAATATAAATCAGTAAAATCGCCGCTGACAAATCTAGATGAGCAGTCTTGTTTATTCTTTACTTAACAATTTGGCCACATTTACGCAAATCTCCTGCTGTCAGTGACTGTCGTGTTGTGTTAGTTGATTAGTTCCAGTGCCTCTCGTAAGTGTAATATTTTTGTCGATTATTTATTATATTATTATAATACTCGTATATATAATACATATGAAAGAATAAGAAAATATATAATTTACAACCTCAAAATTTTATACTGTACAGATTCTTAATTTTAGTGCTAACAAGATTTAATGTAAACTTTATTTTAGAATAGCATTATTGTAGAGAAATGTAAGTTCGGCTTATTCCAATAGTATGTTATAATACTTGTAGTATCCACAGTTGGGTTACCTATATATTAGAGATCCGACAACATGTACAAATATCTGAAAGGTAGTGGCAACGTCGATATTTTTGTTTTTACTCGCAGATCCATCTGGCGGAGGATTTTTGGTGGAAGGCGTTTTTTAACCTTAACTTTCAGCTTCAGCATCATCTGAATTCAAGCCGCGAAGTAGTAAACATCGTTTACATTTGTTTTTATTTTTGGTGACTCCATTTTTTTAGTGCTATCTGCAGCCAGGTGATATGCTTTCGATTATTATGTTATCGTGTGTAGAATAGTAGATCTGTCTTATGTAATATCTATTTGTTTTCATTTTAAATATGTGTTTGAACTTATGGCATTTCCGACATTTAATCTATTATGTGTGTAGTTAGCAAAAATATGAAATAACAAATAACAATACTTTAAAACAGACAGTCGAAAATGGGGAACACCCACGTCTGATCTGACTTCCGATTTTTATTATGCTTTATGATATTTCTTCTGACATTTATTTTGTGTTTTATGTGATTAATTGGGGGACATTCCAAATGAGTTCAAATTGAACATTTATGTATTAAATATTTGTGGATAAACAGAAAAAGATGGCTCTATTGTACTCGAAACGGCGACTAACTGTGTCCTTTGTGTATTTTTACCTGAAGTTGAACCCTTTTTGTAACTTGTAAATTTCTATCTATTTAAACTCTCTTGACCCTTTTATTTTAATATGCAATGTATTTAATTTGATTTCTTTGTTTAATTTGATTATTTATTGTGCTAATTACAATTGCTGCATAATGTATTTAAATCTGATCGAAGAGTATCCTCAATGAAATTATTGTAAATGTTTTGTCTTGATATTATTTAACAGTCTTGTTTCTATAATTTTGTATTTGAATTGATGTCATGTATGTAATTATGTCCAAGGAGGAGTTTTTTTAGTGTTCGCACTTTTTCTCCTCCGAATCGTCGAGTAACTGTTAATAAATGCATTATTTTTGGTACAGTTAATTTTAGTTTTGATTCTCCTTCCCTATTAGTTCACGACCAGTGTATTCGTACCTTTTTATACGATAGAGGGCCTGCCAGACGATCACGAGCTTGTGTCATTTGGGGTTGGTTTGTTTTGGAGGGAAAGTTTAAACTTTGTCGGCCATGTTTAGGGTTGCCCGTTCCTTTTGAAGTTTATTAACGATAGGGTGTGAAGTTAGATCTTCGAACCTTTTTATTTTAGTTAGGGCTCTGGGGGGTACATTACATACTGTTTCATTATATAACAAAATTGTTCTTTCAAATTTAAGAAGCATATTAAGAAAGCTACGGAATCCCGAGAAATGTACAAGAGTGATGCGGAAAATAATTTTCCATAAAGCACAGTCTGTTTTTCTGCGGACTTGGAGAAGGTAATTATGTTGCCCCGCATTGACATGTTCAAGAGGGTGGTGTTCTGCCAAAGGATCATTACTTTTAACGAAAGTTTCGTACCAGTAGGTAAAAAACAGAGAATCAAGCCCTTTGCGTGCCTTTGGAATGAGTGCATATCGGGAAGGAAAAAAGAGGACCTGATTAGCACATTCCATGCTTTTCTGACGCACACGCGTGGCAAGGAAAATATAATCGTTTGGCTTGACAACTGTGCAGGCCAAAACAAAAACTGGACATTGTTGTACTTGGTGTATATAATTAATTCACATGAAATATCAGCCCAGACAATAACCTTCAAATATTTTGAACCTGGACATACGTTTATGTCGGCTGATAGTTTTCACCATCAGGTGGAGCAATCATTGCAACGAATGAAGAAAGTATACGACTTCACCGATTTCGTTACATGTGTTCAGTCTTCCAACTCCGGGAAAGTTGATGTAAAAGAAATGAAGAAAGAGGATTTCTTTGTTTGGCCAGATAACTCATCAACTTACAAAATAAACCATTCAAAACCTAGGCCGTATTTAAAGGACATTATTGAAGTTGTTGCTAAGCGAGGCAACTTCGTATTATTTTATAAAACAAGTTTTTCCTCAGACTCGTCACTAGAATTGAATTTCTTGAAGGTTAAATTATCCAAAGGACACTGCGGAAAACCGCCAATAATTTCTCAGCTTAGGGGAATTAAGGAGGAAAGAAAACAAATGATATTGACAAATCTGATGGAGTTAATACCTGAAAATCGACGACAATTTTGGCAGAATCTTCCGGTTGATAACGGCGCCACCGATTTAAGAACAGATTATGATAACTTTTAAATCAGTGTACAATTGTAATTTTTGTAATTAATAATATTAATATTTTTTAGTCTCGATTGTAGTTTGCGATATTAATTTTTATTTTGTATTGCCACATTAATGTAAAATAAATGAAAGATAAAGTGAAAAGGTTTATTATGCACACATAATTTCAAGATTAATACATTTTTGCGGGGTGGCAGGGCTATAAGAACTTAAATGCGCTTTATCTCAAAACTCCCATTTAGGAGATATCTAGGTACTACTTTTTAAGTTAGGACGGCAGAATAAATCCATTAACAAAATATCATATGTGTTTTCTAATATGGTTTCTAGAAATATTTCAACAGCCCACGTAAAATTTCCTACAACGCCACTTAATTTTATGAAATAGCAACGAAAAAATGAATAAGTCTAGTAAATGACCCGAATGAATTACATTTAAGGTATATAATTAATGCAAACAGTTGCACAACGTCTGAAAATAAATTGAATCCCCAAGCTCTATTCATCAATCTGACAGTTTCAGCAATTACTTTTAACTTTAAGGAATAACCTTTTCTGTACGCATTGATTTACGTTTCTTAATTTTTAGAACTACGCGTCCATTAACCACAGACCACCACAGTGTACTCAAATTTATATAATATAATAATGTGTGGGACGATATGGTATATAACTGACATTTTTTGAATGGTCGAAACATTTTTCGGTTAGTAGTCTCAACTTTAGACCATTTGTTTGACGCTTCCACTGGTATTAAAATAAAGTAATTTCGCGTGACAACTGTTACATTTCTGTTTGCGCTTGAAAGCATTGAATACGTTTATTTTACGTTTTAGGAGTGGTGGATATTACTACCAGGATATTTCAACTTCCACTTTTGCTGAAATCTTTTATTTTGTGTTTCTTTAATGACTATACGTTCAGTACTTTGCTTGCTGTTTTGCTTGAAATGTTCAAAGAATACATACAAAACTCATATATCGGAGGCGATTCGGAAGAAGAAGGTTATACTGGGTTATACCAAAGAACGTGGTTATACTATTAAATGAATGTGAAAAGTTTGAGAGGATTTCTTATCGGAAATAAAAGAGTGATCTTATTGTTTATTCTGGTTACTCTCCTAAAAGTTAAACTTTTGTTAATGTTTTCATTTATTTTCTCAGATTCAAAACAATAATATCTGGTGGATGTTTTACACTAACGAAAAGGTGGCTTATGAGTGAGGTTGCAATCATGCGCTATTAATAGAAGCAATATTTCTTTTTTTTGGCTTTCCAGTTTCCACTTGCATCATTAGGCCCTACTTTGTGTTCGTGAGGTATGTAAGATTTAAGAAACGGTATTTCCACTTTGTTTGGTAAATATTGGTTAAGTTACAAAACCTATAATTAAAGTATCTACATTAATCCTGCAATATTATCGATGATGCGTAAAGCAAGAATATTGCAACAATAGGTGTTGCACCCACAACGTGCATCTCATACTGAGATAAAATAATGTGGGTAAGTATGTTATCTTCTTAATTTTGTAATTAATTTTTTCTGGAGAAAGTAGGTATAACCTCGCGTGACCTGCGGACCCGACAGACACTCCCGCACTAACCCCCCCCCCCCCCTCCTTTGTTCCTATCGGTCACCACACCTCTCACCACTAAGCCCCTCCCCTGGTTCCTATTGTATCAGGTGATGATGATAAACAGCTATTTTATATCTGTTTGTACAAAGCCGTTTAAAATTAAGGCTGTTTTGATGAGCTGTTCGCTAGAATTGCTTGTAACAGAGATGGAACAGGGTAAATGTGACAGGTGATGATGATGAACCACTTCATTTAAACAGCCTTAATTTCAAACGGCTTTGTACAAACAGATACACCATCATCATCATCTGTTACAATAGGAACAAGGGGGATGGGCTTAGAAGTGGGAGGCGTGGTCACCAGAACCAATAGGAACAAAGGGAGGGTCGGGCCCGGCCCACGTGAGGTTATACTTACTCCAACATACGCACACACAGTATGGTCTACCCAAGAATAATATATTGGTTCTCCTCGCCCACCAGCGAAATCGGCCGATATTCACGACAAAGGGCGAAGCGCGACAGTACGGTGCAGTCGATCACGACTTACACCTCGAGAGGGGCCAACTAAAAAGGTTTATCAGTATTGTTAGAGGATTGCAAAGGAATTAAAGAAAAGATAAATGTGGAAGGTGAAAGATTTTTGATAAAGTAATTTTATCACCAAACCTTCACTATAAACTTCGCTATAAAATTTTAATTTAATAATTTAATAATGTTTGCATATTTTCAGAGATTCAATTGCGCATTATGTCATACGTGTATAGCTCATTGTCGGACTGTGGCAATATTACTCAACTGCTGGTTAGTGGGTTTTAGTCACCGTTGAGTGCGTAAGTATTGTTAACTATGAGTTGTAAGTTGTAACAAATTATCTGAAAGTTCCGAAGAACCGTTTCCAAACAGTGGGCCGGAATGGGTTTTGGAGGAAGAAAGTGTATCTTCAGACCTTCTTTTTTTTGTTTCTCGGGAATTAGGGTAAGGCCTATCGCAGGGTCGCTTCCACTTATATCAATTGTGGAGGCAGTGTGGGGCTCGCATCCACTAAACCCCCTTCTCCCTAATCCCGCCCTTGTGTGAATGTCAGAGTAACCAGGCATCGCCGTAGGCATTCTTCTGGTTGCCCCTGCTTCTTGTGCTTTACTATTCTTCCTTGGCCATGTCACAGTTGGCTGTTCGCATAATATTTAATGGGCGCTGTGGAAGCACAGGTGACTTTTCCCGTATTACTTGTGGGTCAACACATTAAAACAAATTACAATTTTAAAAAGAAACATAAAGACCTATCATGGCCTGCCGTCCTAGTTCCGGCTATCTCTATACTTAGGCACTAGTGACCAGACTTGCATCGGCGCATACTTCTATTCTCCCTTGTTCTCGTTCAGGGCCGCCTTCCTTCAAGCTCTCTTGTGTCTATTACCGTGTGACAGAATTTTGCGATCTTCTTCCACGTGTCTTCATCCCTGAGCATTAGCTCTACGGTGTTGTTTGGTGTAATTGCGTGACCAATTTCATTGCTGAGCCTTGCACGTTCCCCGTACCACCTGGGGCACTCGTAAACAGCATGTGCTTTGTTGTCTGTAAGATCACAGTCGACGCATTCATCTGACTACCTGATTTCATGTCTTGCAAGGTACTCACTGTTTTCGCTGTGGCCTGTGAAAAATTGCGTTAATGTGTAGTTCATCTCCCCATGGGCTCTACCAACCCATGCCCTTATATCTTGTATGAGTTTCCTTATCCACGAGTTATGTCTCTCCCAATGGAGTTGCCACAACATGCATATCCTCATTTGCGCCGGGGGTATTCCTGCTAGCACCAGGACGTCCTACAGGCCCGCTGTTCTGCATTCGCTTACCACACGCATCGCCAGTAGCCTGAGTACTTTATTGATTTTAGCTCTCGTACATCCCCAATCTAGAGCACTTGCCCATACCTCACTCGCATATAATATAACCGATTTCACCACCTCCACCAGCACTTTCCTTTTCGAGGCTCTACAGCCCCCTTTATTGGGTAATAGCTTGCTTATTGCCGCGTACTGTTTGAGCGCTTTTTCTGTCACAGCTGTGACATGTGCAATGAAGGTGCCGTTTTCATCTAAGGTGACCCTCAGGATCTTAATCATCTTATCTGCTATTAATCTTTGCCCCAGACGAAGTACTTGTTCAAACTAAAATAGTAAAACAAAAAAATAATGTAATGAAAGTTACCAATTTCTTTGTCATAAATAGAGGAAAGTCAGAATTAAAAACTGACAAAATTGCGACGTGCACGTTGTGCAGAACAATGAAAACTATATTAAAAATGAAAAATGGTGCCACTACGTCCTTAAATAGTCATTAAAGCAAACACAGCTATATGTTTATGATCAAGTGTTTCTGCAAGAGAAAGCAAAAACCACGTACATAGCAAGCACATCTGTTTTAAACTGGTTAGAAAACAAAACAAACTGTGGTTCCGTCTGTCAGTGGCGTACCCATGGGGGTGATATGGGTGTTAGATCCCCCCCCCCCCAGAACCTATGAGAATATGTAAATAAACGTTGTCCTAAACGACCTAAACAAACAAAATTACTTAAAAGTACTTTAACACAGAGCAGCAATTCGAAAATGGGCAAGAAAAGGGACAAACGACAATTACCCATATCGAATTTTTACTCCCACTTCCAGATCATCCGCCAGACTAAAACTGTAGTTACGCTACTACCGCCTATAGTACAGTATCGGTAAGTTTTTATAGATACTTTTTTATCATTCTTTAATTCCGTTTAAAATATCAGCATTCTAGTAGTAATACTTTGTACTAATTAATATTACAATAGCATATACATAGTGTGTTACTGCCCGAGCTGAGTCTGCGATATCAATGTTTAAGCTTGTGCAATCAAGTGTTTTTACTCTGGTTGCAAGTTGACGCACACCAAGGCCTTAGGTGGCCTTGCGCAGACATTTCACAATAATAAAATTTTTAAAACTGTTAGTGGAAGTTTCTTTAATTTAAGAAATTCAAGGTGTAACAACAGATAATACCAACAGTAACTTTACTTTTGCAACAGAGTTAGAAAACTTAAATGAAAACTTTCATTCACGAGACATGCATTTTGTCTGCTTTGCCCATATTTTGAATTTAGCGGCACGTGACTTCATGCACATTATTCAAATTAATGTTGATTCAAATGAAAATATGTACGTATCTGAACCTGATGATAGTTTTGATGAAGTTGGACCAAGTTGTCCAGATAATGAAGTTCAATCTACTTCACATTTTTACAAAATTAAAGCTATTCCGAAGAAAATAAAATAATCTGAGCAACTTGAAATTAATTTTGAAAATTTTTGTAATACCTTAAACTTGAAGGTGAAAATGCCGAAATTAGATGTTGTTACAAAATGGAATTCTTCTTTTGAGATGCTATCTTGGGCTTTAAATTTAAAAAATACATTTAATGTTCTATGTGATAATACGGTCGATTTAAAAACTTTAAGAGTTACTAATACCGAGTGGTCTCTCATTCGGAGGGTTTGTAATTATTTAACAGGTTTCAGTAAACTTTAAATAACTTTGGAAGCAGAAAAATCATAATCATGTACTTTACCAATGGTAGTAATAGGAATCAACTTATTATTAGATAAATTAGAAAAATGGGCAGACGATTTAGATAAAAAAATTGACCGGAACAACGTTGATGAAACGTTAATATTATCGCTTCAAGCATCCCGTGAGAAAATATTAAAGCACTATAATAAGACAAATTGGACTTATTGCGTAATCCTAATATTTGATCGACGACACAAAGTTGAAACCTTCTCAAGTACAAATTGGGGTTTTTGTTTAGAAAGAAAAGCTGTTGAAAAATTCGAGAATATGTACAAAAATATTTACAACAGTCCAAACGATGAATCTATGAGAAAACTGAATTCAATAACACTGAAATCATAGAAAATGATGAATTCGACATAGATTTCTTGAGTATATTTAAAAAATCATCGGTTAAGAATAATATTATTTATGTTTGGCTGTGCGAGATTGACAAATACTTAGAGACACCACGAGTTGAAGGTTCCGAGAATATCCTTGACGTCATGAAAACGTGTTCCCAAATTTATCCAAAATGGCACGAGACTTATTATCTATTCCTGCAACATCTGCATCTGTAGAGAGATGTTTTTCAAGAGCATCACCTACCGTTACTAAATTACGGAATAGGTTAAATGACGCATCTATAAGATGTTAAATGTGTCTGAATAGTTGGGTCGGACAAGACGTTAATATCTTCTTTAGTTCTTTAGTTTGCCAGCTGCAATTTTTATATAGACTATAAACTATAATATTGTTTTGTTTGTGTTTAATTTTCTTTTTTTGTTTTTAGAATATAATGTTAGTTTTCTAAGCTCTTCATCATTCTAATTTTCTTAATGTTAGAGTTAGTGTGTAATATTAAATATTAAAATCAGAGGCGTATTTATGCTTCTGCAGCCTAGGGGCACAAGAAAAGTGCCGTCCCATCACATCCCTCACCACAGGAATAGACCTTAGGTATTTATGCAAGTCTGAAGTCCAGAAAGCATTTTTTATTAAAAATAAATAGAATTTATTTCATTAATAAAACAATAAATAAAACATACTACATCTGGACGACGAGAATCAGCAAATGGTCATGCAAATTCTTAGAAAGCCTGTGGCCAGTGGCCAAATAGGATAATCCATCTGATTAGGACCATATTTAAATAAGCCCGAAACTGAAAGTGCAGCGTAAACGATGTTTGGGATTTTTATCTAAATTGCAGCTGGTATTGACGTATTTCTACTTCAATTTTATTTTCCATTGTTTAGCATTTTTTTCAAAAAGATTCCTTCAATTAATTTTGGTGCCCCGTAATTTTGCCGCCCCCTAATTTTTTCCGCCCTGGGCACCAGCCCTTAAAGCCCCCTCCTAAATCCGCCACTGATTAAAATTAAACTTTATATTACATAAATGTCATTATATTTAGACCGTGCATTTTGCAGAATATCTACGCATTCACAAATTTGTAATTTTTTATTTTTTATCATTTCTGACTTGGTACAAATCAAAAACCGTTGCAGGACATCACCTGTATATTTTGTTTAAGTAGAGCACAGACTATCTCAAATATACCCTGAATTACACGTGGGTGCTTCTTTTATACCGAATGAATATATTATTTTATGGTAGAATGCAAAATCATCAGCTGTGGATCTTCTGGGAATTATGTTCCATGGAATAGTAAAAAATGTTGCAAAAAGCTTGAAAGCTTGACCACAAATAAGCTTAGCTTGAATAATACTTAAGCTTGACTTATTTTTTGTAGACTTGACTTGATTTTATGTCAAGGTTTAAAAATTCAAGCCCAGCTCGTGAATCCCTACATGTTTCGACAAATGACATTTTCATCTTCAGGTAAATTGGTTGAAACGGTGTGAATTAAATTACAATAACGTATATAAAGTTTGTTTAAATGAAGTGACGAAAATCGCGTCGTGTTAAGCTTAGTATCAAGGGGGGATGTCCTCCTGAGTCCAAAACCACCATCTTTGAAATATCTGTGGGAGCGTACGTGACCTGTGGGTGCGTACGTGATGGCTGTGGAACCTAAACTACTAGGCCCATTTTAATGAAATTTAAAACTAAGGCCTATTATTATTACGAGGGCTATTTTTTTTTCAACGTCCGATCGGTCGCGAAATAAAAACCCGCGCAAAAATCCGACGAACTTTTGCGTATATGTGTTGAGCAGCGTCTCTAGTATGATCTTCAATCACACCGCGTCACTTCGCTTAGTTGTGAACACGCAGCTAGCCCATAAACATGTCAACTACAATAGCACCCTCCCGCGAAGTATGAAGTGCGTACGGTAATTCGATTTCTTCAGGCTGAGGGGTGTAATGCAGCCTCATCCGTTGTGTGTCTTCAACGTTTACGAAAGGCGATTCAGAATAAGCGGAGAGGAATGTTGTCATCAGGCATTGTCGTTTTCCACGACAATGCTTAGCCGCACACTGCAACTGTAACAAAGATGCTCCTCGTTGAGAAGTGTTTGATCACCTACCATACAGCCCGGACTTGGCTCCATGCGATTTTCACCTCTTTGCTCACATGAAACACTGGCTAGGACGACAACATTTTGGCACAGACATCGAGCTGCAAACCAGCGTAGAAAAATGGCTGAAAACACAGGCGGCTACGTTCTATGACAAGGGTATTGGAAAGTTGGTACCACGCTACGACAAATGGCTAAATCGGAGTGGTGACGATGTAGAGAAATAGCGTAACTATGTACGTAGGTACTTGTTGCAAATGAAATTTTTTTTATTTTCACTGTGGTTTTAATTTTGCGACCGATCGGACCTTGAAAAAAAGTAGCCCTCGTATTATTATTATTATTTTGCTCCCAATTGGTTCCTGACTGCGACAAATGGCTAAATCGGAGTGGCGACGATGTGTCGATGTAGAGAAATAGCGTAACTATGTAGGTACTTGTTGCAAATAAAAAATTTTTTATTTTCACTGGTTTTAATTTTGCGACCGATCGGACCTTGAAAAAAAAATAGCCCTCGTATTATTATTATTATTATTTTGCTCCCAATTGGTTCCTGACTACGACCTTTTGGTCTATTGTGCTCCCCGCTGTTGTCTACCCTTCGAGAATACCTGTATCTTTAACAAAGTCCAGGATTTTAGTAGGGCTAATCTTCGTTACTTCCTCTTGTGTAATCTTTTCATTTCCAAATAAGTGTTTCCTTGCCTTTGTGAATGCCTCACAAAGTTGAAAATTAAAAAAATTCATAACTTTTTTTGTTAACAAAGATGAAGAATAGTTATTTTTGTATCTAGTGCACGAAATGCCGCTTTGGTGATTTTTTCTACAAACGTGAAAAAGTTGACAATTATTTTAACGTTAAAATACAAAACTCTCATATAGTTTACATGCAGTGCGCGAAGTAAGTATTTCGCGCACGGTGTCGTCATTTCGCGCACGCTGTCATGGTCTAACGTAGGAAAGTGAAAAAGGGTCACTTCGCGTATCTGACAAAAACTGTTTTATGTAATACGTCATTGTAGTAAACACGGGAACGTTGTGTGCCAGTTTACTGGTCATTTATTTGTGCAACTTATGGAAACAAGGACTAAAGTGCGTTGTAAGAATGAGAACGTTATTACATTTACGTTAAAAATTTAGATAAGAAACTTTAAATCCCTGTATACAGATTTGTAGCTACATAATTAAGCGGTTGTTTTGTTCCGACATATTTGCCTAAATTGTTAAAGTGTCTCTAATCCCTAACCATCTTCCTAGTTCACGATGTGCGCTTATACTTCATGAATGCTAACAAAACTGATCCTCTTTTATCACGGTATCATTATTACGTGAGCTCAAATATTCTTTATAGATGAGAAAGACGTGATAGTTTAAACATCCACTGAAACTGAATGTAAATACAATTTTGTTATCATGAAATTTCTAACAGCAGTGTAATACTTTAAAAGTACCTACTTTAAAAGTTGTGGGTTTAATAATAATAATAATATAATAATGTTTATTTCACCATTTCAAACTACATTTGTTTGGCAGCGTCAGTACAAAAAAAAACAAATATGTATTAACAAAACACTTTGCACAAAACATGTAAGCATAACTCTGTGTGTATAAATAAAACCTATAAACTAACACAAACATTGAGGTAATATCAAATTTTTGGAATCGTACACGGAGGAGCGCGCATATATTCGTCCGTATTATAAAAACAATTTTCCAGTAAGTAATTTTTTACAACTACTATCGGAGTAAAAATGCAAGGCCTCTGACTTTAGAAGCTTGTATCTCAGTAATTAGCAATCATAATTTAATGAAATAAAGTGCATTTAAAAGATCATTTATTCCTACAAAAAGGTGTACAGTTTTAGATTTTTGCAACACATCGTTAATTTTCTGTATCAGTGTATGTGAGAAAAAGCGCTAATTATGACTCAAATCGCACAAGCGCTCCACTTTAAAAATTAATTACGGCTATATTATTGAAACTGAGTGGTAGATACTTATATATTTGAAAAATGTATACTTTTTTGTCAATGTGAGATGCTTTTGAGGCCAATTGGTTTATTAGTCTTAAAGCTATAATGAAAAAACGACATCTTATGTAACTCAATACCTGAACGTTCGATATTAACAATTTGACAGTAACATAACAAGGTTAAAGCAATTATACTGTGGTCTAACACGATTCACAAAAATAATGTCATTATACATTGTTTTTTTTAAAAGAAATTTTGAAAAAAGGATGCATGCACCAGTTGGAGGGGAAAAGCGCGGCCGCGCAGGGCAGCTGTTGTCGTACACTATTGCTGTAAAGCGCATGGTTTTGTACAATGCAAAAGAATAATCACATTGTTGTGGGTTGCCGCTCGCTGCTTACGATGTGGTAGATTACCTCTCGCGGGAATATGTGCGTCTTTCTCTCGCGATAAACAACACATTTTACTTGGAATTACAAGAAAACAAATTTTATTTTCAATAAGAGAATAATGCAGTTAGATTTAAGTAATATCAAATTTAGCATTTAAAACAAGAATTTTTTCTTTAACTTCCGTAAATTGCGAAATAGCACATTTTCGGTTAGGGCTTATAAAACCAGTTAATTATATGAATAATCAATATTTATTGGCTGTCGACTTTTCAGAAGTATGTGTGCTACAACATTTGTAAATTTGGTAACAATTTATGAAACAATAACAATTTTATGATAAGTTAAAACTGACCGTCAGCCAGGAAAATACTACATACAGCGTTTTTATTGCTGTTAATTAAAATAAAAGTTAAACAACTGATTCTAGCATTTTGCTTTTTACACATGTTAAACATATATAAATGACTAATGTACTGCCCAAAAATGAAGAAATTTCACCCCTCAGTTTTTTTGTTATGATCACTTAAAGTCAGAGGCCTTGCATTTTTACTCCGATAGTAGTTTAAACTTTGCAAGCGGTAAACCTTTTACTGGACTAGTAAGTTTATTATAAAGTTTTAGATCTATTGAGTTTTTTTTACTCACATCTAACCTGTATTTAGGTATTGAAAGGGAATCTGCATTTCTGATGCTGTAGGAATGTCTATCAGCCACCGTGCTAAATTCCGAACAACCTTTATGAACTTCCAAGAGCACCTGATATATGTACAATGTCGGAAGTGGCATGATTTTAAATTTTTTGAAGTACATTTGACAATGCGCTCGGGAATTTATTCTAGCGATTATTCTAATCGCAATTTTTTGAATTTTAAATACCCTTATCGCGTGAGCTGATTTTCCCCATAATAGTATACCGTAATTTATTTTTGAATGGATTACTGCAAAATAACATGCAATTAAAATGTAATCTGTTAATTTTGTACGTAATTGTCTAATGAGGTAAATGTTACTAGCAAGGTTTCGACATAGCTTGTCGATGTGAGCCTCCCAGGTTAGCTTTTCGTCAATTTGGATCCCTAACAAATTCACATTTAAATTGCTTGTCATATTTTTCTTAGTTGAAAACACAATTTTTTGAATTTTGCCTTCATTGTTACAGAGTTTATTTGTGTTTAACCAGTTTACTATTTGAGTATCTGCCATCTCAGCCTTATTCCTCAATTGCGTTATGGTGTTTCCTCTGCAAAGTACAGTTGTGTCATCTGCATACTGAATGGATGTGTGAGGAAATATAGCTGCAGGTAGGTCATTTACATAGATTATAAATAATAGAGGGCCCAGTACTGAACCCTGGGGAACCCCGTAAATATTTGGTAAAAAATTTGAGGCTTTATTGTTAAATGAAACACATTGTTTACGATTTGTTAAATATGACCGAAATAGTAACAAAGGTTCGCCACGAATTCCATAATGAGCAAGTTTGTCAAGGAGCAGCGAGGGCACAACGCAGTCAAAAGCTTTTGATAAATCATACAATACAGCTAATGTACTATCGCCTGTTTCAAGTCCATCGATAATATAACTGATGAGGTTAGAAACGGCCTTTATTGTGGAGAAATTTGGTCTAAAGCCGAATTGAGATTTATTTAAAATCCCTTCTTTATCAAGGTATTTCATTAATCTGTTTTTCATTAATAATTCCATCGTTTTACTCAAAATTGGTATCACAGATATAGGACGGTAGTTTTCCGCCATGGTTTTTTTGCCTTTTTTAAATATTGGTACAACTCTACAAATTTTAAAAGCATTTGGGAATTTACCACTCACAAAACAATCGTTAATGAGTTCAACAAAGAAATTTCCAATAATCTCTATAGAGAGTCTTATTATTTTGCTATTTAAATCAAATACGTCGAAACTATTTGATTTAGATAGCTTGTTGACCGTTTCAAGTAATTCCGAGTATGACACAGGTGCTAAGTAAAATGATTGCATAGGGGATCTAATGCTACTTAGATAGCTTTGTATATTACGGTTACTGATAGGAAGTGAGTTTATGATATTTTCTGGGATAGTCGTGAAATGTGAATTTAAATGTTGATGGGATAGAGGAATTTCGTTTTGATTTGAACATTTCCTTTCCCAGTTTATTATTTTCCAACCGTCTTTGACTTTGTTGTTTGACGTTGTAATAAATTTTTCATGAGAATTTTTTTTGGATTCTTCTAGTGCTTGGCGATTTATTTTTGGGGGAACGTGTTCAAAGTTTCTCACTAGCTTTCTGTAACAAGAACATGAATTTGTGTCCATGTACACAGGAATATGAATTTAAGTTTCTCGACAGATGTTAAATTACGTCATAAAATGTGATGCTTTGTTGAGAATTCTATATGCGAGCTATAAAATTTCCCAAACATTTTTAACGTCGGCGTCGATTGCATTAAACTTTTTTTTGCATTCGTAACGAATGGCAATCATTTATTATTCCAGTTATCCCCGAAGAAGAGGACTGTACATACCGAACAAACATTTGCATAAAATAAATGGAATAAATTATTAGAAAAGTATTTAAAATTCCAACTCATTTAACTAAAAGTATTTGAATCTGCCATCTACACGAGCCTCAAGTTTAAGTAATTATTTAATTTTACTCGATTCTTTCTTTTTTTTCCCGAATGTATTTACATTTCATAAATATTCAGTATTCGAAAGATCGAAACTTGGAAGACCATCTTAAATTTTAAGTAGATTCTGTTGAGGTCAGTTTTCATTTAGAGAATCTGCACTCACTCATTAAGTGTATGGTTGAAAATAAAACTCTAAATAAAGACTAATGTAAGTACGTATGTGGGAATCGAACTCACTATCAGTAAATAGGTAAGCCTAACTAATATTAATGAAGAGTAACCCCTTTTATTTGGTAGGGTTTATCTTGGTCAAACACTCGAAATATCTTTAATCTTACGACTCACTTCATCCGAAACAACCCTTTGATAAGATTAGGCAAGTTGTAATGCTATCTAATCGAATGTCTCATGAGATTTTACAAGACGTAGCAGACAAAAGCGTAGGACATATGGGTCAGCAGCTAATCGTACAGTGTATGTGACTGAATATACCATTATATGGTCAGTGCTTTTAGGTCAATCTATATAATATTATTGTTTCCCATATCTATATGTTTCAAAAATGTTCTAAATTTTCCTGTAAGCAAGAACATATTTTGAAGTGCTAATTTAGAAAGTAAATTTAACTAATAATGGTTACTACTCATACTTTTTCGGGAGATAAATTGTAAGCATGACTGCGTGTTCTGCTCATTTTGATGTTTGCAGTTAATTTAAGATAAGTGCTTGTTTAGGTAAATTTTCACGCTTATATATATATATATAGGTATAGTTGAAGTTATATGTATCATAGAGCACTTCAACACCATAGGATTAGGAATCTATATATAGGTATAGTTGAAGTTATATGTATCATAGAGCACTTCAACACCATAGGATTAGGAATCAGTGTAACTCCCATAATATTGTTGGTTGCATACATATATTCTGAGAAAACTTGTTATTAAATGTACTAAAACGCCGTAAGGTTTGAGTCATTTTTTCAAAAGTCAATAATAACAGAGCTATACCTAGATACTAAACAAAAAAACGAAAAAATGTTTTTTTGAAATATCAAGTTAGCCATGCATTTTTTTCAAAAAACGAAAAGCGCATTAAATTAAGTTGGCAAAACTACGATTCTTTCCCCATTTAATCGTCTCTATCTCTGCTAGTTTCCAAGATCCCCATACAAATAATGGAAAAAACTCACCCTGTATATTCTGTGTATGTATACAAAAAGAAAGCAAAACTGAGTCCCACTTCATATGGGAAACGACAGATGCTAGATATTTAAAATGAGAGGGAAATCTTTTATCTTGTGAAATTAACGAAAATATTAGAAAAGGTTGCAGAGTAAACGTAAGTATAAAGCTCGTTTGCTTTCAAATTATTCTTCTACCTTACTATAATTATGAACAATAAGCTGTATAAAATGAAGTGGTAGCTGAAATTTTTATTGAAATTTACAACTTTGCTTCAATTTAACCGGTTTCCTTTCCCTTAAGGGCACTGAAATCCTAATAACAGGGCTAGAATAATGGACACTCGCGCTCTGTGTCTCAATTTTGAACTTTTATAGTCTAAATAATTATTCATTTTATCTGCCATTCATTCAGTAACCTAATTTACTATGGCATGATATTATGACTGCAAGACCAAAACACCTCTAAAATACTGTTGGGATTATTATTAATCGTGAAAGTTTACATCAAAGAAATCACATTGATTTAGATACATGAAAGGAACACTTTTTCAAGATACAGAGTCGAGAGCAGGCCCGTGCGCAGGATATGTCCATGGGGGGTGGGGGGGGGGGCAGGGAAGACCTCAAACATTCTTAAAACATAAATTATCATTATTATAATTTGGCTGAAAATCAGTCAGTGTCATGGAGGCAGTATTGGTGTTTAGATTGTTTTGTTCATTCGGAGCAGTACTTAACCTAAATTCCCAAAAAATGTATAAAAATGTATGTATCTATGTAAGTATGTACTCATATAGGAGCACCCCGGGATACCTCCCGATGACCTATAGTGGCCAGGTAGTATATTATGCTATGATATGATATAATAATGTTCTCTTTGTCTTTATGTTGAATGTATGAATCTATGAATTGTCATAACATAATCGATGATTTAAACAATTCGCGCCTCGCTGTGGGCTACACTGGCTACTGGCAAACTACTAGCACAGTATACGAAGACGTATACTGTGCTACTAGCAAGTGTACTATATTTCAATGGGTCATTGGGGGGGGGGGGGGGGGCACGGGCCTGGTCGAGAGTGGATTTGTTAGAAAAGGTGAAAGATACGGTTCTTGATACAATCTATGAAATATATTTACGAAGGGACGGATTAGTTTGGATATTTTTTATGAATAACAATTTGATGATGAAACTAAACGTCGCACTTTGTGTAGAGTTAGAATTCCAGATTTAAACACTTCGAAACATAGAAATAAAAAGCTTAACCCGTGCAAGCAAATCTGGTCAAGATTTGTTTAAAAATCGTCGTGGATACCAATAGGTGAAGCGAGTGTAGATTATTGGTCGGTATTATCAAAAGGACTCCTAATTATGAACAATCTTAAAATTTATATTTTCCATCGCGACAATGCTATAGGATGTTTCTCCATAGAAATTGATGTATATAAAGAAGATTTTGGACATTACCGTCACGAGATTTTAAATTCCTCCTTATCATATCTTCAACTGCAGTTGTTTTTCTAAATCTTCTCTAACATTCTAAATGGAAGGAACTTTTATGTTCATTTTGTAGAACTTAATGCTCTAGAGAATGTATTAAACGATTATGATTATAAGTCCATATCTTCCAAATAAGCAAAAATTCATTCAATTCGGATAAAAATTGTAGAAGTTGTTTGAAATGAACTAGGATTTAAAAAAAATTATTTTAAATTGTACCTTAGTGCGGCATTTCCACTGCAAAAATCAATTTTGAGTGTATGTCGTAGCAGTTACGCCCTCTTGCGGTTGTTTTTATAGTTAAAAAATATTTTCATTAAATTTCTCATTCCTGATTTGATTATAAAATTTTTTATCCCATTTGGTTGTGAAGATATTGTCGGTGGACATCCATAACGTAACGCCTGGTGTACTAGTATCTTATTAATCAAAAAATCATTTTTAAACAGCCTGTATAATCCGCCCCAACAAACTGTTAGTTTAGGAAGCCTTTTACAGTTGGAAAAGGATGACTTGAAAACCATTTTTTGTTATTGACAATAATTAATAGTTTCATTATATTTGAATCACCTTTGAGTTATTTTTTGATTATTATCAATAGGAATTTTCTTTTTCAGAAAGAGCTAGGCCGTGGCATAGAGGTAAACTAAGGTAAAAGAATTAAATGTAGACAAGGTGAGTGGTACTGAAACCTACAGTTACAAATGGTTCTTCACAAAGTAATTTATGAGAGAGCCCCCCCTTTTGAAATACAAACATTTGAGGTCTTGTGGCTTAAACCTACTTTTACTTTTTTTTACATTAGCTCTGACAATTCCCTGCAGAGCAGTTGAAACCGGTAGGAATAGGTCCAGACGGACGAAGAAAGTGCACATGATTCTATTTATTCTTTAAAAAATGTTAAAAAACCAAAATAAAACGTTGTTTATGTGATCCAACGCATGTTGTGAACCGAAGAAATATTTTTTGGTCAGCTGTTTGAGACAATTTGTACACATTGTTAAAACATGAATTTTCAACTTTTTCCAAAGGGAGTAATAAAACACGCTTATGAGTCAAAGCTTTTTCCTTTCTTGAATTTTCATGTCCTTTTTTCTACACTGTATAAAAGTAATAGCTAACAACACAAAGATGTACTATTTAAATTTTTCAACCTTAAACGTCACAATTATTTAACAAATTTAGTTCACCAAGATGCATATCTATCCTTCTAATTCATTAATTTTACATGTTTTTCGGACCCTGCATAGCATGGATTTAAATAGAAGATATCCCCAATGTGTTAGTTACAATCTTTTGACAAGGTTAAATTGTTTATGGACGTTTCAAATAAAGCAAAAATGGAAAACTACTACTACAGCTCCACTCAGCAAACAAGATAGTCGGAAAATATGTCAACTAAAATAATGTATTTGAAATTTTTGACGCGGCAAATTATTTGTCCAATCATATTTGAGAATTATAAGGTGTACATTCACAGCTGAAAGTAAATTATTACAGTTGACAGCTGACATTTTCCGCGAGCGTTTTATTACTTAATCCTTTTATTGTGTTCCTCTTATTTGTTAAAATCAGTCTTTCTGATGACTTCTCATGCAGCATACCTTAGGTTAGATCAGCATACAATACATTTATGTGTAACCAACAATACACATTTAAATTAAGCGCCCAAATATTTCTTTCCGGATTGTACCTTAAAAGCTACTCTAGCGCCGGTATCCCCTCCCCAACTATCTTGTTTGCTGAGTAGAGCTGTATAGGGAAAGCCAAACAAACTTGCGTGTACGTCATCAATGACGTATTTCCATGTCTTTTGTGGCAAAGTTTCCATCGCTAAATGTATCATAAAATTTGTAAAAAAAACAACTCTAAAAGCAATGCAATTAATATAAGACTTTTGAGATGAAAATGTATGTGCACAAGCTTGTTTTTGTTTGGTTTAGACGCCTCTCAATGTAAAATGTTGTGATAAAATTTTAATCAACAGACCAGTAAGTAACGACGTAAACCCAGCCACTGTCAGGGAATGGTGCTGTGTTGCCATCTTTTATTCATCGATATTTTGAGGTTACGGATGACAGTAGTATTTTGACAGGCATATTTAATTGATTTTTGTCGTCAACTTAACAATTTGTAATAGTAATTAATATTTATTTGTGGTTGAATAGGAAATATTTGCAGGGAAATTAAATATTTTCTGATCAATTTGACAATACTGTAAATGTAAACGTCATCTAACGCTGATGACGTGCACGTAACTTAGTTTGGCTTTCCAATAATTAGTAACTGACCCATTTGGTTCTCGAGAGGAATAATGTTGCCAAAGTGTTTATTTTCACTTTCATAGAGGAATATTTAACTTTTACAACCGGTTTTTGAAATAAAGTAAAAGAAAATGCGAAAGTTTTCATTTTACTTACAACCACCCTTTTTTGTTTCGGAATTAATACTTGTCATCCATAAAAGAAAAAAATCTCATTCTCTTGATGGATTCGAATTTGTTGTCAAATCTTGAAGGGCTGTTAAGAGTAGCAATCATCCTAAAGTAAGTGAAACGGAGAGCTACGGATATTGATAAAGCTTTAATTTAGGAAAGTGAGGAGTAATGGAAACATTTTATTCAAATTTCTGCATTTCGGATACATAAATCTATATAGAGGTGATTGCCTATTTATGGAGGAAGGATGAGTTTTAGAATTACTCATTACAGTTTAATTATGTTTTAGCTTTAACCGATTAAAGCAGATGAAACTGAAAATTTAAAGGATTTTAAGCGAAACTAGCAAACTAGCTGACGGCTTTTGTTGAAAGTTTTAAAGTTGAAATTTCACTCACTGTAAAATTTATTTGCTAAAGTATCATAAAGCTGGTTAACTGTTGAAAGCTCTTGCTTAACTTTTAAACTTTAATAATATAAGCATTGAAAGTTAGCCTATACTTAGTATAAAAGCAAGTAAGGGAAGTTGAAAATCTAATTAAAATCTTTTCCGCCCACAATTTTCCGCTTTGTAGACTGCATTGTATATTTAATGGGAAAAGTCAACTACTCAAATTTTATATTAATTGTAGAGTCAACAGCTATGTCGCTCGATTTTTCTATTTATTACGGGACATTCATGCAACTTATTTTGGGAGGTTTCGTTATTCATATTAAATTTAATTATCAATGTCGTAAGTTAAGTAGAGGAAGTCGCTTGGGATTAAGAAAGCAAGTGTAAATGGATTGACAAACTAATTTAAAGTAAAGCAACAACCCAGTAAAAGGTAAATACACTCGAATAGTTTATTCTAAAGGGGAAAGTATCAGCGGTTCAAATAACCACGTACAGTAATGTCAGATACACTCACTCAACCCTACGTCTATTTGCATTGTGCTTTTTGTGTCCTACATTGTATATATTATTCTGATGTGGGATAAAGAATGAAATGTTTTAGTTTATTATTTATTCATTCATTCCGATTCCATCATTAATTTTCTAGAATGAGTGAATGTAATTATAATTATACTTTAAAACCATATATAATAGTAATGTGCGGTAATTAATCAGTACTTCCTTTGGGGTTGTAATTAACTTTTTCACTTAATGTACATACAGTTAGCGAAATTACGAACGAGTAGTGAATCGGCGCAATATGTTACTTTTTATAACATTTATTAATAGTATTTACGTGAACGAATGTAAGAAGGAGATGAGGGGGAAACGGATAAAGTATGGACAAGAGGACAGAAGATTATATTATGAGAGGGTGGGGTATGCGAGGGAGGAGGTGGAAAAAAGAAGAGAGGAAGGAAGAGAGATGGTAGAGGAGGTGGTTGGGAGGGATAAGGATGTGCAGGATACGGGGAGAATGTGGTAGATGGCAAGACCAAGTATCTGTTGGGGGAGATGGGATTGAAGGAGAAAAGGATTGTGGCGAGATTTAGGTGCGGAAATGAGGAGAATGAAAATACGTATTGGTGGGAGGATGAGAAAAGGGTTTGTAGAATGTGCAGGGAAGGGAAGGAAAGCATGGGGCATATAATGCGGGAATGCGAGGAGTTGAGAGAAGAGAGAAAATCGAAAAATATGCGAAAACGTCAAGTTTATTTTTAAGGGAGACATTTTAGGGACTTGTTTTGGATTAAACTACATCAACCCTCTAGCGGGGATGGAAACAACCCCTTACATTTAAATAGGAGGGGGTTGAATGATACCTTATTTTAAAGGCCGTCCAATTACATTTTGAAAAATATCATATACTTTACCATTTTTTCTGTACTTTTGGAGAAATCAAGCAAAAACCGTGATGCTAATATTAGATTTAACAAAAATAAATTGCAATATAAAGTAAATAGGGTAAAATTGTTTTCTGAGAGAGGAGTTAAAGCAGATCCTGACCAAATAGCCGATTTTAAAGCTCGATTCACCGAATAATAAAACTTATGAGAATGTTAGGAGTAATTAATTATTTAAGTTTTTTCTTTTTCAACTTTTTAATGCTTTTTTATTTATATTTTTTTTTTTTTGCTTTTTACAAATATTTAAGTAAATTTATTCCTAACATATTGCAATCAATAGACGTTTTAACGTAATCATTAAAAAATAATATTAGTTGGTGTGGTTATGAATATTTTGGTCCTAGTTAAAGACTGAAGTGTACGAAGATTCAACATTTGAAGAACCATTGAATAAAGAATAAACTAACACATAAAAACGGGTTATTATTTTTCATAATACAGTTATCTGGTCTAAATTAATTTAGTTTCATAAGACCAATCTTGAAGCACGAACTCAAGTTTAAAAAACGGGAGTTATTTTAAAGAAAGAGTGCTTCAAGGTCTTATGAAACGTGTTTATTACACTATTTTCTGTAATTTTGAACAAAAATTTGTACTATATAGTCGATTTAGGAACTTTGTGGTGATTAGTAATTTCTTAATTTAATTGAAAAATGAAAATCTGATCTAATCTCCTCTTGTTTTATCTAAATTCTGTCACAAAACACGAATATGGAAGATAACCAGGGAGAGGAGGATGGGGAGGATGGACCAAGACAATGGTGGGCCACACCATTGTCTTGGTCCAACTGTCCACATTTAATAGACGGATACTCGATGCAATACGAGAGATGGCAGGTAGAGTACAGACGGAGACGACTCTTGGTTAAGAGTTTGTTTCGGTTTCAGTTGATCCCCATAAGCGAGGCTAAAATCCTAGAAGGATAGTGATAGATTTTGTTGATAAACTTAAAGTAACGAGATATACTGCTTCTTTTTAAAATGTTGGAAGAACTGTTCCTATTAGTGGGGATCATTACGGTCAGCATAAAAATGTGCAAGAAGGAGACTTGGTAATAGCTGTAAATCGGCGAATCTACACAAGATATAGTTAATTCATTTTTGGAAATTTTAGCTTCAGAATTTAAGATCACAAAAGGATCCCTTGATTCATTTTTGGGCATACGGATTCACCAATGCGAGTCTGGTATTTTCGTTTCCAAACAAGCTTACATTGAAAGAGTTTCACAACGTTATGGTTAATTGCAACTCAATAAAAACACCTGCAGAGAATCAAAATAGGTACAGGTAAAACAGGTGATGATCCTGTCATCGGTTCCATTCCATATCGTTCAGCTGTGGGTTGTCTACTAATGTATCTGGCATGCGCTACTCACCCGGATATAGCGTATGCTGTGTCAAGAGCTGCTAGATAGATGGCTGAACCATCTACATCTAATTGGATTTCCGTAAAGTACTTATGACTTAGGTCTGCACTATAGTTCGACAGGTTTTGCGCCTATTCAGACGCAGACTTTGCAGGAGATATCAACATTCGAAGGTCGACGAGTGGTTTTGTATTCCTTATTCCGCGATATGGACTTCTCAATTCCAAAAATCTGTTGAAAAACTACGGCAACTGAGTTTGTTGCTGCCAGTGAAGGTGCTAAAGAACTTGTGTAGTTAAATGGTCTTTGTTTGAGATTAGGGGTAAATGTGACATTCCAGTAAGTATTGTTTGTTGATAATGCTAGTGCTTAAGTTGGTGAAAAACGTTGCCAGCGTTTATATTCGTCTTCGTATACCGCATGTGTGCGATTTTGAAGTCGATTATATCCAAACGTACTCATATTAGAGATATCGAAAAGCTGATTTGCTCTATAACACTGGGAAGGGGAACCATGCGACAGACGCACGGACCGACGGACGGAATATTGAATACAGTAACGAACGAAGTTCGTTGAATATATCAACCAGACGTTTTAAACTTTACTTTATACGCATCTTGGCTATTGAGTTTGCTCACGTTAGTGATAATAAGAGCTCTCGAACATAAAACCGGCTTCACTGAACCGTTATGAATTACAAGGAAAATTTCTATTAATTAGGTTATCTTGGTTCAAGTTCAATTTTCTCATCATTTCTAATTATTATACCATGTTAGTCTTGAAACCTGTATTTTTATTCATAACGAAATTCTCATTTTTATTACTGAAACAGCAGAAACTAACACTTTTGAATTTTCGTGAAAATTTGGAAGATGTAAAAGAATTAACCTCTATTCTAGTTTCAGCCAGTAGCGTTATAAGAAGTGAAAGTTTAGTCGATTACGTAAGGGTACGTAAATGGTGTTGAAACTTTACGCCATTTCTCTAATCATCTAACATAAAGGAGACGAGGCCATAAGAAATTCGTAATTGTCGCTATAAACGCGTCTTGGGTAAAAAGGTAAATGTTTGACATAAGCAATATACAATAAACCGCCATAGTAGAGAAACACTAAACGATTATAGCAGTATTGTAAGAATATTTTCAAGGCGTATTAGTGGATTGAACAAAATTTTATGAATAATGAACAACGTATATCTAGAATGAGAAACTGGAAACGTTTTCAAACTACGTACAGAAATAGCAAAAGATATATAAAAATACGTAGCATAATTCAGCTATAATAATTTTTAGGAGTACTCCATGTGTAACTTTCACAAGTTTATCGATCAATGTGTTTTAACGCCATTCACAACTTTCGGTTCTTTGTTAACACAATTCAGATTCTCACGTTTTATTGTGTACCAAGCGGGTATACTTCAATTTAATTTCGGAAGGGAAGCATAGAAATACACAAATTTATTGTCTAAATATTTCATTTTATTACATAAATCCGATTTAATTATAATTATATTTAGAAATAAACCCATTAGGAGTTTTACACTCCACAATTCCTGCGCCTTGAGGGATTTAATGGATTTAATAAATATTTATTTTGGTAGAGTATTAAACTTGCTTTATTTTTGGCACAGGTTTCTTTTAACCTCAATTTCGTAAAAGCGAGCTCATTTTCAATTCAATTTCGTCAAATATCAAAATCATCTCCACTATTAATTCGCTGAAAAGCAATTATGAAATATTAAAAAATTGTGATCATTGTACAAACAATGACAAAAAACAGGTGTCATGAAAGTCATAAATAAAAACGAAAAATGTCAACACATTTTTTTAAGATAAAGTCATGATTATGGGCAAAAAGAAGATTCATCATTTTTTCCGGCATTAAGCCATTATCGTCTGCTACTGTCTACTTCGTACGTAAGTAAACTCAGTTTCTGTGCACAATCACCGCTAGCAAATAAAAAGTATTTCGGAGACAATGCGGAAGACAATCGTAATATGAGAAAAGAAAATCCGTCTTGGAAAACTTGACAGAATAAGCTCGAAAATAAAATGTCAATGACGCTCAAATTAGTGGGATTATCTTGAGGTGCGAGTCAATTTGGGTTAGCGTTTATTAAGGACTGACGGATGCAAAAGCTTGATTGAAATTTAAGAGGATATTACATTAAAATCTTATCTTCTATAAGTCTGTCATTAATGTTTACTTGAGGTGCGACACGTTTTCCAATTAATTTAAAATCAATTTAAAATTTTCATCAGTATCATCAGCGACGTGTCTTCCTAATTACATTTCGTCATCCAATTTTAAAGGGATGGTTTAACTAACGTTGATTTTCTTTTAAATCTCGAGGACCTATGTAACACCCTTCTAATATTGTATAATTAGCGATTTTCTAGGGTTCGTGAAACTGTCGCCGTTTCTAATTATACAGAAATTTGTTACCGATTCATTATTCTAACTTATGTGAGGACAATCTTTATACCTGCATCACGCCTTGTTGTGTGATGCCACCATTGTGAAATTTGTATATGGCAATGTTTTTGACTCATAAGTCTTTGAAGTTGAAAACATTAGAAAATCTGTGCGTTAACAATCATTTTAATTGGCTTGGTGGAATCAAATGGTTATGTGTGTAGTGCTCAAAAGGAGAGTTGCAAGAACATTCGACGAAATAATCAGAAACCTCCCCTTACTTTGTTTATTATTCAATTAGTAAAAAAATTAAACTAATTGTGTAGTGATCGAAGTGAGTAGATAAAGTTGATTAAGATGATATCCTAGTGATATGTTTTGACATTTAATCATCTTCAGGCTATTAAACATATGAACTTATGTCTTCAATAAGAATAAAGAACGGTCGAGTTCATTCTTATTATTAACTTGCTTAACCTTCCGTCGGTCGTATATGTATATGTAAATGATACAAGCGCACCACTTTTGGCGCCATTTCTGAGCAGAGCGGTGTGCAAACCCCTTCTCCTCAGTAGAGGTCGTCTACTAGCGGTTGGCGAGACTACCTGGCTGATGGGACCCCAAATACTCATTCTTAAGCTTCTTAGGATAATTGATATTAACGTAAAAGTTAGGGAAATCCAGTGGCGTCAAAGTGATTACGCCAAATTTTTAAGTTAACAGGTTTTTTACTTTTTATTAGATGCCATTATACAAACTATATACATAGATAAGGGCAACTAATGAACATTACTGTTTTTACATTAATCACTGTCATAATATTAATATTATGTATTTAAAAATTTGGTGTAATCACTGTGACGCCACTGGATTTCCCCAACTTGCACTTTTACGTTTATGTAAATTATTCTAAGAAGCTTAAGAATGAGTATTTACGGTCCCAACAGCCAGGTAGTCTCGCCAACCGCTAGTAGACGACCTCTACCTTTCTACCTCTCCGGTGACTAACCCTACAATCGTCGTGTGGGTAGGTTGTGTGTAGTTAGAAGGATATTGTATCCAATACATTGCGACTTAACTTGTAAGTGTTTCTCCAGTTGATTTTTAAATGGTGTTTTCATCTTAATCCTTCACAATATAGGTAATGGCGCAGAAGCAATCTTTTAATTTGGAAGATTCTAGAGATGTGGAAGCTGTTATGAAGTTGTTTTTTGATAACGAAGTGGATGAGATCCCTACCGATCCAGAAAATGTTGGAGACGAAGCCAATACCGACGCGGAACATGAGCCAGCAGAAGAAAGGGTTGGTGATTCTGATTCTGAGGAGAGTGGGATTGATGAAGGACCTGATCGAAGCGATAGTTTGTGTTATATAGGGAAAGACAAAACCACAAAATGGATAAAATTACCACGACAGACCAACCGTCGCACTCAATCACATAATCTTCTCAGGCGTCTCCCAGGCATTATAAGTGAAGAACGAAAAGCTTAAAGCTTAGTTAGCTATACAGTGCTGGAGTAATGTTCTCACTGATGAAATGTTGCAAACATTCACCTTAAAATAAGAGATCGTTTTGTTCGAGAACGGGATGCAAAGTGCACAGACTTGACTGAAATGAAGACCTTCATAGGACTTTTGTATATTGCAGGAACTTTACATGACAATAGGTTGATTCTCGACGATCTTTGGGGTACTGATGGACACTGAGTGGAAATATTTCGGCTAATAGTGAACCTTAGGAGGTTCAATGTATGATGTCTTCGTTTTGATGACCGCACTACAAGACAAGAATCACGTGTGGGATGGCTTCAGTGATGATGCGTGGTCGAACGACTCTGTCGGCGCGCGTGTGTGCGCCGATCTTTTCGAAGGAAATGTATCGTGCAGTGGTTTAACGGTTTTTACTAACGAGTTTAAATGAAAGAACAAATAACATAATAACAATAACAAATTAACAAGAACGCAAAGTTAAAGAACGAATGTACTTCACGCACTGTCTTCGTGGGTCGAGTAAATGCAGGGGTCGGCTATGAGGTTCGCTGTAGCAGGGCCCTGTGTCGAGGTCGATCGGCACCAGCTTCCATGGTGGCCTCTTTGTAGGCGTTGGCGGCGACGGCGTAACGATAGGTGATACCGGTGAATAACACGGTGATCTGGACCGCAGCCGCTTGACTGGCGTACGTAGTAGCGGTGGTCGCTTATTCTAGCCAGGCTATTAACAATTCCGGCATCGGACGGTGGCCTCCCTATGACCAGGCTATTAACAACTCCGGCCAAGGGGGGTAGGTGACTCTTTTCAGGCTATTAACAACTCCGGAAGAGAGTGACTTTCTGATCGACGTGCGCACGCTTTTATACCCTGTCAGGGGCGCTTCGTCGTTGCTCGGTAGCGCTTCGTCGGTGCTCGGTAGCGATGTTACTCGAACGCGCATTCGTGTCTATCATGTGGGGGTTTGACGTCACGTATGGGCGCGACTACCGAGATCGGGGTTCGGCGCGTCATCGTGCGGACTTGTTTTTGCCGCATTGTCCCCACAACTCTAATCAGGGAGGCAGCACAAAGGGCCCGAATAGGTGGCCTATGTGCGAGTGGACTTCTGACCACCCTCGCATCGTAATCCAGAATCCAGAAGACAAGAAAGAAAAGGCAATTCGCACACTTTTCGGCACCTTTGTTGTCAACTGTAAAAAGGGCCATTCTCTTGGGCAGTGTGATGAATTGACAGCTTTCGGGGGAGTTGCCGTTTCAAACAATAAATTCCGTCCAAGCCCGCAAAATACGGCATCAAAATTCAGCCCTTTTCTTGAGATGTATGTAGGTTAGCCACCCAAGGGACCGTATCAGCAGAGTAACGAGCCAGTGCATGTTGTTAGTAAGCTGGAACAACCAATTTACGGTACGTGCCGCAACATAACTGCTGATAACTGGTTTACGGATGTGAAATTAGTTACTGACACATCGTTTCGTAAAATAATTATGCTGCGACCGACCGACGGAAGGTTAATTAAGGTAATATTATCTTTACTTTGTGATTCACATCAAGCATATGTAGAGCAACAGCAGATTTATTCCAAGGATTAATAGTTGAGGTGAGCCAAGCTCTCTTTGAAACGAAGTTTGGGCGATCTTTTAGTTTACCCAATAAACACTTGGTTACAGCCTTTACATGCGTGTTTATGGTAAATGGAATAATTGGGATAATTAGTTATGAACCTACCACTGCTAGTATCCTTACTGTAAATATGTATCTATTTCTAAGTGATATACGTTTCTTGGCTTGGCACAAGAGCGTCAAGGAACAGTAGCATATTGTTAACTTCCGTTTCATAGGTACATTGGACAGTTGTCAATTTTCTCAATAGATACGTATGAATTGGAAACATGGTCCCTCGTGATTTTGAATCGATGTTTCAAAGATTATTCTTTACAAATTGCTTAAGGCTAAAGTATTTAAAGGGGTGTCAACTGAATTATTTTAAAGTTCTGTTCAAAAAACGACTTTCCTTGAGACAAATACTAACGCATTTGGTAATGGTTCCATAACGTCTCAAGGGTTTTATTATTATTGTTTGCCATAAAGTTTAATTTTCAGTAAAATTTGCACGATACATATGTACTGTACAAATATTACCCAGAAAGTGGGATTTCGTAATGAGCCTATACAATGAATATTTGACCTAAATTAACCGTCTCGTATTTTAGGGGTCGTGGAATAGTTGAAATTCTTTACATATAATTTCGCAAATTACATGACAAATTGTTTTAGTGGAATGCAACCGGTTCAAACACGATGTGACGGAACTATACCTGCAGGACATGTTCATTTCATTATCTTAACAATTATAAACAACAATAGCCGTCTACATTCTTAGATAATAGTATTACCCACTATACTATTGTGGTTTGTGCGAGACAGAACGAGCGTTCTTGACACTACAATAGGGTTTAATCTGCTTCGAGCTTGTATAGTCAACTCCGTAAACCCAATTGCGAAATAAATGTTCAATTAGCTGGAAACCAAGAACATCTAAAGGCAGTTTCGGTGGTTGCTTTCTACTGTATGCAAGTTTAATACAATTAAAGCAATGCTGAGCAATTGAAAATTGAATACGAACTTAGTTTGTTACTTTATGCATACACACGGATGCATGTCGGTTACTTTTTTATCTGAATTTTCTAGATGTGGGTATAATGCTACAATGTAAGAAAAGTAATGATATGAATAAATTAGTCTCATACATCCTTACGTTAATTATTATCCTGTCACTTTCCAACAATCTTAATTAAACTGACAACCATTCTCATACGTGATGTAACACTTCTAACTTCCCAAAGCGTTCGTTCAACTTGCCGACTATCAACCACAGAAGGTAAAGAGCATCCATGTGTGTTTCAATTTAATTATCCTAAATTTTGTGTAGGAGGTCTAAAATCAGAAACATTCAGCTTGTTAAGTAATCTGACTACTTATCTAGACTCTAGGTCTAGAGCTTTCAGTAAACCGTTCCATTTTATATACTTACCAACAGAGGTAAACTTCATAAATGCATCGGACATTTTCTTCGTTTTTTATGTCTTGTTTGGTTTATTTGCACTGTTCGCCAATTGTGGTCCTTACTTGTTACTATGTATTTATATTTATTTCTTTGTCAACTCTTTTACTATCACTCTTTACTCTTTTACCTTGTACAGTTTTTCAAGTGTCTTTACATTTTGGTGTCCTTCGGCAGTTGCTAGTTTTATTCAGAAAATCACACAGCAATTGGATGATTTCCTTTAATTTCCAAATTTTGGGAGACAGTTAATTTACGTTATAAACCGACAAATATTTGCAACTACAGTACAGTACAGTTGCTTTTGGTAATACATATACAGGGTAGCCCATTAGTGCGAGGAAGTCCAATATTTCATTCAATATCATACGGATTAAAACATGTTTCAAATAAAAGTTGTAGGATACGAACCATTGCGTATTAATTTGTAAAATATTTATAAATATACAGGGTGCTTCGAATAATCGTGGCTCCGTACCGGCCTGTTTTTTTAAATAGAACACCCTATTTTATTGATGTTATAATCCTATTGCTCTCTTAAAATGCTCTATGTTCATATTTTTGTTTTGTTTTTTTAAATGAAGCGTTTCCAATTTATGAATTTTTTTCATGATTTTTCTGGAAAAACATGGTCTGATAAAAAATGCTTAGACTTGTTCAGTTTTAAAATTTTGAGTCAATTATTAGTACACAAATTAGTAAAGGTCGTTCCTTAGCGAATATACAAATATTTGTCGATTTAATTATACAGGATGTTTTGCAATAATTCGTAAAGTTTTTTAAATTTCCAATAGGAAAAATTTCGTTCTTTTAAATGGAACACCCTGTATATTATTGTGTAGGTCGATAAAGCTTTTCAATCTCCCCAATTAATGTCCGTACTATGTGTCTCCTAAAACTAGTAGTTTTTACTGGCGTTCCATTTAAAATAACAAAGCTTTTCCGATTCGAAATTTACAAAACTTTACGAATTATTTCAAATGCCCTGCATAATTAAATCAATAAATATTTGTATATTCACTAAGGAACGACCTTTACCAATTTGTGCACCAAAAATTGACTCGCAATTTTAAAACTGATAAGCATTTTTTAATCAGACCATGTTTTTCATGAAAAAAATTTATAACTTGGGAACGCTGCATTTAAAACAAAATATGGACATAGAGCATTTTAAGAGAGCAATCTGAATATGACATCAAATATAGGGTGTTCCATTTCAAAAAAAACAGGTCGGCACGGAGCCACGATTATTCGAAGCACCCTGTATTTTACAAATATGTAATGGTTCGTATCCTGCAGCTTTTATTTGAAACATTTTTTAATCCATATGATATAGAATGAAATATTGGACTTCCCACCCCATGCGGTGCATGTGCTTGTTTAATTTAGAGTGCTCAGAAAGTGTACCCACAAGTAGTCTCAGGTTCTTTCTTGATAGCCTTGTGCAGAAACGCGCAAGACTGCGAGATGGTCCCCTGAGAGCCTTTTTCGTATCACGGCGGTCCAACATCAAATCCCACCTAGCCTTGTGCTGAGCTTGGGTGACTTGAGTTGTTAAGTTGTTTACAGTAAGTTGATATCGACTCTGGACCATAAAACGGTTGATTTGAGGCTTTTTCAATGCCTATCGTTCCAGCATGGCGTTTAACCCATACGAGCTCGAGGGTACCTATTGCTGTTTGTCACTTGTTCTAGTACTTGGTGACATTCGAAAACCAGTCTAGAGGTGATTTTGCACAATGCCATATATTGAGAGAAAATGATCATTTGTTTGATGTTGCTGTAGTACATACAGGGTGGCCCAACGAAAAGGTAACAGACGGGTTTCTGGCCAGAGGGAATTTTTTTTTGGGAAACGCAAAAACACGTCAATTTTTATATCAAGGGGGACAACTTTCGCCATGATTTTCAACCTGAAGTGATTTCATCCCTTAGCGCTGTGAGAACAACCCCTAAAATTTAAATAGGGATGATGGGGCAAGTTATACGTCATTTGAAAGGTCTTTCTTTTCTGATTTCAGCGCACTAGTTTTTTTTATATTTTTTTAATTTTTAACCAAAAAAATTGAAGTTCCAAAATGGAAAATGAGGAAAGAGATTGAGGCATTTAAGAACTGAAAAAAGCTCGTACAGGTCAATTGTTTTTTTCTTAGAGAAGCTAGGTACTGTTACTGCTGTTTGACAACATTGTTTCACCCCTTGGGTACGGGGTAAACAACCCTTAAATTTTTAAATAAAAACAAGGGTTAATTTTGTGCCGTTATTTAATATAACGTTTGCTATTTAGAAGTGATACTCAACAGATTGAAATACTAGTACTTATTAAGTCTTTATTTAGAAAGTTACACTCACTAACTCTAACTCCATTACACGATGTCTCTTCTTAGTACGGCCATCTTAGTTCTAGTTCCATCTTATTGCCGCGTTTACACCTTAGCTCCTAATTACTACCAACCCAACATCCCCCTTTTTAACATTACAGAAAACTATTTATCATACCGCAAGTATACATATATAATTTTTCTTGATCAGTTACATAGTCTAACATCCATGCCGGTTTAGAAATATTACGTTTAGGCCTGCAGGAAGTTGATTCAGTAACACTATTACTAGAAGAGTTTCCCAAATTTCCATCAGACACTTGAGGTATAGTTTCATTAGCACACTCACTTTGTTTTCCGTCTGCACTTTCACTACTTTGCTCCTGACCTGACGATTTCCCGTGCGGTGCACTTAATTCATTTGATTGAGGTACTGAGTGAGACGATGGAGGTTCGTATATGTATGGAGCATTTATTAAATGCCACTGATTTCTACGGTAAATACCGTTCCGAGTTTCAATTATATAAGAGCGAGGCTCTTCAGCTTTTTTGATAATTTTTCCATAACATCTCAAGTCAGTAACCCATACAGAATCATTAACATTAAAACATTCTCGATTTTTAACATTATGGTATTTATTATAGTTACCTTCTTGCTTATCCTTCCTACTCTCTTCCTTCTCAACAAATTTTTTTGTGTTTATTACAGGGTTCAGTTTGCTAGGAAGCACAGGCAAAATGGTTCTAATCTTACGCGAAAACAATAGTTCCGCTGGACTAAAGCCAGATTCCATAGGAGTACTTCTATATGACATTAACCCCAAATTTATGTCATCATTCTTTTTTAATAGGCTCTTAGCAATTTTTACTGCTGCTTCTGCACAGCCATTAGATTGAGAGTAGTAAGGAGAGCTAGTCACATGTGTGAAATTATATTGACGTGAGAACTCTTTAAATTGACTTTGAAACTGACTACCATTGTCGGTTCTAACCACTTCTGGGATACACAGTCTTGAAAAAAGTTCTTTCATCCTGCTTATTACACTGTTCTCAGTTAATGTTGTTAATTGAAATATTTCAAAATACCTTGAATAATAATCGGTAACCACAAGATACCAAACATTATATTTAAACAAATCTACTGCAACCTTTTGCCAGGGTCTGGTTGACAGTTCCTCTCTTACGAATGGTTGTTTTATATTAATGCGTTCTTCAACGCAATTTGGACAGTTTCTTACTAAATTCTCTATCTGAGAAGAAAGACCAAGCCACCAGATAGACATCTTAGCCCGTTCACGACATTTAACTATGCCTTGATGTCCGGAATGAATAAAATTTAGACACTCTAACTGCAATGATGGAGGTATTAGTATACGAGTACTTTTAAGTAACAAATTTTCATTGAAAGAAATATCGTGTCGGTATTGGTAATATACTACCAGATTTGGAGGGATTTCATTCCTCTGAGGCCACCCATTGATTGAGTACTCTCTTAGCTTTTGGCAAATAGGATCTTTAGATTGCTCCTCTGCAATTTTAGATAAGTAATAATCCTTTATAGGTAAGTTCTTCATAATGAGTTTAACATAAGAGTCCACTTCTGAAGAAAGTTCCTCATTTTTATGTTCTATTTTGACAGGATTACGAGAGAGACAATCAGCTAAAGTCAATTCTTTACCTGCAGTAAACTTGACAGTGTAGTCATATCTCATTAGTCGTATGCGGAATCTCTGAAGACGAGGAGATAGCTCATCTAACTTCTTTGTTTGCAGGATCTGCAAAAGCGGTTTGTGATCTGTTTCTAAAACTATGGGAATACCTATCAGATACTCCTGAAACTTTTCACAGGCCCAAGTTAATGCGAGAGTTTCGCGCTCTATTTGTGCATATGCACATTCTGTAGGCGTAAGTGTACGTGATGCATAGGACACTACCTCACGTTCCCCCCTTTCGTTTACTTGTAATAGTGCTGCACCAAGGCCAAAACACGATGCATCTGCACTTACCATAATTTGTTTAGTGTGATCAAAAAATGAGAGACAAGGTGCCTTAACCAGAAGATTTTTTATAGTTTCCAAAGCTTTTGTTTGAGATATCGACCACATGAATTGTACATCATTTTTTAATAGAGAGTTGAGTGGCTCTAGGATATTAGATTTGTCAGGGATATAGCGACCCACAAAATTAATCATACCCAACAATTGCATTAGTTGCTTTTTGTTTGTGGGATTAGGAAAATCAAGAATAGATTCAATACGAGCTGGATCCACGGATACCCCCTCACTATCAATGACGTGACCTAGAAACTTTATCTTAGTGACATTAAATACGCATTTACTTTTATTAAGAGTAATGCCCTCTTTGTGAAGTCTGCGGAGAACTTCTCTCAAAATATCATCATGATCGGAAACAGAAGATGCAAATATCAGGATGTCATCCACATGCATTATTACTCCCTTGAGACCAGCAATTACATTAGATAATTTCTGACTGAAATATTCCGGCGCACAACTTATTCCAAATGGCAATCTTTTAAAGACAAACCTACCAAAAGGTGTAATAAAGGCAGTTAAATCTCTTGACTCTTCTTTTAATTTAATCTGATAAAACCCTGAGTTAGCATCAAGTTTAGAGAAGATCTTTGCCCCTTTTAGTTTTGATAAAGACGTTTCCACTTTTGGAATTGGAAAGTGAGATCGTAGTACGTTCTTGTTTAATTCAGTGAAATCACCACACAAACGAACAGAGTCACCCTTCGGAACTACTACAATAGGAGCCACCCACTCTGTGTGGTGCTCTATAGGTGCAATTATATCTAACTTGATGAGCCTTTGTAACTCTTTTTCCAGTTTATCAAGTAACGGTAATGGAACCACCCGTGGTGTAGATTGTACATAAGGTACAACATTAGGCCTGAGTTTAATTTCAATTTCCCCCTTAAATGTACCTAATTCACTAAACAGACCCGGAAACTCTGCCTGTGGATCTATTGTAGTTTGATTATTATTCAAGGTATTCAAGTTATTCAAGCCATTTTTTGAATTAATTGGATTGTCAATTTTGAGAATTTTCAATGCCAATATCTCTGGACGGCCCAGGATTGGTACCTTTAAGTTCTTTATGACATATACATCTGTACATACAACCAAATTCTTATACCGTAAACTTAAGTTTAGTTTACCTAATACATTTAAATGGTTATCATCTGGACCTGATATAATTTCTGAGGTTTGAGACACTCTCTTTACTAACGATTGGTTTAGCATTGACACTGGTATGCAACTTATATCAGCTCCAGTGTCCACAAGAAATGAAATATTTCTATTACAATCGCTAACCTGTACTTTGCACATCCACTGATTTTTTTCATTAGTCTCCAATGCATTTACATGGTGTAAACTACCCACAAATGAAGGGCAACCTGCAGGTGATTCTGCTTCGTCCACTTCTAAACTGTTTAACGACTGAATCCCTGATCTGCACGCCTTAAGCCAATGACCCCTTCTCTTGCACTTCCTACAGAATGAATTACGTGCTGGACAAATTTTTCTTAGATGCTGCTGCAATCCACAGTACCCACATTTAGGGCTGCTTCCAGCTTGAGGCTGAAAATCTTGCTTTTTCCCTTGAGATGGAACTTGATGTGAACTACGGTCATTTCTAGAAAACTTGGCTTTGCCTCCGTTACTTTGAACCACTATTTTGTTGATATCTGCTGTCGCTTCTTTACGCAGTATTGTATTCTGCTTAGTCTGGATTTCTGCTTGCTTCGCCATTAAAATAGCATCAGACAATTTTAAATCATGCTTTAGTTGTAGGTTTTCACTTATTTTCTTATCGAGCATTCCTACTACGATTCTATCCCGTATTAACTCCTCTTTGAGAGACCCGTAATCACAGTTTTCTGCCAACGAGTGCAGTGAAGTTATAAACACATCAATGCTTTCCCCTTGTCGCTGCATTCTACTGTTAAATTTGAACCTTTCGAATATGACATTTCTTCTTGGTATGAAGTATTGTTCTAGACGATTTACCAAAGCATCGTATTGTACCGGCATATCCGAAAATTGAGTCAATATCTGTTCGCTTTCTTCGCCCATTACGTACAATAGAATATTAATTTTATCCTCATCGTTTTTCATATGTAGCCCCGAGACCATCATGTACCTCTGAAACCTTTTTTTCCATTGTGGCCATGACGATGGATCTGCAAAATTAAACTTTTCAGGAGGGCTCACCGTAAGATTCAATCCTGGTTGAGCAGACTGCATTTCATTTCTTCCTTGAGATTCGTCTCCTTGCATTATGGAAAATTCCACCAACAAAACAGCTGACTCCAATTAGAATACAAAGAACACTTCCTATCCCACCGCTGCCACCATGTGCCGTTATTTAATATAACGTTTGCTATTTAGAAGTGATACTCAACAGATTGAAATACTAGTACTTATTAAGTCTTTATTTAGAAAGTTACACTCACTAACTCTAACTCCATTACACGATGTCTCTTCTTAGTACGGCCATCTTAGTTCTAGTTCCATCTTATTGCCGCGTTTACACCTTAGCTCCTAATTACTACCAACCCAACAAATTTTTTCTTGTGCTAATTAATAAAACAAGTTTATGAAAATTCAACCTTAATTTAATAAATGTTCGAAGTGCCTGCCTTCAGCTTCCATGCAATAGTACAAATTTTCATTAAATCGTTCCCGTACATTTTGCAACATTTGAGGAGTGATCAGGCGGCATTCATGTACTATACGGTCATGTAACTCCTCCAAAGATTCCGGACTAGTGGAAAAAACTTTACTCTTTACATGACCCCATAAAAAAAATCTAATGGGGTGAGATCAGGAGGAACGATTTAATCAAAATCTGTATTATTACATGGAAGCTGAAGGCAGACACTTCGAACATTTATTAAAATAAGGATCAAATCATCCCTATTTAAATTTTAGGGGTTGGTCTCACACCGCTAAGGGATGAAATCACTTCAGGTTGAAAATCATGGCGAAAGTTGTCCCCCTTGATATAAAAATTGACGTGTTTTTGCGTTTCCCAAAAAAAAATTCCCTCTGGCCAGAAACCCGTCTGTTACCTTTTCGTTGGGCCACCCTGTATAATGGTGTAGTATAATCTGACATTGCTAGACAGGATCGCTATCGGACGATAGTTGTTGATGTCAGATTGGGCACTGGTTTTGAACACAGGGACAATTTCAGTAGTTTCCCATTTTTGTGGAAAAACGGCCGTTGTAATAATTAAATTTAAAATAATACAAGGCTACTAACTAAGAGGAAATTCAGTTGGGGCCTGCAAGGGGCTTATTTCTTAGATGAAAATCTGATTTCAAAATCTTTGCTTCAGTTACATTCGTGATGTTTGCAATAGAAAAAGAGAGTTATAGAAATTAAGAACATTCTCATCATCAGGAACGTAAGTGTTCCTGAAACCATTTATGATGCTTATTGGAGTATGTATCGTAGGCTGCACATTTGTTACTTTACCTGGTATCCTGCTACGACCAGTTTTATTACTACGTAGAAATGTCCAAAATGTATTCGTATCGAGTGATATCGACGCTTCCATTTTTTTTATGTAGTCCGTATACAGCACAGTAATTTTTTGTTTAATCATAGATCTAAGTAACTTGAAGCAATGGTTCTTCCAATTTCTCTGCTGCTGTCAGTATCTAATTTCGCTCCTTAACATAACTAGTTAGAGGCACAATTAAACCTTAGCGAACATTCGTGCAACCATAATATCGATACATTGTGATGTAACGCACCTGACAGCTTCGAATTTAAATGCTTTCCGCTATAAAGTTGCACGATTTGTAAATTTGATTGAAATGATAGTTACGCCACTGGGGATATAAAATGAAATTTGCTAATGCTGCAAAAATAGGGGAAACGTTGGTTAGTTCCCGAGGACAGAACGTAAAAGAACGTGAAAGGTTTAAGGTAGATTTGTGTAAAGTGATCCTCGCCATCTTCGTAGATAAGTATTTATTTTGATAATTATGTTTTTTAATAGACCGAATATTTTAGAGTAAAGTCAATATCGGAAGACACCAGCGCAGAAATGCATTTTTAAACTAGATAAAGATGCAGTAATGATTGGAAAATGACACAGATATTAGTACTGTGCGCTCTAAAAACGTTAGTTTCCAGCTGATCGTTTTACTATAGTTTGTCCCACGAGAGCTCGAGTGTGAGTCATACCTAAAAACTATCCGAACGATATAAATTAAAACGTTTGTCTTAGCTATCTTCTATAGGGCATTTTAATCTTGTAACCCCAAATGTACCAAAATATAAATTTAGTGTCCTCTTATTTACCTGCACTATCCATTTTAACGGTAAATTTGATCCACCGCGATCGCGTTCGTTCTCAAAATACTTGAGTACGTTCATAGCATAATTTGCGATTGAATTTTTAACGATTTATTGGTAAGCGACATCATAAAGCAAATATAGGTTAACAATAACAATCAATTTGACAGCTAACAGCTGACACTACGATACAAACTCAACGTACGTTTACGTAATTTACAATGACAATGTTAGAAGATATATTTTTTATATTCTCTCTCTTTTCCATTAGGTACTTTTTGTAAGTATGAGAAAGACAACCTAATTATTTGGGTTAATTCACACACCAATAACTAATGAGTCATACTCGAGCTCTCGTGGGACAAACTATAACTTATTTTATTATAAACGTATATTTTTATGTTGAGCTTTACACTCTGACGTCACTTTTTTTGCGCAGCTTGGTGTCTTCCGATGTTGATTTTACTCTAATAGATATTAATATTGTACGTTTTCCTCTTTTATTTACAGCAGGTGCTGAATGTTACAAACTTTGAATTCGTAGAGTTTAAACCTGTTGCGCAATATTGGTTTACTGAGCAACGTATTTAATTGTTACGTCATGACTTGGGGAATGGTTTTGTTATTTTTTGCTAGGTGTATATCGGGTGTTGCAAGGGGATGCTTTAATAGAATTTAATTGAGAGGGCAACCCTTTATTTAAGTTTTATTAAAAATTCATTCTACCCATTTCTTGTGTTTTACTTATGTTTGCCTGATCGATCCTTATAATAATAGCAGTACACACACATCTCGAGCAATTCGTTCACAACGTAGAGTCCTACCACTTGACAAGCTTGTAATTTGACGATCACATTAAGTGCCTTGGGGTTTCAGTTAGTTGGCGGGAGGGTTTGGTTTGGTTTCGAGTTGCGCAGTCGTTCTCGATTGCACCTGGGTAACTCCATCAGCTCAAACGAAATTGGACAAAACTATAAGATTGTAACATTTTAAGGATATCATGAAACACCCAATATCATCTGTGGACATTAATTACCATTATGGGGGCCAGTAGATTCAATTATTAATTATGTTTAGTCGTATTGATCCACCACGATCCCGTACATATAACGGCCAATTCAATTAACAAAATAAATACGAGATATCCTAGAAATGTACACGATTCAGCAATTTGATCTATGTACCACATTGGAGTACTGCAGCGCTATTAAAACCGCAATACAAAGCACGTACTGACCGATGTATTTCGAAAATTTAACTACAAAGAGCAGTGGAAATGAAATTAATTTTCAGTTGCTGAAACTGCGTATGAAAGAAACTTGTAGGTACATCGATTTATATTTAATACACGCAAGCAATTTGATGGATATTAAGTAATAAGTACAAATGTTCGTGGAACCTACATCTTATTAAAATATAACTGTAACAGGAAACGAAGATTATAATGATAAGAGTAATAGATTGAGGAAGCTAACATTAAGTAGACAGGCAATTTGAATTAGAATTATTCATAAATTATAAAACTGTTTTGGAAACAAACATGTAAGTAAGTAATCGTACGGCGATGTATCAAAACAATAAATTGTATGTATAATGGTATTATTAAGTTTATGTTCAGAATTGCTTAGGTAAGTACAACAATAATTCAATTTAAATATATTTACAATAAACGTATTGAACTTTACAAATTAAGTTATTTTCCAATGTAATCTCCTGCAATTTTAATACATTTAGGTCAGTTCATTTAGAAGTTCGAATTTATTCAGCTTATGAAGTAATCGATTTATTGGAAAACTTTCTTATGTCAAGAAGTGACGATAAAAATGTTTGGTACTTGTTAGTTTGCGAAACTCGTAGGTATATCCTTTAAATGACTTTGTGGGAAATATATTTTCCTAGAAATGGAAACGACACACAGTCGATAGATACCATGGATTCAATATTAGCTTTTTTATGAGAACACACTGCGAAATCAACAATACTTGTAGGGAGAGAACAGCATTACGGTAAAAAATACAGTCATGATGAAGAACCTCCAGAATAGAGGTTATAAAAAACAGGGAAGGTTTCGTAAAAGGTGAAAGCACCAGACGGTATGGAGACGAATTTGATATTTCTTGTGACGACGGTGTTAATTATGAATGCAATAAACTGATTTTCCATTGGCAAATTTCCTCAAACACAGCTGTAGCCTCACTGAAGATTTTTGTTTTTTATGATTTTCATAGTAACTCTCTTGACGGTAAGCGTTATCCCAAACTGGAAAACGGTCGAAAATTTCCCATGCTTGTACCTTCCATTGTTTTAGAATGTAAGCGAACCAGACTCTCCCCTTCTCTGTAAATTGCTTAAACAAGTATTTACCTAGTCGACTACGACGCTGCTGGGCCGAAGTTCCATTACCGGACCCGCCAGGAATTCTTTGGCAGCTTTTCCTCTAGTCGGTCTCCGAAAATTAGTAGGTACCTGGATACCTTGGACATACCTCAGATATTGTCGACCTACAATTAAGTGGCTGTTAACATGCCGACCTACAATTAAGTGACACACTTAACTCGTATAACATAGGGACTGTTGTTATTACAAATAAAAATTGATGGTATCAATAATCCAAACGGGAACACACAATGGGGTCGAGAATAAATCGTAGAAAAATTTCACACAATCTTCTCCATGAGAACTTTATTAGGATAGTTGAAAAATTGGTTATATCATCGAGTTGAACTAAAGGTTGTAATGCGTTGACGTTAATCGATTGATATACCAATTATATGATTCAAAGATTAGTTACATGTTTCGACTTAACTAAGTCATCATCAGGTAATATGTTGAAATGTTGAAAATGACTTGATTGATTAAAGGTGAAAATGGGGCGCGAATGAGATGAGGCGAGATAAAATTGATAAAGATAACGCATCATCAGAGCCAAAAAATTCTGGTCCGCAATTGGAAGGAGATATTGAAAATTAAAATAAAATATTTTTAACAAATTGAACAAAACCGCCAAAAAATACCATGGGGAACTCGAAAATAAATAATGAAGTTGAAAAACTCCCAAGGGTCAACGGACCCCCGAGAAAACAAACAAATCCATAATAAGGGTGCAAAACAAAATTTAAGAAAAATGCGAAAACATTTAGCAGACATGAGTGATAAGATGTCGACCATAAAACCCTTATGGGGTCACAATGACGTCTTTTAAGCACCAAACCGAAGTTTGATAGATTACGTTTCTAACACTCGGACGCGAGGTAAGCATTTCTTTTCTTTAATTCCCATCAACGTTCATTCGTTTATCGATCTTTTAGCGTCTTCGCCACCGTCACGTCAACCACAAGTCCATTCTTTAAATCAACCCCGTAGACAATGCCACGGCATATTCAGTACAGGTATGCGAAGATTTTCTAACCGAATGCCGTTATCTGATTTCGATCAAGTGTCCTTTTGGGAAGTCCACCATTTTGTTGAAAACCCAAGACGCGTAGCCACTGGAATTATCACCAACTTTCACAACATCATTGTTTGAATCAACTACAGGAAGTGGACATTAACTTCGACTTTCTTTTATTGTAATTTACTTGTTCATTCAGTTTTGCTTTATAAGAACCATTGCTTTAATTATTATTTAACTTGTCAATTCATAACTTGGTGTGGGAAGATCATTGCTACCGATTTATATTTGTAACGTCAAACATTCTGTTTTTCTTCTTTACCTTTAAATATTGCTCACATTCGTTCAATATTTATATTTACTATTCCCTTCTGGAATATTTATTTCATCATCCGATCCGATCAAGACCGTAATTTACGATTGGACCAATTATGGCCTATGCTCATTTGTTTATGTAACGCGTTTAGGTATGGTTACCCCTTTGATCCAAAAACCCACTGCCTGATTTCAGGCAAGAAGTTTGAATGAATTACATGCTTGTGAAGTTATTATTGTGTGAATCGTATCCTGTTATATTGTAATATTGCTTTACGGTCATATAGAGGTAAACAGACCCCGGATTGTTCTCGATTGTCAAGCATTACATTGCACTGTATTAATATTAACCCTTTGGTCATATACATTAGAATTTTATTACATTTATTACATGTTGCATTACAACCTATTCAAGTCTAGCTCAGCTGATTTATTTCAAAGTTCAAGCCCCTTTTTCGATAGCAATCGAAGAAGCTGCTAACACCTTCAGAGTTTGGTTACCAGTTTGTAACAGCGAAGAGTCTCCTAGGACTCGATGGCGCAAAAAAAAGGTCTTTCTTTCGTTCCCTGAAACTAGCCCCGACCCATTTTGCCTACCGTGAATTTTACTCTTAAGGATTGTTACGATCACATTCTTACCGTAACCAAGCTACCCTGACGGCTGTAAAGATTTCAGTATCAGGAAAATACGTTGAACAGTATGGCGGATTTCATTAATGTCGTTCTAGTTGCTGTGAGATTCTCCATAAACCTGATGCAGCTATCATTAAGTTAGAGAAGATTACGTGTTCTATTTTCCGATTCACAATTTTAATTAAATCTGAGTTTAGATCTTTTCCTGGTAAACAATGACAAATATCAATTACTCCCGAAGAAATATCCCCTTTAGATTTAAATGTGCTGAATACCACGTTTTTCAAGTTCTCGCCCTTGCTTTCAGCTAGTGTTAAATTTCGCTGGAAACAATTTACCGCATTTTCTTACTTGAATAGTCTTCTATGATTGCACTTTACGATGAGTGTCTCCTTACAATACTGGTGGAGCCTTCTTGAGGAGTTCGGAGTAATGGTTTTAATAAAACTCAATGCACTTCATTAGGCCGACGCGACGTTTCGACTAGATAAGCTTTAGTCCTGTAATTCTTCTGACACTCACCGTATAAACTTACCGAATGTACCGCACGACAGGAGTTTAACAGAAGAGACTAAGTGGTGCTTACCAGATACCTACAGAATGAGACATACACATTTAATTCATGGAAATCTTTCGAAACTGTTGCCAACTATACGCACGTGTTTTAAAGTTGCCATGCCAACATCAACAAATTTGAAAAAAGTGAATTCTAATTGGTTATTGATCTGACAGGAGTACTTTATTGTTACGTCAAATAAAATGACAGATTGAAAATTAATTTCCATTTTTCTCATTTCCATGACAACGAAAGGTATACTGCTTTCACATACGAATTCAACCATTTCACATTATTAGTTCTTATTTCCATTTGAATACCCAGATTTCAAAGTGAACCAATAAAAAAAATAGCGTAAAGTATTTGTGGATAAATGGTCTTTAAAACACTTGCTCTATTTCAAGCACTCGGCTGCGCCGTCGCGCTTGAAAACTCGCGCGTGTTTTATAGACCTGTTTATCCACTTATACTTTAATATACTATAACATGGAGCGTAACTATTTTAATAAAAAGGGAATGTGAGAACTATCAAAGTATTGTATAAAATTGTTATGGCTATCATACATCAGCGCACGACAAACTTGTTCTTCAAAAGGTATTAAATGTGAAACTAACTGAAGCAGAGTTTTCTTCGTTTTGTGGAAAACGGAACTGTAAAATTTAAAACACGTTACGACCAATACACGTATGTCGTATATGATCCCCGTCCACGCCCTGTGCTTTCCAAAAACAATAGAGCTACCGTCTTGCTGGCTTAATAGTTATAAAAAAAGGGTTAGGTACAGTAAGTAAAAGTTGTTCTTCGCAAAGGCGCCTACGTTTTCGTAAGGAGTGTAAGAAATTAGTCTCCCTTATCTTAAATCGTTGGATCTGTATATAGGCATGTTCAAACTGTAAATTAAGTAAAAAAACGACTCTGTGTGTCGTGAGAGTAATTCTTATGTATTTCAATGAAGTGTATTTCAACGTTATAAATAATTAGTAACCGAATGAATTTATTTTATTATGTTGTTGTTTGTTATGAACACATTAAGCGTATTTATTTATACCATTCACATGTACGGAAAACCGGAGCCAAAGTGAATATACATGTATAATGCTTTTGTTTAACGGCATTCGCTGCTTGTATATTTTGAGAAAAGCGATATTACATTATGTTATATAAATACGTGGAAGGTTTTGCATCAATTCAAGAGTAGACGCTTGTTTAATGTACTATTGTACTAGCAAACTTAATTACTTACTTATCAAATCATTGCTCATCATAAAACAAGCTCGCACAATCTAATTCACATTCCCTAATGACATTTCACTTCAGTTCACTCTTGTACTTTGGCGTTTTTCAAATAGGACGTTCGTTGTATCAAGGCTGCCGTCCTTGTTACGTGATTTTTATGTTCCATACTATTTAACAATATACATATAAGCAGAAACTATATGTTAAGAATAAATCGTTTTAAAACAAGTGTTACACAGGAACTTTTGAACCAAAACTGCTTTCCAGTTCTTTTATTTTATGAAATTTGCTACACGTTGTTCCAGTAGGTGTTAGGAAACTGTGAAATCTCCCCTTGTACTGCTGATTTCGGTGGCACTATACTTTTCAAACTTTCTGGTGCGTTTAAAAACATTGACTTTATAGACCACATACGTGGGCAACATAAATGGAGCTAAAATGGTCTGAAAGTATTGGACTGTACCATGAAAGCTTCAACGCACCATTGTCGTTTCTTACATAGATTGCTCTACTTAGCACGCAAAAACTATTTTATTTTGAGTTCTTATGCAAAAAACTATTTTATTTAATACGTCATTGTAGTAAACACGGGTCATTTAATTTTTGTTTTGTTGTGTAAAACTTCCCCATTTTGGTACAGGAATCTAATAAGATTATAAAATTCGTTTCTTATTTATTTATTTACATGCGATTTAAATATTAGGGTGTTGTTCATGATTACACCTAAGTTTCTTTCTTCCGTGCTGCACTCTAGCCTCGAGCTCCATAAACTTAGGTTTACATTTTTACGTAGCTCTTCATAGAGATGCTTATTACAGAAAAGCATTGCGGGGTTCACCTTCAAAGAGTGTGCTGCGGATAGTTTTAATACAACATCTAAATCTTAGTTAATGTTCCGGCATGCTTGGGCTAATTGTGAGGAATGAAAGGACTAGTATATTTGCGTATCATCGGCATGAATGTGTGATTGTGCATGCTTTAGATGGTGTTGGAAATTTGCTATATAAATTGAAAACAGGGTCGGACTTAAAACTGACCCCTGAGGAACTCCCGAGTTATTACTAAGAAGTGTCTAAACCGTATTGCTTCTAAAGTGTGATGCAATAAGAATTTTAACTGAAAAGCTTCTTTTGATAAATGCTTCCAATGTCTGTTGGTTAATACCTGAAATAGTTATACTAAAGAGAGAACTGAAGGAATAGGTATTTTTCTGTACTAAAAGGAACATGTGAGGAATCTTATAAGTTAGAGTACAAACACAAAAAGAAGGAGTACGAAGAAAAATAAAACAAGCGAAAATATCATATTACCATGAATACATCAACAACTCGCAAAACAAATCGAAAACATGAAGCATTGTAAACAGGAAAATTGGGCGTAAAAAAGATATAATAAGACCAGTAACTCTTAAACACAATAACACAATAGTAGAAAACCGGCATCAAATAGCTAATCTTTTTGGCAATTACTTTTCTCCGGCTGCTCGTGATGTAATTAAGCGTTCTTATGGACTGCTGCGTTTGACTTGCGCACAAGCATTCGTACAGGTCTAGATAAAAACAACTTGATCGGAACAAAATAATCCTTCTTGTATTTAAGCAACAAATTGATAATAATTGACAGCACGCACAATTACCGCTGTGTTGTCAAATTGTATTCACTTTGTACCTGTGGAAGATTTTATTTAAGAACGTAAATTAATAAAGGTTATACACATTTAACAGTCGCTTAATGTTTTAGTTTATAATTTTCAATAACACATGATAGATATTTATAGATTTTAATTACTATTTTAGTTGTGATGTTGGTAATTGGACAACATTGCATTGCAAAGTACAATAAATAAGACTGAATTGGGCTATCCTTGTTCTGGCTTCACAAACCAATGTAAACAAACATTTCTGTAGTTCATTTATATTCTAAGTTTCTCAAGATGTCGTTTTTATTGAAGAGAAAGCAGGAGGGTTGAGCAACCATCTGATCTTGTAGACTATTATGAATATTTAAATAATTCTTCTGATGAACGTAACAAAGATGTAAATATTGATGATGAGGTTTTAAATGAATATAAAAACATATTTGAAAATTTGGAAACAGATGAAGAAGACAAAAGGATGAACAATTATTTAACACAGACGAGGACCGTGCAGGTCAAGTAGAAAATAAAAAACGATAAAAAATTATGGCCAGAAGCTATGAAGGAACAGTATCTTTCGTTTACACGGACTCAAAAAGTCCCACGGTTATCAAAAGCAAATAGGTTTTTAAGGTCAAAACAGACAGGTATGAAGATGATTTCCAACATAAAGTACGATTGTGGTAGCGAAGGGTTGCACACAACATATGAAATAGACTACACAGAGACTTTTTCACCACTAGTTCGACACTCAACTATGTGAATGTTGTTGGCTATTGCAGTGGACAATAATTTAGATATCGATCACATGGATGTGTCAACTGCTTTTCTCAATGGGGAGTTAAAATCGTTGCAAGGTTTGTCTCCTAAAACGCTCAGTATACGGACTTAAACAGTCATCTAGAAGAGCATGGAATGAAAACCTTAACAAAGTGCTTAGTTCCACGAATTTTAAATAATTTTATTCGGCACCATGTGTGTGAGCTACAAAATACAAATGGCTGTTTAGCTGGACGATTTTTTACTGTTTGCTAACAACATTGAAAAGAAGAACAATTAATGGACACGATCCTGATGAATCCTTATCAGGCTCTTATTGGTTGCATCATGTATTTAGCCGTGACCTGTTAGCCCTTATATTTTTTACGCAGCAAGTGTGCTAAGTTAATATAACAACTGCTATAATGAAATACACTGGAAAGATGCTAAAAGGGTTCTTAGGTATCCGAAGGGCATAGCTGATTTGCATTGAATTTAAGGATATAGGTGATCATACAGTGGTCAAGTGTTTAAATTTGCAGGGGGTCCAGTTAGTTCGGAAAGTAGGAAGCAACGAACTGTTGCACTTTCAAGTACCAAGACGGAATACATGGCTATCAGCGAGGGTACAAAAAAGGCCAAAATGTTTAAGACAGTTATTGAGTGAATTACTGGTCAACACATATCCAATAACCATATTTAACGATAGACAGTCAGCTCAAAAAATGACTGAAAACCAGATTCTTGATAATAGAACCAAACATATCGATATGTGCTATCACTTCATTAGACAAACTGTAGAAGATGGAACTATATGTCTGGAATACCGGCCAACTTAGGACATGGTCGAGGATGCTCTTACCAAGGCTCTTTCTGATCCAAGGTACAAACATTTATTGCCGATATTGGGTTTAATTGAGAGTAAAAACGTTAAGGGAGGGTATTGAAGGTGGAATGTTTTTGTTTTTTGTTTATGTTAATAAAAACTGATTGTGTAGTTTTGTCAATCAATTAATTGGAGTTCTTTCAGATACTGTACGAACAATTTTATAATGGTTTTAACAAAATTATAATAATTTTGTGCAACTTTGTTGACGCTTTCCGATTATAGTACCGCCAAATATGGGATTATGTCATCAAGTATTAATTCTATTAATACATAACATAAATTAACATAATTTTTATAATAAGCAATTATTATTTAATTTAAAACAGAGCATCAAATAATTACAACATTTTGCTTCTTAAAAAGTATTATTTTAACACGAATATTATTATGAATACATTGGTTTCTAAAAGATTTATTTGGTCGCAAAAAGAATTTCTTTCTCTAAAAAGCCGAATTTCACTTTGAATGTTGCTGCCTTAGTAATTCTCGCAATCGGTTGCTTCCAGGTCATGCAGCAATTCACACATTTTTCCCCAATTACGGTTGTATCTAAAAAAATTGTTCCACTGTTCCTGAAATTGTAAATCGGTGCCACACCCAATCTTGTTGTGAAAACGCTATTTACAATTTATTTTGTTATCTCTTTGGTCATTTTTAATGGGCAAATTTACAAATGTTACCGCCAACAAAACGTCATTCCCATTCTACTAAAAATTTTCTATTCATAAGTGAAAATAGAAACGAAGGGACATAATAATTTTCAGTTCTATATAATACGTTTGTTGTACCATCAAAGTTTATGAAAGTGTTTAACTGAAAGTGAGAAAGATATAAATAGGAACCGAAAAGCTTTTAGCTAAAATATGTTTATCTCTTGACCCTAATACTTACTCGTATTTCAGAAATGTAAAGACATCAAAAGAAGCTCTGAATTGTTTGAAGTTTGCATATTATCAAGATGAAGGAAATGTCTAAATTTGTTTGAAATGAAATTGGAAAGTTATTTATTTACTAAATCTTAAATAATAATAGTAAAAAGTCAAAGGTTAAACTATTTTTATGTAGGGGTACACTTTTATAGTAAAAGCATTGACGTAGTAGTGGTAAGTGCTTTACTTTCATAATATTACAGGCTGTCAATTTCCGTTTTTCCCTTTTATATGAAATATACTTGAATGAAAATAAGAAGAGGGCTTTTGGTTTTCACTTCGTGCAGTTCCATGACGTATATTTTAAAAGCAGCGTGAATAATTTATTGCGTGATTTTTAGCGCTTTCAGTGACGTATTAGATACAATAGATCATTGTACCCAGGACTCCATCAATAGTTATATTATACCAATAATAACTAATTGCACTTAATCCTGTAAAAATAGTCCGATGCGTTTCGACACTATGTTTCATTATCAACAGTCATAGATTGTGGCTGATTAAAAAATAAATAACAGTTGCTAAGTTACAATGTTACTTGTTCAGAGATCAAAATGTTAGCCAAGCAATCAATATTGTAATTGTGATAAGAGATTGTGAAGAAGGTATACTCTGCATTCATTTTCCAAAAACTGGAAGACTCATGTTTTAACACATAATATGGTTGATGTAGTGAAAGAAAACCCTCAAGAGAAAAGTTACCGTTTTGGGGATGCACAAAACCGTGCAGATGATTTACGTTCATTTTCGAAGAAGAAGGAAGTATCCTAAATACATCCATGCATAACTCGAAAGAATAGCATAGGTAGCTCTGAAGCGTAGGCATTTTGTGAGAAACCTCATAATTATAAAGGATGATGAAGAATATTTTACGCTGTTCCATTAAGAAATGAAAGACAACTATGGATTTTACGCCTATGATATTGAAAATTGTCCAAATGAATTAAAATTTAAGGCAATAGTGAAATCATTTGTCCTTCTCTGCTACGTCGACACCTTGTCAATCCACAGCTGTCAAATACCCCTTTGTTTTGTTTGTCTTCCCTATATAGGACCTTTTCGATAAATTCGAAATTTCCATAGCCTTTTCGTTGAAAGACTACCTGAGAGGCAAAACAAAAGATCTCCTTGACCCGATATCTCGTTCTGGTGTTAATCAATTGCCAATTACATTGGGTGAACTCATTGAGCCGAACATATTAATCTTATTAGAAACGGCAACTCAATCTCTCCAACCCCTTACATCAAATCTGCTTTAGCTAATGATATCTTTCTTTCAAATCACTCTTACATTCGATTCGACAACTTTCAAGATTACATGTTTAGTTGCTCTGGTTGTCATAACAGTTACTTTTGTTGTTTACTGTTACATGATTCATCATAGTAAATACAGTAATGGCAGAGTGTTCTTACGTGCTGCTTATCGCATATCTTCTTGTGGCTGGCGGTGTGTAGAAGAGGAAAGCAACAGAAAACCCTAGAACCTTAGAAGTTTTGGAAAACACACGACAGTTTTGTCTATAAAGCCCTCGAATTATATGTTTTGGCGCGAGGAAAACTAGAGAACCGTCCCAAGTATATTCTACCCTTGGTTGAAATCAAGCCACAAGGCAAAGGGCATAGGCTTCAACTCGCTACAAACATATTGGAAATAATTCACGATGAAGCAGGATTTTGAGAAAGTATCCTACTCTCGTTCGCGGATACATTTAACGTCCGAACAGACACAATTGCAACTGACCTAAGAACAGCTGATTTATGGTTTAGTGACGGATCTTTCACTTGACCAATTCATTGTCTCAGGACACCCAAGTACAACACGAGGCGAAGTGTAGCTCGATATTAGACTGTAGCCATAATAGAAAGATCTTCGAAAGGCCTTCTTGCAGCTTGGCACGCTCCCACACAGAGCTATCAAGAATGAACTTGACACTACTTGTGAGCGTACTTTCTAGTCACTGTAAACTAAACAAGGTCATGTGCCGTATGGACTTTGTACTTGTCCAACTGAAACGACTCATGTTAAGGAGGTGACTCTAATCAGGGAGGTAGTAGAAGGGACTGGAATAGAAATCCAAAATCCAAAACTTAGTTAGCCCATCCTATACAATAATATTTTCAGTTTCTTCATGTATTCGGTGGAGTACTCCCAAGATATGGATGAGGTTTTGTGATTTTAATAGTTTTTCGTTACATCATAATTGAAGCATTATTGTTATCATTACGGTATTAGATCGAATTTTCAGCCATAGCCATGTTTACAATAATACACAAAGATAAATTTAATGTTTTTACCTATAGCGATAGCAATCAACAGTTATTTATTGTATTATCATATACATATACCTACCTAATGTGTGTCAAGCCTGCACTTATTTTTAAGTACCATTATACAAAGAAAAAATGCTTTTTGTACTTTAAAATCATTATTCAGCAAAATTTTAAGAATTTATTACATGTTCATAGCTCAAACTCGAACTTTAGAATCATGTTCCAGTTTGTTCTTATTTCTTAAAATAGTACGAGTTTTCACCGTAGCATAAAATAAAATAATTCAACTTCAATAAAAAGAAATATTGCAATAGGGGAGGAAAATATCAGAGTAGTAGAGTGAGGTCAAAGCAATTTTACATGAAAAACTATAGTTATAAAAGAGGTTCAGTTCAAAATGGTAGCTGCATTTCTTAATTGTCAATTAACAGAAGAGAGAAATCCAATTCTGTGGATTGTTACCGATTTTTGTGGCAATGTACCTTTGCTGAAAAGCCCACTCTGTTGACTACATTTGGTTGAATTACGTTTCAAGTAAAACGTAACAACTACACTAAAAGAATGTTTCTTCAGACTTTTTTGAGTGCTCTTAATAAATGGCACTCATTTGCTTGAGAGATGACGTTACAAGTTTAATTTTTACATTTTGGTATTATACGGTACAGAAAGTCATATCATTAATCTGAATCTTGTCTTACGCTTTCATATGCTTTCAACATACGATTAGAATGATGAATATTAAATACGTTTTGAAGTGCACAACTCATGAAGTACCTATTTGTAAATGAACAACTATTTACAAATTGAATAGAATTAATTAGTTCTAAATCCTTAATAACCTTCGTGAAGTTCTATGCATAATATTACAACGGACAGGTAAATCTCATTTGAATTATTTATAATACCATACTACCATATTCCAGCCCGCACATAATTCAACGAGATACATAAATGGAATTGTTGATGTGTTACGACTCAAGTCTTTAATAAAGCTTCTCCCGAATTTATTCTAGTTAATACAATTAATAGCATGGAGCAAACGCTATTGTTATAATTACGGCAGTCCAAAACTTTTAAGATTGTAACTTTGAAAGTTTGTTTTCAGTTTGAGCTTTAGTTTAGTACCATTGACTTTCCACGCAACGATTGTTAACGACCGTACGATCTACCTAAAGACAATTGTTTTAACTTGAACGACTAAAGCTAATATATTTCTTCATTATAAATTTACTTCATTAAAAACATCATTGTTCTCCACAGATTTTACTTGTACTTGTAAGTCATGACTATAATTTTCGAGCACATTTTAGGCAAATACATTAGGGCGATGTAATTGAGATTTAATTGAAGTCAAGAAAATACCGCGTGATTAGTTTAGTAAAGTAGGAAGAATTGAAAGTCAGGAAAAGTTTAGTTATATAATTATATTCTCATTTTCGTTATATCCCTTTGTTCTCATTTCTGTTATTCAACATTTAACAAAAAAGTTCTTGTTAGATTTATTTATTGATTTCTTGTTATTTCCCCACTTAAATGTAAATGTGTGACACTTTCTCATACGAAATTTTAACTAATGTAGGATTTAAACATAATTAGCATTTCTCCACGAACAACTGTCAAAAATGAAAATCTTGGATCTCTACTGTTAATAAAAATTCCTGAAAACAAAACAAAGAAGTATCGATTATTATTTACCATCGCGGGACGAGAGTATACCGTGAGAACCAAAAGTTTGGAATAATGGATTTTTTCGTTTCTTCTCAGAAATATCAAAAAACTATTGGACACGTCAATTTGATTTTGGTAATGGAAAACATTTTGCGATAGATTTCAACGTTCCTACCCCCACCCCTTTAGCGCAGTGACGTCATCCAATTTTTTGTAAATGAGAACACCCCACTTTAACGACTTTCTACAGATTATAAAACGACGATTTCAACAAATATACACATTGTCCCTTTTAAGTGCAGATTTCAAGAGCTATTAATTTTTTAAAATGGAAAAACGAAAAAAACGTTCGCTAGCGTTGTCAACAAATAAACAAATTTTATTGCAAAAATAATGTTAAATTGTTTTTTTCTTTTAGTAACAATAATTATACGATACAATTATTAGAGTAAATGTTCAAATTGAAACCCATTTTCTTCTTGACGGTAGGCCAATCGCGCTTGATACTCGGTGCAAACATTTTGCAAAGTTTCCGGTTATATTGTAGCCATTTCGTGTATTATTCTTTCTTTCAAGTTTTTCAAGATATTATTTGGTCGGTTGAAATAAACTTTATATACCTATCCCCATAAAAAGAATCAGGTGGAATCAGATCTGGAGACTCAGTCGGCCATTCAATAAATGTTTTTTTTATGTTTTTCCATTTTAAAAAATTAATATCTCTTGAAATCTGCAAAGGTACAATGTGTATATTTGCTGATATCATCGTTTTATAATCTATCGAAAAACGTTAAAAATTGGGGTGTTATCATTAAAAAAAATTGGATGACGTCACTACGCTGGTAGGAACATTGAAAACTATCGCAAAATGTTTTTTATTACCAAAATCAATTTGACGTGTCCAATAGTTTTTTGATATTTCTGACAGGAAACCAAAAAAATCCATTATTCCAAACTTTTGGTCCTCACGGTATAACGAAATATAGGCAATACGTTAATCTGCGTCCAGCTGACTGAGAAAGGAAGTGTCTTTCTAAAATATCAAAATGGAAAATGCTACAGAATGGTGATGGGCATACATTAAATTGGGTAACGAAGTAAAAAGGTCGCATTACATAAAAACGCTATGGACGATGGCATTCTAGATCTGTCGCTGAAGAATAGTATAGAAGAATTCGTAGAGATTGCTAGTAAAATTCTTCAGACATTTTGTCTATTTAGGTACTCCAAGTGTCATTTGCCTTATCCCTAGACAAGTTATTTAATATCAATTCACTTTTAAATATGAGTTTTTAGTTATTAACAATAAAAATTATTGTATTTCTTGCTTCTGCATAATCATTAATTGTGCATCTGTGCAAAATGAGAAAATTAAGAAGCAACAGGTTGTAATTGAAAACGTATAATCACTGAAAATGTCTCGTTAAATAAACAGGTAAATCAGTTAAAATATGATCTAGACGAGACTGATGTATCCAGTAAGACTCTAGGCTAAATTGTGGCCTTCCTTTGCAAGAAAATGAACCACTTTTGCCGATTTTATTGAATCTTTGTAAAGTCATTAATTTTCCGCTGCAGGAAGATATGTTAGATCGCTATTTTACCAATTTACCTATTTTACCTAGCCTACCTAAAACACTACCACTCGTTTTATAGCTCGTTTAATAAACCACGACATACAGATCACGGTAGTGGGGGTGCTTGTATTTTCGCAAGAAAGGAAACCTTATCATAGGATTTGAATATAGACTCCAACTTAGAAGTAACGGGTATAAAGATAAATTTTCCTAAACGCCTTTCAATGTGTTCTGTTTACATATCTCCGAATACAGCAATAGACCAGCGAGAACTTCACAAAATAATCAAACAATTGCCCCCGCCATTTGTTATGCTAGGCGACTGTAATGCACATAGCCCCCTTTGGGGTTGTAAGGATACAAACAAAAAAGGAAGAATTGTTGAAGATTTATTAAACCTTGACAACATAACATTGCTAAACGATGGTAGACAAACACATGTTTGTGCCAGATTGGGAACTTTCTCTGCCATAGATCTATCTTTCTGCCATCCGTCACTAACTTCGAAAATTTCATGGAGCGTTCTACAGAACTATTGTGACGCTGATCAGCGATTACTATCCAATCCTGCTCGATATGGATTACCAAAAGAGTAATGAAAATGTCCATTACAGGTAAATGGAACGTGGAGAAAGCGGATTGGGACCGTTTTAAAGCAGAGCTTGAAGGAAATACTATAGAATTCGTAGAAAATATAAATATTAATGTAAACCTTAAAAACATTACCGAACGTATAATAGAAGCTGCACATAGTAGTATACCTTTTAATAATAATAATAATAATAATAATAATAATAATAATAATAATAATAATAATAATAAAATAATAATATATAATATATAATGCATATGACATATGCCATATTTCTTGTACAGAAAATATCCTTTTTTATGTGTAATAATTAATATTCATACGTAAATGGATGTTTCAGGAAACTATAATTTCAATAACAACACAAGGAATAATTATAACGCAAATATTCCTAAGCGTAATGAAAACAGGAATAATGATGAAGTTTTTGAAGGTTCGACTTTGTCATTTACACCAGAACCTTTCAATTATGACAGTAATACGGTTAATCATAATCAGGAAAATGAAACTCAATTAAGCTTGTCTACTGAATTACCTCAGCAGACCGCTACCAATAATCGTAAACGAATACGCTGGACCAAAGAGATGAATTTGGAAGTAATGCGTACGTTTTATGTCATAAATTCATCTATAGACACACCATTACCTGGATGGAGGAAAAAATTTCATTTAGCCCTTTCCGAAAAATTTCCACATCTAAATTTATCCGAACAAAATGCGGTTGACAGAAGAAACGTCATTTTAAAAAGAAAATTTATTAGTGAAGCAGAACTTACAGAAATTAAAAATAATATTACCAATTCGGTATCTCAATTACAACCTTATGAAGAAAATAATGAATGTGATCAAACTATTCAAGATACCCACGTTGAAAATTCAAATAACATAAATTTTGAAGTAGAATACCAACAAATTGAATGTGAATTCTTGGGAAAAATCAGTTTGTTTGAACATAGTGATCCTTTATGTAGACCTAAAATTCCTAATCTAAATTTTTCCAGCTATTATAAAATCAAAAACATTATAGAAATGTTAAACAAGGTGATTGAAAATTATTTGAAAGATCACAATTCGATTTATTACATTCACTTAGCTACATATTGTGCAGCTGCAATCACAATTGAAAGAAACGGACAAATTTTGTATGAAGTTGATCATTCAAATAATTCTAATTTTGAAAAACCGCCTTGGAAAATTCGCTTAGAAAAGAGGATTCTTGGTCTTAGGAAAGATATAGGGATTTTGACAATGTTGACTAAGAATCCGGACAATGTGACATATGTAAAGGTAAAACAAATCTTTCATAAATTTAAATTAAATAGTTATGACAAAAACTTAAGTTCGAAATTGGTAATTTGTTTAGATAACTTAAAACAAAAACTGAAAGCAATTGCTCATCGTTTGAAACGATACAGCAACTGCACGAAAAGGAAACGCCAAAATAAATTGTTTATGGAGAACACATCAAAATTTTTTAGATATCTAACACCTTTAAATACTTGTAATAAACTTCCCAAAAATGATCACATGTTTCAATATTGGAAAACAATGTGGGATATCCCTTCTACATATAACAAAAATGCATTTTGGTTAACTGCTTTAAGAAATGAATCAGAAAATTATCAATGGAATGAAGAAAATTCAATTTATGTAGATGAATTCAAAAATACATTACGATTTTGTGCTAATTGGAGTTCTCCAGGAAAAGATAACATTCAAAATTATTGGTTAAAAAAATTTACTTCTATTCATCTTCCTATATTATTTTGGTTTAATGAAGCACTTAATAATCCATCTATAATACCTAAATTTCTATGTACTGGTGTAACTTACATGCTCTTAAAAGATGGAGACTCATTAGAACCAAAAAATTATCGCCCAATTACTTGTTTACCTACAATTTATAAATTATTCACATCTATCATAAGCCAAAAAATTCGAAATCATTGTCAAAGAAACAACATTATTAGTGTTGAACAAAAAGGATGTACCAAAGGTGCACAAGGTTGTCGAGAACAGTTGGTAATTGACACAATTATTACAAAACATGCAAAGATCAACAAAAGAAATCTAAATATGTGTTATATTGATTATAAAAAAGCGTATGACTCGATTCCTCATGAATGGCTATTAGAAATTTTACGAATTTATAAAATTAATTACAAATACATTAATATTTTATCTTTCATGATGTCCATCTGGAATACAATCATTATCAATGGTTCTCATTTACTTGATATGATCAAAATTAAACGGGGAATTTTTCAAGGTGACTCTTTAAGTCCTCTATGGTTTTGTTTAGCAATAAATCCATTATCTAAATTATTAAATGATTCGTTTTCTGGTTTCAATTTAAATACCAAAGAGAATCTTGCCATTACACATTTATTGTATATGGATGATTTAAAATTATTTTCTAGATCTGAAATTCAATTGGACAATCTAATTTCAACGACAAAAATATTTAGTCGAGATATTTCTATGGAATTTGGCTTAAACAAATGTTCTAAAATCAATATAATAAAAGGAGTACCAATTGTTAATCCTGAAATAGTAAACGAAATACCGCAATTATTACCTAACATGTATTATAAATATTTAGGAATGAAACAAAATTTTATTTTAAATAATTCATTACTCAAAACTGAATTTCAACAAAGATACATAGAAAAGTTAAAAATGATATTAAAAACAAAACTAAATTCTAAGAACATGATCTCTGCTATAAACATTTGGGCTATTCCTACATTATCTTACTCGTTTGGAATTTTAAAATGGTCAGATACTGACTTGAATGATTTAGATAGATTAACTAGAAAAATGCTAAAGAAATATAACTATTTACATCCAAAATCTTCTGTAGAAAGACTATATCTCAAAAGAAAAGACGGAGGACGTGGTTTAACAAATTTATTTAATTTGTGCAAAAATCAAATCAATCTTTTACGAAATTATTTTATTCTTTAGAAAATCTGCTCATTAATAATATCATTCGGTTAGATAAACATTATTCAGGTCTAAATCTTAAACTTAAAAGTTTCGATTGTGAACCAAAATTAAATTTTGAACTAAATTGGATAAATAAAATCTTGCATGGAAAATATCCGACTGTATTAAAATCCTCAGAAATAAATAAAGACATGTCCATAAGATGGTTAAAAGATGGATTTCTACATTCAGAAACTGAAGGATTCATATGCGCAATTCAAGATGGTGTCATTGCAACAAATAATTACAAAAGACACATAATGAATCTGGAAGTCTCTGACAAATGTAGAAAATGTCTCTCCCAAAATGAAACCATAGAGCACATTATAGCTGGTTGTTCTAATTTAGCACCGATTGACTATCTTTATAGACATAACCAGGTTTGCAAAATTTTACATCAACAAATAGCGAAAAATTTAAAGTTAATAAACAGTATTAAACCTTATTATAAATACATTCCGGAACCAATATTAGAAACTGATTCATACATCTTATATTGGGATAGAATAATTATAACAGATAGGGAAGTCTCACACAATAAACCCGATATTGTTATAATTAATAAATTAGATAAACATGCTGTCATCATTGATGTTGCTGTGCCATTATCCACGAATATTATAAAAACTGAAAACGAGAAACGTAGAAAATATGAAGCATTGGCAATTGAGATGATGGCAATTTGGAATTTGACTAAAATCTACATTACTCCAATTGTTATTTCGGCAACAGGTGTAATTTCTTGTAAATTTGAATCTTATTTAACATCACTAAATTTAAATCCAAAATTATTTGTAATAATACAACGAGCTGTTTTATTACAAACATGTCACATTGTCCGAAAATTCTTTAATCTAAATTAATTTAATTTCATTCATAATCATAAATACTTATTAGATAGGTAATATAATTTTGTTTTAATCTTAAGATTCCTAAAAAATAAATTTATGGTTGGATGTTATCCCCCATAAATTTAATTATTGTACCACTATGTAAGTGTGAATCAATAAATATAATAATAATAATAATAATAATAATAATCCAATTGTTATTTCGGCAACAGGTGTAATTTCTTGTAAATTTGAATCTTATTTAACATCACTAAATTTAAATCCAAAATTATTTGTAATAATACAACGAGCTGTTTTATTACAAACATGTCACATTGTCCGAAAATTCTTTAATCTAAATTAATTTAATTTCATTCATAATCATAAATACTTATTAGATAATATAATTTTGTTTTAATCTTAAGATTCCTAAAAAATAAATTTTTGGTTGGATGTTATCCCCCATAAATTTAATTATTGTACCACTATGTAAGTGTGAATCAATAAATAATAATAATAATAATAATAATAATAATAATAATAATAATATATATAATATTGTTATAATTAATAAATTAGATAAACATGCTGTCATCATTGATGTTGCTGTGCCATTATCCACGAATATTATAAAAACTGAAAACGAGAAACGTAGAAAATATGAAGCATTGGCAATTGAGATGATGGCAATTTGGAATTTGACTAAAATCTACATTACTCCAATTGTTATTTCGGCAACAGGTGTAATTTCTTGTAAATTTGAATCTTATTTAACATCACTAAATTTAAATCCAAAATTATTTGTAATAATACAACGAGCTGTTTTATTACAAACATGTCACATTGTCCGAAAATTCTTTAATCTAAATTAATTTAATTTCATTCATAATCATAAATACTTATTAGATAATATAATTTTGTTTTAATCTTAAGATTCCTAAAAAATAAATTTATGGTTGGATGTTATCCCCCATAAATTTAATTATTGTACCACTATGTAAGTGTGAATCAATAAATAATAATAATAATAATAATAAAGTAAGTAACACAAACAATTTAGCCAATACACACGCAGAGAAACATCGCAAATACACTGATATAGCTCAGGAACTTAAAGCGCAATGGAGAATGGGAACTGCTCTTACAGTACCCATTGTTCTTAGTGCAACCGGAGTTATACCAAAAACAATACATCACAGTTTGCACATTTTAGGGTTAGATAAGAACATATACATACAATTACAAAAGGCAGTCATTATCAACACTTGCCACATAGTTAGAAAATTTCTGAACATAACGGAAGATACCGCACATCACTCAGAACCACATCACACACTTTCAACTAATATCATTCAAACACAAAATGAAACACAACACTCAATCCTCCCTTCACAAATTGAAACTCTGTTGCATACACAACATAACATTATAGAAAGTCCATTACCAACACACAACACTTCAACAATCACTCATGTAACACCTCTAACTCGTTCTCATGCACTCAAACGTAAACACACAATATACTCACAGCATCAGAATTCGCAATTAACACAAAACACAAACAACACATTACCCACTCGAGTGCAACCTATGCGTCGAGCTAAACAACAAAAAACGCTTACACAATAACAATAACACTTTTTCAAAACATAAATATTATGTTCATTTTTTCTTTTCTATAAAAAGTCACTAAGTCACGAATAAGTGACGCCAACGGAGAAGCCTAGGAATATAGGGTCTCTTTTTGTTATTGATGCGCGACGCTGCGTTCATGTTAATGCCTTCGCGGAAAGAGGGTCGACAGGACGTGGCTTTTACAAATTGGGATCAAATACACCGAGGCTTCTCAAACAAATACATTATCTAAAATGTGATCAGCGTTGGTTTTATCAACGTCATTTAATTTAATGAACATAATATGTGTATAGTATTTAGTATGTTCACTTTTTAACAGCAACTTCAAATTTATATTGTATAGATATATGTATTAGTAGGACTAATCGTAACTTGATTTCGATCCGTGCGATTAGTTAACCAGGCTTGGCCTGAGTATCGATAACAATCGAAGTAGGTACATAATAATAATAATAATAATAATAATAATAATACTTAAAGCGCAATGGAGAATGGGAACTGCTCTTACAGTACCCATTGTTCTTAGTGCAACCGGAGTTATACCAAAAACAATACATCACAGTTTGCACATTTTAGGGTTAGATAAGAACATATACATACAATTACAAAAGGCAGTCATTATCAACACTTGTCACATAGTTAGAAAATTTCTAAACATAACGGAAGATACCGCACATCACTCAGAACCACATCACACACTTTCAACTAATACCATTCAAACACAAAATGAAACACAACACTCAATCCTCCCTTCACAAATTGAAACTCTGTTGCATACACAACATAACATTATAGAAAGTCCATTACCAACACACAACACTTCAACAATCACTCATGTAACACCTCTGACTCGTTCTCATGCACTCAAACGTAAACACACAATATACTCACACTATCAGAATTCGCAATTAACACAAAACACAAACAACACATTACCCACTCGAGTGCAACCTATGCGTCGAGCTAAACAACAAAAAACGCTTACACAATAATCATAACACTTTTTCAAAACATACATATTATGTTCATTTTTTTCTTTTCTATAAAAAGTCACTAAGTCACGAATAAGTGACGCCAACGGAGAAGCCTAGGAATATAGGGTCTCTTTTTGTTATTGATACGCGACGCTGCGTTCATGTTAATGCCTTCGCGGAAAGAGGGTCGACGGGACGTGGCTTTTACAAATTGGGATCAAATACACCGAGGCTTCTCAAACAAATACATTATCTAAAATGTGATCAGCGTTGGTTTTATCAACGTCATTTAATTTAATGAACATAATATGTGTATAGTATTTAGTATGTTCACTTTTTAACAGCAACTTCAAATTTATATTGTATAGATATATGTATTAGTAGGACTAATCGTAACTTGATTTCGATCCGTGCGATTAGTTAACCAGGCTTGGCCTGAGTATCGATAACAATCGAAGTACATATAATAATAAAGTAAGTAACTCGACTAAATACAACGTACATTGGTGGAACACAAACTGTTGCACAGTTATAAAGGAAAGAAATAAGGCTTTCAACTACTACAAAAGACATAAAACTATTGAGAACCTAATAACCTTCAAAAGATTAAGAGCAAAAGCCAGGATAATTATTAAAGAAAGTAAACAAGAATCGTGGATAAAATATTTAGGGAAATTGAACGCACAAGCACCTAACAAAGAAATCTGGAAACAACTCAAGACAATTCAAGGAAGGAATACCAATTTTCAAATATGTTGCATAAGTATAGATGACAAAATTGTAACACAGCCAATGACGATAGCAAACATTTTCGGACAAGAATTTATTTATTTATTTATCTTTATTTATCTTTGTAGTGACTACAGAGTAGCATGTACTCCAAAAAAGTCACAATGCATTACATTATTTAAGAAGGCTTTTAGCACTTTGACCTATAGTAAAGAATTCCAGACAATAAAATCATTATCAGAGCAAATTCAGTTAACAATCCCAAACGAAACAAACGAAGAAGGTTACAATATGCCGATTACGCTTAAGGAACTGGAGGATACATTGGGAAAACTTAAAAATAGCTGTCCAGGACCAGATGATATACATAATATAATGTTAAAAAACCTACCAAATAATACAAAAGACACCATACTTAGACTCTACAATTCCATCTGGCAAAAAAAGGTTTTCCCTGAACAATGGAGCACATCAAACATCATACCTATCTTAAAACCTGGGAAAAATCCAGAAAAGTCAGATAGTTATCGACCCATTTCGTTAACATGCACAATGTGCAAAGTGTTAGAACAAATAATTAACAATCGTTTACTATGGTATCTGAACAAAATACAATACATAGACGCAAGACAGACTGGATTCAGGAAAAAACATAGTACTATCGACAACATCATCAAACTAGAAACAGATATTAAAAATGGATTGTTGAACAAAGAACATACTTTAGCCATAATGTTTGATTTTGAAAAAGCGTACGACAAAATATGGAGATACGGAATAATCAAAATACTGTTGGAAACAGGACTGAAGGGTAACATTATACATTTTATAAACAACTTCATGCAATCGGCTACATCCCAACTCTTCAACCAAGAAAACGGCGTACCGCAAGGATCCGTGCTCAGTGTTACTTTATTCCTGGTAGCTATCAACAATATTTTCGATACTATAAACCCCCCAGTAAAAGCCTTATTATATGCAGACGACTTAATTATATATCACACCGGTTTACATATTAAACATATTGAAAAAACAGTACAAAAAGCAGTAAATGGAATTCAACAATGGACAGACCATAAGGCTTTAGCCTTTCGTTAAACAAATCGAAATGCATTCTGTTTACGCGAGCTTACAACTGCCCAAACCCCGGAATAAACTTAAAGAATCAAGGACTTGAAATAGTACAAGAAATTAAATACCTTGGGGTAATACTCGACAAGAAACTAAATTGGATAAAACATATAAGCTACATTAAAAACTGTTGCAAAAAATCTTTGGATCTAACGAAGGTAGTCGCCCAGAGTGGTTGGGGAGCAGACAAGCAAGTATTAAAACAAAAGTATACAGCACTGATAAAATCCAAAATAAGTTACTCTATAGTGCTATACGGCACAGCTAACGAAACCAGTCTTAAAACCTTAATCTCTGTATGTGACAATGGTTTAAGAATAATAACAGGAGCTTTCCCTACTAGTCCCATTAAAAGCTTATATTCTGAATCGGGTGAACTTCCCCTGAAGTATGTTATAAAATTAAAACGAGTAAACTATGCCGTTAATATACTAGATAACGAAAACCATCCCAATCACCAACTTATCAAACAACCAAAATATACCAACCTATACAACAAAAAGAAAATATACATATAATAAACCTTACTGCATAAGAGTCAATGAAGATATTAAAGAAATTAAACTACAAAATCTAGACCTTTTAAAGAACCCAAGAAAAGAACCTGTCCGCCCTGGAATAATGTAGTCCCTCATCTTATCCTGACTCTGCACAGCATGCCCAAATCAGTAAACACCAAAACAATACAAATATAGCCTATATGAACTCCTAGCACAGTTCCCCGACTTCGATAAAAATTTTACAGACGGTTCAAAAAATGATAACGGTACCGGTTGTGATTCCACGATAAAAGACTGTAACGAACAATATCGTTTAAGTGATGTGGCATCCATATTCTCGGCGGAATTATACGGAGTTACCACAGCTCTGAAACATATCACAGACTTTTAGTTAGTATTTTATTACTTTTGTTATCTTTAGTTCTTTTTATTTCTTTTTCTCTTATATTTTTGCTTTATGTAAACACCTAATCTGTTCTTCTTCCATTGTCCACTAATTGGACTGATAGTCTGTAGGACAATAAACGATTATTATTATTATTATTATTATTATTATTAAAAACCGCGAAAAACTATATAGTATGTTATGACTCATTGAGTGCTCTCCTCTCTATCAAAAGCAGACAAGATAACCCGTACGTGACAAAAATCCTCTAATACTTAGCCCTATTTGACCAAAAAGGTCAGAAGATTTTATTCCTATGGGTGCCCTCGCATATCAACATTATAGGAAATGAAGAAGCTGATCGGAATGTTAGGCTGGCCACCGCAAAGCAAATCATCGATGTAAGGTAAAATACAAAAGAGGATATCAAACAATTAAGCCAAAAACTGGTACGCGATCAATGGGACCAAGATTGGCTATCAACCACAACTAATAAGCTTAGAACAATCAAAGACAACACGATGGAATGGAAGGCTTGTTCTCCATTAACAAGAAGAGAAGAAATAATAATGACACGGGTGAGGATAGGCCACAGTAAATTAACGCATAGAACCTACAAATGCACCTGTATGCGAACAGTGCAAGACCGAAATTACAATTCAACATTTAATATGTGAGTGCACCAAATACAATAAAGAACGGGAAATGTGCGAGATCAATAACAATTTTTGTGAGGCAGTAAAAAGTGAGAGAAACATACTTAGATTTTTAAAACTAACAAAATTGTACAATTATCTGTAATTTAATGTAATGTCAATGTAATATGCGGTGCTAAAAATCGTAGATATTGAAGCACCTCTAGCTGATTATAAAAAAAAATTAAAAAGTGTTAAATCAGCCTGGCAGTGTTGTGGTAAAATTTTTAAAGTGTACTGATAGAAATCAATGTATTCGAAAGAAAAAAGTGAAATGAAGATCACAGCACTACTCATCTTTGTCTCTCCAGACAAACATACCAATCTACATCGTGAGTCGCTCACAATGGGACGCAGAATTCTGTTAACCAAGCGACGTAAGTTCAAAAAGATTATCTGGAAATATGTATGGGTGAATGGTGGTGGGAAAATGTTCCTACGTAACAAAAGTTTAAATAATCACAAATCAAGTAGATTTGGACAAAATCAATGCTTAACAAGTCTCAAAATCAAAATTCAACAATTCAATGTGGATTTTCTATTTATTACCACAATGTACGTTAAGGCTTGTGAGTTATATAAGTCCTGGTTATTGGAATTTTGGACAACGAGGTCATTAATGGGAGATATTCTGTTTGGAGAGCTCAACAACTTGGTGATGGAAGTGTGCTGGATGTGCTTTGGCACAATATCATTATCCAATGGGCTGAATACAATTGTATTTTTATATGATAGATAACAAAATTAATATTTACAGTTTGTCCAGCGAATGTTTGCCGATGTATGAAATATACAACAATATACGTCCTCACAATTTAGGTTCTTATTACGCACCAAAAACAAAGATAGATGCTACAGTATTTGTTATATGCGTGTGTTGAAATCTCAGAAATACGTTGATACCAGTTTAGTTTGTGTGTAGAAGCATAAGTCAATTAGTTTGTCTGAGCTTACGCTGTATGGATACCATTTCTATTTTGACTTCAGTAGTGTTACCACACCACTTCCGCCGAATAAATTGACATTTGTCATTATCATTCTTTGACGTTTGATTTGTTTATATTTGTTCCTTGATTTTTTGTGTTAAATTTGTTGTTGACAAACTAATATATTTTGTGACAAGTCATGAAAGTAGTTGCTGATTTAATATTTTATCTTGATTCATACACTTTGGACGGCGGCCATATCTGCAAAGATTCGCTGGACAAACTGTACGTTATAACTTTGGCTATTTGGAAATGGTGAGATGGTACTCACAAATTAATTTATTATTAATGATAAACAAATCACCTATTTTCGTTCAATAGGTATACTTTATTAATAGTTAGAAACGGTACTATTCTCTACAAATAAATAGCAAATTTTGAACCAACATAGACGATTTCTTGTTAATAATTATTTTTTAAATAAAAAATCGTCATAAAATCATAAATAATTGTAATAAATATGTATTAATAAAGCATCTATTTACAGTCACAACAAATACGTATAAATTCAAAAATTACATGTAAAAACGTACGAAGCTACACTGGTAATGTCTGTTGATTCTGTTTCTTTAAGGTAGTCTGAAAAATACGATATGCGCCATAATATACAGTACTGGCCTTCGCGCATGCCTGTGCGTCTGCGTGTCCATTATGTATTGCAAATTGTGTAACGGAGGTTGTACTCTGTGGTTGGAAGTGGCAATGGGTCTCGCGGAGGGAAAAGTGTTCATAGTGGAATATTATTTTCGCTCGTACGGAAATGGTTATCAAGGCGAGCTGAGTTTAAAGTTAGTGGCGGAACAATATCGTGAAGACTTTAATAAGCCGGAACCACGCAACACAGTTACGCTGCCTATCGTTACAAAATTTCATCGTAAGAGTAGTGTGTTGTGTCAACGGAAGGGAAGTTCTGGTAGGCTGGTAACCTATAGCCACAAATGAAAATCATGAACGTGTCCTCAATCAGGTGTTGCAGTCATCAAATGGAAGTCTTCGACGAAAATCCGTGAATTAAACATCAGCAATACGTCACTTCGACGATTTTAAAGACTTAAGTGGATTTCCGTACCGAATAGAGGTTGGACAACTATTGACGGAGCAAGATAGTCATCTTAGGATTAAATATTGCTTTTGCTGTGGCATTGGCGGAAACTTTCCAATACAGTACAATAGAACTTCGGCAATATTAGGCGAACCTAAATACCAGACATGACATGCTAATTTGACGTATGATAAATTTCTTATGTATTACATTTATAATATCGCCTCCAGAACTTTTTCCCTTTTTGCTTTTCGTTAGGAATATTAAAAAGCAGTTCAGTCTACCGCTATTTTTAATATCTTTTGAGATTCGTACAGTCGTTTAGTTGAGCAAAATCGACAAAACGTTGGGCATATTATACTATTAATTACATATATGGAGAAAGTTTACCCTAAGCTAATTATGGAATTGGTGTTAATATAACTACTGGAGACTGTATTTCTATGAGATTTACAGTCAGGTCATATTTAGCTTTTGGATAGATCTCAAATGGCTCGTAACTGTGACTTATAATTTTTAAAGGCAGACATTTAATTATTCTTCTTGTTGTCACATGATTGCTTTAATTTTGTTTTTTTACTTAATCTAGCTGGTAACGTAATATTTGAACCAAAAAATGAAGAACACACACACAAAATTGCAATCCATTCCAATTAATTAAACCATTTAAAAATATCATAATATCCACTAAAACTAGGCGAAATGAATTTATGCCCAATTATTTTAATATCTAACTTTGGAGGGTACCATTTCTCAAATTACTACGATTAGAAATTAAAACTAAAAGCATTATTACTCGAATTTCATTAGTGTGAGATAATTAAGGTATTATGTATATTGGCTTCAATTTCATTTACTTCACGGAAATTAACACGGTTGGCTTTTGTGACACCATTAGGAATATCGGAGCGGGTTGCACCAAACAGTGTGGCATTTTCCCATTCAAATAAATTCATACTATTCGAAAATTAACACACGGTAATGCGGCAGTAGATCATTGCAAAAATTGAACAACTTACCTCGCTTCACTGCCTTAAAATAAAGAGCAGCCACCCAATCGAGCAGAGCTGACTAAAGTTTATAGAAAATAAATACGCGGAAGAAACACCGTATCAATTCTGAATAAGTCGACAAGTGACATAGATATATAATTCATGTGTTCGATTCGACAACCTCGTGCAAGCTCTATTATAAAATTTTCAATTCGATACACTACCAAAGTTCCGGATGAAACTAACCAGAAAGCTCTAGCAGGTGAGCTTTTGCGTACGCGAAAGCTGTCGGAGAAATTCGAGCATTCTCGAGTGGCGCATTTATTGTGAAGTTGTGGTACATTCTCAGCATCATCAGGGAGATTAATTAGTCCAATTGTTTTCGGCCTGACCTAGTATATTGCAAGTACTTAACATAAAAAAAAAGTTTTAATCTCACAAAGATGTTTGTTGAGCATCTCCGGAAAACATAAAAAAGCGTTGTAATTTTTACTACATCTAAACCTTTTTCATAAAATATAAACACTTTGTGCTTTTCATTTTCAGATTTAAAACTAAGTACCTATATAAATTAAAGTTGCATAATCAATAAAGATTTTTATTAGAGCATCCAATCTCCCTTTTACTTATACAAAAATTGGTCTTGATAGGCTATAATCATAAACAGAAAACTGGGAAAAAGTTATGAAATGCAAATTTTCAAGTTTTCATCGGAAATACACGTTTTGAGGTCATATTACGCATTTCAAAATGGGATAATCGATAAAATGGTCTAAGAAGCTTTATGTACGACGTGAACGTGTTGGTCGTTTCCGCACGTTCAATTCAGATCTGTTAGAATCGGTTGACTTTCCACAGTAATTAGATTAGTGTTTTAATTTCATCATTTCATAAATTTTACCTTTCTGTTGCGTTTTGAGATTAAAATCTAACCGTTCTTTGGTTTTCTTGCGCAACATTTAGCATAGACAATTGAGGAAAGATGCCTTGAACTCTCTCGAGGATTACGTAATTGACGAAACACCGCAAGGAATGGTCTAATTTTGTCTACCCTACTTTACAAATGGGAAGGAAATGTCACCTTCTTGTAATGCTGTAGACGTGCGTTATAAAATGGTGAATAACTAATAAGTAATTATTATCTATGGGTTTCATTTTTGACGATTTAACAACCTGCTGCATTCATATTTCAACTATTTTACTGAATAAGTCTCCCTTTGGTTATTTTGATATCTAACATTATACATTAGTACATTACTTTTATGACTTTAACTACTAAGGCCTAGACTCCGTGAAAAATAATGCGATAGTTCTAAAATTAAACGCAAACCTAAATTAATGGATCAAATGGATTGAAAATCAACAAATCGTGGGTTTACTGCTGAAGGTCCAGCTAATCACTTAAACCCTAGATTTGGCGATTCCTAACAGCAAGCCCAATAAATTTTAAGTAAAAAACTAGAAGTGCACTACATTAATTTGATCACTGCTTGTATTTTCCGAATTGTATTATAGTAAATATATCTTTAACTGGTTTATTAATTTACGTATATTTCAAATACTTTGACCGTAGAATATAGGAAGAATCTGTCAATAACATTAGCATACTACATTACTACCATAGAATTTGACAGTTTTATATACAGTGTGTCCCAATTTCGATGCTCACCATTGGTAGAGGTCGTCTACTAGCGGTTGGCGAGACTACTGGCTGTTGGGACCGTAAATACTCATTCTTAAGCTTCTTAGCTTGATATTAACGTCAGAGTTAGGCAAATCCAGTGGCGTCACAGTGATGACACCAAATTTTTAAATAATATTAATATTATAATGACAGTGATTAACGTAAAAACAGTAAATGTTCATTAGTTGCCCTTATGTATGTATGTAGTAGTTTGTATAATAGCATCTAATAAAAAGTAAAAAAACCTGTTAATTTAAAAATTTGGTGTAATCGCTTTGACGCCACTGGATTTCCCTAACTTTTACGTTAATATCAACCTAAGAAGCTTAAGAATGAGTATTTACCTTTGAGAAAGATCCTTTCTCAAAGGTATTTACGGTCCCAACAGCCAGGTAGTCTCGCCAACCGCTAGTAGACGACCTCTATCTCGGTTATTAGAAGACATAGAGCCACGGTTAAACGGGAATGTTTTGCAAAATTCAATACTCGAAACTAATCTTATTTCAAATTTGACTTAGGTACCTTTTTCAATTTTTAAAATAATTTTAGAAAATAAAAAATTTTCCGATTTCATCACTTCTCAACAACTGAATAACGCTTAATCTGTTGATATAAATAAAAACCCTTGATTGTCATTGTTTTTCATAGGCGGCCATTTCATAGGTAAAAGCATGCAACTTTGCAAGCTTGTAATATAGACCACAACTGACCTTTTGAGCGTTGTATAAATGATTTTTCTTACTTTGAAAGCTATTTTTAAAACAAATCTAAACTATTCAACGCTTTGTACTCGTAAAACTAACAGATTTACCACAAAACTAAAAAAACTGAGCTTCTGATCGAAAAAAAATGTTCTGCTTGGTTAGAAATGTTCCCTGAAATGTTTTTAAAACTACAGCCGTCACATAAACATACACGGTAAATCAGCTTTTACGCATTTACAGATTCGCAAACAAGAAACTCTCACGATTTATCGCCGGTTGGAGGTTTTGGGATCCATACTGGTTCCCAAGAATCAGAATCCGAACGCCGAGCCGTGTGCATGCAAATACCTGCAAATCTGGAACCTGATGTGTTGCTTGAAGAGCTTGGCCCCAAACGTGGCCAGCTTGGTACGCGACCCTTAGGATATGCTGTTTTGAGGGATCTGGAGTTGTCCGCGTCACGGTACTTTCGTGCAAACAACACGAGTTAACCTCAGTTTCGTCGCTGCCTCTGTCATACAAAAGTACGATAAATTTTTCGGTCACAGACATCACAGCGTCGACGTCTTCAGGCATTGGGGAACAGGAAAGAACACATAGAGCTTCCAGATAGTTGTTCCACGTTGTCGAGCAGATGGACTTGCCTCTTCCGTCGAATTTCGACGTAGTGTCGCAACCGGTTAGTGCGTGGAACGCTAGGATAACTTTGCACTTTTCGGCCCCAAGTGCATCTGTAATTTTGGCGATGATGATTGTTCGAAATTTTTTTCCTGTACCGAAAGCGACCCAGAACGTAAAACAGCGGAGTAGTAAATGGCCAATACTACGACATCCGTATCCACATTTCTTATGAGAATCTTCTTGTAGTCTAGAACAACTCTACGAGATGTGTGCAGGAAGATTCGAGAATTAGCCTCCTCTTCGTGCAGGGCGCTAGTCCATTCAAACTAGAACATGGGGAACTTGTTGAGGAACACATAACTTTTTCATAGAATGTGACGACATATCCCTTGTAAGATTCTGATACGATCTGCGTGACCAGTATTTGGCAAAGTTCTTCTTTGTTTTGGTTCTCTTTTAAGAAGTCTGTCCTCTTCTTCCTCGTATTTAGATTTAAGACGACCCGACGTGTAAACATCAAAAACTTCGCCGACGTCTACTCTTCTCACATTGGATTTTTGAAACTGGTTTTCAATGTACTTAATAACTATTTGAGAGTATCCCACGAAGGTGTTGCTCGTCTCAGGGAAAAGCATAATGTACTAACATAGGACCATCGATGATCAGCATGTTTTTTTGGTTCGTCTTCCTGGTCTTGTGTTGATTCCAGCGCCTCCAGATATTTCATGAGATCGGCGCTTTCCTTCGCAATTTAATGATCCGATAAGGAAGGGCGATACATGTCTTATTCGTGCCCAAAAAATTCTTCTATGTTCCCACCTCGGATCTGACATGCTATATACAGTTTCAAGAACATACTCACTCACTCACTTTTCTCTTAGAATCGCTGCTTTGTGTTCTTTCCGACTTGGGGATAAAAAGCGGAAATTTGTTTCGTTGAATTGGCGAGTCCAAAGGCATTTCAAGATTGACCCTACTTCACTCGCCGCTATTTCTCTTCTATTGAGGATAAGCAGGTCTGTACTCGCATCAGCAAACGGGTTTCCCATTTCCGGAATAGCCCTAGTGAGACTTTGAACTCTTGTGTAAAACTTCGTCTGCTTTCCCAGTGTTTCGTCATGGTGGGTATTTGGGACATTTTCGGATTGTTTGGTTTGACTTCTGAATTCATCAACAGTACGTGCTACTTCCGGTTCGCAAACCATCTATCGTAGAAGTGCATTCGGATTTTCAGTAAGACCTATAGCCTCCCCAGTGCCTTTAACTACTGCATTATTTTGCTCGTGCGCTTCTGTAAGGTCCAAACGTACTTCTCGAAATGCCCCTCGTGAACTGCTTTAAATCAAGTTGTGTATCGTTGTAAATGTTTAAAAGTGGAACCAAGCAGAACATTGTTTTTGATCACATTTTCAGTTTTTTTTGTTTTGTGCTACATCTGTACGATTTACGAGTACAAAGCGTTGAATGTTTTAAAAAGTTGGACGCTTTTACCTATAAAATGCACAATGGTGGTCAAAAGCCTCCGGACTATCAATGACATTAAACACTAATGACAAAAATGAAAGTGTGATACAGCATCATGTGTCTTCCAAAAGGGCAAACTAAAATGCTTTAAAGTTTAAACTATTGAGGGAACGAGAAGATTTATGTGCTTTACATTAAATGATGACAACGCTTCTCATGATGATTTTACTCGAGCTGGAGAATTTTTTTCATGGCTATATATGATCCACCTGTAACTGAGACATCTTTAAATACATCGATACCACCAAATTTGGTCTCGTTGCCCCCTACAGCTGCAACAGATCAGCAATATGCGTTTCGCGTGTATTACCAGGTACAAAAATGGCGCTGTAATGAGCAATGCCCTGCACTTTGGGGTTGGAGAAAAATTAATGACTGTCCGAAACCTGTATTGACACTCAAGGCTCTAGCCCCAGATTCCTCGCTGACATTAATATCATGTAATTGTAAAAAAGGCTTCATCCTGCGGGTGTAGAAAATCAGGACTAAACTGCTCGACCATATGTGGCTACTGCCATGGTACATCATGTCTGAATCAAAATTCTACTTTTGACACGGAAAGGGAGAGTTCCGTTGAGAGGGAGCTTGACGAGAATGATTTCTTTGTGATGGATGCTGAAGATCTAGATGATGATTATAGCCTTGCAGATTCACAACATCAGGAAACGGCTCAGGATTTTATAGATGACGCTACTCCGAGTACTAATCGTGTACTGCAATTTTAATTAGTAAGAGTTGCCAAATTTTCATATGTACGAGAAATATCGCGCACATATTTGATATTTTTGTCTAATTATGTTTTTTTACAGATTCTACGTAATTTTTACGACAGTTTGAGAGACAAAATACAAATATACTTATATTCAACAATGTATTGCAGAAAAACTATTAAAGACAGCGAAAAAACGTATTGAACCTTTTTTTATAGAGAATTTCATGGGCTTCATTTTTTATAATAACAATCATTACGATAGAATCAACGATTACCGAGATATAAGGAAAAAACTAAACTGGCGCACCTTTTTTGAAAGATGGCGGATCAAGCCCTGCAGATAGAGGTCAGGACTTTTAGTATGTTCAATAGTACGCCAAGATAAAGGTATACACGAATTTATAGCTTTTTTACGTTTCTATTTTTTTGCTAATTTGATTGGACTAACAAGGAACCAGTTTCAGAACCTTCTAAGTATAATTCTAATGCTTCTAAATACTTTTTAAATTTTAAATAAAATGTAAATTGCTACATGAATGAGTCGATTTGGTAAAGTTATGAACGGATTTCTAAATTTCTTGTTCGTTAAATTGTCCTGACGAATTACACTCGAGGTTTGTATTTAGACCGAGTAAATTTATGTTTAAATTCTAATCTGTTTCCTTTAGTAACAGATTCGTATTAAACAACCAAATTTACTCGGTAAAATACAAACCTCTTGTGCAATTATAAGTGAAAAAAATTTCTATGCATAATAATTTTGTTGTTATTGTATAATTTTATTTTATTTGTAATTGCATTTGCCAGCAACAGAAACTGAATGCAAAGCTTGCGAATGAATTTAATGATCAATGGAATTTTCTCATGTTTACGACTTAGGTACTTATAAAATAATGTCATTTTTTATAACTAATGAAATGGGATAATTTAAAAATCGAAATGGTCCTTTAAAAACTGAATTCGCGAGTTAACCTTTAAACTACCGTACACTTTTCGTTGAAACAGTGGGTGAGGTGAGCTATCCATAAAGATTTTTCTTAATTTAACATAAATTTTTTACTGCGCCTCTCGTAAAATTTGATGTAGGTTCTCATTTGGAAAAACTTTTAGTATCTACTCACAGTAAAAGAGCAATGGTTCAAAGGTTATATGTACAATATATATATGGCGCTTTTAGTAAACCCTCATAACTGCTTGTATACATGTCTGATAAACATATTGTAAATCCACTCTAAGATCATAGATCAGTTTCTGTTTCTAATTAAAACCCTGCAAATTGTTATAACTTGAGGTTTACGCAGCTTTCATAGACATCTGTTGACTTCACGCTTACCAAACACCTACAATCCGAGAAATAAATTGTGTAGCGTTTATTAATGCTTCAATGTGGTTCTAAAATTATATGTAGTAAAGCCAAGAATCCAAGTTATTTGTCTTGAGAAAATTAATTGGAAACTTAATCAACTGCAGCGTAAAGTCTAAATTCTCGACATAATTATGTGCAAGTTGTGCACGTCTCCAACAAGATGAATTTGGCAATCTTCAACCTTCTGGATGTGACATCACATAGTCCTCCAATAAAGACATTTACTTGCTAACACACGAGAAAATGGCAATGTAAGTATACAAACATAATATGCAAAAAATCCAGTATTTTTGTAATCGATTTGATAAGATTAATTTTCTCTTCGTAAAAATGAGCGAAATTTAACGTAAATGGATTTGAGACCCTCTGACAAGTGATGGATTTCATTCAAGGAACACATTATGTAAATGTCAGGCACATTGTACATATAGCTTCCTTACGGAAGAACAATTTCGCAATATATTATATCCATACACGCAATAATGTTATACTCACTTGTAAAAGACGCAATACGACTGCAAGCAACTATTCAATATGTCCTTGTTTCCCTGTAATCTCTAACTAGGTATCCGTTGTTAGCACCTTTCCATTTGTCATGTACCTGTATTTTTAATATTTGTTTATTGATACGCATGTAGTTGATGATTTTAACAATAGAAAGTTTTCATTACTACAACTGTCCTTATTTATCCAAAGTAGTAGCATAATTGAAAAAGGACTTTCAGTTTCACTTTAATTACTCAAATTAAACTTAGGGTAATGTAATTAATAAGCACAATACAATACAAATTTCCTAGATTTTCATAGTTTATGGATAGTTATGACGTCTAAACGAAAAGAATAAGAGGGTTGGTGTAAGTATAAGATTGACTTAGAAGTACAATTTTTATAAAAATCAATGACCATTAATAATTGAGGTGGGTTAATTTTTTAGATCACATTAGAATATTCTAAATTCGTTTGGTCCATAACTGGAGTTGGTGAAATAATTTGAGTCTAAATGGTGTATATGATTCACGTTGATTAACTTTCTCTAAACCTTCCCCATGATAAGTTTATTAATTTGTAACATAGACATTATTTAATTTATCAAATTGTGTTTAGGGTCAAAGGAGTGCCCTGATTCTAGTATATGGTTGACAAAGGTTGATTTAATGTTCAGAAAATCTGGTTTCCAATTTTCTGCCGGTTTGGCCTATATAAAAAGCATCACAAGTACCACAAGTATGCTTGTAGACGCTAGATTTTACTAGTGGATCACTTTCATCGATTGTGTGGACGAGTAAACTATTTAAATTGGCTTTAGATAAGAAGGAAATGTTGATGTCATAAAACTTGAAGATGTTGTAAGGACAGTAGGTGTGAAAGAGATAGACAGGTGAGCACATTACCAAAGGCAATTGTGTGTGCGTGGTTATCGCGATTAACAGGTGTAAGTGAATGTCACACGTGCTCTGTTGTAAAATTTATTGTACGATCGATTAATTGTAGTTTTATTAAAAACGATTCAATTTACGCTGTAAGAACAGTAACAGGTGTTAAAAGTGATAGGCAGGTGAGGACATTATAAAAGACAACGGCGTATAGGACGTTATCGCGAATAAAAGGTGTAGGTGAAGGTGACACGTGCATGGCGGTCAAATTTATTGTACGAGCGATTCATTGTAATTTTATTGAAGACGACGGTAAAGATGGTAACAGGTACGCAGAGAAGAAGCCATATGTAAATATCACACGTACATTACCAGTTAAATTGTATACGAGAAAATTGCCGGTATAAGAACAGCAACAGGTGCGGGGTCGCGGGAAGGTTGTAGATAAAGGAGGAGAAGCAGATAGGAAGAACGGACGGGGGATAGGGAAAGGTGATACGGACGGTTCGCACAAATAATCGCAGATCGCCTTAATATTTAGTGGGGTCCCAAGGCAGTGAATGATAAGTAAACGCGGAGGGAAGAGAAAAGATCAGATATTAGAAAAAGATGAAATGAAAAAAAGGGAAGAAGAAGAAGAAACTAGGAAGTGGTAGAGGTAATACAGAAGGTGGAAAAAAGGATGACGACAATAATTAACAAAATATGGAGGGGGTAATAGAGGGAAAGAAATTGTTACCAGACGGACAAGCGGGATTTAGGAAAAGAAGAAAAGTGATGAACATAATGAAACATCTGGCAAACAGAGAATTAGGCAAGAAAGGGGGAAAAATAGCTCCTTTTTAGCCCTAACAGTGGCTTTTGACAAGGTGAAGAGAAGAATATTGTGGGAATATCTGAGGAAAAAGAAGAAAGATAAAAGAATGGTAGAAAGGATGGAGAAAATCTATGAGGAAACGATGAGCAGAGTGAGTGTGAATTGGGAGAGAAGTGAGGATGGAAGGGGGCTGAGGTCCACTGAGACCCTCTACTGTTCTTCCTCTGATGACATTTATCACCCAATTCTTTTCGCAGTGAATGTACAGGCATCGATGTTTTAGCACTAATCTTTTGTTGCCGTTATTCACCGTTCTTCATTCGTATGCTCATATGCTCCTACCTTCTTGGTAATTTGTTATAGTTAGGAAGAATAAATATATATTGTAGTTTGGAATAAAAAGTAATTAAGTAAGTATATTACTTGCATTACTGATTAACAACATGTTGAAAACTTTAATCCATTTACGTTCGTTCCATAAATCGCTTCTTTTTGTATTTCCATTATGCACTAAATTGCATAAATTTAAATATAAAATTAGCCTTTTTAAAAAATGAACAATAAAACTTTAAACTCATTTTCTACTCGAAGTAAAGCTCTTTAAACTTTTAGTCCACACTTTTTCCGGTTTTTACATTACCGTGTAAACATTATGTAAGTAGTTCATTGATTATTAACAAGACTTTAACAATGAATATTGATTGCATAGCTATGAGGACACATTAAGTGATAAGGGTTTAATTAACATTTTCTAGAATGGTTTCGATAAGTACGGAAGTTGTTAAACTAATCCAAAGTTTGGCGAATACAAAGATCATTATGACTTTTGCAGATTTCAATTTGGGAAACTTGTGATTACGATCATTGGATTATCACACATTCGATTAAACATAAATTCAAGTTTTTTTCAGTTTAATTTCTTAACGACGTAATTATCTCTATGAAATAAGTTTTCATTTCGCAAACAGATTTTGGTTGATTTAATATTTGGCTATTAAGTGTGTCCTGATTTGTCGCATATAGCTGACTTCAAGCGATGCGATGGACCGTTTACTACCGGTTAGTGTTGGTAGTTACCTACTGCATAAACACGACTTCGGTAAAGCCCTTCATGACGTCATTTGAGTACACGTTTTATAACCGGTAACAACCCGTGTTTCAAAATATAATTGTTGTCGTCCCTCTGTTTTGAGTGTATTCGGTATTTCTAAAGTCAATTGCAGGCGAGAGGTCTACAATGTTCATCATAAACATTAATGTAAAAAATGTAAAATAACCGATTGGAATTTCCAACATTGGCACTTGCAATTCTCAATGGTAAGTTACAGTTTAATCGATTACCTAGGTATTATGTTATTCAATTTCATTGTTAGATAAATGCCCAAACCATCGATGAAGGTACATTCTATAATGTTAGATATACATTGCAACGAGAAGTTAAACACAGTATTCCAAAAGTTTAAGTAAAATGGCTCAATTATCTGAAAAACCGCGGATCGAAATATTAATGATTCTGGGATATGGAGAAAGAAGGAGAACAAACAAACAAGTATGTGATTTGTTCTTGCACCCCGAATGCAACAAAGATAGGTGCTCAGTCTACGGTAAGCAAGATTTTCCACAAATTTCAAGAAACCTGATCTGTGAAAAAATTACCAAGAACGTGAAGAATCGCAGCAACAACTAACGAGGAACATGAAAATGTGATATTGGATGCCTTGGAAAACCAACACGTTTGTATTGTATGAAGGTAAATTGGCATCCGTACTCGAAAACTCGAAAATGATGCAAATTTTCACAAGAGTATTTGCTTTACGGATGAGGCAACATTTTGTTTAAATTGGGCGGTTAATTAGCAAAATACACGCTATTGGGCTTCAGAAGATCATCATTGGTATCTAGAAGAACATACTCAATATTAGAAGAAAGACAATGTTTGGGCTGAAATTATTGGAACTCAAACATGACCTTATTCCTTTCAAGATAATTTAACGAGCAAAGTTTATCTGGACTTCTTAAGGTTTGAGTTAGTTCCTGTTGTTTCAGATCCTATTGAAGTTCATCCCCATAACCGAATATGGTTCAGCAAAACGGAGCCCCTCCCTAATTTGGAGAGGTGAGCAGTAAAGGCGCTACGGTTCTTTGTATTAAAATGCAATAGATCTTCGTCCAATTTTGTCCGATTTAAATTTTCGTAAAGACTGAAGAGATGATTTCATAATTTAATGTATCGCTGACAGTAATACCTGATCATTTTCTCCATCGTTTGACATCAAAATCAGCATTCTACCTTGATTCGTTTCTTCGTGATATCATTTTCCGCGGTTTCATAACTTTTCATGAAATTCCAGGAACTTTTTATACATTGTTCAGGACATCAAATATAACAACTGTGACAGTTTTCAGCGTTACATTATTTAATTCCTGGTCATACCCTAACACTTCTGTGCTTATAAGGGTATTAGTAAATAAGTCGACAAACATTAGGGGGTGATTCTGCATGAAAAAATAATGACAGTTTGCTATATAAACGTATGTCTGCAAATACTTAGTTTACCGAGATACGGAGTGTTAAAAGTTAAAGTTTTTCTGAAACCGGTCGAGATATGCAAATGAAATTTGGTGGTTTTTTTTTATTCTCACGAAATGTCAAATTAGCGTTCCTTTATTATTAAGCTTTTAGTTTGTTATATTATAACATTAATGTTAATAAGTAATTAATTTTTCTTGGAAAATTTTACAAATGCGGAATTGTCAGACATGCATTTTCTCTATGGTCGAAGTAATGGAAATGGTCGGCAAGCTCGACGATTGTATGCTGAGTTATATTCAGATTTCAGGAACAATAAATAAATCGTTTTTAAGGAAAACTTAACACCCCGTATTTCGGAAAACTAATCATGTGCAGTCATACGTTTATATAGCAAACTGTCATTATTTCTTCATGCAGAATTACCCCCTAATGTTTGTCGCACTTATTTACTATAACAACCTTATAAACGAAGCGTAATCGCCCTTTTTCTTTGCTACTAATTGGCACAGATAAGAAAACAAGAAAAAAATATTTTTAAAAAACGTCTTGCAGAAATTATGTCGTTCTTTTCACGGTTATATCCTTCAATAAAGTCAAGAATGACTTTACAGTAAATAGACACCATTACTTTGTCAGTTTCCCTTATCCTTGGTTTTTAACTTGTAATGCCAAATGTGATTATGAAAAGTTCCCTTTATAAAAACGGTTGGATATAAAACAGGAAAAACTAACTTTGTAATACATACGAGTACATAATGTAAAGCAAATGTAACTGAGTTTTCAATAAGTATGTGAAGAAGTAGAGTGTAAAGTTTGTTCCTGGGTAAGCATAATTAAAAATGAACTTTACATCTCTCATAATAAATTATATGCTAAGAGCGTTTGAAGTACACATTAAAATGAACTAAATCTTTTTAAGTGGTACTTCAAACTCTGAAGTTGCGCTATCGATAACGTGCAGTAAAAATTTAATTTTAGAAATTAGTACAGATATTATTTACGATCGTTAACTTCAATTGCATACAATCGAATTAAATATAAATTACTTTTGAGGCAGAGATATAGAATTGAAGGGTTAATTTATATAAAAACGCTGAGGCTTTGTTATCAGTTTCTGACGATCCAATTTTTTTTTGAGTTTTAACTAAAAATTTAGTAAAGTACGTAAGTGACGTCAATCATTGAGGGTATGTTATAGCAAAGACTATATAATAATCTTTGGTTATAGTTTACCGGAAAGTGGTTGGAGTAAGTTGTGGTGAAAAAGCAAAAGTATATTACTAGTGGAATAAAAAACAAGGCAAAAGTCGCTTCCTTCTCGATTATTTTTTTTCACGTTAGAACAAAGTTGTATATATATATATCTCATTTTATTAGATAGATCATTGTTTATTAGAAATTACAAAATATGACCTTTTTTTGTGGTCACGACTATTTTTATTTTCAAAAAACTGCGAAAACTTCCATTTTCTTAAAATCATGTTTTTTTATATTTGTCCTCTAATATCTACTTACCTAATTGAATTTTCACCGTTCCAGTAATTTGAATTGTTTTCTAATCCTTCCTTATACTTAATACTTACAGTTCACCTTCTATAAATCTTCTTATTCTTCTCTTGCTTTTTTTAAATATATACCTACTTTGCATAATTAACGTAGTTCATTGAAGAAATGTTAAAAACCAATATTTTTTCTACGTGGTCTTCATTATGTTCCATATCTCTTTTGGAAGAGCTTGAATGAGCGTAGAAAAATTTCTCAATCTTTAATGTGACCAAAAACCTTGGTAACCGCTTGGGGGAATAAGAAGAATGTGATAGGCACTGAAACGTCAAACCTCGGATGATCGAAATTATTATGTAAGTAAAAAACAGAACCAGTTTCCTTCTTTTTATCTCAAAAAATGGGTAAAACAAGTATTTTGAGATTTGGCGAAGAGGTTTCGGGCGTTTCGGGTAGATGAGAGAGAGAGTGTATCCAAGGTTCAACACGTGGCAAAAGTTTTTCACAAGCATCAACACGTCGTTGTTTCAATTCTATGCGTTTTAGATCTCAAAAATTTCTGTCAAATTGTGGAGCAAATTTCCATTCTTTACGTTCTTAAGGTAATATTGGCATGTGGTAGGACATGATTAGTTAGTTAAGGTCAATGAAAGGTAATTAACCATTTACGGTTTTAAAACCGAAAAGCAATCATTCAGTTAACATTCAGTGATAAAAATAATATAGCTTCTCCGACAGATATGGTTTCCCGTTATAATCATAATCAAAATCATAATTTCGTACTAACTAAACATTATTCATAATGAACCAATTATTTTATTAGTAATTTTACTTCCCGAGTACGAAGTAAAAGGGAAGTATTGTATTAGTTTTCCAAAAAAAAAATTTGACCTATGGAAATTTTTACATATCTTTGCGTTTCCGAATACGTAGATTCAAAATATGCAAAAAAAAATTTTCCGTCTGTCGTCTGTAGTCTGTAGTCAGTAGTCTGTAGTCTGTAGTCTGTAGTCTGTAGTCTGTACGTACACATTCCTTGCAACGCTCTAAACTCAGAAACTATTAAAGTTATCGAAATGCGGTTTTCGCCAATCGATTACATTCGGGCCAAGGACGAAAATGCTGTTATTACCTTTGATGACGTCACTTCCGGTATAAGCTAAAATGGCGGCACTCATTTTTTTTATAAGATAAAGTTGCAGTTTTTTAATCTAGTTTAAAAGAGAATTTTTTTCTGAATTCAGCAATATATATTGTGCTTACTTATTTTTTGAAAAAAGTGTTAAAAAAAATAATTATTAAAAATCGACTGCAACGCTCGATACTCAGAAACTATTAAAGTTATCGAAATGCGGTTTTCGCCAATCGATTGCATTCGGGCCAAGAACGAAATGCTGATATTACCTTTGATGACGTCACTTCCGGTGTAAGCTAAAATGGCGGCACTCATTTTTTTATAAGATAAAATTGCAGTTTTTTATGTAGTTTAAGAGTATTTTTTTCTGAATTCAGTAGTATTTATTTTTTGAAAAAAGTACGAGGGAAGTCTCGTGGCAACTTGCCAGAATTTTTTTAATTTCCTTTAATCATCATAATATAGCTGTTTAAATCTGTCTTGTATCAAAGCGTGTAATTCAATACTATAATCATAGAGAATGATTACATTCTCTATGCTATAATTATATTTTTCTCAAAAAATCTTTGCCTAACACACAATTTTAAGTCGGTACCTATAATATGTACCTATGTGTATTCCGATGCATCATGTGGAACACGTCTAGCGTTTTTAAACGGAATTTAATTAGAGCGTTTATATTATAATAATTATTCGTAGTGTAATTTCATATGCATCGCAAATTTAACTATGTCGGAACTTTTTTGCCGCAGCTACGTATGTAAGAACCTTTTTCTCCACAAAGTGTGGGTATAAAAGTAATTACTTAATTCGTTCTATTTTAATACTAAACTGACATCTTTTCGACCACATAGCGTTGAAAAGGGTCCCCCACAAAAGGTAGCAGCCACATAACGCAGATGTCCTTTGACTGAACTAGCGGTTTCGTTTCTCTTTTTGAGAACTTGCAACGAAGGTAATATATTAAATTATTCAGTAAAACAACAAAGATCTAATTGGACAGCATGATATTAAAACACAATTTTCGTACCTATTAACGTACGCACATATTAGATACAATGAACACCTATATTAACCAACCACATCATTTATAATGAAGGAATGAATTAATCCCTAATATACAAAGCAGTAAATTTAAACTCAGGATGTTGCTGTGTAGCAATACATAAATTTTGGGTTGAAAATTAATAAATGATACCGTAATTCAAGGAATCGGCAAGTTATTACAAGGGATTTGCAAAGAAGCTAGTGTTCGTACCCAGAGGGTGGTCCATATGTCTCTTATAACAGAAACTACAGTTTATTAGGTTTTTCTTGCATATTTGCGGTAAATAAGTATGTATACAGTATTGATTAGGTTGGAAAATGGAAATAGTGTATTTAATTAGTTTGCTGGGTGGTGTCTATACGTTGACATAAATAAATCACCGACAATAACGGTCGATTTATTTTAATGAACTTGACAGCTAGATTTGCTTTCTAATGAATTTTCTGCAGAGTTTCAGCATTACAAAACTTCCATACGAATTGTTTCAATATAAATAGTTTGTTAGTGGAGGTGCTTTGAAATTAAATTGTAGCTGTGAATGCTACACTAAACAGTAGACCAGTAAAGAAAGTAAAAGTTATTATTATTATTACTATTATTATACATATATACTATTTTTCATCGTGACCGTTTGCTGAGAAATCGGCACAACACAGGAACTATAAGAGTAAGGGAACACCTTTTAACACAAAAAATATTTTTCTTTTCTGTATTGAAATAATAAAAAGGTGCAGTAGTGGAGGTATTGAGGTATTGAAAAGCTGGAAAATACGTCATTGCGTTAAAAAAATGAAGGTTCCTTAAACGAATTCAAAATCACGCTTCTCTTCAAAATTGGAGAAATTTGATACTTTATCGACCAGAAAAAAATTCGAGTACGTTTGGCATATGTAACTTTCACTATAGTGACCTTAATTTGAGTTCAATTTACATAAGTCTCTCTGCCCTTCAGTTGTATTTTTCGATTACCATTCATATTTTTTTTACCATATTTTAAAGAATTATACCTTGATTTGCGCGAATTTTGAGTAATTTTTGAGTTCTCTGAAGTATGTTCGTAGTATCTATTTCATAGTATATTCATTTGTATTACACCTTTTGCATTTATGGTAGCAGTGGCGGGACACTCAAACTTAGAAAAAAGTTGCATAATATTATAGGCTGAGTTGTTAATTAATATTGTTCGAAGATGAATTTTTTTGAAAGGAAACTATGAAGTAATACAACTTAAACACATTTAATATTTAATGAAGTTCCTCATTATCGATTTTTTCAAGCCAGCTACATGGTAGAACTTTTATTATTTAATCTCATCATATTGTAACTACAATTCGATTTATCCAATTCAATGTAGAATAGGCTGATATATCTCGTAAATCGTAAACTATGGGCGAATTACACTCGACTTGGTAATCTGGGACAAACAATCATTCCATTTTCTTAAATCAGTTCAAATCTTCTTGTATACGAATACCTACTATTCTGATAATTATTAATAATGCTAAATAGTTTCAGATCGTCTGCAAACATGACGAAATAGGTTTTAAGTGTGAATAAAAAGTAGTGAAAATAGTAACGGGCCACATTGTGACCCTTGTGATACTACGGATGTTACTGTTAACATCTGTCGAAATATAGTTTTTATTCTAACTCTCTATCCACGACCTACCAAGAATGATGAAAATAATAACTAGGTGTTAAACTTATATCGTGACAATACATCAATACGCGAGATTTTTACGTTGAATTATAATCATTATACAGCAATGAAAGTCGACTGACACAACACTGCAGACATGGTGTTGTTAGCACACATTTTTTTCTCAATAAGAATGATTTCTTGGCATACAAAGTTTTCTTCTAAAATTGCCTTAGAAGGCAGCATTTTTTCTACTAAAGAAACTTAAAATTCCTCTATAGAGATGATAGTTGAAAGGGTTGCGATCGTTCTGGTCCTGAATAAAACGAAAGAACTATATTTTTCTTGTCGATTATATGACGTATAATCAAAGACTATCCTTAGTCTTTGGTATAATTAATGTAAAAGGTGGGGAAAGTTAAAAATATTTATAACGAAGGCGTTTAGAAATGCATTAAAATTGATTAATTAAAGTTCAAATCCTATACATTTTTTTCATTGATAAAAAATGGGTCAAACGTTGAGCTCGAATTGAAAGAAACTTCGCTTTCTTCTCCCAGTTATATCCCTTTTTCATTCTGTCAATGCAAAGTAAATGTTTTCATGAAAACGATTTGCCTTTTCCAACAATGCTGAAATGTGTGTACGAATTTTCATCCTGTATAATCCAATAATATGGTTGTTAAGTGTGAACCTGAAGAATTGCCGTAACAAGTTAATGAGTTTATCCAAGTTTATTAAATGGCTAATTCGTAACATCAAAATATTAATTTAATGTGTACTGAAACTTGATTTAACAATAATTACACTTCAAGTAAATGAGTTTATAATAGTTTAAGGCACAACTTTAAGTTCACCTAAAATGTTACTAAAATGTAAATTAACTAAATTACATAACTTTTGTTGTTTGTTGTGAAAGATATGATACGATAATAAAGAGCCATGGATTTAATTATGAATATATGAACAAATTTAAAGAACAATTTTGTTTTGAATCAGTCAAATAAATTCGATTCCAAATCTAATGTTATTTTAAAAGCTTTTTTTTTTTATTGGTGTCCTATTTTACCCTTTTAAACCACGCCCCAGCGTGTTTAAATCGCACTTTTTTAAAACGCGCGTGTTTTAAAGTTGCCATGCCAACATCAACAAATTTGAAAAACGGGAATTCTATTGGTTATTGATCTGACAGGAGTACTTTGTTACGTCAAATAAAATGACAGATTGCAAATTAATTTCCATTTTTCTCATTTCCATGACAACGAAAGGTATACTGATTTCACATACGAATTCAACCATTTCACATTATTAGTTCTTATTTCCATTTTAATACCAGATTTCAAAGTGAACCAATAAAAAAATAGCATAAAGTATAAGTGGATAAACAGGTCTTTAAAACACTTGCTTTATTTCAAGCACTCAGCTGCGCCGTCGTGCTTGAAAACTCGCGCGTGTTTTAAAGACCTGTTCATCCACTTATACTTTAATATACTATTAAACGAACCTTTGTAACGCCTCAATTGTGACGATAAGTAGTAGAGTCACAGAAATAAGGGTGTTAGTGTCAAACAATTAGGAAACTCTATTACTTTATCATTTAATATAAGTGAGATACAAATAATTAAAAGTTTTAATGTCGATACTAAGTGAAAGAAGATATTAAAAACCCTCAGAAGTCCTGCAGATAAAGGGCTATCGTCATTGAGCTAGTCGTGGCTAAAATGAAAACAGTAGGAAGTTACACCTTTATCTCAAAATAAAAGAAACCCTTTACATAGCAATCCTTGAATACTTATAAAGTAAATAAGTTTTTGATTAACATTAGATTCAACAGGCGTAACATAACTCTTTCAAATTTTTGCACTTTACATAGCGAAAGCCTTGTAAAATAAAGCGTGAAAGCTATGCTGTAACATTATAACGTATTTGCTTTAAAAGTTTCGGTTGGTAGGTAGGTACTTCATATTGTGAGATCGCATATTGTAACGAACTTCCTTGGTATTCACTAGACAATATGGAATTAGAATCGCTTTGATGTGATGCTGCCTGCTCCATTAACAATAAAGCGGAACGCTGTATTTCTAATATAGCGTGATTTTATTTATTCTTTCTTGTCATCATAATGAAATTCGAAACCTTGTACATTTTGGAAATTATTAATCACGTAGTCGATAAAACAACTCGGGAACTTTCTACGAAAGTAGGTAATTATTAATGAAGTACATCAAATGTTAGATTTGGTTATAACATTCTTTAATTTGAATTTACACTAAATAAAGTGTTGTCTAATAAGAGGTTTCATTTTCAAACCCCTTTAATTTTCTAGCTGCGAAAAATGCGCTGCCATTTGATATATGACAATACAAGTAAAAGCTTTTCCATTAATAATAATGTAACGATACGCGCTTAAAAACTCATTAAAGTTGTTACAATTCGCTACAAAAATAACCAAATTATTCTCGAAACGGTTCGTAAAATTAAAAGTCGGCCGACGAGTTGCGTTGCGAAGATAATAATTGCGAATATTGGCTTCTCTAAAGTGCGTTTCCGCCGAAAAGATCGAACAGGAGGAATTATTGGGTTCCCGGACTTTTCGTCCCCCAGCTGTTTGGTGCCTAGGACCTTTCGTAACTAGCCATTTTCGTTCGCAGGACTTTCCGTATCCGAGCTCATCATCTTCAAATGACGAAACACAAAATGTATTAGTATGTATGGCGAACTTTCCATTGTACCAATTTATTTTAGAAATTAAATGGATTTTTTAAAATTCGCGTCATTTGCGTGCTTTAATAGACATTTGGGTGTTTTAATGAGTTTAGGAAAAAAAACCCTGGAAAAAAAACCGGGAAAAAAAACCGGAAAAAAACACCAGAAAAAAACCCGGAAGAACCCCCCCCCCCCCCCCCCCCCCCCCGAAAATTGAAAAAAAAATACTAAACCAACAAATAACCTAGGCGCTTTAGTGGCAATCTACGTCTAAGTTTAGCATTTTTTTACTTCCAAACTTTGTTTAGTGTCATGTGGCCATTTTGTATCAATTGAAAAAAAAATACTAAACCTGCAAATAACCTAGGCGCTTTAGTGGCATTCTATGTTTAAGTTTGGCATTACTTTTATTTCCCAAACATTGTGTATTTATATATTTATTGACAGCCATCTATAATTATTTTTTGGGGGTTTTTCTTCCCGGGGTTTTTCCTGGTTTTTTTTCCGGGGTTTTTTTCCGGGGTCCGAACCGGTATAATTTCATTTTACTAAGTTGGTATTACCGAGTTAATTCATAACAAAAATACTGTAGTTAACCCATTGAACTCTATGCTATACGCAACTGGAAGGGATACGGGCGATTTCAATGCATTGTAGGCGCTGAAGCTGACAAAGACGGATGCGGACTAGGTACTTCGATCGCCTTCTAGCTTGTTGCGGTAGTATAACAGACGAGAGAGATAACTGGCGCAATAGTCCAGTCAACGAATAGCTGAAATCAAAATTTTTAATTACCCCTGTAAACCAGATATTTAGATTTAGGTAGTACCCCAGGTACTAAATCCAAATTTGCAGGAAAAAAAATATCCGGGAAAGGTGAAGAATTGATAAAAAAAGTGTGGAAATTCCTGTGTATTTCGCTTCTTTCACTATTATTTAAAAAACGGTAAGTTATATCGAAAAATTTTCAGTACAAAAGTTGTAGAGCGGAAGATTCTACGTTGGAATAAGTCAATGTATGATAATTTCGGTACGTTATTTCCGACGTAACAACGAATTTCCCGAACTTTTGTCTTAAATGCGTATTTCGACCGAGAATTCCAAAGCGGCCTGCTGTACATTATTCTATCTTTTTTTATACGTTACACGACTCTGTCTGCAGAAGCGAGAAAGAACCGTCGAATAGAAAAGGATAGAATATTCAGTAGGGTAGCGCCGTTGCCGCTCTGGAGTCGTCCGTCGAAATACGCTTTTAAGACCATAGTTCGGGAAATTGCTGTTCTTCTAAGGATCGATTAGGTGAAGATAAATAAAACACAAGAAATGGGGAGAATGAATTTTTAATAAAACTCAAATAAGGGTTGCCCTCCCAAATCAAGTAGAGGCACAGCAAGTTACTAAGGACTAGCGACCAATGCTAAAATGTACTCAAGGATTACAATAACCTCCGCAAAATTTGAGATGAACTCTGGGACTTCGCTGATTACAAGGAGTGAAAAAGAGGTACAGAAAACTCATTAGTACTGGTATCTTGGCTGGATGCGCCATTATTTTGGTACTTCGCCTGGATGCGGTTTTTATGTATATTTTGTATTTATATTTTGCTTTTATAGTAGTATTTGATTTATATTTAGATTTGTAATATAATTGATTCTAGGATCCATCACATTAACAGTAATTAATTGCATAAAAATAAGGGATGTAACATTTAATCACATCGGATGCTATAAAAAATATGGAGTAGAGTAGTAACAGAATACGGCCAACTCACATAAAAGATAATATACGCCCCCATAAAATAACACCATTAACCATGAATATCGAAAAATGTTGTCCAGTTTTTTTTTACATATTCCTTAAGTAATTACATGGTATAATATATTTCTTTTGTTTTTAACAAGCTGTTATCCACCTAATGACCGTCGTTATTTACGCGTATTGTTTGGAACATTACCTATACCACAAACAGAGGGGTAATTTCGTCGCTATTAGATGGAAGAATTTTTAGTTAACCAATTTTTACTAATAACTTCTACATAGTCTGCGAAATTATGTGGAAATTTCCGTCTGTAAACCGATGAACCCTGGGGACTTCTCTGTAACTACTTAACAAAATTTCATTAAACTTATTCCACCCTTGGGATGCTGGGATGTAGCTTACAATATCTCGGATAGGAATGTATCAATCGTACCATGAACTGTCTTCTGCCTTTTGTGTACAATATTTAAATATTAAAACTCAGTCGTAAGAGAATGTTAAATTTCTAAGATCGAGCAAGTCATAAAAGTGAAAGAAAAATCGACGAAAAGCGCTTCTCCTTTCAAATTGTATTTGAAGACCTACGAAAGTGTTGGCCTGCTATTGTCCAATTCGTTGCCTTACATATGACAGGCATAAAAAAATCATAAGATATATGGAGTTTCTTTCGACCTTTATTAATAATCTCTTCGTAACCCACATATACAATGTAAATTACAGCAATAACCGATGTTCGTGGTTTCTATAAAAGACGTGCTACGACTGCTGAACTCAATTCTAAAGCGCGGTACATTTTTATTTATCTCTATTTCTTGAGCTTTTAAACGTGTGCATAGTGGTGATTCGATTTTTACATTCTTTTTATTGAAAACTATAACTTTTGTATTATATTCATGATTTTTAAAGTTATGGAATGAATAATGGTTGAAAGTTTCAATTTATTATGTGTCGAAGAATTTGGTGTTGATATTATAACCTCCTTTTCAGGTTGTAAACTACACATTAAAGTTTTATATTTCCAGAACGATTTGAATTGAAGATATATTGCTCAATCCATTCATTCTTTTTCCTCTGAAAGTGTTCACTTCTATATAGCACAGCATCACATAGAACGCCGCTATTAAAAAGCAACAAATTAATGAATTATGTTATCGAATTGAAGTTCTAGAAGTAGCTATTCTGGTTCAAGTTGTAATGATTTCTTCATTAAGTACTAAGAAAGTAATTACAATAATAACAAGTAACTCCACTCAAATTTTTTAATTTTAAATTACTTCTTATTGTTATAATTACCTTTGGGGTTCCACAACGTAAGTTTAGAAAGAATGAACGAGGAAAGAGTCTTGTAACGTAACGGGAGTTTCGTGGACATAATGAATGGCATCAATATAACATTCGACAGCTCCAACCATCAAATGACAACATTCTACAAAATTCAACATTAGAATTCTGGTATTATTTACTACAGTTATGGAGATATTTACGGATGTTGGGAAAAAAGTACTAGTGCAAATCGGTAAAGAATTAAAAATACTACATTAGAAACGGTTGAAAGAAATCGAGGGTGCCATTTAAGAAAATGAGTTTCAGAAATTCCGACTTTAAACTCGGAATTTTTAACTAAATTCCGACTTTAAACTCGGAATTTAATAAAATCCGACTTTAAACTCGGAAATGAACTATTGCCCTGTATAGGGTGGGCCATTTAAAAGGAAACACGCCTGTTTTGGGACACTTAGACCAGTTTCTTAAAAAAACGACAGTAGATTTTTTTATGGGCTCATGTAAAGAGTAAAGTTTATTCCACTGCGCTGGAATCTTTGGAGCAGTAACATGAATGCCGTTTGATTACTCCTGAAATGTTGCAAAATATACGGGAAAGATTTAATCAAAATCTGTATTATTGCATGGAGCTGAAGGCAAGCACTTCGAACATTTGTTAAACTAAGGTTGAATTTGCATAAAAGGGTTTTATTAATTAGCACAAGAAAAAATTAACCCTGGTTTTTATTTAATAATTTAAGGGTTGCATAACCTGTACCTAAACACAATGTTGTCAAATGGTAGTAGCGTATCTAATTTCTCTAAAAAACAAACAATTGACCTGTCCGCGCTTTTTTTAATTTTTAAATGCCTCACACTCTCAAAAAAACTAAAAATAACTGGTGCACTGAATTCAGGAAGGAAAGACCTTCCAAATGACGTATCACTTGCCCCAACAACCCTATTTAAATTTTAGGGATTGTTCTCACAGCGCTAAGGGATGAAATCATTTCAGGTAGAAAATCATGACAAAAGTTGTCCCCCTTGATATAAAAATTGACATGTTTTTGAATTTCTTAAAAGAAAAAATTTTCTAGCCAGAAACCCATCTGTTACCTTTTCGTTGGCGCACCCTGTATGTAATATGATAGGCAATTGTTAATTTCCGAGTTTAAAGTCGGAATTTAGTTAAATTCCGAGTTTAAAGTCGGAATTTATTAAATTCCGAGTTTAAAGTCGGAATTTAAAAAAAATAACTACATGTGGCCCTTCTACGCCTTCGTACTCTCATACAAAAAAAGTATGGCGAATTAAAAAAATCTTTTAGACTATTTAAGTACTTCTGACTGTCATCTACAAATTTACAAAAACTATTTCCAAAATCTCAAAAAACTCCAGTTTTGTGACCACTTCCTTCTGATGCTGCATTTTTATTAAAATTGCTTGGCGCCTCATTAAATAAATCAGTTCTCGATCACCACCAAAGTGGCATTTTGCGCACTAGATACAAAAATAACTATTATGTTGTGTAGTTAATTATTAGAATACAAAATACATTAATCTAATACATTTATAATTATGTGATAAGTGATAATTAAAGTGCGGATTTTTAAGTATAAAAATATAAAAGAGCGCTTACATAAGATTTTAAAATTAAACAATAAACAGAATAACAAAAATATCTAAACAAAGTTCTCGACGAACACACAAAAACACACATGGACGACTTGACAGTAATGGCAACCATTCATGATACAATTAAAAGAAAAGATATGATCTGTAACGGTTTCAAATTCGTCAGAGCTGCGCATATGACGTCACCCGGTGATTTATTTGTGGCGGGCTTTTAAATATTTTTATTGTTTCGAGCTTTTATTTGGGTGTTATTCAAAATTATTTATTAAAACAAAAATAAGATCATGCAGACCTGAAAATTTAGGATGAATCATGGTCAGTTAACTTTAATATTTGAAGGAAATAGGCTAAACATAGGTATATGAAAATTAAATTCTTTTGAGATTGTGTCATAAATTCCAACAAAAAATAAGACTGGAATTACCTAATAAAGTTTTCCAATAATTTAACAAGCATTATTTTTCCCACGAAAGGAAATAATGAGTATTATATTCTTGTGCAGTGATGCGTTGTTTTTTTAGTATAGGTAATAGTATATTTAAATTTATGACATGCCCAAAGATATTTTACAAAACTGTGTATCGTGTATTGTCCAGTACCTTGTAGTGATACATACAAAATAATAAATTAGTGTCACAAATTTTTTGGCAAGGAGAGGTAAGTTTTTTGAGGGAATGGCTTCCTTTTTTGGGGGTCAATATTTTTTGGCTTGTATGGAGGCAACTCATGCTTTAGGTTTCGCTCATAATAATCATCACTAAAGTGTTTTGAACAAATCCGAGCATTTTTGACATTAAATTTACTATTCCCTCTACACAAGTGTTTTTGGAAATTAATTTTTAATTAATTGCAGTTGTTACACCACCGCTTCGACTACAAACAGCGAGCGTGTGGCGTGCCAGTCCATTAGAATGTTACGCTTCTTTCTCTAAGCGCCGGTGTATGCATGTAGGTATCTCTAATTTTATAATTTTCTTTGCTACTAAGTTATTATCACAATTGTAAAAATGAGCAACTACCAGACAAGATTGTCCTTGAAAACGAAACAGGAAAGTTAACCGAATTTCAGTAATGATTATAGCAAAGAAAATTATAAAATTAGAGATACATGGATACACCGGCGCTTAGAGAGAGAAGCGTAACATTTAACATTCTAATGGACTGGCACGCCACACGCTCGCTGTTTGTAGCCGAAGCGATGGTGTAAAAACTGCAATTGATTAAAAATTAATTTCGAAAAACATGACAGAATTTTGGTTTCTAAATGAGTCTTATTTTATTATTCATATTACAACGAAAAGATTCGTGTAAGTCTAATGCTCCTACGACCTACCATTCCCGAGAATGCAATGTGCTACAATATCGTCTGTAGCACCTATAAAAATCAAATTTTGATAATACCATTTTACAATCATATTAACAAAGGTTGAATCTGCAACATACTAAAATTTTGTTCCATTTGAGCGAGTAGTTTCGTTTTTATGTTACTCTAAACTCAGCTAGCGTGTCGCAAACCCCGAAAACGGGCACTTTGCATCGTTCGGCCGTAGAAATGGCCCTTAAAGTGCATTTTTAAAAAAAGTTGTTACTTCTAAATAACGTAGAAATAAATAGGCTTTAATTTGATACCAAGCTCATTCGAATCAGCCCAATGGTTATTTTTTTATTCAGCTTCAAACTCGAGTATATATACTTTTTGCGCCGACCGACGCGACAGTACCTTAGTATTTTCTTCGACTTCGCACTAGGAAAAACATTCACGTATTTCATTATTTTGCCAATTTACTTATTAGATTGTGGCAACTGTACGATGGATAATTATACCTTTAAATACTAAACTATGTATAAATTATACAATGCTCGTTACAAGGCCAACGGTGTAAATTTCCAGGTGTGGTCAAGCACCCTAATATCTTCATTAATGATTTGCACGCACCTTTCAAAACCAGGGGGAAATTTTCTCTTCCTCAATTATCAAAAATTAAATTGCTTGCAACTTCTCGAATTGAACAATTTAATAAGCTTACATCATCTTCTAAACACCGACAATATAAAATAGACTTACATTAACGTAAATTAGGTTTCTCTTTTCGCAGATTTCACAGTTAAACCATTAAAAGTAACGCAAAGATGTTTTTTGTGATTTTTTGTTAAGTAGGGTAATTATAGAAGAGGAGAAATGTAATTCTGAAAGGAGCCTCAAGGGAAGCAAAAGAATAAACGCAACACTTTTGGAATAATAATTATACTTCCTATTGTATAAGTGTTTTCGTTAGAAACTTTAGATGTTATCCTTTTTTGCTTATCTCTTTGTTTACGTCGTTAAAATAATTATTTTGCAACTCGAGAAATAAACGAAATACCTACGGTTTAATTAAAATTTTGATGAAAAAATTTTTTTTCAATTAAAATTTCATTTGAGATGAATATGAATCATCACGTAAATTATTAGTACGTACCAACGTACGTACGTGTAATTATAATAGATGAGAGTTTCAAAGTTATTGTTGCAGATATACCACGTTAGTATTCAACCCTACTGGCCAAATACCATAAATTTGGTTAAATATCAGAATGTACAGTGCAACATAGTTCCTGCATGTTGTTATCACACTCAGTAATTACGCTGGCTTGTTAAATTACATTTATGGACGCTGATAAGTATACGTCGGAATAACATTGCCTTTTCTGTATACGCAATTACTTAATTAAATTTAATACTTAATTAAATTAATGTAAAAGCAGATGTCAAGTTTTAACAAGTCCTCTCTCCAACTTATCCAATTTTGTTACGTCAATTTTATAATTTTAATTATGTATGGTGTGTACTTACTCTTAGATAATGTTTTAACAAGGAAGAAAAAGTTTGTAGTATACTCGTACTCAGACTCGTTTGATATTGTTCATATCTGATTAATTAAACAAATATTGGATTAGTTTAATGCCTTTTAGTCAATCAAACAAAGGATTAACGCTTACTTATAATATAATTTATTAAAGTCGACTCTGCATATATGAAAAAAAGCACCCAACCAACCCAACCCTCAAAATATCGCTATAAAAAGTTTCTCAACGATTTTTGTAGCATCAGATGTACCGAAAAACATACAAAAAGTTTACTAAAGTTTCTAAGGCCTAATTTTCAAGATGACCATCAAATACCTAACTCCTAAGCACAGTTTTCATGCTACAAAAGGAAAGTTTGTGTCTACCCTATGGTTTTAGGGTCTTAGCAACCATTTTTCACATCTAAATTATAAACATATTTTATTAATCCTTGTCAGATTCTTCTTCCCAAACAGATTCATTGAAATGATTTTCAAAATTTTCTGTTTGACACTGTCCACATGCAGACGTGTATTGTAGTTCATATCTCGTGGCTCGTGGAACTGCACAGTTTTATTCTGCAGGCAATTGGGCAATTATAATGAAGCATATGAAGAAGATTCTCTGGTGCAACAGGTATATCAGTCATACGAACCCAAATATAGGTCCCTATTGTTTAGCTGTGCATAATAGAGGAGAAGGATGAGTAAATCTGTGTCCTTATCCTACAAATGAGGGACCTGACTTTCTTAGCAAAATTGTTATAGGATTAGTGGTGAGTTTTTTTAAATCAGGAGAATCGATGAAATCAATGACTTTCGCCTGGTAATCACACTTATTAAGAATGACCAAACAATTGCCTTTATCAGCTTTTGTACACATGATAAATGATTGGGAATCAGTGAAAATTTTTGATGTCTTTTTAAAACTTGTAGGGCCAAAGTGGCCGTTTATTAATTTAGAATGTGAATTTGAACCTTGAAAGTTAGTAAGAGCTCTAAAAATATCAGATTTTAACCAGTTGAGATTTTGAACATTAGTAGATTCAATAGGCCTTGTTAAGTAAGTCCCATTCATCTACCTACCATGAATTTATGATTAGGTACTTAAATTAAGAACTCTTGGGTGAAATTGATGACCCGAGATTTGTGAAGATGTTGAGTGTTGTCGCCATTACCAGTCGGCAAGCTCCTGCCCCCGGAGAGCTCCTAAAACTCCTCTCTTGCAATTGCAAGAAGGGGTGTAGAGGTGGATGCACTTGCCTGAATGCAGGGCTCAGATGTTCTGTGATGTGTGCTACTTGCTCTGGGGAAACGTGCCAGAACGCTGCCCTGATCATCATTGAAGAGGACGACGACGACGGGCCTCAAGACAACCCTGACGATCTACCTATTGAGGACAGCAACGAAAGTGACGGCCCATGGCCATCAAAAACAAGTGTCTAATTTAATTGACTAATTGATTGATTCAGTTACTGATGTACTTTTGATTACTTATGTTTATATTAAAATACATTTCACCGTTTTTTTAAATTATTTTATCTTTCTTTTTCATTACCAAACTAAAAAACCAAAGATAGGAAAGGTTATGGAACATTTCTGTAAAAATGCGAATTTACCTCATATGGGTTTTTTTGAGATTTTGAGAGAACTACAAGGCTTAAAGAACCCGCTCTGCACTTATTTTAAAGCTAATTAAATTGCCTAGAAATAATATTTTATAAGTTCTACTCGTAGGATTATTGGTTTCGGCGTAACTTCAGTCCAAAGAACGTCTAAAACTAAGATTTTCATTTTTGAGAAAAACTGGCCTATTTTCAAAGTGCCGTACTTCGGTAACCAATTGACCTACAGAGCTCCGGTTGGGCTTAATTTGTCACAAATTTAATTTTCTTAAAAAACGTATAGAATAGCTTTTGAAGAAAAATGCATGGATTAGGAGATATAGAGCAGAGTCTGAAACAGGTCCAAAAATTTCGCGGTTTTTCGTGCGTAAAAATTTTTCCACAACTTTTTGAGAGTTGCAAAATTGAGTATACATAGCTCTAATCGGCCCAAACAACATACTAAAAAATCAGAGCATGTTTTGTTAATTTATTGTCGATTTTGACTGGCCTAATATGCTTTGTAACAGTTATGTATGGAGGAGAAATAGAGGAATTATTAGATCTCATCTCATTCCGATTAGGTACGTTTTATATTACTTTCCCAAAACACATATAAAGCAAATTTAAAAAGTTTTATAAAATATATTTTTCTCGGGAAAATTGATGTTAAAAAAGTTGGCAGGTACATTTATGTATCTCTATATAAGTTAAATTTCATTTTTTCATTTAAAATGCTTAACGCAACTCAAAAAAGTTATTTCCTTAACTTTTCGCTGGAAAAGTTTAATTTTCACTATCTAACTGTCCGATTACCATTTTAACTTGGGTTGGACACTGCACCTTCTACACATCTCATTTACATTTATTTACTTAAATAAATTGACTTTGTTATACAAAATTAGTTCATTTTGTCCTTTCCTATTCGTTTAGGGAGGTTTGTGGTTGGGCATTACTCACTTTTGTGACACGCATAAAAATGCAACAAAGGTACTTTTTAAACAATAATACTTGCGTAGTAAAGACTAATACACAAGAATACTTGCAGCTTAAATTGCTTTACACACAAAGAAAATTTATGGAAATTTTATATAACGATATTATCAAATATCTTTCGTGAAGCCAAAATTTACTAAGGAGATGAAATATTTTGAATTCATTGAATTACTCGGTTTAATTAAATTATTAGGAAATCAATGAATATTTTTGAGGGAAAATTCCTCAACTGCAAATTCCTTTTGTTCCGTTTGTATAAATACGTAAGTTCTGTTATAAATATAAATTTTAAAAAACGTTTTAGAGTGGGATAAAGAAGGTGATGATTTTATTCATATTCTGTGGGATTTTAAATCAAACCCATTCGATGTATGTTCTTGTTTAGTTTACAGTATACAGTGGTAGATAAATCAATAAAGACTGCTACAGACGCACCGTTATGCCTTTTGATACTTACCTATACAGGCAAGGCAAAATTGAAACGACTGAGCCTGTCCATACGTTACGTCTATAATAAAGCTGACGCTTAATTGTTAATGCATTCTCAAAAAATTAAACCAATCGGCTGGCTCTAGTTTAAGTTCGTTTAATAAATTTATGTGAGAAAATGTAGCCCTCTGAGCAACCACGATCTCGGTTTACGACGCTTTTCGATAGTTAATGTTATAGCGACCGTAGTCGTTATTAAATCATCGTCCGACATGATCACCAAATATTTAAAAACTGAGAAAAAATTTGAAATGTAGACGTAACTTGAGGACAGGCGCAATCGTTTCAGTTTTGCCTTAAAAGTTTGGTCTGCGCAGTGCATAACGTAGGTCTGCAGTAGCGCAAATGCTTTAATTTGTGCTTAAATTAGTTGCCGTAAAATCTACTTTAATATAAATTAAAATAATATTGTAAAAGTTGTACGATATAAAGAAAACGTAGTACTGGCAAGCAACCAGGTCACGCTGCTTAATTAATAAAGGTACTGGAAGAAGCGAAGAAGAAAATGGGGGAAACAAGGGAAAGAGAGAGGTAAGCAACTGCGAAAAGATCACAACCCTCCGTTACAACGACGGAGGCCGTAACTCTGCTCGACAGCTGCGCGGAAGACGGCAAGGGAAGCAGAAAGGAGAGTAAAGGGAAAGAAGTTAAAACACTGAAGAAGGGCATGAAGAGAATTGTTGTTCTGGAATGGGAAATGTCAGCGTATAAAAAATCGGAGACGGTAGAAGGGAATCCAATGAATATGTCGTAAAGATACAGAATTTCCAGTGTTTGTGAACGAGTCCGACAGGGAAATAACCACGGGGATTCAAGCAGAGAACTGCCAAAAGGAGGAGAATTGCCCACTTTGTAATGTAAAGGGACACGTGGCAGGGTCTGCGCAATGCAGGAGTTTCAAGGAAGCTCTGGCAAAAGCACAACCCGCAATGCAGGGCACGAGTAATGCTAAGACCAGGGTCGGTGGGCAGGTTAGAGTTCTGCAAACCAACGTCAACAGGTGTCACGCGACCGCCGACCTACTGAAGCATACGATTGCAGAACTGGACATAGACATAGACGTAGCTATTGGGCATGATACGGGGCATTATGAAAAAGGAGGAAAACGAAAGAGCAGAAGAAGCAAAGAAACAATAACGGGATGGTCTCCTGTTCCGAGGTAATGCCAGAAGGCGGTTCCGGGACATTTCCCCTCCACCCTTGTATTGAGTATCGGTATCGACTCTCACGTTACAATTTTATTCCATAGATCCTGTATGGAGGGTTCACCCATTAAATCCTACTTCTCTCGCTTATTGCTATCCGTAAAGACAATTACATCAAGTTTATTGCCCTATGTCGACAAAGTCACAGATCAATGGTGTACAACAATATGATTTCACATTCCAAACAATTTGTAGCCAACTTCATTTTCGATGGAACCTGTGCACAATGTATGTTGAAACCTTAGATTTCGTTGTTATTTGGAAATTACGATCAGGACTATCGCCATGATCTTCCCATGCTTCTTCGCACGTATCTGCTGTTAGAGATCCCGATTATACACAGAATAGGAATTATTTTTGGACCATGACATTTTCGTGTATTTCACTGCCTTAAATATCCATAAATGTCTACGGAAAACCTTAAAACTTAGGTATAGGTACCTAAGTTTTAAGGTTTTCTTGGGAAATGTAAATTTTTCTATTTCATGCCCAATTTAACAAAATGTAACTACTACGTCACCTATAGTTCTTTGTTAAATAAGGATACCTTGTAAGAATTGGTTAACAATAAATATATTTAATTAAATTAATTAAAATTATTAATTTAATAATTATTATATTTTACATTATTTACTAGTTTAAAACTAATGGAAAACAATTACTTATAACCGGTGTTCCAATATTCCAAAAGAATTGAAAACTGCCTTATCAAAAATTCCATTTAAATAGACGTTTTTCAAAAAATTGGGACCAATTAAATATGGGGACATTCGAATACAGAGGAAATAAACGCAAATTCAATTTCATTAGTTTTTATCACAGATCTGCTTCAGTTGTAATGGATTTTTCTTACTTTCGAGAACAGCTTTATTTGGCGAAATTCTGTTAGGAAAAACTTTTGATGTAAACTTGCGATGCCACAGTTTTGCATAATTAACCATTCGTTCTTCTGTTATATAAACCATTACTATGATAACACTAAAAAAAGATACATAACCAAAGCTACTGAAGCTAACATTTTTAGAAGCGCTTTATTAAATACAACCAAATTTGTTGAATTGAACTTGAAATATGAAAATTTGCATTTTCCTTGAAAACAGGAAATGTTAGGTATAGGAATGTATCATATTATGTAATAGATAATCAAATTTTGCATCTGATTCTAAATTGTTCTAATTAAATAAAATTGGATCATTCAAATATCGAAATTCTGACAATATATTTTGCTTGAAAAATATAAGAAATCATATCAAATTTAAGTTTCAATCATATCATATACGCCATGACGTATGTTTTCAACTACAGACAGACACGTTTTTATGCTTGAAGAAAATTTGAAATTTACTGTAAGTGTAGAAGTGTTTTTCGTTGTTATAGTAAAATTATGCGACAAGTTTGAAAATGAAATACTAACAAACAGCGCTTTAAAGTGAAAACGTTTTTGCTTGTTTTTCGAACATATTTTTACCAGAGTTTTACTTACAATGTGGAAATATGTGTAGGTACTCGACGCGCGTTGCATTTATTTCGAAAAGTGTTTGCTTTCCATACAAATTAAGTACAAACAACTCTAAAGAACTAAAAAGTACAGAAAGTAAATAGATTTTGCAAAGTAATTAATTGTACGGTTTTAATTTCAAAGTTCTTCTTTAGTGAAAAGTATATATCAGACCTGAATTGAATATGAAAAGGAATACGTGTTTCTTATAAGTGTTTCTGAAAAGACCCTTCATTTTATTTCTAAAAGATACGTGATACTACATTGAGCGTCATTCTGTGAACAAAATGAAAAGAGTAGACGTACATTAAAAATGATGTATACACTTCATCATGACCTAAATGTAGATGTTCTTTTGATATATTTTACAATTTTATAAACGTTATTTTCATTAGATTATGTAATATTTGTGAAATTATCCCTTATGACGCCCTATTATATTACATATTAAAGAAAATTTAATGCCCTTTCAAAAGATGTATCACAACATATATTTAAAAAAATAAGGATAGATACCCCCCAGAGGTTGAAGTTATACTTTATAGTGATGGAATTAATGTGTAAATGTGTCCTAAAAGATGTGTGCTGGCAAGTGTGAGAAGAAGAAATGAAAGTACTTCAACAAAGTACTCATCTTCTTTTCTTCTTCTTGTCCTATGATTTCCATCTCTTGAGTTGCCTACCACGCGGCCTAGTTTTCCGTTGTATTTTTACCATCTTCTTAGCTCATCCTTCCACGCTCTTCTTCTATTCTACAACGCCTTAGTTCTTCATTTCTTATTCTATCTCTTAATGTGGAACCGGTTATAGTTCGTATTGTTTTCATCTGGGTTGTCCTGAGTTATTATTAGTAGCCTTGTGCTGGGATTGGGTGTCTTGAGTTATTACCAGCACAATCAGTATCAGGTGTAAGATCTTGCTTGAACTTGAAATTTTTAAAGTCCAGTTCCTTGTTACAGGATCCAAATGGAGTAGAGCAAGTAGAAGTTATTCCCTAACTGCTTAAAGTATATTGTTTGGCCATAACATACACAAATAACATTTTGCAAGCAATTTATAATCTAGATGTCTCTCCAAAATCATCTCCAATGAGCAGTAAATATTCCAAACGCATTTTCTAATCCCTTTATAATTAAGAAATTTTAAGTAAGAAGTAAGAAGTAAGAAATTTTATTGGATTCGTTTTTCTCTACGTGACGTCTACTATATTCGAATGATACTACACCACACAGCGTTTTCGGTGTATGAAATACAAAAAGAAGGTGTAGAAAGATTCTGAAATGAAGCACGTAACAAACTCAGTTATTGCCATTAGGGTTAAACGATTTTCTGAAAGTGTCCGAGGATGACAAATTATAGAGAACTGGTTGAAAGAAAATTTAAGCGGAATATAAACGTGAAAATGAATAGAGAGTTATGCTAACTCTACACAAAATATTAATAGAATTTCAATTGATTTATGAATAGCTAAGAGCTTTACAGTTACAAAATACACTGTATAAAATTTTAAATGACATCCCATGATTATTATAATACATATACATATTCAGAAGTTACGTAGGGTCGATTTCCACTTATCATTACGTAGACCCTAAGAATTTCACTTAAAGAGTTTAAATTTATGACCTTTTGGTAGTAAAAATTCGCCTTTGACATTTCGACCGATAGAACTAAATTTTCAATTTCTATTCCTGATCTTTGGAGGATCTAACTTTTATTTATTCGTTTTAGTTCCGCTCGCTGTACTTATCTGAATTATCTTACGCTTAAGTAAATTGAATTGAAAATGCTATTTATATTTTCAGATAATGTCAATTTACAAGAAATATTTATTTCTGTATTGGACGAATAGTTTTATTGCAATAATAAACAGATCCGAAATAAACTGTCATATGTTATATGTATAGTATTCAAAATTTTTCCGAAGACAATAGGTTGAGATTCTTTTACAATCCTTCTTACAACTTCTTTTGGAAACCATTTCTCGATGGAATTAAGTCGTAACACTTAATCCGTTATAAAACATAATTCAATGCAATTCCCACCTTAAGTAGGGTTTCAGTCGTTAAAGTTAATTTCGAGAGGTTCAAGTTTAAAGTACATATTGGGGAGGGTGGGCTCTTACATCAATCAAGTATGCCATTATCTATTTCTAGCATTTCGATGTTCCACGATTCCATTATCATTAAATAGAGATTTGAGAAATCCGGAATATGTGTATTATTTACGCTGATGATTTCTTAAGTTACTGATAAAGATTTACGACGGCCACCTTGCTACAACATCATCCGATTCTTACGTCATTTGACGAACAATGCACTTAACGAAAATCGTTATAACAGATCCTAAAACAGGAGCCTTGAATACTATATCTACGTCAGTTTTGCCCACTCCCGACGACAACATTACACAATCGGCCGAAATACCTCATTTGTCAAACAATAATGAGGGACAGCCTATAAAACTGCCTGTGCTGAAGTGTTCAAAAGATATTCTAAAACAGGGAAAAGACAAATTAATAGTAGCCAACGTAAAATAGTTGTGTTGTAAGTTATTTCATTCTTACCAATACCCGTGAGAAAGTGTAAAGACAAACTCGTTTGAAAAAAAGAAAACATCTTCCAAAAGACAGATCTTCTGATGAGAAGATGAAGACTATCATTATAACATAAAATCACTATTCTAAATATCTATTAGGTAAGTATTTTCAGGGATGTGGCCAGTTTGTGAAAAGAAGGCAAGTTCAAAAATTTCAGCACAGTTCCACATTATTGAAATACTTTAGGTAGGGGAGAGCGAGGCTAGTTGGCAGTATGCCTATAACTTGCACAAAAATCGCTTGGTGGGAACACTTCCTTGACACACCGGTGTGGAGACGCAGTGTTCGCCTGTTCAAGTATGCGTATCAGTTTAGTCGGCCATTGTCAGTCATGAGAGTGATTTACGTGTTTTCGGATATGTAAACTAATTTTTTTCATTTTTGTTTGACCCTTCCGTCGCGACAGTTTTATTATTGCATATTTGTCATTAGTTAGTGATACTGTGATAGGTGTGGGTATAATTCTGTGTTCATTGAATATCATCAAAGGGAAACAAATTATTTCGCATGAATTTAAAAATGGCCGGAGCGGGGCTAGTTTGTAGTATATTTTACTTACGGGGTTAGTTAGAAGTCTCATTTTTTCCAAGAACACGAAAAGGAAGAAAACGATGCCGAACTGACGAGCATACCAGTCAAAGATGAAACCCAGGCGGAAAGGGAGACTGCTACAGCGAAAAAATTGAAACCTAATGCCAAGGAGAAGCGTGTTTCCCATCCGAAGTCCGCACCGATTATGCGAAAAAATCTCTTCCATAGATAGTCCTGCCAAAAAACAGGAGACACACGAAACTGAAAGAGATTTAATTGTCATCAAATTTCTCTTGGAGGAGGATCATAGGGTAAAATTTTACGTCGGTGAGATAGTTGGTGACGCACAAGCGAATGGTGTCCTGCGGAAGAAATTGGGCAAGAGCGGCATGTTCTTCCTGAAGTCATAGACGTTGAATTTGTCGAATATTCAATGTAGTCCAGTCAACGAACGGCTGAAATCCAAATTTTTAAGTACCCCTGCAAACCAGATATTTAGATTTAGGTACCTAGTACCCCAGGTACTAAATCCAAATTTGTAGGAAAAAACAATTGTCCGGGAAACTAATTATCCGGTTTGCAAGGGTAATTAAAAATTTCGATTTCAGCCGTTCGTTGACTGGACTAATGATTAATGGTAGACTCAAAAACCACCAGCTCAAAAGGGGAAAATAGGTATTTCTTTCCAGGACTGGAGGATGTGGTCAGCGATGTATCCAAAGTGTGGTAGAAGTATCCAAATATTTTGTGTTTTTCCAGAAAATTTCTTTTGAGGGTTTTTATAAATAAATTTGTGTTCTGAAACTACTGAGATATCATTTTCTCCATACTGCCAACTATCCCCGCAACTACTGCCAACTTAACCCGCCGATGGGGTAAGTTGACAGTAGTTGCAAGGTCCCAAAATTAGGTCTACTGGAGCAGGAGCTTTCAATTGAATAGTCAGGTGCACTATAGGCGAGAAATGTAGCCAAACGGCCAATTTCATAACTCTTACTGAAAAATTTAAAAAAAATTCGAATCAAAAACACTGCCTACTAGTCCCGCTCTCCCTTACCTACTTATACATAATAGTATTAAAAGTGAAAAATGAGATTTATGAAAGTTGTATCTTATCTTTTCTCAAACTCTCAAAGGATGGTCAAAGCTTATAAATATAGTCTTTGTGCTATATTCTTCATAAGCAATAATGATCAATTAGAAATTTATTCGTGCCTCATCGAGACATCAAGCTTTGAATGTTTGTATAGATTTTTAATTTTTGGATCCATGTCAAAATGGAGAAGTAGATTCGCAAGTCGGAAAAACTCTGGCAGTGGCCAACGAAGTTGTACGCTTCGGTGAATGCAATTCTTTTCTGGAAAATTATATCAACAACACATAAATTAGGGTTCTCTATCTTCTGACCACTGCAATGTCTTCTGTAGATAGAAGTTTTATCCCCAAAGTTTCCAAAAATTTAACCTTCTCCAAATCAATGTTTTCTTCTTCGGTAATGGCAACGACATTGGGAGATTATCGTTTTCTACGAATCATATTTTCATTTGACTCAAGATAACATCTGATGTTACAAAAAACATCGCTCTGAAATGTTTTTCATTTAGGTCAACGTCTTCTTATCTTTCACCGGTTTTACTTTTCTTTTGTCTTTTTCTGGGAGCGTCAGCATCCGCAACATTAAACATGTAATGTTTCTAAGAGGCTTTCGGAACGCCAACTTCACATTACACTTTACCAAATTTCAAATCGGAGCGGGAATACCTAAACATGGCCGGCTAAATTTAAACTTTCCCTCCGAAACAAACCCTAAAAATGACACAAGCTCGTGATCGTCTTACTGGTCCTCTGTCGTGTAGTGGGTACGTATACACTGGTAGTGAACTCTAGCGGGAAGGAAAATCAAAACCAATATTCAAACCACAAAAAGGATTTATTTACAATTCATACCCTAAGATTTTGGTACATGCAAAGACCGAACGTTTACATGGAGGACCTGGGGGAAGAAAAAAGAACTGGAAAGAAAAAAACTTCCCGTTGACTTAGCTAACATTCGTAAACTCAGTTCACTTAAATGCTAACAGCGAGACGGGCAAACAATCTTAAACATGAAATAATTAAGAGGTCTTGGTAATGTGCTCCGATCAGATAACATACTCCAAGCAACAACTACGAGTAAATTCAAAGTAGTGAAATCAAGCAAATTACATTTCAAATACATTACCTATAAAACAAACAACGGTGAGTTTACAAAAATAAAAGCAATCAAAGGGAATTTACAAAACAACAACACCGCCACAAAAGGCCCGGCTACAAATATGATAGCTTCGTCCTTCACAGTGTATCCCTAGATATTGAATTGCAAAAAGTGTACGACTCTTGGAGGATGTCCCGCAATTAACACAACATATAAGACACAGTAAAATATCAGAATAAAACATAGTAAAGTTCGAGTCACATAGGATCGTGGCAGTGCCTCGGCCTAATGCGCTCTAGATATATCGGAGAATCATAAGGGTTACACACATAATAAAATAATTGGTTAACTGCAAGTCATTCCCCGAGTTCAAACCCTTCTTCAGTATGAAAGCAATGGATATCACTTAGACACAGTTATCAATGCACACGCGACATATAAATTAAGCGACCGGCCTCAGAGCATACCACTGATCGGAACATCACCTGCCTAAAATTACATTACTAATCTACATTGAAAGTGTTACAAAATACTAATAACCAAGTACCTCGAGTTTGATTAAATACCTGTACACAAAAGAGCTGGAGTGATCAAAATTGCAATTGATTAAAGTTGGTGGTGACACATTTCTGTTCAAAATAACAACTGAAGGTTGACCTAAATACCTGAAAACGTGTTGTACCTATTGTTCAAAAAGGTACCCCTAAAACAGGTTACCTGCTTACACAAAACAAGAAATGAGTCAGACATGGTAATCTGGAAGACAATAGGTCTCTCCCTTTGTACAATAGCCAAAAAGGAAAACAAAAATGCATCAACAAGGACACCTGGCATTTCCACTAATTAACTCACATACATTACTTATCAAACATAGACTCTAAAACGTAAGAAAGATTAATGTAAATGGGGCCCCCCCCATAGATATCTGGCCCCTTGTGCGGGGAGTTACGCAGACTAAAGTTGAAGTTCAGCTCTCCAGACGGTAATCAACTAATCACAAATTTAGGGGATCGAAACTGCCTCCAACTAAGCGTGGGGCCAAAACATGAATACCACGGAACAAAATATTAAAATGCAATCTTAATAACAGGGAGCCTGATTAGTTTTCACCGTATGCAAAGCCTTCGAGGCCGAAATGGTTAGTTAGATACACAACAGTTCAGAATCAGACTCGGTTAATTGTTGGTAATGCCGGGGTTCGATTTCCTAATGAAATTAAAGTTAGCAGTACAATCGACAGACCCACGTTCTTGCAGACTACCCGGCTATCAATTACAATCAGATTTAGGCAAAGTTAACGGTACAACACATTTACAAGTACACAAATATGAAGATATTAAAATAGTCAAATAATTGCAATAAAAATATAAGCATAACGAGTTATTACCTTGATTAAACACCTTGTTGATACACAAAGAAACAAAAATACAAAATAATTCAAGTTTACACAAAGTTAAATTTAATGTTGAACGTTCAAAGCAAAAGTAAAAAGATCATTTCAAAAACTCCCTCCAGCTGTTTTATATGTACAGACGAATATGAAGTATGCTACGTTAGAGTATCATAGACGTTGCCACAGAGTACGCTCTTCTTGGAGTGTGACGTTGCCCTCATGGCGGTACTGTGCTGTAAGTTGCCGGCTTCGGTAGCTGTATTCAAAAAGTGGGACACCTCAGACGCCCCTTTGAGAAAGGACCAGGTGCGACAACCGCGCATGGGAGTTTTTCAACAATCATCTCCAAGTGGTATCCGGATAGCAACACATGGGTACGGCGGCAGTCATAACATGAAAAAAACAGTATTAGTATAATGCAAACAGTTAATGGGCATAATAAAATTTTAAATTAGTGATATTATAATTACCCTTCCTTACCTTGCTGTCTGGGTCACAAAGGGTATAAACGTTAGGGTAGGGTCGTGCGGTAACAAGGTAGGGGCCTGAATATAGTGGGCAGAATTTGTAAATTATTTTCTGGCTAGCATCTGAAATCGGGCTCTCACGTAAGAGGACAAAATCACCAACCTCTAACTTATCATTTGCCTTGGAATTTCTATGGCGGGCCTGCGCCGAAAGTTCAATATTGGAACGAACTTCATCATGAATCTCATCCAAACCTTTGCCGGGAGTGGCTGGTAGATACGACCTGACCAAATCATCAAGGGTGTTAGGGCCATTTGAACCATAAAGAATCTCCATCGGGGAAAACCTCGTAGTGATATGTGGAGTATTGTTGAACAGGGACTCAATCTTCGGCAAATAAGCGACCCAACCAGCATGAGAATCTTGACAATATGTGCGAAACAACCGACTGAGTTCTCGCATAACTCGTTCGGTGGGATTAGAAGCAGGGTGTCTTATCGAAGAATAAGTTGGTGTGATACCGTGATCACGCATGGTCTGACGCCACACCCTTGAAACAAACTGTGTACCATGGTCAGATAAAATCGTACGTATAGGAACAATATTTGCAAAATCACTCACAACACGCTTAGCTGAAATCTTGGCCTGTGCTCGACGAAGGGGGTACAGACGGACATACTTAGAAAACGAGTCTATAACTACGAGGATGTAAGAGACACGGTTACGCCCCTGGGGCAAAGGACCATAATAATCGACAGTGACTAAATCACCAGGAGCTGTGACCTTAATGGCATGTGGTGCACCAACCAAATTATGAGGAGGGAATTTAGATTTCTGACAGATATCACACACACGAATGACACGTAAAACCTCCCTTCTCATCTGACGCATATACAAACAACGCTTGAAAATCATACACAACTTTGATACCCCAAAATGACCGAACAACTCATGATAACTGTTGACGACCGGTTTAATGAAAACCTTGGGAATTACCAATCGTGAGATACTGTCAACGGGGTGGATATGAATTAGCACACCATGATTCAACCTGAAATGGGCAATTACACGGACTTGCATAGCACTCAGAGTCCCCGGTCGACCTAACAAATGCTGGATAATGGGTGAATAAAAAGGGTCACCTCGTTGGTGTTGGGTAAGATCGGCGAAAAGGTCCTGCAAAGTCTCCCTATCCTTACTCTCAAATAGACCCACTAAACAACCCTCGGTGGTAGCGACAATAGGTACAGGGCTCTTGATCAAAGAAATATCTCCTAACTGAGGTGGGAAACGGGAGAGGACATCTGCGACCACATTCTCTCTGCCTGGGACATGTTCAATACTGTAATCAAACTCATTCAGGAAAAGGGTCCACCTAGTCAACCTATCATTTAGTAATCGGCATTGCTGTAAAAACTTCAAAGCAAAGTGGTCAGTACGGATGATCACACGGTGCCCTAAAAGGAGTGTGCGAAATTTCTTTAAACCAAAGATTATGGCCAGAAGTTCCTTCTCGGTGACTGTGTATAACAGTTCAGGTCCCTGTAAAACTCGGCTTGCAAACCCTAAAACCAAATGTTCATTCTCCTCTACCTGATACAGTTCACACCCTAAAGCTACGCCAGAACTATCAGTCTGCAAATAAAATTCCTTGGAAAAATTGGGAAATTTCAAGAGGACAGTGTTCAAAAACAACTCCTTCACTCGTTCAAATGCACACTGCTCTCGCTCACTCCACGCCCAAGTACTACTCTTCCTAAGCAACGCTGTGAGAGGGGTGATGGCATCACTATAAGCCATGCTAAATCGCCGATAATAGTTGCAAAGACCTAGGAAAGCTCGCAGTTGTTTCACGGTTTTGGGTTGTGGAAAATTACGAATAGCAAAAGTTTTATCAGGGTCAGCGAAAACACCACTCGTGCAAAGGACATGTCCCAAAAACTTGACTTCCCTACGGAAAAACTTACTCTTCTCTAAATTTACGGTGAGGTGGGCCGCAGTCAAAGCAGAAAAAAGACGCTCCAAATGTTCTAGATGTTCCTCAAAAGAGCTGGAAACCACAAGCAAATCGTCTATGTAACGGAACGTGAATTGTTGTATCTCAGGCCCTAAAATAACGTCCATAGCACGGGTAAAAGAAGCAACAGCAGTCTTCAACCCAAAAGGAAGAACTTGATAGGTATAGGTCTTACCGTCATACAAAAAAGCCGTATACTTGGTACTTGTGGGACTCAATGGAAATTGCCAGTAGGAGGAACGTAAATCGATTGTCGAAAGGAATCGTACGGAGGACAAAGAGCTGAAAATTTCCTCAGGAGGTGTGGGCGACTCATGGTCTGCAATCATGCGGGAATTCAGCATTCGAGCATCCAAACACACACGAACGGACCCATCCTTCTTACGCACTACTGTCATCGGGCTAGCATACGGAGAACTTTCTCTCTTAATAACCCCTATCTCCAACATCACCTGGATAACCTTCTCAACCTCAGGCCTTAAACTGAAAGGGACAGGATACGGACGCCTCATGAAAGGTGTAGAGTCTTGCATTTGGATGACATGCTGATACTTGTCGGTGCGCCCTGGATACAAATTAAAAAGAAGCCGAAATCGAACTAAAAGGTCACTAAAAGAACTACGCTGCTCAACAGTCACATCTAACAACTCCTCTACCTTGCTAATCAAACAGCCATCATCCACCACACCTGCAACCAATCGCTCGCTATAAGTACGCAGGACCGACTCAATCGGAGTCGTAGTCGAAGTGGTAATAACAGAAACAACCTCAGATGAACTGGTTGGGGGTAAAAGATCGGAACCATTAAGTTCACAAAAAGGAACCTGAAGATCTACCTCATCATGGCGAAGAACAAGCATCCGGTGGGCAACATCTATAACTGCATTCACACGTGACAACCAGTCTATACCTAAAATCACGGGTCTGACAAGGTTCTTAATGCTGAGGAAGGAGTGCTGGAACGAAGGGACTTGACCCTCAATGTAGAAACTCATCAAAACCTGAAACTTCACTCGGCAGCTCCGTTGTCCCATGGCTCCTTGTAGATGGGTTGATGACACAGGCAAAACTGGCAACTTGCATACCTGCAACAGTTGGTTAAAGGACACCTCATTCATACACGTCACCTCACAACCAGAGTCAATCAACGCCAAAAATTTCATGCCAGCACACGTGATAACAATATGAGGGAGTCCCGCTGGAATATCCCGAAGTGGTTGCTGTAACATAATGACCTGCGGCGCCCCTGGAGTCCTGGTGTAACAAAGGGGTTCCCTCCAATCGGACTGCCTATTCCCCAACAGATGACTGCAAAGCTCTCTCATGCGACAAAACATTTGTGCACCCTTACCATACAAAGCCTCATACTCTCGATCATTCAAAAGGGGACCAAACGAAGGACCTACATATCTCCTCGTGGCGGTGTTAGGAATCTCCTGGTCGGTACTCCCCTTCTGTTCGCGTACAAACATTATAGTCGGGGGTTCAGAGGACGATTTAATAATATTGGGAAGACGACACCTCTCTATCGGCTTCCACGGGCGTTTCCCGACTGGTCGACCTGCGTATGAGTACAATGCGGGGGTGGAATTGGAAAGACTAAGTAAGGAGAGACTGCACCCTGAGCTGGGGACGTGTCAGCAACTTCTGAAAAAGAGTGTCGGGTTACTGCGGACGCTGTGGGCTCGGATCGATGCCACGAATATGCGGCTCTGCCTCGGGCTCCTCCACCTAGAGTGTGCTGCTTCTCCAGAAACTTCAAAGCTCCCTCAAACGTTTTGGTCTCTACGACGGCCCAAAGGGATTGGATGGAAGGTGGTAACTGCCGCATCACATCCGCTACAATCGTTGCCTCCGGTGCATCCGGTGACAGAACTCGGAACGCGTTCACCTGTTGAATAAAATACTCTGGCATAGAAATCCTTCCATTCGTCGAAAACCGCTTCAAGAAAAGTCTCATTCGCTCCGCGTGCTGCTGCTCCTCCGACCAATAATACCCTACGAAATCCTGCCTAAAATCGTCAAAACTTTCCCATTCACTCTCCTTAAGCGCAACCCATTCCAACACCGTAGCATGTAGACATCCACGTACCACATCTAGCTGCTCGTCCCTAGGATACTTGCTAGCCTTAAAGTACCGCTCAAATGCACTCAGGAAAGTCATCGGGTGATCTCGTTCCGGGTTAAAAGTGGGTTTATCAACCGATGTGTTTACACTCACACGTTTCGCCAAGCTTACTGCCACCTCCTTCCAACTCTCATCACTATCATCCACATGCACCCTCTTTCGTTCCGGTGTCGATGTAGCCAAAGGTAAACAAAGAGACTCACCTGACCTGGACGCAGTTGTCGGCAACTCCTCTCCTTGTCTCCTAGCTGTTTCTCGGATCGGGGCTGGAAGATGCTCCAGGAACGTCTGGTTTAGCGACTGCTGACTCTTCATGAATGCCTCTAGAAGGGTATTCTGCCGCAACACCAACTGCTTTAGGCCCTCGATTTCCATCTCCCTAGTGGTGGGTTCGGCTACAGCTACCACTGGTGTCTCCTTGGAAGTTGTTGAATTTTCCATGACTTGATACCTAGAACCATACACACACACAGTATGTCTGTACAGCACAACATAAAATCATTAGTACCACTGTGCCAATGCAACAATGAAACAAACTATTATAAATTGGTTAGAATCACCCTCCACAAATTCACCGTCAGTGTATCCTGGTCACCGGCGGCAACAAATCTGTAATGTTTCTAAGAGGCTTTCGGAACGCCAACTTCACATTACACTTTACCAAATTTCAAATCGGAGCGGGAATACCTAAACATGGCCGGCTAAATTTAAACTTTCCCTCCGAAACAAACCCTAAAAATGACACAAGCTCGTGATCGTCTTACTGGTCCTCTGTCGTGTAGTGGGTACGTATACACTGGTAGTGAACTCTAGCGGGAAGGAAAATCAAAACCAATATTCAAACCACAAAAAGGATTTATTTACAATTCATACCCTAAGATTTTGGTACATGCAAAGACCGAACGTTTACATGGAGGACCTGGGGGAAGAAAAAAGAACTGGAAAGAAAAAAACTTCCCGTTGACTTAGCTAACATTCGTAAACTCAGTTCACTTAAATGCTAACAGCGAGACGGGCAAACAATCTTAAACATGAAATAATTAAGAGGTCTTGGTAATGTGCTCCGATCAGATAACATACTCCAAGCAACAACTACGAGTAAATTCAAAGTAGTGAAATCAAGCAAATTACATTTCAAATACATTACCTATAAAACAAACAACGGTGAGTTTACAAAAATAAAAGCAATCAAAGGGAATTTACAAAACAACAACACCGCCACAAAAGGCCCGGCTACAAATATGATAGCTTCGTCCTTCACAGTGTATCCCTAGATATTGAATTGCAAAAAGTGTACGACTCTTGGAGGATGTCCCGCAATTAACACAACATATAAGACACAGTAAAATATCAGAATAAAACATAGTAAAGTTCGAGTCACATAGGATCGTGGCAGTGCCTCGGCCTAATGCGCTCTAGATATATCGGAGAATCATAAGGGTTACACACATAATAAAATAATTGGTTAACTGCAAGTCATTCCCCGAGTTCAAACCCTTCTTCAGTATGAAAGCAATGGATATCACTTAGACACAGTTATCAATGCACACGCGACATATAAATTAAGCGACCGGCCTCAGAGCATACCACTGATCGGAACATCACCTGCCTAAAATTACATTACTAATCTACATTGAAAGTGTTACAAAATACTAATAACCAAGTACCTCGAGTTTGATTAAATACCTGTACACAAAAGAGCTGGAGTGATCAAAATTGCAATTGATTAAAGTTGGTGGTGACACATTTCTGTTCAAAATAACAACTGAAGGTTGACCTAAATACCTGAAAACGTGTTGTACCTATTGTTCAAAAAGGTACCCCTAAAACAGGTTACCTGCTTACACAAAACAAGAAATGAGTCAGACATGGTAATCTGGAAGACAATAGGTCTCTCCCTTTGTACAATAGCCAAAAAGGAAAACAAAAATGCATCAACAAGGACACCTGGCATTTCCACTAATTAACTCACATACATTACTTATCAAACATAGACTCTAAAACGTAAGAAAGATTAATGTAAATGGGGCCCCCCCCATAGATATCTGGCCCCTTGTGCGGGGAGTTACGCAGACTAAAGTTGAAGTTCAGCTCTCCAGACGGTAATCAACTAATCACAAATTTAGGGGATCGAAACTGCCTCCAACTAAGCGTGGGGCCAAAACATGAATACCACGGAACAAAATATTAAAATGCAATCTTAATAACAGGGAGCCTGATTAGTTTTCACCGTATGCAAAGCCTTCGAGGCCGAAATGGTTAGTTAGATACACAACAGTTCAGAATCAGACTCGGTTAATTGTTGGTAATGCCGGGGTTCGATTTCCTAATGAAATTAAAGTTAGCAGTACAATCGACAGACCCACGTTCTTGCAGACTACCCGGCTATCAATTACAATCAGATTTAGGCAAAGTTAACGGTACAACACATTTACAAGTACACAAATATGAAGATATTAAAATAGTCAAATAATTGCAATAAAAATATAAGCATAACGAGTTATTACCTTGATTAAACACCTTGTTGATACACAAAGAAACAAAAATACAAAATAATTCAAGTTTACACAAAGTTAAATTTAATGTTGAACGTTCAAAGCAAAAGTAAAAAGATCATTTCAAAAACTCCCTCCAGCTGTTTTATATGTACAGACGAATATGAAGTATGCTACGTTAGAGTATCATAGACGTTGCCACAGAGTACGCTCTTCTTGGAGTGTGACGTTGCCCTCATGGCGGTACTGTGCTGTAAGTTGCCGGCTTCGGTAGCTGTATTCAAAAAGTGGGACACCTCAAACATTAAAATCAATTCCTTTGTAAACTTTAAACTTGCTTGGTGCGCCTGAATAGTCTCTAACACTTTTTTCACTAAACAAAATCGAAATTTTTTAGGTCAAACAGTTTGGAGAGATTCAGTACTTTCTACACCACCGTAACCATCGATTATTCTGCTCTTTAAAATTTTTGCTAGTGCCTCGATTATTTTGCCATAATTATTAAAAACTTCGAATGAAACATGTAGAAGCTACTCAAGTGATGAACAGTATTCGCGTTAATGCCACATCAAACGCAAGCGCAACGGTTGGGATTACGCAGCCTGCAGCAGCGAAGCAGTCAAAAGTAAGTACAATTGAAAGAACAATTCGAAGTAAGTATACAAACAAGGCACGAAGATAGTTTTACCTGATAGAGGTTAATACACAATGGGGACGAGTTATTATTATACGATTCTGGACACGATGAAAACCGAATTTTAATTTTTTTGTACTAGAAGGAACCTTCAGCTTTTAATAAGATCAGCTAATTGGAACGCAGACGGGACCTTTAAAACTATTCCACATCTGTTTAACCAACTCTACACGGTGCACGGTTTACTTGCTAACATCGCAATTCCCTTAGTATTCGCACTGCTACCAAATAAAACAAAAGAGACGTACGAGGGATTCCTTCAGAAACTTAAAGAACTTCAACCAGGACTTTTACCATTTACAATACTAACCGATTTTGAATCAGCAATGGTGAGTGCCGTTACAGAAGAGTTCCCGGGCAGTCATCATCGTGGATGTGTTTTTCCATTACACCCAGTGTATATTTCAACAAATTCAGTCCCAAGGTCTTAAACAACCGATGGTGATTTTGCTCTAAAGCTTCGTTTATTACTTGCGATAGTATTTGTTACCGTCGAAAATGTAGTAGACGCGTTTGAAAGACTATATGACGAAAATGTACTACCTCCAGAAGCACAACGTATTATGGACTATTTTGAGGATGTATGAATTGGGCGTCCCAACCGCCGTCAAGGTCGCCGTCCATCGCAATTTTCTAATGAGATGTGGACTTGCTTCGAGCGAGTACAGCAAAGGCCACCGAAAACTAATAATTCCATTGAAAGGCGGCATCGGGAATTTGAAACACAAATTGGAGCGGATCACACGAACATATGGAGATTTATCGAAGCCATCCAGAGGGAAAAAAGTTTAAATGAAGTTCAGATAGATCAGTATATCCTTGGTGAAGAAGCTCCACCGATGCGTAAAAAAATACAGAGACTGTGCAATTAGAATAGCGCTGGTAGTGAACAACTACAACGTAAATGACAACGCATATGATTATTTACGAGGCATTGCACATAATTTAAGTTTTTAAATAAATGGGTACATGAATAAAAAAGACAAAAAATAAAAAACAGTGTAAGGGCATGAAAAACCAAAAAACAAAATTGAATTGTTATTTCGGTTAGTTGTGTTCCGGTGAATTGCTTTCGGTGAACTTTCCAGCATCCTCTTCTACTTTTGACCTGACTGAAAATTATGGTATTTTACTGTAAAACCAAATTAATGAAATCGGTTGTGTTGGTTTGGGGTGTGATGGAATCTTGAGAACGGGAACCACGACTAGTTGCCCATTTCGGTCATAGGAAAATCTGACCCTACCCTTGACATCTTTGAATGTGGTCGTCTGCGCCTTTTGGTTCTAAAATGGCAGGGTTAAGACGATTTCTTGGAAGTTCCGCGTATTTAGGCATTAGTAATAATAATTCTCGAAGCCTTTCAACCCACTTTGTATTCCAAAACATAATCACCGTCACCATTTCCGCAGTTTTTGTGCGATTTCTCCTTTTGGTGCTGTCGAAGAGATGCGCTCAATCAATTTAACTCAGTCACCATTCACAAATATCAAATTGTGCGGTTGGACCAATAGGGACATAAAACAATTTCTTTGTTGTTACACTAACGAATTGTTGGAAGCTCGAGTAACTGTGAGGAATAAGCATTTAATCGATCGTACCTATTCTTATTTGTCAAACATTCTGGTATCATTTCGCCTCGATGCCAATGAACGATAATTTTCTCCAAAATACAAGGAACTGACCTATTCTAAGTTTTATCATACAAAACAACACAAACAAATATCAGTTTTTTGAAAAAATAGGAAGTGATGTTGTGAATCATGATATAATGCACGTTTGATCAATTTTTCATTTTTCAGTCACAATTTTTATCAGTCAATTTATGTTCTATTAGTCATTTCGACTTCTCACCTTTGCTATCTTTAAAATATCCACTTTGCTATATGAATTAATCATGCTACTACAAACTTAGTATCTTATCTTGCGAATGATAATAAAGCGCATAGATATATACACTATAATGAAACTCAGTTCTCCCTCCGACAATTATGTCTTGCACTCCCATCAAATGTTTCCATCTTTTTATACTTAGCATATGTAAGTGAACAAAGTTGTGTTAAAAATTTGTTTAAAGGTTTACTTTTTAAGGTTTGCTGTATCAAAAACAATCGTTGGCAGAAAGCAAGGTTGGGGATCTTCGAATAATAGGGGGAAACGTTGTCACAAATAGGAGTCATTTTGCTTACCAGGTGAAATATTTTTCCAATAATTACTATTTAATATAATTTGATGTGGAACTAAACATTTTTTCTGTATCACAACGAAATTTCATGAAATTTATCGGTTATTACTTTATTTGTAACCAACTTACCTTGTGTGTTTTAAAATAAAAGTAAAAATTCAAAATAGATATACATATTCGCATTGTTTGTAAACATATAGGTACTTAAGTAACTTATGCTTGAAGGCGATAAAAGTTGAATATCCTTTATTATATACCTATTGATTATACTCAACTGACGAGGTTCGTCAATATTTCAATATTTACATTCGGATAGTAGGTAGTTTGATAAATATCTACATGTTATTTATTTGTTATTGTTCAATGTTTTAGCAAGTTGGGCTAAAAGCACAGACGTTTCTGTTTGCAATTAACACACAAACATTATGAATATATTTTACTAATTTTACGTTGGTTCAATAAAATCTTTAATACACGAAAAAATATAGCATAATATTTCCATTTGATACAACTAAGTGTTGGAAATGAAACACAACGCGAGGTGCAACTAATTCCAAGATATCTTGAATTTTTGTATACTTAGATTTTTAATTTTTCCTTATAAGTACACTGATAAAGTCCTTACTAATAATTTTCCTACTTAGATATCGATCATGTCCTGCTTTCTAAATTTTTTCAACTCATTTCATCATACGGCACGCTCTTTAGTCTTCTCAAGATAATGTGAACGTCATCCAATTGGAACAATCAAAAATTTTATTTTCCGCTTTGGTTTAACAAAAATTATGTAATGCATTTACCAAATCGAGTATTTTGTCAATTAAGTCGATTGGGCATAGTTTTGAGTGCTTACTTGTCCGAATATCTACACTACATAATAATATTATATGCTTGTCAATTTCCTGCAGTTCCACCTTGATAACTGCGTAACTTGTAAAGGGCGAATTTTTTCTTCACACCTGTGTAGAAGGGCAGATTTTTATATAATCTACATTGAAATATGACAATCGCGATTTTATTATCATAAACAGTCAACATCTGTTACTATTTGCCAAGTTTGGTCGAAATTGAAGCACATTTTTTAAATCTACAAAGCTAACAAAGTTGTATAACGTGGGCATTAAATAAACGTTTTATGTTGATTTCTAATGTTAGCAAATAAGTACCATAAGGACATGTTATAAACGTTGCAGCGACTGCTAATGTCCGCCTTCACAAACATTACCTGTAACGTCCTAACAGTTACGTCTTAGAAAATTATTAAGGGTATAATGTAAGCTCATAAAGTTAAATTGATGTTATTGATGTCAAAAGTCATCAAACCAAGGTTTGATACTAATGTTGTAAAAATATGTTACGAAAAACATCCACCAAACACTACTAAAACCACATATTATTGTAATGTACCTACACCGCCAGTATAAATTGAGGAAAAAACTACACGCTACGACAGTCCTCGTTCAATTCTGAATCGAAAACCCTAATTGTTGTATTATGCTTCATATGTCTTCAGGAACCACTTAAAACGAACATATATCCCATTTGTAATTTTGCTGACTTATTATTGTCTTGTCTTTTATTGTTAATGGTGCGGTTTCATTGGCTTCTACAATGGGGCCTTGTTAATTTTACGGCTCATAACTTATTATTGTGTTAATTGTTGAATTTTTCCCCATGGCGTGTTTGTTATTTAATTAATTTATCCTTAGCAATCGCTTCTTGATGATCTTGGTTTGCCCTGCTTACTCCCAATCAGTGGCGTAGCCAGAAAATGTAAAGCGGGGGTCTAGATTATAAAGTAAAAGTCAAAACTTGAAATAGTGACATTCAAAATAAAGTAGAAAGGCTAAGATAAAAACGCGACAAACAATTTTTTTGAATATTTAATAGCATAATACAAAATACATATTTTAGGCCAGCTCTAATTAGCTTATTAGGTGTATTCAACAGAAAAACCAGAAACATACATTGTAATCTATAAACTATTATAAAAATATCGACAAAAAATAAAATTAAACAATTCGGGATTTTTCACTGAACTGAATGGAGTGCTGCTGCTACTGCCATTTACCACTGTAAGATACTGGATGTAGAGAAACAGCGCGAACGTTAGCAATAGTCGTAGCGGTACATCGAGAAAATCGCAAATGTCTGTCAAATTGTGCGGGAAGTGTGAAATTAGGTACACTTATTAATTAGATCAAAATAAACGATTTGACCCGCAGCACCCCTATTTTCAACCCTTAGTTTTCAAAAGTGCCCCGTATTTAGTTTTTTCCATCCCCTAACGATAACTCCTTTGTTTACAACTTTTAGAAAAAATTATGTTAATAAAAGTTTTAGGAATTCTTATAAGTAACATTTTATATAAGGATAAAATTTTCACAAATATCAACCCTTATCGAGATATGTGGAAAAAACTGATTTTTGCAGTTTCATTACCAAATCGGTCATAGTTTTATTGTTTATCGTTTCTCAGAAAAATTATTCAAGTAAAAGATGTACATATTAATATGATCAATATTTTAGGTGTATATAATATTTCACAGAAAGCAACCCTTAACAAGTTATTTCGATATTTCTGAAAGTAAGCAACCCTTAAGTATGAAATCGCTCGTATCTTTTTTATTTGTAACTTATGAGGAAAAACATGTGAATAAATATTATATAAAATTATCTTTTGGGCATTTTATGTTGGTATGAAAATTTCTCAAAAGTCAACCCTTAACGAGATATATCGAAAAAACCAGAAACTGTCAATTTTCACATAAAATCGAGCATAACTTTTCTATATTTCACTACAGTGACATTATTGTTATATAATTCGGTAGGTATATGTATGTAGAAAATATAAGTAAGGGGTAATTTTTTTACAAAAACTCACCCTTAGCGAGATATTTTGACAAAAACAAACTTTCGGCACTTTTTAGAAAAGTTTTCGTAACTTTTTTCAATTACGATGGTTAATATTATTTCTTCGCGGTTAATAATAGCCAATTACAGTGCGTTTCATGAAATCATAGTGATTTTGCACCATATCACACTGGTGCGGGAATTTTTAACGTACAAAGTGTAAGGTTTATTCGCGGTAATATAATTAAAAAGAAACAATCTAATTGTACCCAAAATGCAAACATAGGTCGATTTTGATATCAAGGAAGACATATTTTGATGTTATTTTCTTAGGGGTGGTTCTCACCTCCAGCGCTTCACAGGGGGTGACATTGAAATTTCGTCGCGGCATATGGTTTCGCTCGGGTGTCGCATCTCCTTTTTAGTCTTCTATTTGGTTGTTCTCACTGAAATACGAGTCGGTGAGTTGCTGTTGAAGTGCTTACCTTTTATTTTCGCATGTAAAATGTCTAAAGGAGATGCGATACCCGAGCGAAATCATACGCCGCGACGCCCGCGACGTAACGAGCTCGCGCACTTAAGCCAAATGTGTTTAAATAAATATTTCAGTATTTTACTTAGCTACTGATAGAAATAAAGTGAAAAAAATGCAAAAGTGAAAAGGCCAAGGAATTAGCTTTCCAATGATGTATCACATGACCCGCCTTCCTATTTGAAATTTCAATGTCACCCCCTGTGAAGCGCTGGAGGTGAGAACCGCCCCTAAGAAAATAACATCAAAATATGTCTTCCTTGATATCAAAATCGACCTATGTTTGCATTTTGGGTACAATTAGATTGTTTCTTTTTAATTATATTACCGCGAATAAACCTTACACTTTGTACGTTAAAAATTTCCGCACCAGTGTGATATGGTGCAAAATCACTATGATTTCATGAAACGCACTGTAATTGGCTATTATTAACCGCGAAGAAATAATATTAACCATCGTAATTGAAAAAAGTTACGAAAACTTTTCTAAAAAGTGCCGAAAGTTTGTTTTTGTCAAAATATCTCGCTAAGGGTGAGTTTTTGTAAAAAAATTACCCCTTACTTATATTTTCTACATACATATACCTACCGAATTATATAACAATAATGTCCCTGTAGTGAAATATAGAAAAGTTATGCTCGATTTTATGTGAAAATTGACAGTTTCTGGTTTTTTCGATATATCTCGTTAAGGGTTGACTTTTGAGAAATTTTCATACCGACATAAAATGCCCAAAAGATAATTTTATATAATATTTATTCACATGTCTTTCCTCATAAGTTACAAATAAAAAAGATATTAGCGATTTCATACTTAAGGGTTGCTTACTTTCAGAAATATCGAAATAACTTGTTAAGGGTTGCTTTCTGTGAAAATATTATATATATCTAAAATATTGATCATATTAATATGTACACCTTTTACTTGAATAATTTTTCTGAGAAACGATAAACAAGAAAACTATGACCGATTTTGTAATGAGACTGCAAAAATCAGTTTTTTCCACATATCTCGATAAGGGTTGATATTTGTGAAAATTTTATTCTTATATAAAATGTTCCTTATAAGAATTCCTAAAACTTTTATTAATATAATTTTTTCTAAAAGTTGTAAACAAAGGAGTTATCGTTAGGGGATGGAAAAAACTAAATACGGGGCACTGTTGAAAACTAAGGGTTGAAAATAGGGGTGCTGCGGGTCAAATCGTTTATTTTGATCTAATTAATAAGTGTACCTAATTTCACACTTCCCGCACAATTTGACAGACATTTAGATGTACCGCTACGACTACAAAGCTGCATTGTTGGTTGTCAATACTTGGACTTTGAACAGTGTACGATACAGTCAGTAATTCCAGGATAACAGAATAGTAGTTTATTTTAGAGGTGGCAATGCCTTTTTAGTTAGCTTTAGGTTTTATCTTTTTTGGTTTTATATTTAATTTTTTCCGTCTCTATTTTTGTTTTGGCGGAGAATCATTTTGATTTTTCCTCTTGATTAATTGAGAATTTGGGGGAGGGGGGGGGGTCTAACCCCCAAAACCCCCCGTGACACTCTGTGATGTTTGAACCCTTGATTTTGATAGATACGATTTATTTTTCACTTTAAATTTCATGCATTAACATTCATTTAATTCAACCGTCCCTACATAATTTAATTATACCTGATAATGACATTTTAATGTAGTGTCGAAACATGTCGTAATTCATTTAAAATTTTGTCAATAATCGTATTCCTTAATTTGATGTACAGTACAACTCATCAACTATTCAATAAATTTCGTGCATGGTGATGGTATTGTGACAACTCTTTCATTGGACCTATAAAATTGTTCGAATTAAAATCCATTTGTTTCTACGCTTAGTTGTAACCTTCGAGGTATCGTCTGGATTACTCCTCGTCCGAGTCTTTCTGGTGTAATTTCTAATACCGCTGTGTTAATTCTTTCTGTAACTTGGTCAGCGTCTTTCTCCTTTTCTACAACTTTCCACAATTAATAATGTTTATGTTCTATTTATTTTCCTCGAATAAAGACATCTTCAACAATCATCATCATACAGACCGCACTATGCGTTTTTACCGATGCCGTTTAGTGGGAGCGTTTCGACGAGACGAGCAAGTCACATGGCTCTAAATGTCACCTTCTACATGATCCGGTTGCACTGCATCGGCGAGAAGCGATCGCATCATGTTGCGGACGAACCGAGCGACGCGACGTGATCGCCACAAGAACACATTCATTTAAATACGAGTGTTCAGACTGTCGGGTCGTGTCGCGTGTTTTGTAATGTTCGACGTTGAATAATTTATTGAATTAGTGCAGGAGAATCCTGCTTTGTGGTCTATAATTATAAACCCTACGTTGAGGAGTGAGTCCACGCTAAGGCCGGCCGCACATTGAGCGCAGCACAGCACAGCACAGCATAGCACAGCGCAGCAGAGGATTTTGTAACCCATGGAATTAAATGGAAATAATCCTCTGCCGCTACTACGTCGCGGCTGCGTACAATATGCGGTGCTCGCTTTAATTCCATGGGTTACAAAATCCTCTGCTGCGCTGTGCTATTGCTGTGCTGCGCTCAATGTGCGGCCGGCCTAAGAGTATGTGGTATGGGTTGATAACATAGCGACCGTCCTTCTGTACTGTTCGGTATAGACTGTCCGGTTTCGCGGGATAGTATGGATGGATGACGATTCAACACGTCGAAACGCTCCCGTTAATAGGCACTGGTAAAAACGCATAGTGTGGTCGGGCACTTACTTCCATGTTGTGTCACATTTTCACAATGCGATTAGGTGTAATATCCGCAGTACTATATGAGGAAATATCCTTTCATAAGCTTTCGTTTCCATTTTTATTCACAGTTTCAGAGCAGTTCAAACAAATGTAACTTAATCATTTTATAGGCATCGATAAGCTACAGAACTTACCATTTTTGTGGAGGAACAATCATAAGCGAGAACAAAATTTTAACAGCAGCACATTGCAGTATTTATGAAAATGGATATAATTTCAATTTGCGTGAGTTAAAGGTCATTGTAAGCCATCTGAAACTGAACAGTGCCGCAAAAATCTACAGTGTTTCCAAAGTAATTCCCCATCCCAATTTCGACCGAAGCACAATGCAAAATGATATTGCAATTCTAAAGGTAAAACAACTACAAGAATATAAAAAAGCTTTACTAAAATCTTTGAATATTACAGATACGAAGTAGTTTTGAACCGTGGAGTGAAATGGTACAACCAATACCTTTATCGAAGAATTTACCCGTACCTTCTACTAATTGCATTATTTCTGGTTGGGGAAAGCTTGATGAAAATGAGGTAAGTTAACATCTATGCATTTTCAACGAAAATTATTCTGTACATATTGTTAGCAGATGTGCATCAGCCTATTAAACTGAGGTTGTATACTTCAAAAGCGATTGTTGTTATTATACGTAGATACAATATTGTATAAAGTGAGAATTACGCAAATATTTATGGATTTAATTATACAGAGTGTTTGCAATAATTCGTAAAGTTTCGAATAGGAAAAGCTATCTTAAATGGAACACCAGTAAAAACTACTAGTTTTAGAAGACACAACAGACATGAATTGGAGAGATTGAAAAGATTTATCGACCTACATAATAATATACGGGGTGTTACATTTCAAATAACAGAACTTTTCCTGTTCGAAATTTATTGCAAAACACCTTGTATAATTATTTTAATTATAATTAATACGACAAATATTTGTATATTCACTAAGGAACGACCTTTACTAATTTGTGTACCAAAAATTGACTCAAAATTTTAAAACTGAACGAGCTTAAGAATTTTTTAATCTGGCCATGTTTTTCCATAAAAATCATGAAAAATATTCATAACTTGGGAACGCTGCATTTAAAACAAAAAACAAAAATATGGACATAGAGCATTTTAAGAGAGAAATCGGAATATAACATCAAATATAGGGTGTTCCATTTAAAAGAACAGGTAGGCACGGAGACGATTATTCTAAGCACCCTGTATATTTGAAAATATTTTACAAATATGCAATCGTTCGTCTCCTACAACTTTTACTTAAAACATTTTTTTAATCCGTATGATATTGAATGAAATGTTGCAGTAATGGGCTACGCTGTATTTAGTTACACAGACTAGGCATCTAATTCATTAATTTTTAGGCAGGCGGCTCGAATGATCTCCGCTCCGCATACGTACAAATACTAAAATGTGAACAATTTTTGGCATCTAGCATAATCAAAATGGGAATGTTTTGCGCTGGCAGTTTTACCGGTGAGACGGATTCATGCCAGGTAATAGGTTAATTAGTTATACTAAAATTAATTATAGTTTTCTGTATTTTAGGGAGACTCGGGGGGACCATTGGTCTGCAATAATACATTAGTAGGCATTGTTTCCTGGGGAGTTGGTTGTGGACGCCCTAGACTTCCAGGAGTGTACACAGATGTTTCGAGATACCTTGATTGGATCGCAGAATCTTGCTCAATGGGAACATCTTCTTTATCGTTAACATGTGTCTCGTTTATTAGTTTAGTGATTTTATTGCTAAAATAGCAAAATTCTTATAAAGTAATAAGAAATTTCGGTATTATCAAAAATCCTAATGTATTGGTTGAATCAATGAATAGACATGAAATTCTACCTTTACTGTCGAATATTAAAGAAGTAACGTTTCTCTAGCGATGCCAAAAATTTACATGTATAGATTCTTCGTAGAACATTTTAAGATTTCTAAGCAATAAGTTTATTTATTTTATTGGTACGATAACAATATACTTTTTCATCATTGTGCCTTTTGTTGTAATTACTTTGTGCGTAAAACCTTCAAGAAGTAACATAATTTGGAAATAGTTATTTTTGTATCTAGTGCGCGAAATGCCACTTTGGTGATCGAGAACTGATTTATTTAACGAGGCGCAGCCGAGTTAAAAAAATAGTCGAGATCACCAATGTATTTCGCGCACGAGTTGCAAACAAAATTTTTTCTACAAACGTGAAAAAGTTATAACAATTATTTTAACGTTACCATACAAAACTCTCATCTAGTTTGCGTGCAGTGCGCGAAGTAAGTACTTCGCGCACGGCGTAGTCATTCCGCGCATGCTGTCATGGTAACGTAGGAAGATGAAAAAAGGGTCACTTCGCGTATTGTTATCGATGCGCAAATCTTGTCATTTTTTGACGTTTGTAGAAAAAATTATTTTCTCATCCGACGAATAAAACATTTTGCCGTACCTTCGGTACAACAACAACAAAACATAGAGGGGTCTTCTTTCAGTGCTACAAAATGCGTCACAACTTGTTACGTTCCTCGATTATTTGCCTAAATTCGCAAAAATCAATCATATTGATTTTAGTAAGAATTACAGATTACGAATTCTTAACTCAATATTTTGTTAATAGAGTTCGCTTTCTATACTTTTGTTGTTGTACTACTTTTCCTTCGCTATTTGCTCTACTCATACGCGAAGCGTCACTTCTGGTCTCGGCGTTTGCGTTGGGTCCCTTACAGATTTTCTACTCGGCAAGGAAAAACAATTGCTCGATATTATTGTATTGGCTGTCAGTGTAGTCAATTAGTCTCTGATTGGTTGATCCAAGGTTGATCCATAGCCGCCTAAATGAAATATTCTGTCTTTGCTTTGGAACCAGTACTTCACTGAAAAATATCTCCGCGCTGATATAAATAGCAGCTCGATCTCTAACCGCGTATCTTTCATACTTTGTGTTTCTAACTGAACGTTACTAAGTGCTACGAAAAATTCACAAGTTTCTAATATCGATATTTATCGTTTCTAAGTGAAAGTTTTCTACAAATATTAGTGCCTATTTAGAATCATCTGCTTACTCTAAATACCATTAAAACGATTTATCGTCTCTTCGCATTTTGGTCTCGTTACGTTAAAGATTATCTACGCTCAAGGATTATTAACCTGTCGAGGTATGTACCTAATTCTTTTGTATCAATTATCGCGTTATTCTTTGAATTCCTGACAGTAATTTATATCATTTGTCCTAGCGTTTTACGTTTTACGTTTACTACCTGGTTTATTATCTGGTTTACTTTTGCATTACATCTTACGTATTGGTTGCCGCCATTTTGTTAAAAATTGGTGTTAAAACTACCTGAAATTATTGCTGTTCCGTTGCTGTCGAACATCGATGGTTATTTTCCTGATAAACTACATATCTGCTCTTCTCCAAATCATCTTTACTCATTTCCGCATTCCTGTATGAAGAAATCATTTACTTGGAGAATTACACGCTGCCATCCTGCGTCAACTTTTGGAAACAAGATTGATAAGTTACCTATAATACTAACCTTACTTTCTTGCTTAATCTTATTTGAATTTTGTTACTGTTTACTATAAAATTTGCTCATACTAAATTACTTGTTCATATCTCATATTTTGCTTCAATTTAAAACATTTATTTAATTCAATTTGTTACTTTCTGACTAATTCCTGCATTAACTTTGTTCGTTACCTTAAGAGTTACTTTTGTTATTTGTTTTATTATCTTTTACCTTGAAGATTTAATTTGCCTAAAGTTAAAATTCAAAAGCTGATTGCTATTTTCATAAATATCAACTCTCGAAACTAAGTGCTGACTAAAGTTGGTAATTGTTACATTTGAGTCGGTCTGCTTGTCGCAGCCCTAATAATTTTCACGTTAATTAACCTTTTTATTTAGGTAATCCAGCAGTATTGACGTTGCGCAACAGCAGTACTCGGAGATTGTGGTAAGCGTTGTTTAATTACATCTACTGACTTTTGTACAGCTACCAAGTCGGTTGCTGATATATGTACTTGTATTTTTTTGTGGCATTTATTGAATATTGTTGTATTATGTAAACTTCAATCCTTACAAGGTAAAAGTTAAACCCCCTTTATTGTTTTACTCCTGTGAAAATTTGTTTGTTTATAATTATTTTGTTGTGTTAATCGTTATATTTGGTTCATTACAACCACCACTACCATTACTCCAGTGTATTTCTTTACCGAATACCAACATTCTCTTTCAGAAATCATATCTCTGTTACTACAAGCTGTTAAGATCTTCGTAGTTCTGATTTCCAGCTTTAACTTCCTAAAGAACTATCGTGGCGCCCTAAAAATTCCTTAACTATATTTGCTAACCTCACTTGCTAAATTTAAATTCTATACTCATAACTCCCACGCCTATTAGATTGCCCCTTATAACTGAGCTTACTGAGCCATTGCATTTTTGATTGCGGTATCAATCATTTGTTGTCGTAACAAACTAGCTATTCCATCCAAACACTTTTGGTGTAAACAATTTCCATAGGATAGGGAATCCATTGAGGATGATCGGAAGTGTGGCCGAACCGTAGAAGCAAGAACAGAACAAACTGTGAAAAGGTGCAAGAAATAGTGCTTCGACTCGTCGTATAAAGATTATAGTCATTGCATATGAAGCCAAGACATCCGTAACAAGTCTTAAGGATTTTGCAGTTGATATAGGCATGAAAGATGTGTGTACACGATGGATTCCCAGACCGCTGATGTCTAAACAAAAAATTTTAGACGAGAATATTACGAATCACAGAATAAATTTATGTAAGAATGCAAGTTATGATAAATATTTTGAAATATTAATATTATATGATGACATACTTTTATTTTCGACGCCTTGAGAACGACTCTATTTTGAAGTAAGATATTAACATAGGAAAAACATTTCACCCCGAAAGCTGTCTTATAGATTATTTTTCTTTATTGCATTTTTTACAGGTCACAAAATTGAAGTAGGGGATATAAAGATAAGGGTTAGTTCGCTAAATTGAGTTACGTGGAATAGACCAAAGATCAAGTATTTCGTTGAGGTTAAATGTAGAAGAAACAAACACGTAATGTAGCTCCCTTTATTGTTGCGTTCTACTTTGAAGTTTTCTACAACTTTTCTTATTGGACACACATTTCCTGTGTATGTATATGTATTATTTAATGAAACTTTTTGTGCTCCTCTAGCGCAAATGATAATTTTCGGTTAGTTACGTAATGAATTTGCTTATTAAAATATATTTAATTAATTAATAATCAACGGATTTCGATTACAAAAGGAGGTTCATTTCGGTCACTGTATACCTACCGCATTATGCATGCTTCCCAACTTTTTCGCCACAGAGCCCACAGATTGCTCAATTTTCCTCTTCCGAAGCGAAAATTATATTAAAGAATTCATCACCACCGAAGATATTACTATATCGAATGATTTTTCCAATAATTAGTTATGAACTTACATTATAAAACATTCGCTTAAGAAATACATATACAGGGTGATATTGAAAAAACTACAATGCATATTACCACGCGATAGAGGGCCATGAAATAATAAAAAAAAATTCCTATCGCCTTTTGTTTTTAAGATATAGGATCTTAAAGGTTTTTGTTTTTTTTTGTCGCTTTGAAAATTATTTTAACATTTTTTATTCGAAAATTTATTGCTCTTCAACATCTTATAACAAAAAAAAATCGCTACTTAGTCGACAGGAGCTTTAAAAACAGCAACATAACATGACATAAGAACAACAATAATTAAATTTAAATAAATATTACTATGTGCTTAGCTCCCAGAACAATAGGGAAACATGCAACACCGTCACAAGCAAGCATACATGCCATTTTTTTGTTATTTTTTTATGATAACATATAGTGCTGGCAATTTTTTTTTACATATTTTGCATGATCCCAATGACACATAAGCAAACTTACAGAACTCAAATCCTGCAAAAAATAACGAAAAAAAATATAATTATGTGCACATCATACAAAGTGGAATTTATAGGTATCTGCGGTTGTCACAACATGTATTTTTATATTATTATAAAATGATCAAATATAATTGTAGGAAGTAGCATATTCTATATTCACACATGTAATAACAGAATAAAAAAACCTGGAATATTAATATATTAAATATTGTTGTTAAATGTTGTGCAGGGTCATAGACCAAATACTCCTTAGACCTCTCACTAATGGTTACAAAATTTGGTTAGTACTGGAGGTCCCCGTATTGGAGTGCTACCATCGTTTGGATGTCGAATGTAACTCTGCTACTATTTACGAAGTACGTTACCGCTTAATGAGTATTTGAGCGAAATAGGTATAGCTAAGTCAAGTGGTTTCAATCTCGGCAAGGATAACTTTTGTCATTGACAAATGACTAAACAATGAACGCTTTTGTGTAGTATCTGTTACCGTTACGATATTCACATTCCTTATGCAATGTGTGGCCTTGACACAATTTCCGCAAAGATAAGCGATCCAACGTCTTTGCTGAATATTAGTATATTACCTCTACCGGATTTACTTGGTGATTTACCCGACCGAACTTTAACTTGTGTTTTTTTGCGTAAATAGGTAGGTACAACTTTCACCCTTCAAATTTTTTATTTTTGTCAAATTTACTCCCCGAATGTGACCTTTGCTAACTAAACTTTTTAAATGTTTTAATGTTTACGTGTCCAAGCCTGTAATCATTTTTTCCATATCAGTTTCAATGTAATTTGATTCGTAATTTCTCACCGTTAAGTTAATAAATTTTCAATATGATGTAACCTTTTGTTAAAATCGCAATTGTTGGTTTTAGGCGAGGAAATAAAGCACTAAAATAAGCCAAATGTACCAAATTTTTATACTGAATCGTTCAGTCAACGGTAAAACTGATTGAGATGGGGTTTTTTGCATTCGCTTCCTAAATTCAATAGGAAACTTTGTACCTACTTTTGACCATGTTTTTTTTCCAAATTGCATTCGTGCAGTGGAAAATGCATCCTGAAAAATTAATGCATTTTCATATAAAAAATTCATAACTTCGTTATAAACTTCTAGAATTGACTCAATTCGAGTTCTAGACATCGCATCCGGGGGTTTCTTGGGTTGCTGATTCCAAATTTTCCTCTTACCAAAGTTTCCTATTGAATTTAGGAAGTGAATACAAAAAACCCCATCTCAATCCGTCTAACAGGTCTTATTACAAAAATTTGGTAGGTTCAGTGCTTTATTTCGTCGCCTATTTGGTAATCCTCATAAGGGATTAAGGGAAGATTTTGTATTAAATGTTTTTGTCATAATTTTTTGTTGATAATGAACTTTAGTCGATTGTGAACGTTAAGAACGTTTTCAAGTCAACTACCTACGCTACGTTTGTGTTTTTTAAAACTGATATTACATGCAATTAGAATTTCGAGGTAACTATTTTTAACAGGAGAAGCAGTACCTATATTACTTAATATTTCAAAAAAGAAATTAAAAAATTAACCGGGTGTAACGACGACTTCGATACTTCCGCTTTTATGAAGGCTTCGAGTTTCGATCCTTCGAAGGAACGTTTAATTCACAATAATCACAATGCTGTTCCGACAGGGACGCACCGCCCGCGCCGTCCATATGGGTAAGGTCGGACGGCGTTAAGGCGCCTACGGCCGTTGAATTTTAAAAATATTATGTGTATGTAAGGCGCCGGCTAACTATGAGAGAAGGGTGGTAATTTTAGCTCAATATTATAATATTATCGTTATTAGTTCATTATTTCGCACGACGACGGCGCCGAAAATACCTGGCGCGTCGTTGCCTGTAAATGTGTTAACCTATTTGTATCAGAGGAACAAAATAATGAAATGATAAAACATAAAACTTATGAACGTAACAACGTATGGTTCAAGTAACTGCAATAATGCTGAATAGTGAATTCTGTTCTGATACGTGATACTCCTTCAACAAAAGCATTTGTTGACCAGTTGAGTTGACAAAAGTTTTCTTCGATATTTCTTCTTGTATTATTCAACAATTTATTTGACTCAATTTTCTATACATACTTGTACTGCCATCTACTGCAGTTAACTGTCACTATTTCTAATAAAACCAAAGCTTCATTTACATTAGAGGTCTAAGGAGTATTTAGTCTATGGCAGGGTGTACAACTAAGAAAGGACGCCGGCCATAACTCGGAAACTATTTGAGATAGAACAGTGAAATAAAAAATCTTATAATAAATGTGACCAAGAGAAAATGCTGGAAGTTATTTTCAATTTCCTACCATTGCCGCCAGAGGGCGTTTCACTGATTTCAATTTGAAATCCCCATTTTTTGACAAAGTTAAAAATAAAATTCAAATGGATGCTGGAATAAAATACTGCTTACCACTTATGCTCCTGTACAGGGTGATTCATTAAGAATGTCCAATCTCTGAACTGTAGATTCCAGACCTCGAAATATGATGATTCTGCCCAACATGCCTTATACAAATATTGATAGTTTCCGAGATACCGGGTGTTTAAAGTTTAAATATGAATTTTGATTTTCGCAATAACTTTCTATTTTTTCACAATTTCTTTTTGAAAATTGGCAGTTTTACCTGTTTTTGCATGAGGATTGCCAATTTGGACTCTAATTTAGCATTGCTAATAGAGGGCGCTAGTTATACTTGGTTGTGTTTAGTAAATCTAAGCAAAAATTTTTTTCGGCTGAACTATTAGCAAACTAATAATAAAATATGGAAAAGCGTTAGATTCTACAAAAAAAAGTTACTCTTGTTTGATTCGTGTAACTCGATCAGTTATCGAGTTATTTGCTTCTAAACAGTTCAATAAATTTTAATTTAAAAAAAAAATTATTCTCTAAATGTGTAACAACAATAAACTATTATTTATGATCCGTTTTCGCAAAGATCTCTTCATATCAAATAACCCTTGTCTATTATTTTTAATCACATTAATTAATTGTTATTGCGAAAATCAAAATTCATATTTAAACTTTAAACACCCGGTATCTCGGAAACTAGCAATATTTGTATAAGACATGTTGGGCAGAATCATCATATTTTGAGGTCTGGAATCTACAATTCAGAGATTGGACATTCTTAATGAATCACCCTGTATATAAGAACATTATTGAAGGCAATCCCTATGGTTATAGGAATGCATCTTATCTGATTCAACCATTACCGCTGCAATATAAGCGCATTTTTGCTCAAATGAGACTAGGTTATATAATTAAGTTAACGAAAATATTTACGAATGGTTCAACGCACGCAATAAAAACGAGTCAAACATGCGAAATATGTAATAGTAATGAATTGGATACTCTTTCGCACATCATGCTAACATGTCCTATATGTATTCATATCCGCGATAGATATTTAACTGATTACGAAAAGAACCTCGATGCAGACGTTATCTTATAACAGTACGTAGATTTTATAAGTGATTGTTTAAAGCTAAGCAATTTTATACTGGAGGAGTAATTTTATATAAGCACATGGGCATATATCTTCATTATTTTTTTTTTATTTATTTTATATACCTGTAGTAATTTCAAGTTGTTATACAATTAACATTTAGTTTGTTATTATGTTTTTTTGTGTTTTTCCTTTTTTTTGTTATAAACTAAATACAGTTTTGGTGTTTATAGGCTGGTCTCAATATTCAATAAGTATTTTTAAGTTTGTTGTAATAACTGATTATGCTAATTAGACTCCTTGTTCTTGTATTATTATATACGAATGAACAATAAATATTATTATTATTATTATTATTATTATTAGTACTGAAGATATAATCAAAAATGTGGTAATATATGAGGCAATTTGAGGTATAAACAAATCGTAAGCTTATTATTTTTTTTAAATACCTTGCTGAGGAAAATTACCCAAAAAATGGGAATTTCAAATTGAAATCAATGAAACGCCCTCTGGCTGCAATAGTAGGAAATTGAAAAAAATTTCCATCATTTTTTCTTGGGCACATTTATTATAAGATTTTTTATTTCACTGTTCTATTTCGAATAGTTTCCGAGTTATGGTCGGCCTCCTTTCTTAGTTGTACACCCTGTACATACAATTAAAAAAGCAGTCATCATCAACATATGCCACGTAGTTAGAAAATTTCTCAACATAACGGAAGATACCGTACATCACTCAGAACACTCAATCCTCCCTTCACAAACTGAAACAATATTGCATACACAACATAGCATTACAGAAAGTCCGTTACCAACACACAACACTTCAACAACCACTCATGTGACACCTCTAACTCGTTCACATACACTTAAACGCAAACACACAACACACTCTCAATTAGCACAAAACACAAACAATACATTACCCACTCGAGTGCAACCTATGCGCCGAGCTAAACAACAAACATTTACACAATAAACATAATACATATGTTTTTTACAGCTTTATTTTATATAGGTATATGTATCTATTACTAGAACTAATCGTTACTTGATTCCGATCCGTGCGGTTAGTTAACCAGGCTTGGCCTGAGTATCGATAAGAACCGAAATACAATAATAATAATAATAATAATAATAATAATAATAATTAATTCATGTTAATGCCTTCGCGGAAAGAGGGTCGACGGGACGTGGCTTTTACAAATTGGGATCAAATACACCGAGGCTTCTCAAACAAATACATTATCTAAAATGTGATCAGCGTTGGTTTTATCAACGTCATTTAATTTAATGAACATAATATGTGTATAGTATTTAGTATGTTCACTTTTTAACAGCAACTTCAAATTTATATTGTATAGTAGGACTAATCGTTACTTGATTTCGATCCGTGCGATTAGTTAACCAGGCTTGGCCTAAGTATCGATAACAATCGAAGTACATAATAATGTACACGTCTAGCACAAACAGAATACAAACATAGATACAATCAGGTAGCTAAGATAATACACCAAAAACTCGCCACAAAACACACCTTTCTATTGATAACACACCCTATTACAAATATACACCACAAGTTGTACTTGAAAACACCACACACAAACTATATTGGTATAGGACACTACTCACAGATAAAACTGTAAGTATATAACAATAGGCCAGATATAACACTTATAGATAAAACACAAAAAATCATTCCCAAACCCATTGTTCTTAGTGCAATCGGAGTTATACCAAAAACAACACACCACAGTTTACACATTTTAGGATTAGATAAGAACATATACATACAATTACAAAAGGCAGTCATCATCAACACTTGCCACATAGGTAGAAAATTTCTAAACATAACAGAAGATACTGCACATCACTCACTTTCAACTAATACCATTCAAACACAAATTGAAACACAACGTTCAATCCTCCCTTCACAAATTGAAACTCTGTTGCATACACAACATAGCATTACAGAAAGTCCATTACCAACACATAACACATCAACAACCACTCATTTGACACCTCTAACTCGTTCACATGCACCCAAACACACAATACACTCACAATTAGCACAAAACACAAACAACACATTACCCACTCGAGTGCAACCTACGCGCCGAGTTAAACAACAAACATTTACACAATAAACATAATGCTATTTCAAAACACATATGTTTTTTTTACAGCTACTTCAAATTTATTTTATATACAACATAGGTATATGTATAACTATAATAGAACTAATCGTTACTTGATTCCGTTCCGTGCGGTTAGTTATCCAGGCTCAAGGATTATATAGTGTATAATCCTTGATCCAGGCTTAACCTGAGTATCGATAAGAACCTAAGTACAATAATATATTTATTTATTCACTTATATATATGCTTACAATCTTTAATTGACAACATAAGAAGCAACTTTTTGTCATAATGAGCAGTTTTTAAAAGTTAAAAGTTTTAAGAATTAACAAAATTCTTCGAAGGTGTATGGCTCGATTTCCATTAGTAAATTCTTCACAGCCTTTTTAAATTCTCGTATACTCGCTAAGTTTGCTATATGTATACTGGGGAAGTTTATTGTAAAACTTTATGCATGAGTAATGACAACCTTTTTCAGAATACGCTAATTATGCGACGGCAGATTATAAAGTGCTGTATCGTACTTGTGACATATCCGAAACATAAGAATACAAAGTGTACGGTAATAATGCAATAGATTACTGCCTTATAATGCTTTAGCTCGTTAAAAGCATGTAGGTGTTTTTTTGTAAATCGCATGTACACAAGTGTATTGAACAGCAATTTGAAACTGTGATCCTGAAACCAGTCTCGAGTATTGTATTTTTTTATACTAACAACTCTTGCAACTCGAAGTATATACTATAAAGTTAGGAATGACGTTTTCACTAATGATTATCAGATGAAATGGACGATCAAGTAAACATTAATCATAGACGCCGCGGCGTCTCGTTCGAGGGATATTTTTATGTGCAAATAGAAATAAAAGTAAACTTACTACTGCCTGACATATTTTATAAATTGCCAGCTTTTTATTCGCCATAATCCGAAGTTGTACAGCGGAATAAAAGCATAAAATCTGTCAAGCAAAAACTGTTTGTTACCTACTGCAAGGAAGGTGAATTTACTATATTTTTCTAAGGAAATGATAAAATCACTTGAGGATAGTGTTCTATTGGAAAACTGTCATGTATCAAGCTTATATTCCAGGTTGAGTTATAGAACTCTACAAATTGCTTTTGAAGAGATTTACAAGTGTTTCGTAATTTTTATGATTGAAGTGACGCCTTGGAAGTGTTACGTTATAAAAAATGGTTTAAGTTTTAATGACAATTTTAAGTTCGCGAATTATTTATGTTGATAACAGCATGACAAAGATGTTTATCTATCTGTCAACGTTTTAAAAAAATTCTTTCAAACCATTTCTCGGAAACAAAAGAAACCTCTTATGTCTATATAAAAAATCCATACTTTTGAAACTGAGTGGCGGTTCAAATATTTTTAGAAATTCTGAAATATTATCATTTTAATGAACTTAACAATAGACTTCTAACAATCGGTCCTTTATACAAAGGCTTAATTTTATTCATTTTATTTCATTCTTGTCATCTGTTATTAAATTTTTATAGAAACAAGTTGGGCACCCAAAGTAATGGATCGTACAAACAATGTTGCTCGCCTATCGTCGAAGAGGTAAGATTTGACGTTTTCAGTGGTGTTACTAAATGCAAAAAAATAAACTTATGTAATTTATAAATAGAGGTATTGACGTGGGCCACTCTCGAATTCTGAGCGACTGCCTATGCTAGAAGGTGTAAGAACCCCCTTTATTGAATTTGTAAAAAGGACCCTGTAGGTTGGAAAATTGTAAATAAATATGACACTAGATGGCCGTACTGGAAGAGTGGGGACAACAGGTGCGCAGGTACTTCCCACCCGTATAACCCCCTCTAAACGGTAGAGGAACCGAGGCCGAGCTGGTAGAAGCACAGTATACGTCTTCGTAAGACGTATACTGTGGTAGAAGTGACTTGAGAATTGAGAAACCTTCCAGTTCCATTTTCCTACCCTGAAGTAATAATCCGAAAAATCCTTGAATACTCTTAATTGAGTGCCGTTAATTAATTCAAATTCAACCCAGTATTACAAATATTGGCTGATTTCTTTATTTTCTTTGTAACCAACAGTCAAACCCAATTGTTGCACCTTTCTCCATAAAGCTTGATTGAAGTGATAATTACAACCATTTATTTGAATATTAGGAAAGAAGGTTGATTGAAGTGATAATTACAACCATTTATTTGAATATTAGGAAAGAAGGTTTTGAAAAGAGACTAATAGGGAGAGTATTGCTTTAAATGTCAGCGGCAGTATGGTGACAGACCTGTCAGATGAGCTTGAGATAGCAGATTGTTTTGCTGAACACTTTCCTTCTGCACCTGCTGCCGCACTAAAATTTCATTTTCAAGAGAAGCTAAGAACCCGAACGTCTCATCATTTGTCATGTTTCCTATTACTGCTAAGGAAATAAGGACTGAGGTGTTGAACCTAAAGATTTCCTCGCTAGGACCTGATGAAATTGAAGTCAAAGTTCTCAAACTAATTATTACTGAAATAGAAGAGAAGTTGGTAAACATTTTCAATTGTTCCATAGAGTGTGAAATTTTTCCAGCCGAATTCAGAAATGCAAGCGTCATTTCGCTACCTAAAGGAAAAAATCTTCAGATATAAATAATTACAGACCTACATCTGTTTTGAATGTAATTACGAAAATGTTTGAAATGCACATTTAATGAGGTATCTGAATAAATCCAATTTAATAACTACAAGTCAACACGGTTTTAGAATAGGAAAAAGCGTGGAAACTGCCTGCTACGAGCTTACCCAAGAAGTTAGTGATAAAATTGATACAGGTAGCTTTGTAGTGGGATTATTTTTTGATTTCAAAAAAGCTTTTGATACGGTAAACGTTGAATTTTTAATTAGAAAACTAGAAGAGTTTGGTATACGTGGGGTGGCATCCAAGTTGTTCTCATCTTATGTATCGAAAAGAAAAAAATCAGTAAAGTATAATGGCGTGAAGTCGGATTACTTTGACATGAAAATGGGAAAACCACCTAGTTTGGCGTGACGTTCTTTTCAACCAACTTCAAAAAGTTGATTACTAAATTCGTCCGGATGTCTGTGTCTGTGCGTTGGTCGATGTTACAGGGTTTAGAAAGCTGCAAGTAGTGTCATCGTATAGGAAATTCTTTACTGATTCCAAATCTCTGGTAAATTTTTTGATCGAATCAGCCGTTCGCCGTCGGGACGCCATTAAAGTCAAAATATACACCCTTGAATATCTCGAGAACGACACATCCAATTACAAGAAGAAAAGACGCTTCCTTTGTTTTTTTAAACCTATTCAGTCATGATACGTAAACATCACCCTCACCCCTGTGGGGTGGAGCGGGGGTGAGTTTTGAAAACTTAAACGGGAACACCTATTTTTTATTGCAATTTTGGATTCTCCATAAAAAACTATTCTCAAATTCTCAAATTGCAAATTGCAGATGTCCGCAGAAAAATGATCTTTATTTACTTTTTTTTTCTCTAACATTTTTTCGTGATTTATAAATTGTCCGTCACCCTCTATGTTTGAGGGGGGAAATCGTCTAGACTTTACATAGTCCAACCACCAGGGTATTCCTCACTCAAAAAAGGATTGTTCGATGTATTGCTGGCAGTCAGTTTTTGGTACAACTGACTTTCCCTTTGTGCTTTCGATTAAATCTAGTACATATATAGATATAACCAAAGACTATCCATAGTCTTTACTCTTTGATATAACCAAAGAGTATATAGGTACTATTATATACTCTTGGATATAACTATAATGCACACTTTAGAAATATTGCAATAGGTAAACGAGAGATGTGAGCCAAGGCCACCTAGTGAGCCCAGTGATGCAACGCATGCAACTATACTAAATAATTGCGATTAACAGAACTACAAAGTGAAACCCCTATATTATCATTGGAATTACTCATTCCAAAGCGTAATTGTGGCACTCTCATTAAGTGCATTTCAGAAAGTGCTAGAATGTGTGCGGCGGGTCCGCAAAAGGTACGGGTGCGCAAGTGTCCAAGGGCGCAAATGTAGCAACTCCGTTCCAACAAAACATTTGAGAGCCATTATGATTTATGAATACATTACATTTGTGACTTTCACGAGTAAAGAATGTAGAATAAGGCAATAGGAAATGTTCAGAATGTACAGCAATTCTTAAATTATGAGTTTCGGGTCTTTATGGCATCTATAAATCTCTGTACACCCAACTGCACAACATAATCTAACGTGATTATACTTTTTGTGTACAAAACGAAAAATGGAACTTTCGAAATTAAAAGCAGTAAACTGCGCAGATTGATGAAATACAAAGGCTACATTTACAATAGAACGTTACACATTCAAATAATCATTCATGGATTAACTTTTATTTGATTGATTACAGCTTTTGTCACTTTACAAAATAGGTTCATGCTCTAATAAATTTTAAAATAATTAACTACAATAAAATTAATTAGAGGATTTTCCTTTACGAGTCTAGGAAAAGTCATTAGCCCTAGTTAGTGCCCCACTAAATTTCATTCTCTGGTTATCTACGATCAACTGCTTAATTACAAAGCAATTCTAACTCTTTTAATGTAGATAAATGTTTAGGAATTCCTGCTAGTTTATCAATTGGAGTTGGATAAGGTTGAACCATTTATAAAGCATTTTGCGTGATATTTCAACGAACTTTACATGCTCATTGCTGTTAAATACATAATGGTTTAAATTAGATTTGCTATTTATTTTTTTGGAAGTTTTTTGTTCATTATCGTTTAGCACGATATACCCTTTAATTGAGTTTGCGGTTTTTGTGCGCCTTATACCGTAGTTCTACAGTTTGAGGTTAATGGTTGTAGAAATGAGATGTGAAATTATGAATTCTATTTCAGTGTGATAAATAAAAGGAAACTTGGAAAATGAGAAATTTCATCTGCAGTATAAAAGGGGTGAAGTAACTACAATATTTTAATTACCAATCAAGATTCTTGTCAATATATTATGTAGGTATAAAATATTCAGTCTAAAAATTGAGAAACGTGTAGAATCCTAAACCACGAATTGCCGTTATTCAAATATATATATATGTGTTCACTATCAGACTGCGAGATTTTATGGATTTTTGAAATAAATAGGGCTCAAAGAGCACAAGCAATATGCCAGAATAATTTATTCGACGTTTCTTTTAGAGCGAACGTTTTTTGTTGCATTGCCAGTACAGGAATTTGTACGATAAAATTACCATAAAATATTACCACACATTGACAACACGTCTAACACAGTAATTAATTACTGAGAGAATAATAAATATTAATAAGTAATGGGACCTTCTCATCGCCATTTTTAAATTGTCGGCTGAGATCTAACAGAGGATTTCTAAGCAACTAAACACACCGGTAAAATTAGGGGAACACAAAAGAAAAGTCTGAATTTTTGAGGTTAATAGATAGTTTTTTTTAAATAATTGTTCTCGCTTCTTACGAGTTTGTTTGTTCAATATAGTATTTTCGCTGTAGCTTTGTTGGTGTGCAATTAGGGATTCCCACTTGCAAACAGCAAACTGCATAGTTCAATATTTGTGAACGTCAGCCCAATATGTTAGGTAGGTATGATATATATGTTAAAAAAAGACAACACTATAAGAGTATGTGATTTCTGAAATTAAGCGCTAATCACTTACCAACAAAGCTACAACGAAAATACTATATATTTTATTTTTTATTTATTTTATTCATGCTATGGGCCGAGATATAGGAACAGCGAATTTCCATTTTTCCAAGCACCTCTACGCGCATCCACTGCTTTGATTATTAGCACTACCCTTACTAGAATTTTGCCTGACTAAGGGAATTTCACCCTCAACCGGGAATCTTTATCGTGCCGAACATCGTCTCGACACGGACCTACGATTTTACTTCCTATCCGAGAAGAAGGCGTGTTTCAGTTTTCCCCCCGCTTTGTTCAATATTAGTAAGAAAAAACAAAATCTAGGGTTGAATATTGTGAAAAAACAATGAAAAAAGTCTAATTATGAAATTTCGAATTTTCCGAATAGAATGGACATTGGAAAATATGTTGAAAAGTTTTTTAATAAAAAAAAAATAACTTGTGTTGGCTCCGCGGGCCTTATAAGGGCTCGGATGCGATTGCCCAATGCTCCTAATGACACTTTCGATCATTTCCCGAATTCTCCTCGACCACCGCTAATTTTAACTGCTCAAAATTCCTAGCAGCTGGATTCCTTTCTCGTACCCTGCATCCAACCATGTTCCACACATGTTCTATTAGATTCATGTCTGGCGATCGTGCTGGCCAGTCGACGTCATTTAGGTAATCACGCATCACGCGCTCAATATAAGGCCTGAAAATGGGGTTCCAAGATCTTAGTAATGTACCTGTGTACAGTCAGAGAACCGCAATCAATGATCACCAAGGCGATGCGTCCTGTCAGAATTATGCCACCCCACACCCTAACCGACACCAGACCACAAGATGCGGCAGGTGACATAGTAAGCCGCAATTGCATTTATCAAAGACCAGTGCGATGGATACCGAAAGACTACATCAGGAGCATCCACTTAAGGACCTCCAACTTTCCCTCAAAAGCGCTCCCCCATATCCCTATAGAAGACCGGCGTTGCAGAGCGGGCTGCACCCCCCCAGGAAATAACATGCCATATATTACAGGGCTGTTGTACCATGATATGAGGGTGGCACGCTACAACCTTATTGTCGCTAAGATAGCCAAACACACAAGAAAGGAAGGGCAAACAACCGAAGCAGAACCCTACGTGTGACACCCCGACGGCCAACTCTACAAGACCAACCTGGCAATACACCTCGATAATAGCACCGTTGCTATCTGCGACGTGTAAGTTTCCTGGGAGGGCAACACTTCCCTCCAACAGAGTTGGGATAGGATACGCCCCACTTTACGAAAACCAGAAATTCTAACAGGACGCCCGTTCAAAAAAAGCAAGACGATACATCAGCACATAGTTAATGAATTTATCTGGGCGGAATTCTGGGTTGACACGAACATGGCCCGATCCTACTCACGTGTTCAGTGCTAAATACATAAGTAACATATATACGATCGTCATTACGTGCATGGTTAAAACATTAGGGCGAGATATTACAAAAAGGCTAAAATAGTACACAAAGTAACGGAGCAACTCTTGAGAGAACTGTTACATTTTGTTTAATCTCTGAATATGGAGAACCTGAATTTTCATTAGGCCCTTATAACTTGTTGTCCCTTTTATTTTTATCCGATTTATTATAAATTCCATTAACTTGAAAGGATGAATTAATAAGTATTCTCTTATATCCCTTGGGATATAATATCAGAATTGTATTTAACCCCAGAAAATTACAATCTTTAATTAAGGAAAGTCGGTTATTCCATTTATATTATAAATTCAACATTGCCTTAGCGCTTGATATTAATCAAATCTAATTGGTGTCTAATATTAAAAAATCTTAAAGCAAAAATTTCGACTTTCTGAGTAAAAGCTTTAGAGTTTAGACCTACCTACTGACGCGCTACATTTTGGAATTATGTACTTAAAAATAAAAACGCAACATTGCGATGCCACTGTATTTTGTAATTATTTAATGATCTTTTACAAAGCGGTTTGCAGTTAACCTTCTGGACTATTGAGGAGTAGGTAAATCGTCACACACTCTAAAGTGCGAATTGATTATTTCTTCTTTTTAGGATCCTGTCCTTTGGGAGGTGTTCGTTCAATGGTTTCGTCTCCAAGCAATGTTAATACATTTTTCTGCTTAGCCCAACCTGTAAATATTACATTAAGATAGGTTCATCGTCATCTATTCTGTATTCATCTAAATGAACCTTAAAACAAAGGAAGGTACCTTTGGCCTAATATATGTTACTTAGTTGTTTACAAGCTACAATACTGTTCCTTTTCTTATCGCAAGTACAATACCCTAAAAAGTGTTATCATATTTGCGCCTCTGAAACAATCGCTAAAAGAAATGCTGGGGAACCAAAACAATGAGACAATTATGTGCAGTGGCCCAGAATAATTAGATAATCTCCTAAACAAGCTGGCGGAATATAAAAATTATATAAAAGAGGAAGAAAAATATACTGGTGGGATGCGGAGACAGTAAGCGAAGGAGATGCCTTTGAAGGTATGGCGGATCGGAAGAATAAGTGTAAAGGGGAACACAGCGTACAAGATGAAGTTAACAGAGGTGAATACCCGTAGAAGGTGTAAGAAACTAAAACAGGAAGAAATGCTGGAGGTGACATTACGAAGAAATGAATCGAAATGTTTAGGGGAAGCAAATGACACTATCACTAGAAAAATAGTTGCCTTCAGGGCAAGATTAGCAAGCAACACATACAAGACAGAAGAAGAGTTGGTGCTCCTCAACCTATAAAACATGCCTTAAATCTAGTATGAGAGCGGACACAGATTTGGAACACAGATAGAAAAGGGCGCGTTCAGACTAACTTCGCTAATTTCCTGGAACGAATCATAGCCGGACGGTACCTATGGTGGGCATCACAGATACGAGGGATGTTTTAGCAAAAATATTACGAACGGCGAGGCGCAAAATAACGAACAATATTCGCCAACCAAATTGGAACGTATCATGAGCAACAGCGAAACCAGGTGAAAAACGCCGCCGCCGCCGGCCGTAGAGAACTCCGTTTCATATGTGTTCTAAGTACGAGACAAGCAAATAGAGCATTGCAAAAGAACATGGCTGTGCGAGTGACAATAATATACAAATTGGTGATGTTAGAAATGTCAATAAAGGGATGGAGAGATCGAATAAACAGAGAAGGGTCACTAGAACTACGAGTATAGGAATAGGAATGGGAAAGAGTAACTGTTGGACCATACGAGTTAATATTCAATCTCGTATAGGGAAGCTAATGTACTAAATTATTGATCAGACTATAACCGTTTGAAAAGAGGATCGGGTCTATTCAAAACGCACAGGAAAAAAGGGAAGCGTCAGATGTAGGGACTGCGAATAAAGGAACCAAGAGAGTCACGCGGTGTTGTGTAGTAGGAGATGGGATGTAATTTTTTCTTAAATTAGAGGAGATATTAGAAACACACAACATAATAGTACATTTATGCCTGGTATCTATAACTGGGTTTTTGCTTCACATTGCGAACGTGAGTGTACGGTACCTAAAAAGTCACAAAACAAGTACATTTCTACAAACCTTTCTTAATACATTCAGCAGAATTCATCCTATACATTAAGTCGGAAATGTAATATTTAGGTTCTGGAAAGTTTCTTAACGCATGGTTCAGTATGTCCGGGTCTGTCCTAAGCGTTAACGGTGGACCAACATCCAAACCTTCCATGCTGTCCTTCGCTACCACATCATAGGGATCTGTTTCTGTTCTTCTCGCTTCCTTCAAGTCAGTAACGTCTAATTCTTTCAAATATATTTCATTATCTTCACAGTATTCATCAGAATCGTGTAGAACTAAAAGTAAAATTCTTTCAACCATCAGCTTCATAGCTGCGAAGTAGGTGATATAATCACACACTTTATGAAAACGGTCTTTGCTGTACCACCAGTATAGTGTATAATCTTCGACATCTAAGGAAGGATAGATATCATATATTTTGTCATATAATTCACCAATGATTAATACATTTTCATCCAATTCCACTGTACATTTATTGATTATGTCTGCGCACTGCTTACTTATCGTAATTAAAGTGATTTCCATTTTATTTTGTTTTATAGTTACAAGAATTTAGGTACCTACGTAAAATACAACGAACTCTGTTTCTTTAGAGTTCATTGGTAAAATATGTCAAACTTGTCGAAAATAGTTTTTTTTTTGTTCTAAGGTTGGCTGAATTTTTGTACCTATATGTATAGAGGGGGTCCCGGAAAATGTGGGAAATCTCTCGGATTCAGAGCATGGAAAAATAAAATGAAAAGTTCCTATAAAATTTTTCCCTACAGGCCTTCCATGCGGAGATCAGCGGCGGACTTAGCCCGTCCCTGATAAACGAGAAAAGCTAAATATGTTTCATACACACCATTTTAAGTGGTTCTTACTACAGTAACTTTATTACAAACAGTGGCGACAAGCGTGGTATCGATTTTTATTGGCCGTGGTATATTTTGCCTCTTAATGGCGCCGGACTAATCGCGTGGTAGTTTACCTTTGATCGGCGTGTAACTTTTATTTGGATTTAGCAAGTTGCTAGGATACCACCGTTGAGTTCATATAAACCCGCCCAAAATTTTGCCTCTTAATGGCGGATGGGCGGAGCTAAAAGCTGCTTGTCGTCACTGTTTGTAATAGAGTCACTGTAGTTCTTCCTAGTATCCATCATATAAAATTTTTATGAAATTATATTGAGTTCACTGAAAGTTATGCAAGAAAAAAGGATTACCAGCGGCGTCCTTCATGGGCAAATATCTCCGCAGGGAGGCCTGTAGGGAAAAATTTTATAGGAACTTTTCATCTTATTTTCCATGCTCTATCTGAATCCGAGAGATTTCCCATATTTTCCGGGACACCCTGTAGATATAACTTGTTTTTTTGTAATAATAAGTTCCAGTAAAGCGATAAATTTTGGATTTTATTAATTAATTTCTTTCACCAGTTGGTGTAAAAGTTGCTCCAGTGTTGGGAGAAGATAAGGATGCTGAGGATGCAGATTTTATGAAAAAATCAGAGAAATTTAAAAAGCTTGACGCGTTGACTCAATTAATTTTGGTTAGTTCGTTAGATGAGAACAGCCACGTGTAGGACTTCAAACGAAATTTGAACGAATAGTTACTAAGCATATATGAACAAAACTCGGGTATAAATGTTTGAAGGGTTGCGTATAATTGAAATGTAACTGCCAAACGAACATGGCGGGACCTTACTCTAGTGGTGCTGACACAACAAATCGTGCGGGTGACGTGACTAAAAGGTACAATAAAAAGACTGTACTGTACAACTGTTTTATGTGCCATAGGACCGGCTATTTTTCAAAGTCCTGCCCGTTGAAGTTAAACCAAAAACAAAAGGACACAGATAAAAACAAAAAAGGTACCTTACATTCACAAGGTTAAGGCTTTTGTGGCAATATTTGACCTACCAGGCTAGTGGATTCCGGAGCCAGAGTTTACTTCTATTAACAGAAGAGACTGGATTGTGAGGTATGAAGAGTTTGTTTATCGAAGAGAGATACAAAATAGAAACAGACAAGTCATATAGCAGAAGTGTGGTGAACGTAGAAACCAAGGCAACAGATAAGAAGTGGGAGAAAACCATTAAGAAAATGTTTAGTATGCACTTGATATTTCCAAGAATCTTTTTTCAGTTGGGAGCTTTATTGAAAAAGGCTTTAATTTTTATTTTTTAAATTAGTTAAACTGCTTCCAACAATGACAGCATAGATGATGTACTGCTTTCAGTTTCAAGCGATGATGATTAACGATACATAAAAATGTGATGGCCAAAAACAATACAATAGGTAAGTATATCTATAAACGTTATTTAAAATCATGTTTTTATTTGTTTTGAGTAATTTCCCTTTTTTACAGTGCCATTCTAATATTGTTTTTACCTTCTTTCCTGATCTGATTTGTTTGCTGTTTTCATGTCTGATTTCTGTTCTGATATAGTTTGTCTGTCTCGTCGTGTTATACCTGATATGGATGCACCGCGTGGATCAGTAGACGTAGATCTTCAAATCTGTTAGACTCTAACAGATTTGAAGGTGTTTTTCAAAGTGTGGGTTGCGACTCCCTGGGGGGTCGCAAAGGCTCTGCAAGGGGGTCGCGGAAGGTCGCGAAGCCTCGGTAAAAAAACAAACAAAATTCAAATATATTTTTATAAAGAAAATGTTAATTAAAGGAGGACATTCATTGTAGGTTAACACAAATTATCAACACAAAAAATACCCATAAACACATTAATGTGAAGTGTGCGCCTGTTTTGCGTTAACCAATTTCTCCCATCGCGGATCTGTTTTTGCTACATTAACAATTAAATCGTTTTCTAAATTTAGTCGATTTCTTTGTTTGCTTTTTATTAGGGAAATTGACGAAAATGTCAACTCGCATAAGTAGGAAGTGGCAAATGGGATCAAACACTTCAAAGCTTCTCTGGTTAATTCTGGGTATTCTGATTTTCTTTTTAACCAAAAGGTATCCAAATTGACAGACTTGAATTCCAAGTGCAACATTCCATCGGCAGATAATTCCAGCAGATTTTCTTTTAGATTTGTTGCCAAATTTGCCTCATCTAAAGCTGCATTTAAAAAGGGATTTATGACCCACCTTTGCCCGGTATTCTCTGATAGTTCTTGCATCGAGAAATAATGAGATAATTCTTCTTTCAAATTCTGCAAGACCATTTCCATACCAGGTACCTATATATGTTTTGATGTTTATCTCAGACCCCACTTCTTCAGTAAAAGACTGAATTGACGAAAATGAATCGAAATTGCTTTGATTTATAGATGATAACCACAAGTTTATTTTTTTTGTGAAGCCATGGATTTTGTCTTTAGCGGTAATAATATTTTCATCCCTTCCTTGAAGGCTTTTACTCAAGGCGTTTAAATGCTCGAATAAATCCGAAAGAAAGCCAGTTTTAAAAGAAATTCCGAATCACAAATAAACTTGGAATATTCTGACCTCGCCTGCTGTAAATACACCAGAAGTTCAGCTCGAAGTTCGAAAACTCTTGTCAGTACTTTACCTTTCGATAACCACCTACCCTCTGTGTGGTAAAGTAAATTTTGGTGTAATGAACACATATCTTGACAAATGACTGGAAATAATCGTGTCTGTAACGATTTTCCTTTAATAGAATTGACTATTTTTATAATTATATTGAGAACTTGGTTGTATTCCTGTGGCAAGGTTTTGGCCGCAAGAGCTTGGCGATGAAGGAAGCAATGCATCCAACAAGCGTTTGGCATTAGTTCTTTTAGCGTGGTAATAAATCCGCTTTTCGAACCATTCATGGCTTTTGCTCCGTCACTGCAAATAGCTATGCATTTCTTCGCCCAATCGACATTGAAATCTTGTGTAGCTTCAAGGAACATGTTATATAAGCACTGACCTGTCGTATTTGTGGGAAGCGCTTTACAAAACAAAATTTCTTCCATCAATCTCTCATTGGATTCAAAACGCACAAAAGCTATAAACTGTGCACAACCCGCAATGTCCGTAGATTCATCAAACTGCAAGGACACAAAAGTACTTTCTTTTATTTTTGCTACAACTTGATCACGGACGTCAGCCGCCATATCACTTATTCTGCGTTGTATGGTATTGTCAGGCAGTGGTATACTTTTGAGCTTCTGAACTTCTTGTTTGCCAAACATAATTTCTGCTATATCTAAAGCCGCTGGTAAAATTAAATTTTCGGCAATAGTATGAGGTTTTCCTGCTTTAGCCACATGAAAAGCTACTCGATAACTAGCTAACAACGCCTTTTCATTTAGATTGGACATCTCTGCTATAACAGTTTTTTGGTGTTGAAGGGCCTTCAATTTTCTCTCAAAAAATTCCAAAGGTTTGTTTTTTTCGTTTGGATGTTTTGTGTTGAGGTGGCGCATTAGTTTTGATGGCTTCATGCTTTCCGTTGATAACGTTTCGAAGCAAATAACGCACTGCGGTTTATTTTCAATCACAGTAAATCCTAATTTTAAATAATTTTCGTCATACAAACGTTTTTTCTTTGGTTTCGTCTCACTACTCTCAGTAGCACTAGAAGTTGATGGTTGTGTTGATCTTTTTAGAAATTTATCCATTATCAATAATTACAAGTCACTTCAATAAATTCAAATACGTGAATTAACAGCGTGAAAACAATTGCTCGCGTTCGTCATATGAATGCAGACTGGCACCGTCATCCGGCGATCGGTTGTTCGTGAGTGCCGCTCTGTACCCCGCGACGCCCCCGCAATGCTCAAGGTGTCTCACTCATTCATTCGACTTAAATGCTCGCCGGCGGATTTGATTTTTTAAATATGTATAATAAAAAACTTAATACACTCACTATAGAAGTATAGAGGTTAAGAACAGTCCCTTTATATGTATATGAGAACAGTGGAGGGTAGGGGGTCGCAAAATATTTTTATATACTAAGAGGGTCGCGCTATGAAAAAGATTGAAAAACACTGTAGAGTATGTTACGTATTTTATAAATATGTACTATAATATGTGTATTGTGGATTCGTTTGTTGTATCCCAGTATTGTAGTTTGGGTAGTGCGGTGCTCTATCTGCTGGGTGAATCTTTTTCCATTTCGCCATATTGGCTTCTATTTCTGTGTCTCTCTCATGTTATGGTATTTGTTGCTTTGGTGTGTGCTTTCATGTCTGTGGTAAGTGTGGGCTTTGGCGTGGTGTTTGTTGTATGTGCATGTCTTTCCGGATTGCCTATATGTCTGTTGCTTCATTGTGTGTTTGTAGTATATGTATTTGTTAAGCTTATTTGTGCTTTTTGTTGTTGTGTGATTGGCCGGTGTAGAATGTTGTTAGTGTTATGGTCAATTTCGACTTTTTTTATTATTATTAATTAATTTAAAATTAATTTTATTTTTGTTTTTATAATAGCTATGTTACGGTCGCGTGTTAATTATGTAATTTTGCTTATTTAATTTCGTTAAAAACGAAATCTTCTTCGCTAGTCCAATAATTCGCAGCAATTCTTTACTTTGCTTTGGTACAGTTACAGATTTTGTACTCGACTACAATGGTTTACATTGTTCTGGGCTACGTGACTATCGTTATCGTTTCTTCATTTTCATCGATCCTTCTCGGCTAATTCAGTAGTACCTTGTCGTCTGACTCACACTTTTACAAAAATCGATTATTATCACGATCAATATTGATGATATATTGGGACCAGCTGCTTTCCTAATAATCATTCAAAGTAATTTTACGGATATGAAGCACTAACCGAAGTCTTTACGGCTACTTAACCCTTAAGTACGGACGTGTCGTCTCTCAGACTACTCGTAATATTTAAATACAGATATTTTCATTACTAATTTTTTTAGAAACTTGTTACTCGGTATACTCTCAATCGAAGACGTCTAAATTACACTGCCGAAGTAAAACTGATTTGGGTCGAATAGTACTCGTGTTACTGTAGTTAGAAAATCGTCCGTCGTCTGCCAGACTACACGTCAGTACGAATGTTTTACTTTTAGCTATTGTAATACCTATTTTACCAAAAATTTTTGTTTTATTTATTTTGTTTTTTGAATTTTATTTTATCTATAAGTGCTTATGTAACCCCCCAGAATTGAAATAATAGCCATATTTTATTTAGTTTTGTTTTAACTTAATAAGTTAAAAAATATGACTTTTTCCTATTTTTTTACTACCGTCGTATAATAAATGGTGTTACTAAAATGGTATTCTGTTATTTTGGGTTTTCTAAATAATTTCGACTATTGCAAGATATGTATTGAGCGTATGTAGCAACATTAGATACAGTATTTTTAAGTTTTTTGAAAAAAAAAACAAACAAATCATCAGGTAGTCCCACAGACGACACGGCCGTGACAACGTACTGAAACTGGTACGACCGTACTTAAGGGTTAAAATACTCTTCCAGGATTTCATCTATTAAACAACGTTTTTCTACAAACTTCAAAAATGACAAAGTTTGCGCATTGATAACAATACGCGAAGTGACCCTTTTTTCACTTTCCCATGTTATCATGACACCGTGCGCGAAATACTTACTTCGCGCACTGCATGTAAACTATATGAGAGATTTGTATTTTAACGTTAAAATAATTGTCAACTTTTTCACGTTTGTAGAAAAAATTTTGTTTGCAACTCGTGCGCGAAATACTTTGGTGATCTCGACTAGTTCTCGATCAACAAAGTGGCATTTCACGCACTAGATACAAAAATAACTATTTTGTGAATGGAATTTCTTTTAACTAGGACATCTGCTTCCCTGGTTCAAAATCCAAACAAGATGGAGTTTATCCTAATTTCTAACTGCTTATAACCTTTTTGCTTATATAATTTCCAATATCACTTACAATCTTTAGCGTCACCGATACACCGTCATTGATATCGTCACCGATACCATTGATATCGTCATCGATATCATCACCACGAAGATTTTCTTGACTACATTATTTCTTCAATTTCAACATGCGTCCTGTTCGTAATCTTGCTGCCGATTACGTCACACCGGAAATATAATCTCTTTTCTGCATTAATTGGATCAACTATAGCCAACTTACGTTAAATTAACTATATGAAGCTTACGAAGTGAAAACCAGTTTCAATTTTCTTTGTATTTACCATCGCTCTTAATTACCTAGTTTATCAATTCTTAGTTTGTAATCAAGCGAAGATTAACTTCAATTTATTTGTTTACTTGAATTTTTCTACCAGATAACTTTTTTCTGCTAAATTGTCGACTTTGCTACATAATAACAGAAACTGTGTACCTCATTCGGACTGTTCTGCTACAGTCCTTTCTTTTTGTTTATTCTTTTGTTTAGATAATTCGCCAGTTGAGATGTTGCGCAAGGAGTAAGCCGGAGACCTCAATAAAGGTAAGATTTTTAGGTATTTTACATTTACTGGCTCATTTGTATAGATATAAATCGTATTCTGATATTTTGCATTTTTCTATTTAACGTCAACTATTTCATTTTACCGCATGGTTTCACCAAGGTATATTAGATTAAGTGCTTTTCTTGTTCAAAACCGATCATTTATGTATCTTACATTAGCATATTTATCAATTATATTTGTTACCGTTTTAATTCGGTATTCATTATAACCACGTCAAAATGTCACTGTATTTATTTCTCAATTACCTCCATCTCTTTCAGCTATCACATCACTGTTGACTATAAGACTGGAAGACATCTTCGTAGTTCTAATTTTCAGTTTTGGAACAACAAACATTCTGTAGAACTTCGTGGCACGAAAATTCTCTCTTTACTATCCCCTTACCTACAAAATCTTTCTTTTACTCATCATAACTAGCCCACGCCCATTTTGCCTACACAGACTGAGCTACCGTGGCTATTGCATATAAAATTTTGTTGCAACCCCATTTCTTACCGTAACAGGTAATATTAAAATCGAAATAATCAATTTTAATTGTAATAAAGGTTTGACATTTTTTGTAAGAAAGTTGTGCTCATACTTGAAATGAAATGCCTCCTATTAACGGGGACTTGTGTTACCCTAAATTATATAGGATAATAATGCTGTGAAAGTGAATGTTAGTATAATTTCTTTTTTATTTAAGAAGACTAGTTATACATTAATATGCAGTTAAAACGTTGTAGCTAAACAGTACGCCTAAGTGAACTATTAATACATTAAACGACCTATATTAATTTTAAAACTATCTAATTACATTTTAATTATTTAAAAAAAAGCACATTTTCAAGCTCTCTTAAGGTTACGTCGGCAAGTAATTTATACTCAGATAAAAAAGGACAAGAACAAGTTATAGTGTACGAAATATGGCAGTGGTATGTACCAATACGTCTTATAGCGACCTACCTAATTTACAGTAACGTCTGAGTAAATCGCCTAAACAAATAATCAAAGCATTTACCTAGGAAGCGATTAATTGAATAATGAATAAATCTAAATTTACTAAATCTACCTACTGTGCAGTATATCCAAAAGAATTACGCGAATTTATTTGACTTTTGTAGGTATCACAGATATTTCTTAAAGTATTAAAACACGTTAGTAATTGGTTATTATAGGGAAAATATCAAGTAGGTATGTGTTTAAATCTGCACGCATCTTAAAAGGTTCTAAATATTTACAAAAACAATCGTAAAAGAATTCCTACAATAATTGCGAATTGAGCGCAATTCTTAGCAGCCGAATTGTCAGCTACAACGGTGGTAACTTTCTCGACTTCCATCAACTTCATAACTTCTAAATTTGAAGGCGTTTCATCAATTGTTTTATAAAACCTTTTGTCCATCTCATTGCCAACGATGAATTTTTTATTATTATAAATTTTTGTTTGATTTTTGAATAACTCTTCGAAATTTTCCGTATCGTCTTCATAGTTTACTTTAATAAACGATGTGATCGTAATTTCAAATATTTTGTTAGGATCGGCAGGAAGAGAGGGTATTTCACGTCGTTTACGTCCGTATCCTATTTGACCATCACTACATTCCACCTGTAAGAATTTAAACGTGGCGCCCGATTATAATTATTAGTAGGTAACACGAAAAAACTTACCCCTTGGCATTTGTCAAGACAGACGTTTACCGTACATTTAAATTGAACGTAAGTTGATTCCGGAAATTTGAATGCCTTGAATTTTGCCGTTAGGAAATCACCATCAACGGTATTAAAGTTCTCAAATAAGAATGGATCCACCGTACATCTAGAATTGAGATAATTAGTGTTACGTTGAGCATTATTACATTTGTAGTATTATGTATGTATAAAAAATCGCATTAGCCGCAGTGCAATTGTCACTTTTACAGCGACAAATTCAAGTGGTTTTTTCACTTTCAAATAAATTCTAATCAACTAGTTTGACATTTGCCAATAATTTATTGTATGATGATTGTGTTATTTTAAGAATGAGTCCATTTGGTAAAGTTACGGACGGATTTCTAAAGTTCTTGTTCGTTAAAATGTCCTGCCGAATTACACTCGAGGTTTGTATTTATACCGAGTAAATTTGTGTCGTTTAAATTCTAATCTGTTTCCTTGCTAGGCAACAGATTCTTATTAACCAACCCAAATTTACTCGGTAAAATACAAACCTCTTGTGCAATTATAAGTGAGAAATTTTACAAGGCAATCATGATGATGTTAATACATTCTAATCAATAATTTAATTTTACGTAGGTAGTACTTTTGTGGATATAAAAAAACGTGTTAAGGCCATTTATTTTCCATAGTTTACTGATGCATTCGTAAAATTCACTTAATGTAGCTTTATTGAGCGCATAAGATGAGAGATGCAGATACATCAGTTTTGATGGAGGATAGGATAACAAAGAGAATAGAAGATAAGAGAAAAGATGAAGGAGAATGGTTTACTGTTGGAAGTGGCTTCTTCGAAGGGTAAGTAACTGATAGATAAATTGTCTGTAGCACAATAAATGATTTTATTTTTAGGAATGGGAAAATACAAATGTGTTTTCTCAAAAAAAACCAGAAATGGAGCTTGTAGGGTACGTACATCTCATGGAGGGTCGTTTGTTTGGCCTTACTACTACTGAATTAAGACGTTTCAAAGAGCCATTCTAAGGTAATTGCAATGTGAGGCTGCAGACAGTGGAAACTTTGGCATCAGGAGACCGAGGACAGCAGTTTTGTGCTTCTTGGCAGTAGGTCATTATGTCCCTCCATTTCTCATATTTCCACGTTTAAGAATGAAAGCTGAATTACTCGAAGGTGCGCCTACTGAAACAACAGCAGCATGTCATCCAAATGATTGGATGCAGGTAATTATTTTCATTGAGTGGACGCAACACTTTATTAAGCACATCAAACCAACAAAATATGATCCCGTTTTATTACTTTTGGGTGGTCATGCCATTCATACGAAGAATATTGCTTTAATAGACCTTGCGCGTCAAAATGGTGTCACATTATTATGCTTTCCTCCACATTGCACAGACAGGTATCGCTTTGGCGAGACTGACTTTGCTCCAGCGGAAACAACCGAGCGTGACGAGTAAATGGAAGGAGGTATACCTGAGATTATACTCGATATCGAGACCTTAGCGGAAGCTGCACCCGAGACTATTCCTGAGACTGTATCCACTTCCCCTGTAGCGGGGCCGTCTGGGATAAGTGTCAATAAACACATAATTGGGTTTAATAGAGAAACACCCGAAAGATACATTCCCAATACCCAGTTGCCACCTCTGACAATAAAACCAAGTAAGTAAATTTTATTATCAGTCCAGTCCCCCTACGTTAACTGTATCTCCGATGGCTGTCGTGAAAGTTCCACGTGGTAATCGAAAAATAACTACAAAGGGTCGCGTAAGAGGGAAAACCTCGATTTTGACAGAATCGCCTTACAAGAATGAGCTTGAAGAAATGTTCGCTGCTAAGAATAAATCAACAAAATCACATAATGTAAAAAGAAACATTACTCAGAAAAATAATAAATAATAAAAATAAAAAAAAATAAAAGAAAGAAAGGTATTAAGGAGACTACCTTAGAATCCGAGACTGAAGAGGAAGACTCACAAGATGAAGGCGACGTACTGTGCATTTATTGCAAAGAACTATATTCAGCAACAAAAAGAAATGACGGTTGGATTAAATGCTGTAATACTACATGCCACAATTGGGTACATGAGGATTATACGAGATGGCCTGAAGACGATATGGACGATTTTGTGTGTACAATTTGCGAATGCAAGCGTCCAAATAAAAAATTAAAATAATCAAATATTTTACAGGTAATTTCCCTTAGCTACCCGCTTCTGTCTCCCTTCCCCTACACTACTACTTAATGTATGTCTACTCGGAATACATATTTCGCCAGCCAGGAATCTCCATAATTGGATAACGGGTCAACAACATCAGATACGAAGATAACACGCTGACATTTTCGGATGATTCAAAAGACCTACAACAGCAACAGTAAAATTTTGCATTATCACTGGATACCACATAGAGAGATTCCTTGAAAAAACATACCGAATTGACCGATGGGGATCAGTCCCGGGAGGTACGATGCCAAATGGAGAAGTCCAGAGCCCTCTTCAATAAAATGTTCAGCCTTTAAAAGCCATGATCCAAAAACATGCGCGAATGCCAGATTTCTAACATATCACGTATTCTCAATCTGGTATTATGGAGTCGAATCGAGGGCTGAAGTGATAGAAAATAAACTGAAAGCATAGAAAATGTGGCTATACCGGAGAATGTTCAGGAGTCTCTTGAGCGATAAAAGTGACAAACTTTTAGATCTTGTGTCTTAGGAATAAAGAAAAAGAGATGATTAATACGATCAAAATTCGAAAGCTACTTAGGCGGTATTATAAGGAATTGCGGTCGTTACCAACTTCTACAATATACACTGCAAAGAAAAGTTCACGGCAGACGAGAGCCATGTAGAAGTAGAATACCGTGGTTGAAAAACCTGAGCATCAGGTTTAAAAAGTATACAATAGGATTGTTTCGAGCATCGATCAATAATTTAAGAATTTCCCAATAATTGCTGACATTCGAACGGAGAGAAGAAAAATACAGTCTACTACTACTCGATCACCAAATCAACCTTCTGTTGCAACAGAATTCACAGGCAAAATGTTAACGACGATTTACCTAAAGGTCGTCCATGCGATAAAAATAAATGGTGTACGGAATACAGACATCGTAAGTATTGAGATGAAATAAATCTAAGGCGGTAAGCAGAGATATAAATTAAAATCTACAAAAGCGACAAGTTTCGACAAAAAGAACTGTCATCATCAGGCTACTACAAAATTGTTTAACTTTTTTCAATTTTGTAGTAGCCTGATGATGACAATTCTATTTGTTGAAACTTGTCGCTTTTGTAGAATTTAATTTATTCACACATTTTTTAATAAGGATTCTATGGAGAAGGTTTTAGGAAAGTCATTTAAACAATTAACCGTTCGACCACATTCGGAGATTGACTTCAACACCAAACATGGACACAACCAATTATCATAGTAGTAGTTTACTAAGTTTGTGAGTTGGTGAGAACCTGCACTAACTCCACTCACGTGGACATTATCTTCTCTAGGCTTTATTTCGTTGAAGAGGGTGGCGGTTACTTGACTTCCGATCGGGAGTGAGTCTTGTTAGAGACTCTCTTACGTTGAAAGATTGAAAATATGGAGCAACACGACTATTATATAAATGTCCCCTGGACTCTTCTCATTTGAGACCCCACCAATTTTTTCGTTTGGGTGATGTTTACGAGCGTTGCCCTCGAACTCAGGAAATCGCCGGAAATACTCAAGACCGTACCGTTTTTTTTTTGGTTCAGAATTCAACTTCAAAATGTTGGACTCCTCACTTGATGGGAGTCATGCTTAAAACCAAATACAGCAATTGTACGATTATTGGCAGTTCGAAGATCCCCACAATAGTAAATGTAACTAATGATGATTGACGTGATGAATAATTTTACTCCTTTGTCTGATATAATGGTTCGGTTTTATTCATAAACTTTGCAAGTTTATGTTAATCCGTTAATTACCATTTTATAGCTTATACTAATTGGACTACTGTTATTAAATAATTGTGTATTACAAAATCGTTTAACACTAATTGCGATTAATTAAAATTTGAACAACGATAACATTTAACTATAAAGTTAAACGTTCTTTAGAGTTTATTGCCTGTTTTCAAATTGTATAGGAACTTTTTCCGTTTTAAAATGCGAGGGAAGTGTAAAATCATTATGTAAGCATGCATTAAAGTGTTTGCTTTACTCTTCACAGATAAATCGTTTAGATATGCTTAATTTCACATAAAGTTCCCTTGCTAAAAGCTTACCCGTTATAAATAATTGTTTCCTCTTGAGTATTTGTGTCTGTAACTTGCATGTGAGTTACCAACAGGCCATAAATAACGGACGAATTTTTATCCAAGAATATTTCCATTTGTAATGGGGTACCAGGGGAGACATTTAGTTCTCCTGTTACTAATTTACCACCTTGCCGTACTCCGACTCCCAATATCGGGACGGGAGCTCTGCTCGTAATGCTCTTTGTTATTTTGAGATCTCTGAAAACGATACGAATTTGGAACAAAGTTAACACAACCAATTAATAATACTTACTCGGGCTCCTGAAAACCGGCGGGTAACACATTGCGTTTAACCACAGTATGATTAGTAATAGGAGAAATGGAACATTTAACGTGTATAAATTCTTCAATATGGGGCTGTTGAATTCCTTCAATCTCGCTTGTGGATTCGATAATTATAGTTTTGTAGAAAACTTGTTTACCCTGTGGCAATCACAAAATTGACATTAGTGGGTTAATAGCAATTTTTTTGCAATGCGAACTAACGAAAAAAATATGTATATTTACCGTTATCTGATTTATGACTCTTGTTATAGCGCATTGGTAAAAATCGGTTAGATTAAGTTGAAAAACGGCAGTGGCCTCCACTGGATCAGTCTGAGGTTTACATGCGGGATTTGGATAGTCTTTAAGTCCTTGTAAATAAATAGCTCTTGTGGATGGTTTCATAGGCAGCTCTATTCGCATTAAATTGGGTGTACACTTGACCTTTGGCTCCACTGAAATTTAAAAGAAAGAAAGATTAATTCGAGCTTTAAATATAAAATCTTAACAAATTGGTTTGTAACAAAACACGCAAATGAGAGGTTTTGCTAAATTGGTTGGAAGATTTTATTCAACCAATTAATTATGGTTTATAATAACTGCTTATGATCATTTCGCATTTCGTCGTAATTACATGGTGTAAAGGTTGCATGCTAAATAGTCAATAGATGCCATCCGGTATGTCATTTTGCATGTGCATATTTTCATAATAAATTATTTTTACCGTAACTTTTAGTAGATGATAAAATAATTAAAGGCTGGAAGGTACAATTTTATTAAAAATTGCAGAAAAAAATATGGTCCAACCTTACTTTTATCTACCTAGGTACTCATACCGAAAAGAATGCGTAATTGCAATTCGGTATAATTCCGACCAATTACTATAGTTAAACTGTTTAAAGTGCCACTTCTTTATGGTCGAAGAATTTTTAACGCTCAATTTTTGTAGAATAACCGTTACCATATTCGTTGATGTACGGAACATGGACATGAAATAAGCGACATCAAATTGAAGTGTGAAGATTTTGATAGAATATGTGGTGAAACTAACATACCAATTTGGATACAATTTAACTGAATGCTTTAGACATCAACGCAAGATGGATTACCACTAGCATAATTATAATCAAAGGTCACATATATCGGGTGTTGTATGTATTTAAAATTCGCTACTTTACAGCCCCTTTATAACTGATTTTGGAAAATCATGCTTTTCATTACAGTGGTGCAATTTCCAATTTCCAATTTTTGTTCAAATGCATATAAAATTTAATTGTCCATAGAATACTAATAATTAATAACATTTCTCGTTTTCGTGGAAAATGCAAATTTTCATATATCAGGTTCAATTTAACATATTTAAATTTAAGTGATCTAAACCTTAATGAAACTCGAATTTATTTTGTTCGTAGGAACGGAATAAGAAAAATAAACTTTGATACGACTTAATTGGGTCCATAATCTTGATGTAAAGAATGTAATAAATTTGACTATAAACGAAATTGAAATTTAAGTTAATTACGACATGTTTCGACAGCGTGAAATTGTCATCATCAGGTCTACATAAAGTAATTAATTGTAGCGAAATTAATGAATGATGTGTGTGAAAATTACAAGTTGATCATTGTTTTTAAAGTGAATCAAGACATCAAAGCTGTAAAATTAGAAAAGTGAAATCCATAAAACGGGGACAGCACATGGGGAAAAATTTAACAAAGTTAAAAGGAGCAGAAGGCCCGTAGTGAAGTCAACGTACGCATTATAAGTTAATGCGGCCAATCCGAAAAATTAATAAGCGAAATATACTACCAAGCATTGACCCTTACATTAATAAATATTATTTATGGGGAAGGTTTTGTGAATTACCACTGATTATTATCATTGATACGTCCTCCTTTTTGGGTTATCCTGTACAATGATGGTAATAATTTTTAAATATAACTTTAATCGTCCCCTATCCACATCCAAAATAACACTTCTTTAAAGTCAAGTAGTTTAGCCGTAATATTCCGTGTCGACAAACGCGAATAGTGGAACTCCATAAGTTGTAAAAAACAAGTCATTCCACTAATTTTCAATCAACTTCAAAAAGTTGGTTACTAAATTCGTCCGGATGTCCGTGTGTCTGTGTGTCTGTGCGTTGGTCGATGTTACAGAGTTTAGAAAGCTGGAAGTGGTGTCATCTTATAGGAAATTCTTCACTGATTCCAAATCGCTGGTAAATTTTTTGATCGGATCACCCGTTCACCGTCGCGTCGGGACGCCTTTAAAGTCAAAATATACACCCTTTAATATCTCGAGAACGACACGTCCCATTACAAAAAGAAAAAAATACGTTTCCTTTATTTTTGGAAACCTATTGAGTCATGATACGTAAATATCACCCTCACCCCCTTGTGGGGTGGAGCGGGGGTGAGTTTTGAAAACTTAAATGAGAACACCTATTTTTATTACACTTTTGGATTCTCCATAAAGAACGATTCTCAAATTGCAAATTTCACCCCCAACTGCAACCCCTTTTTTGGGGGTGGAAAGGGGTCCGCAGAAAAACGATCTTTTTTTTACTTTTTTTCCTCTAACATCTCTTCGGGATTTACAAATTGTCCGTCATCCTCTCCGCTCCCATCTCCCTTAAGGGTGGAATGAAATAAATGACTCAGTTGTGCAGAATCCAGGGTGCTTGTGTCTGAGGTGGGTGGGGGTTAGTTATATACATTAGGCCGGAGCGAAAACCTTAAGAATTTTCAAAATGTTTCGATATCGCTTAGCACTATGTGTAAAAAGTTGTATTAGGATTAGAAGATAATTTAGAATTTTTTTTTTAATTTTTGATGGCCATCTTCATTTCCCGCAATGACCTTGAAATTTAAAAAAATTTAATTTTTATTTCCAAGATGGCACTATATGTAAAAAGTTGTATTAGGATTAGAAGATAATTTAGAATTTTTTCCAAAATTATTGATGGCCATCTTCATTTCCCGCAATGACCTTGAAAATTAAAAATATTGATATTGGTGGAATGAATACCAGGTTAGTAAAACATGTATGAGATTTTTTGAAAATTTTTAATGCAGTGTTGATTTACAAACTCATTCAGCTTTGTAGTTACATTTTGTTTCAAAAATAGGCATTATGTTTCTGTCCAAAAGTTTTGTTCTTATTAAACCATCTCTTGAAACTTCACTACAGGCATCTAATGCCACCTCAGTAACAACTTTTACACACCTCTCTACAGCTTGTGTGTGGCACGGTAAATTAAAAAGCAGAGGCAATTCTGGACTTCCATCTTCAAGAAATTCCTTAAGTTCATCTTGGGATAAATGCTGGGTTAAAGTTGGTTCGGTGAAATTATACTCAGGATCATGCCAATAAATTAAATCAATGTAGTTGGGTGCATCGAAATTAATTTTTGGGATTATATACTTTCTTGTTTTATTCTGACTTATGTTTTAGCTCTTATTAACAATATTCGTCTAATAGCGAGCTCACGTATATTTTTCCTACTATCTGCAAGCATTGCCACTAACAAACTCTCTGGATGAGCAAAAAATCCATTGCGTTGAACAATATTATTGACAATAAGTCTTAAGTCATCTGGTAAATAACGACTAAGTTGAATTGTCCGCCACAGATTTTTGGGTGCATCTTTTATAGTCGGGTGGGTTTTAATCGTGAACCACATTGGAGCGTATACTTTAATAATAAATTTGGCAATGTCTTGTAATTTATTAGATGGATTAATTACACTTACGTACAACCTTAGAGTCCTGTTTGCGGTGGTGAGCCATCGTGCGTGCGATAATTTTCCAGGGCTTCGTGCAGCAAGGCTTGGTGAACAGTTTCCAGTACTTACAGCTTCGCATATATCTTTAAGGTACTGTTGGTCGCTACTAAGGAGTTTCTTGTCGATTACTGGTAGTGTACATTGAATTGGTTGATATTTCGTCACAGGCAACTTTTCACAATCTATCAATTGCTTCCCTATAGGTCCAGAGAAGTCACGAGGTCCGGATGTAACTCCATCAATCTTTCCGATAATATGGCGCAGTGGCAGTTCGTTAAAGTGAAGCTGACATATTATCCAATGTAAATATTTTCCAAATTCACTTTCCAGACGACAGATAACCCCATTTAAGTTACCAGTATTAACAACTGTACCATCACAGCCAATTGCCAATACCTTCGTTGTGTCAATGCGATTTTCTTTTAAAACGTCACAAATAGCGTCTTTAATACTATTGGCAGCACCAGATTTTGATGCAGCATGACCTACGTATTTGGAGCCAGGTTCACTTATTATAGAAATGTGTTCTTCTGTAGTAACACTCTGTCTTGCACTACAATTTTCAGGCCGAACTATTGTCAGTTTTATCCTTTCTCCCATCGAAATAAAGCGCTAGGGGACTTTCTTCTCTCGCCGAATCTGTCTCTTGTAAATGAAGACGCAATTTTTTTCGTTCACGGCGCACTTTACTTCTATCAATAATTAGAGCAACATCTTCTGAAGTTTCTTTGTTTAGATCATGCAGTAAAGCTGAGGCAAGTGCGGCTGCCGGTCTATCCGCAAGGCCATATCTGTCGCAAGTTCTGGCGAAAGTTGCTAACTTTATTCTTGTTTGAGGTGTTTTTGTATTTTTATCTGAAGGTTTTTCAGAAGATGTTGATGACAGCATTTGTATTTGCTCAATTTCTTCATCTTCCTGCGTTCCTACATTGCTTTCGGACTGGATATCGTCAGAAGTACCAATTGGTAATAACTTAACTGTTGTTTAAATGTTTACACTTAGACACATAAAACCGGCAAAAACTAATAAGAATAACACTTCATATCGACCGTTCGGTACCGACTTTACCGTAAGACTACTCCAACTCCTTCATTACGTTTGTTGCTGGTTGCAAGTTGATTTATCTGAGAAGTCAGATTTGCAAATGTTTCTGCCCGATGGGGGCGAGGCGATGGGGTCGGATAGATAAGTTTCAAGTTTAACAGTAAATTAATTAATTTATGTTTTACTACGTTCGTAAACACACGTATACACTAATTTTAATTAGTCTAATAGTGATTAATACTAGGTAATAGGTATTATAATATTGACTGAATTTTATAGAAATCTTAAAAACAGCTTTGCCGTTGTTTTTTGGTCAATTATCAGATCCTGTGCAACTAGAGAAAAATGTAGGTATTATTCACCATTTTCAGACGTATTGCGGGGAAAGAAGATGACTTCTAAAAATTTTGAAAAAAATCACTGTTGTTATACTAATAAGGGTACAACTTTTGGCACATAGTACTATTCGATTAGGAAAAATTTTTTTTTTCACTCCGGCCTAATATACATGTTTTTGAAGATTGTTTGAAATTAGAATTCTATAAGAATTTGCGCCTTTTGATACTTGTTTATTTTATATGTAACCCGACGCATTTCGACACTATGTACAATCTGTTACCCTACGTAGTGTGGAAATATGTTGGGTTGCATAATAATAAAAAATTACTGAAATTACTTTTGTTTTGTTATTACAATTAACGTGAATACTTAGCCCTGTATTATTACGCTACTGGACCTCCTTGTTCAATTTAGAGTAACTTTTCATAAAATCCATCATTTGGACGTAAGTAACCTTGGTAACCAAAGATAAGTCTTATACAAAGCAGGGGCGTAGCTATAGATAATTTTCGGGGGGGGGGGGGGGTCTGCATGATAGTTCGTCAGGTCGAGTTAACTATCCCCAATTCGGTAATGAGAAAATTTACGGCTGATCATGTGATTTAGAATTTAGTGCAGAATGTTAACTCATTTCGGGGGGGGGGGGGGGGGGGCTATACGCCACTGATACAAAGTTTTCTCGATAAAGTAAAGTATTCAAAAACAAGCAGCTATAAAGATGATACATAATTGTAAATTTAATTCGAATAAATGGCATGCACGTATTTTTAAAAGTAATCGAAATCGAAACGTGTAAACAACGATATACAAGGTAACAACAAATTTTCAGACCGTGTGACTTGGTAGTGTTGGTACAAAATATTGATTGCCATAATACCTAAATCCTTGACTTCAATTTCACACGATCGTCGAAATGAATACCTACTCACAAAAGAAAGTGCTTTGCTCTAATTCAATCAATATTAAATTCTAAAAATCGGGTTAAAATAATAAAGGACCCGGTGGATTGAAAAGTCGCAGCCTTTGCCCCACGAGCAATTTAAATTTCAAAAACGACATTGTCGAAAATTCGTGTGGAGTCCTCTCTCGCAACAGAAGCGTCTCCAGGTGGATGATAGGATGTAATTTCGCGGAAAATAAATAAAGGTTTCATTATTGCAACTGTTTTTTAATTCGTAGATCATGAACTTTTAGATGTAAAACCACCAGAAAAATCAATACAGCTCTGAAATTTTGTGTTCAAATTGTAATCAGTTTTTCTTCATAGCCTTCTACGAAAATGTGAAAAAAATATGGGATATTAAAGCAGAACAGTTCATAATTTGTGTGAAAAGTGCGAAAAATTCTTTTCCAAATTAAGAGAACATTTGATCCTTACAATTGCTTTAAAATAGACATGTATATCATGCGATGTCAGAAACGTCAGAAACTATGAAAAAAGAATCAAATTCTGACAGTAACGTTGATTTGATTGTCGTAAATATACAGAGAAAACCAAAATAAAATGAATAACACAATCCTTTACTTTGTTAACGTTGTAGAGGACTGTGGCCACCATAGTTCGCTTTCTGTGTTATTTTTCGTTCGTACAAAAGAATTCAAGCGTGACGAAGGTTTAAGTTACTCTAATATTTTCTTTGAATCTATTACAATTGAACCCCACATTTAATTTCACTAATCAAGCTATGAAATAAAATAAGTACGAAATTGTAACATAGAAATACGATAAATTAGATTAACCTTAACATGTCAGAACGAAACACAATTCTTTTGATACATTTCTTTGTTTGTCTGCAAATTTCTCGCTTGGGTAATTTAGTAACCTACTTTCTACCTCGAATTGTGGCCAACGTAGTAAAAAATGAAACTAGACGCTGGAGGCTAGAGACGTTACCAAATTGGTAGTAAAAGAATTGGATTAGATTAATGTTAGAATTTTATACAGCTACAAATTCATCCCAGTCATCCTTTTACACGAAACCCTTGGTGTAGATTAGTGCGTGTTTTATATCCAAACGGTACTAATTATCTTTGTAATAACAGTTTAAGTAATTTAACTTGTTCCTGTAACAGGATTTTTCGGTGTAAAATAATCAATATTACGTCACTGATTGAGTAGTAAAGAGTATCATTACTGGAACTTTTCACATCAAGAATAAATTTATGAGACTGATGAGATCAAAGGAGTTAAGAACTATTACGTTTGTGTTAAATGAATGAATTAGTTCTAAGTAGTGTGGAAGTTCGCTAAAAATGTCTCTTGCCATAAAAACTTGTAGTAACAGATTATTATCAAATGAAGACGGTTGACGAATACTAGCAAGGCAGAAGATATGTCATAATTCTATTGACACCGCTCCCTCCGCCGTTTCGAATTAAAACAAATTTTTATCTTCAAGCATACATTCACATGTTTGCGAAATTTGAGATATCGTCAAATTTAATTCGAGGAATTTCCTGGTTTATCGGAAGGAACAGGAAGAAGAAAAGTTATGCCTCCTCTTTCTCCAGTGTTGGGATCAAACAAGTGGTTAGCGAAGGATGATTTGGAGAAAATGTTGTTGTTCTTGATGCAAGAAAAATGTTCCGAGAATCTGGTTTTGAATTTTCTGCCAGTTTCGCCAATGTAAAAGCGCCACATGTGACACAGTATAATTTGTCAACCCCGGATTTGTCAAATGTATCAATTTTATCTTTAGTGTGAACTAAGTAATTTTAAGGTTCTGTTTGGAGGAAAAGGCAATATTAATATCGAATTGTTTGAATAAATTCTTGAAATAGTATGAAGCGGTTCCAATGTAAGGTAAGGGGAAATATTTATATGAAGTCTCAGGCTATATTGGATGTAAGGTGGTGTGGTTTTTTACTTTAAATGAATGAGAAGTGTGATAGAAGAGCTTCTGAATCAGGATCTTAGGGTAGCCATTTCGGGAAGCAATCTCAAATATGAGGTTGATTCTATCTTGAAATTGGAACGGTTTAAGGGCAAGTTAAACAATCTATTGAAATAAAAAAAATGATGCGATTATGCGCTTGTTACCGTCCGTGAGGAGATGAACTTTTCGAGTTTTAGATTCAGTTTTTTTAACAATGTGTCGAAGTGACCATTCATTGATACCAACTTTTCTTACGGAAATCCTAGGACTTCTCTGCACACGCTTCTATCTCTTCTTGTCCGTATTGACGGTGTGCTTTCTTCCTCGGGCCAGACGATCGCTTTTATGGCCCTTTGAACCTGTTAATCGCTTTGGGTACAGTCTGCTGAGGCACAGCAAACGAACAATTTCACATTGGCGTTTCCCTTGTCGAAAGAGCTCTAAAATAGCAACACGTTTGTTTGCCATTATTAAAAATTCTGGCATGTATTGCCACGAGACTTCCCTCGTACCAAAAAAATTCAACTTTTCCTTAAAAAAAACGAGTGCTGCCATTTTAGCTTATACCAGAAGTGACGTCATCAAAGGTAATATCAGTAATTTCGTCCTTGGCTCGAATGCAATCGATTGGCGAAAACCGCATTTCGATAATTTTAATAGTTTCTGAGTTTAGAGCGTTACAAGGAATGTGTACGGACAGACTACAGACTACAGACGACAGAGGGAAATTTTTTTTTCACATTTTGTATCTACGTATTCAGAAACGCAAAGATATGTAAAAATTGCCGTAGGTTAGGTCAATTTTTTTTTAACACTAATAACACACAACAAACAATACTAATTGTAAGCCGCAATAACAAACACTATCTAGATCCAAAAAGTGTGGAGAGTTCAATCAAACAACAATTATTTGACTGCGATCACATACTTCTGCTTTAAGATGGAGTAAAATTTAACTGCCTTATTTTCTAGTACCGCCCTGTATAAGAAAACGTTAGGTACCATTTCTTAAACATTGAGCTAAGTATATATAGTTGTTCTCATCGTTACTATACAGGGTGTTTCCTAAGTAATCTAAAATATTATATGGGGCGCTTCGTTACTCAATTTTAAGACGAAAAGTTCATGTAAACATGTGTGATAAGTCTTGTTGTTAATGAGATACAGGGTGTTTTATTATTTTATTAGAAGCAACAACATGTGTTAAACTTAAAGAAAAAATAGTATATTTCAGAGAATATGTTCAAAATGTCCACCTGCAGCTAAAATGCAAGCATCTGCTCGATGTCTAATTGATTGCCGAATACGTTCGAAGATACCAGGATTGTTACGAATAACATTACAGCCTTGTATGACACGATTTTGAAGATCTTGTACGTTTAACGTTACTCCAAAGGCCACTTAGAATAAGCATGTTTTTCGTATTACTTCTAAAAACCAGTAGCGTCACCAGGAAAAATTAATTTCAAATACAATCAGAGCTGATTTATTACAAACAATTCAACACCCTGTATCTCATTAACGACAAGACTTATCACACATGTTTATATGAACTTTTCGTCTTAAAATTGAGTGACGAACCGCCCCATATAATATTTTAGATTGCTTAGGAAACACCCTGTATGTGTATTGTAGTTTTCCGTGGTATACGCTTTATAAGTTAATATTTAATGAGGGCAAATAGCATCGAGTCACTGTGTCGAGTACGAAATTCCTTTAAATGGAGCAAATTTAAATATAAGTATGGGAAAATGACGTCCCATTAACGTATACATCATTACTGGACTAAGCTACTAATTAATTTACCAGTTATTTGCTGATTACTATCACTGATTAGCATAATTGTGTCCATGCGTATATTGAGGCCATACTAATGTCTTTTCGCTGTTATACACATGAAGACGACAAGTTTTCTACAATCAATGTAATAATAGTTATTTATTGGACGTTATTAAGAGTTTCATGTAATGTATGTTAAAATATGCGTTTCCTAAGATATTGCTTTATTTGTGTTTATAGTTTTGTTTAAAACTGTAAAAAGAGGTATATTCTCACGATGACCACTGCAATAATATCTTCATTTTATTTCTGTTAGCAAGTTGTTTGGATTTAATGGAATATCAAAGATACGGATCGTTAAAAACAAGACATTTTTAGAGAATAATTTATTTAACGAAAAGTAAATTGACTCAAAGGAGCGGCTTAAGACACTAGCAAGGACGAATAAAAAAAGTTATCCTGTCTTTTTATTTGTTCCTTGCTAGTGTCTCAGTGGTACTTTACTTTTCGTCAAATAAATTGTACGGAATCTCTGAATTACTATTCAATTTTTTTTCAATTTTTCTCAAATAAAACTAATAAGCAAATTCTCACAAAACAAAATAATTAATAATAAACTCTTAGTTTTATTGAACACTTGATATGATAAAATTTCAATTACTTAATGTCTGCCTTGTAATATTTTAGCGATGCATTTAAATGAATAATACCATAATAATTCATTTTGTTGTAATCATTTTACGAACATTATTAGCTCCTTCAATTCACGAATACCTCAACATATCCGCCTTCTCTGTCAATACAGGTAGGTAATTGTTCTATCACAAAAGTTTTTCAATACTCTTCTAACCACAGACGGAGTAATACTCTCACTAATTTCACTAAATACAACTGATGTTTTCAACCTCACTGTCAAACATTTCTTGCTATAAACAAATCATTTGTTTATCAGAGTGCATCCTAGATTTCACGCAACTACACTTAGATAAGTACATTTGCATTGTTATTGTGGACAAAAATAGGAAAAAAATTTTTAAGTAGCAGGATGTAATTACATATTTGAACGTAGTTTTTAGTTCTGAGCAACTTGTTTTAATAACAATTTTCGATATTGTCAAAAATGAAAGTACTTTACTCATAAGCAAAATTTTTATAAAGAATAACTTTTTTTCGTAAAATTAATAATAAAAAGTTTCCCATATGTTGCCAACTTAAGTAGAAACACTGTATAAGTTGGTGCATGTTTAATTCATAAAGTTGTTTTATATAAGAATCCGTCATATCCTTGTAACAACCAGGCCCGGCAAGAGGGGGGTGCTGGGGGGGGGGGGTAAATTCCCCGGGCCCGAGCCTCCTGTAAGGGCCCGTACACTGTACACAAGCCACGATAAATACAATTTGTGTAATATACATTTTACAACAGGTACTTACATTTCATATTATAATTTACTTAATTATTTTTCATATTTTTTTTCTTACAAAATACGATATGTCTGCATGTAAAAATTTGGGGGACCGTAAGCGGGGGCCCGCAGACGAGCGTAGTCACCGGGCCCGAGCTAACTCTCGACAACAACTTGTCATTCCACACTGATGTCCATACTTTAAATTTAAGAAACAAAGGACAACTAAAACCGCCCCCACGCACATTATTCTTGTACGAAAGATCATTTTCGTGGGCAGCGTATAAAATATACCTACATCAGTGCTAGTGGATGTAAAATAGTAGACATCTTCTAAAAGGGGAGTAAAATGTTGGCTGCAGAACTTGCAATTTGATAATAATTTAGGGTTGCGTGTTCATAAGCGGTTCATAAATTTTGATTTTAGTTAAGTATTTTATTTTGTTTGGTGTATTAATTTTGTTAACTTCCATTTGTTGCCAAATGAACATTATTAATTATAAGTAGTGTTTAAGTGGAAAAATAGGGGGCGGGGGGCACACGGCTCCATCTGAATTTCGCCCTGAGAGTGTATTTATGTACAATAAATAATGTATTACAACGCGTTCCAGCATTGAGAAGTCCGTATTTAAACAAAACTACTTTGAAAAACAGAACGAGTATTATATAAAATACCAGTCAGCAAATGTAAGCTCGATTAATAATTAATATGCATATTAAAAAGTAGCGGAATGCGTGCCTAGAGGCATTCGAAATATTATTATTTTTTTCTAAGCGCTATTAATGTATCTTTCATTGTATAAATGTTTCGCTAGTTGTTTTTTAATGGCATTTGCCCAATTTAAGGTGCCAATGTATCATTTACAGTGCGTTCTCAAAGAAATATCTTATGTTTCACTATAAAAAGCGTTAATTGATGCTTACCACTTGATTTATATGGTTAATTAATTATTTTAAACTGATTTGGTCTATTCTTCAACTTCATACTCCTACTCCTACCGTAAAAATTCAGTACGATACGCTCAGGGTTACTACCTACTACATGTGAATAATTACGTATAATGAAAATAATAAGGTATAAAATATTTTTATATAGAAAGATACTAACTAATTCATAGACCTCTAAATAAAAATTTAAGCTATTAAATTTAAACTATTTTAATGTACGGGGTCTAATGATTGTCGAATCTGCTTTGAGGAGAACCTCGCAGTTAAAATTCACTGCTTTATAGATATAATATATGGGCCCTAAAGTAGTTCGGTGCGATTTTTGTTGAAACTGTAACTAATTTGATTTAATATAATTTGACTCTCTAAAAGCTATTGTGTAAAGTCGTCCACGAAATCGTTCACTCGTAAATAAATTGTATTCTGGACGAACGATTTGAATGCCAAATTGCACAAAGTTTGTATGCCTACTCTTAATTCTTTTGGTAACCGTGCTATTTATTGTAGGGTTACTCTAACAAATATCTATGCTTGATTTATTATTTATTTTTGCGGAATCTTTGTTCTCGCTGAATGATCATTCAACCTTTGGGATCTCCTTAGTTTAATTTATACATTTAACGAATAACACGACATGCAAATAATAATAAATAAATTACAAATAACGTAAATATAACAAGATGGATTATTTAAGTTAAGAACAATGAGTTGCGTAGATGGCGATTCTGGTATAAGCAATATCTAGACTCTGAGTCTGCATTTAATTATGGATACCTTCCTTCGCAAAAATTTTAGCTTTTGGCAATAACGAATGAGCCCTACGCAATGAGCATGTCGTATTATCGTTTAACCCGTTCCTCTTATCACAGTGAGTTGGGATGATGATGGGTACAGTGGTAAAATATCTGTCGCTATGGAAGAACAACACGTCAACAGTATGCGTATAGGTACGTAAGAAAATATCGATGGTGTCAACGATTTGATCATGAAATATTGCCGAGTGATCGCTGGGCTTGCATCAAGTGTCCGCTAGATGACAGTTGCCCAATTCTGAGATCAATTTGGAGTGGTTTAGACGAAATCTAGGTACCTAATTGTGTTTGTCATTTCGTGGAAATGAACGCGTAAACTACTCCAAAGATTTAGCTCTAAGTGACTTTTATTTGTTTGAAGACGGTAATACAGAATACTATAATGTTATGGAAGCTGTCAGGAATTTTGAATTTTTAAACAAGATATTCTAGGCTTGGAGAGCATGTCAGTTCACGGTGATTACTAGGACTGATAATTAACTTCATAGTGTTGTAGACCAATGAGACATTAAGAATAGTGTCACATGCACCAATCACAAGTTTCTTTAACTGATAATTAACCTCATAGTGTTGTAGACCAATCAGACATTAAGAACAGTGTCACATACACCAATCACAAGTTTTTTTAACTGAAAAGAATGTATGCTACTTTTTTTGCCGCTACCTCATTGTTTTAGCAACCTATATTTAAAAAAATCAAATGTCATTTTGACAAAAGTAAAAAATTTGACGTATTTAACGCTTCATTCAGTTAATTCTCCAACCGAAGATCATTCGTTCTCAACTCTTGTCAGGCAAGATTTTTATTTTTTTTATTTGCATTGATTGCTAAAAGGTAATTAAACTCGATCAAATTCTTGGGAAAAGAACCCTCGCGCTTCGCGCTCGGGTCTTTTCGTCAATTTGATCTCGTTTAATTGCCAAGCAACCACTGCTCATACAAAATAAAAATCTTGCCGACAAGAGTTGAGCACTTATGATCTTACTGTTGACAAAAATATTGATTTACATATAAAATATTTATTTAAATATTTTGGGCATATTTAGGGTTCCATCCATATTTTTCAATTTGTATTCCTATTATCAATATTTTTATCTTGTTTATTCCTTACAAAATTTAACTTGTAAGTTACAACAACATACTGAGTGATGAGTGATGAACTGATGACAAGTAAAACAAAATTTGATAATCTTAAATTTGTTATAATTCGCCATTTCGCTACTTGCATTCCAATCGCCATCGAAAAGCTGGAACGCAAAGGTACCTATATGCTGCTCATTGATGCAATCCAGACCTTTAAGCCAATCCGCGCTGATAGCTTAGCTATTCGGAAACGTACAGAATTTTGCAGAAATTCAATTTCGTTCACAACAAGAATCATGGTTTAAAAATGTTGGAAATTATTAGCGAAATACTGGGTGGCAGTACACCACAAGGCATAGAGCAAGAAAACCGAATCAATGAATTGACTCCAATCGAATAGGCAGCTTAATCACGTCGGTCGTGCGACGTTGAAAGATCCTTTTCAGCGTACAAAAGGGTGCTCGAAGACTGTCGTCATTCATTTGTGTTCGAAAATTTGAAGATTCATTGCAATAAATTCAACTAAATGTGAATAAAAATCAATATTTTCCATCCATATTTCGACTGTTTTTCGTCCATAAGTCCATACATATTTTGTAGGTTTTTCGTCCATATTTTTGTTAGCCCTAGTGATTACGTTGAAATATTATGCTGTATTGTATGTTAGGGACAATAAATACATACTGTTCATCTCTTGTATTTTCAACAATGAATTTGAAATTCGTATGAGATGTTATTTTCAAAATTTATTCTTAACAGAACAGAAAACTTGATACGCAGAATTAATTAAAACTATTCCAGCATTTCTGCCTTTTACATTTATCGAATATACATATATTTAAGTATACAAATGTAAATTAATCTATTTTACATTAATGTTATACGTGTTTACTAAGATTTGAATAATAAACTTTCTTAGTTGTGTGGAGTAGTCAAAATTCTCCAAATGTAAATTAAATTGAAACGCATGGATTCCTTCATAGTGGGGTGTTATATTAAGAAGCATCGGAGCTGAATTACAAATGAATGTAACGAGACGTGGAGGGAGGGGTGGGGAGTTGCATCAATAGAATCACAAATACACGAGTTTATAAAATATTATCACCTTCATTCGGGGTAGCCACATTATTTTAATAGATGATTCTTATAATTAATTTAGTAATTCATTTCTTTTTGATCAAAATTCAAGTAATCGGAAGAGGTTACGATACTGTAACGTGTAACTGTTTGATGCTTCATTTCGTTGAATGGACAAAAATGGCCGTCAGAAACTTTAGAACAGGCTGTGGAAGCTACAATAGGAGGATATGTGGGATATATTGAGGCTTCCAATACTTTTGACATACCCCCATTGTTTTGGAAATATTCGACAAGAAAACAAGGGAGACAAAAAACCGGGTAAATAGACACAAGTGTTGGAAAATAACCGCCCGATTTTGCCGCAGAGCAAGACACAGTAACCGTTCGCAGATGCAAAAATTCTTATTCGGAGTAACCAAGAAATAACTTTGGCAAATCATATTCCAACTTGCTAAAAAAACAAATTGAATGATAATTTCACCAAGGGAACCAAATGGCAGACTTGAATTGAACTTCACAATGCCTAAGAAAACTCGAAGCTACCTCGGGTACCCGAAGTGTGGGCTTCTATAATGTGCTGTCACGCCAGTTTTTCAATTCATCAATCGAAATAGTCTGGATTGCTGTAAATCGTAGCGTCAAAGATCGTGATGGTGAGCCGTCACAAGCGTTCGCGAAGCCAGGATTGGTGCCGAACAAGGTGATGCGGTGTGTGTGGTGGTTCTGGAAAGGGGTCGTCCACCATGAGCTACTACTTCCAGTTGGTCAGACGATTGATTCTCAATTCTATTGTGGGCAACTAGAGTGATTATGCCAGGCAATTGGAAGAAAACGATTCGAATTAGGACAACGCCCAACCACATATTCTTGGTTGGGAAGTTTTGATGCATCCACCGTATAGTCCCGACATAGCACCTTCTGACTATCACTTGTTCCGATATCTGCAGAACTCCTTCATTGAAATTAAGCCGGTTTCAAAAGAAGCCTGTCAAAACCACAAACCACTCAAGTTCTTCACCGATGGTATTATGGCTCTACCAAAAAAATGACGAAACATTGTCGATAAACAAGTTTACGAATTCGGGTCAACTTTTGGATCCGAGCAGATGAGAACGATTCTTAATTACCGAAATTGTTTTGTAACGCGTGCAGAACAAAGATTGCTGTACAAGTGGTCACTTGGTGAAAATATGTACTTTTCATTTTCTGTGCCAACGTTATGGAGAAAACAGAAAAATCATGTAGATGATTGCTACTTTTGCTCAATGAATGTCGTCGGTATAAATGCAAAAAAACTAGAACGGTATAAATACCCTGACGTATGATCAGTGTCGAAGCCAGTTCCACGTACGGACAGTGATCCATTGCCAATTTGTCCAGGTATAAGTGTAAAAAATACCCTAAGAACTTCTTCATCACTGGCGATCAATAAAAGCGATTTCGTTATGGAAGAAAAGCATTTAATTTCGCAAAGTGAACTGAATGATTTGATTCGCGATTTGAATTTATTGCAACATTTTATGCATTCACATCTCGATTTTTTCCCACATAACTTGGGCGACACGAGCGACGAGCAAGGAGAGCGGTTACATAAAGATATAGCGAAAATCGAAAGGCGATACCAAGGATTTTGGGACGAAGGCATGATGAGCGACTACTGTTGGACCCTAATGTGTGAAACAGATCCCAAACAGTATAAAAGACTCAGTTCAACCTCTGATTTATATTTTTTAATTCAATAAATGGTCGCTAATGGTCAAAAATAGTAAAATAATGAATTTATTGAATATTTCGAAAACTAGAACCAATTTTAAAATTTGGATTCATTACTTTATAATCAGCCTTTAGTTGCTCAGGTCCAAAACCGTGTATACTTGTGAATGGGGCATATTTGGTTTAATCATTTTCACACTAGAAGAAAGCCAGTTGAATTTTCCTTAAAAAACGCCACGAACTTTTTCCCACAACAATAATATTAATAATGATAGTGAGTGTCTCATTGAATATTGGAGCCTTCTACAGGTGATTAATTCAATGAAACACTAGTACTTCATTAAAACCGATGCGACGCGACGCTACATTTCGACTAGCAGAAGGCCTAGTCTTTATCGTCGGCTTTAATGAAGTGCTAGGTGTGTTTCATTGAATCAATAATAATCAGTTCCTGTAGAAGGCTCCAATATTATAAAATTAATATGATACTTTCCGGTTATCTTAAATAGTTCATATTTTTCGTTATACCATAATTGCCAGGAGATCTTCATACCAAACCTATGAAACCTGAATGGATCGAAGACATGTCTATTCTTCAGAATTTCTTAATGTTATAACGTATAAGGTCAGTGAGACGGAAAGCACACGATCGTCAATTTCTTTTTCGTGATCTTCCGCCACGCACCTACACAATTACCGTGAATTCCTGAAAATTCCAGTTTTTTCAAATGAACCTGCCATTGATGTGTTTTTGTGAGGGAAAACAAGCCAAGTGGAAAAATCAACAAAAATCGAGCTAGACCACAGAAGAGAGGAGATCGAAGTTTAGATTAAGATCTTCCATATGAAAGTTTGAATTTGTAAAATCCAACGTTATTTAACATTTTGCCATTGATGACAGCTTTCCAACTGAAACGAGTTTGGTTAAATAATAAAGAATTGTATTTTAAAACATATTAGGTACCATTATACTTTTTCTAACAGAATGTAGTTAACATTTCTGATTTCACTAATTAAGATAATGTTTAAAGTAAATTACAACGTGTGATAATGATCTGAGGTTAATTGCCAGTACAAAACAGTTTACGTACAAGTTGTGAAATATATGTCATAGACAACATGCTCCACATTACTTTTTGTACCACAATTCATTTTATTCAGTATATTATCACAGAGTGTTTTATTCTGTGATATTATGTAGAAGAATATGTATAATATTAAAATACGTTCATCCGTTTATATGAATGAAATTTAATCACTTACGGTATTTAGTTGCAGTTCGTAGACGGTAATATATTTAAATATTCTAAAGCTAAACCAATCCGTTCTTCCTTTCTATACATATAATAAAAGTCAACCATTTGCAAATTTTCATGATTAAGTATATATTTAATCAAGATAACTATATAAAAAAATCTCATTTAAATTTTACATAAACGTTTTAATTAAATTTTTTTAAAGGAAATCAAATATCTTAAATTACTATCGCTTTTAATACACAGCTTTCTGGCTGACTAAAGTGCAAACTAATATCGCTTCTACTTTTCATATAAATTAGAAAAGCGTCAACTAGGAAATGCTTACCGTAAAATTGATTTGCAAAAAATGAAAGGAAAAAGTTACTTTTCAACAGATGTCAGTGGGTGTTAATGGTAGCAATTTATTTTATACTGAAAATGAAAAAGATTGAAATAGATTATCTTTGGTCACTAAAGTCCAGAGAAGGAGAATATTTTACTAATCGAGAAATGTCACTGCGGAAAATAAATATCTTTCTAATCTTTTTTGTGATCTCAACTCATTCGTCAATTTTTGTAAAAATTTTGGTATCTGAACAGCTACTGGTAGGTATAAATTGAATGAGTCTTCCATTTTTATTATACCTAGTCATCGCACCAAAAGTACATAAAACTTATGGCTTCTATATATTTATGCATTATGAAGTCGGGCGGAATAGTTTTTACGCTTTAGTAAAAAGTTAACGACAAAGATATAGAGTATCACATAATCTGGCTCTTGGGAATTAAATTGTCACGCAGGATTACGAACTATAAAAAGCTCAGGATGAAGTCTATCTCGTTTAACAATATAGTCTAGAAAACTTAACGATGTAAACAACGTTTGCGTAAAAAGTTAATCAAAAATTACTCAAGTTAACTATCTTTCGTATAAGATGGAGTACTTATATATAGCACATCAATTCTTATTGTGCATTAACTTGCAAATATTTGCGTGGAGTTTAAGGTCTTTAACTGACCATGACCGTAAAAATCAAAATACATTACGTTAATTTAGAAGATGTTAATTTAGTACTTAGCAGATGACATGGTGTGCGTGTCAGAATAGACTAAATCCACCATTTCATTACCAAAATTGTATCATTATTTAAGTTGAAAGTGTCATAGGTTTTTTAAAATAATTATTATTTAGGATACTATCTGTTCATTAAAATCAAATAGCGTTAGCCATGCAACTGTGACTAATTACGTTTTGCAAATGCACGAAAGTATAAAATAAAATGAAGCTTTCCGTGTGTATTTTAAATTTTATCAATATTGACAAATATCATTATATCAGCGTATAATAACAATTAAACCAAGCACTTTCCAATTTTCTCGAGAAGTTAGAGAGGTATCCAATTTTTCTTAGAAAACTTTGACTTAACAACCATTTTGTATAGTTTTCCTCCATGACCTAATTATCAATATGCAAAGGTTCAATAATAAAGTAAACAAGTACAAAGTACAAAAATATAAGGATCTGCTGTCGCGCCCTCTTGGTTCTTGAATCCGGCAAGTTCCCAAACTGTCTAAAAAAAGCAATAATAGTCCCTTTATTTAAAAAAGGAAGTAGCAAAGAGGATCGCCATACCTATGTACACCGCAGCATAAGGGATAGAACCAAGGAACACTTCAGAGCCATAAAATCTAATATCTTCGTTAATTGCAATTTGCACCTCAAACTTTGCTTCACACATATTGGAAACAACACATACTTTTAACTTTGAGAAAAACACTCAATCATATACTAGGTAGTCTCTTTTAGGCTTTGATAATGGCGAAAAAATAGTTAGCCGAAACATGTCAGCTTAGAAAAACAACAAAAAAATACAATAAAATTGTGGGAAGACTTTGTTTTGTATCCTTGGTTTTTTTCCAATCAAAAAAACCCCTACATATGAGGATTGATCCCTTCCTAACATATTACTTCCTCTTTCACAAAAATAAATATGCGGACGCATTCGTGAAGTAACTTGTACTCTTACTACTGCTTTGGACAGAATCAATCAAATGAGATATTTAGGGGAAATTTTGGATGACGGACTTAAATGGGAACATCAAATTAAAAATGTAACACTAAAAATTAGAAAAATGTTTCAAGCTTTTTTGTTTTTGAGAAAAACGGTAAGCACTAAAATTTTGAGGATTTTGCCATGGTGCAGGCACACCTGCAGTACTGTATTATTGAGTGAGGAGGCACCTGTCAATCTTTGTTAAACCCTCTTAAATAGGTCTACACAAAATATCATTTTAAAAATTGTTTGTAAGAAAAGTAAATTTGATCTCTCCTGCACCCTTATATAACTCCCTAGAATTACTAACTTTTGACAAGTTGTACAAATACAATGTTTTGCTAATGTTAAAAAAACAAATAAATAATTTTGATGTAACTGGTTTTAGCCAAGACTTGAACAGTAACGAAGGTCCCAGAACCAGGTTTCGATCCAATGTACAGATACAGAGATACAGGTCAATAGGCTGATACAACTAAAAATAATTTCATAGAGGCAACTTACAACTGGAAATCCTTGATAAAAAAGAATTTTCCAGCTTTAATTTTTAATATTTGAAAATTTTTTAATTTTGCTTTATAACTATCATTTCTCTCTTAAAATTCCAGCAGTGTTGTTACTTAAAATAAGTGTAAAGTTCGACTGTAACAGAGAGATTTGGAGTATTCAGGAATGTATCCACGTTACGGTGCAAACCTCGACCAAAATTCTATTACATTTAAATTAAATTAAATTCTTGTATTGCTGGCTACCAATCTATATTCTAAAAAAATAAATTACATTTAAAATATCGAAGGTTTGATGCTTAAACTAAAATATCAATAAGTACTAAATATGAAAGGTTCAAATATAACACAACTCAGTTATTTTGGCTGAGTGATTGTAGGTAGCTGCCTTTTCCTATTTCATTACTCCGCAGTAGGTACTCCACTTAAACATTGATCTTCTTCCTTAGGTTATTCTCTTCTTCATTTCTCAGTCGTCTGCCCACAATGAGTCGAAGATAACTCCACTGTAGCATGTCAAGATCTATCACCATACATTTGCATCTCCATTTCCACAAATTTAAAGCTTTTATGATATAGATTTCGTGTACGTGAATGTATAACTATGTCAAAAATATAATTAACTTTCTTTAAAATTACTTTGTAGAACTCCGTAATTATGTAATAATTTTAATAACAAAAACAAGCACTTCCATTAATTTTTTTTTATTTAAGTAGTGGAATTACTTGTTTTTATTATTACAATTCTGTTATTATATTAGGTATACTAAGTGGTAAGTGGTAGGTAGTTGCTAAACTCTTCCCATTAATAATAATTAATGTCAGGAAATAAACCTACCATTAGAAAAGAATAAAAATAAAATTTGACGGAATAAATTAATTTGTTACAAAATTAATGCAAATATACTTTTGAATATCAATTCAATTAGTTACGTAAAATAATCTTGTTATTGGTACGGCCTTAAAAATCAATGTCTAGTATAACTCCAAGGAACTTTCGAGTTATTTTACAATTTCCAAAAGCAGTATTTCTGTTGTACAGTGTTTGCACTAGCAATAAGTAATTGCACAGGTTCATTTTTGTAGATGACTAAATTTTATTCACCTCAAAATTACTAACAAGTGAATGTTTGCCCAATTCGTGACAAAATGTAGAGCAATATTAATTAAGAAATTTATAAAGACTAGTTTGAATTCGTGAAATTTCCTCCTTTCATTCCTCACGGTTCAGATAGATGCTCGAATATCAGGAAAACAAGATATCAAAATAGTAGAAAGTGTAAATTCAATCTTATTTTTCAAATTTTAACCTGGGATGTTATATTTTACGTTAGGAGAAATTTCCTGTTAGAATCGAATGACAAGGAACACAGAATATTGCATAGTACCGTACCGGTACCACCATGAACATTGAACATCTCTTACTTTGTTTTAATTGGCGATTCTACTGAGTGCGCAATAAGTTTCCGGGGTTTTTTATCAATGAAAACTGTAAAATTTCAAGAGAAATACAAAAACTGGTTTATTCAGCTACACATTTTTGTAATGCATGAATACCACAACGATAAAACGTCTTTGAACCGAAACTATTCATCCAACCAATTTCGCACTTCTCCGAAATTGCCCAAGTGCAGCCCAGCCACACCATGCACCATCGACCGGAACAAGCAATAATCGAAAGGGGCCAGGTCTAGTGAATACGGCGAATACGACAGCAGATCCCATTTCAGCTTTTTGATGGTGTCCTGGACGATGGAAGTGCGATTCGTGTCTGGTGTCCCATTATGGTCGTTTTTCAAGCAAAGCATGCTTCAAATTGATCAGTTGTTGTCGACAGCGACGCCCATTGACAGTTTCGCCCGGTTTTGGGAGCTCATAGTACACCTTCTGCTAACCTTATCAAGCCAAGACGATTGAGGAGATGCTTCAGAATAAACTGAAGTCATCTTTTCATATTCTATGACATCATATACATTTGTGGATGTTGTATTTTGGGTTCAGGTAGGAAGGTGGGCATAAACCACGAGGATATAATTCTCATATGTGCTAACTCCCTGTTTAGGGTCGTCCAAGCGCCACTTAAACCACCCCACACCTGAGGATACTGGAAGTGCAAGAAGCTCATGTCGTACCCATCTCCGCCCAGAATTCCCTCTAACACACATCCTCTCAGTTGGATAAGTGAAGTACACTTACCTAGAATGTGGCGCTACGTTTCGTCGTCAACAAAGTGGTGCTTCGACCAAGTTCATACAACACATATGGTTTTTTATTTTACAATGCCCAGAAAGTATGCGAAACGCATATTCTTTCTTGAGACCCCGTGCAGAAACGCGGCATATCTCCCTTGAAGGTATCTCTCGAATGAGAGACGTCTAACATTAGGTTCCATCTAGTGTGTTGAGCTAGCGTGACTTGTAACGGAGGATCCGGCTATAAACCACAAAGGTTTCTCAATACCTTATGATGCAGCATGTCCTTTAATTTATAACGAGCTCGAGGATGTTGGTCTCTATAGTGTGGTAACATTCGGAAACCATCTGGAAAGTAATTTTGCAGTGACCTAGTGCATGAAGGGCAGCTCAGTTGTTCTGTAGTGTCTAACTACTTTGTTCAATATGCTACCCACGAAAACTGTCCTCGCACTAAACGTTATTCCTACCCAGTTCTGCATGCAATGTAGTTCGAATTTAGCCTAGTGATTGGGTATATTATGTAGGCTCAGTTCTTGGAAATAAATGACTGTGCTTGTTCTTTCAATTGTTTTAGATTCATCCGTGAAGAAGTAGACGTCAGGTTGGGATGACAACTCCGCCTAAAAAAATGTGATAAATCAAGGAACGTCAGAACGGAGGAATACGATCCTATCCCGAGAGTGTTCTATCTCACCATATCTGTTATTTAACATTTCTATTTCGTATAAAGTCTATGGACGCAACGCACGCTAGTCTTTGCACATGACAACGAAGTGATATGGTTGTGGAGAATCTGGTTCTGGGCCACCAGACGATTACCCTGCCTTTGATGATGGCCCCCAGAGTCTACCGATAGCGCGGCGAAATTTGCAAAAAAAAAACCGGTTAACATTATTTTTCCTGCAAAAGGGGTGATTTTAAACTTCTTGGAAGGGCTTGGAATCGATTCTTTTTTCAACTCGGGCACAGAATGTTAAACCGATCCAGTGACAAGGGAGAAGAATACGGTTCATCTCCACAGAGCGTTAAAAATTGTTCACGACTCTATTCGGATGTGCGGCACCTATCGCGCAGTAACCTTTAGCATTCAAAATAAGAAACTGCCTATTCTTGGAATATAAAACTGGTCACATTACAACCCATCAAAGTATCTCAACCGTTTTTAGATCTTATCTTAATAATATTCTCTGATTGTGACCAAAAGGACATTAATATCTTAGAAACAAGAGAAAAGCACATTTAATATGTCGAAACAGATTGTTTGCACCTGACATTTTCACCTTTCAATTCAAACGTCAGCAAGCGATGAAGCTTACCGGATGTCTAAAGGAGAAAGGCACTGGTCCTTAGTGTAATAACTGCTATTGACGTTATGTGTATGTACTTGCACATAAATATGTTATTCCTCTTTTTTTCAACGCCTAATTATAATGATTGAAATCGGCGAGATATGTTAATAGTAAACAAGTATTAAACATTGAATAATTGCCTTAATTATAATTTTTCTATGGAACAGAATCTCACATTTAATCATGCATCATTATCATAATGGATGCTTAATGTGATTCAGTTGTTAGCTAATGTAATTTAAATAATACACTTCATAGCCGTATGGCAGCTACTAGCATTTTTATGATATTATGCGCGAACACTCTTTTTGGATTTCACCACCCATTTGAGGCATTGTGATATTTTTCTACTTGTCTACTTCATTTTCCACTTTTAGTAATGGATTAAATCCTTAGTCTAATAACACATAGTGTTGAAACGCGTTAGGATATCTTTACAATAAAGCATTATGTGGAATTACTTGTTATTATTATAATATAACTACTTACGACGTTGCATTCCAAACCGTAAGTGTGTATAAAATTAACTACAATTTACATACATTAAGAGAAAAGTATTTATATAATCTTCACATTTAGGTATTGTTTTTAACTATGAAAATTTACAATAAAATTTCACATAATTCTGCAATTTTCACGCACCGGTTGATGATACAAAAAATAAACACATAACAGTCACGATACACTTTGTGTATCACAACATATCTACACGCCAATGAATAATATTTTTTTATATATGTACTTACATATTCTTGCTATGCTGTCACATTTATTATATCGTCCGTTCGTTTAACGAAAACACAGACATGGCAAGGGATGTTAATTCCCCCTCTTAAAATAATACCAACATAAACATAGCTGTTTTATTAGAAATAATGGTGGCAACTGTCAAATTAATATGAGCTGAAAAATTTCACCATAATACGTTGATATTTACGTTACCGACTTTTACTGTTATTAAAAAATACATTTTCAAACTCTTTAAACAGTATTTAGTACAGTACAATATTGTACGAATAATTCACCTTTCTTGACAAATAACAAAACGTTCTGTTTCGCAATTTTCGCTGCCTTTCTTTTTTCTCGTCGGAGCAGTTGCACTTTTTTCGCACTCGCGTCAATATTTGCTGCACTTCTGGTATGGTAATGTCTTTGGTGCAATGTAATAAAATCATTATACCTACGTCCAATGCAAATACTATGTCAAAACTGAGCGAAAAAAAACAGAAGTATCATTAATTGGAAAAGATTTAGAATTAAACTGATGTTATGAGAACTAAATATCTTGAGACATTTGAGTTGACGCCAAATAAGATGAAACATATGTTCCAATAGTATTTGTTATACGAAAAAAGTGGAAAACTTCAGAATCTACCAAACAGTTTTAATACAATCTCTATCTGTCTTCTTTTCAAAGGAAATACTCAAGTAACGATGAAACGTTTGGGTCGAGACTTGGGCTTACACCCGTACAAAATCCATCTGAAAAGTTAATGACCATAGATAACGCCGTTTATTCGCTGACTGAGGTTTGGAGCGTTTGGAAGAGGTCCCCAATTTGGCCGAAGTATCATCTTTAGCGACGAGGGCATTTTCTGATGAATGGTTATGTTAACAAGCACAATTGCCGTATATGTGACGACGCCAACTCACACGAGGTTTGGAAGAGGTCGAGGTCCCCAATTTTGGCCGAAATATCATCTTCAGCGATTTTTTTGAAAACAAGCACAATTGCCATATATGGGAGGACGCCAACTCACACCAGGTTCAACAGGTGGTAATGCTTCCACAAAAAGTTACTGTTTGGTGCGGATTTTGGGTCGCAGACGTCATCGGTCCGTACTTTTTTGAAAACGACGTTGGTGAGGTGGTGGTGGAAAATAACCCGAATAACCGTCAATGGCAAGCGCCACAGAAGTCAACATAACCAATGCCATCACTCAAATTCAACCGGATCTATGTAGCAGTCATTGAAAATTGAAAGTCGTGCCACCGCGAGGAGCCGTGGCGGACATTTGAACGATGTTATATTCCATACATAATGGCATACATGGACCTTACAAATAAAAAAAGAATTTCGTTAGTACCTCACACAGCTTGTTTTATTTCATTTCAACATCGACCCACCCTTCTTAAAAAATTTTTTATATCAAAAATATAACATCGTCTACCTGCTTTAGTATCTATGGTTTCTTAGTTATCTATTTCTATTTATAAGAATGGTTAAATTAATATATACAAGTTGATTGTATCTGTACATACTGTACATTGTACATACGGTTTAAGTTCATAACGCCTTCAATGATCTTATCTCTCATATTGCTTCCATTCTTATACCTTTACATGGCCCTAGCAATTACGCCCACTAGCGGTAGAATTAGGAACCAGTAATTCTTGATCTCTTTTGTGTAGAAATGCTGTTCAGAAAAGCTCTATGACCACTATTTCCTGAGATATGGTGCCTCGCCGGCTTTAGTGAACCACCTTTAGGCCACCTGTACGGCTGCACCTAATCAGGATTCAGGATCTTTCGTAAGTTTTATAATAGCAAATATCATTGTTATTTTAATCACTATTTCATGAAAAGTGAAATGGATCACCATAAACGGATAAATAATAGACGTACATAAATAGACGTAGTATTATTAAAAGAGGCATTGAATAGAAAAATACACAACAGCTACGTTTCCAAGTCAATTAAAATATTAACAATTGTCAACAATTCATCTAACAAAAAATGTTAACGAACGCGAAACCTTTCATTATAGTCCAATGGCCTTTACGCAAACAACGAAATAATAGTACTTATAGTTATAGTTATGACGTGTGTATATTTTACAATAGGTTCCATTCCTTAAAAAATAAACAAGGGAAATTTCAGTTTCTATCAATTCAAACATATGTGCAAGTCAACAATAACTTACGCGTTGTAATTTCGTTTTAGATGGAATTACAATGGCAGGAAGCACACCATATGAGTAAAACATTTAATTTGTATGCAATTCAAGGTCCGCCTCTATGCACGCAATGTCTACACCGTAAAGTGTAAAGTAACTTTCCTGCCCACGTCACCGCATTTTGTATCAATTAAATTTTTAGTATCACGTAAAAAAAACTGTTGCACTTGACCGTGCGGAATAACAACAAAATTAAAGTGTAAGAACCCCGCCTGAAAATGAAAAATTGCCATAGAGACAGTATATTATAAACATGGAGGTTAAGAATTAAGAGATTTTGATCTCAAGTTTAAAAACAATACCTAAAGGAACGGTACATTATGTACAGAAGCGATAAAAAATCTTGATTTTAATATTAAAGAAGCATAACATATGGGCGTTAAACGTCGAGTCTTGTGCTAAAAGCTATTAATAAAAAGTAATTAGACGGTTTCTTGCTGTAAATCGGTGCATTAAAGAAAGTTCTACGATTAGGTACTCAAATTGATGAACACGATGAAACTATACGAAAAAATTGACGCTACGGTTTGCGTAAATCGTATTTCTTCAATCTTCATACTTCAAGAATAATTTCATTTATATGTTAGATACCTTAATGGGCAAATTATGCGAAATTTGAATAATTATGCTTTTGCGATGGTGCTCACAGGCAATCGGTGATCCTTAACGTAATCCCAATGGTACGTGGGCACGTTTTCCGAATAAAATTACTTGAAATGTACATGACAATTATATAAGTCACTTCCACTTTTCAGAAGTAAATTGATGAGAATATGAAAACCGACGGTTTCTTTAATATGTAGGTACGTACCAAAGTCATAATTTATATGAGATACCTATACAGAAAGTTGGCAGTTTAGACGAATTACGAGGAGACTAAGTAGGTCCGTGAAGATGACAGTACCTGCTTATCAAATTACAAAAATTTCCCGTGATGATCTCATATCCTGTAGGTTTTTTAGGATTCAGGTTTCTTATTATTTTCTGCACATCCTTCAATTTGAATGGTTTAATTGGCAATGGTTGCGAAAAGGGTGTTTTTATGAGCTCTTCCAGATGTATCTCTTTATTTTCTGTGGAATAAGTTGCATCACCTATATTTTTAATGCTATTCTTCGTCTACACATCTTTCCAGCCCAATGGAAACAACTCAAATTATCCTCATCCCTAAACCAGGAAAACTACCTCAGAACGTCGCATCGCAAAGCTTTCATCACGCGACCTACAAGAAAACTTGAATGATAGTCAAAAATGGCTTAAGACATGGAGAATCAAGGGGAACGAGACTAAGTCGGTCCATGTGACATTCACGATACGGTGAGGCAATTGTCCCGCGTACCACTAAATGGTAAGCAATTGCCACAGTTAGAAAGTGGTAAAGTATCTTGGCATCCACTTGGACAGACGCCTAACATACAAAGACAATATTTGGGCAAAAAAGAAACAACTCGGCCTCAAAAACAGAGAAATATTGTGGCTTCTGGCCCGTAAATCAAAACTTTCACTCGAGAACAAACCCCTCCTTCATAAAGCAATTATAATGCCCATCTGGACATACGGGAATCGCCAGTAGCTGCAATATTGAGATATTACATAGATTCCAGTCGAAAACGCTTCGAACCATCGCGAACGCTCCTTGGTACATACCAAATGATGTCATACATAAAAATCTCAAGATGAAAACGGTTAAAGAAGAAATTGAAAGCTACAGTGAAAAATACCAAAAGAAACTACACCTTTATCCCAACAAATTAGCCGTCGACCTCCTTGAGGATTCTACGGCACCTTGCAGACTAACGAAACGACGAAACACCACCCCCTAAATCTCGCTGGTAGATTCCATTGAAAAAAATTGAAGGGGAAGTCAGATCGTGGACCTGAACCTTTTACGAGATACATAAGCTAATGCATTTACTAAATGTGGATTTGTAAACAGATTGTAAATTATCTTGGATGATCTTGGATGTCAAATTAAAAAAAAATAATAATAATTTTGAGCTATTTATTGCCAAGAAATAGAAATTTTCAGCAATGTTACTGACAAAAATCAAAAATTTGAAAATGCTAATACCAAATAATTTTGTGCTAATTATGTGCTATTTATTGCTATAGTGATTATTAATAATAATAATAATAATTTTATTGCATCGATTTCCAGGATATTACAATATGTCAGTCATAATAAAAACTAGTAGGTACAACAAACAAAATGTCACTTATTCACTAATTTTGTGTAACCTCATGAAACTCATCCAAACTATAAAAGTTACATGCATAAAGCAGATTCTTTAGTTTGCATTTAAATTGTGTAAGTTTTTTATAGCCTTAAGGTAACTTGGAAGTCTGTTAAATATTTTAACACTATTGTAATTGGTGGAATTTTGTCCAATGTTGTGACAACAATATGGAAGTCTAATCTCCTGTTTTAATTATAAATTTTGTGCTCTTATACAACGCAATCAATTATCAAAATTAAGCGGGTTTGATATTAGATCATTCGGTGCCAACTTTGTGCTATTTATTGCTGACGGTTACAAACTTTGTGCTATTATACAAAGTAATCAATTATTAAAAGGAGAAGGGTACGTCCAACTTTACGCTGCCGTACCCATCAATCAGGCTTGATATGTTGATATCACATAATTTTGTCCTGATGAAGCACCTTACGAAAGTGAGCGAAACGTTGACTTTTTCAACATTGGCAGCCTGGAAGGTGTCTTAGGGCCGATTGTACATTTTCGGTTTAAGCCAAAGCTTTTCTGAACCGAGTATAAATTTGAACTCCGGTTTAAGTGTGGTAAAGTCTTCATCATCAGTAAGTAATTCCATTTTAAATAATCATCAAGTCACTGCCACAAATAACAAATTTAGGTTAGAATATTAATTCAACTTGGTTTAAACCGTCAAATTCGGCCGCTTAAATAATATAAGCCCTCCAGAACTCGGTTCACGTCTTGAGCTGCCCTTAAATCGTGAATGTACAATCGGTCCTTAATCTTACTCCCACGTCAAGGTGGCACTTCGCCTAGAGTAAAAGTATGAACTGCTTAAAGAACAAAGTGCAGGGGGTTAAATTCTAAAAACACAGCTTTTAATGAATGTGGCTTTATAAACGAGCCCTCGTTGTTCGAATATTCCACCCCAAATCCCGTAAAAATTCTAGAGTACAACAAAATGTTCATGTTAAGTGATGTGTGGCAGTTATTGAAATCGTGTATTATATGATGACATTAATGTTACATGGAAGATGTGTAATTAATTTTAATGTAAATATAAACGATACTCGCGTCTTTGTGCTTTAAACATTGTTCATACATTTATTAATTATTGCAGGGATTATTGTTTGTATATATATAAATATTTATAGGTAATTAAATATTGTTGTTACCGTTCAGTTTTTTTTATTCAAAATCTACCTAAGTCTATCTAATTTCCAATTCATACGATCATTGCACATTAATAATAATTTTTTAGAATAACCAGTAAGGAGACTCCTTGGTACGAGTATCTCCGACATTAAATATTATATTTTTAGCTCTTTTGGCACATCCTCTGTACTTCATTACGTATAGCCTCGGTCAATTTCTGATAGTAACCCTCGAATTAATATCATTTAATTCAAAATATCCTCGGAATTTGTGCTTACAAATACTGTAAGCGACATTACATTGAAATGCGCAAGTGAGCATTACTATAGTGTAATAAACATGATTACTTACATCAATAAATTTAAAGGCGTTTTGGGGCATCAAATATGATATATTTCGATAGGGTTACAATTTTTACGGGATAAATCGGCTCAGAAAAAGAAAGAAAAGTGCTCGAACTTTCCACAGATAATTACATCAACTCCATGGAACAAAGGTTGATAAATATTAAGTGGTGTTGTTTTCACTGATGTAGGTACTCAACGATTCCAGTGATTGAAAAGACTGATAAAGCGATGCTGAGAATAAGGAACGTCAGATATCTAAATTAATTAATAGACAAGGGAATTGAACAATAAATAATCTAAAAGATTGTAGGGGAAAGTAACTTTTGACTTTTGTGTTGAAGAAATGTGAATGTGGGTGTGCATCTGTGCAACTGCAAAAAATAAGGTTTCCGTTGCATGTTTAGTTAAGTTGATTATTATTGTAATATTTTTTCCATATATTCCAAATTCGTTGTGTGTATGTCATTGGGCTACCCCCTTGCTTGCTGTAGTATTTCATAAACTTGTTACATAATTTGTTTACTGAACTCTAGGGTCTTTATAATAAAGTTTTATTCAAAATCGATATGCTCACTAATGCTAATCGTTTCAGGGCCTTTAATAAGCTTACCGACTATAGTAATCGGTGTACAATTTAGGACTTACGCAACTGTGATTACCTCACAAACACGATTTAGTACGAGTTAGTTAGTCTTTCAACAGTACAAATAACGTTCGGTCGCTGAAAACTGTTTTTAAGCTGATCAGTAATTAAAATGCAGTACCTATTACAAAAGTTTTCATGAAAATTCATAAAAAGTTTACTAACTATAACATTGCAAAAGCCCGTCATAAATTATTAACTTTGATGTTTGCGAACTTTCATGCAATATCCTTTACAGAATGAACTGGACTTCATTACCTTTCCTTTTAAGAGCACTAAATTAAAAGCGTATTATAAAACTTCAACTAACGTATAAAGAACTCAACCGATTCGGTCAATTCCATACATTTCCTAATTACTGACTTAGTTTTCAATGTCGTTTATGGACTTCACGTTCTTAAAATTATACGCTAGTCTTATTTAGCAACCGCATAATGACTGGTTAAGTTTCACATTGTAAATAAACCGTTTATTTTACATTAATAATTCATAGAAAGCACTGAATACGAACTTCAAAGAGCACGAGGATGTATGGCTTCGTTTTGAATTTATGTAAGTGTGAATAAATCATAAAATATATGAATTTAAACGTATACTGAATGGTTTAGGAACATTAACAAAATAGAATACGTTACCCGCTCCGATTTTATAATAAATTAATAAACTTTAATGAGATACTGAAGGTTATTGTCTTATAGTTAGTTGGTGGACAAAATACCGTTAAAGTAAAAGCAAAATTCGCCTAATTATTGTCAACTAAGAAGAATGTTAGAGGTTGTTGTTGAACGTGTCGCTCAGCAAGGACCAAAAAGATTTGCAAATCTTAGAAGTCTTCATCATAGAGAAAGCGCAGTCTTCCTCCAAAATTTATCTTGCCTGGTGATAAATAGGAATACATGGCAAACTCTACCAAGTCAAATAGCGAGAAACATTCATAAAAACAATGACCTATTAGATATAATGAAAATGTAACAATATATGTAAAATAAATGATGGAAATAAAGGCGCATCAAGATGAAAATACCACAGTGTTGAAGAAGCCGATAGTACCATATACGACCAGGAGCAAGTGTTTCAGGTATTTAAATAATAATAAATGGCACTGACCACATAGAAACAAAATGTAAGTGACTTATCTTAAAGATGCCGATCTTTTCTAAGAGAAATAGAAATACCATATATGTAACTGTTTACAATTCTTCATTTACATATATAGTTAACGCCGACGATTTATCCTGCCGTTACCTATTTTTCCTTCATTGTCAACCAGACATGGAATTAGTATGCATTTTTTTTTAATTCGCACATAATTAAGAGATCAGTTAGTTATACAGTTCATATGAAATAAAAAGAAAACTTCATTCGTGCCTCTTTCCATGACTAACAAAATGACTATTATCTGCGTATAGACAAAACTAAATTGCTGCACGAAACTATGACATTAATAAAAAAAAAGTTAACTGTAAACTTATTTATTGGTGCGCTAATATGTAATTAAGGAAGCGTGTATAATTTACCAACCAAACGATAATATTATCGTTGTTTGTAATGAATAGTATTTAATGTGACGATTTAATGAAATCGAATCGGTTTTTCCTTTCCTTTTGCGCCGATTTTCTTAGAAAGTCTTTGTAGAACTGGAGTAATATATTTCAATTGTACTGTACGTGAAGATGTTCTCTGTACATACCTTCCTTATACGATAATAGAACACATTGTCGAATACATGACAATTGCTTATAGCATTTCCTAACTAAATGATTAAAAATATAAGCTGATGTTCTCTTGTTGTATGTATAAGGTAAAGCAAGCAGTGCCGCTTTTATAAAATACATTGGGCACCTGGGTAAAGTATACTCGTACTCGTACTTTTTCGATTTTTTGATAAATACTACCTATTAATAAATTTTTCTCGTCTTTGTGGGGACTTCAAATGATTAAGAAATGTGAAATTACTCAAAGGAAGGTCCTGCGACTGTTAGTTAAAAACGTTATTACAGAAATTTCCTGGGCGAGAAAGCGATAAAGCTCAAGAACTTTGTCTAACCACAATATTTTATTTTCCTGATATGCTTTACACAACTCAAAAGAGTATAACAAAAAGTTACCAAATCAAATGATCAATTGAAGTTTTGAATTAAAGTACCCAGACTATTACTCGTAGAGCATGGCGAAGATCAACTCTGGGAATGTGAAAATATTAAATATTCTAGACGGAACTGATGCTTCTTTATTTCTCCAGTAAAAAATCCATTTTTGAAAGATTTAGACGAAAGCAAGATTAATTCACACCAAAATTATTTGTACAAATTGTAACTCATCTTTGCGAATTATAGCAACCAACCAAAACTCTACAGACAGTAGGTCATTATTTTCTGGAAAAGATTTAATTATGGTTCTAATACTTATCCAAATTAAAAATAATTTTGTTTTGAACAAAATTGGAAGAAAAATGTACAATTTTCTCATAAGGAGAATTTAAATAAGAAAGTGGTTTGGTATTTTTATTTTTTTAAGAGATTAATTGATCGCTTTGGGGTAATGGAAGTGCCACTACGACCTCCCGATATCGCCCTACTAAATTTTATATATAGCTAGTAAGACAGAAAGATCTTCGACGACAGAACGAAAATAAGAGGCTAGAATGGTGAACAATTCTCTCTTTATCGCTATTTATCAATTTACAACTTTCATTAAAGTGCAACAGTTTTTAGAATTTAATTTTATTATCCAAGAAATTTATTGAATAAAGTAATTGAATAAAAATAAAGGTACTTTAAGAAAAGATTATGTACTTTACACAACACTGTTATTGCACAATTCTGTAGCATAATGAGGAAGTACTAAAGAAGGGCATAAATGTAAACGAGCTGCAAACCATTCGTAAAGAATTTATTATGAATAGAGGAAGTGTTCAAACATTTTGCTTTGAAATTAGAAAATTATTTACAAAAATGTAAATAAAAATAATGGTACTACTCTTCCTTTACCACATTTTCATTCATTATACATCTATTAAAATCCGACATGTTTGATCCAAAATTTATTGACAACTATCGGAGTAAAAATGCAAGGCCTCTGACTTTAGAAGCTTGTATCTCAGTAATTAGCAATCATAATTTAATGAAATAAAGTGCATTTAAAAGATCATTTATTCCTACAAAAAGGTGTACAGTTTTAGATTTTTGCAACACATCTTTAATTTTCTGTATTAATTTATGTGCGAAAAAGCGCTAATTATGACTCAAATCGCACAAGCGCTGGACTTTAAAAATTAATTACGGCTATATTATTGAAACTGAGTGGTAGATACTTATATATTTGACAAGTGTATACTTTTTTGTCGGTGTGAGATGCTTTTGAGGCCAATTGGTTTATTAGTCTTAAAACTATAATGAAAAAAACGACATCTTGTGTAACTCAGTACCTGAACGTTCGATATTAATAATATTGACAGTAACATAACAAGGTTAAAGCAATTATATTGTGGTCTAACACGATTCACAAAAATAATGCCATGTATACATGTTTTGTTTAAAAGAAATTTGGAAAAAAGGATGGATGCTTGCTTCGCGCGGCGAGGTGCAGTACGGGGTGGAAGATGGTGCCGTACACTATTGCTATGAAGCGCATGGGTTTTGTACAATGCTAAAGAATAATCACATTGTTGTGGTTTGCCGCTCACGATTTACGATGTGGTAGATTACCTCTCGCGGGAATACGTGCGTCTTTCTTTCGCGATAATTATAACATTTACTTTGAATTACAAGAAAACAAATTTTGTTTTCAATAAAGCAATAATGCAGCTCGATTTGAGTAATACAAATTTAGCATTTCAAACAAGAATTTTTTCTTCAGTTACCGTATATTTCAAAATAGCACATTTTTGGTTAGGGCTTATAAAACCAGTTAATTATATGAATAATCAATATTTATTGACTGTCGACTTTTCAGAAGTATGTGTGCTACAACATTTGTAAATTTGGTAACAATTTATGAAACAATAACAATTTTATGATAAGTTAAAACTGACCGTCAGCCAGGAAAATACTAAATACTTACAGCGTTTTTATTGCTGTTAATTCAAATAAAAGTTAAACAACTAATTCTACCAATTTGATTTTTACACATGTTAAACATATATAAATGACTAATGTACTTCCCAAAAATGAAGAAATTTCACCCCCCAGTTTTTTCGTTATGACCACTTAAAGTCAGAGGCCTTGCATTTTTACTCCAATAGTATGTTATTATTTCTACAATTGGCACATTAGCCCAGGAATAATAGGACAATTCCCATAGGGAACCTCAAACAAATTAGATCACAAGGTTTTATTTTTTTATCTTGTAGAGGTCATTGCCCTATGCAAAATTACAAAAGTCCCCTCCCGTACCTCTTTTGCGTCACCCGGAAATGACGTCACAACATGGCGGTTAAGTGCATTCAAATAAATGCCAATATCTCTGGATCCACTAAACTAATTTTTATTTTCTTGGTCTCGTTTGAAAGGTATCTAAACGCCCTTTATTTTTTATTCTCAGAACTATATCGCTAAATTTAATATTTTCCACGTTATAATCAATTTTATGTAAAAATTGTCTTAATTTTTTACATTTTTTGCTTGTAGCTCAAAAAATATTAGGAATTCAGTATACACTATATCGACTTAAATTATAGATATATTCAATACTTTTCTAATGAACTTTAGTTCAATAGTTTATTACCAATAGTTTTTGAAAAATTTCAAATTTTGTAATAGCCCAACTATCGGGGGAAAATACAATTTATTGTATACGTTAATACTAGTAAAAGCAAACATTAGAATTTAAGCATGTTCAACATCATCTTGAATGTCCGGTGGTTACGCATTAGTGCAATCTGTGCCTTGGCATTCCGAACATAATCGTGAGCAGACGAGATTGGCTCGTCTGCATGCGCATCGAGATGATCTGCATCCTTTCTTGCACCCGCAGCTGATCAGGTTTAATAGACGCTCAGGTACAATTGGAACCTCCATAGCGTTTGGTTCCAAAGAATTACAATTCTGTTTCCGTCCCCAGTGAGTTGCACGTAAGTTCTTGCCCATACATATCTGTACCTACATGTATATTGTAAAATTTTTACCAGTAGGCTAATCATCATGTAATATTCGATATAATGGAAAAAATTACTCAATACTTGCCTGATTATAAACTTGCTATGAATGCTGCCTTTATGCATGACTGGTTGGAGGCAGGGCTACCAGCTTCCGCAACCATTTGATGAAATAAATGCAATCTCATCTAACGATGTGAGCGACGAAGACTTACTACATCACTACATAGTTTAATCAGCATAATCTCTCCAGCTCTTGCTTTCTCATCAGAATTATTAGCCTGTGGATTGTAGAAGATCTTCATTTCAGTTCGTAGCTTTTGAGCAGACTCTAAGAGCTTGAAGACTTTTCTTTTGCGGAAGTTGTACCACATGCAGAGATATCGTGCACGAAGAGAAATAAGCTTGTCATGTCTTTCAGAGATTTCTGCATCTTAGCAATATTGTATACTTGAATTGACTTGGATCCACGTGGCCTTACATTGAAAAAGTTATCTGAAGCTGTAGACGGTGCTGTGGCAGTTAAAAGTATCAGAATATCTGTGCCATTTGCAACTACTGTAACTGGATTTTTTATGGCGTAGTTAATTGCAGTTGTTGCAATTAGTAAGTCAGCATCGTTTTCTGCCTGAATCACTGATATTCCCTTTTCTAGAAGCTTGATTGTAAGAAGTGCAATAATTTTTTCTTTATTTCTACTATTTCCTAAGAATTCAGGGGAAGAAGTATACATTAGTACAGAAATCTCTGAAAGACATGCGACAAGCCTACTTCTTTTCGTGCGCGCTATGTCTGGATGTGATACACAACTTCTACTCTTCAAAAGGCAAAAGAAAAGTATTCAAGCTCTTAGAGTCTGATCAAAAGCTACGAACTGAAATGAAGATCTTCTACAATCCACAGGCTAATAATTCTGATGACATAACAAAAGCTGGAGAGATTATGCTGATTAAACTATGTAGTGATGATGTAGTAAGTCTTCGTCGCTCACATCGTTAGATGATCTGAAATTGCATTTATTTCATCAAATGGTTGCGTACCAAGCTTTAAGCGACGAATTCAAGCTGGTGCCCTGCCTCCAACCAGTCATGCATCAAGGCAACATTCACACCCAGTTTATCATCAGGCATGTATTGAGTAATTTTTTCCATTATATCGAATATTACATTATGATTACACATGTAGGTACAGATATGGATGGGCAATAACTTACGTGCAACACATTGGGGATGGAAACAGAATGGCAATTCTTTGGAACCAAACGCTATGGAGGTTCCAATTGCACCTGAGCGTCTATTATACCTGATCAGCTGCGGGTGCAAGAAAGGATGCAGCTCATCTCGATGCGCATGCAGACGAGCCAATCTCGTCTGCTCACGATTATGTTCGGAATGCCAAGGCACAGATTGCACTAATGCGCAACCACCGGACTTTCAAAGATGATATTGAACATGCATAAATTCTAATGTTTGCTTTTACTAGTATTAACGTATACAATAAATTGTATATTCTCCCGGTAGTTGGGCTATTACAAAATTTGGGATTTTTCAAAAACTATTGTTAATAAACTATTGAACTAAAGTTGATTAGAAAGGTATTGAATATATCTATAATTTAAGTCGATATAGTGTATACTGAATTCCTAATATTTTTTGAGCTACAAACAAAAAATGTAAAAAATTAAGACAATTTTTACATAAAATTGATTATAACGTGGAAAATATTAAATTTAGCGATATAGTTCTGAGAATAAAAAATAAAGAGCGTTTAGATACCTTTCAAATGAGACTAAGAAAATAAAAATTGGTTTAGTGGATCCGGAGATATTGGCATTTATTTGAATGCACTTAACCGCCATCTTGTGACGTCATTTCCGGGTAACGCAAAAGAGGTACGGGAGGGGACTTTTGTAATTTTGCATAGGGCAATGACCTCTACAAGATAAACAAATAAAACCTTGTGATCTAATTTGTTTTAGGTTCTACCCCTATTATTCCTGGGCTACATGCAGAAAGTTGAGTTGTGTTCAGTTCGAGCTGCAGAGTTGAAAGAATGCTTGCTTTTCGTATTATACACAAAATCTTTTTTAAAACCGCATATAATTAACAAAATATCCAAGAAATTTATATTTATGAAATTAAGTGTAAATGTTGAAACTTTACTGCAATTAAATATTCGCTGATGACACCCGCGCTGTCGAAACGCGTTCGATTTGGTAAACTTTTCGATAATATACTATGATTGCATTTTCCAAGACAGTTTTAGAAAAAAATCATTTTTCTTCTTTTTCTCCATAAGTGGATATTTTAAATTAGAAAACGAGGTTTATTTATAATGATTGTCATAAATTCTTTATGCATCACTTCCAATGACTTTAGTTGTAGACTACTTGCCAAATCTCATGATCCTGCGCGAACAGACCAAAATATGCTTCTGACGTCACCAACTATAACCACGTGACTATAATGCATTTGAGTTGTATGTTTGGGCGTCCTTTTCTACAGCTTTCTCACTCCCGGCGGTGCGCAATTCGCGGATCATGAGATTTGGCAAGTACTCTAAGTGATAAAGAGAGGCGTTTGAATAATATGTACTTTTAAGTATGAGTTTTCCGTTAACACATCGCTGTCTACGTGAATGTTCAAATATTTAATGTTAAGTATCTCCGTAGCAATCCATTTGGTGATAGTGACGTTGTCTAGTCTAGAGAACGCACACGAATTAGATATGGGAAAGATACTTCTCAGTTCTCTGCAGATTATATTTTACTACACAGCCATACACGTAACATTAGTGTGGCCAGTACTCATAGGGTAGAGTTTTTTTTCACAGAATTTTCTTGACGGGACCTCCTAAAAAGGTGAGGTTGATAGAAAAAATGATACCGGTAAAGTTTCAGACCATTTGAATATCGTTAACCCGTGCCCCAACGGCCTCAAAATTCTGAAAAGTGGCATATTTTTTAAAAAAATCGCGATTTTTCCCTACATAATAGAACTAAATAAGAACACATACCTTGGTCCCTTTGTGCACTGTGTTGTGTTTTTCTCAACCTTTCTTACCATAAACCGGTATTTTCTCCCCTCTCCTTCTCCGGAATGTTTTTCAAATTCTAAAGGATTTTTATTTAAGTTCAGTTTAGATTTTATATTCTTTGAGATCAGAAGTTTAAGTAAATTTTAAAACATTTTTCACTTTCCGTATAATTATTGTGTGTGTGTGTGTGTGTGTGTGTGTGTGTGTGTGTGTGTGCGGGTGTGTGTGTGTGTGTTTTTTTTAGTTCCAATGGCGGACATTCACATGCCATCTACTTCTGCTGGTGGTGTTGGTGCTAATGTTAGACTAAGACAAAAAATACATTTAATTGGTTACATGAGTCATCAAATCACAGGTTGTAAACTACCATCAAACCGACAAGTGTTAAGCTCTTTGTTTTTCAATATGCGTGAAGTGAAATTAGACAAGAGAGAGTCTGCTAAACTGACGATTACCGAAGTACTTATCAGATTTACTTTACTTGGCATGTCGGCACCATATACTTGAGATTATTTTAAAATCGGTCTTTGATTGTAAAATGGGTGCAACCACAGGTCCTCAGTCCGAGATTTTCAAAAAATTCCAAGCACAATGGTCCAAGATAGATAAGACAAAGTACAATGTCGGTCTAGATGATGAAACGGTACAAAACACTTTGAAGGATTATGACGTAGAAGAAATTTCGTCATTCCTTTTGAACCAGCTACTAATCCACCAACCAAGAGACGACTATAAGGAGTTTCTGGTTTTAAGCTTGGTGTTCCTAGGAAAGCTATCTCCTGAGGAATTCTCTTTCCGACTACCTGGGCCAATTCACCATGCCAGGTGGATGGCTAAAGCTTTGTATTGCCTTAAAATATTTCTATTTCGCCACCAATTTTCCATGAGCTCTTCAGAGCTCCATTCGCTAAGAGACATCTGTCTCTTTCTTGTCCTTATTTATGTTAAACCTTGGTTTAATGCTACCAACTCTTCGATGGCGCCAAATCAGGACTTGACACTCGTAAAAAATCTAGTTCGATACAAAAAAATTGACAGTGATCTAGCAAACGTTGCTCTTTCAAAACTTTTGAATCATTTGTGGTACCTAAATTCTGAACAAGTAGTATTTGGCCTTTTTGATCCCACATTGCCACCACAAGTCAAAGTTAATATGGCCTCTAAGTTACTAGCCTTAGATGACGAAGAAGACTCAGAGGAAGATAGAGAAGTCAAAGCCCAAGTTAGACTTGACGAAGCAGATTCCCTTTTGGACAAGGATTTACACTATTTTGTAAATCAAAAGACCCAGAACTTTTTTAAAAGATTTAACATTAATCCAGAGTTCTTAGTTTCTGAGCAGGAAACTTGGAAGAATAATGCGGATTATTTGAGAGCATTGAAAATTGTTGAAAGTTTGAGAGTAGTAAATGACACTGCTGAACGAGGTGTGAAATTAATCCAAGATTTCAATAGCCTCCTGACAAAAAATGAAGAGCAGAAGCAGTTTGTTTTGCAAGCTGTAGCCGAATGTCGCCGTCTTTATCCAGATGTGAAAAAATCGACCCTAAGTAAAGATTTAGCGTCCACGTGATTCCAAATATTCACAATTCACATTGTTCTGTAATAATATTATCTTTGTGTAGTTATTGAGAAATAAAACAATACCGATATTGTCCTACTTAACATCAATTATTTTTATTATTACCTATATTCCTAAAATGACAGATTCCATAAGTAAGTTACATTTCCGAATATTTTTTGGGAGGTGCCCTTTGAGACAAAAATGGTAGGTACTCTAATATTCTGTTAAAAATGTCTGATTCACAAGAAAAATAACTATTTTTACTCCAATTAACGCACAATACCTATTGTAATATTTTTCAGAACTTTGAGGCCGTTGGGGCACGGGTTAACGATGTTGAAATGGTCTGAAACTTTACCAGTAACATTTTTTCTATCAACCTCACCTTTTTAGGGGGTCCCGTCAAGGAATTTCGAATATCGAAAAATACTGGCCACGGTAAGATCATGCTATTCGGAGCGCCGATTATTTATAAAAATTAGGAAAAGCAGTGGTCCAACAACATTACCTTGAGAAATGCCACAAGAGACATCTTTACGGCAGCACGCTTCGTCCCCTCCCCCCACTCTATTACTTAAAAATAATTAATTCAAATGAACTCTCTATAACTCCATTTGAATAAAGATTATTCAAAGATACGACAAACGGCCTTTCTGTAATATACCGTCCATAAATGTTGCTAAAGCCATCATTTGTCATACCATTTATAGCTTCAAATTTTGTCTCAAAACGCCATATTAAACAAGAAAACAACTATGGCAGTTCCATTGGTCTTTCGCTTCATGAGAAAAAGTACCGCTCCGTAAAACTTATGACAACAAAGGGGTATTACGAAAGAGGGGGATACGCAAGAGAGGAAATAGTAAGGAGAGATGTAGACACGCAAAATCAGGAAAGAAAAGGCAGGGTAAAGGAGAGGAAGTAGAATGGAAAATAGGAGATAATTTCGGAAGGGGTGCCGGAATATTTAATGGAAGGACTAAGTAGGAGGAGGAAAAGAACAATAGGAGATTCAGGTGTGGAAATGAAGAAAACCTAAATAAATGTTGGTAGAATTGGTAGGGAAATTTTATGGGAAGGAGGAGTGGAAGTGGGGGAAACAAGAAGAAAGAGAATGGGAAGGGGACTGATGGGGAGGGAGGGTGAATTGTAAATAGGAATGGGGAAATGATATGATTAAGTTAAGAATGTAAGAATAGGGATTATTCTCAAAATGAATTATTATACATGACAATAAATATTTTATGTTACTTTATGACAACTTTTCATCATTTTCTTTTGTGTTTTACAGATTCTTGATTTAATATACAGGGTGTCCGTGGGGGAACTACGAAGAATTGGTATACATATTCTTTGAACAATTTTTAAACAAAAATTATGCTGGACAATTTTTCCCAATTCCTAACTCCTGAGGAGATATGGCGGTTGAAGTTGGCATACTCGCATGGGTCATAACAACAGTTAAACCTGACTTAATTCATTAGTCCTATCTTAGTGAGGTAAATCATACTATCTACAGCTAAAAATGTAAAAGTAAGTTCTTCAGGACGTGAGGGGCTCCGCACAGCAATATCGTTCTTTAGTTTTTCTGGAAAGCGGACGAAACGTTGATTCTTTGTTCAACTACAACACGGTCCGACTCTGGAAGTCTATTTTAAAGTCCAAGAACGAGACGAGCCATGGGCGAAAATCGGCTAATCCATTTTCCCCTAAAGATTGTATCATTACTATTTATTATGGCATGGAATTCCACCTTGTTGGAATCATAAAGCTGATCCAAGGCCACTAAAGGAGGCCTTGGCTGATCCCTTTTCCACATCACTAATGTAAAATTCATCAATGTTAGGAGAAAATTTAAATAACGCTTTTATAGTTTCCTTTTACACAATATAATAAATCCTTCTGTTAATGTGCTTATAAATGAAGTAATTCGAAACCGCCCTTGGCATTATCCTATAACAACACAACTTCCGTGGTTTTTCACTGCGTTTACTTTCTTTCGCTATTACAACTTTCCGTGAAAAGTTTAAATTTGTTTACATTTTCTGCAATTATCAGCCCAAATTCGTGTAATTATCTTGATGGTGGAGGATTGGCCCTGGGAAACGTAGGAGACGACGTACAGGTAGATATTCCATACCACAAACATGTAAAGTAAAAATAATAATCATGAGAAGCAGTGAAGCAAACGTACGCATATGTGAAAATGTCCTCTTTCTGACTGACAGTATATCTGAACAACAATGTAATGACACCATTTCGCATATCTTTCATCTGTAATTCACCGCCGTTCGTGACATTAGCGTACTTAACTATCAACGATTGTCAGTCGCTTTCTTTACAAAGCATTAAAGTTGGCTAATTTATGGTTTCGAATTTATTCGAAATAAGTTACAGCTCATCATGACTTTATTGTAAGTATAGGTCAACAATTTAATGTGTGAGTAGGTGAGAACAAAAACGAGTAGTTCAAAATTATGAGCGATCACGAAAATACACTTCTGACATACATATACGTGTGTGTAATGGATTGAGAGTATTTTTATTTACGGGTTACGATTTATGAAGCCTTTGTTTCTATAGGTCATTACGAATCTCGTTTTGTATTTTGTTGAGTTGTGTAATCTTTCATTAGTAGGCATAACGGTTAATAATTATAATGAAAGTTTCAAAAAATATTTATCAAAGATGCAAATGTATGAGTAATGACGTTCACGAACAGCACATCAATCTATCCAGGACGAGTCAAATGAACTGCAATATTCGCCCCTAAAGTTACCGACATCACCTTTGACCTTAATTAAATTATGGAAAATTGAATTTGTCCATCTTTCGTGATTTGGGAATATACAAATGTTTCCATTCGCTTGTTAAAAGTAAATAAAGGTGCAGTTAACATTCATAACTGTATGGTAAATGTAAATATGTACTGCAGAAATAATTGTTTACATACACTTTTAGTAACAAGTACACACCCAAAACTGCTTTTTTCTATACACGTTTAGCAGTGTGTACATTCACATAAAATTATACTCATGTCAAATTAACTAACCAATATTTATTAGATAAAGCAAAAAGAAAGAGTATAGGCAGTACTTTTTCACTCAAAAAAAGTGGTGATAGGGGGGCCAAAACATGCATTTTTCCAAATAAGCCGAAGGCCTCAAGCGTTTCGTTTAGCCTAAAGTTTGATTGCTTTTTTTCTTAACAACCGTAAGACATACACAGACTCCAAGATAGCGCACCCCTCAACGGGAGTAAGCAAAAATTTTCTACCTCGACGAAACTTAATGGTATCTGAGGGTTTTTGATCCCCATGTCTTCAACTAAAAATTACTTAACTTATTTAAATAGAACCCCTTGTATATTTTTACACTGTTCGAACGCTGAGTTGGTTACCTTTTTAAAAATATCAACATGTGTAATAAATTTTTACAAATAGAGAAGATACACGTATTTTTTTGAGTGAGTGCAGTTTCATTAGTTTCAATATCGCCAGTAGTATCAGTTTCAACTGGGGCACCCTGTCTTACCTTACCAAATTATCATTTGCCTAAAATTGCCTTATGCGTACGACAGATATATAACATTAATTTACCACAAGTTTTGGGACACTTTGACCTGGAATAATTTTGAAGACCGTGGGAAAATATCTGGGGATTTTGGGAACTAATTAAGTTGACGTCCCGACGCCGGTCATTGATCCTGGAGGTCGGTAGTCCTTAAGGCCACATGAGATTCATGGAAATCCTCAAGTTCTTAGGCGTTGGCCCTCCGTTTAGACTCGGAGAACGTTTTTGTAATTAGTCAACGACGTGCTGAGGTGTAGAGAGGTTAAGGAATAGTGGATCTATTAGACACCTGCAGCACCCTTGAAATAACATGAACTGAAAACAACATAAAGGTATTACATGTTAACACACCGCATACGATTCGTGAAACAAGATTCAAACAAACATATGAAGTTAGGTATCATGAAATATATATATAGGTAACATCAATATAAAAGACGTCTATCTGCCCAGTACAATTCGGTATGTTAGATTGAAGTGCAAAAGGTATATAAGGTTGATTAATCATCAGTATGGTTTTCAGTTTTTTCAGTTGTCAATCCTTCATTAGGCAACTAGGAATTTGATCATTAGTAACAGTACTTTTGGAAGATTAATTAACGACCGTAGAAATGTAGAATTATAGCACTTCAAGGTGCCGAAAATGAAATTTAATTATTATAGTCGCCAATTTAAAAATGGAAATTCGTAATTTTTATTTTGAAATCAGTTCATTAGTATTAGGACGACTGAACTGAAAAACTCATCGTTTAACACAAAAAAATTCTTTCATTCCCAATTCCAGCACTATTTAGTTACATCGTGCTATTATAAACAATCGTACAAAATTGCACGAGTTTGACTTCCATAACAAATGTTTCCCTTAATGGTTTTAATGCTAATTATATTGAAAGAATGCGCCTTAGAAAATTACGATCGATAGCACAAGCGTTTATTACTTCTAAGATCATTAAAAATATACAGGTCTGTGTAATTATCTACATGCATTCAGTACGAACAAAAAAATGAAAATTCCCAATTAAGAATTTCTCTTAAGGGCAATTGAAAATATAGACTTAAATATAAAAACATGCCCACCTTACAGATCACGGAACTAATCGGCTAGGTGTACTTGTTTGTACTTAGTTATTAACAGGGAGGTATTTGACTAACTAGGTTTTCTATATTAAACGAAAACGGTATGACCTAGTGAATTGAAGAAGTGGACAAGTTAACAGTACACGTTACTATTAATCTTCAATTCTGCCAATAACACGTGCACCTTTAAAAAATATATCGACTTGTCAAATGCACAGTTAAATTAAGAGAACCATTCCAGTGCGGAGAATACACTTTCCGTGCAAAATCGTACTTACACAGTTGTACAAGATAATAACGTAGGAGATAATTAATTGTTTATGTTCGAAATACGACCCCGAGGCTTTTTTGTATATGAAAATAATACAGACATTTGTATCTAAAAGCTATTTATTGACATAATTTATGGAGGCATACTAAAATTTGCACAGTAGGATGAATAAGCGCGTCCAAAAAAGTTTCTTGCAAAAATTATTGGTGACTTGCAAAATCCAATTTATAAAATATTTATCGCGAATAAATCACGATGACTAACATTGTGGATGTAAAATGGCTTTTCAAAAATGAAAAATGATCCTATTTTTACTACTGTCGTCATTATTCTTGTAACATGGAAGTAATAACACAAAGAACAGTGGAGGCTGTCTGAAACAGAAACGAAATTAGACGCATGGAAATGCATTTCGCACGACTTTCAGTCGTTTTACGCTTGCATTTCCTTTTCTTCTGTTATCGTTTCAATTTTTCCTTTATAATGTGAAAATATTGGTAAACTACGTGTTTTCAAACATCAAACGTACAAATCGCAAGTTCGTTTTGTAGAAAAAGAGGCTCCTCTAATAATAAATAATTACTGTAAAAACTTCAATTATATTTCACTCCAGGGAAATTACAATAAAAAATTAAAAGGTCAAATACAGTTAATTGAATTCCAATTTCCAAATATCTAATAAAATCAGCATAGGTCAAGCGAACTGGCTAAAGGGTGAATGAAGTAGTATAACAGTTAATACAAACTGGTATTTTAAAACCGCTTGCATTTTGATTAACATTTGTCAGCGTTTAGTTTCGGGTCAGTTATTATTTATTTATAAGAGCGAATTTATCTTTTAATTAAATTTTCCATTTATGAGTTTTCGTATCTTTGGATGGTACTGTGGTTAGAGACTTACGGTGGATTACAGTCTAAATTATTTGAATATTTCAAACAATGTAGGCCTTAGTAAATATAGTAAAATGAAAGGTTTATAACAAACCCTCGAAGGCCATACGTTATTGGAACATATACTTTTTCGCTGACGAGCATAAATGTTTACAGTAAGCTCCCCACCTAGATTAGCGCATTTAAATAGATAAAAAAATATTGTAGTAGGCAACGCAACGCTAGGATGTAGTTAAGATGTTAGTTATTTAAACCACACCTTATAACTTTCGCTTTGCTTTCGTTTTCTTGCCTGTTATTTGTAATATTAAAAGTATAAATTTTGGGACAAATCACATGCATAATTATAGATCACATAAAAACAATTAAAAAAAATAATCATAATAAGAAGCCAAAGCCAGGACCTTATGAAAGCAAGTAGTGAAAATGCCTAGAGGTCGAATTTAATTGCACATTTTCATATTTTTCTAAATATACCTAACATGGTGCAATCTGCAGGTCTACTAAAGTGTGAATTATAAGCAGTTTAAGCGGAAGGTGTTATACGTGCTCGCCAAAAAGTCGGCACCAAATGGATTTTTTTTTTATTTTTGATTTTTTTAAAAAACTTTTTACGGCAATAATTTGTGCTAGTCTGAAAACCTATTTAGCCCCTATCAGATATACCGAGTGATTTTTACTTAGCTTTACGTTTTTGGTGCAACATAGTTTATGGGAGAAATGTTTTTCAATGATAATGAATATCTATTTACGTGGCTTCTAAAAACTCTAATTTACCCTTGCCGATTAATTACTTTCACAAAAATCCTGTAAATGTTGTTTTACAGTTGCCTAAACGAGGAGATTTTCTTTATTCAGTTTACATGATTCAAATAATAAAACAATCCACAGCCGTCTCATATTCCGCCTACTTAATTGACTGAAACATGTAAACTGAATAAAAAAAAATCTCCTCGTTTAGGCAACTGTAAAACAACATTTACAGGATTTTTGTGAAAGTAATTAATCGGCAAGGGTAAATTAGAGTTTTTAGAAGCCACGTAAATAGATATTCATTATCATTGAAAAACATTTTTCCCATAAAGTATGTTGCACCAAAAACGTAAAGATTATGCAACAATATTACTTTTCTGTAAATAATAACAAACCTAAAGGGATAATTAACAATTTCTATTGTTTTTTCCAATTATAAATCTTTAACGTTTTTAACGAAATCAAATTAAATTTTGAAATCAAGTCTTGAAATGTGAAAATTTGAAAATGTTGCAAAAAAATTAAAACTATAGTTTTAGGGGAAGTTAAAGAAAAAAAAATATTTTCTGGTCATGAGATTATTCGGTAAGCTAAAACTGACTGACGATGAAAAAATCTCATAGAAATCTTGCTTAATTTACGAAAAATAGCACTTTTAGAATTGAGACAATTTCGAAAAACGCCATTTCCTAGCTAAGTAAAAATCACTCGGTATATCTGATAGGGGCTAAATAGGTTTTCAGACTAGCACAAATTATTGCCGTAAAAAGTTTTTAAAAAAAATCAAAAATAAAAAAAAAATCCATTTGGTGCCGACTTTTTGGCGAGCACTGTATATTAGGTGCGCCAATAAGTTTCCGGTTTTTTTTGATCAATGCAAACTGGAAAATTTCAAGAGAAATACAAAAAATGGTTTATTGACAAGAAGCTACACATTTTTGGCATCCCGGCGCGTCTTTGGGTCGAAAGCACTCATCAAACAAATTTGACACTTCTTCTTCAAAGTTGGCCAAGTGTGACCCAGACAAGCCAGCGCAACCGACCGAAGCAACAATGGGAAGGGGGTAGGTTTGGTAAATACGGCGAGTGCGGTAGCAGATCTCATTTCAGCGTTTTGATGGTGTCCTGGAGGATGGAAATGTGATGGTACGGTTCGTTGTCGTGCTACAATTATCACTCGTTCGTGTCTTGTGTTCCGGTCTGCTCGTTTTTCGAACAATCCATTGTTCAAATTGATCAGTTGTTGTCGGTAGCGATGCCCATCGACAGTTTCACTCGATTTCAGCAGCTGACAGTAGCCGATTCCTTTCTGGTTCCACCAAACGTAAAAGCGATTTAGCCGTGCCATCGCTGTTGATGCTTCACTGGTTGAAGGTCACGATTTTTGGCATTTGAGTTTCTCGAAATATATCAACTTCTCATCTCTCTTATCGACAATAACATTTGCAGGGAACTCTTTGTTTCATGCCGTAAAAGCAAAATTTCAGAAGTGGCTCTTCGATTTTCTATCTGTTTCTCAATCAACTCATTCGGTACCCATTTTCCTTCCTTTTCAATTTTTCCCAATGGCATGTAGACATTTGGAAAGACCTTGATCTTATGTTTGGGTATTATTTATTTTTAATCCAATACGGATTTCAATTGACACAAGACAGTGTGCAAAAAATGATCATAGGACGGTGGAAACCTTACCGCGCATTCAACTTATTTATAGTAATGAACAGGAATCACGTCATTATAAGAAATTGTTTAGACTTACCGAATCTTCAACGCATGTAGTTTCAACAGGCCAGCCCAATAGGAAACGTAGCAAGAGTCTAACTTGTTTTGAAATTTTCTAAGAAACATTGTACGTAAGAGCAAAAACAAGGGATGGTAGTTCTACTGTTCTACTACAACTATGAAACACACAATCACATTCATGTAAATTATAATTGTCGCTATATTTTCTTGTGCTTACATTTCTGCTCCTTTGGCAATCATACTCATCATTTGGGTGTCTAAATATATTCTTTTAAGGACAAGGAATTCATTAAGATGGTTTGTGAAGTTGCTTGATAGCTATTTCTTAAGTAGCATTTTCCTACACTTTCGCCGGTCGCCGACGACTGCGACTGAGTAGCCGCGACCAATTCGTCAAGACATCTCCAATGCATTTTAAACCTGCCTGTTTTCCTACCTGTTAAGGTGTGGTTTCGCTGGAGCGTCTGGCGGCGGCGACTCGCGACTGCGTCCCCAATGTTTTAGGTGCGGACGTTTTCGAACAAGTCGCAGCATCTGCGTCTCGACTGCCCGATATAAGGTTGAAAGTGATAAGTCGCACAGCTGCGCGCCTAGACTGGTATATCGGGCAATCGAGACGCAGATGCTGCGACTTATCACTTTCAACCTTATATCGGGCAGTCGAGACGCAGATGCTGCGACTTGTTCGAAAACGTCCGCACCTAAAACGTTGGGGACGCAGTCGCGAATCGCCGCCGCCAGACGCTCCAGCGAAACCACACCTATACCTAGTCGTTACGACCAGCGACCGGTCGCTGTTCGTCGGGTAGCGAGTCGCACGACCCGTCCGAGAGCGGTGCCGCGACTGATTCGTCGACGAAAGTTAACTGTTTTTGCATTTTGCTCGGCATTGCTGTACAATTGTACATTATAAGAAGTTAAAAGGAGAAGGAGATTTTCTTCATGCACCCGATAACTTAATAACATTCAAAGTAATGACTTTTACAGAAATATTCCTTATTTATTGTGGCTAGAACAGATCACCTTGAGCGACGACTACTTAAATGGCGCGGGCTAGTAAAACGGGTTTGACGAATTAGGTCGCGGCGACTGGGCGACTACCAGTCGCGGCGACTCAGTCGCAGTCGTCGGCGACCGGCGAAAGTGTAGAAAAACGCTACTTTAAGGAAGTCAGTACTAAAAGGTTTACAAGACTATTACTGCATTCAGAAAACAACTTACTTCAAGCAACTAATTTACTTTCATTACCGCATTAGTATATTTATTTGGCATTTTTTTTATTGTGGGAACGAAATTTCATTAAAAAAGTACTTTTTATTTGACTGAGTTAGTCTTTACTAATTTTTTCTTTTTGTATGTAAACTAAGACTGAAGATGGATGATCAACAAAGGTAACTGGTAACTGTTCGCCAAGAAAAACCAAATATTTTGTTTGACATGGAGAAGTGCGTTATTTGTCAAGCTGTAGACAGTAACAAGACTGTTACCACAGTTAATGGAAGAAAAAGAGTACAAGAAGCAGCCGCTATAAGAGATGACATAGTTGCAGGCTGAAAAGTATGACTTCTGATGTTGTGTTTGTGTATCATGTCACAAACCAGTGCTATAAAATGTATACTTTCAAAAATCTCTCGAAAAAATAGCAGTAGCAAATACTAATAGTGAAGTGTTGGAAAGTGAAGATAAACAATGAAGAAATCCCCAGGAAAACAAGATCACAATGTGTACCACGAGAGCCTCCTTCATCGATGGTGCACCCGACACCTATTCGACGTATGATGATCTTGTTTTCCTGGAGATTTCTTCACTGGCATGTTTATCTTTACTTACCAACACTTCATTATTAGCATTCGCTGCTGCTATTTTTTCGTGAGATTTTTTTAAAGTATACTTTTTATAGCACTGGTTTGTCACATGATACACCAACACAACATCTCTTATAGCGGCTGCTTCTTGTACTCTGTTTCTTCAATTAACTGTGGTAACAGTCTTATTACTGTTTATAACTTGACAAATAACGCACTTCTTCATGTCAAACAAAACATTTGGTTTTCCTTGCCGAACAGTCATTCACATCCTTTGTTGATCATGCATTTTTATCAGTGTTAGTTTACCTATAAAAAGAAAAAAATTAAAACATGTATAAAGAACAACATATAGCTGGTACAAGGTATACAAAATATAAAAATAGAAGCGGCCCTGACTTAAAGTCTTGAGATGCAGCTGACATAGCATACAAAAATTAGAACGAATCAATGTCGTCTATTTGAGCTTTTGCAATGAATGTAATGGGTAAGAATGTGGTGTATTTAATCATTTTTACTCAGTAAATTATCACGAAGCCTGTTCGGATAGGTCTTAATATTGACGATTGACGCAAAAAACTACAGGTGTTTATTTGAATTACTCTATTGTAATAAAAAAAGTTATAGGAGAAAACGTCATTATAGAACAATAAAAGATTTCGAACCACAATTTAGTATTAAAATCCAAATGTACCTAAGATTGTATAGTGAAAGTAAGATTCTCATTCAAGAACATTTTATAGCATGTATAAAGCAACAATGTCTACCTCGTACCTCTACACTCTACACTGGGAATATTTTACGATGTAATAATGTCATTTCAGCAATAAAACAATGCATTACTTAGAAGGTGCAATTATGAGGTTTTTCCATAGCGATTATTTTAATACATTTACTTAGCGACCTTCTTGTGAAGGTTTTTGCACTTGTGAACTTTTTAGTTTATAACAAAAGTGGATTTTTATACACGTCAACAACGTAGGTGTATCCAGTTGCCATTTTAAGGATTTTCGCCCACCGTCACCGGTCTGCAAGTGTTTAAATTATACTTTTTTAACGGAAGAATAACTTTGCAACGAGACTCTTAATATACCTACATAAATATTTAAAATTATTAATTACATAGTTAACGAGTGTTCTTTAGAAGTTATGAACTGCGCCAACAAAAGTTGAAAACTTGAAACTGAAACGGTTAGGGTTTCCTACCTTTTGTAGGTTTTGTAAAAGATATTGGAAAAGAAGACTTTCTACAGCAGTAAGTAAATCGATATGAGTAAACTTAATATCACCCATTTTACATTATACAACACTGTAATTATTGTCCCTTACATTTTCTTCTGTTAAGAGAGCAGTATTTCGTTCACAAGGCATAAACTGATGTTCTCACATTTTCTTCTACGTAAACAAAATTTAGCAACGTTTGGAAAGGATCCATGCTCTTATGTGACAGTTATTTTGATTAAAAGAATTAAAACTCCTAGTCTTCCCACAGTTTTTTGGTGTTAAAACTTTTATTGTCTAGTTTTAAGCTGCTGACATGTTTCGGGTATAATATACTTTGCCATTTTCAAGGCCTATCATAGTTAAACTAATTATTCGTTGTCCTGTCGAATTACACTCGAGGTTTGTATTTGACTGTCAACCTAAAAATTAGTTGACAGTTTTCTCGTATAATTGCTAGGCAACAGATTCTTCAAGGGCACCGCCAGAAAATTTCCCCGGGGAGGGGGGGGGGGCGGAAAGTACTATTGGGGGCTCGTGGCTCTGGCGTTTTTTCAAGATTTCGTACAAACATTATTTTTATTTTTAATAACTTTTGGCTTTTTTTTCCCAGGGGGGCGATCGCCCACCCTTGCCCCTCCTTGAGTTTCTTATTAAACATCGCAAATAGTCAGTAAAATACAAACCTCTTGTGCAATTAGAAGTGATAATTATAACGACCAAAGTAAGAAGAAATGTACAATTTTGACGTTCAAAAGTTGCATCTGTTGTCTATCACATATTTTTACTTTCCCGTGCATACAAGGTCCCTCGGTTCTTGTCCCTAAAGAGATTTCGATGATTTTGATGAATCTCAACGTTTTGGGTCCTCTTCAGTCCAATTTAAATGAATTATGTCTGTAATCTTACATTGAAAATTTTGTAATATACATGCAAAGTTTGAGTAAGCTCGTTATTGCACTTATGACGACACTCTTGCTCTAAACGAGCGATTAGTATGTATAACAGTGACAGAAAAGAAATAAAGGGAATAAAGCTGTCCAAATACTACGATTCCAAAAAGGTTAAAAGAGACTAATCATCTTTATTACATTACCCTTGAAAAATCCAAAACGATGTAGTATTAGACGTTTATCTGTAGAACTTGTGGAAAGCGAGAGGGATTTTGACACGTCGCCACTCGTCATTTCTATTACACTCAAAGCTTCTCCTTTTCCTCCGACTCTTATCACAAAATGCACCTCTCGTCTTCACTTTCAATCCTAGTTTTTCCCAAATTTGAAACCGTTCGTACTTCTGGAAGACTATATCCAGAAAGAAGATATTTATCATTCAACAATAATAATAATTGTGGACAACGGCCATACCACGTTGAAAACACCGGCTCTCATCCGATCACCGAACGGGCGCGGTCAGTACGTGGATGGAACAAACACTTTTTGTCTTCGCTTTCAATCCTGTTGGGTTTGCCCAAATTTGCAACTCTTCCTGATCCTGGAAGATTATTTCCAAAATTGAAGATACTTATTTTGGAACAATAATAATAATTGTCGACAACGGCCATACCACGTTGAAAGCACCGGTTCTCGTCCGATCACCGAAGTTAAGCAACGTCGGGCGCGGTCAGTACTTGGATGGGTGACCGCTTGGGAACACCGCGTGCCGTTGTCCCCCACATTTTTGCTTTTTACCCTTCACTTTGTATCTTTGGAAATTGTACGATTGTTCTTCAACTCGGACGTCGATCGTCACTCCTTTGTCTTCCCTTTTGCATCTTTTTCATCGTTGTCCATCTTTGGTGATTTATTATTACACTCAAAGTTCCTCCTGTTCCCCCGACTCTTATCAGAACATACACCCTTTCAATCCTGTTGGTTTTGCCCAAATTTGCAACCCTTTCTGATCCGGGAAGATTATTTCCAAAATTGAAGATACTTGTTTTGGAACAATAATAATAATTGTCGACAACGGCCATACCACGTTGAAAGCACCGGTTCTCGTCCGATCACCGAAGTTAAGCAACGTCGGGCGCGGTCAGTACTTAGATGGGTGACCGCTTGGGAACACCGCGTGCCGTTGTCCCCCACATTTTTGGCTTTTTACCCTTCACTTTGTATCTTTGAAAATTGTACGATTGTTCTTCAACTTGGACGTCGATCGTCACTCCTTCGTCTTCCCTTTTGCATCTTTTTCAGCGTTGTCCATCTTTGGTGATTTATTATTACACTTAAAGTTCCTCCTTTTCCCTCGACTCATATCAGAACATACACCTTTCATCTTCGCTTTCAATCCTGTTGGTTTTGCCCAAAAATTTGCAACCCTTCCTCATTCTGGAAGATTATTTCCAAAATTGAAGATACTTATTTTGGATAATAATTGTCGACAACGACCATACCACGTTGAAAGCACCGGTTCTCGTCCGATCACCGAAGTTTAAGCAACGTCGAGCGCGGTCAGTACTTGGATGGGTGACCGCTTGGGAATACCGCGTGCCGTTGTCCCCCACATTTTTTGCTTTTTACTCTTCACTTTGTATCTTTGAAAATTGTACGATTGTTCTTCAACTTGGACGTCGATCGTCACTCCTTCGTCTTCCCTTTTGCATCTTTTTCAGCGTTGTCCATCTTTGGTGATTTATTATTACACTTAAAGTTCCTCCTTTTCCCTCGACTCATATCAGAACATACACCTTTCATCTTCGCTTTCAATCCTGTTGGTTTTGCCCAAAAAATTTGCAACCCTTCCTCATTCTGGAAGATTATTTCCAAAATTGAAGATACTTATTTTGGATAATAATTGTCGACAACGACCATACCACGTTGAAAGCACCGGTTCTCGTCCGATCACCGAAGTTTAAGCAACGTCGAGCGCGGTCAGTACTTGGATGGGTGACCGCTTGGGAATACCGCGTGCCGTTGTCCCCCACATTTTTTGCTTTTTACTCTTCACTTTGTATCTTTGAAAATTGTACGATTGTTCTTCAACTTGGACGTCGATCGTCACTCCTTCGTCTTCCCTTTTGCATCTTTTTGATCGTTGCCCATCTTTGGTGATTTATTATTACACTAAAAGTTCCTCCTGTTCCCCAGACTCATATTAGAACATACACCTTTCATCTTCGCTTTGAATCCTGTTGGTTTTGCCCAAAAAATCTGCAACCCTTCCTCATTCTGGAAGATTATTTCCAAAATTGAAGATACTTATTGTGGATAATAATTGTCGACAACGGCCATACCACGTTGAAAGCACCGGTTCTCATTGCAGACCTAAGAGAGAGAACTGGGATACCTCCCGTACAACAGCAAATAGAAGAATTATCCAAAACGTTCTACAAACGAACAACCAGATCCACAAATAAACTCACACGTAACATAACGAAAATAAGAAGAAACACGATGCAGAAAAACAAACACAAACTTACGTACCAAACGCTACCAATATATGAAAAACCGATATAAATCCAAACATGCCTACGAAAATAAAAGTAGGACACGCTAAAAGTTAGGTTTTTAGTAAACATTTCCTAACAACTCAACGCCAAGCAACCAGTTCAACAGACAACCCGTTACGAGGAGAGAAAACAAGTACTTAAAGTGTACAGCGGTGCAGTGCGATAACGCGCGGTGCAGTGCAAACAGTGCGACACATTAAAACAGAAAACTTTAGGTTAAAGCATAACTGCCCAGGTACCTAATAATAAAGTAAGGAAAGAATGAACAAGTATGTATATAGTATATTTGTATAATTAATGTTTAAATTGTAATAAATTATTTGTTGTTGTTGTTGTTGGTTCTCGTCCGATCACCGAAGTTAAGCAACGTCGGGCGCGGTCAGTACTTGGATGGGTGACCGCTTGGGAACACCGCGTGCCGTTGTCCCCCAAATTTTTTGCTTTTTACCCTTCACTTTGTATCTTTGAAAATTATACGATTGTTCTTCAACTTGGACGTCGATCGTTACTCCTTCGTCTTCCCCTTTGCATCTTTTTCAGCGTTGTCCATCTTTGGTGATTTATTATTACACTCAAAGTTCCTCCTGTTCCCCCGACTCTTATCAGAACATACACCTTTCGTCTTCGCTTTCAATCCTGTTGGGTTTGCCCAAATTTGCAACCCTTCCTGATCCTGGAAGATTATGTCCAAAATTGAAGCTTTGGAACAATAATAATAATTGTCGACAACGGCCATACCACGTTGAAAGCACCATAAAGTAAGGAAAGAATGAACAAGTATGTATACACTGTGTCCAAGATAAGGAGGGCCACTATGGGGATTTCGGAAACGGTAAGAGATAGAGTTTCAGTTAAATGGGAGAAAAGTTGGGCAATTTTGAGTTTAGTAAAATGAAATTTTTAAACTGACCAAATTCCGAACCGTTCCGAAGGTATGCGACAAAAAGCGAATTTTCAGGATTTCGTTTTTGATAAATTGTTACTTTGTCGTTGATGTTAACTAAAAAGTAAAAGAACCTCCTGCAGGTACTTTTTAACGTTCTTTAACATGGCATACAGCAAATTGGAATCCGACGTTTCGTTTTCGAGCAACCATCATCAACTTTGTTTTTTTAAATACGGTCCTGATTTTTTAATACATAATATTAGAAGAGCTTTTTATTCTGCATTCAAGCATGTATCACACTTTATGGTTTAATTGCGATTTTATACCTATTTTACTATTTTACTTAAATTTACTAGATTCTACTTTGGAAGATGCTCTTGATATTTTACCCTAACCCGTATTACGCAATTGTTGGTTTCAGCAGGATGGTGCACTTGCGCACAATTCACGGGTGGTTAAGGATTACCTTCAAATAGGTTTGCCGAAAGAGTTTTAAGCACCAATTCTGAAACACCCTGGCCAGCTCGTTCTTCCGAAATAACTCTGCGGGATTTTTTTCTTTGGGGGTACATAAGAAATTATGTTTACAAAGATATCTTTGAAATAGAAGAACAACTCCGAAAGTGTGTACTTAACGCATTCAAAACTGTAACACTTGCAATGTTAAAGAATGCTTGGATTCTACAAATTAGAAGATGCTATTTACGATTGGAGAACGAAGGAGGGCTTTTCGAGCATTTATTATAATTCTGTTTAAATTATTGGTATGTGTCATGTTTAAATTTTCGTTTCATCAAATGTTTTCTGTTCATTTATGACGTGTTGTTGATTGTTTGTAATTATGTACTTGGTTACAAAATTTGTGTTCAAAATTGAAAATTCTGTGTCATTTCATTAATTTGATGAGGAAAGCACAGTTAGAAAAAGTCCATTTCTAATTAAAATTCAGTTTGAATGTTATTGAGGGGGAATACAGGTTCGTACTTAGGTTTTTTTCCGCTAATCGTAAAGTAAGTATAAAATCGCAATTAAACCATAAAGTGTGATACATGCTTGAATGCAGAATAAAAAGCTCCCCTAATATTATGTATAAAAAAATCAGGACCGTATTTAAAAAAACAAAGTTGATGATGGTTCCTCGAAAACGAAACGTCGGATTCCAATTTGCTGTATGCCATGTTAAAGAACGTTAAAAAGTACCTGTAGAAGGTTCTTTTACTTTTTAGTTAACATCAACGAGAAAGTAACAATTTGTCAAAAACGAAATCCTGAAAATTCGCTTTTTGTCGCATAACTTCGGAACAGTTCGGAATTTGGTCAGTTTAAAAATTTCATTTTACTAAACTCAAAATTGCCCAACTTTTCTCCCATTTAACCGAAACTCTATCTCTTACCGTTTGCGAAATCCCCATAGTGGCCCTCCTTATCTTGGACACAGTGTATAGTATATTTGTATAATTAATGTTTAAATTGTAATAAATTATTTGTTGTTGTTTGTTGTTGGTTCTCGTCCGATCACCGAAGTTAAGCAACGTCGGGCGCGGTCAGTACTTGGATGGGTGACCGCTTGGGAACACCGCGTGCCGTTGTCCACACATTTTTTGCTTTTTACTTTGTATCTTCGGAAATTGTACGATTGTTCTTCAACTTGGACGTCTATCATCTTCGTTTTCCCTTTTGCATCTTTTTGATCGTTGGCCATCTTTGGTGAACGTATACGTTTCCAGATCACAGCAGGTAACCCAATAGGGTCAGGGACCAAAGTGAATGTGGCTACGACTAGATAACACTGATTTGTTCCGATTTTTTTTGTTCCCCATATATTTGCATTCTGTACTATTATTTTCGAAAAACAAATTTTTTATAACTAAATGTCATGTAGGACACTTACCCATTGGCAGCCTCCTATGTAGTACATAATTAGTTATAATACAATTTGTTTAATTATTTTTGTAACAATCACCAGAACACTTAAAATCTATCAATTGCGTCACTAGGTGTGTGGCGTTTAAGTCTGCGTCCTGTTGTAGGTTGTAGCATTTTAGTCAGTGTTAAATATTGTCGAATAATACCGGATTGGAAAAGCACAGTCATCTCCGTATACTATAGATGCCTACTTGGATGATATATCATTGTTAATAGAAACTGCAATGTTTTTCTGTCACACATTATTTACTCTTGAGAATCACAAACTGACATATGGACACATTACCTACTACAATTCATAAATATATAGTAGTAAGTAAATGCCTTGGTAACAATGGATTTTGTTTGTATTCTAATTTGAGGTATTTTTATTACGCTTTCTAATAGTGCAACTGTTAATAAAAACTCCGTTACTGTAGAAGTAGAAATAGTAAGGCGTTTTAGGGGAGTTTTGCATATTCTCAGAGAATAAATATCATTGTTATAAACATTAGTGTCACCAAGAATTGGTTGAAAATAATATGATCTGTCGACTGTCGACGAAGTGAATTCTTCCTCTGATTTAAAAATAAAAAGGGAAATATAAATGCGTGGTTTTCCACCTTCAAGAAAAGGGTCTCATGAAATATCCCGTTTAAATGACTGCACGATGCAATTAAAGGTAAAGGAATCCCATTTTGTACGGTATGTTGTTGAAGTCACCGCCATATGCCTTAAAAAGTGCTTGCCCTAGGAACTAACAGTAAAGGTATGGTAATCCTTATGGAAAAATTTAGTATGGAGGTATACACATGCAGTTGCAGAAACAAGAATGGAATAGACACATCAGCAGAATGACGAACGACAGCAAGGGACAAATCACCTATAAGCAAACGAGGCGTAGGCGATGGTGTGATAAACAGGTCCTAGACCTATTACTACAAGAAGGAAGAAGAAGAGTTTGTATGTTCTTTAATCTTTTGAGGTACAGCTCAACGTCACGTGAGAAATAGTGGCCACCAACATATTAACGTGAACAATTACAGAAGAAAAGTGAAGCGATGATGACACCTAAATGATTACGAAAATAATAAACGATCTTAGAAGTAAAAATCAATTTTAAACAATTAGTAACAATTAATCAGAAGTTAGCAAAATAAGCAAACGTGTCAAAAATAGGTTAGATTTGCAGTAGGTAACATTTTAATGTTGCAAATTACAATTTTACACAATGCAATGGCTTTGTTAACCTACATAATTAGACTATTTCTATTTTTAAATTATTGGAGCGTAAAGAAGTAGGTAGTATTACACATCTTTTTGTGGTTCTCTATATAAATGTTATATTTCTCATAGTCACCTCAATAAATGATATAATTTGACCGAGAAACGAAGGTGTACCTACCATAAAACAATGGTGTTTTAATTTAAATGTCTGTTATACTTAAAAAGTAACTAGAACAATGATTACTTAATATTTATGCACAATCTATTCGCAAATAGTGAATGGACGGCGCGGCGCGCACGGACGTGTTCAGGGTCTTTAAAGGAATGCATGATGCATGTAAAATCAATCTACAAATTACATAAGAAATTTACGTCAGACGATGACTATAAAGAGAAGTGCAGAAACCTTTTTTTGAGTCCGTACTCATTTTCTTCAACAAAAATTTACTTTCGTTATCGTCTTGTGCTCTTTATAACCTACTTTTTCATAAGTTCATTAAATACAATCGTTAATTATTTCTTGAAACAGTTCTCATAAAAATTCATGTTTGTTTATTGATGCATAAAAAACAGGTCCGAATAATATGTTAGTAATCTAAGGTATATAATCAATAATTATTATGTGTAGTATAGCCTTATTGGTAGTTTATAATAATTTTAAATTAAGTTTTTACTTAGCCATATAATTTGCTTAAGCAACGTACCTATATGTTGTTAGTATGAGATCTAGGCTAAGCATTAATAACATACGCGATGCCAATCTGTGCTTTATAGCAAAAAAAGCAGATAGTTACGTTAAAACTGATAATAATAGTACGATAGGATTGAAACGCCTATTCCTTATACGTAAAATTAGGTGTTGATGTTTATGGCATGCAAGCCAAAATGAGAAATCGTTACTCGTGAAATCAATGTGACTTTCGGTTAAAAAAGAAGAATTTTGATAACAATGATAACCGTTAACAAATCTGAAAGTCTGAACAAAAAAACTGAAACAGTTTCGTTAATAGAAGGGACAAATTGTAATTTTTTTCACTCTTTACTTGCATTTTTAACAAAATTAATTTTATAAAGCGTTAATAAATGAAATCTCAATATAAGCGTTTTTTATAAATATCCCTTATATATCTTTTATTCGCTATAATGGAAATTATGATCATAAAAAGTAAATTCTTTCCAACGATTGCATTTCGGCCCATTTTACACGATTTTTTTAATATTAGCAAACAGATTGAAAAGATATATGAAATTTAGATTCGTTTATTTACAAATATAGAATAATCATTTTTTCATTGACACATTAGGAACGTACTGGTTACAAAAATCTTGTTACAATGACATAATCCAGTCAATAAATGCATTGTGTAGAGTGCAACGCATATGCGAGAATTTTTGACTTCAGGACTTTGTTAGGAGTAGTTAGTAGGTAAATATATTAAAAATCCCCTCCCCTGGGAGGTGAACTTAAAAGAAGAAAGGAGAGGGAATTTTTTGATTTTTCGATTATATCTCGGAAACGGTGGACTCTAGAAAAAATTATTCTAAGTGAACATGAAAGCTAATTAAATTTTCTAGGGATCGACTTACTACAAGAAAACCATGCAAGAGCCAGCAGCAAGGTAAACCCCCAAACAAAAAGGGGTACTGTGAACATTGTAAACGGTGCAAAACGAGGTATTTCTGCAAATTTTCTAAGCTTGGTTATGTATGGAACATATACAGAGGGATTTCAGCGATGAAGGTTATCCCCACCCCCCCTCACATTTTCTGTTATTTTTTTCAACGTGGTTTTTAACTAATTTGTTCAATAAACTAACTATAGATTACCACTTACAATCTTTATTTTACTTAAACATCCGTAGTAACTATATTTAAGGAATGTATGTAAAAAAGAAGAAATTTGTAGGCCTTAATTTTTCTGTAGCATTATGAAGAATAAGCTAAATTTCCAATGAATAAAAAATAATTAAAATTACAGTGGTCCAATTATTTGTATATACCCTGTATGTAATTTGCTCCTGCGACAGGCCTCGCCCCATGGTCCCGTGTGTTTAAGAACCCAGTACCCGTGAGAGATATACATACTAGATCACAAGTTTATGTTACGTAAATCCTTTATGACGTTAGTTATGTAGATCACGGTATCAAATGTAACACCCACATAACACTGAATTCATGACATTTGTGCCTACCCAAATGTGCCCAGGCGTACCAATGACTACACGCGATGAAACTAATTATACAGGGTTATTAGAAAGTTTGGAGACGGCGATTTATTGTCGTTAATATTCATTTTAGGAAAAATTGTTCAATACAAAAGTTGTTTATGTAATTTTTATCTATACTTGGGAATACTTCAATTTTTGTGATCTGCAATTGTTGCTGAGTTACCCCATTCCGCATAATTTTTTTAAATGCGAACATATTCCTTTTACCTCACTATTCGATAGAGGATTTTTTCTCTATAAAACAGCACAAAAGAATTTTATTTAAAATTTATTTTAATAACATTTTTTTCAAAAATACGCCGATTCAAGTATTCACATGAAGTAGCTATATGGAAACAAAAAAAGGTTATGAATCAAAATCTTATCACTAAAAACAAATTAATAACTAAGTAATTTAAAGTAAGTGTTCAAATTGTCCTCCATTAGTCATTTGACAATGGCTCAGTCGAATTATAAAACCACCTACCTACTTGATGTAGGCGTTTTTTGGAAAAAAAATGTTCTTAAAATAAATTTGAAAAAAAAATTCTTTTGTGCTGTTTTATAGAGAAAAAAATCCTCTATCGAATAGTGAGGTAAAAGGAATATGTTCGCATTTAAAAAAATTATACGGAACGGGGTAACTCAGAAACAATTGCAGATCACAAAAATTGAAGTATTCCCAAGTATAGATAAAAATTACATAAACAACTTTTGTATTGAACAATTTTTCCTAAAATGAATATTAACGACAATAAATCGCCGTCTCCAAACTTTCTAATAACCCTGTATATGTATAACTAAAATACACAATTTTGTTTATACGTCTAGGTATAAATACTATTTACCACACTGGAACAGTCTTATACTAGCATGATTGAACTGACATACAACCTTCCCCTTGTGAAGGGGAAGGTTGTGTGTCATTTCAATTTTATTACTCCCCCCCTCACCTTTGTGAAGAATGGACTCCTTCAAGATCTCATACTAGCACAACGAACGATACTATAGTACTTAGTCAATGGACATAAAACTGAAAAGTTAATGGTATCTGATTCGGAAAAAAGTTCGTCCTTTTCATCTTCGAAAAGGGATTTGCTGTCCGCGTTTGCACTGTCCATATTGGCAAGAGGAATCTTCATTCCTCCTTTTGTTGTATTTCCTAGGAAAATATTGAAGGTTGAGATTCAAGTGAACGGATTTGTTAGCGACTCGAAATGATGAATGCAGATACTACCAATAGTAGTTTGAATATTTCTTGAAATATGCTAAACGACGCTTTTGAATCTAGGTTGAATTGCACTTGCATCCCCACAAAAAAAGGTTCGAAATATCATGTAACAAGGTGTTCAAGTGAATAAAAAACCAAGAGCGGCACTTTAGTAAATTAGATAGCGTATTGTATATTTTCTAAAGGTATGAAAAACTTTTTCGAAGAATCCTCACCATTATCCCCCCCCGCGCCCCCCATTAATAGTAACGAATTCCATCTAGAAAAGTCCAAATCCGGAGAGATAAGAATCATAAAATATAAATAAATAAAATTAATTCGATATTGGCGCCCTTGTGACCAAATAGACTGAAAGGCTATTCACTTCATTTTAAGAAGACACCTGTATTCTTCTACCAATGGTTTTCCTAGTCACCTGAGAATTAGGAAACGTTAATTTAATTTATTTATTGAACGCAAATGTTATCAAAATTATTCACTTTATTACGTATAGTTTTGATCCCGAAAGAGTTTATGTCAGTGGTTACGTTATAACTTAAAATTTAAATTCTTATCGATGGTAACTGGGGCGCATATCTTTATTATTAAAAAATGCTATGCATGCACCGTAAAGTGTTACACTAGTAGTAATAACCGGTATTTGATCCCACATCGTGGGAACTTCAAAAACGACTTTTAAATTAAATGAGTTTAATGGAGTGATGCCAAGCGACAAAATGAAAACAATCAATTTAAAAGGTAAAAAGAAATTGTCCCGTAGATTTTAACGCTTTTAACCATTTGCAGTTTTATTAAAATTAAAACAAAAAGGAAGGGTAACGTGGTACATACCACTAGTATATTAGCATATTAACATTCCGCACTCATTTAAAGGATGCGCTACAAAATTAATGAACGTTTTATAAAAAAAATATACCAACTGTAAATAGTGACAAACCGTTCTTTGCATCATTTTTTTTCACGACGAACAAATTAGTCCAGTCAAATTTTAGTTTTTTCAGTTGGACTAATTTCCTAAATTAGAGAAAGAATTTTTCATCAAATCCAAATGTTTCGTGATGAAAATCGTCATATCTAATCTGGTTTTCGTTCACGGTTTAGCTGTATTATTGCAGTACGACAGACATAACATAATTATTATTACCAGTTTGCGACTGTAATAAAATCACCTTTCTGACATATTTACAGAATACACTTATTTTCAATTTTTGATGTTTATTTCTCATTTCTTTGACTTCTATGCTTTTATCGGGTTTTTTGATTTTAGCTGGTGCTAGTTTCGTTTTTTCTGCTATTACCAATCTCGATATTGGCCTTGCGTTTCCTTACATAGATTTTAAACATACAAGCCTGCAATAGAATTATAGAAAAGAATCATAGAAATAATAAGAATAAAAAAAAACGAGGGAAGAGTAAATAAATAGAAGTTTATGACAAGCGACAGCAATATCTAACTTATACCGACAATGAGTTTTAGTAAGAAGTCAGCGTGGAAGATGGGCTTAAACATTAAAAAGAAGAAGTATACATATATGACATTGAGAGAGTCTGGTATATCGAATCTGACGTATAGTCGTAGCGGTACATCGAGAAAATCGCAAATGTCTGTCAAATTGTGCGGGAAGTGTGAAATTAGGTACACTTATTAATTAGATCAAAATAAACGATTTGACCCGCAGCACCCCTATTTTCAACCCTTAGTTTTCAAAAGTGCCCCGTATTTAGTTTTTTCCATCCCCTAACGATAACTCCTTTGTTTACAACTTTTCGAAAAAAATATATTAATAAAAGTTTTAGGAATTCTTATAAGGAACATTTTGTATAAGGATAAAATTTTCACAAATATCAACCCTTATCGAGATATGTGGGAAAAACTGATTTTTGCAGTTTCATTACAAAATCGGTCATAGTTTTCTTGTTTATCGTTTCTCACAAAAATTATTCAAATAAAAGATGTAGATATTAATATGATCAATATTTTAGGTATATATAATATTTTCACAGAAAGCAACCCTTAACAAGTTATTTCGATATTTCTGAAAGTAAGCAACCCTTAAGTATGAAATCGCTCGTATCTTTTTTATTTGTAACTTATGAGGAAAAACATGTGAATAAATATTATAGAAAATTATCTTTTGGGCATTTTATGTGGGTATGAAAATTTCTCAAAAGTCAACCCCTAACGAGATATATCGAAAAAACCAGAAACTGTCAATTTTCACATAAAATCGAGCATAACTTTTCTATATTTCACTACAGTGACATTATTGTTATATAATTCGGTAGGTATATGGATGTAGAAAATATAAGTAAGGGGTAATTTTTTTACAAAAACTCACCCTTAGCGAGATATTTTGACAAAAACAAACTTTCGGCACTTTTTAGAAAAGCTTTGTAACTTTTTCAATTACGATGGTTAATATTATTTCTTCGCGGTTAATAATAGCCAATTACAGTGCGTTTCATGAAATCATAGTGATTTTGCACCATATCACACTGGTGCGGGAATTTTCAACGTACAAAGTGTAGGGTTTATTCGCGGTAATATAATTAAACCATCGTAATTGAAAAAGTTACGAAAGCTTTTCTAAAAAGTGCCGAAAGTTTGTTTTTGTCAAAATATCTCGCTAAGGGTGAGTTTTTGTAAAAAAATTATCCCTTACTTATATTTTCTACATCCATATACCTACCGAATTATATAACAATAATGTCACTGTAGTGAAATATAGAAAAGTTATGCTCGATTTTATGTGAAAATTGACAGTTTCTGGTTTTTTCGATATATCTCGTTAGGGGTTGACTTTTGAGAAATTTTCATACCTACATAAAATGCCCAAAAGATAATTTTCTATAATATTTATTCACATGTTTATCCTCATAAGTTACAAATAAAAAAGATACGAGCGATTTCATACTTAAGGGTTGCTTACTTTCAGAAATATCGAAATAACTTGTTAAGGGTTGCTTTCTGTGAAAATATTATATATACCTAAAATATTGATCATATTAATATCTACATCTTTTATTTGAATAATTTTTCTGAGAAACGATAAACAAGAAAACTATGACCGATTTTGTAATGAAACTGCAAAAATCAGTTTTTTCCACATATCTCGATAAGGGTTGATATTTGTGAAAATTTTATCCTTATATAAAATGTTCCTTATAAGAATTCCTAAAACTTTTATTAATATATTTTTTTCGAAAAGTTGTAAACAAAGGAGTTATCGTTAGGGGATGGAAAAACTAAATACGGGGCACTTTTGAAAACTAAGGGTTGAAAATAGGGGTGCTGCGGGTCAAATCGTTTATTTTGATCTAATTAATAAGTGTACCTAATTTCACACTTCCCGCACAATTTGACAGACATTTAGATGTACCGCTACGACTAGTAGTAAGTGTAAGTACAAAGAACAAGGTGACCAAGGTGCACAGTAAGGATGGTATGATGACGGATGGGCGACCAACATGGTACTGGCCACACATAAAAAGACGCCTTTCTGCACAGGGCTATGAAGAAAGAAGACTATTTGGCTATACTTTATAGTCACTCTAAACTAAACAAGCACATGCACCATATGGGCTTGGTCGAATCACCATCTTGTAGAGGATGTTACACAGACGACAAGACAGCGCACCACATACTTTGTGAGTGTCCTATACTTGTCCAACTGAGACGATCTCTAATTAGAGCCGTCTCTCCTTATAGCATCCTCAGATTTATAGCACGTGTGAGATGGGTTGGGTAACGTTGCGGGGTGGGACTCCAATCAGGGAAAAAGAGCCTGTATATAAGTGTGTTTATATCAAAATTTCCCAGACTGTGCATCTCACAAGCCAGGTAATTTTTAATATGATGCATATTAACATCCCCCAACCCCACCAGTCGTACCTATAGACTAGACACTAGAGCATATAGTTTTGCAAATTAAAGCACAAAATCGTCACCTTCTGACCAAACTTTTACAACTTACCTACATTTTTACTTCTTATAATAAGACAAACCAAAATCGATTCGGGAAACGATCTCATTTTCGACTAAACTGTAAAAGAATTTAAAACAGAGTCGTCGTTCATTCGTCAAATAATAAGTACATTGAATTACAAATTACTTCTACTTTAAATTTTATCTCTATCGCAAACTTCCACTGTTTTTGTATGAAAAAGATAATGTAGTTGGTTTTAAAAACATCGAAAATGTAGATTAGAACTATTAATCTTATACACTTGGCATGTTGACAAGCAACGTTACCTTTGTTATCCAAAAATGGATTAGGATTACATTAAAATTTAAACTAAAAAAAGAATCAATCACCTCTTATTAACATAAAGTTCGTTTGAGCTCCGGTCAACATCCTTGTATAAATTTGCAGACTGATGAGTTACCCGAAAGTTTTACCTTTGATATTATAATCATTTTCGGCAATACATTTAATTGATTCAGATTTCGCAGAAAGTTATAAAAAGAAAGCACAAGGTCTAGTGCTTACATACAGGGTGTCTCACGGTGACCGTCGGTTAGAAGTATATCAAGAACTGTAAAAGCTAGAAATTTGAAAATTTGCACATGCGGCATGGAGTGTTTAATCTATTAAATAAAAATATTTTCCAAATGGCAGCACTTCCGGAAATACCGGAAGTGAGCATCAACTTCTTTATTTTAAATACAAACCAGGCAATTTTTTTTCACATTCTGATGTGTCATAAAATGTTTAGTAAGTGTGCTTAAAATAATAGGCGTATCAACTTTGATTGTTGAGAAAAAAATTTTTTTTCACTGAAAAATGTCAAAATCTTGTTTAGGAAATAAAATTGAAAGTCGAAAGTGGTAAAAGTTAGGGAAATGGGATTTTAGGTTCTCAATGTCAAAAGATTGAGACACAATTGTCTGTCATGGATTATAAAAAATTGACCGCGGTTACGTATCTATTTGACGTTATTTCCAGACTTAACAAAAACTTTAAAAAGTCTCTTTTTTTAAATGGAATGCCTATTCAATTATCAGCCTATTCGATGCAGAAATAAATTTCCTTTAAATTGATATGCCATGTTCCTATACCTAAAATCAATGATTACAGAGTTATTTACATTTTTCTAATTAAATTTATAATTACATACTTTACAAAACATGGTTGGCTTTGAAAATTTTTAAAAAATTTTTATTCAAATGTTTCTTATGCTTTTATGATTATTTAAAATTCTATCTATGCAACTTCTTAACTAACCAAGGTCTCTTTCCGCCGAACGAACAGAAATTTCAGGGAAAACATTCAAGTATCCCAATACATTGGTTTCTGCAGCGTGATTGGGGACAATTGGCTTTGCCAAACTTCGTGGCGCATTTACTTTGCCCAAATTTAGAAAATTCTTCTCAATAATCCTGATTTTTCGTTCTGTCATTGTAGGTAAATGCGGATATCTTTCCTTAAAGTGTTGAGTGATTCTTTATTCAATAGTTAAAGGTTCTGCAGGTCTCAAAAGTAATACGAGCAGACTCGCTATGAATGTAAAACAAATTTAGAATATCAGCGTTTGTGTATTCCATATTTCCCAATTAAGAACAAATATTAAGCGCAAAAATCAAAATTCAAACAGATAACACTGATAACAAACGTAAATGTAGCGTAAACTTTCAAACTGATAGCTAACTGACAACTGTCATCATAAGAAACAATTGAATAAAAATTTTTTGAAAATTTTCAAAGCCAACCATGTTTTGTAAAGTATGTAATTATAAATTTAATTAGAAAAATGTAAATAACTCTGCAATCATTGATTTTAGGTATAGGAACATGGTATATCAATTTAAAGGAAATTTATTTCTGCATCGAATGGGCCGATAATTAAATAGGCATTCCATTTAAAAAAAGAGACTTTTTAAAGTTTTTCTTAAGTCTGGAAATAACGTCAAATAGATACGTAAGGGCAATTTTTTATTATCCATTACAGACAATTGTGCCTCAATCTTTTGACATTGAGAACCTAAAATCCCATTTCCCTAACTTTTACCACTTTCGACTTTGAATTTTATTTCCTAAACAAGATTTTGACATTTTTCAGTGAAGAATTTTTTTTTTCTCAACAATCAAAATTGATACGCCGATTATTTTAAGCACACTTACTAAACATTTTATGACACATCAGAATGTGAAAAAAAATTGCCTGGTTTGTATTTAAAATAAAGAAGTTGATGCTCACTTCCGGTATTTCCGGAAGTGCTGCCATTTGAACAATATTTTTATTTAATAGATTAAACACTCCATGCCGCATGTGCAAAATTTCAAATTTCTAGCTTTTACAGTTCTTGATATACTTCTAACCGACGGTCACCGTGAGACACCCTGTATATGTAATTTGCGTTAGTGGGATTTAATTTATTATTTGACATAAAGTTTCAAGTAGGTGTTGTACTTATATGGTAAGTTGTGAAGGTCGATTTCCAATGGCAACCTTCGGTAATTGAGATCGCTTCATTTTGTTCTTTATAAATGTATAAACGATAAGTGGAGAATTACCAAAAGAAAATTTTCAGTAGGAGTACAACTACGTCATAGTAGGTACGTGTTTATATACTTAATGGACACATTACTTAGTCGACAAACGTGGGCAAGTTTGATGCAAGTATTGTATTTAATAAATACAATGATACAAGCCATGTACTTAGCGATACGGTTGGGAAAGCCTTAGCGACGTAGAAAGTATACTTCTCAAAAATTCGAAATTTGTCCAGTGGTCTGTCCATTCATTCGTCCGTCAAGCGTTTGAAATGAGTGCTTTCAGTTACCAAACCCAATAAACAACTTTACCTTTTGCGATTTATATGAACATGTATAATAGTGTATCCAAAAGTTTCTTACATACCGCAGTGTGTGAATATATAAGTATATCTAGGCAATTTGTAAAAAATCTAACTTCGTAGCGTTCGTTATTAAGTAGTTTGAATTTCCCACCAGTTTTGGGTATTTAGAAAGTGGAGGTTGGAAGTTAGTTACAGATTATAATTTTTAGTATCGTTATTTGTTTATGTATAAATTTATGAAATAAATAGATAAAGCCCTTAAAGAAGCGCTTACAACTTAAAAACCTGAAATTGTTCTTGCAGACATAAGGACTATTTGTACATTAAGTATAAAATCTCGAAAAATATGCATCGTATAGAAAAATTTGCCGAATCGAAACTTTAATATCTCCTATTACGCCAAGTCCCCCACAAACCCTGTTGGCGGGGGGGACGGCAAATTTGAAATCTTAAATAGGAGCCCCTACATGTACAAGACGATCAAAAACTAAGATTACGATGAAACAGTTTTATTAGTAATGCTAATGAAAATAGGATTCTACGTAGAAAGTTACGTATTTGTCGGAAAAAAATTTCTCGATTCGCGACAGATGGCGCTGTAATCTCAAGAAATACAGAGTCAGTAGATTAACAGAGTACCGCAACCTCCGCCATGTTTAGTCCTTTCCGCACTTCACTCCCTACACGCTCAGTAAAGTAGATGACGTTTTGACTAAATTTTTCGGAATATAATAAAACAAATACACTTAACGGCACAACAACACGGCATTTTATTAAAAATTACGCACTTTCGTAAGTCTATCTTATCTATATGGACTAAACATGGCCGCCAGGGCGGCATTTGTCGCGTCAAAGGCTTGTGGTACTCTGTTAACCTACTGACTCTGAAGAAATGTAGAGTCCCCATATAGAGAGAGTACCGCAATTGGTTTGGGCGTCACTTTGGAGCTAAAATGGTGGTGTATTATGGTTGTCTTGTCAGGGATCAGCTGTTGTCAGTTGTCAGCTGTCAGTTGTAATAATTTTTCTATCAAACCAATACCTTTTCTTCAATTCAAATTTCCGCCCTTTTCTGGAGTCAAAATGGCGTCAATTGCGGTACTCTCTCTATATAGGGACTCTAAAGAAATGGAACAGACATCAAAAGAATTTTAAGCTGAGTTGACTTGCGAGGAAGAAAAGTTCCACAGTTCTCCCAGCGAAACAGGTCCATCATTGTAGCAGTGTAGAACTTTTCTTTCTTTAGAAAAATATATACAACCAGAAAATGCAAATAGATAATGATAGAAAGAACTAGAAAGAGGACAAACAAAGAAGTATAGTATTCAAAGAAGTGAAAACAGGGATGAAAAGCACTAATGACATGAAGTGCTATGAGTTGAAATAAAGACCCTGGGGTTATTTTTGCTACCATTTTAGTTAAATTGAAGAGCCCCTCTAAAGACAAAAAGTGGAAAAAATGAGGTGTATTTAAGAGGAAACTGAGATTGATTACACAGAAAAACAAAACGTTGACATAGATTGAAAAACTATGCGCTACAAAAACCTACGGATTTAAAAATCAGAACTGTGGTCACGTTGTGTCAAAATAAAAGTTACGTAAACTTCAACTTCAAAATTTAAAGTTGAGCCGATGGCGTGAATGAAAAAAATGGTATTTGCCCTTTCGTAGGCCTTTGTATCCCTTAGTAGAGTCAGTTTATTTCAGTAAGAAACCAAAAAAACCAAGCAAAGTGTTTAGAGTGCAATTGGATTAATGTTGAGCAAAATAGTTGAAAATGAAATTCTATTATACCAACGTTGATGTCTTTAAGTACCTTTGATAAGGCTTCCACTCTTCTTCTCACTTAAATTTTGGTCATACGCAACAAATTTGAACTTTAGTAGTAAAATTCATGAGAAAAGTCTGAATTAAAGGGAGAGGTTTACAGTAAAAGGCGACAAGGATATCCTATAGTCTACAGTGAGGAAACTGCTTTCCCATCATGTAACAAAGTTGAGTTGCAGATCGTTAAATTGGTGTGGATTTTCTCTATTTATGTGAATTCTTCTGAATTAAATTTAAGAGAATTATTTTACAGATGAAGAAGGATCTAAATCGTAGAGACGGAAGAAACGTTCGTAATGAAAGGCAACGGATATCCAGAGAATGCCCAACTTATGGAAGGGCAAAGGAAAATCTTTAGTGCTTAACAGTCTCGCCATCAGGAGAAATTGGGTAGGGGCCAGAGTGTAATTATATACAAAGTATTGCTATTTCGTGAATTAGATTGTTGCTCTATCATCAAAAAATTTTTAAAGAAAAATCTATTGTAAGGAAAATCGGTTCAAATTTTAATAATCACATAAAAATTTAAGTTTTAATAGTAAAATTCATCCGAATCATCCCTAATTATTGCGTGAGTTTTTCTGGATTGAGAACTGACTCTCTAGAAAAGAACGTTTCATCTTTGTGCAAAATTTGTAAACATACAGATCTCTTTGGTTACATCATGTAAACCAGCAATGGACTGTCGTACCACGGATGTACTAACTGCTGGTTTTAATTCATTCAGAGATATCTAAATAGCTTGAATCGACAGAGATATGCGGAAGAGGCTTTGAAACCGGATCAAATAACTTGCAAAACAGAGAAAATATTGATTTGCTATAACATTACACAAGTTTCAATACAGAAGTATGTCACTTCCTGTACCTAAATTTGACCATTTTTGAATGAAAAATTAAATTATACCGGTACATACATAAGATTCCTCAACATGAACTAAAGCTTTTGTAGAACCTCCAAGAATTAATTAAAAATGATTAAATTGGTAGTAAGTATACTTTTAATATTACGATACCAATTCAACAATTTGGTTTTATGTTGTGAGAGTTTGTGTAAATGTGCATGAAAAATGTAGGTATTAATTTTAATTGTGAAGCGGTAAATTGCTGAAATTAGCAAATATGCATGCAAATCCAGGTTAACCATAAAAATACCCATAACCCATCTTGTTAGCATTAAAAGGCTTCTCTAAGAATTTTTTGCAAACACTGCCGTTTTAATGGATAAATTAATATTCGAATAGTCCATTAAGTTTCCAATTTAGTCTTTATGATAGCAATACAATTCACGCAAATTTAACGCTACTGAAGTTTCAATGATCACAGAGATATTATTTTTATAAACTGTGCCCGAAATTTATGATTTACTTGCCTTGCCACGTACACCATTTAACAATAATTTACATAAATTAACCATGAAACAACAGTAGTTGCCGTAAGCTATAAATCTAAAAGGAGCGAGCGCCTAATTTTTTATGACAATTAAAAATTTTTGTTGTACCATAAAATTAATCTATCATTACTGTTAAGATATTCGTGCGCATTTAAAAATAGAAATCCCTCAGGTAAAAGACTTTACCTTTAAATAAGGATCATTTGATATATTAATTAATAAATATCTAAAGATCCATTCCATAATCACGATGAATCTTCAGGCAGAATTTAATAGACCACATAAAATGATGTTATGGAACAAAATTTTTGTGAAGCAGATAAATTGGTTGTTGAATTACTGATAATAATTGCTCAGAACTTTCCGCAACTTTTCTTTACGTGTCAGAAAATTAGTTCCATTATCCCATTTTTCATCTTTTATACATCATTTTGTGTATAATTGGTATGTAGTATTGTGTTCTTTCACCATTCACGAATGGTAATTGTAACTTTTTAATCTAAGTATGCGAAATGATTATAGGATTGAGATATACACCGATTGATATTTAAGGGAATTAAATGTAATTTAATTCTTCTCTTTTATTTACGTGCTTCCGTAAATTTGAATTATTTATACCTTTTGTAATAAATAGATAATATCGAAACAATCGATAATAATAGATACAACAAACCGCCACATGACTTCTTATTGATCTTGTAAGGTAGACGAGTAATAATCGATTTCCACATAATTTTAGTCATTACCTTGATAATTAAGACTAATCGGTGATTGCCCGTTTTTTTGTAATTCTCAAGAAAGCTTAGAAGTAAAATACATAATTATGTACTTTCATTTTTAAATCTGTTCTCTTGCAAGACGTATAGAACTTTTGCACGTAAATCATTTATACTTTCGAATTGTTTTTGTTAACCTGGTGTCCATTTTCACTTCTATAAATTTGTGATATCACTTGCGATATTCGCTCACAGCAGCCTACTTGCAAAAATCAACAACTTCTTCATAATTACAATGGTTTTTCAGGAAAATCTCAGTAACTATTCAGAATTGACCATACAAAATGCATATCAGTGGAAAGCTTATAAAAAACTTAATCGACTCGTGAACGAAAATACAGCGTGCTCCATTTATAAAGAAAGAGTTATTCGACTTTTTGTGTTTCAGCACACCCTGTATAGTGTGGTCGACCATTTTTATTAAAATTCCAAGTCATTCTAAAATTTTCTGTGGCAAGTTTGTCAAAAAACATCCATGGCCAACTGGGCAGTGGTCCATCAAGTATGAGCTTTTTTTCGAACAAAACGTTGAATAACGCCGAAACGGAGAGAGCTAGACCCATAGTGACCTATACAAAGTGCCATTATTTTTTCATGTAAAAACTAATAATGTAGAAATATACAGGGTGTCCCATTTAAAAAAAACATATTTGGTTTACCACTCTGTATAGGAACATTGTTTATATAATCAAAACATTTTTATAATGTGCAGTATAAGTGTGCTTACTTGACGGTGAAAACCGCATGTCGATATCTTGAATAGCAAAAAAGTTATGGACTAATCACACAGCCCTGGGTCACCCTGTATAAGTAGTCTGTGATACTGCATAAAATTCTATAGATCCAAAAAGATATTTCTTCTACAGATGGTGTTACCTATATGCAATGTGGCCAAGTAACAAGTCCACTTGTTCTCCGTATGTGTAGACTTCATCCTAAGGGAGTCTTTAAAGGATGTCTTTATAAATTTATTATTAAGATAAGTACAGAGAATCTTCTTCCCTTAGTAATAGTGTAGTATCAATTTTTTGCAGTCTATGGATATTTAATTTTCCCTGCAACCTATGAACGTTTTTCTAACATCATCTTCTTTTCATCTTTGGACATCAAAAAACCGTGAAAAATAATGAAACTATATCACACTTTTCAAAATGGTTTATTCTCAATGATTTGAAGTAACTAAGCTATCTTGATTAGCAATATAATATAATTCTAATTTTGTCATTTTTATGGTTAACAGAAAGTTTAACAACAAAGTGGCCCCTTAATTATGTACATTAGTTTACCTACAATTTAAATAATTACTTGATATCTAAAAGATCTTACCATTTTAAAATAATTTATTGGTGTTATAGATGAACCTGAACTTAGAACTTAAACTCTATTTCAAAGATCAGATAAAATCTGAATTTGATAATAAACAAATTTGGTAAACGTCACATTAATTACATTTGTGGATTCGAAGTGAAAATCTAAACAAAAATACCAAACAAGTTTCCTAATCGGACACAACATAATTACAACGGATTGTGGCTGGTCATTAAACATGTTTAGAAAATATGTGGGTAGTATGTCGATAAGTTTGGAAGATTGTCACAAAAGTTAACTGTATAACATTTAATGGCAAATATATCTCTCAACTTATGACAGGTTACACGGCAACGCAAATTTGCATGCAAAACAACACTCCATTGTGTAAAAAGTTGTACAGAATAAAAATTCAGAAATTGAAAGGTGAAAAGGTTTTTTTTTATTATATCAAATTAAATTTAGAGGATAGTGTATCGTAGGCAGTTACGATTACCATATGGCAGAAACCCACATCACCTTGCATATTTTTGACCTTTCTTTTTGCACGTAAAGTACGGAGGAGTATGGAAATAAATTGCTTGCATCAATTTTAAGTTGTTGCTATCTACCCAAGAACCTAAAGGAGAGCAACTTTGATTCACCTTCCCAAATTTGTTTAAAATTAATGTAAAAACATTCACTTCTTATTGTACCTTACTGTTTAATTGGAACAAACTCAATGATCACAGATACTAATATAATATTCGTCTTTTAGTGACGATAGAACTTTTGGTGGAAACGAATAAGAAGCCCAAAATGAATAATTGCTAGTGCGCATTTTTAGAAAAATTCGGAAAAACTTTGCCCAGTGAGACAAGCAACACCATGGACCATGGTGCGCTATTAGTTTTTTGTTACCAATATAATGTAATGTAATTTGGGTTACAAAATCCATAACTCATTACTCTGTAGAAATAATCAGTGTATGCTAGTCCATAGCACACAAGTTGAAAAGCATCTTTTTATAATGTTGAATCATTGGAAACAGCAATTCCTACAAGTAAGACATTTATTGCTGATTCAGACTCTAATAATTAATTAGTGTTGGTGGTGTGATGGTGACGTTTAACTTTCAACATGAAGTGTGCTTTAAATGCTTTATTATACTGGTGTTCCAATAAGAACGCACCCCATGTTCGTTCCAATTGTCACGTTGTCATCGTCAAAATTACAAATATGAGGAAGTTCCCAAATTGCGTATTTTCGGTTGACGGAACGTACCTGAAACATCGACAATTGATTGACAGGTTTGTGGAAGGTTGTTCAGTTGCGGAAAAAGACACCAAAGCGACATCGTACCGGCCGGTCTGCTGAAAATATTGCCTCAGTTAATGAGAGTGTACCTCAAAATCCCCAATCCTCGATTCGCCGTCAAGGTAAATATTTTGAGAAGCCCGTGTCGTGTTCTGACAAAGGATCTTCATCTACAAGGTGATGATTTCTAGTTGCTTTGTTCCTAATTGGGAGGGATGGACCTGGAAAGCTAGTGGTTTCAGTAAGATAGAGCCACCTGTCATACGGCGTTGCAAGTTTCTTGGTCGTGTTATCTCACACCATAGAGACGAGAATTGGCCACCAAGATCTTGCGAAGTGACGCCACGTGAACACATGTTCTATGACATAACGTGTAGTCTTCTGTTCACGCGAACGATCCCTGAGTTAACATTGGGCGCGTCACTATGGAAGTCGATCCAGAAATGTCATTAAAAAATACATTTGTTCGTGACGAGTTAAAAAAAATGTTCCGAAATTTCAAATTAAATTGTACATCCTTAGTAGTCCTGCAGCTCACAACACTTCTGTGTGCAAGTCTTTGTACAGAGAAAATTCTTTCTGAATCAGTTACTCGGGTGTATAAGAAGAAAAACAAACTTGGGTGGCCACCCCCTACCCCCCACGTTTTCTCAGTATGACGTCATTCAAGTTGGTCGCCACTACTTCACTCCCTTGTGTCAATTCGGTGTGCAGGTATTTGTACAGAAAAATTTTTTTCTGAACTAGTTACTTGGGTGTATAAGAAGCAAAAAAAACTTGGGTGGGCACCTCCCTACCCCCACGTTTAATCAGGATGACCGCCATTACTCAACTACCTTTCTGTTAAAGTACGCGTTTTAGCGAAAACGCTACATATGACTTATTGAAGAAATGTTCAGCGTTAATATTATTTTAGAATGTTTGATTTCATTTCGTGATGTTTTTGAAATGTTTGATTTCGTAATTTTAATTAATTGTATACGTTTATATTATCACTCTCAGCTGGTGCTTCCAGAGTAGACCATGTCTTTGATAGTTACATTTTCTCCTAAAGACTCTGAACGTCTATCAAGGCAAAAAAGTAATGTCATATTATTTTATAAAATATCATCAGAAATTAATCTTCCAGTTCAAATGGAAACTTTCTGGCCCTCCTCAGCAAACAAGCTGTTACTACAAAAACATATAACACAAAGTTTGAATTCCTTGATGGTGACTAGACCTATTAGTCAGCTTCATGTGTTAAGTGCATTTTCTTTTTCACCGGATAAAATTAAAGTCAGCTGCATGGGTATTGAAAATGGTGTTGAACAAGCAATACATACGATGGACAGATTTCTAACAGAAGAAGCAGACTTCAGGATGATGATACTTGCAGAGAACGCAGCAATTAAAGGGCTAAAGAAAATTGTGTTAGTCAGTGCCGATACTGACATCTTGGTTTTGGTTCTATTTCACAGGAAAAAGTTCCATAGCCTAGGAGTGAATGAAATTGGGATAAGAGCTGGAGTTGGTGACACAACAAGAATTATTCCAATCCACATCTTAGCTGAAACTCTGGGACAAGACATGTGCCAGACTGCCAGACATTACCAGCACTTCACTCTCTTTCTGGTGCTGACTATACGACCAAATTTGGGACCAAAAAGCTGGAATTGGCTGTAATCCTGAGCAGTATTTGAAAGAGTTTGGCATATCACCGCTATCTCCAGAGCTCGACAGAATCATGGCGCTTGCTGAAGAGTACTTAGTTCAATTGTTGAAAAAAGGATCGTATTGCAAGACACTTGATGAGATCAGGCTTTGGAAGTACCTCCACGGGAAAAATATTTCTCTTGATGACCTACCTCCAACCACTACTAGTCCACATGGGCACCTTCTTCGTGCTTTCTTCCACACCTATTTAATGATACATTGCCTCGATGAAGCGCAAGCGGTACTGGATCCACTTCAGTTCGGCTTTGAAATGACGGATAGTGTTTTAATGCCTTCAACGTACATTAATCCACTACCAGACGACTACATTGAGGCATGTACATGCATAAAGTGCGCGACATCGAATTGTGTGTGTAGAGATGCCATGTTGTTTGTTTTGCAAATGTAACAGTGTTGACATAGATAAAGTTGATTGCAAGAACCCATTCTAAATTTAATGGTGTTATTAAAAAGGAACAAAAAACATTTTACTTCAAATTAAATAATACGACACAATGGTCTTGGGATTTGATTTTAAAGAAATATCAATGTTTTCAGGAATCTGCAAGTGTAGATGTTTTACATGATTACTTGTAATCAATATAATAAAATGAATGTGCGTACCTACTCTATTTCAAAAAAAATCATTAAACATATTTTTAGAAGGGGTTTGTTGGAGGGATATCTTAAATGAGGGAGGGGAAGGGTTGTGGTGGATGGAGGAGGTGGAGGAAAGAAGAAGAATAGTGATGGATATGGAGCGGGAAAGAGGGGAATAAAACAAAGAAAAACTTTTAGTTTTATGGTCAAGGGTCAGAATTTTATGTGTAATTTTTGTTGTTGTTTTGGCTTATGTTTATATATTTTGGGGGAGGGTTATGAATAAGGAATCTTTGCAATGAAAATTGTTTATAATGCAAATAAATATACTATACTAAAAGGGGTTTGTGTTATTTCACTTTAAAACGCTTACTTTAACAGAAAGGTAGTTGAGTAATGGCGGCCATCCTGATTAAACGTGGGGGAGGGGGGTGCCCACCCAAGTTTTTTTTTGCTTCTTATACACCCAAGTAACTAGTTCAGAAAGAATTTTCTCTGTACGAATACCTGCACACCGAATTGACACAACGGTAGTGAAGTATATTGAATGACGTCATACTGAGAAAACGTGGGGGGTAGGGGGTGGCCACCCAAGTTTTTTTTTCTTCTTATACACCCGAGTAACTGATTCAGAAAGAATTTTCTCTGTACAAAGACTTGCACACAGAAGTGTTGTGAGCTGCTGGACTATAGTGGCATATCCTCCAATTGCGAAAACATTTAATACAGATCTTCTCTTTTTGGTTCCGGAAGCACGAGAGTTGATGAATGAGTTCAATTTTAAACGCAAAATGTATGTTTGTTGGAAAATACTTGTCTTTATTTGTAAAACTTTAACATTCTGTATCTCCGTCAATTCTCCGAAACGGTTGAGTTTTGTGTTGCATTACTTTGATTTGAGGAATTTAATGTGAAAAGCTGCTCTCACATTTTTGAAACACTCTGTATAATTCATCCAGGTGACTACACCCTGGCAAAAGAAAATCTAAAAAAGAGATCCCGAATTCTGATCTTGAATCAGAATCTCAACACAATCAAAAAGAAATTCTGGCATGTATTGCCACGAGACCTCCCTCGTATTAACACTTTTTTCAAAAAATAAGTATAACATAAAAGAACACATACTTAGCGATCTGTGGATGCAATGGATTGTTTTTTCATGGAAATGGTATGTAAATAAGTTTGAATATAACTTTCCCCAATATTTCGTGTAGGTATCGTTGATGACAAACGAGGAGTACTTAGGTGCTTTTTGCAAAATCAGAGGCAAAACGTGTGGCACATTATTCAAAGAAAGTGATCTAGAAATACAAATTTCCATTATGGCGAACATATCCCTCAAGTCAAAATATGATAGTTATTGGATACAAGAGATATAATAAAATTGAAGGAACCTTTTGAAACGCCATTAAAGATGTGCAATCGTTGATTTATATACGGCTGAAAGTACAAATATCTGTAAAATCATATGAAAATTTTTTTGTACTGACACACTGCATCTAATAAGATAGATCTCCTCAACAAGAGATTCTACATTTAGTTGTGAGTTTTGAAAAAAAGCAGAAAGATTGATTTGGAATTTTTGGATTACATTCGAACTAAACCCAATTTATCAATTAATTTCCAAGTGGTTCTGATAAAGTTTTGCAACTATCTTGGTGGGAACGAAAAAAACATTTGTGAAAGCAGTGAAGTAAGCGAAAGATTTTTCTGTCGTCTCTAAAATTTTATGAAATATTCTATTCTCCGATACAAGAACACATTCGCGATTTTCCAAAATTTATTGGCGCACAACAAGATACGTGGAGTAGTCTCCTTGAAGAAATCCATATCAACTTTTATATCTCTGGACATGATGTACAAAAAGAAGAGAATGCTGGAACTGGGATTGAACTCAATCGATGAGCCACAGGAGGTTTACCTCCCTAGCATTCTGGAGTTTTGCAAAGTGTAAAGTTTACTGAAAGCAAAAAAAAAATATTTCCAATCATGCAGATCCAGAATAACATGGAGCCGAAACTGGCGAATGGGAGGCCGTGTCACGCAAGAATATTTTTATCACTGCACCTTGTAGAATCTAAACGCTTTTTTCACAGTTGTTACGTTTTATTTGCATACGATCCCTTAAGGAAAGTGATCTTGCTTTTGTTATGTTACCCAACCTACGCTTTTGGCTTCACTTTTCTAGACAGCTACTAACAGCATTGGTTACCGGTTAATTTTTTTAAGTACAATAACCCCATCAAAATCCAAAATACGTGGTTTATTTTGGTAGTAGACATGTCGGGAAGTGATTTAGAACAGTAAATGAAAAGTGTAAATGCAAAAATATGATAATATCCTGTAGTGTATCGCCCAGACGATCTGTTTCTTTAACACTTTTATTATTGAATCCACGAGTTGGTACTAAACTGAATTTAATCCAGTTTATTAAATACTTGAAAAGCTGTCGCTTGATATTTTAAAAACTTGAATAAGATATACATAAATTAATTGAACTACCGAATAGAATTCGTTGTTATTACTCTTTGGAAGTCAAGCAGATGGACCACTTCTCTTTTAAAAAAGAACTCTCATCAGTCATCACTATGATTTCCTGCAAAACTAAATTGAAAGGAGGTCTTTTTTTCCATTTACCTACGATTTGAATTAATATTCCATCTCGGAAGTGATGTGTATCTTTAAATGACTTTTTTTACGCGTCTACGTCTCGTTAGTAAACTTTCATTTTCGTGGACTTTACCACAGTAAACGTAGGTATTAAATTGTAATAGTGGAAGATTAAGAAATGTATGTCAATGGAACCTTATATGTGTAATTACTATCTCAATTGGATGTAATTAAAAAGGAATTTACTTAAATGTAAAGCAAAACCAGATCTTCAGCCTTCGAAACGGTAATTAGCGATTTAAAAATATAAACTGGTTGCAAATTCCTAATTAAGAGTAGAACAATAACGTGGATAGGTACATTATTAAGTGTATTAATATTTATACAGGTGTACATGCAATTTCCGGGACTATTAGCACTATTATTGGAATAGAAAATAAACAGCTGTTTCAGTAACGGTATCTAAGACGCCCAAAAAAATAAATACACCTAAACTCAGCAAGTGTTTCAGATCTTAAATTATTCTTCCTTTAATCTTAATCTCTACGAACAAATATCTCACCTTATGTCAACTCACGAATTACATTAAAATCAAAGACCAAGCCCATGTAATGTTACGATGTGACAGATTCAAATTACGTCTTGCCAGGAGTCACATTCCGAAAATGTCAATACGTCGGGACACTGGGTGTGTTTGAAGCATCTGCATATTGCATAATTCATAGATACAAGAGACATATTGAAAATATTTCAATTTACGTTTTCATTCGGTAAATATTATCTATTCATTTGTAGTTTCCACAAAAACGAATCCAATTTATGCATAAACAGGCTGGTAATTTTTCCACGAATTATTTAAGCAAAATACACAAAACACACGCAAAATACAATAAAAGCTTTTAGCGTAATGATAATGATGAACCATAAAAGTAGATCTTTCAGAAAGACCGCAGTGGTTTTTAGTATAGGTACAATTATGTGGACAATTAGGCACATTCAAAATGAACATCTACGAAGGCCGATTAAGAAATTGTGCACGAATGTTAAATTATGGTCTTGTACGAGGACAAATTCTATCTAGCCATGAAACAATCGAGATAGGTGTGATAATTCCGCAATTTAAATACCATTAGGGCCCTCCTATACCGAAAAAGTCAAAAACGCCATCTTCGCCGGGAAAGTTAATGGCGAATTCTGTTTAGTGCGCATATGCAAAAGGGCATAACAATAAATGCAGCAGATTATTGCCGGCTGTGGCTTCTCAGAATTCACCTTACTGCGATTTTTTCTCTGTTCAAACATCTAAAAAAAATTTTAAGAGGAAGAAGATTTTCTTGCAATGACGAAGCGAAAGAAGCTGTTGAATCGGCTGGCGAAAGAATTAGAATAAATACATAGCTGTGTAGCTTTTGTAGAAAAATAAAAGTTTTACGTGCTTTCCTTCATGACCAGGTAGATTACGTATGAATTTGGCCTCGTCTGAAAAGGAAAGGGGGGGAGATCGCGATCGGTCCTTATCTACCAAAAGTCAAAGAAATTCAGATGCTGTCTGAAAATAGCTGCTTCAAACCGAGAGAAATATGGCAGAGGCGGAACTTAAAACCAAACGATGCTCGTGCAATACCCAAAAATTGAAACATTGCACGATATTATAAGATAAGAGATTAGAGGTAAGAAAACTCCAGAGGAGGTCTCCGGGGAAAAATACCCTAAGGAGAAACCACTCCATTGTTAAGGTCCATGGGAGTGTACTACATATATTATAAGATACGTTAGGGCAGAAGAACAATGGCGTATGAATAGTGATTTCACAGTCTTTTTCGGCAAAGAAAATTAAGGTAAAATCCCAAACTAAATTGGAAAAAGTCAGAAAATCGAAATACATCTGGTAAGTACATTTCATTTATTATGAGCAATAACTTAAAATTTAATTTTACAATTATTTGGGAAAGGATAAGTAATGTGCACTATATTAAATATTAGTTTGGTAAGGACTCAACGAGTTTGGTGTGAAACTTAGATCATATACACTCCGTAGATAAAGCATTAGCCTTTTATTTTGTGCCAGCTTGAATGAGAAAGAAACCAAACGTTGCTTTCATTATAAGCGTTCGGCGCATGCGCATTAAAGCACCAAGCCAAGTAGCTTGACTTGAAATATAATAGCTTGGCTTGAGAGGCAAGCTTTTTAAGAAGAAAAGCTTGGCTTGGCTTGATGTTTGCGAATGCAAGCTTGGCTTGGTTACCAAGCTTTTTCAAACTTAGTCTTGCTCCTCCCGTAAGAGTAGTGAGGTCGGAACACATTGCGCATTACGTCATACATTAGCTCATTGTCGGACTTTCGCAGTATTACTCAACTGCTGGTTAGTGGACGATTATTAAACTATGCATTCTAATAAATTATCTGAAAATTCCGAAGAACCGTACATTTTCCAGAATATCTACACATTCGCATTTTCTAATTTATAATTTTTATCGTTTTTGACTTCGTACAAATCAAAAACCGCTAGGGTAGTATCCCTTTGTTGACGGCAAGATTTGCCCTTATTAATCATTATATTATATCATAATATAATTATATCATATTTAAAGTTTGTTCTGTGGAATTGGAAGTTAAAAAGTTTCACCTGCTATTCATCCATTCCTATGCCATTGAGACGTTTTAAATTATATATTGATTAAGCACAAAAGGCAGATAAGTGACATGGAGTCAATTTTTATATTCAAAAATATTTAAAAAGGGACGTAACCCCTTCTCCTTTGTTGCATTTCTTCTTCTTAAAATAAAACAAAGGTTACAGAATCGTAGCAATGCAGGTAGAACCAAACCGAAATGCACTGCGATCGAACGAACGAGAAGGTCCTTTTTGACAAATGATAATAGCAATTGTAATATTTTTATTTATTTTCTTAAATTGGAATTAACGAAATTTATTAGCAAAACTCCAGCACTTATTGTAATTAAACGGAATTACCAATTAACGTGAAACATAACTAAAATCTTACACAATTATGCAATAATTCTACAGTAACAATGCCCTTTTCAGTGTCCGTTATCGTTATAATGTGTGTTTCTATAGCATTCATGCGTGCCTGAAATAGAAATGAAGTCCTACATTTACTTCAATGCAAATTAGTACCTACTGTGGGTAACCAGATTCACTAATATTACTTTTGCTTAAAATAAAAAAATGAAAACTTGTTTCGTCTCGCCACATGCGTTTTCTGTAGGTATCACTTTTCCATGTAATGTGGCAACTCATTGTAAACGCACCGAGTTTACTCGGTTAGTATTTGTTGTTGACTTGGTGGCGAAAAACCAAAGTTTAGGCTAAGGTGGTGATGAGTTACTTTATTTGATAAAAACAATTATAAAACCGTTTACGACATGAAGATATTTTACATTGCATTAAAAATCATCGTAATTAATAACCATTTTTCAACTATAATGGCTCGTTTTTTGTCTCAAGTAGGTGATATCCTAAAAATTGTTTCATAATTTATCTGTGGGGTGACGCCCAAAAATGTGTATTAGCATTCATTATAGATTATGACTACACTTTTCAAACTATCAAAATATTAATTATATGGCAAATTATGTAAATAAAATGTAAGGATGTGCGTTAGATAAAAATAAAACAAACCCACCTTCACTATTTTAAACCAGGTATACCAACCGAAACAGAACGAACAAATTTTGAAATTCATTTGCGGCCACTTACCTATTAAACATGTCCGAAAAGAAACAACTTTTGTTTATATTAGAAACATTTTACCTTACATATTATAATACACACTGCATGCTGCTTGGTGGAAGTAAAAAAAATGCTGTATCATCTTTTACTCTTTCTTTCAAAGCTGAACGCGTATGCCTCTCAGTATCTTAATTATAGTAACATCGAACATACCTGAAACAAATCAAAACATTAGTACAGACTCGTTAGATTACATTTATCGTTTGAAATTGACTTACACGTAGATACAATTATGTTGAGTTATAGTTTCAAAGGACAGGGAAAAAAATGCTACAAAAGTACTCGAGCAGAAATAATCGGTATGCTGGAAGTGGCTAATATTACAAATTTGTAACGTGGTTGTACACTAATTACATTGAACGTGACGTTACTATAGGAACAAATTGTAAAAATAATACTAAGTAATAAATATTACTAATGGTTTTTGTTTTTGTGGTGCTTGGGTTTGTGGTTTTCGCTTGTAAAAAGTTAAGAATTCGTTTCGTACGCAAATGATTAGACATACTTTGAAAACAGAAAACATTACTTTTTTATTATTATTAGTCAAAGATCACGTTTGCACTTTGATTCAAATAAGGTTTGGTATGAATTATTCTGAAAATTAAGTACGCAGGGGCGGAGACACCGGGAATTTTCCCGGTGGGCCGTCGTCGCTTTGTGGGCCCTGGGCCGCCCCGGACCAAAACGCTTAATTTTGCAGACATAATTTTTATATAGCTATGTAAAAAGATCGATACGGTGGCGCCGGGCGCGGCTTAAGGGCTCACACACACTAGCGGGTGTTTTTTGACCGGGCACGCTCCGGGTCCGCTTGACGGCAGCGAGCCCGGTGTGCCCTGTGCGTCAATGGACGGGGCCGGATCCGGTTGAAAAACACCCGGTACCGGTAGTGTGCGTGAGCCCTTATGATTACACCTAACAAACAGACGACTGCTGTCACAAAAGAAATTTGTATGACTACAAATTACAAAATGTATCAATTTCTCATAAATTATGCCCAAAAGTAAACAGTATCTATAGATAATATGTACAGTAATTCCAGGAAAATTCAAATCATGTTCATGTTTGGTGTTATATGTTATGCGCATATTCTAAATCTTGTTCTGGCAGACATTTGCAAATCCCACAATAAGGCATAATTTATTGTTTTCTTCATTACTGAATTGTATAGCAGCATTTTTTAAAGAATATCATCAACGCATGGGTTACTGGTTGGGCATTGACAACAATTCTAGATCAAAGAAACTCCAGTTGACAGGAGAAACTCGCTGGTGGTCAAAGGAAACAGCGCTCAGTAAAATTTTTGGTAATTTTAATGAACCTGATACGATGTACGTTGACTTAATTAACGTTCTTAACACAATCGCAATTAAACCATAAAGTGTGGTGCATGCTTGAATGCAGAATAAAAAGCGCTCCTAATATTATCCATAAAAAATCAGGACCGTATTTAAAAAACAAGGTTGATGATGGTTACTTGAAAACGAAACGTCGGGTTCCATTTTGCAGTATGCCATGTTACAGTTCGTTAAAAAGTACCTGTAGAAGCTTCTTTTATTTTTTATTTAACATCAAGGACAATTTGGCAAAAACGAAATCCTGAAAATTCGCTTTTTGTCGCATAACTTCGGGACAGTTCGGAATTTCGTCAGTTTAAAAATGTCATTTTACTAAACTCAAAATTGCCCAACTTTTCTCCCATTTACCCGAAACTCTTTCTCTTACCGTTTTCGAAATCCCCATAGTGGCCCTCCTTATCTTGGGCACAGTGTATATATCTTTAATGTAGAATGTTTTTTGGAGCAAACTGTATTTTAGATTCCAAATTCCTTCAAGTTCTACAAAATCAAAAAGCCTCGCATGGTTATATATACCGGGTGTCCTGTCCCTAGCATGTGGCCCATCCCTATAATTTTCTTGTTTTTAAAGATAAATAATTGAAATTCGCCACGTACATACGCGACATAAATATGCATTCTTTGACATATTCAATTGTTCTTCCGGTTTGACCAGAAATGAGCTTCACTTTGTTATTTAAAATGGGACACCCGGTATATTTTTGCTTATTTGAATAGAAAATAACTACAATGACAACCCATTTGCCAATTTCCGATACCTAACCTCCAAATATTTTTAATTTTCTATCCAGAGTGCCATGAAGGCGATAAAACGGTTAATTTTTGATCAAATAGTCATGGAAAAATAGCTGTGATCTTTTTTGATTTTTGGATTTGGACACCCTATATAATATAATATGTTAATTTTGGGCCGCCGACGTTTATTCTCCCGGTAGAATTTTATTTGCCCATCCGCCCCTGAGTACACGAACTAAGATTTAGGCGACGACGTAAGGGGCAGATGTCCCCACATAAATTTCCATAAAATGTCAAAGAAAGTGGAAAATTATTGATTTTTTTTATATTTTAAACTAGAAAAGGAAGATTAGGAAGGAGGAATTTTAAGTTACCAAGACGTTGTTTCCCATCCTTCTCCAGTAGAATACAAATTTCATGGTGCTGTGTAAAAATTTGAACTGTTTTTCTATGATAACTCACCCATAAATGTGTTTAGGTTAATTCTCAAAAATACTATAGGTAAGTATGTAACGTTAATACCTAGGCAATCACACCACGAAAATTTGTTTTCTTTTCTATTTTTCAAAATGTGGCATTTTGCCACGCTTTAACGGTTTTCTTTCTTTTTTATTTTTCAAAATGTGACATTTTGCCACGCATTACAGGTTTTTCTCAAAAAAACATTACTTCCAAAGATTTATAAAAAAATAAAAAAAAAATAAAATTTATAAAAAGTCAAATGAATGGAACGGGTGTACTGTCTAGCCTTAACATAATTTTCCATAAATTTTGAAAAAAATATGTAGTTCTATCTCTAACAATTTCGTCTTTAACTATACATACTACAATGTGCTACAATACTTTCACCGTCAATATTTACCAAAATTACACACACTGAAGGGGTGGGTTTAGATTCGTTACGAGCCTCTACAAAATTCGCTTTCCCTTTGAAAGTATGAGACCTGTCCTGGAGACTTAAAAAAACAACTGAAATAATTAGAAAGGCTACTTGCATAGTTGTCTTGAGACATTTTGTGTAATTTTGACGGCAAAAATATAAAAAATGAGTAGAAAACGAAACAATTTCAGCAACAAATTTTGCCCTGTTTCTCGCCGTGTTGCGTTTCTAATCTTGCCATAAATTTTTCAATAATTATATTTATTTTCATATAAAAACTATGTATTTATAAACTAAAGGCACGTATTTGGGCCACACTTGCGTCACTTTTTGCTAATAATCGACAGTACGTTTACCTTGTGCCTTCAAAATTCGCCTAAAATTATTTCGATTTCTCCTCATTTTTTATATTTTTGCCTTCACAATTACACAAAATGTCTCAAGACGACTATACACTAGCCTTTCTAATTATTTTAGTTATTTTTTCAGATTCTAGCTCATACTTTCAACGGAAAAGCGAATTTTGTAGAGGCTTGAAACGCATCTAAAGCGACCGTTGAATAGGTTTTTTTAACGTACAATTTTTCATGCGCACTTACATAAAATCAATTAACAATTTTAATGTCCAATATTAGTTTCCTCTCGTTATGAAATGTAAGTAGTATCTACATAACTTTTTGGGTAAAATTATCTATTGTTTAGATACAAGTGCGTAATTTAATGCGTTACGTTAGTTACACAATTTTCCCCTAAACAAGCACGAAGGAAATGGAAACCACAACCAAAACAGACACAGGACTATGTATATAAATTTAGCGGAACCACGGCATGCCATGCACTAAGTATCTGTTCTATAAAGTTAATCTCCTTAGTAAAAGACAACTTTGTAAACATGTAAACTTTATTATTATTATTATTAGATTGGAAAAAGGACAATGCCTTTCCTTCCTTTATTTATATGCACTTGCGCAACAAAAAAATTACACACAAAACATATCTTGTTTTCGTGAATTACAAGGTGTGAAAAAAATGTGCATGAAACGGACATGTACGCCTAAGGTAAACAATCTCTTTCAGCTCGTTTGGCTATTCCACGAAAGAATATACCATGTTCCTAAAGTACAAAACAACCGGAAGGAGATGCTTGAATTTTTTAACAACTGATGATGTTCAAATTGTAATGTTGCACAACATAACAATAACAAATCTCGATGTGGTAATAAACAATGATGATAACCATTTTTACCGTTTCCGGTAATTTATATTAGTGTAAATGAAATGTACCGGTATTTTGAGATGTCAAACGTATATAATTTAAAAAAGTTCATTTAATTATATTTGTGATAATGCAGGAAAACTGCGGGGAATTTATAGAAGATAATCGGCGTTTACTGTTACAACAGGCATTTCAAATCACTAATCAGGATAAAATATATGGGAATGGTGTGTAAAACTGTACGGTATGGTTATCTTAACAACCATTTTGACAGATTGAATAGGTACAAGTTGTACAAGAAACCGATTTGTATTTTATTAAACTAAATGTGTTAAGTTATTTATTATATACTTACTATTATTGTTAGACTAGTCAATAACAGTATTATTGTGTAGTTATCAGCATCTCTGATGCAAATTCAAACAATTTAATGCCAACAAATGTAGAAGTGTAAGAGATATTTACACAAACGAGCTTCTAAATCTTCAAATTTGCCATGACATGCTGGAAATTATATAGTTAACTTTATTATAAAATTATAGTAGATTATTCTTGAAATGACGGGTTTAAAAATTACAATTTAGCATTTCCTGTGTCGTTGGACTGACATTAATTATATAAGTTTAATATAAAATTATATCGTCTGACAATTTTTCTACAGTTATACCACTTTTATCATCGGAGAAAATCCCGAAATATAAAGAACGCTTAACTATTATATTGACTTAATTGTAGGTGGAATTAGGTTTACAATTGTTTTTTCCCTACGAGGGTAGTTTTTATGACGTTATGACACGATCACTAGAATTTTCGAAAGTGTTCCATGCCTAGCTTCATGTAATTAAAAGAAGTAATCCATCGATCCTCATCCTGTTGTGCTCAGCGTAGGAGGTTTAATATTAAAAATTGAGATTTCCTTTTCTACATTTAGCTAAGATCTATATTACCGCCCAAAATACAAAGAGGGATGGATTACTAAATTATCTTTTGATTTCTTTCCTTGCCGTGAAATCTATGAAGTTTTTGTAAAGTGGTTTTTCAACGAACTTCGTTCGTTACTGGAATCTATATTCCATCCATGCGTCCGTGCGTGCGTTGCAAGAGATGCGTATTGTCTACAACCGAGTTAAGATATGGATCTTATGTGAAATTTTATGCTGATTCAAGATCTGGTCCCAATTTTTCGATATCTCAAATACTTTTCGAAATATTCGACTTTAAAGTCGAAATTTCGAAATTATCAAATTTTGTCTTTTTGATAAGGCCAAATTTTTTTTATACTTTCGTTACTGCGGTATTCGAAGTTCGTTTTGTAATCCTGGGATTTCAACTAGTTTAATACTACCAACCATGTCTATTAGAAAATCAGGGTTGTCAAACTTTACTCAAAAAGTCAGGGGTGTACAACCCTCGATATATCCCCTTTTCAATATTTTAAGATAATTCAAAAGTAATTGGATATAATTCAAAATTAAGTAAAAATTTATTGATGTTAGAAATGAAGAATAGCGAGATAAAGAAGGCTAGAAACTTAATTTTAAAGATTGTACCGGTTTGACGATACGTCCTGAGCGTGTCTGATAGTAGGATGGCGCTGTTGGCTGTACGGAAGTTTCCGAAGATGATGGAGAAGATGTCTCATGGGTGTGAACCTCGCTCGCAGAACTGTCGACTACCTAAGGAACTATATTGCTCGATTCACTTCAGCAGTGGCACTTGTGGCAGTACTTGTTGTCTTATATTCTGGTGGTTCAGGATTTTGTTCAGGTGGTATTGATCTTTGCAGTTCAGAATGGCCAAAGGTCGGGGTTTTCGTAGGATGAATGAAGTGTCGATTTCGTCAAACATTTCCGCCATCGTTCATATGCACATTATAAGACCTTTCTTACTTTCCCTCGGCAACCACACCGGACGTGCTCATGAACTGTGACGTGTTCGCCAATATCTAACTGTCAATGTCAAGTGGCTTTACGATCAGTAATTTAGAACCAAATAAAGTATGGTAGACTGTCAAGGGGATGAGACTGCTCTTGCTCGGGATGGAGGACAAGTGAACGTTCAGAGAAAAATGCTAGTGAAACAGCCGCCACCAATAGAATTGACTCAAAATAACAAAGTCACATGAGAAGCTTATGTACACAGAAGCTGTGGAGCTGGATCAGCAGCCAGAAAGGACGAAAGTAGCCGTTTTTATGTCTACTCTAGGAGGAGCGGCCGGAGAACTTTTTTAAAGTTTCAATATAACACAAGAAGAACGACACAACCTCGAAACAGTGAAGACCAAATTCAAGGAGTATTTTCCTCCAAGTGACAATGCAGTTCTTCCGGTTCAACAACATTATGCAAAAAGATGAGGATCTATTGATGAGTTCGTGGGAGAATAAAAAATCAAACCGGAAAATGTAATTTCCATGCAATTGCAAAGGACCGTTTCATTAGAGATCGCATCATTCATAGCATCTGTTCAGACTCGAGAGGAGGTGTTGAGGCAGACTTAACTGACACTTCAGAAAACAATTTCTACTTGCAAAAGTTGTACAGAAGTAGCTCTGCACTCCAAGGAATTGGTTACCAGCAGCAAGGATAAAAGTACGGAAGCAGAAGATATGTCTTCGAAGCTAAATTCTGAAAAAAAATTTAATTGTACTCGTTGTGGACGAACTCGCGGTTTCCTTAAATGCCCGGCGCGCGTAGGGCCAGAAATGCAACAAGTGTGGTACAGAAGGTCACTTCTGTGCGTGAGATTGTAGAGCTCAAAGGATTTGAATACGATGTTGAGCTCGTTAACAACCCCACACCTGACTCCATGTAAAGTCGTAATGATAATTCTTTATTTATCGTTTTTTTAATACTACCAAAAGTTACCAAAACTAACTTTCACACATTGTTCTTCGGCCTTGTAAGTTCATCCACATTTGAAAGAATTTAAATTTCTTTTGCTTTAAATTTATGCTCTACAATTCCAATTTTTTACATCGCTTATATCGAACATATGTGTGCATATTCTTTGGAGTATATATTTAATTTCTTGCATATGTCGAGAAAGTAGACCATCTCATCACAAATAAATTGTCTCGAAACTTCTAGGCCTCCGGTTGGTTTTTCTCTTCGAACAAATGGCGATTTTATCTTTTAATTCATAATCATATTGGAAAAATCTCCCACGTGATATAACCATGTTGCCTCCCAATAAAATAGTAACGATAAATGTACTGCACACACGTTTCTACAAAGTACAGGAAGGATTTTGGATTTTAGGGGTATTGCGTTCATAGAATTTATTACGGTTACAACCGTCGTTAACACCTCACTCATACCAGGACTCATTTCTTGGGAAGCAAGAGCTTGAAATTTTACGAGCACGTTTAATGTTGAGATTTTGCAGTTTTATATCCATTTATTAACGTTGAATCAACAATAAAATTAAAGTAGTTGTCGAAAATGGCTCCCATTCCACATGCTTTACATCGTTTAACAATAAGACTGTCTTATGCGAAATAGAGTTCCAAATGTATCTGAACTCAATGAATAATCTGTTCTTGAAGAACTTGTGTATTCGAGCGTTATGAACTGTTGCGCAGTAAACCAGTACGACAGAAAAAAAACATAAATTAAGTTTTCCACGATGATAAACAAATTTGACTAATTTGCGGTCTAGTTTACAAACCATTTGTAAACGATTAAAATTTCAATGTTTGCTCCCAAAATAACGCTCCTAAAAAACTGCGTATGAAAATGAAGCTATAAGTGGAAGATTAGCTTCGAAGGAAGAACTAGAATTCAATATTCCGTAGATTTATACTTAAATAAAGTAATTTCCTGGAAGAAAGAATTAGCTTAGAATTGTTCCAAAATGGAAAACGGAACACTGAAATTTGTTGACGCTTCATTAAGTATGAAGAGCTTCAGCTCTTTTTTACCGGAACGAATGTTCGTGTCATATAGAATGACATCTTAAACGTAAATAAAAGAGAGTGTTTTTGGCAGTGGTGTAGTGGAGCGGGAACGCGTGGGAATGGCGTTCCCACTCTGCTTTTACCTAGAATCCTATATATTAATAGGCGACCCGTGCTTCTGGCATTCTGGATCGCCCGAGGTTAGTCAATTCTCAGACGATGGTGAGCGTTCCCACACTGGAAAATTTACGACTACACCACTGGTTTCTGGTAATGAAATTGATAATATTATCATGCAAATTTTTGGAAATGTTAATTCCAAAATTTATAATTCACGTTTGTGACCGATTATAGTTTCAAACTTGTCGTCTGTTACTCAATTAACAAGTATAAAGAAAGTTGCTTTTTTTTGTAAATGTCTCGACTTTAAAATTCGGTTAGTTAGATCCAATTTGCATAATTATTTTACTACTAATTGGGTAACTTTTGCAAACTTATGTTTAAATCTACAACGTTTTGACCACTAACACAATACCCTAATTCTCGCCCTTGGTTTTTGAACCAGTATTTGGCAGAAAACTTTTGAAACCTCTTGACGCTTAAGTCACATACAGTCTTCTTCTTCTTTTAATGCCCGTAGATAATAATTATTGAATTTTTTCAACAATGCATTTTATTCCCCATCACATTTGGGCGCAGGTATGGTATAAGTAATCTTGCTTACGCCATTTTGCTTTAACAAAGTCAAAACTGAATTCTAAACACGGTCGAATGGTGTTCCACAGGGAAAATTATAAGATAATTGTTTTATTACTAATTGGGAAACTTTTGCAAAACAATGTCCTGCAATCTTTCGACAAATCTTAACATAATACCCTAATTCCCCATGCCTGAAATCTTATGATTTTTGGTCTAAGATTCAGCATGACAACCTCCACAGTTGGCTATTGCCAATTAGTTCAATTTCTATGCAATGTAGTAAAATATTAGGTACCTGTTCATGATTGATGCGTATAGAAGAATTGATTCGGCAAGAGTTTTATAAAGCTTACCTTTATATTGATATATCCATTTAATAGATAAAAATAACCAACTATTATTGTGGTCATTGTGTGAAGATGATCATGATTAGATTACGTTCTCTTAGCTCCCAATGGTAGTCAGCTGTTAAGTCTGACTGTGAAACAAAAACTTCTATGGAGGTTCTATGGAGGATGGATAATCATCCCAAAAATCCTTGTTGTGCCTCACAAGGAAAAAGGCTGTAGAACAAATATAACGACGTGGTATAAGCCGAAATCTAGTTGCACCGAAATTTCACTATCATGGGTACAATGATACAAGGTGTTTGCAAACTATCACCTCCAAAACCACTTAATATAATAATGTACTCGTCTAAGAATAAAACTGTTACAGATGACATGTTCACTTTAAAAATTAAACCCAACACACTTTGTATGTAACACTAAAATGAACAGGCCAAGTTTAGAATAGCTGATAACTGAAATAAGGTATCCTGCAGCAAAATCGTACACTTGAATCGGCTTTTTAAATTTTACTACATTTAACGGGATAAAATATCAGAATAAACGATTCCAGATGGTTCAAAGAAACTAAACAGTCATTGCCTACCAAAATTAAATAGTGACGGTAACCAATGAATAAAATGATCAAGAGAAGTTAGTAATTAGAAAACCAAAATCATCGAACAAAGGGTTCATAAAAGTGTAAAGTAATTACGTCGTTGTTAAATGCCAACACATAACACCTGTCGATATCCATAAATCACATTTACCTTCTTAGAACGTTATGGAAGTTGCTAACTCATTCGTTTTTTCTTTAGTCAATGCGATCGATGATGAGGGGTGTTATAAAAACTTCCGGTAACAACGAACTGAACGTATTTTTATACACTACCCATTGTCAACCATTGAACCATAACAGTGATGGAACAAAACAATGATGGTATTTTTGTTTATAATAAATAATAACAGACAGAAGTCGAATATGAGCACGTTGTATAAGGTAGATCTCTTTGTTATCTTGTGAGAAAAATTAGTAGGTAGTATTTTGTTCTTATAGCGTTGTAGTAGTAGTAGCTGCTCTCTGTTCACGTCGTGAGAATGTTGAAATATACTATAAAAGGAATCGGCTAGTGCCCTAGCTTTTTTCTTTGCATCAAGTAAATTATGCATATGTAAAGTTTCCTATTCATTTAAGAGGGCACAGAAATTAGTTCTGACTATTCCCTTTGAAGAGAATAATTCAAGAAGGTGTGCTAATGAATAAGGACAACGACACTTCTCAAAGCTTCAAATTCGATTCAAGTAATGGAAAATCCAACTCGGAACGAACGTGGCACTCGGATCACGCTGGCCACCAAGATACAGGGGGGTTGGGAAAACGTCTTTCGAGAACAGGTGAATAAAAATGAGCCTTTATTTCACTTGGCAATCAACTCTTGGGACCATGTCACGCAACAGTGCAACTTCTGCGTCACGGTGGACGTACAGATTGTGACAATTCCACCCAGAGTCGGCGTTCAGAGTATCGATACCTATAACCATGTGCATATTTTCCTGCTATCGCGAATATGTGTCTGTACGTATTGTTGTTAAAATTCTGAAAATTATGGGGAATTAATGGTTGTTTGTATATCTTTTTGACACCATAGAAGTCAATCAGGATATTGGTATAAAATCGCGGCAGCTCGTTGGATGTTGTTTCATTATTGTCTACATGCGGTGCAGTTTTGAAGAAAGCATACGTTATAAACTTAGACGACAGGTAGATTGACAACACAGAAAGGAACACGATGGCGAACCTAAAGTCAGTAATTAACGTCCCAGAAGAACTGGATAAAGCACTAGAACTGCATGTCCAAATAGAATGAGAGGAAGACCTATTGGTGCAATGTGTGGAAGCGCTGCCTTTTGTTGAGGCGCGTAGGAAAGTCCCCCCAGTTCTAGTGGAACTGGGGACGATCTGCACAAGGGGAGGCTTCAAGAAGAACTAAAGGCATGTAGGGAAGAATTTGAACCGGACATCGAGAGAAAATTAAAATAAAGTACGGGCGTCGACTCTGTGCAGAGCCAGGCAGCAACCCACTGTCCCTTGGGACAGGCATACAAGATAGTGTCAAGGTAATTGGGGATAAAGGGGGCCCACAATAGGATACCCTTCCCTTATAGTGTTGTCGAAGGAAAATTATTTAAAAACTTAAAACTCGACCCACCACGGAAAAATAAAAAATGAGAGCAAGCCAGATTATCTAGGGTAAACAAGATCGTTGATTTTCCAGCTGTTGATTGCCTGCAGCGTGGCATTTGAAGTGTATATCCTTGCGTTATCATGGTGCAACTAAACTCAATCGTCACAGTCCCGAATAGATCGAACACGTTTGTTTAATGCCCTCAGTATTTGGATGTATCGTTCCAAATTCACTATAGCCCCTGCTCGAGATATTCCGCCATCAAAACACCGTTTTTTTGCAAACTGGGCTGGTACTCCATGCTCTGCCTTTTCTCCTCCAATTCGTAATGATGAACCCAACTTTTATCACTAGTCACAAAAATATGAAAAAGCGAAGCCTCACTTTCCATCAACTGCTCGCCGTCTTTCATTCGATTGCTTGTCGGTAAGCTGGAAACATCGGAAACAAATTTTACGGTACGCGAGATGCTGAATGACGAGCTCTATTTATTCCTTGGGAATTCCCAACGAATTCTCGATCGTTTTATGGGTGATGCGGCGATCACTTTGAATGTCAATGTCAGCCACCGAAGCGTGCGTTTGCAAAAGCGGACAAGAGAACGATCGAGTTTTGTTGCACCACAGCTGCGGCGAAGATATAGAGACTCTCGCAAGAAACTAAAAGTTACCATGCTTGGGGTAGGCCATACAAAATCATATCAGGCAAATTTGGAAAAAGGAAGAAAGTGGTCGGGCACGGATGACGAGATCGTAACCAAAACGAACTTGATATTACCACCACTGCAAAATTTGTGAATATTCAAATTGCCGACGTCACTATTTACAGATTTTATCGCCCATCTATTGCCAGTGGTTCTATCAACGCGTTTCAAAGTCATAAAGACCCTTTAAAAACACATTCCGCTGTCGAAAATTCAACTGCATCTCGCTTAAAACGCGTGTACGTTGCGCCTGTACTCGTTGAAATGGCATCCCATGGTTTGGCAGTGCACGAAAATGTAGCTACACACTAGCCTCACCTTTTTGACTTTTTGAATTATGGGTCAGTGTGCATTAGATTTCAGCCACGCCTCGTACGCGCACAGCAACTACTTGTTTTTTTGCGTAAAACTTTCAGATTAATAATAATTTATTTCTAACAGAAATATTGTATGACAAATTGTCTCTAAAATAATGGATTTGCAAAGCGAACTCTGCCGACTTTCAAATCGTTGACGACACGCGCCATCTGCTTTCAGCTTCTAATACGTTGATTCCTAATTCTACGTGTTTTTCCTAATTCGTATCCATGTAAAAATAATAAATTACCGATAAGCTAATAAAAACTAATGATTAGAACAGCGTACAACAAATTTCAATATTAACATCTTTAATTGATAGATAGTTTCACGCAGTTTATCAAAAGCAATCTGACTTTTTGATTTCATGCGTAACATTTCGGGCATTCAATTTAATGCTTGAAAATTTCATTGTGATGATTAATTAACTGAGATCAATATCAAACCTTTAAACGTCGAGATGAGTGTAGATATTGCAATTTAGACAAATGAATTATTGTGGCTAAATTTGAATTTCAAATTTTAATTAAAACACACATTTACATTGATTTAAAACAGTGGTATATTATTGTGAGTTGTAATGCAATTAGATAATTTTAATAATTTCGGTTAATACTTCCACCTACTTCTCTTGTTAATCTTATAATCTGTGCAGCAGGGTAATTACAGAGAAGTATAATAGCAAATTGGTTCTTGAAAATGTAAATTATAGAGAGCATGTGCCAGTATTTCCACCACACACGATGTAGGTACGCAGTGTTGAGAACGCCGCGAATGTTAAGTTTGGTTGTGAACAGTTTGTACTTTTTAGCAATAAATTGATACAATACAATAACCATTGATTCAAAGGATGTCGTGTGTGTGTGTGTGGTATGAAATAACAGGTATTAAAGATGTAAATAAAGTTGTAGATTTACATTTCACATTCCACTAATCTGTACCCTGCTGCAACTAATAAAACATCTAAAAATAAACCTATACCTTTATGTAAATGTAGAAAAAAGTAAGAGCAAACATCTTTAAAGGCTCTTCCACAATATTTGCACATATGTTTGATTTTGTATTGTTGATATTCATACCTTTTTCCCATCCCATCATAGAATGATTTTGCACAATCCTGATTCATTGCAAATTACTCTTCGATTCCTTTTTGTAATTTACTTAAACACGATCTTTGTTCGTTTTTAACATGCCTTTAATTAAATTCAACAAATTGATTAATTTAATAACAGACGCTACATAAGGAATAGTGAATTGCTATAGAATTTAGTTTTCACCTCTTCGTATTTGGTAGCCATAAAAAGTTAAATTATTCACGAAAACCGAAAGTGTACCTAACTCAATAACAGTATTTTTTTCCTGCCGATTGCACCTATTAACATTGATTTAAGTTGCGACAAAGTATATAAGAAGTGTAATATTTAGAGGTGATCCCATCGGTGCTCCTTCTATTTGTCGGTATCGATGGTCTTCGTAGATGAAGTATATGTTCTTCAGACAATGGTCTATTAGATTAAGAACGCCTTTTGAAGGTTGGAAGTTTACTGTCTGAAGAACATACAGGGTTTTTCAACGAAAAGGAGCCACCCTTTATAACTTCTAACAGAATCAAAATTTGAAAAATCGGCGATACCCGTCTATAATAATATCGAGGGGGACACTTTTTGACATAAGTTTGAGATTTCATACCTTAACCCCCTGGGTCCCACAAACATACCCTTAATTTTTTTAAATGGCAACATGGGTCATGTGATACGTCATTTGAAAGGTCTTTTGATATCTTGCATTACTGCGTTTAAAATTTTAAAATCGTTCAATTCGTTTGTGAGATATTTTAATTTAAAGTTTTAGAGAACTGATATAATTTGTCGTTATAATAATGCAATATAAAAATATTACTGACTTTTTAATTTATTTTAAGTTTTATTTCCATGTAATTAAAAAAAGTTTAATACAATGAATTTCGTATCAATTTATCTTGACTATAAAAGCAAAAAAAAAAATAAAAAACAACCATTTTGAAGAAAATTATATCAGTTCTCTAAAACTTTAAATTAAAATATCTCACAAACGAATTGAACGATTTTAAAATTTTAAACGCAGTAATGCAAGATATCAAAAGACCTTTCAAATGACGTATCACATGACCCATGTTGCTATTTAAAAAAATTAAGGGTATGTTTGTGGGACCCAGGGGGTTAAGGTATGAAATCTCAAACTTATGTCAAAAAGTGTCCCCCTCGATATTATTATAGACGGGTATCGCCGATTTTTCAAATTTTGATTCTGTTAGAAGTTATAAAGGGTGGCTCCTTTTCGTTGAAAAACCCTTCACCTACGAAGACCAGCGATACCGACAAACAGAAGGAGCACCTCTATCACCAGTGATTGCCAATCTATTCGTGCAGGATTTCGAGACCAGAGCACTACAGTCAACACCTTACAAACCAAAACTCCGGCTACGATACGTGGATGACATATTTGCGATCTGGACATACGGTAAAGAAAAGCTAACCGCATTCCTGGAACACCATCCACCACAAGATCGCGTTCAGCATGAAGATGGAAAAGGATAATGGAACGTTGAGACACACTGTATACCGGAAGAGCACACAAACCAACCTGTCATCAAAATACCTACTGATTTTTCTCTTTTTGCTAATTTGTTTTTGATATTGCTAACTCTTGTCTTTTTTATATACAGGGTGTACAGGGAGTACAAAAGTGTTCAAAACTAAAAATGCTACCTGAATGGTATGTTTTTTCCGACCAAAATTCTATTGTAAGAGAGAAAATGAAGAATGAAATGTTGAATTAGAATTTGCAAAAATCACATTGCCATGATGGCGGTCTTCTTGAGCATTTACTTTGATCTTAAAAATTCTCGGTAATGTGTTCGAACCAGTTTTTTATTGTTATTTTCTTTGATTCTTATTATTTTGATTTGATTGGTATACCTTTTTATTCTTATTATTTAAATTAAATTTTACTTTAAAAATTATAAGTAAGTTTAATTTGCAAATTCTAATTCAACATTTAATTCTTCATTTTCTCTCTTACAGTACAATTTTGGTCGAAAAAACATACTATTCAGGTAGCATTTTAAGTTTTGAACACTTGTACTCTTATGTTTTGGGCTTAAAACAATTAGGCGAGCAGGAAGTTACATAGACAAGATTTTACATGTAAAATGCAATTACCGAGCGGCCGGATCAACACTCGATAGGTATGTATTTTTTGGTATGGTAGCGATAAAACATTTGAAGAAAGTTATTTCTACAGAGTCATTGCCACTATGTGCATTTTTAAGTAAAGGTTTAGGGTGAACTATTTTCCCTGGGACACCGTGTATACCTACGTTCGATGCCAGAATGTATTTTTAATTTGATATGATTAATCAAAATAAAGATAACATTTTAGTAATTGTGTGACGAAAATATTGTATATAATTAATCATCATCTTAAAATTAAATTATAATTAAACAGAGTTTAATTACCTATATACCAATTTCGATAAGAATTGGTGTCCGATAAAAGATTAATGAAATTTTCCGTTGTTTTTAATAGGATGCTACACGACTGCGTATTGCTTAGCCACATGATAGATATAATATAAAGATGTTTAGGTTTGTTAGTTTTGAAGATCTTCTTTAAAACCAAAACCGTTAAAATTATTTGCACGTTATTTTTTTTCAGGTGGTCGTGGTTTTTTTTTTATTTTGATCGGTAATAAGTGCTATTAGTGCTCATCTATTAGTTTTAGAGGTGATAAATTGATAAATAATAACTAACTTAATTTCACTCTTATCTTTCACTCAAATAAGTTTTTAATTTATGTCGAGATAATTGCAGTTGCATAGCAATTACGGCCTTCAAAGTAAAAATTGCTTTAATGCATAAAACGAATTTGTAAAAAATTACTTAATAACTAATAAGAGGTTGTAAAAATTAATGGCCGAATCCTGATCTCCGTTTGGCACAAACGTGCATTTGAAATTGTATATTATGTTTCGAGTGTTAAATTAACAAGTTGTTGGTTAATATGAAGAGACATTTAACGCGTGTGATGTACATAAAGAACTTATGTCATTTAATACAATTTAGCTCCTTTAGTTCCACCACAGTTCTCCATTTCAAGCGTAAGTGGAATTGTCTTTGTCCCCTTTACTTTACTAGCAGTTGCACTTGCAAGCTCCACCCTTTGAAATGTGTAAGCAAGGTCTTTGAAGAACTGCGTACAATTAGCAGAAAAAATGACCTCGGTAAGAAACCTACAAATATATAACGTAGATAACACAACCAGGGCCGGATAAGTTCTTATCGCAAAAATTGTTCCTAACATTCGTCCAGCTGAAAATGGTGAAACTATAACCGTGATTGTAGGTAGGTATCGAGGTAGGTATATTATAATGCGAAGGGGAACTTTTTCCCTTCCTGCTGCATTTAGAGGAAAAAATACAAAAAAAAATGATACCCTAACAGATTGCCACTAGGATCGCGAATATCATATCAGAAAAGTTAATTCTCATAATTTTGTTAAGATAGGCAACCTGTAAAATTTTGGTGATACTGAATACTTCGTCCAGTATCTGCAGAACTGATCCACAAAGACTGCTCTCAACAGGATGAAGGTTGAACGGTCTGAGGATAATCGGCAACAGTTCAAAATGTACGGTCAGCATTCGAGGCTACTGAACCGGATAAAATACCGAATCACGCTTTCTTGTTGTAAGAATTAGATCGCTCAGTTTCAACTCCAATCCATAATTTGAGGAATCAACGACCAGAACCTCTCTAACCTAGTCTAGTAAATCTTGACAATTGACAATAATGTTCCTTCGATTTTTAAGAATAGGAACAATTCATATTTTTCCTTCTTCCTTTGAATTTGTATAAAAAAGTGTTCTTTAGGATTTAAAACCCCTTTACTACGTGAGTTAGACTGAAACTATTAATTGCAGCGTAAAATTTTTCCGTTGAGCATCTGAAATGAAACTCAAAAAAAATTAAGAACAAGCCGCTTACCCGCAGCTTCGCTCGCGGTCTTTCCACTTCTCGGCCATATTGTGCCTAAATCATTCACATATATGAAAAATGTTCAGCTCGTCGAGCTCTATCAAATAGGCCCTATTTAAGTCATTATGAACACTTTGTAAGTAGACTAAATTTGCAACGGTAGACCAGCTGTTCAAAGGTTTGTAAAATTTCCAAAAAATGGAAATTTGAGAGATTTTTTAAGTTTTCGTTAATGTGGTCAACTATGGACCCATTTTCCGGCATTAGTCCATAATACGTTATTCAAGTACCTACACTAAATTTGCAACAGAGCAATTTTGTCTATGTAGACCTGATAGTTTCTTAGAGGCGCCTCTTCAAGGGTAAACAATAGATGTACTGTAAGGAACATTATTATTACTCTTCTTTCTTTTACATGTTGACTCAAAATTCACCGCACAACTTTTGGTGGGAGCTTCTTTCTTCCAGTATCAACATATCTTGAAGGTCAATGTAGACACACTTGGGCAGTTGCATGAAAAAGTTGCAGCATTGTTTGAATGGTGTTGAGATGTAGATCTCAGTTTCCCATTCGTTCTGAATTAATGAATTGTTTCACCAAAGTTACCATTCGGAAATATTGAAGCCAGAGGTTTGCTATGGTGATGGTGCCGTTACGTTCAAGATCTTCAAGTGAATTAGTGAACTTGGTTTAAATAGCTTGGAATTCTTTTGTGCTGTACACTTGAGATCGAATATCCTACCGGATGATATCAGCTGCTGCTTTCACTATCCAGAGTCGTTCTTCTTGAGGATCTAACTTCTGTTCAGTATACCATGCATCTGACAAAATTTTGTATCCAGTATTTTTGAAGCAAATAACTGCTGGTTTGTTTGTTTTTGTTTGATGTGGTAGCTATCATTACTTCATCTTCCTACTTTTCAGGTGGGTTCTCACCTAACAGTTCAGTCTACTGCATCAAGGAAAACTGATACTCCTCTGAGTTTTCTTCTAGGAAGTCGAAAATTTTGTTCATTGCCTCATCAACAGTAGCATGCGTACGTCCTCCCCCTCTGTAGCCCTTTTCCAACAGATTTGTACAGCTTTCTCTGACAAAACCGATGTTATCTTTCATCTAGTGCAGGTAAATCGATGTCTTTTGGAATGCGTTCTATAATTTTGAGGCCCATTCATCGCCTCTTTTCTCAGCTGCTTTCAATATGGTTGAAACCAGGCGCAAGCTTTCCACTGAAATCACATCTCTGAAGTTGAACTGCTCAGTTGAGTTTCTCGTAGGTCTCGCTGATCTCACTTTCTTTTCGCCGCGTTGCACAGCTGCTTTGATCAACTTGGGATTGGTATATCTCTTTGGACATGCACGATGTACTGAAATCTCGCCCACTTTCTTCGGTAAACATTCATGTTTCCGGTTTTTTAATGTAACACTACACGCAAGCAAGGTTTCCACACCTCTTTGTTTCACCAAACTCATTTCACCTTCAGTCAAACTCTCATTGCATAGATGAAGCTTTCACCGGCTGAACGGCCATGAAGGGCGCAGGTGACGCGCGCGAAACATCTGGTCATAACAGGAGAGAGTCGCTGGTTACAAAAACGATCTTTATGCTTGTACTGTAAGGCTCACAGAAGAACTATAAATCACTGTTACAATATTATCAGCTTCGAGTGAGTCGATTATAGCTACGGCAAAGCCGAAATGTATTGTATTGTGGTTTTATTATAAAACCGGTGACAATTTTCTTTTTTTGGAAATTTTACAAAGGTTTGAACACAGGGCCGGCGCTAGGCATTTTGCCGCCCCGTGCAAAAATATTTTAGGCGCCCCCTGTAAAAAAAATTGACCCTCACCCCTCCGCGACAAACAAATCCACTACTTGCAAAGCTTTCTGTGCCACAATTAAAAATTATAAAACACCTGCCTTCTTCTGTTGTCCGACAATTCTTAGATGTTTATTTGTTTATCAAACAGTGAAAATGTCGTTACTGTGAGAATACACGAGCCAGTTTCTTTCAAATGTTTCTCCATTACACAATTGCCTTTTATAGTAGTTGACTGGAAATCTCTTAAAGAATTTTTTGGAAAATTAAACTGAAAACCTCACGTACCGATAGAATTGATGACAAGCGGCAGAGGCTATGGCTCCAGAGTCCAGGCGCTCTTAACTTAAGTATGTAAACAAATATAAACAAAAATAAATTATTATTACCAACAAGTTCATCACTAATTTATAATAATTAATAAATGTTTACAAAAGTTTCTACCCAATTTTGCCGCCCCTCAAAGCTGTGCCGCCCCGTGCAAATGCACGTGTTGCACCACCGGTCGCCGGCTCTGTTTGAACAGCTGTATCTTAGAAACTATTTGGTCTACGGAAACGAAATAGTTCTCATTTTGTTGCAAATTTAGTCTACTTAGAAAGTGTTCAAGTGACTTTTGTCGTAACAAACGTCCTTGGTGGTAAAGATGGTCAAAAACTGAAAAAAGTTAATGGTTTTTCAAGTAAACTACCTCATCTGATACAAGGCAACACCCCTTGCTTGGTACGACTTCCATGTACTAAAGGTGAAAGTGGGAATTAATCACAACCGGAACAAAAACTGCAAAAATTCATTTCTGTAATTAACCGTAAGTCTAGCTTCAGCTAAAAGTCAGTGACCAAAAATCTTTGGGAGGCCACTTTAGATTAGCTATCTAAATGTGAGAGCAATAATTAGTAATTACAACGTAAATAACCATTTCATGTTTACTGTAATTTAAGGATTTCCTTGAGTGCCCATCAAATTACCTAATTAAAGAAATTATTCTTTCGACTTATATAAGAAATACTTTAGCCTTCTCTTATTATGCTAATTAAATCTTGTTATGATACAAACTTATGTACAACAAAGGACACACAAATGAAGCTCCTTAAAGCATAAAACTGTAATTTTCTGCTAATTATAACAAAGAAACACTGAAGTCGGTGTCTCATTTTCTAATAAAAATTCTAGCTTCATTTTCGATCGTTACAGTAAAAATACAAGGGAAACAGTAATCTACGATAGATAACACAAAGCAGCTGGAATTGCAACATTTAATTGGAAATCTTGCATTGTTAATGGAAATGTTTTTTCACATCGTTCACCTGCAGATATGAAGAAAGTTTAATTCTCCATTCTCTTTCCTATGAAAATGGGCAGTTTTCAGTTTATAAAACGTTAAACGTTCATTTATTTATACCTTTTTCCCTGAATACTATTGCATTATTTTTACAGAGTTGTAATGGTAATTTAAATGAACGTTGCTAATCTATCCCTATTTTAATAATAGAATTTTTGGCGAAATTTTAAATTTTTTACCATTTAATTTGCAGGGGCGTAGCCTCTTAGGGGACACCCCCCCCCCCCTTATTGTGGATAGATAATGTGAAGTTTTATCAAACTTTTCGTATTTCTTTTAATCTCTCTGTATATACTATATTCATGCAAGGCTTCAAACTTAATGACACTAATGTTAAAGTCCAATCGGCGCTCAAATAATTTCAAATTAAAAAATTTTCATTTTCAGGCTAGTCGACGCTCTAAGTTACAATATGCGAGGTTACTAACAGAGCGTTTATTATTTATTTTGTGTTAAAAACAAAATGAATTGTGGGATTTTTTCTCATGTAAATTTTTGTATTTTGCAACTGCGACCCTTTTCTTTACAGTGACGTATCAACGTACATAAAAGGGAATATTATTATTATTATTATTAATATAATATATTATTGTGTCATGGGCACGTGCGAATATGGACCAGCAGGTAAACATTTGTCTTTATTTCGATTTTTAACTATTTTAGAATATCAGCTAACTAAACATTCTTGGCTTGGTGGTTTTACTAATTTGGAGAAAGATCTAACTTTGTGGGGTAATTTTCTGTTCTAACGTTTCGTTTACTACCTACTGAAGATTTATATGCCCATTACAGAAATTATGTTACTCTGTAACAAAATTGTATTTCACGTTCATATTGTTGTAGAAACACAATCACTTTATTGTGTTGGTAAAAAGTATTCTTACTATTAATGTTTCCTTTATTTTTCTTTAAATGGATTTCTAAAATTTTAAACAAGTTAAAACTTACTCTTGACTTTAGTATTCACCGTATAGATTACGAAATTTAACGCGATATTCGTAACACTGATATTTTGTAATTATTATTGTAATTTTTCTTACGAATGTAAAACCGCCAATTATTCCTTAAGAAACAATCTATTAGTGCTCAATACACGAACAAATAATCAATAACATAACATTTTATACGATATTATCGAAAAGCTTGTTCCTGTATGATATAAGTATGTATAATAAAATATTAAAATGCAAGGTTTTCCGTAAGAAAGCTGTCCATAAAAATGTAAATTATCTAATAATATATTATAATGATTATTTAGAATTCGGTAGAAATAGGAAGAATTGTCTAGACTAGACAGTAGGCGCCACAAAAATAATATTCGCAATTATTCTTAAATTTTACCTAATCGTACTAAACGCTCTAATTGTACTATAACAATATTGTAACAAATTCTGGTCATTAAAAAGTTAATTATTTGGAAAAGCGTATCTCAACAGACGCGTAAAGATATAATCTTGAAACCCATTCAATTTCAGAATTCATAATTTTGAAATTAAAAAGCATAGCTGAAGCCGGGCTTGATAGAATTCTATAATATTTCCGTTGGTAAATCCACGTTCATGCGAACCTGTATGCATTCGCATTGGAAAAATACATATTATAAATCAAATGACCAAGTTTGACGTACAGCATTATTGTAACTAAAACTTTGGACCAAGCGCATCCCAAGGGCCACACCTGGGACCGTTGTCGTTTATTTTATTTATTAGCGATATCAAACGGGTCATACACTTTCCTAAGGTAGCTGACGATGTAACAATTTTTAGGCTTATAATATAAAAACCTCTCAAGTTATATTATTGCTCCAACATCATATCAATGTACTAATTTAGTTATAATATTTAATGATGTGCACACTCGCTAATTTCCTTCCGTAGGTACTAATATACCTAAGATACTTTTCCAAGTGTGTGTATGTGTGTATGGATAGGTGCAATAAAGATCCTTTCAAGATATCTCATATGTAATAGAATCATTAGTAGAATTGGTATACACTATCACGACCCGAGACGTTCCAAGGCAGCATTTCTAAGTGATAAATGACGTATAAAATTTTGTGCTGTCAAAACCGTAATTTCATAACATCTATAACAGTACAATTTTTGTGTCTAATTGATTTCTAAGACTATCTGTACTCGATTGTAAGAACAGATGTATTTATTACAAATTCAGTGTTAAGCATTACATAATTAATAATTCTTACACGTATCTAACCGAACAAGTTTTCACTAAATATGTCCCGTTATTTTCTTCAAATTTTGATTTGTTTGGTGTGATATATGTGTAGTGCCTATCTTCGAAAGTTATTTGGCAAAAAAAAATTCAATGACACTTTGTAATAAGCTGCGATTTATTATAATTAGCGCTCATGTAATATTTATATAATCAACAACCTTATTTTATTGCTTAATGTTTAATCCTAAGTAGTGGTAATTGTACAGTAATAGCTATCCATAATTGAATTTAAAAAATCGCGTGCGATAGACCTTTTCACACATAAACCAGTATAAAGGTTTATTGCTGAAAAAATGCATTTAAGTTCTGCAATGTATATGTTAGCTGGTATTTAAATATGCTTTAACAGTACTTAATAGCGATTTTTAATTATTTATGTACATATAACATATATGCGCGTTGGTTAATATCAAATTCACAGTTACATGCCAGTACTTCACCTTTATTTATGTATTAACAACCAAGCGTAAATTACCTCGAATTGCGCGAATCGTCAAGTATTATTTAAAGATTATGTATAAGGCTATGTGGAATTTTATCTACGTCACTGTACGAAATTTAAGCAAACGAAATTTTATGAGGTTAACATTACAATCTGAAGAGCACTTTGCAATACTTATGTGTACGTTTAACTGGTGAAGATAATAACATCTTTGATTTATGAGTAATGGGAAGGCTGATAAATTGATTTATTAGTTATAGACGTGTTGAGTAAATTCCGACCTACGCCCCAAGTTGAAGTAAATCCATATGCTTGTAAGTCATTTATGAATAGTGAAACTGAGAAATAACGATTAATGTTTGGTACAAGAAAAATCTGATAATAAATCGGAAGTATCTAAAAATAACAAACGTGGTGGATGAATTGAAAGGAAGAGGAAGATAAGGAATATAGAGATGTGAAGGCATAAGAAACTAATGAACACTGCATCCTACTATAGGTAGCTAAATTCAGTGAATAATACGGTCAAGTGCACGACTTTGGAGTATGTTCCTTATGTTGGCATAGGTATGATCTTGAACTGGAGCTGCCCAAGAAGTTTCGTCTACGTCAGTGCTTCTCCATTTTTAGTGGTATTCGTACGTTCTTTACACATTAATCAGTTTAACATTGTAGATCCTGAAAATAATTAAAAATTCAATCATTGACACAAACATTAATTGAATTTCACTAAAGGCACCTCGGCTGATTTTATTTATTTGTATCTCATCGCGAATAACAACTGCTGAAAGTTTAATGTCTAAAAAACAGAAACTTTGAAGTTTCTTTCACACTAACATCTACCAAAATCCAACCTGAGCTGTGGACAAGTACTTATAGCGTTGCACTGCTTTGCTACTTCAATATTCCCTAATTGACGCTGTAGCACTACAATCGCGTAAAGTTGAACTAATCAGATTATAATAGCTCACATTTTTAGTAATAAGTAAGGGCAAAATGGAAATCGAGTAGTTTCTGTGCATGAAAGTCATGTTTGTCTCATGAGGAAACGAGTAAAGCTTAAATATTACTTTTAGTTCGAAAAAAATGCAACAGAAACTTATGACATGTACACGATAATAATGTCATAAACCCTATTTATGTTTGAAGGGTATGAAGCTGTTCAAAACGATGCTTAAACCCACGATCCTCCATACAATCGTAAAGCTCCGTGAAATTGTGGCGAAGGATTCAGCCTCCAGATGATGGGCGGCCGATGAGTTAAACTTAAAGTTAGCAGACAATTCAACAAACTTTCAATGAACATTTGGAAGATGAAAGCCTTGTACCAAGTTCGCCCCCATACCCTTATAACTGAACACTACAAGTCAAGTTTTTATTGATGACAATGCTATTCTGACATAAAATACCAAAGCATGTAATGGAGTGGGAATTTTTCCACAAAACCCAAAAAGTTTCGCTAGGAAAAGACAAAAATTGAAATCTCAACATTCTCAGAGAGAAATGACTGTGGGAGAAATGTGAAGGCCGAACTGAAACCAGTTTCTTGGAACGATTTCACCAATCGTTTTTACCAGATTTTGCAATTTTAAATTTTGTATTTCTTTTAATTGTACCATTCCCTCAAATTACGTTCATATATTCATTGAAAATATTTTCAACTCTATTTTTAAACGACCAGGTAGGTACCTACGTTTTGAGAGGAATTTCTTTTACATAAAAAATACTTTTTCCTTATAAGAGATTTAATTTCAAAATAAATGAGTAAAAAACGATTTCAGGAGACGCACAATAATTAACGGAACCGTATAAGGTACAAATAGAATATTATTGGGATTAAAGGCGGTGTCAATACAAGCAGAAATAACAACAAAAGATTAATGGGCACTTCATCATATCCGTTGCTTAAATTACAGAAACATAACCCCATAAGTACCTACAGATGAAATTGAACCACCCTCAACCCTCAGTAATGGATCGACGTGTGAGGCTTACTAAACGGTAATCGGAAAGGGCAAAAGTGTTCCAATTTCAACCTTAGAAATGTTTATTTGTGCATTTTTTCTAAGTTTCCCTATTCTGTTGCCTCTCTTTTTCCATCTGGAATTGGAATTGGCGAAAGTTTCTGTAAATTCAACCCTGTTACTATGTAGAAAACAATTAAGTGTGTGGCAGAGCTGGAACGCCTTCGCACTAAAGTACAAACGTATTTCAACAGCAATGCAGCCATCATGAGTGAACTGCAATATTTATATGGTATTTTGTGTGTGGCTGCATTGTGCGGTATGAAATCTTGTCTCTTTCAAATGTAGGAATTTTCTTTAAAGGGGGAAGTGCAAATAAGTATAAATGGCTCCAGCCTATCACACAATCCGAAATAAACAGAAAGGAAAATGACATTTTAAGCAATATTGCAGAGCATATACAGGGTATTCCAAAAAGTTGTAGCGGGCTATGCATAACCTGATCCTACATATGAAAATAAGTCTAAAATGTTCAGTAACATTTTTATGATTTCGGCTTAGTGTAGTCATTTTACATTTTCTTGAAAATAATTATTATCTAGGTACTTCAAAAACCCTTCAACATATTTTTATGAAATTTGGCATATTTCCAAAATTATTATTTTTTCAAAATGCCGGACATTCCAACATTTTAAAGTAAAATTAAATGATTGTCCATGCCGCAACTAAAATAATCAAAATTTGGAAATCTTTGACTTGAAACTTGACAAGTTAGTCAGAACTATGTTAAATTGCATTATTGCAGTCGTTTTAAAAAGGAATGGTAACATTACCCAGTAAGAAATCTGCATATAGTAATGCTACTGATACGGACAAATTAAATTACTGTGAATCGTCAGGAGGATAGTGATTTGGAAGGCAACCATGTGATTTTAGGCTCACACTTCCAATTATACAATGTTATCATGTCATATTTAGACAAGCTTTTGACACTGATAGTATCCGTTTATTAATTTTTGTGATAAAAAAAGGCCATCCATTACACCTGACAATAAAGATGCGTATATGCTACTAATATATATGGATATTGGAATCTGCAAGTTTATAATGAGTGAGGCGAGGAAGAAGTTATATAGAAATATTTGATAAGTCATCAATATAAAACGAAACACACATCATCCACGCCCATCTAAAGTAATTTATAACTTACCTTGTAGACCAAAAGGAAATCATTAATTACATCTAGTTTTTCTGTAAGAAATTCCTTAATTATGGAAGTCGCGTAAAGCAATATTACTTTCACTATAAATACAGTTCATTTATAACGTCGATCTCGAAATCAAATACGTATAATCAATCATCGGCATTTTCATTTGGGTATCGGTAACGTCTCTTTATAACCTAATCACTTCCCCCAGAGAAGAATGTGAAGAAACCGCATACAAAAGCTATACAAGATGAGTAAAATATGTTTCGAAAATTATACGGTAATGGAATATAAAATGAATTAATCATTGCAAAAATGATTCAGCTAAAAGAAAACGAGGGCGAAAGGAGAACAAAATATATTTTACTCCTTCATACCTTTATTATACAGCGTACCGGATGGAAATTGTACAGAACGGAAATGAACACATTTAGTTCTGTATAAACCGTAAACGTTATCTTACGTTTTGCAAAGATTTACAAATAGGTAATAATGAAAGCCGGTTTTGCTGTTTGTATTCGATTGTATACCATAAGATTCTGATTATATTTTTTTGTAATTATCGAATAACAGTGCAAGTATATACAATACGGTTCTGGAGTAGGTAGTAAATCTTATTGAATACAAAAAGTGTTTTATTAAGAAGAATTTTCATCTTACATTGTTTACATTTATAGTTGTTTATATGTAAAGCATTTTGGATGTATTATTAACGCCGAAAATTTAATATTTCCAATTTTCAGGTATGCTCACAAAATAATCGGATTTGATGCAACTACCACTTCCATATGCGATATGTACATCAGAAGATAAAATAACAGCCCACACATACCACAAAACCTCAATGTAAATTGAGGCCCATTTTCTTAGCCGCGCTTAATTGAACATGAATGTACCCGTTATGTATATGCTGGAAAAACTGTTGTTTGTGCTCCTTATGTTTATTGGTAAACAATCAATTATAAACGTAGGGATGGGGAAACGTTTGGAGCCGCTTTCTTCTCGTAAGTTTTTTTTGCCCTTTACGTTTACTGTTGATCAACTGACAAACTTTAATTTCAATATGCTCGTTATGTGCCGCAATTTGTTATTAATTAACCTCTTAAGATAACGTTGTCAAATTTTGAAGTTTTACGAAAAGGTATGTATTTTCCTTCCTTGGATCGTACCTTTGGACATAGTTCACTATTCTGTCTATTGCACTGAACAATCTTCCAATCGTTAAGGAAAAATGAAGAAAACATTTCGATTTTCTTATTATTGGCGGAAAATTGATTCTCCTAAAGAAGGTTATGTGAGAGTTTCCTTAACGATGAATTCATCATTATTTATAACTGCATTACATAGGTATGCAACAAAAATACGGCCTCCAGCGCTTTCGTAATAACAGTTCAAAGGTGATGCGATTAACTTTCTATCTATAGATAGTATATGTATAAGGTGGCCGAATTTCAACTTCGGTTAACTTAAGAGACACGAGGTCGGTTAAAAAGGTTAGTAAATTTATTCCTTTAAAAAATAAGTAACAATGGTATTTTAGATTTACCAGAAATAGGCTCGACTTCAACTCCACGACAGCACCTACAAATTTGATAGTATATTTCAATGTGTCAAAAAAAGTGTTTCCATAAGGCTTTTCCTTTTCAGTTTCAGTAAAATCAACAAAAAATTTTTTGGGAATATTTTTAAAAGGAAAATACCTCCAATTTTTTCTTCCACGTAGCAGTAAGCACTACATTTTGATAACTTAAGGTAACGAAGATCCCAATGAATCAGCTCGAAAAAAAAACATGAGAACACACTCATTATTAAATGTTGGAAAATGTTTCACGATTTTTGATTATTAAATCATTACTAATTGTAAGGATAAAATTCATAGTTTTGAAGAAATTGATTGATACACGCAATGCCGTGAAGCTCATTAAATATATGGAAGCATAGGTTGTAGCGTCAAACTTACTGAAGTATAAGAAACTGCATTGCAATGAAATTCCCAAACTTACCAATTTCTCTTATCAAAGATGAAGGCAAAAAATAACGTGGCCTATTTGGAAAATTTTTGAGCTATCTCGTAATTAACAATGGTGGATCCTTAACATAACATAACCGCACAGAACAAACAAAACATCATAAAAATATTCAAATGAATTACATATAATCAAATTACCTTTGGAGTTTTTTAGTAACTAGAACTAAATGACCCGCATCCATTAGAATTGGCAGTCACCAAGCACGCCAATTCTGAACAATTTCTCGCGTCCCGAACGGCGCAGACTGCAACTGGATTTGGAAAATGTGTTTTTTCCAAGTGTGGTGCCACCGCACATACTGCTCGTGTGTTCATGCAAGTGGTTAGAGGCACGTTCCCAGAAAGTTTAATTTCACGTTTTGACGATATCCCAGAGCCTCCGAGATCACCTGATTTCAGTACTTGTGACTTTTTGTGGAGCTATCTGTAATCACTCACCGAGGTCACTCACAGACCCCGCACATTGGCATAACTGAAGGATGACTCGTGTGATGGTCGATTTTCTCCGAAAGCTAGAAAACAGCATTCAGGAGGATTGATACCACTTACCCGACGTAATCTTTCAAAAGTGATATTCTACTTCACATGGCATGTAATGGCAAACAATTTTGTGTAGGTATTAAAATAATGTTTTTCGTAAAAAATAACTGTACTGTTCACTTCAAAAACGTCAGATTCCTATCGTTGACCTTGTATATCAATGTATAGCATGATACACAAAATAGCATTAACAAGACAATGAAACGGAAAGTAAGAAATTGAAAATTGTCGAGTGCTATAAATTTACAATAAAGGGAAAGTAAGTAAAATGAAGCAAAATTTAAATGACACAATAGAACTTCCCAACAATATTGATATGCAAACAAAATATTACATAATAAAATATTGTAAGAAAATTTCTAGATGCGCAAACTATTCGCGAAGAAAATTAAATTATGTACCATTCTATTTCTATCAAGTATCTACTTACAAGCCTTATTTAACGGTAGTGGTGAGGTGACTGGTACAAACAATAAGATACAAGTATTGCAACTACAGGTTGAAGCAGAAGTACGAAACTTAGGGTGTAAAAAACATTCCATCAACCTCACTAATACAGCCATAGAACGAAACGGCAGCAATATACGCTTCGTATCATCTAACCATAGACTGTTTTTCAAGCTCTAGAATTCCAGTTGTATTTTACTAACTGGAATGGTTAAATAGTGTCTAAAATGTGTAGATTCATAAATCACAATAGGCCAAAAGTTACAACTTAGGCCAATTTTATACGGACCATAGATGTCATTCGGGGGTGGCAGTTGCCACCCCAGAATTGACGAGTCCAATAAAACTTGAAAATAAGCTAAAATTTAATTAATAAAATATTTCAAATTTAAAACATTTCAGCGATATTAAACACATAAATAAAAAAAAAGCAAATCACTTTCGGGAATGGTCCCAAAATCGATGCAGCGTTTTCTCTTTGTATCGCTATAGAAATTCTTTGTTTCAAGTAAATCTTGTTTCCTAGATTGTCAATGAATCTTAAAGCTTCTTCACACCAGGGAGCCAAAGTTTCCACTGCTAAAGGCACGAAATAAAATTCTGATTAATGAGACCTTCGTATTTTTTTGTCTTTTGTTTGGCTCCCAATTCAGCCACAGATCTACTAGATAAGCTAGAAGAACCTAGATGGGTTAGAGAAATAGGTTGAGTCCCATATGAGATGTTGACCTTTAGACCAAGGGACTAATGACAAACCATCTCTCTTTCCATCGTCACGAAAAGTGGCTCAAATACCGAAGGAAATTTAGCAGTTTGAAGGGCACGATACACAATATTATTTAGTTGGCTATGACGTGAATGTCTTCCTATTCTATCAGTATTGACTTTCTGTCCACATTGACATTTATGAGGCGAGCAGATATTGAGGTCAAACCAAAGAGCTAATGAGATACGGAAAGAATTGTTATCCAACATTATTCCTAAAGATCGGGAAGGAAGGACCGTCAGCCAACCATTCAATTCAGGTTTCTGGGCTGCAATCAGTCTGATCTGATCAGTATTTTTATGATTTTAAAAATACTGCAACTTCAACCCCGTCTGCAGGGTTATTGCACCTCCGAAACCGTCTGCAAATACCTTTCTGGCGACGTTTTTCATTTGTCTTTTCCATTCGTACAAGAATTATACACGCTCAAATCACTTTAAAACAGTGTCTTTTTATGCACAAAACAAGGGTTGTTTGAACATGTTATCACCAGGTTCAGAACTTGCGACCATTTTTATGCTATTAATATGTGACATGATCTTCAACGTAGTATGATTTGCAGACGCGCTTCGATCACTACCTAAAATGACGCTGGGCTGCCGCCCTATTTGGAATCAAATTCCCCACAAAAAACGAATAGAGTATGTTTTTACCTCACACCGTATGTTGGAAACCGACGTAGTAGTAAAACTATGAAATGATGTCGCGCAACCATTAGAATGTAGATAATGATTTTCATACGTATACGTTATTTATAGCGTGAATAACAGAATATTTCGTGACAAAGCAGATCTCTTTATTTGCATTTTGGAAACGGTAGAAGTGCAAAAAAATTAGACCTTTGTCGTGAAGTATTTTATTATTTTTTATAACTCACATAACGATTTAGAGAAAGTTGTGTCATTTGTCTACTTCCGATTAACTTCCGATATTTTGACATTGACAATATTTTAAATTGAATTTATTTGTTCATTTTTGACACTGAAGTGATTTCAGTGAACTTACGCACCTAACGAAAAGTTGAAAAGTTTTAAAATACCTATATCCAACGACGAGTAAAAAAATTTATTTATATATGTATTTATATTATTTATTTATACGTTTCGTCTGTACCTATAGAAATGTGAAGAGACAAGGATTGAAAATGTTCCGTAACATTTATTAAAACCATTCATCTTCTTCGATATACTTGGTATATTAATGTTGCTTTAGAATTAAATAGGGTTTTTCAACGAAAAGGAGCCACCCTTTATAACTTCTAACAGAATCAAAATTTGAAAAATCGGCGATACCCGTCTATAATAATATCGAGGGGGACACTTTTTGACATAAGTTTGAGATTTCATACCTTAACCCCCTGGGTCCCACAAACATACCCTTAATTTTTTTAAATGGCAACATGGGTCATGTGATACGTCATTTGAAAGGTCTTTTGATATCTTGCATTACTGCGTTTAAAATTTTAAAATCGTTCAATTCGTTTGTGAGATATTTTAATTTAAAGTTTTAGAGAACTGATATAATTTGTCGTTATAATAATGCAATATAAAAGTATTACTGACTTTTTAATTTATTTTAAGTTTTATTTCCATGTAAATAAAAAAAAGTTTAATACAATGAATTTCGTATCAATTTATCTTGACTATAAAAGCAAAAAAATAAATAAAAAACAACCATTTTGAAGAAAATTATATCAGTTCTCTAAAACTTTAAATTAAAATATCTCACAAACGAATTGAACGATTTTAAAATTTTAAACGCAGTAATGCAAGATATCAAAAGACCTTTCAAATGACGTATCACATGACCCATGTTGCCATTTAAAAAAATTAAGGGTATGTTTGTGGGACCCAGGGGGTTAAGGTATGAAATCTCAAACTTATGTCAAAAAGTGTCCCCCTCGATATTATTATAGACGGGTATCGCCGATTTTTCAAATTTTGATTCTGTTAGAAGTTATAAAGGGTGGCTCCTTTTCGTTGAAAAACCCTGTATGTATAGATGCTCCTTTTTTATTTCAGGTATTTTGTGTGGGTTACCTTCATTACCATAACAGTTATACACAAAAGTTGTTAATTTGTCTTAAACGTTATACTACTTAAGTAATACCAACAATTCCATTTTTCCGGATATTTGGAAATATAATTAATTGTGTGCTGTAAAGTTATCTTTTTTCACGGTTTAATATAAGAAGCATTCATCCTTTGAGTTTCCAACTATATTTTCATTTCATGTTCATTTTCTGGGTATTCTGGTTTCTGTTTAGCTAGCTTGGAACACGGCTGCTTATTGTCCTAGGTTTACAGAGATTCTGCAGCCCCGTCCATTGCTCCCGTACACTCCAAAGTCCTTACCGGTTTTGGAGCGGTCTATGTAACACACAGAGGTGGTAGATTCAAGAGAGTAGGGGTGAAAAGAAACCATATATTTAATAGGTTTCATGGCGACTTTAACAAAAAAACAAACAAAGCAATTTTGGTAAAGGGCAAGTATATAACTATACGTAAATTGTGATGGAACCACTATTTCGTGACGATTCACCTTCCTTTTATGTAACTCAATTCAATTGCAATTCAATGCAATTGCTTGACGTCATGCAGCATCTAACTCCCAGATCTTTAACAAGCCAATCTTTTAAACTTTTTTATTAATATTTTTGGTCTAAGTAAGCACTAATTTTGCTGTCTACAATGGATAAAAAATTGTGATAAGGTCGTGGTTCGGCAAAGAAATGACTACATTAGTTCAAACCCTGACGGATAGATGGATGAAAACACAAACAATAGCATATTCTATTTTAGTTCTTAAAAATTTTGCTAAAAGTTATTAAAAAAACGGTTCTTTAAATTTTGGAAACAAAAATTTCAAAATGATAAAATTAAGGATTACAAACGATGCAAAATCCTCAAACATAGATATATCTCTCATCGCCAGAATGCATTTTGTTGTTTCCAATAGGAAATTATAAATATTGTTGACCGTTCCCAAAATTTGGAGATCTCTAGTGATAACCGAGGACAACCTCAAAAATGCGTTGTTTATTTATTTATTTCAATCTCACACGCAAAATTAACAATTCCTATAAATTACACACAATTAGACCACAGGACTTTGCCCAATACGGTCTACATATAACCTAATGTTGTTGTTAGTAACCAATGCAACACATGGCAATTTTTCCAAAGAAACAGATACATATAAATAGAAATTTCCAATACGGTCTCGATCCAAAATATACTAGGGGTTACAGGATACAACCAAAGACATACGCGTAGGAAATTTCACTCCAATTCGTGTGTGTGTCCCCTCTAAAGATATCGGTTATCTATTACAAAAAGCGGGGTTATTAAAAACCGAGAATGTGGGTTCAAACGGACGGGCGGAGGGAGAAAATGAAACAACAGCACATTTAACGAATTTTCAGTTCAGGAAAGTGCAATTTGTCAAAGATTTTCCGGAACCACGTTTATAATTTTGATCATGTAACTGCCCTGCCTCTCGATTATATTTAAGGTTTCGAAAGCAACAGGCTTTTCGCTGCTACAACTTCTTCAAAGTCTCGGATCCGATAATTTGAATTTCATTACGACACAAATTTTTCGTTAAGGTAGTGAACAACGAGCCGTTCTAAAAAACGAAAAGTACAACTTTTTAACGTCAGCTTGTGGGTAACTAACTGATAATATCCTTCACAACTAATTAGAATTTTCGCATACCCTCACACAAAAATAATAATAATAATAAGGATTATAACTTTTTTGCAGGCTCTATTTTGCGGTTCTCTAAATTTGTGCACCACTACAGTATAGCTATAGATCATCTTGCTGTATACTATTGAATAATGCAATGGTCATATTTTTAATTTCAATATAATAGTTAATACTAGGGAATTTCGTTTTACAATCATTGTCTGGATTATACGAGTCATATCCGTATATTGTAGTATTATTTTCCGCTCCTGTAATGATCTAGCACTTTCGAATTCCTTTTTTTCTTATACAAATTTAAAATGCGCGATTTTCAAGTTGATTGAACTGTAAAATAATTAAAACGCGAGAGAAATTCAATATTAATCATAAAATCAGCGGAACTATGCTTCTCGCGATTGTCTAAATTACAACTAATTTCAACATTCATAATCATAACTAGTAAGTATATAACATAAACGGATATGAGCGTAAAGTCTAATAAAATCAAAATGTAGAAAAAGCTGCAGAGATTATAAACCAGTGGATGGAGTTAAGGAATTTCGTTGGGTAATAAAAAATTCTCGATAGTTACATTTGTCTAATTAGACGAAGATTCTGAATAAATCATTCGCATTGTAATCGAAATGCAAAAAGAGCACGTGAGATATTAATTTGCATATCCAGTAATATGTTGACACATATTTGAAAATTCTTAACGGCGCGGCATTCTGAAAATTGAAATAGCTGTTTTTGGTTAGAAAAAAACAATTTTTACATAGCACACTTACGAAATAGGAACATGTAAAACGGGCAAAGGAAATATTCAAGGTAAGGTAATGATTTTCATTTCAACATGAAACCTTCAATATCATTGACATTCTTGTCCATGAATTTAACGTTTCTCATTTCCATTATAGAAATAATTATGCGTGATGTAATCTTGTGCTAATGAGGAAGACTTGTATAAAATTGAAATGACGAAAACACGCGCGGGATATACCAAATTTTTGTGCAAAGAGTGCACATATACTACATTTCAAGTGGCCGTTCATGTATAGCATGTTTTTTAATTGTCGACATGAAGATTGTGTCATACTGACTGAATTATTCTTCCAGATGTTGCACGAGACATTTTTTACTCGTCCAAATATCTGGTTAAAAAAATGCTATGGCTGCGGCAAAGACAGGTTTTTCCATCTGTTGCGGCATTATACATTCAGTGCTATGTAATGTAAAGTATTTGCTGCACAAATCCATTAACAACAATAATTGTCTAATGGATTTCTCATACACAGTTACTTTCACTATTTTTAACTTCAAGGTAAGCACTATTACTAATATACCTACAGTCCGCGAAATGACAGCACGATATTGCAATTTGTTCAATATTGAAATGCCAAAACTAGTGGTCCTTACCTTTCGCTGATGAAAGTGTCATAAGTCCAATAACGTAAAACAATGCGATCACACGAAACATTTTTCTGTAGAATGATGTATTTTCACTTCGCACAGGTCTATGAATGGATAATTTAATAAAATTGTTCACAGTTTATTTATAAATTAATTACTTTCGCACACCCACTACCGTTTTGACATAATTCAATTACTATTCAATGTGAATAGCTCAAGTGTCTGAGGCCAACTGACTGCACCGACAGGTTTTGTACTTACCTGGTCGCACGTTGGTGCTTTTACCTTATTCACTATTCGTACCTACTTAAAGAAGAAAAACCATACGGCGGAGATCGTATCTTGGATTCGTTGTTTTTTATTTATTATAGTACGGGTTGGACCAGTATAATTCTTTTTCATTTTTCTGCAAATATTCCTGAAGTGCAGCTTGCCAGAAATATATTCCGTGCTCTGAGTAATTGCCAACAATTAAGACATAATTGGTTTTTTTTTGTAATTTTTAACATTAGTTCAGTACAATAACCACGTATTTTTAAAATAATTAAGAAAAACTCATTTACAATATATAAATACGTTAAATTTAAAACATTTGACATTTTGTCAACACTTTGAAAGTAGATGTCCCAAACATCCTTACAATGGCTATTTGAAAATAAGCATGAATGACATAATAGTGACATACAAAATTTAGTTGTTCGTAAGATCGTGTGGTACTTCACCCACTTTCTAGGTCACGAATCAACATTTCCTATTTGATCTTTTATGATGTCTTTTAAGCGCGTTAGCGTCATGTTGATAGACTGCAATTCTTGCTAAAAGCATCCGTTTTCAAACAGTTATAAATTTGAATCATATTCTATTATTAAACGAAGGATTATTAAACATCCTTTTTTGTTTTGTCTAAGCGTTCCTTAATATAAACAATTTCCAAATGTATGTATGTAATAGCGTTGAGTGAATTCACTCAACGGTAATAGGTTGGTTATTGTCAACATGCTCTAAATGCTTTGTATACTCAAATACAAGCTGGAAAATTCCTTCGAGCTAATGAGTTGCAGTTGTTTCTGGAATGTTAATGTTATTTTTATGTGCCCTTTTGTTTACTTTTAACTTTTTACTAACACAAGAAGAGAAAGGTAGCCTTGTCGATAATTAATCGTAATTTCGAATACAGAAATTTCGAAAATTCGTTGGGAGCCATGCAAAAAGAAGGTCTGATAATAGTACAGTAAACATTTGCCCCATGACCATTGGGTTAACCAGAACATAAAACTATAAAACCATAAAAATAAAAAAAAACAAAGTCGATAAATAGAAATTAATCAGATAAACAAATCATTAAATTATTAAATAAATGAATTTGTAAAAGCAAGAGCATCCTGAACAGCCGAAAAGAAAAGATATGTACCATAGACTCATCCATAATCATAAATAAATAAACAATAATCATTATACACAATAAATAACCAAGCAAATATAAATAATAAATAAATGTGATTAATCATCAAATATATTATATTCATAAATATATCATCCACAGTATGCATATATTGTAGAAGAGTGTCTTTAAACATCCAGCTTCATTATTTTAACCGAGCAAAAAATCGGCCCCGCCCAAACTCAATCTGTCCGAACGACTTCTGTCTGATCCTTGTTAGAACCGGACACCTCCCCATGAAATGCTCCACATCCTCCTCTCTGGTCCCCTACCTCTCAATTTTACAACCACCTTACATCACTTAGAGACATTTCTTCACTGATAAAGTACTGCTTGCAGATCACAAATTGACAAATCTGTTTATAATGGCTACAGAAACTCGAACTCTGCATTGCTTCTACAGCCCGTGCTGCTACAGTTATCCTCTCCAATATCCCCACCCAGCTATCCCTTCTCTCCTACTCCGCATACACTTCAACCTCCAGTCTCTCCCCCATACTCCTCCATTTCTGACTCCACCTACATCCCGCCCTCATCATCTCCCTCAGCAGAATTTTACGATACCTTTCCTCAGAGTATTTCAGAACCCTCTCCGCCTCTCCACATATTTTACATGCAATCGCAATTTCAGCTTTTATATTTCGGTTTCCAAGTCCCACACGCAGTTTGGAGAATGCCTTGGAAGCAATAGCATATTTTCAATAAAAAACCTCCTTGCCGCCTCTGGCCCAACGTATTCCTATAGCTCCCAGATCTGCCCCCATACGTGATCATAGCCCTCATAACCCCTTCATGAGACTTTTACCTTCGTAGAAACAGGAAGATCGGCCCTAGTTACTATACGGCTCCATGCAATATTTATCGCCTTCCTAGCCACCTCCTGCCTCTGCTCTAAGTGCTTAGTCAAAAACAGACGTGGTGTTAATAACATACACAAATATGTATACAACGTGCCCAAGATAAGGTTGAACAGCATGGGGATCTTGAAAACGGTAAGGGATACGAAGGCGGTTAAATTAGAGAAAAGTTGTATAATTGAAGGCATGTTCACATGTAGTTTGCAAAAGTTCATTATTCTTTATCGTTTCCGAAATGTAAAACAAAATGCAATTTTTGGGTTTTTCTTTTTTCGTAATTCCTTCCTTTATTTTAAAAAAGTTTTAAAAACCAAAGATACTTCTTCATTGTCACTTTTTGAATTCTATTAGACGGCGTTTTTAAATTTTTTATTTGACGTTTCGTCTTCGAGAAACCATCATCAACTTTTTTTGTATCGTCAGAACCAATGAAACACCTTGTATTCGATAGTATTTTTTATTACGAATTTAACGATGTATTACACATTATAGTTTCTCCTGAAACACGCCCCCTTTGACCTTTTGAACGGCACATTTCATGATTTTTCCTAAACAACACCCCCACCTTAGTTAATCTAGAGGGTGCTTTTCATGGGGGCGAAAAAAATTGAATAAAACTAATTTTCATTCATACTGTCGAATAGAGAATTAAAAGACGCTTCAAATGAGGGGTCGCTCGACTCCCTTTCCCTAAATTTCCCTAAATTCTTGAGTCAGGGGTTGCTGCGGCTAGGGGGTTGACCTGACAAAGTTAAATTTGACATCACAAGTTGTCCCCCAAAAATAAAAAATCGACGTGTCCGAGCGTTTTTTTTAAAGAAACTGGTCTAAGTGTCCCAAAACAGGCGTGTTTCCTTTTCAATGGCCCACCCTGTATAACATTCGCCCAGAGACGATTTAAGAACTTAAAGAAGGAATTATTAAAATTCAGTGACCCTCACCCTACAACCTATTCTAAGCCTTCATCAAGAGGGAGCAATGAAATGCTCTGTATGTATCAATAAAATTGCTAAGCAATTTAAATTGAGTAAAACATTGCGTTTTTAATTTATTAGAAATTCAAGTTGTTATTAAGACATCCCTTATAAGCACCTACGTGCCGTAAAATTTTTCACTCGCACAAAATTTCACTTCTTGAAAGGAAATCGATCTATAATAAACCCAGGAATAACAATATCCGGATAAACGATTTCGATTTCCTAAAATGGTCTCCAGAAAATTAAAATTAGACCTAATAAATTACATAGTATGTAAATCAAGTCTACGTGTTTCTAAAACGTGTAGGTAACTTTCCACTTTTAAGAATGTTATCCATAAAGAAAACTGTTACTCAAACTTAGTCATTTCACTTTTGGAAAAAGAAATTTATAATTCCTAAGAGAGTTAGTGAATAGCAAAAAAATTATTGTAGTAGAAAATCATTTTAAAGCAATTAAAATTTATCATAGAACTTATAACCTTTTAATGTACTCGTATATTAGAAAAACAAGTTTTAGAATGTTGCTGAAGTTATCCATAAATTGAAATACTCTTCATTAGCATGGAATAATACTCCTATAACATCCAGATAATTATTTGTTTATCCATATTTGAAGGATACGAATTATACAGACCGCATTCTCAATATTGAAGATAAGGAAGGATATTCAATTACTTATGCTCAAGTGTTTTTAATTTTTCATTTCTTTAATAATTTATACGTAGATATAAATAACTTACCTATGTTGAAAACCTGCACGTACTCGTACATCGATAGTAGGGTAGAGAATGATCTATGACTAAGAACTCGAATTGAAAGCAATTATTCTCAGTATGGTAAAGTGATGGGGAAGAAATTTTTATGAAAAATTTTATGTTAGTTGAAATACGCAGAAAAAAGGCATAATTAAGTGATTCTTTACAAGTTAATGCATTAATATTACGTTATGGACTTATACTAGAAATGTCAGCAATTGACGGAAAGTTCAATAAAATAATAATCGCAAAGCCTCCTTACTTTGTTTATCATTCAATCAGTTAAAAAATGTGAAATTACGGTTTGTAACTTATTAAATAATAAACAAAGTAAGCGGGAGGTTTTGTGATTATTTCGTCGAATGTTCCTGCAGCAGCCCTCTATTTGAGGACTACACACATAACCAATGGATTCCATAAAAGCTGATTTTGTTGGTCCAAATTTTTAAGTGATTAAGGAGCGCACCCCTAAATTAACGTGCCCCAATTGAAACGTGCATCTTAATTGCCAAAAGGTATCGTCTCAGTTGGACAAGTACGGGACACTCAAAAAGTAGGTATGTGATACGCTGTCTCGTCGCCTGCTCTATTGCGTTATCATTAATTGAACCTTTGAGTCAATACCTAGAATTTAATTTTCGCAAATTTGGTTTAATTATTATATACTTATATTTAGTTTTTATTTCTTTTTTTTGTTAGGTACTTATTTTTTAATTACATATTACTATTACTGTTTTGCACTACCTCAGTATATTTATTTTTTATTAACCTTCTTTGTCCTATAATTGGAACTTATTCTGTTGGACAATAAAAAAAAAAAAAATTAATGAGGTCTCCAAAGAAGGATAACAGATCATACGCATTTATGTTCACTCCCAACTGTCTCAAAAACTTCAATACATACCTATCTGAACCTGAAATTCCATTGCCAAACATTCTTAAAGGTTGTCTTATATGCCCATAAATGCGTGGGTTACAAATCGACCAGTAAAAAACAAAGGAACACAATATGCAATTTTGAGGCGGTTGGTTGTTGGTAAAGTATTCAACCAAAATTCATTCATTCATAAATCAATATTTTCATATACGTAGCTTACTTTCCAATTACACAAGTATTTGACTCCTAAACAGATGCATGCTACCCCACTGCTGTACTTATGTTGTTTGATACCAAATTGGTAACACTTTTTTATGTATGTTATCAATCCCCTCCATTTTCTAGCCTAAATATTAACGATCATGGTGTCATTCTCTAACTTTTACTAAGTTGATTAATTTTCGTCAGGCTGCATCCTAAAGGTGCGTATAGACTTGCGAGCCGAGCCGCTCATGAGCCGCTCATTTCACAAACTCCCTAGTGTGGACGGTGTGTTGAGCGTAGTTTGAGCCGAGCGCGAGCCGCTCGTTGCGAGCCAACTTTTGTCGGTTTTTCTTGCGAGCACAAAGGGATTCTCAGTGTCAGTTTGTACGACGAAAAAGGCGCTTGCAATGTTTAACGACTTTAACGTAAGTATTTAATTGAAAAGAAAGGAATGGCAGCCTGGAGCGACCACTAATGCTCTGGAACTTCATGTCCAACATTAATTCCGTACCAGTCCGTTTTTTATACATCTCACTTCGCCAATATCGACGGGGTCTCTTTTTTTTACACAAATTATTATCAATTAATATAGCTGCGCCATTTGCAACCATCAACGTAAATACTGCTTCTCGTTCAACCATCTTTACTGAAGTGCTCAAGATTTGCTCGCGTAAAAAGGTGGATCACGTAGTGCTCGCGAGCGGCTCGCGTTCACATTTTCCGCGAGCGGCTCATGAGCGGCTCGGCTCGCAAGTCTATACGCACCTTAAGGTTATGAAAGTCGGGTAATCCCATATTTCATATATCTATGTATTCTCTCAGTGAACGTAGACGACAGCTGTATTATAATATATGTTTACCTAATTTTAAGGTTTATATTAATAGGATTCAACGTTTATAATTTCACTTCTTTATAAATCAGATGTAGATTTCAGTGGGTGGTCACACGATCAAAAGTCAAATTACTTTGGTTTAATAGCTTACCTTAAGGGGTCAATTTAGTTTTTGAAAACATGTCGGGTTTCAAAGATAGGTATAGCAGCGTATACGTATTACTCTTTGTATCACTATTGACGTAGCACATCCTTATCAGGTATGGCACTAGTATGGTCACAACAATCCATTCAATCGTCAAACAAAAGACATTTAGGTAACAAAAGATTCGTGGGCCGGCTACCTGGCAAACTCACTCTAATATTTTACATTGGTTGCGTTTCGTTACGTTTTTACCAAAGAAATGTATAAATTTCGAATTTTGTGTTATCAATTAATTTAAGTTAAAATTTAAATACCATAAACAATAACAACATTCAACATAGTATTACATTCATAAGTACAATAAAATTTTAACGCAAATCAATGTAGGTATGTCATTAAAAAGTGATATTGCCTAATTTTTTTTAACATGGGTAAGTATTGGTAATTATAATCTGAAAATGTGATTAATGTATCTCATTCGGTATTCTTAATTAATTTCCCTTTCATGACTCTTAGTCTTAATGTACTAATTATTTTTTATCATTGTGTTCTATGTTCTAATTGTCTTATATTCTCGATTGCATCCAAGTCTTTTAACAAAATGGGTAAAACATCATGCCTAGCTCCAAAAAATCCACGTTTAAGCTCAAGAGAGGTTAGCCTAAAGAATAAAATGAAGAAAATGCGTGCAGCTCGGCAAAAAATAACGGCAAAAGTTTCATAGGAAATGATGGAGTTAGTGAAGAACAAATGAAGACTTTTCAGAATATGAGTCTGATACTGAATCATCGGTAGTGAAACAACAAGATATACGGGGATATTGAGGTGGAACAAATAGAAGATGTGCACGAAAGCATTATGAGCCGTCGAACAGTCGACAACGCTCATTTTTTTAAACCATTGCAATTATTGAAGCACGATGGATTTGGCTGCTGTTTTTTTTCACTTGGATGTAATTATAGTCTGTGTAAATTTGGCGTGGAGTAATCAATTTTCTTGACAGACAGCTGCCAGTGGCGTACTATAATAAAATGTTTAATGGCTCGCTTTATTCATCTCTTAATAAATTTATTTAAGCCAAATAAGTTTATTAGAACATGAACAAACCAGATTGCAAGGCATGACATTCACAAAAAATTATTATGATTTCACTACCTAAGATGTTGTATTAGTAAACGAGTTCGTTAATCAGATGTAATCAGATGAAGAATGGAGTAAATCACAAATGAAAAAGCTAGTTAGAATTAGTTTGTTTTTTGCTTTCTCTTGTGTGTAGGAAAAATGCTGTGAAACGTATAAAAGTGTAGCGGTATGTGTAAATGAAAAAATTATTAAATTAGACATTGCTTATTGTAGGCGAAAATATCTGAAAGAAATACGAAAGTATCGTGAAGAAAATCGGCATATATTTTATCTTGACAAAACTTGGGTCATACTGTAACAAAAACAAATGTTAAAGCCCGTGTAAGAAGATTGATCTACTGCTTTCTATCCATCTACCGGAAAAGGTTGTCGTTTAATAACTGTTCACATTTGAAGGGTAAATGATTGTGTTGATCGAGGATCTCTGGAATTTAGATCCAAGTACTTACGATTATCATGACGATATGAATGCTGAGGTGTTCGAAGGGTACTTTGATCAGATGCTGTCACTTTCAAAAAACGTAGTGGTTGTTATGGGTAATGCCAACTATCATTCACGGTACTTAGAAAATTCACCGACAAGCACGTGTAAGTAGGGAAGGCGCCTAGGCAAGATCTGGCCGAATTCTGAAGTGGGTCGACTTACGAACAGAGGAGCCGATTTTGGCGAGTATCATCGACCGGTAGATGTCGAGCAGCAAGAAAACGGCTACGGAATGTTCGCTATTTTGAAAAGCTTCTAGAACTTCTTTCTCCAAATAGACAAGCTGATCTAGCTAGAGTCGACGTACGTCTTCTAAAGCCTGCTTGGTGTTTAGTGAGGAGGTGGTACGCTTCCAGTTCCACATAACCCTGTTACGCACCAGCTTTTCCAGGATTAGGCTGATAGCCCTGTAGCTACAGGATCGTCACGACAACGGCTTCTTTCCAAGCGACTGGGTATGATCCTTCGTTCCATATTTTATTGTATATTGTAAGAAGCGGCTTTTTCAGGATGAGAACCCCTCCCCCCCTCACGAATTCGTGCGGAATTCGATCGGGACAGGGAGTGGACTTTTTGCTATTCCTTAACGCCTCTTCCATCTCGCTCAGGCGGAATGGAGCATTAATGGGTAGGCTAATTTGTGTACATATTGGCAAAGTTTAATGGTTCTTCCCTTTCGGGTTGCAAACTGAACAGCAAACGCGTTGGCTACTCCGATGGGATCCGAGCTGCCATTTACATTAACTATAAACACATTCGTATCTTTCTTTTTCGTACCTAAGTATTAATTTTGCTCCACAGTTGACGGCTTTGGTTACAATTGTTTAGTACTAACTTCTCATAGTTTGGATAAGATTAGTAATTTTCTCAAAATGCTGCAATACCTTCTTTAATAAATTTATAGGATAATTTCAATGTAATAATCGCTTATTTTAACCTTTTATTTTTAAGACCTCTAGTGAGCGAAGGTTTTATGCTCTGTGTACATGGTGTCAAAGGAAATCCATCGAAGCATTTTTTCGAATTAGAATAATAGGTAAATGAAGATTATATGTTATAGGCGATTTACATTACCGTTGGTGGCGCCACTGTGGTCAACAATGTGGCGGCGCAGAGTAGTATACCCATGAGGTGTTTATGTAATTATACACAAGAAGAGTAGGACTTGTCGTTAGTTTTACAGTCTGTCTTTATGTTAAATACAAGTTCATTACTATCATTTAATATTAAACGTGTTTAAATGACGCTCTCTTCCTTTGTTTGTATGACATCCATACACCCAAAAAAATTCACATTAGACTTATTACTACTCATAATAGGTACAAAATAAAAGAAATGTCAATGTAAGAAACACAAGCTAACGTTTACATTAACGTTTTAGCGTGATATTACTGATATTTAACTGTCGAAGGCAATGCGAAGCGATGAGGGTATACTACTTACAGTAGTTGCATATGCTGCCACTGACTGGCGCTTCAGTTAATGTAAATCGCCTATTAATATTAAGTTGCGAATTCATTATTACAGAAAATTCAATGTCACTGAGATATTTATTGAAGTTCAAAGAAACCATAGGAATGTATCAACGAAAGAAAATTAATACTATCTTTGCTCCCGCATCCATGATTTTTATTATAATCGCCGGTGATAAGAACACTTTATTTTAAAGCGTACTCGAGGATATTTTCGAAATGCATAACAGACTCTAATTCTAATATATCACTGCTAGTATAATAAATGCAAAAAACTGTTACCATATATTTAATTGTTGTGGCCACTGAATAGTGGTTGTGGTAATCCATGAAAATAGGTTATCCTTTTTGTTGTTTAAGGAGGAGAAAGTTGTTTATTATTGTTATTATTATCGAGCAAGTGTTTATACATATGCAATATGCATCTCAAACATAGAACGTCCAAGCTTTTGCATCAGTAACTAGGTGAACCTTATCAGCTTATTACTATTAACTAGATCAGTTAAAAATATTTTACAAAAGGGGAACTTTGGAAGACAACGTATCGCTTCAATTCACGGCACATACAATGTTCTATTAATTAATATTAGTTGTAAAGCTTGTGATCAAGTTTAGGAGTTTGATGAGCATCTGACGTAACGTGCAGAGGATGTATATCTTTCAAACTTACAACCACAGGTATTGCTGTTCCATTTTCATAAAAGTTCATACTTCTGTAAATATCTAGGTGATTTAATAATAAATTAACATTCGTTCCTTGAAAACTCAAACCTTTAGGTTACTCTTGCCGTTATTATTTAATTTTCACCTCTTGAATAAGATGAAAACGCACATTCCGATCGCTATTGAAATAGAGCGGATACTTGCAATTACGCGAAACTCAAAATTACATACCACTCAACTTAACAATTTAACTTATAATAGTAATTCATTTAAAATAAATAATTCGCTACATTATAAACGCGAGAAAAATTTACATCAAACGTACAGATATTTCCCTTTTACGATAATATCATACAATAACCAGGCGTGTCTAATATTGAAATTATGCAGCATTTAATGAATTCCATCGACGGTTATTTCAATTTAATTTTTAATTAAATTCATACGAATGTTATATCTCGTAAATGTTAAACCATATCATTTATAGCGTTTTAATTCGTTAAAGGAATATTTGTACACTATAATAAGTAATTTGAATTAATTGTTTTCATAATAACTATTATGTAGTTGTTAGTTCTTTATAAGTGTTACTTAATTAGCACCAGTTGTATGGACCTGATGTAAATTTCATTTTTATTTAATTCTCTTCCACGTTGCATACCGTACCTAACAAAAAATTAAGAAATATGTTGCATTCTAAAATAAAACAAAACACTTCTACAAATCTCTTCTACTTGTCTCTTGTATCACTTTAATTAGGTATATAGTAAACAGCTCAAAGCAATAAATCGATTTAACTGATTTATTAAATTATTGGTTATGGTGGGCAGTCTCTAGTTGTAGGTGAAAGCAACTGTTGAAGATGTAAAGAGAAACCCTTTATTGCACACTTTAAAATCTCCGCAATCGTTGACCATGTAGACTTACGTATCGTGTCAAAAACTGTACTTTTGACATTTAGAAGACGGTATAGTTGCTTTCATGATAAATTTGAGGAAGTACATAGTATCCAGATGTGCCAAAATGTGACCTACTAAAACAAAAAACAGAATTGCGCTCTGCAGAATTTTGAAACTGTTATAACGTAAGAGCAAAGCTGTTTTTGTATTTACAATTGTTGTCATTTGAATTAGGTGTTCTTGTAGATTTTGTAATTAGAAAGTGCTTCCTCTTCTAGTATCCTCAGGTTCATCTCGTGTGTGGGAGGACTTGAGTGACGTTGCGAGGTTGGACGACACTAGTTAGGGACTACCTCCCTCACTAGAGGGACGGAATTTGAGGCCTATGTATGCGTGTTCACGCTCCTATCGTAATCCAAAATCCAATCCGGGTGGCTTATTAGGTGCCAACGATTTTCTGGCAGAGCCGGTACCAAAAAAATCCGAAAAAAATTGTATATAATGCAATGAAATGGGAGTAAGTCAAAAACTATTAAAGATAGGTATGCATTCTCCATTCCATTCTCTATCAAATGAGATAGCTACAAAATGGTCATTTCATTATAAAAAGTTGTTTTTAGTCTTTGAATTTTGCTACATTTGGAGCCCCATAGGTGAGGTCGTACGTCACTTAAATTTTGTTTTGTGAAAGGTTGGTTGCCATAACTATAACTATTATCAAGTAACGTCTGCATCCACCCTTTTTTTTAAGTGAAAATAAATTAAAAACCATAAATTGTAGATATGTATTAACATGTGGATATGAAAAGAACAAAAATTTCACGTAGAATCTAAAAATGCAATAAAAAATAGAGGTTGCCATTTAAAATAACGCAGTTACTAGCTACTTACGACATTTACGGATTACATCGATTCGGTTTTCAAAGTAATCCCCAAGTGCAAATTTCCAAAAACGTACCTATAAAACTTTCCCAGAAACGTCTAACTAAAATTCCAAAAAAAACACCCTGTATAACAGCAATAATATAATCAATGTCACATTCGTTAAATGGTGGCGTTATCCTGTGTATCTTTATACCAGAAACTGGTTATATTTAATTATGAAAAATCATCATCATAACTATCTGCACGATGAATAAGGGGAAATAATAAAACAAAGTTTATGTTCTTATATTTTTAATAGATATTATTAGCATCGATTTTGCATACTTGTAAATATTTCGTGTTTATACTGTAGGTTTGTCTGTCTCGTCACTATTTTTCTTGTCTCGTCTGCAACTACCTTGTAGATATATGTTTTTCTAATGTTATTCTAATGGAAATGTGTTTATTTAGGTTCACCTTTTCTAATTTGGACTTCTCTTTTCCCTCTTTTCCGTTAGTTGTAGATGAAAGAAATCATCTTCGTAGATTAATTTAGTAGACCACATTGAACTCTAAAATGGCTGGAAGAGAGGCTGCATTGTTAAACCCTGTTGCTGAAACTCGCTAACTTTTCCCATTTACATGCATACAAGCAACTACTGTATTTCCTTTTAACGGGAAGCTCGTATTTCTTCACCCAGCGCACGCAGGCTTCGCTGTTATTATAAGGTTCAATAGCAACATTTGCCTACGCAAAATTCTACTAAGCTGTAATTATTCTTGCAATTACTTAACTACTAATTAGTATGTTAGGCCGTGCGGCAATTAATTGGTATAAGTTCCTACTCTGGCTACGTCGGATTTCGATTTTGAGCTCTCCTCCTCTCGGTCCTATGCAATAACTACTGCTAGAACAAAAGAACCATTAAGGGCGGCCCCTACATTTACTCATTTACACTTTAAATTTAATGAATGAAGCCGAAATCTCAATTTGAGAAATGATGGATAGAAGTAGAAGAATCAAAAGGGATATATTTTTTAAATTTACTTTATTCCTTAACTATGGTTATCGCTGTAAGAGCTGATGATTAATGTAAAAGAGAAGGTTATTCCTTCTTACCTCTGATTACGTTCCTGGATTTCATAGGAGTAATAAGATTACATCATGTACTATCGGGGTATAACCTCTGTGACTATCATGTAATAGTGGTGGTAAACTAACAAAATGCAAGTACATCAGACCTTGACTTACTGCCATTAATACCGACACTTGACTTGTCAACGTGCGCTCCCTATACTTCTATTGAAATTAATTTGGTGATTAAGTATATTATTCCTCCATACAGGTCACTGGAGGAGTGACCCGCGCGCTGGGTCCCACAGAGTTTTAGTTTTTGAATTGTTATATTACTTGTGAATCTTGGGGCTGGAACCATACTCGTTCTAATGGTTTTCAGTCACTCCTGGAAAGATCGCTAAATGAAAACAGATTTACTTTACCAAACAAAAAAGAATATTTTACGCAATAAAAGGGTCACGTTCACCTTCTTCACAGAACCACGAAAACTGCCAATGACGAGACAACTTCAGTATACTACGTAACAAATCCATACAATTAACTTTGTAAGAGCATTCGACCAAATCATGGAAGAAGCGAAACTAATCGTGAATAGAATTGTAAAAGGAGGATGAAGAAAGTGTAACGGGAAGGAAAATACCCTGTATTGCCTGTACCTAATTGGAAGGTTAGAAGGTGTAGTTCAAGAAATGTTGGTGAACAACGGAAGTCAAGTTAATGTGTTATCGAGGACTATCTATGAGACGCTAAGAGACATCTCGTTTTACTGTCTGCTCAAGAGATCACAGGGAGGTGACCGAAAAGGTGGCCAAGGTAACCCAACCGCTCTTACGAGACGGCAAATATCGACCCCATTATTATAATCGGCATGGATTGGATGACCAATAAAAAGCAGAAATTCATACAATAGTCGGGTGCATAATGCAGTGAATCTAAAAAAGGTGTATTGTGCAAGAATTAAAAAATAAAGAAGAAGCTAAAACGTGAGTTTATGTATGTACGTGGTATTTTAGGAAATTGTTGTTTAAGTTATTGTTTTTATTTCAAACAAATGGCTTGTTCCAAAAATAAGGAGGGGGTACTGGAAAGGGCCCCTCGTGTCCACGGACAATTTGAGTAGAGTTATCGTACACACATAGCTTTTATTTGTCTAATTTTTTAATTTTACACGTGTAATGCTACAGCCTATCCCTCGCCGATTCTGTCCAAATAACCCAGTCCTCTACCTAACCTTTATCCAACCCGTATATTTATGTTAAGCGAAATAAATATTTTTACTTTTTCCAAATTAAACTGCACCTTCCTAAGCCTAAAACATCCCTTTACACTTCCTCGCTTCCATAACACTCCCTTACAAGTCTTCTTCTTTCTACCACCATCTTAGTTTTTTGCGCCACCTTATTCTCCTTCTTCTTCCTGGCCCCACTTTAGCCTTCCTTTATCCTCATCCCAGTCATACCTGTTTTCATCTACCCATACCTTTATTATCATTGACTTTGATAAAAGAGTAAAGGAGGTATTGTAGAGAAGCGCTACAAAATTTTGTAGTAACACATAACAAATAAAGTTTGTAATTACTAATTACCATTACATAGGGTAGGTAATATTTCTTCTTTTGTGAACTAAATTTGCATGTCCCCTAACATGAAACGAACAGAGCTTGAATATGTGCGAGTAATTGCTATAAAAAATGCCATGCCAAAAACAGAGTATCCAAGAATCAGTAATGGGGTTTCTTAAAGTTATTGTGAAAGGGGTCCTATGCGACAAGAATTAGTGCAACTATCAATAGAAACATAAAGCAAAAATTTTGTCATTGCTATAAATCAAAGGTTCCGGTGTTGTGTTGTATACCAAATAAAGTACACATTAAGACATTAACTTTGAAGCAATTGTAGCGTAATGAATTATGTCTTTTTTAAGCATAGCGTGAAACTGAAAATAAAAACAACTATATGAATTATTTGATGTACCTATATATAAAAAAATGAATGAATTACGCCACAAACAATCTTAACCATGGACCTACGTTCTAATGATTATAACAATTATTCTTGTTAATGTGATTTTAATGAAGTGATCAAGTGGCTCTATCTTCCGTGGAAACAGGCATTTAGGTTTTTATTATGTTATTAATATCTACTTAGATGTTTTGATTAATGTATGGGTACGATGTAGTTCCAAACATTTCGGAAACAGAAAGACATTTCATGATTTCTTAATTTAAAGATAATAATCGTTTCTTATGAGAAAAACGATGTTTTGACCTGCAATTTTTTTCAAATGAAAGAAATAAATAAATTAGTATATCTGGTTATAACGTTTTTATTGTATTAACCAATGTCTAATTTGGGAAAGAAGATACTCAGTCGCGAATACAAAATCTTCCCAATCTACGTTACGTCTACTGTAAAATAATAATGCCTCCTCCTATATAGATCACTGAGCTTAGAAGCATAAATATAAAACTTTATTTTTCACATCAGTGGTTGGGTAGAAGTAGAAGGTTATCAGGTGATGAGTGGCGAGGAAGGGAAAGAACTAGTTAGGTGAAGCCTATAAAAAATTTAAAGGCGAAACCCTTATTATACATACGGTATATAATTTGAAGCAGTTCAGCATAAGGAGGTAACTAAATGTATCACCAAAAGAGATTTCATAACCACAAAAACCATCGCAACAAGGTAGATGAAAATATCACATGTATGTAAATAAATAAAAGGGAAAAAAATGAACCATTATAATCTTCAATATTTTCACCTTCATTTATACTACTGTCTCCAATTACTTATTTGAATTACTACAGGTTTAACTTGCAAATCTAAAACTACTTCGCGTTGCAAATAATGGTCATGGAACTCCAACATTAAAGGAGTAAACATGTTAAGAAGTTAAGACGAGATAGTAGGGCAAAGGCTACCAACTCATTTTTGCAGAATTTTTAAATTCTCTACTCGAAAAGGTTGATGCAGCTCCTTGGCCTTTGAGGTCACCTCTCGACCAGTTTCTTTAGCGGCTCGTTAAGTCCTTAGTTTAACAAAATATCTAACTCTCGAATTCAATTCAATGACAGATTTATTAATGTCGCAACCGGTCACAACGGATACAATAAGTTCTGCCGACATCTTAGACCGAACTGTTGGATCAATCCATCGCACCCATTCCTGTGTAGGGGCGGGTTAAGTATAAGTCTACAGCAGGGACACTGTGTGTCAAAAAGGTTATGGGGGAGTAGAAGTAGTGTCCATGAAGGTTAAATGGAATTAAATTGGAGGTATAGTATTAAAAGGGATGATTTATTTGGATGCTCCTCGTATAAGTGAGTTACCCTGCGCACATTCTTAAAAGGTTTGTAACTCCAGTTGTACGATTTAATTAATTAATCTGTTCTGAAAAGTGTTTGGTTATGTTCAAGACATTTTTTTTATTACATTTTTTCTAGGTTGCATTTATCCAAGGTATGCGATTGAGATTGAGAAGAGAATCTAGGTAAACAATTTGCGTTGCACTTTTACTGCCTTTATTGTTTTATTCTGTGTATACAGCAAGTAAAGAAGGTGGTTTAATTAATGATAAATAATAGAGCCTTAAGTCAAACACAATGATCGCTAACTGGTAGTTTAATGTTTCAAAAGGGAGAATTCTACTTGGTTGTTAGGACAGATAAAGATTCAGGGATAAAATAATCCTTAATTAGATGTTGTTTTGAGGTAGATAAGTTTGTTTTTGTGTGCGCTATTATTTTAAGTTACCGTTTACCTACTCATAGACTAAATTTAAAAAAAGGGGGACTATTTTACAGTTGTAAAAAGACGACGTCTTTTTTGCATTTGTGTTTGTTTTAATTTCTTTGCTATCAGATAGGAATTCTTTTTATAAGCTGAGCATATTACGAAAAAAATTTAATATTGATTGCAATAAAAGATTCAATAGTAGGACGACTTTTCATTAACAGAATATGTAAAATTAAAATAAAAGTACTTCAATAATAAATCTATAAATTACGTAGACCTTGAATAGTAAGACATCTTTATTTTAAAAATTTGGCATTTTTCGCAAATCTTCAACAGATAGGTATGTATTTAAAAAGTGTACGTAAACGTTTTTGATCTACTAAAAATGAACCTTTATAAATGTATTGGTAAGATGAAGAATCACAACTACCTCAACCATTAATTGCATATACTTTACAGGAAATTACATATCTGCGAACTGTTTATATGTATAAACGTTAGCTTTATAGGATAAATTGAGTGAGAATGATTTTACAAATTATCCTAACAAACACAAAGCGAAACAAAGTGTAAACAAAGCTAAATATTTAATTACATAACATATGTGTGACTTAACCACTTCCTTATTAGTAACAATAATTAACATAACTACTAACACATAAATCTTTTTTCTTCCGCACTATTATGAGATTATCAAAATTCCTTCATTGAGACTTCGAACTTGGAATAATTTCTAAAGAAACTTAAGTAGGTACCAATCATTACGTGAGTATTGTTTAATATTATGCTTTTTCACACAATTTTCAAGTCAATAAAATAGTATTTCACATTTGCTTTACGAACTAAGACATAATAAATATCATGCATATAAGGATTTTTACAACATAATTCTGAAAAGTATGTCAATTTGAAATTTAACTTTATTGCTAAGTAATAAACTAAATATTACCCTATATTGTTTTCAATAATAGTTAAAATACTATAAGACGGTTTTTATTTTTATGTTTCTTTTATGAGTCATATTAATAAAATTTAAATTCTTTAGTTTGTATGATGGTGAACGGGACAGAGAGAATTAAAAATAATTTATAACTTTCATAACGTTCTTGGTGTTATTAGAAATCAATTTATGATTGCAATGAATCGTTTTTATTATCATCGTTAATTCCATGACTACGTATATCAAAAAAGCATGTTGAAAATATTATGACAGTATCAAATTTAGTTATAGCTTGCTTAAACTTGTAGCGGAATGTCCGTCTTTGTTCGAAGATGCCTTGTGATCAAACGGTATAAAATAAAATATAGAGGTTATATATACATATACTGTTGAAATTTAGAAACAGTTAATTATTTTGATGGTGTTTAATGCAAACTCTTATAACCCATTACAAAATACCTGGGGAGGTTAGTATTATTATAACGCTTAAAAATGGTAACAGGAACTTGTTTGCCAAAAATAATTCGCATGCTATCTTTATTTCAGAATCCGCAATCAAATGAGCGCGTAAACAATATACAGTAGATTATTATAAATAATAAAGTATAATACAATAGGTATAAGTATGTAGGGAACTAGTGAAATAGTGAACTGGAGCACCGTCATGCATTAACCAGCTCCTTTGCCTAATGGCAGTCGGAACATTATCTAGAAACCCACCAAGATTATTTTTGCAAAAAAATGTAAGCGATATATTCCTGAGAGCCTAGGTAGTAAATAGAAGGGGCCGATGAGATTGTCACCAAGACGATCAAACCAGACATTTAATGAAAAGGTAATTGGTAAAGTGTAGTAGTTTTTTTAATTTCTTAGATATATATGTAATATTTATTTACGAATTTAATATTAATAGTGTAAGTTTATTCCCTAGCAACATTTTTCATTGCGCATTATAATTTATTGTAGTATCTACTAAATATGAATCAAAAACTATAAATTATAAATTTCTTCCAATAAAATCGTATTCAAAAAAATTCCTTTAATACTCATTGCATTTCCCCGTTTGAATTACCATTGATATTCTTTGCGAAAGGTATTGTTGAGTTTCTGTCGCTCCAGTTACCTTTCTAAGGCAGAGTCCGATTTTAGAAATAAAGTCTTTCGTTTCTTTACACCAAGGTCCCAAGGTTTCAAAAGCAAGTCCTTTAAAAATAAAGTTATTGTTCTTTAATTGTTGGTATTTAGCGTGCTTCAGTTTACAAGCGAATTCTACTGCAGCAGCTGATGTCACAGATGTATGTTCTAGGTTGGATGGTGCTAAGGTATCTACGCACTTCACATCCCATACTAATCGTTGTTCCTTAGACCAAGAAGGTACTATGGTTACTCCATCCGTCATCTCGGGCGAGGCTTCTAATATTTATTATTTTATTATAATATTTATTTATTTTCAAATATCTAGAAATCTAGAACATTATATAACCTATTAATTTATCCCCTAATCTCTCGATAATAAATTAATTTAAGATATATTAAACTTTTTCCTTTATTTTGTACACAGAAACACATACCTAAAATAAAGCCGTGCAATTCCCAAACATCCTATATAAAAAACCCGACAATTATCCTCATTTGCGTTTTCTTGATCTAAATGCAACACTAACCAATAAACTTCGATTGAATTGTTAGTGTCGCATTTACAATTAATCATTTAGTATTTTTCTAGATACAACAGCAACAAATATCGGTTAAATGTAGGAAAATAACTCACAAAACCTTCCCCATAGACTTGTCTATGGGGCGTCTATGGGGAAGGTTTTGTGAAGTTATTTTCCTACATTCTACGTTCCACCCCATTTAGTGTTCTGATTAACACCATGATTTGTTGATTTTAGACATATCAATTACTCATAGTTTTTGATAGAAAATGAAAAGTTATTCTACATAGAATAAAAACATACAGGGTGTTCCATTTAAGTTAAGTGAGTTTTTGATGTTTGAAAAATATAAAATATGAATCCTTTTTCTAAACACCCTGTACAAAAAATCGAAATCCTACGTAGTGCAAATAAAAGCCTTAAAGGTCAAGATAAATCCATATAAATTTGTGTTACTAAAAGTAAGTGGTTTCCGTGTTATTAGGGGTTGTTTAAATTGAATATTTTTCTTAAAATCACAATTTTCTCAAAATTGGTAAGCGATAGGTATAGGGAACGTTTAATAAAGTTACCTTAGTTTTTAACGTATAATCTAAAAATGTATTAAAATACAGGGAGTTGCATTTAAAAAAACCTAACTTTGATATATTACAATTTTGAGAAGCATCCTGTATAAGTGAAAATAATTTTAAAAAATAGTCGTTATCAATTTACATATGTCACCAAAAAATGAAGCTGATATCTTGTACCCTTTAGGCATAAGAGACCGAGGGAATAGTCGTGAATCACCCTGTATATAGCTGTACCTACCGTTTAATTAAATGATTAAAAATATTCGTTGAACTTGAAATTCAGTTAAATAAACAATATGTAAAATAATTATTAGGGCTAATCAAGATGTAATTTTCTCCATTTATTAACATTCCTAATTTTATCATTTCTCAATCACTTGTACCAGTTATGTATGTCTGGTTGCATACAATTTGGTTACATCTTTGAATATGTTTATATTCAAAGACACATTATTATTTTCATATTGTGGTACATACATAGGGTATGACAAAAGGTGATATCTGGCAAGAAAGTAAAGAGGCTGACAACATGCATGTTTTTCATATACTTGTTTCAACCCTTAAAATAGTAGGATTTAATTTTTATCGCGTTCTAGCCTTGAATGTTCAAATATTATTTATTGTATGTTTTATACAGGTACTGTAATCATTTTATATTTATTATTTACTTGCTATATTGTTTTACAACTCAGTATTACATTATGCCCACTGTAGGTTGCAAAAGTTTGCTTTTTAATTGTGGTTGTAATAAGTCCTAACGTCCTTGGTGTTGATTTAATTGTATATTTCCTTGTGTAAATTTTTTAAATGGTTATTTTATCTGACATTTTAGTTGGGATGTGATTCCATGATTAAAGCACACTATGTAAGCCACTTTCCCGCTGTCTTGCGGATGGTTTACGCGGTTGTATTATTTCACCCATTGGGTGCGGATAAGTGGCCAGAATCATGTTTCCCCAAATAAAGATTAATCAGGTCTGAGAATCTATTTACCCTTCCTAAATAAAGAATAAATTCGGAGAGCGGTTTTCTCTAGTGGTGGCAGTTGTAACCCCGGGATGTTGCGGTTGTAATGTTACTGGTGCTATACACGACAAATAATAGGATATCGTCGATGATTTATCCAAAAACAATTATCGCGAATACACAATTACGTGAAACGTGGGTGATATCAAATAATAGTAATAACAATAATAACATGGTGGTCTTAAGGTAAGCGTGTTTACCTTTCGCCCTGAAAATTCCTTCAGTTAGGCAAAATTCTGGTAAGGTAGTGCTAATAACCAAAGCAGTTGTTGCGCGTAGAGATGCTTGGAAATCCTCTGTTCCTAAATCCTCCACCCATATTATATAAATAAACAATATGTGGATATCTGGACGCTCTGATAAGGCGCATCTGTCTATGATTGGAGTATGCTTATCACACTTTTACCTTATCCATTATTTAGTTTATGTGGGCTGAGGCCATATGTGGCAATTTCAGTAAAAGGAGAAATGACTATTATACTGAATTTCTATAGTTAGGCAAGTAAATAGTAAGAATGTAATAGATACTCATGAAAATTCAAAATGAACATGGTTTTGTTGAAAAAATTCACATTTCTGAATTAACGAGCTGAGGCCGTAAACCAAAGTCTGTTGGCTTCATTTCTTATGTTATCTGAACCTTGTAAGCGTTTAAATGAAGATCTTTGTGCAAAATTCTGAATAAAATGGTTTTTGGAACGTTTAATTGCTGTTGATTGGATGACGAATTGATGCTTTTGGTTGTTCGGAAACACTAGCACTAACATGTGCAATAATTTTTTCTGAAAGTCCACTACGATGTTCCGTTATTTTCCTCTTTTACTGAACCAGTTTCCACAAATTTTTGAGCAATTTTTCCAATGGTAAGTTTTGACGTACAATTTTCTCATCCATAATCTTAACAAAATTTTCCTCGAACTTCTGCATAATTTTCACCAAATTTAAAATAATTTTTGATAATAAACACGCGTTGTTCAATCGTATATCTCTCCATTTTTAATAACCGGAACATTTCGACTTACAAAAAATACAGATAAATGGTAGAAAATTTAAAAATTAACGTCAAAATTATTACTTGCTGAACGAATAAAGACACGTTTAGTCTACATCTATCAAGGAATTACGTTAAAAAATAAATTTAAACCGCAAAGTTGTGTGTTTCATTTTCATTCCACGTACTTTTGAGCCTATTCTCATACGTATAACAATTTAAATTTACGCTTCTAGTTTGTGGTTATGAAGAAGCAATACACAATTATAACGGTTTGTCCATGCAACGGTGGTAATTGTATGTACAAATTAAATATCCGGCCTGTATCGTCTCCGTAATTTGTGTTAGCATTTAAGTCCTTTGTTTGATCATTAACTCATTATCTTCCATAATGATAAACTAAGATTATGCAATCGCCACACGTTTTACATATCCCTATACGCTTACCTACTGATGAAAATGATAAATTACCTTTACGTTTCATTAAAATTGTTTTCTGTTTTTTTTAGTACCTTATAATGAATCCTTTAACCTTCAATTAATTAAGCATCGTAAATTAGTTCACAGACTTTGGGGTTCATACAGCTGTTGTTAACATGTTACTAATTCACAGATTCAGTAGGTTCGCCTTATTTTAAAATAATAACACTTCATAATAATAACTCTTTAGTGATATATTTTACAACACAACACAGGCGCAAGAATAGTTTTAAATAACCTCTTTAGGAACTTTCAATCAATTATCTAAGTTTTAACTACATCATAAACCGTCTACCAAACAAAGCATCCCTACTTTCTTCATTTAGTATGTCCATATGTCCAATATTTTCACATCCCTTCCCGTCCAGTCTACACAACCTCTCCTTCTCGTCTAACCAGTATTTGTTGTCCCTTTCCTCATTTCCCACCCTGAACCGTGCCACCGTCCTCTTCCCCCCTATACCTCCCCTTTCTCTCAAGTACCTTGGAATACCACCTGTTTCCAGGTCTCATCTCAATCACCTCCTTTTATGAACCCCCCCCCACTCCACCTTTGTCCTAGGCCCCACAGCTGGCCCACTATTCCATTGCCTTTTCATGCCAACTCCCTTATCTGCGCCCATGATATTTAAGAACTTAGTTCCCCGTCATCTGATGAACTTAAAATTACCCTAATTACAAGAAATTATGGTAAGAATATTTTAGATACAGTAAAACTTGTTTTAAATGGCAAAAACAAAAATTCGGCCTCAAATTAGGCGAAAGGCATGCACTTATATTCTCTAAAGCAAAGCAATCGTTAAATTAATCGAGTTAATGAAATGGAAGAATTTGTGTATAGAATGGAATGAGATTGTTGTGTATATTTTTTAATTTTTACCTACAGTTTTTATCTATATTTTTAGTTTCGTCACACTTTATACTTGGAGTTATCCGCTGGCGCGTTTAAAAGTATTTTGCTAAATGGTAATACTATTTTGAACTTCCTGTTGTTTTTTATTTTTCAAATAGTTTTTATAAATAGATACACTGTGTCCCAGATAAAATAAAAAGGTATTTAAATTATAAGTAATCTAATGCATTACAAAATGTGACTTTCAACGAAGAATGTTATTTTATTATTTAATTACCTTTAAATGGAGCAGATGTACAATAATAATTGCCTTGTATTGATACAAATCACAAATACTATTGCCATACTAACGGTGTTCTCAAAATACTTAAAAAAGCGAGTCAAATACTCCAATATTTCGAATCAAGTGCCTATTTAATGAAAGACAGTTGGGTTTTGGAGAAAATAAGTTTTTTCAATGCCATAACGAACTTTTCAATTAATCCTCAATAGCTTGGTATATAAAAAATATTGCGTGTCATTATTCTTAGACATACCAAAGGCTTAGCAAAGGCTTTTGGTTATTTGTCATACAAATTATTAATACACAAGTTAACCTCTTACAATTTTTAAGTATGGTGAATAGATACATACTCTAAACATCCACCATATTTTTTATTCGAACACGCTACTAGTTTCGACTCGTCAGTTCACCTTTATGTAACTTGAACGCCTGAAGATGACTCATAGGAGTCGAAATGCCGTTCATTTCCATCAAAGCATATGGTATATTGATAGCACACTGGATTTATAACCCCTTTAGCCACAAGCAGAAGCTTATTCCAAAAGATCTAATTCCCTGTCTACGGGCGTTTGTCGTTCCTTCTCCAAATAAGGTCTACAACTGAGTGTGGAATTTTTATAAAATGTAAAGAGCAACATACTGTAAGCTATATAATTTACCCAAAAGGCGTTTTAATGACACTAATCTGAATTTCGCGGCAAGATAAATTAAATTCATTAAAACCAAATGAAAATTAATTATACGCTACCAGACAAATGTGCTCACAGCAAGTAATAAAAACGAAATCAATGAAATTCAATACATAGGTAAAAAGATTAAGTAATTTTAATTAATGTAACAGAGCTGTTAATTCTGACCTCACATTTGTTTCGCCGACTTGTTAAACTGAGATGACTTTCTAGCTAATGAAATTAATTACTATTGTACGTACAACCAAAAATAAACCATCAAATATTACAGAATCGAAATTTAAAGGCTTCTACTATAACAATCAGCGACCAGTAAATAACGTTCAATTTATGTAATCGGATAACATAAATCAAAGCTGCCGCTTTTTTACGTACCTATCTACCTTTTTTACTTTCATTTGTGATCTTTCAAATGGATTTTTTATCAAACAGTGTACAGTGTTTCATTTAAAAGAATTGCGAATACTGCCGAATTCTGAAAATTTATGAGAATTAATAAATAATACGTTCATTCTATCAAAATATTCATTCCTAATTCATTCCATTTAATATTATTATAGGCTAAGGAAATAATAAAAAAAACATTTAAAATAAACACTATAAGTATATTACGAGGAGTCTCCATAACTATTTAAAATAAAGACTTGACAAAATTATCAAAGTTTCATTAGGGCTTTTAACCCATAGTAATGAAATGAATGCTTTAAAAGTATTGTTATTATAAAAGCTAGAGAGTGTTTTCCACTTTTCTTCTGTCTCATATTATTTGATCATAGTGCGGTAAAATTTTATTTGATTAGTTACAATTTTATTGCATATTGTCATTTCATTAAGCGGTACTCAATGGTGACATGTGGCCTTTCTTTTTGTACTTTTACAATTACTCCCAATTTACTACAGCTTTGTAAGTTTACTGTAGTTTACTGATCATCGAATAGAATAACTTTCTCTAAACTTAATGGCACGCACTCTTATCGTGCTTAGGTTATTCCGATAGGAACAATGACTAACCCGCACAATCTCAACATTGACTTATCAACTGAGCCCTCCTTTGTAGCATATTTGTCCTTTCCTATTTGGACACCACGGTTCGTATCAATCTGCCAAGCAAGTCGCCCCGGTTCCCAAATTGTGAAATTTAACACACTAACCTGAACTTCCATGTAAAATTAAATCAAATGACCAGTTGCCGAACCATAAAATAACCAAACTAAATTAAGAAGATTGTGATTATCAAATTTAAATCGAATTAGATGAAATGTAAACGTATATCCTACCATATACGGATAAGATCAACAAAATTCACCCGAAGCACAACACTGAGACTATCTGCACTACCACCAACAGGTAGAATTTGCTGCATAATCCAGGAACCAAGGTAAAACTCGTAGAACAAGGGGTTCACGAGATACCATAAAAAGAGTGCGCACAAACATACGAAGGACAAACCAACAATTGCATCAATATAAGCGAACTTCCTCATTGGTTCACCACGTAAGAGACACGACACATACTATAGACTTCAAAACACCAAACTGATAGCAAACACACAAAACACCCCGCATAATTCGAAAAAGGGGCGAAATTGAAAAACGACTATTCTATAAATGACACCAAAAGTTACAGAACACCTGGAAACCTGTTCTGGAGAACCAAGTAATTACGACCAAGGTTAGTAGCGACACACAAAGAAAGTCGGAATAGAAAGGAACAAAGGTCAAAGTGAAAGCTGCAGTTTAACAACTGCCAATCTATTGGAAATACTAGACGCAGAGCAAGGTTTGAGAAGACCAAGTGATCTTCAACGATAGTTTCAAGAAAAACCAAGCAAATCTGAAAGAATATATAGTACATAGACGATTATCAAGGAATCGTAACAATAATGCAAGCTGCGATTAATTTATATTGTAGGACAAATGATGACAGAAAGGGAAAAATTGAGTTTCCCGTAAATAAATCATGCAGTGTCTGGGGAAACGAATGCACCACACAGACATTTTTTTTATTAATTGGCTTACACAAACTTAATTTAATGCATTAAACATGTTTCTTTTTTTCTTTCTGCCCAAAAAGCTTCATACCAAAAATGAAATTCACAGTATTGCTAATTTTGGAGGTGATGCGCCTAGTGTGGAAGGGGCACTATCGTAACCATCGAAGACAATAGGTAGCGCTGCCATAATTACGAAAATGTGAAGTTTGCGTAGGAATTTGCTATGTTCACAGATATGTATGCCCAGGATTCCAAGTCTACTAATCATTAATCTTTTTTTATATTTATTTTCTAAACAAACCTTGGAGAGTGATGTCTTGGTCCGCCCTTCAGGAACCATAACATTTTTCATTTACAGTATTGGTAAGGTAATGTAATTGTAATGAACTAAAAACTCCCACGAACATTCAGATAAAGGCCAGCCATTTTGAATTGGATATGTAGGTACTTTTCCATGGTATGATTTTGTCGGATTTTGGATATGATAAAAAGCAACATTTGTTCAGTTGAATACCACCACCAAAAGTTGTTGAATTATAAAATTTATGTTCAAACACAGATACTCCACGAACATTTGTAAAAAAAATGTTAATATTTCATGTAAAATAATTTTGATTAATGCCAACATTAAATGAATTCTAATATTTTAACCAAAACACGTTGTTTTAAATTAAAAAATTATTTAGAAGAGAAATGCCATTCCCATGGATGTATTTCGGAAATTATGCGTAATCAAAATAAATTAACAAATTTAATTTCGTGTGATTGTTGTACATTTTGTAAAGTATTTATCAATTCTTAACAATATTGAAATTTGGTGGTAAAATGAAGTCAAGTTTGTATACATTTTTAATCTGGAAACCTCGCTGTCATATTAGTGTCTTTCGTAGAATCGATATCCCAAAAGTTTTCCTTTAATATTTATTTACCTATATTTTATGAACCTTAACAGCGACATGTAGTAAGTATATGAAACAAGTTCGGTCTTTAAATAAATATTTCCAAGTGAAATTTCATTACTATTTGTACCATGATATACCTATAAAACATTATTATCCATTTACTAAGGCCATGTGTTATTAAATAATAATTTCTAAATTTAATAGTTTTTTTAACACTGTACTGCATATAGAAGTTCTATTAATTTAGAAGAGACTTTTATCGTTTCCTTTGAAGAAGACATTCAAGCTTTTCTAAATAAGCAATTATATTTTTAATCTATTCGTAAGCTGTCCATATTCTTATAATTGTAGCTTTTGTTAAAGCATTTTAATACAAACCCACGGATTTTAGACATTTCTAAATTTTCACAAAATGAAGATTCACCAACCGATAAATTATGTATAAATAACTACTTGCTTTAAAAGTCACAGTTAGGTAGCTCACGTAAGATGAATAATGGAAAAGATTATGCAGAACTATAACCAAATAACGTTTTATTAACAGTTAATTTTGGATGTAGTTGTTACATGCAGTAGTAATAATATTACTTTATTATATGCAATAATTGTGTTCGTAATTAATTTCAATTAAAACATCTTTAAATTTCCATTTTACAAGTTAATTATTCATTCTAAGCGTTGAGCAAGTATTTGCCTGAGAGCCTCATTTCATAAACAGTGCTAAATGATAATTTAACGAAAAGTTAAAATCTTGTAAATGTAACGAGCTTTCATCAATTCAAAAAATACTTATATATCTTAAAGCGGTCTTTCAACTTACGGTTCTAAAAATTTATATTTGTTTTATTTTAAAAAATCCAGTTTTAATTCTTGAATCTTAAAGCGTCTGAATTTATTAGGACTGAAAATCGCAAAACAAGTTTCAGGTTGGTATGACCTTTACTTATAACGGTATTAAAAGATTGATAATATACCTTTAACAATTAACGTGAATCTGCAATTTCACTCTCTATAAACAATTTTTTTTTCCTATAATACAAATACCCAATTCTAATAATTCACATGAAATTGAAATCTCTTAGATAATTTACTACCGAATAGAATAACCGTACTCGTAATTAATTTATACGAATAAAAAACACGAAACATATTTGTCATAAAACGAGTAATTCGGCAGCTGTGTTCTATTCCCTGATGAGCTTTGTTAAATTGTAATTGCAAAGCCACTGGCCTTAGAAAACAATTCTTGCCATGTCTTTCGGTAGCAGGCGAATTAAAAAAGTTTTGTGATTACACAAGTTCCGTAAAAAAGTTTTAAAAACGTTGTTACGTCAGTAACTGAAATGATATAATAGGAAAAATTTCAAGAGGAATCATTTCTGCTTTACGGAAATACAATGCATGCAATAACGAAGGAAGTACGATTAGAACCAAAAGGTATTGAGAAGAATTGAACCGTTATTAAATTTCACAATTTTGTAAGTAAAATTTGATTATGGTATACACATTTTTAATATTTTTCGAGTTCCACATGTACCTACCTAAACGTTTTAGAGAATAGATCAATGTCACCGTTTGATGTCTTACGGGATCAAGTTTCTTAAATTGGATTGACGCTCATTTCTTTAAATTGTCTGGTTGCATTGTATGACTTTTTTGATGTGCTACCTAGCCATAGCACAGATGTAAGTATGTTTCGAAATTATTACCTACTTACGGAAGATCGTACCAATGAAAATGTTGCAAGACCTGTGGTTAAGAAAATGTCTTACCAAAACGTGCATGTGGTTGCAGATTTGTACATAAATAAGTACACATAAAGTAACGGATGGAATGGAAACTCGGAAAACAGGATGTAAATGATCCTCTTCGCTGTGGAATTCTCCATAAAAAACTGTTATTTCAAATTGAAACTCCCCCCCCCCTCCAATTATAGCCAAGGGATAGCTACAACTATTACTTATAACGTAGCCAATTTATTGGTGCCCAAAATGGGTCAAAAATTAAAATTCCATTTTCTCAAAATCTGCTCCGAGCTCTTTTTTATTATTTGAAATGTTATACATATAGTTCATGAAGAACTATTGGCACTACATTTACTTCTTTATTTCCCGTAGGGGAGGGGGGATGAATGTTTGAAGTTGAAAATCTTCATAACTTTTTTGCTAACAAAGATGAAGGAATAAAATTGTACAGTGAAGTAGAGGATATACGACTCTTTTAATCGAGTATAATAAGTATACCAATTTACTTCCAGCCTAGCCGGAAATGAACAAAATATTAAAAATCATACCCAGGAGAAAATCAGAAATCGTTTTCTGATTACAACTATACTACACACTACATATCTATTTTTTTATTTTTTTGAGTTATTACGGAAAAACTGTTTTATTTTGAGTTCTCATGCAAAAAACTATTTTATTTAATACGTCATTGTAGTAAACACGGGAAAGTTGGGTGCCAGTTGATTTAATTTTTATGACTTTTTGGAATACAATCATTTACTAAAACAGCTCTCTTCAAATTGTTCTTTGAGATCTTGTTGTTTTTGGTCAGGTACAAGAATCAGTCTTTCCTATTTAAGAAACTTACTATATTCCTCTGTATTTGTTGGGCGTCTTTGCTCGTAATTTCGACTTCCTTGTGGTCAGTGTATTGAGGAACAAAGGTCGTACTGGTATTGCGTAACTACGTCACGGCGATCACCATCTCAGCAATTTACCATCATGGACTTAGGGCGAAGAAAATAATTTATTAACATTTGTAACATTTTCCCTAAATGTCATTAATAACTTTTTCACAGATTTTGTTCCATGCTCCTGTATAACTTTTCATAATCTTGTTCCAGTTTTGAAGGTATTCTGTTAAAGACATTTGTGTTTATACAGGTACCAACTTTAATCATTTTGTGTTTGTTATTTACTTTATGTTTCAATACTCGATCATTTTCTACTGTATTTGTGTGTTAAGGTTGCGAAAATTTGTTATTTAATTATTGCAATTTATTTTAACGTGTCCCCTTTACAGGTGTCAACCTCCTTGGTATCGATTGGATTGTTTGCTGAAGTTTACTGTAATTGTTTTACATGGGAACTTTACCTGATGCTGTTTTGGAGTAATAATTATCCAAGCATATACTTCCTTGTTGAATGTATAATACTAACATAAGTAGCCCGCAAAAGGATTTACGAAGGGTGCCAAAATCACTGGATGATTGCCTTGAAATTCAACTATCTCGGCTCAGGAGAATAGTTACCTACACTTTTGCATGTTATGTGCTGCGGAAATAAGTGAGGGGTAATTTAATTGTGGAAACCATTAGTACACATTTAAACGCAATAAATGAGGGGTGAAGCCGCCATAGGGTTAAGCTAGAATGGAATTTTTCCTATTGTTACGCTATGTGTCTCAAACTACCCGTGTAACAGGTTCGGCTTTTGTCTTTTGTCACCTACCCCTATATAATGGGATTCCTTCACTATATTCACTTTTTTAATATTTTATTTTGCGTAAGTCTATTTTTAATATCTAATCCCGTTACATTTGTTTGTTCCATTTTGATATTTATATATGGGTTTTCTTCGTCTGATTCTTTCCCTTGTGCTTATAGGTTTTGGTTTTAGGGGTTCGCAATATTTTCTATTTTTTTCCAACCTTTCCGTGGTGGTCTTTTCAATTGCTTCATCTGCTACAGCCAATATTGCATTCGGCATTTACCACTGACGGCATTGTCAAGATGAATATTTTTTTGTCCAGATATAAAGGTGGGGGGGGGGGCTTTCTAACGCTCAAAATGGAAACTGTGCGTAATTTAGGAGGTTATCTATCTTTTGCAACCATTATAAGGTTTTAAATGGCTTTGCCCCCAAATTACCGTGTCTTATCAATTTATCATTAATTTAATAAATAAAAATAGCTTTTATAGTTACGTTTTCTGATGACCGCACGATAGTACATCTCTTATCTGATAATATCATCATTCCCTATTACTTATTTCTAATAAAACTATAACTTTCCTCCTTCCTGTTTACCTTTACAACCCAGATGTATCAAGTCTATATTATTTATATAAGTAACAATGTTTCCAACACTTTCATTTTTGGGCACTCTCTCTAAAAGAATATTATAAATGGACTAGTTGCAAAATAATACATGAATAAGAAATAAACGAGGTACTGAACTCTTTAAAATGCGCCACATTTTGTAATATTATTATTTCATTATGATTCTACTTAAGTAAGCAAGCAACCCTACTATAGTTTCCAATAAGTACCTACCATATTTTGTAAATGGCGGAAGGTAAGATAATTAATTAATTAATTAAAACGTCTTTGAATCTTTAAGATTATTAGTGGGATCACAAAATTCTAATTTTGCTACTAATGATATTACAGGTGTAAAGTTGTCCAAATCGGTAAATGAGTCTCGTATATATACTCAAAATTCCAAATTTGTGGAAGTCTATATTCTTGTTATTTGAAAACTGTATGGAATACAGAAGATTTTATTATTTTAAGAAGCTCTCTTACGCCCCTTTATCTCGATTTTATTCGTGAATGCACCACTTCTGAAAAAGTTGAAGATGAAGTCCTGTTTGTATAGATTTTAATCAACTAAACATCTTTTAACAGTAATTTCTACTATCTACAATTAATTTTTTCATTGTGTATTAAAAGCTTTTTAAAGTATACAAATCCATAAGGATGGTGCACCTGCTGATTTCAATATACAAAGTTCGTTAAAAGTGGTTTACAATGAAACGTGTGGGATTAAAAAATAACTGCATGTTTTTTAGATTTAGATTTAGAACACAATGCAAAAATCATTTATTGTATACCTGCATGTTAACGACATATCGATATTCCAAATACAATTAGGTGTAGGAGGTCTAAAGATCTTACAATTAGTCTGACTGAAGTCGAAAATGGGTTTGGTATAAAATTAATTTTAATAATAACCTACGTATAAGGTATGTAATTTGAGATAAATCCTCACGAACGCTAGGTGTCATGGACAATGACCTATCGATTTGTGTCACCGATAATGAAAACAACGACTTTAAGAGAAACACCAATGTCACTTCTAAATTGTTTAAATTAATGTATAGTATTATATTACAACAGTAATAGTACCAGCACCAATTGAATGTCCATTTTTCAGTTACCAGACGACAGTGGCGTAGCCAGAACTTATTTTCGTGGGGGGATATGGTCTTTAATAAATAACCAAAAGTTTGTACGTAGTTAAAAACAGACAAATTTTTTCGTCCTTACAGAAATTTCGCTACGCCCCTGCCAGACGATGATGACTCGACAATTGGAAAAGTGTTACAGACTGTTGCAAATTTCTGCCGTGAAATATGGAGCTCTTGGTGCCTGCAGGCATTTAGCAATTATTAATTAGCCTTGGTGACGTAATATGTGCAAATTCGGTCCAGATCATCAAAGGCTAAAAATGGATGGTGTGAGTGCAACAACTAAGCAGTGAAATCATTTCACCTTATAATTTCGAAGAAAACTACACTAATTAGAACAGTAATACCATTCGTTATAAACACACGTGGTGAGGTGTGGGTACACACATATAATCAAATTAATTAAAACATTAATAAATGACACAGCATGAGAAACACAAGCTAATTGTTGCAATCTACGAGTAGTAAATACAATAGATTTCTCAATTTCCTTACTTGTCATGGCATAAACAATGCGTATTATAGAGTTTACCAACGTCTCTCATATTACCCTGCACTTTTTACAAGAATCGGTTCATTTACCCCGTTATAACGAGACATTATTGAATAGAAGACAATGAGCTTTCTTTCTAATTTCAAATAACTTAATAATAAATTGCTAACATCCAGCAGTTAAATTAATAGAAACACATTTCGTGAATGAGCTAAAGTTTCTGTCGAACGTTCTAGGTGGTCCCACTGATTCGTATAATGATTAATAATTCACTGGGGAACAGCCATTTCGTTGTCTTAAATCTGTGACTTGTTTTTGACTAACTTTTGGCCACTGATTAAGAAAATAACCTCAGTTTTTGTTTATCACGTCAACTTTTTAAGCTACAGTATGTCTCGAAAGTCATATAAAATGTGCACATAAAAGAAGATAAAGGGAAAAGTTACCAAATATACTGTTTACAAAATAGTTTTATTCATAAATGTAGGTCAAGGTTTGTGTCAGCCAACAGGAGAGCAATAGTACTTCCTATGATCCACGCTCGGTCCCGCAGAGAGTGGTCACATTCACATAAGGTAGCCACACACATACAGTTTTTCCTCAAGGCGCGGACTGGCGCAGTCCAAACCTTGAGATTTTTCTCAACGTGTGTGGTGAAGTCCTTGAGGCCGCCAGAAAATCCTATTCGAAAAACCATTGTGAATAACTGCGCAGGCCTGCCTGTACAGGCCAAACTCGGCGTATGTGGTAGTATCGTAAGGTTTAACGTACGGAGTGCATACTTAAATGTATATGTAATACAGGGTGTAGAATTAGAGATTTCAATGTATACAAATCTTAATATTCGATTAAAATTACGACATTCAATTGAGTAGGTATCGTAAATGATGTATTTTGCCGGTTTGACATCATTGGAAAAGCCATCGCTATAAAATTACGAGGGCTTCCAAAATGGACCACTTAACCATGACGCATTAACTTGTTAAGGAGGCTGCATCTGTACAAAATCAACGTCAATTCGGCTGCTACTGCTGTCCAGACATCAATCTTCAATCCCAAGAACTATATCCCGCGGTCTCAGCAAAATCCATTGAGTTATTGAAGTTCGCCCAGCCCCAACTAGGAGGTGTACAAGATAACCAGCAATCGCAGTATTATCAATCGTCGGTAGATGCCATTGCTCTACGGTTCACGAACTGACGTTAAATCTCAGTCTGTGTGTGGGGCAGCCTCATTTAAAGGGGGCCGGGACACTACGCCGAATGCCCACAACGCCGACACGATTTTTTGATGGCCCATATCGCCAACTAGGGACACTACGCCGACGGACACTACGCCGACTGTGCCCACATCGCCGAAAACTGTACAAGGGACACTAAGCCGAACGTGACCACAACGCCGACTATTAGAAAAAAAATTAATAGGGACACTACGCCGACAGCGCCCACATCGTCGAAAAGTGTACAAGGGACACAACGCCGATCATGCCCACATCGCCGACGGACACTACGCCGACAGTGCCCACATCGTCGACAAGTTTACAAGGGACACAACGCCGAATTTTTATTTTAATTGCAGAATGCAAAATGCAAAACTGAAACATAGATTGCCACTAAAGCGCCTAGGTTATTTGCAGGTTTAGTATATTTTTTTTCAATTGATACTTTTTCATACTCAAGTGCAACATTTCTTCCGGGGGTCTGCGATAAAAATAAAAATTCGGCGAAGTGTCCCTTGCACACTTGTCGACGATGTGGGCACTGTCGGCGTAGTGTCCGTCGGCGATGTGGGCATGGTCGGCGTTGTGTCCCTTGTACACTTTTCGACGATGTGGGCGCTGTCGGCGTAGTGTCCCTATTAATTTTTTTTCTAATAGTCGGCGTTGTGGTCACGTTCGGCTTAGTGTCCCTTGTACAGTTTTCGGCGATGTGGGCACTGTCGGCGTAGTGTCCGTCGGCGTAGTGTCCCTAGTCGGCGATATGGGTCATCAAAAAATCGTGTCGGCGTTGTGGCCATTCGGCGTAGTGTCATATGCCCATTTAAAGGAAATCCTCAAGGCTTAGACTGCGCAGTTTTGCCTTGTGGAAAAACTGTATGTGTGTGGCTACCTTAAGGTATAGAGAAAAAACTTGACGTGCTAGAAGAAAACTAACTACAGTTTTGAAATCAGCATGCCTATTTATCCCTAAAACACCTGAAAAATCGAACTCAACAGAAATTATGTTAAAAATTGTTCCCCAGTGTAACATTTACATTTTTTAGTCAGTTTTGTCCATGTTCGAAATTATCTTCTTCACTGTTGAAACTGTATACTAACGGAAACTTCCTGTTTTGATAAGGTGAATGATAGAAAATTACTAAATTCCAAACGAAGTACAGTTAACTAATCGCTTGCTTGTAAATCTCCACAAAACTTTATAATAGAGGCGAGAAATAAAAATTTGATAATAAAAAAAAACTTAAACAATGGTCTTCGCAAAGGAGGCAATTAGATATAAATGTATAAGGAACAGGACTCATTCCTAAAAAGAATAAGAAGAAGAATAAAATCAATATTTTTTGGAAATCACCATATGTGCGACATTTGTACATGGGAAAATAGTATATCTAGGGTAAAGGTGGGCCTGTAAGAGTAAGAGAAATGGGCCGCTGGAATTATCTTCCTTAGTTTGGCAACAATGCCCATCGATAGTTGGGCGTAATTACATACGTGTGTTATTTCATAGCGTACGACAATGGAAACTTCTATTTGCAAAAATGGCAGGGTATATTATTCAGGCGTATACACAAAGTAAACATCATCGCATGATTTTCTACAACGGAATTAAAGTACATCGGTCCGTCCAAGTTGATTTTATATTAACTATTTTATTGTTTCTTGATCATTATTATTCTCTCCCACCAAGTATCACATTTGTTCATCAACATATGTATAACTTTATACAATATGCCAGCAACGCAGTTCATTTCTTTTTAAAGCCTGATGATGGTCACCGTTATGTCGAAACTAGTCGCTACATAATTCTAGAATCATTACCTCAGTACGATTTTACCTAAAACATCTAGTCAAGCAACAAATGAATTTTAATAAAACGTAACGGGGAGATTTCGATATCATTTCCATATTTATGAGGGAAGAACAATGTAAGTTTTTTGAATAAAAACAAAAAAAAATGTTTAATGAACGTTTTCATAAAAAATTCTCTATCTTAATGAACTTTTGGAAAGTATCTCCAGATTTCTTCACCGTCAATATAAAATTAACATGGTTCATGAACTAAAATGATTTCGACAGACGAATAAATTATTACGAGGCTTTAGGAACGTGTCGAGCAAAACTCAAATTTTTCTCCCTCGAACAAACATCCATTACATCTGAAGATGGAAGTCAATTGCCACGCTTTTCGATACTGGAATTATACAAATTCTCATCTATCTATTCTCAATACTGTACAAGTGCAATCGAGAACGACTGCCCCACTCGAAACCAAAAACAAACTCCCCCGCCAACTAACTGAAACCCCAAGGCACGTGATCGTCAATTACAAATCTGTCAAGTGGTAGAGTGGAACTCTACGTTGTCAACGAATTGCTCGAGATGTGTGTGTGTGTGTGCTACTCTTATAAGGATCGATTAGAGAAACATAAATAAAAAACAAGAAATGGGGAGAATGAATTTTTAATAAACCTTCAATCAAGGAATGCCCTCTCAAATCAAGTAGAGGCACAGTTGCTAAAAGTGCTCAAGGATTGCATTAACGTCCACACAATTTGAGATGCTACGTTTGCTGGAAAATTTCATCCTGTATCAACCCTCAAAATACCGACACATTAATGAGAAAGATATCCCTAAATTAAAAAGTGAGAATCAATTACTTAAAACTAAGGAATCTAATATTATGCAACATGATTAAATCCTACCAATTCAAAAATTGTAACACCTAAATAAAACAGGAACACGTATAATGTTAATATCAAAATTTACCCTGCCTATTTAAAAATAAAAATACCAAAATAAATACTTCTCTACACAGATGGCGAGGACGCACAATCACTTACACAAATCTACCTTAAACCTTCAACCTTCTTTTTCGTTCTGCCCCCGCTACCATAATTTTACAGCATAAGCACATTCGATTATACATAAATGCCTAAACCCCAGTGGCGTAACTGCCGCTTCTACATACATATTTACAAATCGGACAAATTTACGGCGGGAAACATTTAAATTCAAAGCTGCCAGGTGTGTTACATCACAATACACTGAATCTTGGGGTACTTGAATTTTGAAAGATATTTAGATCTGTTGGTAAATTAATTACGTGACTCCAGGGTGGCAATGCAGTGAGAAAAATTGGCTTGAATAATGTGATATACAATTAATTTGTTTGAAATACAAAAGTCAGTAACCCGATAATGGGGATAAACAAAAAATATTTATTAACGCAGTTTCTTATGTCATGTACTTTCAAACAAAAAACATTGCTAACTCTCGCACTTTCAATAGGAATGTGACAGTGATGAATTCGCTTTAAAGTATCGAATGAAATTGAGAAAAACAATCCTTATGAACCCAAAGTACCCTACTAATACATAGATTTTTTATTTAAAGTTCTTTAGGCACTTTTTTATGAAGATTACTAATAATGTATCAAAATTCCTTTTAGTTTTGTTGATATCACGAAATCTTTAATTTTTTTAATGTAACGTTCATGTCGATATTGCAAATAATTGTTAATTTCTTTTCGAACAATACCTACCATATTTGATACAATTATTATTTGCAAAATTAAAGAAGATGTAACGAAAAAATCATTTTTTACTTTCTCTTGTACAATATGTATACAGACATAGGGAAAGTAATGTTATCGAAAAAAATCGATTTCGAGGTTTTGATGAATCTCAACGTTTTGGGTCCTCCTGACCATCTTTTTTAAATTTATTTATTCAACAATCGGCTCCTTTTTAGTTTGTAATAAATTAATAGTTATTTGAGTTGTGCCTGCTAATTTGCAAGATTATTAAACACAATTAATACTAAATACTACAACTAAATACTAAAAATTAAAAAAAATAAAAAATAAATAAATTGCCATTTATTAAGAAGCTACTTCGTTTAACGCAATGGTAACGGCCTCTGAGATCCCTTGGTCTCGATCATTCCAGAATTTCCACAATAGGGTATCACGTACGACGAAATAGAACCCATCTTCCCAGTGATATGTCTAATGAAGTAAAATGATAAGGTAACATTGTATACATATTTATCAAAATTAGGTATCCTCTAAAATAAAATTGGAGTTATATTGCAGATAAAAGTAAAATCTCACACATAAACGACAACAATTTATTAATATTTATAACTTACAAACAACAAAACAAGAACAAGATAAACATTCGTAGAGAACTGCTTTTCGGATGAATTTATGGCGTCAAGACTACGACATTGATTTTGAAAAAAGTTTCTAATGTTATCAAGACTATTTCTAGCCACAACACATATTTCGTAATCGCGTTTTGAATTCTTTATTTTTGCTATATTTTCTTTAAATATGTTTATGTCCAACTTTCTTTGAAAATATGGTAACGTTTTGGTGTACAAGGCATCTTGTAAATTTTTTATTCCTCGTATAATTACGTAAGGATCTGCAATATCTTCGTTCTTAATAACACTCCATGATATTGTTAATTGGTCATTTACCCTAAAATAAAATATATTAGAATACATATACGGTGCCTACTATACGCACGACATAGTTTGTTGTCTATGCATGTTTTAAAGTCACTTTTTAACTCTTTAGTCAATGCTTTTTACCTTTAATTATCCTAATTCAAAATACCGTTATGTTGACACATTCACGTGTTCTTTTAGGGGGAGATGCAATAGGTAGGTACTTTGCAGTACTTATGCAGTAATGAAAACGCACTGTGAAATGTGTAGATAAATATATCCGTGGTATCTAGACGTTACGGGTACAGTTAGAACCATAACTTCCAGATTAAAATGAGCGGATTGAATTGAATACTTTAGGTAAAGAAGGTACTACTAGAAATAAGTGAATTAGAAGATATAAAAGAGCGAAGAGCGCGCTTAGCTCACCTGAGTAAAGAGTATATTAAGGAAATGGAAAGCTAAATGGAAGAGAAAGCATGCTAATGCACAGCGCCTCGTTTGAGCGAGATAAAATATTGTCACTTTTGTTGTGGAGATGCGCAATACGTTATTGGCACCTCCTAGAGTAACATAGAAAACAGAAGAAAACAATTAATAACTTTTCCTAGTACCCATAACATGGAGGAACACAAATTGATCTATTGCTTTATGGACTTTACTGAATTTACAGCTTCATGATTCATACTTATCTCACGAAATTAAAGCTAATGTGATTGATATTCGAGTGGGAATTGGGAACACGCTTATGAGGGATAAGGAGGGGTGTAAACATTATCCTTTAAACAAATCACAACCCTACGCACATTTTTGCAATCATGGATTCATGCCATTCTGTGCTGTGAAATGTCAAACATTTTGAGGTCATGTTATTTTGAATAGTAAAGACTCTTGAAATAACGTTAATATAGTATAATTTGTAGTATTTTGTATAAATATAGTGTATTAAAGTATGTATAAATATTGCGCCCACACATGTGAAAAATGGGAAAAGCCAAAGATATTCCCCCAGAAAAGATTTCGGAAATTTCTGCATTACTGAGGCATTCAAATCATTCCCAAAGAAAGATTACTTCAATTACAAATGTTAATGTGTTGATAGTGAACCGAATAAAGGATAAACTCGATAGAAAAATACAGCGGCGTTACTATTTCTGCTAGAACATCCAGGCGTCGCATCGTCTTGTAGAAATGGGGCTCAAATATGGCACGCCAGCGAAAAAACCAAAACTGACTCCAGCCATGGAGTTAAAACTTTTGGCATGGGCTACAAATCATCGGTACATGACGGTTACGGACTGGGAAAAGGTTGTTTCAATAATATTTGATATGCTTGTGTTCCATTAAACTAATATTTTCATTTTGTTCAAGGAAATTCTCAGATGAATCTCACATCGAATTAATGGTGGATAAATTTTCATTTGTTCGGCGAAGGCAGGAAGAAAAATATCACCCTGAATGTATCGAGAGGATTGTTAAATATACTGAGAAGGTAATGGTGTGGTCAGTTATCAGTGGTAGGAGCATGGGACGCTTAGGTAGTCGACGGTATGATGAAGCAGGATCCATACAAAAAAGTTTTGGGGACACGACTGATTCCTCAGATCAATTACGGCGGTAATTATTTATTAGATTGATAACTTTAACAAGATGTTAACCTGTCACTAGCTGAACGAACTTATTTTTCAAAATATAAGAATTTATTTTTAATTATAAATAACTAGTGTACCTAAAGTAACCAATAAAAGTATAAATTCTCACTGTTATACAACTTCAAACTGATCAAATGTAATTTTTGCACGTGTAATTTGGCCACCCATGGTAGGTATATACTTACATTTTTAATTCTCGTAGTTTAACATCTGTGGCAATGTCATATTCAATTTTTTCTTGATTTGTTAGATTCATATTGTCTGAACAGAGTAGACCATCATCCCAAATTTGAAATAAAGGCTTACCCTTGAGATATGTGGGTGCATTACAAATTATGTCCTCATAAAATGGCGGTAGGTCAAGTAGCGTGTCAAAATATCGTCGCATTGGACGTGCAAAGCAATCACAAGTAAGAGGATTTCCTAAAAGTACACGAGTGAAATTAAAAAACACACAAATATTACCCTTACCCTTCAGCAGGATTTTTGTTTTATTTTTCACCAACGTATTCATTTCTTTAGTAAATTCTGTGATATTGTTATATTGTAGATCCAGAGTCGTCAAATTTTCAGCTTTTACTATTTCCTTCCACGGTAACTCATTCAGCATATTGTTTGACACATTTATGTCGGTTATTTGTTTAGGAAGTATAAAAGCATGAGGATCACTCATCAGATCCTCTAAGAGATTGAAGGACAAATCTAATGTTTGCAAATTCGTAAAGTTACCTAGAACATCTACCACAGATTTTAAAATGACATATGTTGAATTACGAAAGAAAATCCACTTACATCGTCTAATGTCCGCTATCGAATTATGCGATAAGTTGAGCGTTTCCACTTTCGTTGTTCCAAAAACAAAGTCGTAAGTTATAAGCGGGATGTTATTATACGAGAGATCTATATTTTTCAGTTTGTAAGGTATGTAAGGATTGCTTGGAAACATTTTTCTGGATATAAAGGTTATTTTATTATTACTAAGATTTACCTTAAAGGGAATAAAAAATTATTTATTTATTTCTTCATGTGTGTATAATCCTTACCCTTTCAATAGAAAAGCAGTCATCTAGTAAACCGTGCGTTTTATTATCAAGCTTTTCCAGTTCGTTGTGAGAAAGATCTAAAGTTTGTAACGAAACGAGCCCTATAAAATCGTATTATTATGAAATATAAAAGCGTGTAATGTGTTAATTTACCTTGGAATGCACCGTTAGGAATGTGTGTAATTTTGTTATTGGACATATTTAAATTGATTAATTGAAGAAGGCCGTCGAATGTTTTAACGCTGATATTGGATAATTTATTATGCGCTAACTGCAATTCGAAAACCACTGGAAGTTTACCAAAGGCGGAACGAGGAAGTTCTTCGATTTCATTATGCTGAAAATAGTGCAAATAACATATACAGTAAAAGAAGAAACTTGTACTACAGTAAGTATTTGGGGTAAAAGAACTGCTATTGAGGAGAAATTAAAGAAATTCTGGGTCTGAGGTTTACATTGAACTTTATAGTATTGATACTTTATGTTACTTCTGGAAATTATTACTTCAAGCTTTCCTAATAGAAAATATTGCTCTGCTCTACTTGTTCCCTCTGTTCTGTTTACACTGTCGCTACCTATTCACTCTTTAATTTAACTTAATGTGCTTTCTTTTGTTTTTATACACCAAATTTTCTTACGAAAATTATGAAAATCTATTCAAATTTAGATAAGCGTCTTTATTTCACAAATATTATTCTACAAATCCTTCATTGATGATCACATCCTTTGCTCCGTCCAATTTTCTGTTAGTTATATTCATAAAAATCCAATTTATACCTATAGGAATGGCTGTACTCAGAAGCCTATTCTTAAAAATAAACTTTCTACAATTTTTCCTTAAATCAATTCAGTTCTAAATTAGCTATTCAAGCTTTGTGTGCCGTTAATTTGTTATCTTCAATTCATGCTTCGATATATGGCAACTTCAATTTGATTCTGTTTCTCTTTCTTGATAAATGGTGTTTCATCCCTTTCCGAATTCCTCTTTCTGCCACTTATTTTCGACAAGTATCTTAGGTTGCTACTAAAGGCTCATTTCCCAATGAAGTGTACTAAAGTGTAATGTCAGGTTCCAAGACCAAATGGACATGACAGTCGCTCAAGATATCATGGCATTCATGGCACTTGGATAAACCTTCGCTTATAATAGTGGGTCACACTTGTTACCATCCTAGATAAGTGAAAAAAAAATCCGAATCAAAGCTGGACTAATGTCACTTCTCAGCTGATTAAAAGTAAGAGACGGTTCAATTATCTTTGCACCAACAATGATGAAAGACAAAATCTCAGGCGTCGTGAAAAATCACCAAAATCATTTAGGTAGGTACCAATAATAAATATCTTTGAACTGAAGCTTATCTACAGATTGGAGGAACTGGCATTGCAACATGGTCATCGTATATTGAGGCATCTACCATATCACTGAGAGTACAATCCGATCGTGATGGTGAATCCAAACGGTGTAACGATGCAAGAATCGGTTTAATTCACACACGATTCTGTTTTGTCTACATGGAAAAAGTAACCACCTTAAAATATTGTGTTACCGTTAAACATTTTTTAATAATTTTAATTTTTAGGTGGGAGAATTATCAAAAAAATCATTGATGCTTCAGATATTTTACCAGTAATTATTAACTTGGGCGAATCTGAAAAGTGACAGTGACAAAGATGATTATGGTGATCTTCCTGAGACAGAAGAGAATTTTATTATAGATTTTCCACTATACAGGGTGTCCCACTGCTCCGTAATCGTTCGATAACTCAATGTGGGTTGAAGATACAGAAAAAAGTTTCAAATAAAGGTTGCTTTGATTTGAATTGCGCATCTTTCAAAAATATTCTTATATCTACAGTATGTTGCATTTTCACGTGGCAGGAAAATGTCACTTTTTTTTTAAATGGCACACCCTGTATTTTTTTCTCTTAATGTATCGACCAACCATATTTATATCACTCCTGAATTTTTTTTAATATTGGATGTGCGGTTGCCAAGTTATTAATTATTTTGTCAAAATTTGGTACAATTCAAGGTCGGACTATAATATTCATAACTAAGTTATTCTTCAAAAAAGGAAAAATTTATTTAACGAATAATATTACCCTAATGTCGTGTTACTCTCCAAAAAAAAACTAAGTGATTAATTTTATACCGAGTGTTTAAAATGAGAATTCAAACTTTGTGAACTTTAAATAGAATTTATACGATTATTTTAAATGGAACACCCTGTATTTTTATTTACCATCAAATTCTTGACAAAAAACCCTATTCAACGGTGTATTATTTCCTGGTATTATTTTTTGTACTTTTGTTAATATTTACGATTTTTAAAATTTCACGTAAAAAAAATTTGTTAAAAGTAATTTTTATTTAATTATTATTACAAAATACCGTTTAATTAGCTGTTATATCAACGCAAAAGAACAAAACTCAAGTTCTGTGACTATCTTAATTTCTAAATAATTAAAACAAAATTTTTAGTAAACGGTATTTCTCGAATCTTTCCGAATGTCTTCCACTTTGATCAATGCACTTTTGAAGCCTAACGCCAAATAATCTCACATTGTTTAAAGTCATAGGAGTAATCGGTTGAAACGCCTCTCGAATTCAAATTTTCATGTCATCTCGTGTTGTGGCAGCTGTTGATATATTTGAGATTTAACAGTTCCCCAAAGATAGTAATCCATAAAAGGTCCGGAGACCTTGGTGGCCAAGGAACAGAGCCTCCTCTACTTTATTAGGGTACAGTAAATCCAATTCTCGCGCGCACCTCTGACTGTTGTTTTGATGTAATTATTTAGAACTTAAGATAGTCACAGGACTTGGAGATTTGTTCTTTTGCGTTGATACCAACTATTTAAACGGTATTTTGTAATAATAATAATATAAAAATTACTTTTAACAAATTTTTTTTACGTGAAATTTTAAAAATCGTAAATATTAACAAAAGTACAAAAAATAATACCAGGAAATAATACACCGTTGAATAGGGTTTTTTGTCAAGAATTTGATGGTAAATAAAAATACAGGGTGTTCCATTTAAAATATTGGTATAAATTCTATTTAAAGTTCACAAAGTTTTAATTCTCATTTTACACACTCGGTATAAAATTAATCACTTTGTTTTTTTTTTGTAGAGTAACACGACATTAGGGTAATATTATTCGTTAAATAAATTTTTCCTTTTTTGAAGAATAACTTAGTTATGAATATTATAGTACGACCTTGAATTGTACCAAATTTTGACAAAATAATTAATAACTTGGCAACCGCACATCCAATATTAAAAAAAAATTCAGGAGTGATATAAATATGGTTGGTCGATACATTAAGAGAAAAAAATACAGGGTGTGCCATTTAAAAAAAAGTAACATTTTCCTGCCACGTGAAAATGCAACATACTGTAGATATAGGAATATTTTAAAAAAATGCGCAATTCAAATCAAAGCAACCTTTATTTGAAACTTTTTTCTGTATCTTCAACCCATATTGAATTATCGACCGATTACGGAGCAGTGGGACACTCTGTAGAATATCGCGTTGTGCCATTTATGCGTACAATTTGAACGTGTAAGTACATTTGTAAGATTTTTCAGGAATAAATTCTTTCATTACCTGATTTCCCAGACAGTGTGACGAAATGTTCAGCACCTGCGGTACAAACCATACCTGAACTATCGGTGGTAAAGTACCGAAGATCTATCATAATTTCATGATAAATAGTTAGAGCACTTTATTCATAGTTTAAAATGATACAAACACCCTATTTTTAAAAGATCATTAGAACCACTACCTCATACAGGATCTTTGCTAGATTTAAGTTAGCAATTATTAGGTAATAATGACATTATCGCCCATAACGATATCCCTTGGTCATCTTATATACCAGCAACAGCGACTGTATCATTTCTTAACAGTTGGTTGAAGGCAGCTTGGACCTTGTTTTGTTGTGTCATATAAGCAGATTGAAAGATTCCTCACCGCTAATTTTTCTAAAGTTTTGCACCAACACCTGCGTCTTGGGAAGAAAAGCGTCCATCCAACGTTTAATTATAAATATAAATAATAATTTCAACGAAGCGGACACATATTTATGAAATTAGTGCTCGCAAGTAAGATTTTTCTTCAATGGCATGTATTAATCTTCTTAGACGGATCTGTGTTGTAGGGTTACGTTTTGTTGTTTCTTCAATCCTTTCAGGAAAACAGTTAAACAAATTTTCAATTTTTAAACAAAAATGTGTAGAGCAAATAGGACTCCTCTTCTAATGAAAAAAAAACTTATTTGGTAGTGCTCTCTGTAGAGACAAGGTTTGATATCGACTTTGTCGGGGTTCTTCGAATTCGTTTAATAAAAGGAAGGAGTTCTGTATCGTTGAATATTAGGGGTTCAGTAAATATACGTAGTTTGCCTCTGTAGCCTCCGCTTACAATGTTGAGATAAAAACCAATGTAAAACTAGTGAAATTGGTTTTTTTTTTGTTTTTCAGGATTATTTCTCCTGTTACTTAGCTATGGTTAGGACTGATCCCCATCTCCAGATTGACCTACTACAAAAAACGTAAATATACCTTCATTGAACCGTGGAGCACCGATATTTTAAAAATAATAAGTGACTCACTTAGTACAACAGCCCTCTTCTTAACAAGAACGATATTACCTAATACCCCTTAACTCTATTCCCTCCATAATCAAAACTTAGTTTTCTGCGAATGATGATGAGTTTTCATCTTTTATCATCGATTCACTTGCTTCTAATGTTAGGTATGAAATATTTTAGTTTTTGCTCTCCAATACTACACATGAAAACTTAAAATGATTTCATTTTTATATAATGTTACCAACACGGTATTTTTCGTTTTTCTTATGCTCCTCGTAGTAGTATAGTTTCGAATATCTGCATCATCAGAAACATTCCCCGTAAGTGTCTAAGTTCAGAGGTACCTTTAAATCACATTTTTATTAATTTCCCACTCCCATTTTTAATTTTAAATGCACCTTTTCACAAAAGTAAAATGTCTTCTGAAACAAGAGCCACTAATGGAATGTGTACCTAAACCCGGACTCACTACATTACTGGCGAATAACTCGCATTTTCAATGACACCCTAACCCTATATAAATTTAGTGAAATGAATGGATCTGTTGTGCAGTCTTGCATGTAACTCTACCGTCAAGCTCTGCATAATTTGTAATTTCCTTATATAATTTGCTTGGTTTACTAAATCTCGACGCAGGAGGACAAATAAAAAACGAAGACTTTTGACTGTACCACTATTAAAACAGTTCTAAATTGTCATCCAGCAATTAATCACCTCTACCACGACCCAATTAAAGATTTAATGAGAACAAAAAGTAGATTTCTTACCTCTAAATATACGTACTGCAACGAAGTAAGATCACTTAAAGCGGCCCAAGGAGGTTTAGTTATTCCATTATAATTTAAATTAAGTTTTTGTAGCGTCAGTAGATTTTGAAAACTTCCTTGAACTAAATTATCCTCGAGCATATTGTTACTCAAATCCAAACTTAATAAGGAATTCATAGCAGGCCAGAATTTCGCTGGAAGACTTTTAATATAATTATAGGACAAATCCAAGTAACTAACAGAAATTGGTAGTTGAAATAAAGTTTCCAGATGATTTCCTTTCAGTGTTAAGGTTCGCATGCTAGATAGACGAGTTAAACTGCTTCTAGCTACGTCTTTCAGCCTGTTGTAACTTAAATCTAATTCAAGTAACGTTGGTAATGCTCCGAAAACTCCTGGTTTTACGCTCTCCAAACTGTTATGGCTTAAATTAAGATTCCTTAATGAAAACAATGTTTGAAAGACGCCGTTAAAAATGTCGGTAAGGTTATTGTGGGATAAATCTATTGTATGCAGCTCGTATAATTTCGGGAACGTATTCTTTGGTATTTTCGCTATCGAGTTATGTGAAACGTTTAGTATCTTCAATCCCGTCATATTGTGTAGTGGTACCTAAAATGTACGTCGTAAATATAAAAATTGTAAATTTTATGAACTTACCGAACTTAAATCAGTTAACATGTTATATGATAAAATCATTTCCGTTGCATAAGTGGTAGCGTCAAAGGTTTCCTTGGACAAATTTGCAATGGAGTTGTGCGATAAATCAAGAACGGTTATATTCGCACAGTTTTCAAAAGCTCCTTTCTCAATTTTTTTTATTGCATTTCGTGAAATGTTGATGTGCGTCAAGTATAAATCTTTAAACGCCAGCTTTTCTATTACTGTTACTTTATTTTCTGAGACATCGATTATCTACAAAAAAATTAGATGTTAAAGACAGTTGTGCGGGGACCCGCTACAAAGTGTCGATTTTATAATTTTCAATGTGTCAAATTTAAATTTAAACTATCCCTGCGTAGGAGCTGGGTAGGAATAATTCTACCGCAGAATGCTTTGCGTGTCTTAAAAGACGACTAATCGCTTCGCTCCACTATTTGGTAGGCAACACTTTCTGAGTAGTAAAACTTTAAAATAGGTGGAAAAATTGAAATTAGAGTCATTCACAAGTTAAAGTTCAATACAGAGTGTTCACACTAATGAGTCGTAAGCGGTGAATTATTAAGAAAACACCAAGTGAGTCCAAAAGTGGAAAAGGTACGGGACACCGCCGTTTAAGCGAATAGTGGAACGAAAGTAGGTCCAGGAACCATTACGTTAGCGAAAAGAATATCTAACCACCAAGAAATTGTAAGTGTATAAAACCGTTTACACTTGGAAAAGGATGATTTTGAACAACTATTTTTCTTATTAATAATGAATGGAGAAATAACGATCATTTAATTTATAATTCCGTGCACTTCAGAATTCCGGCATCGGCTTCCTGTGCGGTGCTGCAGAGCCCTATTTGCAGACTTCCATTGTGAGAAATTTCCCCATCTTCCATACAATCCCCGACCTAACTTCCAGCGGGTTCCATCTTTTCACGAACCTAGAGCGTTTCTCACATGGGCAACTTAAAGGGAAGATTTCTAGGACTGGGTAGAATTATTATTCGTATTTTTCGAAAAAGCGCATTCGTTTGTTGTAACTATGTTCTCAATAATACCTAACACCTACTTTGTTGTAGTATGATGATGATGATACAGTTTCAATACACTATCTTCGAACAATTTTTCTTTGTTGGAACAAACACCTGAATCTATATTTGATCAGAACCTTCAAAATATGAACATTTTCTGCGAATTTTAGAATGTGTATTATCAAAAATAGGTAAGTATTACACGCAATGTATCAAAACTGATTTTATTTGATCTAAAACAAAAACAAACAACAACCTGATGAAAATTCTATATTCACACCAGTCATAGCACGACACAACTCATGACCAAACTCAATCAAAACAGAACATCTGGAGTTATCCTTGCAACTGCTCGTCTTATCCTTCACATGGCCAAGATTCTCAATTCTTTCACTGTAAAGCTTCAACTTACACAACTCCAGAACAAGTCTAATGGAATAACATCTAAACCCCTTGCGAATAATTTTTACCGATCTGGAAATCGAGATTCAATCCACTTGCACAGAATTTCGAAATCGGGGTGGTGCTCCATCTTGTTGAAAGGCGATATGAAATCCAGCATCTTCCACTTCATCAATTTATTATTTGCAGCACCGCCAGATATTGTTTCCATGTGGCGGATACCAGTACTCTCAACTGAATCCCCAATGTACCAAAATCATGACTGCAATTTATTTTAGGATACAATAGACTAGCGAACTCATCCACCGAATGCGTGCACATGAAGTTTAATGAAGATCTGCTAGATAACCAACCTTTGGAAGTGACGCTCAAATTTCTCGGAGTAATAATAAAAATGTATATATTGATAATTTCACGACGATCCTCTGCGTAACTTAAATTTTGTGTCGTCGGCGTGTAATATGCTACTAATATTTAACGCTAATTTAAAAGAAATGTCATATGAATAAGAAACGAGAAGGTCCCAGAATAGACTCCAGTCATCTTCAGGTCAGCAGGAACCCTTCACCTCTTCCCTCGTGTTGATATTACATTTATTTTAATGGTCGGCGGTTTCAATAATAATTCAGTATTTTTCTTTATTAATATTCCAACAAGATATCTCTCTCGAATAACATGCTTTTAAAAACCGAAGAGCATCGCGAACAGTGATAATTGAGAGAATTTCAAATATAAATGGATTCAGATTAGTAAATAGTAAAAACTTTGCGGATAATTTACGTCGTCACTTGTTATATTTGAGAAGAATTTGTTGAAGTTGCCTACAAATATGTTCAGTAGTGAGTGAGGCACCGTATTAAAATTTCTCTGGGTGTTCATGATGATCCACATTGCCTAATGGCAATTCGTAGAATTGTTATTGAAACACACGCTTTTATTACTTATTTCTTTACGTATGTGTTGATAAATCTACTATCACCACACTTATGAGAATATTTGCTATTGCATTCAATTTTTTCACACTTCGGAAATTGTTAATTTCTACGAATACTTCAACCAATTTTTCAAAATCATTGCCATTTCAAATATGTACAGAGTGGTCCAAATTGGAAGCTTTCTTATGGAAACACCCTTTATTGTAAGAGAAAAAAATGGACCTATATAATTAATAGGTGTCTGGACTTCAATTTTAATGAGAAAATCACTGGCGCAAACAGAATTCCGCTATCTTTTGTTATGTGGCGATTGTTTTCGCCAATTATTATTAATGATCTATAATAATTGGCGAAAACAAACACTTTAATCGTTTGGCCGCTAGGAGGCGTTTCTCGAATTTGGTCGATTCATTTAATGCTCCATAACTTTCTGATTGTTAAAGATAATTGATTTTGACAAAATCTTTCTAAGAGTACTTTTTACGTAGAATCCATCGCCATAGACAGGTTTTATTCATGGTGTTTGGTTTTTGTGTACGACCCTAAACCACAATTTTTCATACGGACCACCCTATATATTTTGGGGTTTTTGAAAAGAAAGTAAAATTTCCGAAATTGTGATGTATCGCTTTAGATCACAAAGCAAAAACCTTGAAGTTTGCCACAATGTGGTCCATATACAGGGTGTATCATTAATAATGGGAAATATTTAAACTGGGGAACCCTGGGTTCAAAATATGTATTAAGATTTAACCCAAATCACTTAGATAAAATGTAGCTCCTTACTGAGTTACAGGGTGTTTTATTTAAAAATTGGAAAACTATTTTCCCCCAGTACGTACTTTAAAACCAACTATTGTAACTAGTAAAAACTAAAAATCGACAATGGCAGCATCCTACTGGACGGAAGCCAACTACCAAAAGACTGAATTTTGAATATGTCGTACGCACTTCGAAAGAACATTTATTTAAATGATTCAAGTGGAATTTATCTAATTGGCAGCAAAAATCTGACAAAGTCTTTTTGATAATTACGTAGAATAGTAAAACTGTTTTTAATCTTCTTATTAAACATAAAAATTAACTAAAAACTTTCATTTGGGTAACAAACGCAATCCTATGAACAGTGGCGGTTCATCAGCTGACGCAGACGAAGTGTTGCTTCACTGGAGATTTACGGATTTGAACTCGTATGGTTTTATACCATTTTTCTGCATAACTTGAGTTTGTGTCTGTGTGTTTGTATAAATTCTGCGTCACCTATTTCTAAAGGTCGAAGGTGACGTGTTTCAGGATTTTTCCTAAACAACACCCCCACCTTAGTTAATCTGGAGGGTGCTTTTCATGGGGGCGAAAAAAAATTGAATAAAACTAATTTTCATTCATACTGTCGAATAGAGAATTAAAAGATGCTTCAAATGAGGGGTCGCTCGACTCCCTTTCTCTATTTAAATTCTTGAGTTAGGGGTTGCTGGGGCTAGGGGGTTGACCTGACAAAGTCAAATTTGACATCAAAAGTTGTCCCCCAAAAATAAAAAATTGACATGTCCGTGTGTTTTTTTAAGAAATTGGTCTAAGTGTCCCAAAACAGGCGTGTTACCTTTTCGTTGGCCCACCCTGTATAATTATCACACAAAATAGAATGCAGAGTATCTCACGAACACGTGGTTTACTAAAAAATAACCGTTAAAAATGATGCCGATAAGAATAACAGCAGCAACTACAGTAGAGAAAATTTCCCGGAGATGAGCTTTGTACCGTCGGTTTCTGAGCTCCGGGTACGCGGTAGATCTTTTTTGACATCAGATTCATGATCAGCGACCCCGAAAACCCCCGAGTAACGCAATTTGGCGGCTTTTATTTACATATAACCGAATTAAGATTTTTTTTCTTTGGATCTAAAAAAATGCATCGGGAAAAATGCATTTTTCGCCTATAAAAATGCAATTTAGCCCCTCTACAAAATTATTGAATGTCGCATTTTTTCTACATTTCATGACGAATCCAACGCGCCCAAGCACGTCCAATTCCCTCTTACTGCCAAAATTTTCGACAGTTTGCCCTTTTTTTGTGCTAATTAAGAAAGTGTCCAATTTGCCAACTCGGTACATTCCATGCTAAGATCAAGTCTCTTGGTTATGAATGATTTGGACATAAGCGGATATAAAAAGTTGATCGCTTATTTAAAATGAAAATCAGTTGATTATTATCATTTAAAAAATCGAGAACTTTGCGAGACGATATCTTTTTAATGATGAAGGTAAACTTCAGCATTAGGTACTTATAATATTTCCTATTATATACCTATATAAGCAGGTTGTGATGATTATAGGGATTCCCGAAGCGTGTAGACATAATGAGCTCGTTAAGTTTCAATAGACCATGTAAAAAAGAGATTGTAGTAGTAAATATTCCAAACACAAAGACGAATGTGAAAAACGAACGTAATTCAGTTAATATTTTGTCTATTATTAGACGATATACAGCACTTAGACCAACCAATCTATATGCGATACGATTGGAAAAATTCCAAGTTTAGTGGAACAATATTTAAGTCTGCCAAATCCTACTCTGTATAGAGAGTTTAAACATTCTTCGGCGACAATACTCGCAAACGCTGGAACAGATTTAATAGGATTATAATGATGCGGAGGGTGGAGGCAACAGGAGGCAACATCAGTTGTTGAAGGTTATATTGATGATTCTATTGACAACAAAGTAGCCGTGGCGCAGAAATTAACCTTGAAAACCGGACGGCATAGAAGATGCAAGTTTAAACACGAATGGCCAATGGGCATCGTAACACTCCTTTACTTATAAGGTAGGTTTTAATATTCAAAACTGTAAGAGTTGTTCATTTAGTTTTGTTAAAAGTTGAAGGTATACCTTATTGTTATTAGCAAGATACAACAAAATACTTTGTCGCTTATTGTCATTATTTTACAATTGTAAAATATCTTGTGGCGCTCTCCTGGAAAAACGTCAACTTTACATTATCAAGACAAAGCGAGAATAGAATGCCTTTTTATAGCAATTGTAGAAAAAATAAATTTAATGCTCCTTAGTTTTGGCTTAAACAAAATTAAACGGTAGCTCTCAAACTTACCTCCATAAAGTTTAACTGGAAAAACATTTGGTAATCAATTTTCGTAATAAAATTTCGGGCCAAATCGATTGTCCCAACTTTTACAATTCCACCAAACGTTCCACGTCCGACATCAGAAATCATATTATCAGATAAATACAGTCTTCTCAAAAATCGCATGCCCCTAAAAGAATTAGAGTCCAACTTCTTAATTTTATTAAACGACATATTAAGAAGCTTCAGAACGGAATTTCTCGCAAATGCGCCCCTGTAAATTTTACGAGCAAGTAATAAAGCTTCTTTTACATTTTCGACCTACTCGCCTTTGTATTTCTCCAATGCTATTGTGCGATATGTTGCACCAGCCTAATTTGACTAAATCTTGTATGTGTGAGCCATCCAATTTGTTTATACTATTATAACTTAAATCCAGTACTTCTAACTCTCTTAAACCTTTAAATTGATTCCGTTTAAGATCCTTAAGATGATTGCCATGCAAATCTAGAGTTTTTAATTTACGTAAAACTTGGAAGGCTTCACTTGCTGGTGTTACTAAACTTCCATTTGATATATGAAGTCGTAATAATTTCCCGGCTAAATGGGATTCTGTAAAAGCGTCTGTTGGCAGCGAATTAATATTATGCCCGTGAATTCTTAAGACTGTTAAATTGCCTAAATTCTAAAGTGATAACAAAAATTAATTTCCTTTTTTATTTCGTATGTCAACTCAATTTACCTGAAAAGCTAATTTGGGAAATTCCTTTAGCGCCGAATTTGTTATGTGTAATTCATTTAAAGTCTTGTTTACACCTAAAAAGGTGTGCTCATCTATGGTTTGTATGGGCGTATCTTCAATGTATAAAAGTCGTAATTGAACTTTATATAGCAAACTTCCGAATAGGCGTGCTAAAAATAAAACGTTATACAAGTTCAGTAAATGTATTGTTATTCGGTATCTACCTATGTTACACTTATATATAGTTAATTTTTCGACTGGTATTTTAAATTCGGCTAAATTATTAAGTGCAATACTCATTTTTGCTAAGTTTGTGTTTCTACATGAAACTGTAATTCCAACATCCGATTCTTCATCACAATTGCACGGACTTAGATATAGCAAATTTTTAGGACACTCGTAACGTGGCTTGGGAGGAATGTACTCTGATTTTGTACACCAAACCAATATTTGGATAAAAACCAAATGAACAACTATATTCGTCTTCATCATGATGTTGGATTAATCTGGAAAATATAAAGTTACTAAACTGACCTGGATCTTATAATATTTAGGATTTTGAGACAATAACAGTTTCACTGCACACCCAAATCGGCAAGGTGTGTGATTTTTTTTGAGCAGTTATCTTGTGCTAGTATTTTTGTATCACACAATAAAATTGGGTGTAAACGCCAAAACACGTGTTTTACAAGTTGATGAGATCTTGTTTTAGTTATTATAACTATAAGATATTGTCGTAGTAGTAGTAGTGGTTTATTCTCAAACGAGTCAAGCGTATACAATACTATCTATAGAATAATAATAATAATAATAATAATAACATTTATTATTTTTTGAAATTTACACAATGGATATAGAAGATGTGACAGATAAACAAATGCAATTCTGTATAACAACGCACTAATAAACTAAGTTTACAGCTTACTGCGATAAAAGTAAGAACTTGTTAACCACAGAAAGCTGCCTAACAATAAATTATAATATTACCTAAGAGAAAACGTTAATACCTATCATTGAATTAACTAAATTTGTTACATAAACCTAGTAAAATGAAAAATTATTTTACAGTAACGTACAAAAATTTATGTGTATGTTAACACCACATCATTAATTGATAAATCAGAAATATGTTTTTTTATAAGCCTTAAGAACCGTAAGTAACTGATATTTAAAAGAGCGTATATATTTATAGTTATTTATAGTAGAATAGATAATTTAACAACAATACAAAAACACACATCTACATATAACAAAAAGACATATAAATAAACATAACCAATAAAATAACGGTACACTACATGTAAAATACGCGAAAAATTGTATAAAACTTTATTTTATGGTTAGAAAGTAAGAATTCATGAACGGAGTAGCAGCACACGATGTTGACTTGTTTAATTTACTACTGTTGTTACAAACATCCCCATGCATAGAATGTCTTCCAAGTTAGATGAATTCGTACATATGAACAGGTATTCCGTAGGCATGAGACAAATATTCAAATGCAAAGAGCAATGAAACGACCAGTTCGTAACGTTTCCAGAAGCATCAAGTTCCCAATTCGATACGATTTGACAACAGAAACTCCAATTTTTCGTTCAGTTTCCAGTAGAAAAAATCGAGGTTTGCTTTATTATCATGCTTTCTTCTCCCTTTTACACTGTTAATTATGCAATTTACATTTGGAACGTGAATGTAAATTAGGACAACGCAAATATAATATTCAGCAGAATTCATTCAATATTCAAGCAGTATCATAATATCAAATCTCCTATATTCTCTCATTGACCAGAGAATTGTATTTTCACCATCTACTATTGGTACCACTTTCATCCACCCGATACTTTCTACCCGGAAATTTTGGATTACCTACAGCTGCCAAAGAAAAATCAAAAGAAAGAACTGGTCCTGTACGTACTCCTTAAATTGATAAAAGGTAAGCGAGGCTGTGCGAAGTAAAATTACTTATCACTTATCACTATACATATAATAACCGAAAGATGTGTATATGTGTGTGTTGCTGTGCACTTTTCCGACAATCGTCGAATCCTGACGAATGCAGATGTGATATTTTAAAACCAAAGCTATTATAACCTACAAATTAATGCTACCCTATAATTATAGATACCCCCGCAAACCACGTAAATATCTGCACCAATTTTTTACGTCAAATGTAAGTAAATGTAATCCTTTATTTTAGTTACTTTAATAACTTGCTAAATTACAGATACCTACAGGGTCAAAAATCTGAAAAAGGTACAAAAATGTAAATTTTTTTTCTTTTTTCAAGAAACTAAGCCAGCTCAACAAGGTGTGATATTTTAAAACAAAAGCTATTACAACCTACAATCACAGATACCCCTCCCCCCCAAGCACGGAAACCGCGAGAATCGCGTGTACCCCCGTTTATAATTATATATTTGATCTTCGCAAGAGTTTCAAACGACTCATTACCGAAAACTCGAACATCACTGACTACTTATTAATACCACGTTTCATTCACAAAAAAATACTCTCTATGATGGGGGACGGAAAATCTTTAGCAATTGTACGAAGTAAGAAAGTTTCTGCCTGGTGTGCAGCATCCGCGTTTGTCGTTTGAAGAAAATGCGTCGCCTCTGTTCGTTATGGAGATATCAGTTATTGTGAAATTTGAGCAACTTTATGGCAATAATGTGGAAAGTCGAAGAATTTGGTTTTAGACCAGCGTGATTTTTTTCATTGTTTTTTTGGCAAAAATTTTTGCAAATCGATTATAAACTTCGGGGCAATTAAGATTGCATTCAGAAACCGTAATTAAAATAAGTAAAAAGTACAATAAAATTACCTTGTTTGCTTAACAACTTTTGTCCTACTTGAATGCGCTGTTATTTAAAATAAGTATACGAGGGGATACCAAATATTATCCGGAATAGCATTGCTGTGGACAGAGCTTGTGTAGTTGCATGCCTGCCGCCAGACGTGTATAGCGCAACTCATTGCTTGCCAGTTCAGTGCCGCCTGTGTTGTCGACCTGGCTTGTTCTGTTCATCTACAGTGATTGTTTTTGCTAGCGGGGTTTTGTTCTTGTTTCGTTTTTTATATTGGCAAATTTAAGTGAACAACGTGAAGCTGTGAAATTTTGTTTTCTACTCGGTAAAAATGCTGTTGAAACTGTTTTAATGTTGATAACAGTTTGCAAAGATGGCGCTATGGGAAAAACTCAAGTGTACGAGTGGTTTACTCGGTTTAAAAGTGGCGACATATCGATTGATGACAAACCTCATTCTTGACGTCCACCAGCCCGAATCGACGAAAATGTTGAAAAAATTCAAAAACTTGTGGTCACAGATCGTCGACAGACAATTGATTAACTGTCACAGATTAGTGGCTCGGTTCAGCGAATTTTAACCGAAGATTTGGGAATGAAAAAGGTTGCTGCCAAGTTTGTTCCTCGGGTTTTGACTGACAATTAAAAATAACGCCGAGTTGAAATATGTCGCGCTTTGAAACAACAGCTTGAAGCTAATCCATATTTTTTGTCAAATGTCATTATTGGTACTACGGTTATGACCCAGAAACAAAGCAATAGTCAAGCCAATGGAATGGAGATTGTGACCCCGTCCAAAAAAATGTGGTGAAGTCGTCAAAATAATGCTGATTTTCAGGTCAGACCGTCAATCAAAATTTGGAAGTTTTAAGAAGATTGCGCAACAGTGTTCGTAAAAAATGACCCACTTTGTAGCAAACTGGTTCTTTTACCACGACAATGCACCTGCACACACAGCCCTCTCTGTTAGCCATTTTTTGGCTAAAAATGGCATGCTTCCATGCGATATATAACTTTTAATAAATAATTCCGGTTATTTTTAGGTGCCCCCCTCGTACAATATAAAATAGATTTTGTCTAATATTTTTGAGATTAAATTCCTTAAGTAGTTGCTAACCAAAAACCTTCGATTCTGTTACGATGTTAATTTATCCAGAATCAATCAAGTTATCAAATATTCAAAAAGGTGAGATCTTACGACGAAAAGCACAAATTAAGAGTATAATAGTTTCAAAATCTCGTAGTGGTCGAGATGCACGGTGGGATTTAAAACAACTTGAAAAATGGTAGAGTAAATGAATACATATAGGTTTAATTATTTATAGAACTTGATCTTTAATGTCTACTTTTTTAAATTGTTTCAAATCCCGCCATGCATCTCTACCGCCACGAGATTTTGAAACTAGATACTATGTATAACAGCCACCCATATACATATAATTAATTTCACTTTAGATATAAAATACTCTTCTGTTTAAAAAATCCAAAAGGGAACCGTTTTAAAAATATAAAAAGTTAGTTTTTTTATTACACGGATGTATCTTATAGAAAGTAGTAGCAGGTGTAACACATCGCGTTATTTGGGCCACATTTTCTAATAATATTCATAAAATGTGCCGACTCAATGATTGTCTTTAATTTGGACTTGAAAGTCCAAATTTATTTATTTTCTTTTAACTTACAAACTGTCCTATGTAGAATTCCACCTTATTTCCTATAGCCTTTGTTTGAAATTATACGAATGGAATTAGTGAAAAAGAGGGCACGAACTTACTCCATTACTTTGGGTTGAAAATATAAGATAAAATATCGCTTTGTCAACCAAATTGGATTATTAACAAATGATTTCAATTTGGTAAATCTAAAGTAAAATAATTTCCAAAGTCTTTCCATAACTTTTGAGCTTCGAAAATAATCCTCTAATTCCCCTGTCTCAGATTCATTCCTTTACGGTGCCTTTATTATTGATTTTAGAAAATAGCTATTTATGATATTAGTTTAAAAGTAGGTAATACTGTTTTATTTTCTGAGTGACAAAGTTTCACGAACAAAATAAAAGTTACTTATTACTTTTAACACAAATATTATACAAAGTTTTTTTTCTACAAACGTCAAAAAATGACAAGGTTTGCGCATCGATAACAATACGCGAAGTGGCCCTTTTTTCACTTACCTACGTTACCATGACAGCGTGCCCGAAATGACGACGTCATGTGCGAAGTACGCACTACACGCAAACTAGATGAGAGTTTTGTATTTTAACGTTAAAATAATTGTCAAATTCTTCACGTTTCGTTTGCGTTTGTAGAAAAAATTTTGTGCGCGAAATACTTTTGGTGATCTCGACTATTTTTTTAACGAGGCGCAGCCGAGTTAAAAAAATCAATTCTCGATCACCGAAGTGGCATTTCGCGCACTAGATACAAAAATAACTATTGCATAACTGTTCTAATTTGATAATAAAATAGAAAAATTTACTACATATTTCTATAAACAGACATTTTGACGTGTCTTGTCAGTTAATTATTTTTTGATGTTTCAACAATAGTTATTTACGTAACCAGTTATGAAAAGACTAACTTTATTTGACGAAATGTAATATTTGCCAAATCGAGCGAGCGAAGCGAGCGAGTTTTGCAAATTACATGAGTCAAATAAAATTAGACTTTTTCATAACGTGTTAAGTACAAAACTTTATCTAATTCCGTAATTTTATCTACCTTTTGATTTTTTAATGAGAACATTAATCTGAAATGAAGTAGTTTTAAGTTCATGGTTACTATGGAAACAAACATCGAATTTTGACAATAATTAACCAATTACTTATAGTTTCAAATTGTCAGTTGTGTAATATTATTACATAACTACTTTACATAACTGTGATGAGACAGTTTTGAAAAAGATCACGTTACCTAATTTTAAACAACAACGTAAACTATCACTTTTATTAACGGAATTAGATAAATATTATTACCGCATTTTCTGTGAAGTGGGTTTGTTAAGTGACGCCGTATTACCTTAGTTACCAACAAAAAATATTGGTTACAGTTCTATTATTGTCTTCTAAAACTAGTAGTTTTTACTGGTGTTCCATTTCCTATTCAAAATTTACAAAACTTTACGAATTATTTCAAACACCCTGTATAAGTAAATTGATAAATATTTGTATATTTACTAAGGAACGACCTTTACTAATTTGTGTAGGTACCAAAATTTGACTGAAAATGTTATAACTGAACGAGCCCAAGCATGTTTAATCAGACCATGTTTTTTCATGAAAAAAATTCATAACTTGGGAACGCTGAATTTAAAACAAAGAACAATAATATGGACATAAAGCATTTTAAGAGAGCAATCGGAATATGACATCAAATATAGGGGGTTCCGTTTAAAAAAACAGGTCGGCACGGAGCCACGATTATTGGAAGCACCCTGTATGTTTATAAATATTTTACCAATATGTGCAATGGTTCGTATCCCACAACTTTTATTTGAAACATTTTTTAATTCGTATGATATTGAATAAAATACTGAACTTCCTCGCACTAATGGGCTACCCTGTATATTCAATTTGAATTAAGTTGTCCAAATGCCACAAGTGTAACAAGGTTCCATAATGACCACAGATCCGCTCAATTTGGCTGTAATGTTTAGACAAGTTTAATCAAAAATGACTGGACGTATGACCGCGTATGACGTCCCATCTATATATCATTCGAATTAGTATGGTCATTGCATGCGTGTAGAAATAATACAACATTTATATACCTACGAATATTTAAAAAAAACTCAAATAGTTACCACAAACATGCAAACTATGTTGTGTTGATATTTGAGGAAATGCCAAGTTATAATCAATCGTATAGTTAAAACTCCATTTGCATCATAATGTGACCATTTTCGAGTTGATCAATATGCAAGTAAATTTAATTTCTTCAGCTGTGTATAGTATTTTCGCTGTAGCTTTGTTCGTGTGCAATTAGGGATTCCCACTTGCAAACTGTATGGTTCAATATTTGTGAAAGTCAGCCCAATATTTTAGGTATGTAGGTATGATAGGTATATATCGGGCCTTCCAATAGGGATGATACAATTTTAAATGAATATATTGGCAACACTGCGTATTATTTTTTGACATTCCTTATGTCATTTGTTTTCAGTATAGTATGCCATTTAATCATGGAAAGATACACGGTTCAACAACGTTTCGAAATTATTAAATTGTTTTATCAAAATCAGTGTTCATATGTGAATACTGAAAGAATATTCAGTGATGAAGCTCATTTTTGGTTAAATGGTTATGTTAACAAGCAGAATTGCAGAATTTGGAGTGATCAAAATCCACATGAAATTCTTCAGACACCATTACATCCAGATAAAGTTACCGTGTGGTGTGCAATTCATGCTGGTGGAGTGATTGGTCCATATTTTTTCGAAGAAGATGGTCGAAGAGTAACAGTTAATGGACAACGATACAGAAGAATGTTAAATGAATTTTTTTTTCCTGCTGTTGTTGAGAATAATCTGGAGGATATGTGGTTTCAACAAGACGGCGCCACCTGCCACACAGCCACCTTAACAATCAATTTATTGAAAACAAAATTTGGTGATGAAATTATCTCAAGAAATGGTCCAGTCAATTATCCACCAAGATCCTGTGATTTAACACCTTGTGATTTCTTTCTTTGGGGTTATGTTAAGTCACAGGATAATCCAACAACAATTGAGCAATTAAAGATCAACATTGAACGTGCTATTGGTGAAATACAGCCAAATGTATGTGAAAAAGTGATGAAAAATTGGACTAACAGAATGCAGTACGTACGGAGAAGCCGTGGTGCTCATTTAAATGATGTTATTTTCCATACATAATGGCATAATGTAACCTTTCAAATAAAAAAAAAATTTGTGTCTCACTGAATAATTTATGTGTTTTTTTTTATTTTTAAATTGTATCACTCTTAATGAAAGACCCCTTATGTTAGAAAAGGACAACACGATAAGGGTATGTGATTTCTGAAATTAAGCGCTAATCACTCACCAACAAAAGCTACAGCGAAAATACTATACCTAGAATCGTTTGAAAAACCAACGAACCAGTTTTCGGGCATGTATCACATTATACCTACACCATGGTATAGAATTCTTCATAAAACTCATCAAAGGGCATACGACAATCAATTAATGTTGTAATAATACCCAAAAAATCAATGAATTTCCATAATAACTTTGCAACAAAAAATTTCAACAATTTTCAAAAATCCATAAGGTTTTAAAAATAGAAGAACAGAAACTTTGAATGAACCATTGATTGATTAAACTGACGGTGGTTTTGATACAAAATCCTGATACAAATCTTGGTCTCTGAACCGGCACGCTTTTTACTTTTTGTAGTAAATTACCGAAAACGATGTTCAGTGAAATACACTCGTTTTTTAGGCAAAAGTTTTCAATTATTTCCACATTGGTTTCATTATTTTCTTTATTTATGAAAATTGTATCATATCACATGTAGGTTTCTTCAATTATACAATTTTTGTAATCAATTAAATGATTTTTGCTAGTTACAGTGCAGATACAGTTCCTTGACTCCAGCAGTTGTTAGAACAGTTGAAATAGTTTGAAAGATTTTATAACAAAAAAAAACCTATCATCGTTTTCGTGAAATTTCAGAAAATTTTTCTCTTAGGTAATATAACTTGTACTTCATTACTCCAGGATATTGTATCATCCCTCTTGTACGCCCTATGTCTGCCAAAACACACCCTGCAGGACAAATTCTCATATTAATTCATCCTGAACAAGTACCAAAATGTCGTCACTTTTTAAGATTTTTATTTTCCTAAGAGGATAATTGATTATTGCCATATCTACTATTGCCTAATGCAGTTTTGCGAATCAGCAAAGTTACTATGTACTTACAGGTAGTTCCATTTCCTGTTGTTTAAAATTTTAAATTTTGGCACCAATTAGCCCAAATTTAGTAGGTACGCTTTATACCTCGCTGACAAATAAAGAACATCGTTTGACGCTCAATTAATTTTTAGTTCAGTTTAGTTAAGGGTTTACAACAGTTTATTAATAAGTCACTTGTGTCCTTCGCATTTCTGTCTGGATAAATTTACATAACGTTCACTTTCCTTTACAATAAATACTAAAAATAATTTTCAATGAAAATGTTAAGGGGTTAGATGAAAACAACTAGCAAATGAGACAACTACAAATAATAGATCACAGTCTTACGAATTAATCTTACCCACAAATTGTTATGAAAACAAGTCACTTTAAACAATACATTCCACATTGCAATTAGTGAAATAAAATAAAAACCACATCCGTGTTTATGGTTACATTGTTACTTCTGCACTAACATTAAACCACTACTACTTTTACCAATCAAGGTAAGTCAAGGGAATCAACTTTAGAGTTCCTTGCTTTATAGTTATAGAATGAATAGCGGTGGGTATTATTATTAAAATTTCTTTTTTATTACATGATTAACGCTAAACGCACGCCAGTTTACGTTACATCCACTGCGTGTAAGTAAACACTGTCGCCCATTCAAAAGAGAAACCCATAATGAGGTGAAAGTGTAACGGTGAGGTACAAATAGTATATAAGACCGCTAAAGTAGACTTAATTAAAAATATATAAATATTTAAATCTCTGAATTGATTTATGTTAAAGGTGGCATTTTTCAAAAATCAAATAAATTGCTTGGAAAACTCCTAAAGTGCATATTTTGTAAATAGTGTAGTCAGTGTTGGTTAGGAGGGATATTTCCCTATCCATAAGGAAACATTCTAACAATATTCGTCTTGAGTGAGCCATCCGTTTTCTTCCCACAACCCTTGCTCCTACATGGCAAAACAGTTAAACTAAGGTATGGTATTTAATGCTTGTCGCGAAAAGTTCATTATTAAGAATAGTAAATATTTCCGTCTTCTGATTTTGGGGATATTCAACACTTCAAACATTTATTTGAGAAATTCAGCAACCCCGGTATATATTTTTGAAAATTTTAATTTGCAAACATATGAATAATAAATATTTGATGAGCCGAAAAGCGGCATATTTAATAAACAATTTTATTTTGGTTTTTGGTTTTGGTCGCCGATATCTTCAAAATGGTTCCGTTTAGACACGCGATTACCATACCTAACATACACCTCTCGCATGAGTTTGTAAGATTTGCTTTGTTTATCTAGCTTTGAATATGGTGGTTTAATACCAATGTGGCCACTCTCATAAACTCATGTAACGACCTTCTTTTAATTTAATAGTTGGATAAACGGATCTTTAAAACACGCGCGATTTTTCAAGCACGACGGCGCAGCCGAGTGCTTGAAATAGAGCAAGTGTTTTAAAGACCATTTATCCACGAATACTTTACGCTATTTTTCTTTTATTGGTTCACTTTGAAATCTGGGTATTAAAATGGAAATAAGAACTAATAATGTGAAATGGTTGAATTCGTATGTGAAATCAGTATACCTTTCGTTGTCATGGAAATGAGAAAAATGGAAATTAATTTGCAATCTGTCATTTTATTTGACGTAACAAATTACTCCTGTCAGATCAATAACCAATAGAATTCCCGTTTTTCAAATTTGTTGATGTTGGCATGGCAACTTTAAAACACGCGCGTGTTATAAAGCGCGATTTAAACACGCTGGGGCGTAGTTTAAAAGGCTAAAATAGGACACCAATAAAAACAAGTAGTTACCAAGTCTGAACGAATTTTTCTTCATTTTACACTATGTTTTCTTCAGCAAAGCCATTTCCCAGAACTTTCTCAGCTGCGTGTTATGCTTCTCGATGGATTTTAATCATATCAACAGCTTTCATCTTTCATAACCCATAGATGAAGAAGTATCAAACCCAGCATCACCACGACCAGATAGCATTCAGTTTCTGACGTACTTGATGTACATTAGGTAGTACAGCTTCCCTTTCAGTCAATCATATAGTATGGTGGTGTTAAATTCATTATCATTTCACGTAATTTACTATACTTTTCAAAAAATTCCTATTAAAGCAGATTATTTATACCATTACGACCCATATATTCTTCTAATCGAATTAATCACTTCAAAACTTGATTATTCCATAATTCATAAGTGAGAAAGCCAAGAATTTCAGCTGAAATTCAGTTATACGAGATATGGCTGAAAACTGACACATGCTAAGCGTTAACTCAAGAAAGGAAGGAAATGTAGAGATTCTCCACTCACATTTTCAAACCGGTTTAATTCCGTTGTACCACCGAACAAATTAGTATTCACTAAACAAGTGGAGTTTGTAATTGGTCCTCTTAGGTGTCGTTTCGAGCGCAAGTGCAAATGAATGGATGGTTGCGAGCAGTTGTTTGATCGTAATCGGCACGAAAAATATTCCTCAATGAAAGTTGTGTTCATCGAAGGACAAAAGGCACAGTATCGAATATCAATATCACAATTAGCCGACGCAAATACGATTAAGAGTGGCCGTCTCAGCCAATAAAGTTTTCCTTGTGCTTTTTTGAGATGCTCGCGATATTGTAGTGGCTGAATATCTCGAAAAAGACTCAACAGTAAATTCCGAGCGATACACCCACTCAACAATAAAGACGTTGTTACACACTAGTGTTGAATGTGTGCAGAACAGTGGGAAGAATATTTTATTGCACCACGACAACACAACACATTACAGGCCATAGACAGCCGAAAATCGACGTCCTTATTTTTCCCATTGCTGAAAAGGAAACGGCCGTACCTATAATAATAAAGTTAAGGGCGCTGAAATGGAATGGATTCGAAGTGAAGATGAAGAATTCTTCTTGAACAACATGTAAAAACAGGTTTAACGTTAACTTACTTTTTCTGAAGCATTTTTTTCTTGAAGAGATAATGAACAGAGGGAGCGAGATCTGAGATGTAGGTAAGCTGTTGTAATTACGTAAAGTCGGATCCAAGAACACTAACTGCTGGAACAGTTATTGCTTTATGCACCGCACAATTATCGTGCAAAAGCAAAGTTTTTAATTGTGTTTTTGTAGTCCCTTTCGACCGTTGTTATGAGGTTTTTTCGGAGGGTTTCTTCAGAAACATCCCAAGTAACACAACATGCTGTATATTGGTCCTCATTAATCAACATAAGGTCATTGCAGCTAGGGTACGTAGTTAATTTATCCAGTACAAGCGATTTAACAAGGATGTGAAAACTTTTACCACAGATACTGTGCTTTTACATTGCTAAAATGGCGAGTCATATTTCAACTTCCAGGACGTCATTGTCTACGGCGGCTATTATTTATATACATAGCTGTAAAAACGTTGTGTAGACCAGCGTTTCTCAAACTATGGGTCGCAACCCAAATGCGGGTCGCGTTAAAATATTTTTGGGTTGCGTATGAAGCTAAATTAAGCTAATAAAACTTATTAAAACCTTGCATGAAAAACATGTGCGGCGAATTATTTGGTAAAGAATTTGAAGCAAAAATTAATTCTACTCCTCTATCAAATGACACAATTGCTAGGCGAATAATCGATATATCCAACAATTGAAGCACAATTAATTCAAAAACTACAGAAAACTTCGTATTATACGATTCAAATGGATTAATTCACAGGCATACCAAATAATGCTATGTTAGAGTCCGTCAGTTTTCTCATGGACCTCGATATGCGCGAACAGATGACGTCAAATCATATGGTGTGGAATAAGTGAAGATTGAAAACATTTGGCATGAAAAGGCGCCACATTTGAAAAGTGTTATGAAACATAAAATGGGGAGTAAAAACTTTGATTTTACGAACAGATGAAAATTTTATCTTGGCGGCCAATTAACAATAATGTAAAACAGCTATTTTTGTACTTTCATTTTTCAGGTTGAATAATACACTGCCAAACAGCTGATTATAAACGTATTTCGGTGGGTTAGCGCAGGTCCACGAGAAAATTGACGGCCTCTAGATATGACGATTATGCGTCCAGAGACATACAAGAAGAATTGCTCTGTTGCTTAAAACTAGAAACATCATCAGAAGAAATTTTTTGACATGTTACTTTTTACTTTGAAATGAAAAATATTTCTTTAAATAAATGTGTTGGTATTTGCACTGACGCAGCAGCAGCTATGACAGGCCAGCATAAGGGTTTAGTGACAAGATTAAAGAGGGTTGCTCATCCTGATTTGAAAGTAACTCACTGTTTTCTGCATCGGAAGCAATTAGCTGCGAAAGTCTTCATGAAGTTTCAAATGAATGTGTAACAATTGTAATAAATTACATTCGTAAAAGTGCACTAAAAACAAGAATTTTCAAAATATTATGCGAAGAAATGGGATCGGAACATCAGACATTGTTTTTGCATTCTCATATAAGATGGCTTTCCAGGGGTAAAGTATTAAAACGATTCTTCGAACTGAGAATGGAAATTGAAATATTTTTACGGGAACAAAAGTCAAGTTCATGCGAATTCTTTCAAAATAATTTGTGGCTATTTGGGTCGCGAGCTATTTAAACATAAATATGTTGGATCGCCAATCTGGAAAGTTTGAGAAACGCTGATGTAGACCAAATAATAGCTACATTAGCAGCCACTTGTTTAAATATGTGCTCCTTTCCCTATTTGTAAATAATGACAAATTTTATTCAAGTTATACTCTCAACCCTTGACCCAACAATTTTTTTATTGTAACCCTAAATGGCATTATAGCTACATATATTGGAACAGTAGTTGACTGTAATGTACTCCATAACAGTTAAATGGCTTTAAATCCCAACTAACGGTTAAATGGTTATGGCTGTCATAGACAATATACCCTTATGAACCCATTGCATAAACTCTTGTTTCGTAAGAGAGTCTCAATCTCAGTTAAAATTCTATACAAATTTTTCGTCCGGGGCTGGGGATCTTGGGAATCTACCGTGCCGATCTCCAAATATTCCTTATTTTTCCTCCTTTAAACTGACATAAAAATGACAAATGTAAAAACGATTGGAACTTCCCTCGTATTAGCAGTAAGGATGTCAATCGTGTGATAGTTCATAATCCATGCTGCAACTTCTTAGTTCAAATAAACTCATCAACTAATAATCGTCAAATTTGCCCGTAAAAAAGAGATTAAATTTAAAGAAATTGTTTGCGAGACAGTCAGTATCAGTAACGTAATTATTGCAAAATGAAAAAAATTCATTCGTAAATTCTTTTGTCAATCGAACCTAATTGAGTTGAAAAACAGTAACAATCAATTTACATACCTAAGACGTCTTCTCGATCCAATCGTGCTCAATTGCACAGGGGTTACAAGAGAAACTTGGGTATTAACACCAAATGGAATTATGCAATTTATTTATATCCGGAACGAACCAAACCATTAACTAAATTGCTAATTAGTAATTACAAACAATACAAAGCAATGCGCAGTGGCGATATCGTAACCAATAAGGTCAATCCGAGATGCGATTATGCTAGTTGAAAACTTTTAACCAAAAGACACAAAGCAATAAATTATATCTGATATTACCGATATCCTACCACCAATTTCCTTTGATAAAATCAAAATATTCCTACCAATCATTGAAGTCAGCTCAATAACTGATGTTTTATTGGTTGTAGAAACTCTTGGGTACCTATTGGATAAATCAGTCTATTAATAGTACAAAAAAATTCTGGCAAGTTGCCACGAAACTTCCCTCGTATTCACACTTTTTTCAAAAAATAAGTATAGCACAATATGTATTGCTGAATTCAGAAAAAAATACTCTTACTACATAAAAAAACTGCAACTTTATCTTATAAAAAAATGAGTGCCGCCATTTTAGCTTATACCGGAAGTGACGTCATCAAAGGTAATATTAGCATTTTCGCGCTTGGCCCAAATGCAATCGATTGGCGAAAACCCCATTTCGAAAATTTTAATACTTTCTGAGTTTAGTCAATTTTTTTTTTGAAACACTTTGGATACAATAATACTTCCCTTTTACTTCGTACTCGGGAAGTAAAAACGCTGCCGAAACATAAATTCCTAAATCAGAGCACTTGCGATCTTGTTACCTCTAACACTGAATCGAGAAAATTCAGTAAACTCGATACCAATTTATCATTGTCATTACCTTGGCACTGCGAAAAAAATACAAAGAAAAAGAGTTTTTCAAGCATTCGCATTGCACTCAAAGAGGAAAAAACAACCTACAAGTCAGTGTCCCAGCAATGAGCAAACACACATATAAAATGTACATACAACCCCCAAACCAAGTGTCTTCAAAGCAATCAACAATAGAACGAAATCGATTTTTATTTTCTGTAAAAAAAAAGATTTGCAAGACACGGGAAAAAATAAGTTTTGCAGACCCCTGAAATCTTTGAAGTTCTTTGTACAATCCAGAGGTAGGTGAGCTAACAATGGTTTGGAGAAATCCTCCTTGTTCTATCGGTTAGGACAACATCCGTAGAGAGATCGTTTAGTGCGACAAAAAGGATATTAAGTAACATTAGAAATAGTATCTGCAACCAGAAAACTTATTGTTTTTTATAGGTACCGAGGGGCATGATATTACAACGAGGAATTTTTGTACGCAAGGAGCAAGTCCTTCGGATACGATTCCTCTTAAAAAGTATTTCTTACTGTAACTTTTAAATTCGATTTTTAGATTTGTAAATATTTTGTGCGCTGCCACTTTAGTTTTTGTTGCTATAGCCATATCCATATCGCTACTTTGGAGTGTTCAAAATGCTCCTCCGGAGCAAATTGTCTGTAAGAAACACTATTCTTGCTCCACAGTTAGTGTTCAGTCACGCTATTATAAATGTACGTACACCATTCACCAAACCTTGTTTCTCCATTTTCCAACAGTAATTCGAATAGACTAATTACAATTTTTATGTGGAGGAGAAGTACCTACCTACTACTTTTCATGGCGCGTCGTGTTTAGCCGCCGAACGAATGAATTAATTAACTAATTACAAAATCTATTTCGCGCTGATCATTCCTGATTCCTGCTGTAATTAGATACCGAGAAGAAATAAAAAGATTTGGAGGGTGGCCGAACGCAATCCTGTGTAAGACAATTTTTAGTAATGCACTGGAATGGGACATAATCTTGTTATGGTGGAAGTCATAACATTATTAAATTTTTTACTTAAGAACATTTGCAAATCCTTAGAAATGAGATAATTATGTTTGAAAAACCGTAAAAAAGGAACTGTAACTTACCTACTAAAAACCTTAAATTAATAGGAAGCGTTTCTTTCATATGAGGTTATCAAAAAGTAGGTAATAGATTAGTGAAATAGAGTTGCTAATAAGGTATACAAAATAAAATTTGCACATATTTTTGACCAATTTATAACTTCTGTTAAGGAAAGTAATTGATTATTTGAAATTTTTGATGAGCTGCGACACCTATCGTAAAGCTCGGTTAGTTAAAGCTTAAATTGAGAAACTTATGATGTCGCTGCTAGTTGAAAACGTGCACATTCAATAATTTATTAAAATATATATTAATGCGGCCATTTGAAAGGAAAAGGAGGCACACGAAACTATTAACAAAGTTACTCCTGTAAAAGCTTTATTTCCATGTCCATGTCTAACAAAACGATTGTTATACTTCCAAGCGTTCAATGTCTTAAAAACACAGAAATTTGTGTACTTATTGCATGCAATATTATTCATAACAAATTACCGTTTCATCACTGGAAATAAACTAGGTGGATGGTTACGTACGAGTATAAGTACAAGTGCTGAGATTCGTTAAATTAATTCGAATCTTACTTCCAAATTTATCAGAAAACCATTATTTTATTTATATGTTACAATAAACAGTTCCTTTTTCAAAATATTATTTTGAACAAATTCAGACGAGGTGCAAAAGAAATAATATTGATACGTTGGTGTACTCCTCGAAATAGAACTACTGTGTTGATTCCTCCGAGTTCGGAGACCTTCTTAGGGAGTTGTTAAGTTGGATGGTTAATGCGACTTCAAGTACATCATTAGACTAACCGACGTTTCAACTGGTAAGGGTATCCAGTCTTTCTCAAGGTCTGAAGAATTAGTATTGGATCGAATGAGTCGTCACTTGTCGATTTGTGAGCTACTAATTCTTCAGAACCTTGAGAAAGACTGGACCCTTACCAGTTGAAACGTCTGTTAGTCTAATGAAGTACTTGAAGTCTCATTAACCATCCCATTAAAAATTCCCTAAGAAGGTCTCCGAACTCGGAGAAATCAACATAGAAATAATGATGTTTGACCCATAAATGAAGGGTATGTAGACAATTTTGTTAGTGGCGAAATCAACTTTGTTCTCTTCGGAGAAAATCTTCTTCTGAATTCGGATTACATGGTGATGGAAGTGGTTGGTTTCAAATCCAAGCTCTTTGTGCTACTTCCATAGTCACGGTCGAGGCCCAAATTGTAGCCATATGCGGCCTGGGCTCCCCCAACATGGATCTCTCAAGAGAGTGTGTGCTATACACCCGCAAAGGATATGGTGCGCATTCTTATTAGCAGTGCAACATCCCCTGCAAGAGACAATTTCAGTCAAGTCCATACAGTGCCGTCAAAGAATGTCTATGAATAAGCACAGGATCTTCCTTGATAGCTAATAATCGATTAGTTAACATTTTGTTTGGTACTGATGAATAGCATGAATAGTATAGTAGGGGACGGGGTGGCTGGGGCCTAAGGGGGTGGGTTGCAGAAGATTTCTATACGAGTCAAATTGGTTCCCTTTCAATGTTGGAGAAACGTTTTCGAGAAATTTTACTTACCTGTTACAGTTCGAAGATATGAGGTCTGGCAAGCTCTCAAATTGACACCTGGTATAATCTACTAAATGATTCATTCCTTTAGAAAAAAGTCTTTCGTCAGCTCTGCAATTAATATTCTTCAAGAGTTTCTTTCACTTCATCATCTCAAGAAAATCTTCTTCCTCTGAAATTTTATTTTAGATGTTTGAACAGAAAGAAGTCGCGCGGGACCAAGAACGAGCTATAAGGTGGGGATGCAAATCTGAGAACTCACAATCATCAATAACCACTCTGCGCTCTTTATGCACCTCGCAATTGTCATGCAGCAATAATGTTTTTTGCTTCCACGAATCCCGTCTTTTCTCCATCACCACCTTCTTTAAAAATTCATAATGGTGTTTCTTAATGTTTCCGAGTCCTTAGACGTCTCCATTTATTGTTGCGCCCTTTTGCATACATCCAATCAACAGCGTGGATTCCTGCTTCGTGGGAGGTTACAATACCGTACCCCAGTTTCATCTCCAGTAACGTTGCGCAACAGAAAGTCTTCATCTTGCTCCAAAGCAGTCAAATGTTCTACACAAACTTCTCTGAACAGTTTCTGTTCAGACGTCAGCAGCCTGCCAACCTATCGTGTGCACACTTTTTTCATGGCTAAATCATCGTATAAAATCCTTAAGCTGCCGTTTTATATGCAATGACTGCAACCTTTACACTATCTCGAAGCACTATTTCCTTCCCTTTTTCACAGTTTTTTCTGTTGTTCTTCTACGGGTCGCTCACACTTCGCATGATCCTCGATTGATTCCTTACCCCACCGAAAATGTTTAGACCAAAATGCTCTAATTTTGTTAGGAAAAATCTCTAAAATATTTTTAAATTGTGTGATTAGCACATCACTGAACAAACAAATATCCAAATGTCGCAGATATATGGTGCTACATTTTTGACGCTCTATCTCGATTCTTTCATGACTGGGTAGATCATATATAAATTTTCCCTCGGAGATTACTTACAGTGAAGTGAAAAATGTACAACACGCCCGTTGGGAGGCCTACGTGTATAATGCATCGGTTTTAGTATTACCATTGTGTAAAGTACAAGAGTAAAAAACACACTTTGTGTATGGCGGCTCTATGAGTCACTCTTGCCATTTTACCATTAAAAATTTATGGACTTTTCACATTTTGATTTTCTCGGCCCTCTAGCAGCCAAACGCATCGGAACTTCCATATTGTACTATCTTTCCCTTTCTGCTTAGTTTAAGTTTCTTTGTCAAAGTAAAAGATTTATCCAATTTAAATATTCTTGCTTCTATCCTTCCTATGCGCAGTTTTTCTGACATTCCTACTCTGAGCCGAATATTTTTTGTAAAAATGACATCAACAATAAATAAATAATTATTTTTCTGTACTTGCACTAGTGCAGTCCACGTCCACTAGTAGGCGGTAATTAGAGTACCTATTCAATGTATCCTTGAGAAGTATCTATAATTACAGAGTGCGAAGAAATAACGTATCTAGTTGAATATTTTACTATGTAAATTAATTAAACAAAACAACGGCAGTAGCAGTAGCTTGTCCATTCGTAATATGTAATAAAGTCTGGAAAATGTGCTTCATACCACTCCTGAATCACTTTAGCGTTGCGAAGCGGAGCAGAGTCTATTCCGCAGCACTGAAATGCTGCTGAGCCTTTGGAAGAATCGCGCTTTCATTTTGACCCCATGATTCACGAACACGAGGAGTGTCTTTCTACTAGTGCAAACTGCGCACCGTATGTACTATGACGGACTTGTGTTTAGGCGATGTTCGATGATCGCTGAGGTACCGGTAGCTTTAGCGTGCCATATCATATTATTTTGATGATTTGCGAGCTCGTTCTACGGTGAACAACCCTCGTTCTTCTTCGCCCCATATGATGGTCTTCATGACCAAGATCTTTGACCCTATCAATCGCTTTGGACACAGTCAGCTGAGGCACATATTCCTTGACGAGAGAGCTCTAAAATAGCATCACGTTTGTTGGGCATCATTAAAACACCGCTTTCTCAGTTCTTAATTGTCAAATTCCTAGTTAAGAGAATCTCCTCCGCGTCGATGAAAACTGGGCCCATCACGTTCACGGCAGGAACGTGCGTCGTCGTCTTGTTGAGTTAGGACTTTGTCTTCATGTAAAAGCTGTATCCAGGTCTCATCCACAGTTGTAATTATATGTATAGATGAGATAATACTATTTAAAATGTTACAGAAGCCTCACATAAGAAAATTACGATAATAGTATACTATTTTCCACATTTATGCAGAAGAAGAACCTCACGTTGTAATGCAAGAAAGTGTATATTAATTTCTGGGTCTACCAACAGTTTCAGTTGCCTTTTCCTTAGCGAACCTTTATCAGATTTTACTGAAAATGCGAATACCGTAAAAACCGTTGCCTGTACGAAAAAAATATAAAAGATCTTTTTCTACTTCTTTATTCAATGGTATTACGTAGTGGTGCCTTATAGTCTACGACTGAACCGTGATCATAAATTTTGTAAATAAGCTTGCAATTCTCTTGCCGTTAGCATATGATTACGTACGATTTTCATAAAAAGTTTACACAATTTTAATACGCTTTACCTCAATTGTTACAAAAATCTTAATATAAATGAAATTCGTTCCACGCCCAAAACAGTATAACCGTTTATCTCCCGACAGTCGCCTCTTTGATATCTTCCAACAAATAAAGGTTGATATAAAGTAAAAGTTACGCGAAAAATAACGCAATTATGTAACCTAACAAAATTCCCTTTTTTAAAAAATATATGTGAAAAGCGGAAATTTTTAGGAAAGATTTTCATTTGAATAAAGCGGAACCGTATGATACATTTCGTCGTTTCCCGGGCCAAGCTCTGGCGCCGTTCCCACCCCACACAATTGATGCTACAACCCTAAAAATGCTTCCCAACTATCTAAATCCGACAGTAAAATAACAAATAGTTATAACCCCACAAAAAGTTCCCAAAACTTTTTAGTAATCATTATTACAGTGTAGTGGCACAGCATACAGATACGCTATACATTCGACATACAAACAAATTGGTAAATATTTTCTTTCGCTTATACGAAAGAATGATTTTTGGGATACTGAATACGAATTAGAAGTTGTCCAACAAACATTTTCCCCGCAAATATGAGAAATCATCAAAAAACCACTTAAGATAATGTTTTCTAGTTGTTTTCAGATTATAGCATGCAAAGCCATTTACGCATAAAAGTGACGCTCCTGTAGGAAAATAAAGAGAAAAAATTACCCACAATTAATGTCTCACGTGAAAGTTGACAATTATATCTTACTCCCAGATTATGTTCACTTCATGGGTTTGAATTAAACGCACGGTGTAACGTAATGACAACACGTTTGTTAAGAAAAGTTTTTGGTCATCCACAAACAATAAACTTTTCGAGAAAATCGTTTATGAAAATTAGAAAAAGTAGAGGTCTCAAATTGGAACCTTGTGGTACCCCTCAATACGCTCCAAATTTGCTGATGTATTACCTCCCATGTAGTAAAGGAAATTCTTCCTAATGTATTCACAATAACAAGTATAGCACATAAGTGTTCCTATTAAGTATTCATTTCTAAAATTGAGACACGTATAATTAACATTGTGTATAATTTATACGCAAATTGTAAATGAAGATCTGAAATGGTAAAATTCCATGTTTTTTTCCAATTTTGACACGATTTTCCGAGTGTCATATCACTATTTTGGATAGACAAAACAATTAAATATACCATTCTTCATTTGAAACACGTTTGATCAGGATATCTGTAACTTTGTGGCTATGGCAACGGAATTTATTTGTCTGTTTTGTTTGTTTGAACACTAATGAGTAATGACACACCTATATTCTCTTCTCTAATCACTGTTATTGAGACATAAAATGGCATCCATAATCGAAAATCCGTACAAAAATAGTCAGCTATTGTTCAGTTTCTGGCAGTTGAGGATCGTGCGCCAGTGGATATTTACACGAGAATGAAAGCCGTCTATGATGACTACAGTTATTCTCATACCGCAGTGGTTGAATGGTGCAGAAAAGGTAGAGAATCCACTTAATTGGGCCGGTCCTATTACTGTATCAGATGAAAATACCAGACAGCTGGAAACTGCTTTAGGCACAAATAAGCGTATGACAGTTAGAGAACTCTCTCAGATGTTCACTAACTGTGTTGGAACTGTCGATTCCATAATTCATAGTCACAAAGTTGCGTCTCAGTAGGTTTCACGACTGCTTACTGATGAACAGAAGAATTTGCGTTTCCCCTTATCATTACAGTATGTATTAGTATTTGACGCGCTATCAACAAAAAGGTATCTAATGGCTTCCCAGCAAACACATTTATCTATGTACACTTTGTCCAAGATAAGGAGGGCCACTATGGGGATTTCGGAAACGGTAAGAGATAGAGTTTCGGTTAAATGGGAGAAAAGTTGGGCAATTTTGAGTTTAGTAAAATGAAATTTTTAAACTGACGAAATTCCGAACCGTTCCGAAGTTATACGACAAAAAGCGAATTTCGTCTTTGACAAATTGTTACTTTGTCGTTGATGTTTCGGCAAACCTATTTGAAAGGTAATCCTTAACCACCCGTGAATTGTGCGCAAGTGCACCATCCTGCTGAAACCGACTTAGGGTAAAATATCAAGAGCATCTTCCAAAGTAGAATCTAGTAAATTTAAGTACAATAGTAAACTAAGTATAAAATCGCAATTAACCATAAAGTGTGATACATGCTTGAATGCACAATAAAAAGCTCTTCTAATATTATGAATAAAAAAATCAGGGCCGTATTTAAAAAAACAAAGTTGATGATGGTTACTTGAAAACGAAACGTCGGATTCCAATTTGCTGTATGCCATGTTAAAGAACGTTCAAAAGTACCTGTAGAAGCTTCTTTTACTTTTTACTTAACATCAACGACAAGGTAACAATTTGTCAAAGACGAAATCCTGAAAATTCGCTTTTTGTCGCATAACTTCGGAACGGTTCGGCATTTCGTCAGTTTAAAAATTTCATTTTACTAAACTCAAAATTGCCCAACTTTTCTCCCATTTAACCGAAACTCTATCTCTTACCGCTTCCGAAATCCCCATAATGGCCCTCCTTATCTTGGACACAGTGTATAAAATACATATAAATTATGTAAGAGCTTTTTAGATTTTTATAAAACTGGAAGAAAAATAAGAGATATTTAATATCAAGATGTCAGCAATTTTCAAAATAATATAATTAGATGTAAATTCTTCTATATCACTGTAGCACATGAATTTATATACGTTTTATGTAAATTTTATGTAATATTTACATAAACAATATTAGTTGTAAAAGCGTTGCGATGACCAAATGGCAGCTACTCGAGCATAATGTAATTATTATAAATGTAAAAAATTGTTTAAGCAGTTCCATACAAAAAAATGGAAAAACTACATTTTTACGTGCAACTTGCACGAACCCGTTTTTACCTGAACTGAAAGCCGACAGTTTATTATGATATATATACTTGCTTGGAAAGTTTCCCTTAACCGGATTCGAACCATTGCGAGTGGGCGTTGCAAATTCCGAAATCCGATATGTGTTTTCTTGTATCCGACATTGTACCACTGCGCTAATCCGAAACATTACTTTTTTATTTCGTACTTCGTAACTTTGGGCTGTTTCGCTGTTCACAGTCTCATCTTCCTCCACAAACTTATCCATAATAAAATTGACTGCCCCATGGTATTATCGGAACTCAACTTCAATGTACCCAAATACCAATCTCGAAATTTTCTGCCGTTATATCCCTCTACGGCCAAAACTCAAACAGCCAACAAATCACCTATATCCATAATCAGTCGAAATTACAACTCTATCTCCAATGCATGCGATATTAATAATTGTTCAATTAAATCAATTTCGGAATTCGTTCTAGGTCACCAATAATCTCCTTTTTGCTCAATTTCTATTTTTATTTATTTTACTTTAGTTTATTCTTAATTTAGTTATGTATAATACAAAATTATTATTTAGTTATTTTTAGTTACACTACTATGTACAATTGTATTTCTTTTTTTTGTCCTATAATTGGAAATTTCTTTCTGTTGGACAATAAATGTTATTATTATTATTATTATTATTATTATTAAATGTTATTAGTTTACATTTTGTTTGATTATATCGTTGAGTGAAGTCTTATTCAATGATTATACCTACCTTTATGTTAAAAATGACCAGGATTTAATTTATTTTATATTATTTATTTTCCTGGCATTTATCAACAAATTTTTATCAACTTATTTATTTTCTATATTTTCTATATCGTCGATACGGATCTAATATTAAAGGTACGTGAACTACAATTTTTGGCGTTATAGGAAACACGTGCGTGCGATTACTTATGCGGCGCAAATAGAAACTGACTTTATTTTCGACCATACAATATTGTATGTAATGATAATTTCATAACATAGAAAATATGTAATACTTCTTACATATAAGATTGTACATATAACGTACATAAATCTAATCATATAAATATGACAGCACATGAATTTCATGAGTAATATGTAATTATCTGTATGTATATATTATATGAATTTCTGTATATAGAATATCCTTAAGTTTCTATACTTACTATTATGTAAAATATATGTAATGTGTGACATACGGTTTAGTATATAACTTCATTAAAGAATTCTTACATACTTGATATATAAAAAAGCATATGTAGGGGTATTTACTTCAATTTTATATATGTTATATGTATATTTTATATGTGTGTTTGCTGGGTTGTTACACCAAATTGTTACTGGTGATGTGTCTTGGTGCTATCACTACGGACCAGAGTATGCACAATCTCCGAAGATAAACAAATTTTGGTAGGAAATGTAATGGTGACCGTATTTGTGCTGATCAAGAATAAACGTTCTGGAAAGTTTACAAATGTTATCATTACTCCATCCCGTGTCGAGGAAGTTTTAAAACATCCCACTTATAGTCCCGATTTGCCATCGTGTGATTTTCATGTGTTTGGCCTATTAAAACAGTCTCTACAAGGGCGTCGGTTCAATTCGGACGTTAAGGTAGTGATTTCTGTTAGGCAATGGTTCGGTTAACAATCGAAAACATTTGTTCGGCACGATATTGATAGTTATAGATTAATTAAACAATAGTACTCAATACTCATGTCTTAATGTTAATGGAAATTTATGTTACATTTGTTAAATAAAAAATGTTTTACAGCTAACGTATTTCTATCGAATAATCCTGATGCAAACGTTGTAGGAAATTATATGCCCTTGGTAATAACTTTTCTTGGACAAATGCTTTAGATTATATGTATATTCATGAATCCAGGCGAAAAACACATTAGTCGTGATTCAGATTCTTTACAATGACAGTGCGCCAGGTGCGCTGTTTGGATTTTCCTTAGTGGGGGGGGGGGGGGGGGGGCTTATTAATATTAAATACCAAAAAATAGAACTACCCCTCAATCAGAAAAAACCACCAATTGTTTGATTTCCTAATTTACCTAATTACATCACATGTGTAGGATCAGTTACTTCAATTTAGGATTTTCAAACACAAATTAGGTATCTGTATTTTCTATTCAATTAAATATTGTTAGGGAATAATGAAGAAAAAAAGGTAAATTATGACACTTTTTATGAATAATTCCTGCTGCATTTTGAACGACAATCTCCGTTCAAGAGGTGTATGAAAAAATTAACAAAGTAATTGAACAATCCTTAATTATCTTCTACCCCTATTTTCGTATGTGTGATTACATCAATGTTGACGTTGACGGCGGCTCCTTGAAACTGTAGTTGTGTCCTTACCAACCCACAAAGAGCCCAGACAACTATACGTAACTATTTATTATAATTAGGTATTAACGACAAACACATGTTAATTCGAAATAAATTAAAGTTTATGTGAATATAAGACAAATTCAAAAACGATAGTGGTATAATTATAAGGGTACTTTAACACTACGCAAACGTACGAAAAATATATGACTATTAAAATCATTGGTGGGTGCAGCAGTCACTTCATTTACAAGATCTTCATATTTGCATACGGGAAATTCGACGCAATCCGTAAAATTTAAAGCATTAGCCTCGTCGAAATAATGAACAGAACTAGACCGTCGTGGCGCCTCTAACTGGCGCCTGGGAAGTTCCTATACCGTCGAAAGATTTTGTATCTAACTATGAGATCCGCAACTAACTTTAGGATGGGTATGATAATAGTTTTATTTGCTTTATTTATGGATGTTTTCAACTTCTATCCGAAAGCGACATTTGTCAAATCACAATGAAGTACGTAGAGGAGGAGGAGTTACAAAATTTATATTTACGCACATTGAAACATTTCACTCTTCAATCATTGTATTCGGAATTTGAAATTGAATATTACGTAACTACGAGATGTGTGCTTTCCAACTTCGAACGATTTAGTCGAATAAAAGTAAATTTTATATTACAGCTTAAAGCGTTGATGGACACAGACAGGTTCAGTGGGAATGACTACTCTTTCTAACATTTTCTCAACGTTCACTCACATTATGGGTATGATAAGACAGGCGCGAATTGACCGGGAGAGCTGAGAGGGTTCAACCCCCGACTCCACCTCCCAAGGTTATTCTCAAAACAGAAATTTTAATTTTTTACTTACACTCCAGGACTCTTGAAAATCTGGCACAGAAGAGGCCATTATTCAACAACGTTCATCATTATTTCTCGAGAACGAATCGATAAAAATGAAAATCAAAAACGGGGTCATGTAAAGATTGAAATTACCTTTCCATGAAGGGATCACTCGATTTCTCTTCCTATTCAAAAATATCTGCAGAGTAGGGGGATGAAGTGAGAGAAACGCAATTTTTTTCATAACGTCCCCTTTAATATCAAATTTGACGTATCCCGTGCTTTTTGTCTAGAATATGTATTTACAAAGATTTTTAGGGCGGAGTGTATTCCCTGGGACACTGTGTAGTGTGTATACCTATATTATATGCTACACAAGTTCAAGCGTGGAGAATGAGATTGCCATGAAAGCATAACTTCATATTGTGATTTTATACGTTGTCTTCTTAAGGTGGGTACAGACCAAAACCCTGTGTTAGCGAATTGCACGCGAGCAGGTCGCGAGCTGATCCCGAGCTCGACGTCTACACTAGAAATATGTATGTACAGACAGAAGCATGGACTCAAGGACTCGCGAACTATCCCTTTGATGTGGGTGTGGGTCACGTTGTCCACTCCACTTTGTCCATTCTGTTTCGTCCACTCAGTATCGTCCACGGGTCTTCTCCTCCACTGATTATATTACTTCCACCGGTCTTCTCGTCCACTGATTATTACTTCCACTGGCTTTTTCTTTCACTGATTTTAAAATCCGCCAATTTTTTGTCCACTCAAAATAAATACAAGTTTTATAATAAACATTTATTACAAAGGATATTTAAAAGTTTGTGTATTTATTAATGTAATGTAATTAATGTAATGATGTTGTAAGAAGACCATTGTAAAAACCTTCGTGTGAGGGTGGACCTCTGTGTACATGGGGGCGAAGCATATTGAATCGTTGTTATTTTTTGCCACCTAAAATACTTTTAATATTAAGACGTAGGTCTTTTTTTTGACCTAATAATAATCAATTAATTAGTGGATTTTAAGGGAGGTGGACAAAAGAATTAATGGATTTTGAGGGCTCCTGGAAAAAAAACCCGGAAAAAAAAACCGGAAAAACACCCCCGGAAGAAAAACCCCCGAAAAATAATTATAGATGGCTGTGAATAAATATATAAATATACAAAGTTTAGAAATAAAAGTAATGCCAAACTTAAACGTAGATTGCCACTAAAGCGCCTAGGTTATTTGCAGGTTTAGTATATTTTTTCTCCATTTTCGGGGGTTTTTCTTCCGGGGTTTTTTTCTCCCTGGGGGTTTTTTCCGGGTTTTTTTCCCAGGGGTTTTTTCCCAAACTCAGTGCTTTTACCGCTGTAAAAGTTGCATGTAACTTTTGTCACTACATTGTCAACGTGACAATTTCATTACGGCGCGGTATATGTGATATTTTACACATGAATTAAATTGTCATTATTAACCGAATGAATTAACTGAAAGTGGTATACCTCCTTCCCATTCTTTCCTTTGATGGAACAAAAGAAAGCGACAAAATTCCTTGGGGAAGTTTTTCACTTTTAGAGACCCACATTATTTGACTATTTATTGCCAAAAGATCTTGCTTTATCATTCTTAAATTCAAAGATACGAATTTTTCTATGAAAACGTGCAAAAAATTGTATTTCGACAACGAACGATATCTCCGTCGCCAAATTTCGAGAATTATTTTTTCTCTTTCCCTCCCTGTTTCCCTCCCTCTTCACCCCCCTCCCCATATTTCCTCCTCCGTTTCGCTCCCTCGTTCCCTCCCTGCGTCCCTCTCTGTTTCTCTCCGTTTTCCTCCGTGCTTCCCTCCCTGTTTCCCTCCCGGTTTCCCTCTTTGGATTACACACTAACTTTGTGCTCAATTTGTACACATTTTATGGAATCTTGTATTGCAATTTGTTCTCCGGCAACACCCTGTATATAAAGTATGTACGACGTTTCTTCTCTTATAGTGTTATTTGCTTTGGCGAGATTTAGACTGGTAACGTACCTTCGGTTTTCTGACCGGTTGTCTGCTTGACTATCTGACGTAGATTCACCTTTGGTGTCAGTTTCCCTTTCGTCATATGACTATTGTAGTCAGAGATGCTTCTTTGATAGCCAGCATCAGATTTAGCGGGGAGTTCGATGGTGTTTGCTGGGGTACGTGGTTCTTGTGGTATTTTAAATGCCTTCATATAATAACGTGCAAATTATTAATTTCATCCTCTAGGTCAGCACGAGTCATATCCACCATCCGAAATGGTAGATCTGCCATGACTAGCCTTTTTATGACACGTTTTGAAAAAAAAATACTTGAAATATAAACAACGGTACCATCTGGCATGGTGGTACACATAACGTACCACCGGCAATTGTGCCATCCAGCGTCGCTTTAATACACTTCAGGGACGAGACTTGTAAAGTGGTACAACTGCAGCACTACTGTGCTTCAAGTTACGAATTTATTAACAAGTGGTACACTGTAAGTACCACCATGATTCAAAATCACTTTACAGGGTGGTACAATGTGTGTACCCTATGCCGGAAAGAGTTAAGTGTTGACGATTATTATTATTATTATTAATACCACAGATGGAAATATACTATATTTTCATCTGTGTTAATACTATGACTTCGTGGGATGTTTGCTGTATCCTTAATTAATCTATGTTTAGATTTATGGCAACAAACATTGATTTAATACCGAAATTTCGAATTGCTATAACCCTTAGGCCGTAATACTTAATAGTGACACATAAAAGTAGTGTTTAGATATTTTTAAACAAAGAAATAAGAAATTGTATTATTAAAGAAATAAACAAGTTCATAAGATGCCAATTCTTATAGAATTCTAATTTCAACCAACTTCAAAACTTTATCAAAACCCATCCCCACCCCCAGAGGGGTGAGGATATTGTGAGATATTCAAGCGTTTCCATACTTTTTGGACACCTTGATATCTTAAATTACCTTAAAAAAACAAAAAAATTACTCATATCTTAATATCGAAATTTTGATTTTAACTACCCCTCCACAGCTTTCTAAACCCTGTAGCATCATGCAACGCACAAACACACAGACATCCGGACGAATTTACTAACCAACTTGTTGAAGTTGGTTGAAAGTTGGTGAAAAGCTTCCAATTTACGGAATCGCATTGCTGATACAATCATGCTTGCCACTGAATTAATAATTCAGTGTTGCTTGCTCAAATTATTTTGTTTCCAATGCTACAACTACTTGGTTCTAAAAATCTATCCCATCCTATCCTCGTATTATGGTACTCGCTGATACAAGAAACATAAATTAATTTGTGAATTTACTTAATCTTACGCAGTTTTGGTAAAATTAAAAGAAAACTTTGTCAAGTAAAAGTAACGACATACTCCCTTTCAGAGATATCAATACGAAACACAACATAATGAAAGAAGTGAGTAGCACAAGACACACATCAGAGGCAACAGGCAAAGATGAATCGCACACAATTTACCACAATTTTGCTAGAAAACAGTACTGTCAACAAATTCCGCCTACGTGGTTATTTACATCATTTACCTATTCAAATTGTAAAATATGCTGCAATTTATAAAATTAAAGCAATTACGTATATTCGCATTGTTACATCGACGCATTATAGAAAATTAATTAATCACCATGCATATTTAAATATTCATTCAAAACAACACGGCGTGAATTTTAAGTGAATACTATTCATACATAGCATTAGATGCTAATATAATATTTTAATACTGAGAATAGAAAGAAATATACAATGATTAATATTCTAAGATGGATAAACGTTCATTGATGAATAGTGGTTGCTCTTATTTCTAACGACATGACGCGCTAACGACTCAGTAATTATAATGAGTAGAGTTGTTAATGCAATAAACCGACCCCTGCAATATCGTTAAGTACGGCCAGTAACTACAGTGGTTGTAAAAAACTCACCCTCTTCTTATAATATATGCTGATCCAATGGGCGAAGTATTGTTTTTGTTATTCATATTACTAAAACAACTTGAGTTTTTGTTCAAAATTTATGATCTGTTATCAACGTCTTTAGTATTGTATTCATTTAATCCTTCTTTCAAACTGACAATAAAATAATACATTCATTCTCAATTTGGGAGTTTTAATGGACTATCATGACATGCAGCTACGTATTAGGGACTTTAGGGAGTAAGTGGTTCAGCATTTATATAAATTGGGAAGCGACGAAAAGTGCTACGGGTAGAAAATCGCAAGTAATCACTTGTGATCAGTTGATAGTTTTTTTGTGTATTATGTATTTGTCCAATATCTAAATCCGCTACCATTCCTCCATGTGTTTTTAACGTTTTGATTGAATGAAAAAAAAATTTATTAAGTTACGATCTGACTATTCATTACAATTGATTTTTTACATAACGTAAAACAGCCTTGCTCACTTTAACCTTTTATCCAGTAAATGTACTAATAAGCAAATGATGGTGATTGTAGAATCAGAAAACAAGGGAAAGCTGGCCTTAATTAACGTCTCGTTTCCTTATCATTTGAACCCAGTGATTTGCGCCCTAATAGAAAACCTGAGGGAATTGCGTTTCTCCCCTGTAGAAAGTCAAATACAAAGTTACCATGCGACATACTGTGCATGTGTTGCCTTTCTTTTACCTTAGCAAATTATTGAAATTCTGCTCAATATATAGATCCAAAATTCTTCCAGCCCGTTAAAGATTGCCACTGGTATTTGTATTTATTCCAAAGAGTTCAATTTACATTCCATTTAGTTTTTCATAGATGAAGGTCAATACGAAAAACTAACCTCAGTATTTAAGTTGACTTAACTCCAAATGAGATAATAATTTCACAATCTCGTCTTTGGTTGAAGAAGGTATGGGAACCTTTTCACATGAAAAAGTTTTCAAATACTAAAAAATACATTCTAATACATAGGTATTTATACACTTTCTAATGCACTAAAAAGGATAAAATAATTTTTTTCTACAAACGTCAAAAAATGACAGTTTGCGCATTGATAACAATACGCGAAGTGACCCTTTTTTTCACTTTCCTACGTTACCATGGCACCGTGCGCGAAAGGACGACGCCGTGCGCGAAATACTTACTTCGCGCACTGATATGAGAGTTTTGTATTTTAACCTTAAAATAATTGCCAACTTTTTCACGTTTGTAGAAAAAATGTTGTTTGCAACTCGTGCGCGAAATACTTTGGTGATCTCGACTATTTTTTTAACTCGGCTGCGCCTCGTTCAAAAAATCAATTCTCGATCACCAATATGGCATTTCGCGCACTAGATACAAAAATAACTATTTTCTTACTGAAATATACATATAATATACCTACTACCTACTTATATGTAATAGGAACGTAAAGGTGTATTAAATTAGATACATCCGCGGGCTGTATTAGTCATTGGCCACACACTTTCATTCGTAAAGTATCAAAAGGCGCAAATTCTTATAGAATTTTAATTTCAACCAACTTCAAATCTGTAACTAATTATGGCATATACTATATACAATATATATGTACATAACTACCCCCCCCTCCCCACCTCAGACACAACCACACCGGATTCTGCACAAACGAGTCATTGTTTTTCTTTCCACCCTTAAGGGAGATGGGAGTGGAGAGGGTGAAGGAAATTTGTAAATCACGAAAAAATGTTAGAGGAAAAAAAAGTAAAAAAAGTCGTTTTTCTGCGGACGTGCAATTTTCCCCCTTTCCACCCCCAAAAAAGGGGTTGCAGTTGAGGGTGAAATTTGCAATTTGAGTATCGTTTTTTATGGGGAATCCAAAAATAATAAAAAATAGGTGTTCCCATTTAAGTTTTGAAAACTCACCCCCGCTCCACCCCACAGGAGGGGTGAAGGTGATGTTTACGTATCATGACTCAATAGGTATCAACAAATAAAGGAAACGTATTTTTTTCTTTTTGTAATTGGACGTGTCGTTCTCGAGATATTAAAGGGTGTATATTTTGACTTTAATGGCGTCCCGACGGCGAACGGGTGATCCGATCAAAAAATTTACCAGCGATTTGGAATCAGTGAAGAATTTCCTATAAGATGACACCACTTCCAGCTTTCTAAACCCTGTAACATCGACCAACGCACAGACACACAGACATCCGGACGAATTTAGTAACCAACTTTTTGAAGTTGGTTGAAAATTATTTTATACTTTTTGGTGCATGAAAAAGTGTGTAAAAGTAGACAACTTTGTTTTTTTAAAATTTTTATTTTATCCTTTTTAGTCTTCAACAATACGAATTAATAATTTATGTTAATACTAGCGAAACAATTAATATATTAACCTAAAAAATCGAAGAAAAACCACGCGCAAATGACAAATGGAAACCGCATAAAACCGAAGAAATATGACGCAGAACAAAATTATTAACTTTTATACGACGCACAGTGACGATTGCAAGCCGCGTAAATTTGGGGTTTGGCCCGGGTGATCGCCACCACAATTTAATACATTCAAATGTACACCGAGTTGTAATATCTAACCTAGATTTCAAAAATATAAAAATCTATGTGTTCCATTTAAAATAATCGAGTACGATTCTGTACAGGCGAAACCGAGAGCAGTGCGGGCCTGAAAATATTTTTAGGTTGTAAGCAAGGAACATCTGAATAAGAAATGTCTCTTGATCTTTTGTCCTAAAATTAATATTAAAGGTACTATCGAAGAACGAAGGGCAAGTGGCCAACCCTGTATATCAATTTTGATCGTTGAGAAAAAAATTTTTTTTCACTGAACAATTTCAATTCTTCTTTTAGGAAATAAAATTGTCGAAAGTGGTAAAAGTTAGGGAAATGGGATTTTAGGTTCTCAATGTCAAAAGATTGCGACAGAATTGTCTGTAATGGTAATAAAAAATTACCCGCCGTTACGTATCTGTTTGACGTTATTTCCAGACTTACGGAAAACTTTAAAAAGTCTCTTTTTTTCAAATAGAATGCCTATTTAATTATATCAGTCCATTCGATGCAGAAATAAATTTCCTTTAAATTGATATACCATGTTCCTATACCTAAAATCAATAATTACAGAGTTATTTACATTTTACTTCCCGAGTACGAAGTAAAAGGGAAGTATTGTATTAGTTTTCAAAAAACAAAAATTTGACCTATGGAAATTTTTACATATCTTTGCGTTTCCGAATACGTAGATTCAAAATATGCAAAAAAAAAATTTCCGTCTGTCGTCTGTAGTCTGTAGTCTGTAGTCTGTAGTCTGTAGTCTGTACGTACACATTCCTTGCAACGCTCTAAACTCAGAAACTATTAAAGTTATCGAAATGCGGTTTTCGCCAATCGATTACATTCGGGCCAAGGACGAAAATGCTGTTATTACCCTTGATGACGTCACTTCCGGTATAAGCTAAAATGGCGGCACTCATTTTTTTTATAAGATAAAGTTGCAGTTTTTTTTATGTAGTTTAAAAGAGAATTTTTTTTTGAATTCAGCAATATATATTGTGCTATACTTATTTTTTGAAAAATGTGTTAAAAAAAATAATTATTAAAAAATGACTGCAACGCTCGATACTCAGAAACTATTAAAGTTATCGAAATGCGGTTTTCGCTAATGAATTACATTTGGGCCAAGGACGAAAATGCTGATATTACCTTTGATGACGTCACTTTCGGTGTAAGCTAAAATGGCGGCACTCATTTTTTTTATAAGATAAAGTTGCAGTTTTTTTATGTAGTTTAAAAGAGTATTTTTTTCTGAATTCAGCAAAATATATTGTGCTATACTTATTTTTTGAAAAATGTGTTAAAAAATCATTTTTAAAAAATGACTGCAACGCTCTATACTCAAAAACTATTAAAGTTATCGAAATGCGGTTTTCGCCAATCGATTGCATTCGGGCCAAGAACGAAAATGCTGATATTACATTTGATTACGTCACTTCCGGTGTAAGCGAAAATGGCGGTACTTATTTTTTTATAAGATAAAATTGCAGTTTTTTATGTAGTTTAAGAGTATTTTTTTCTGAATTCAGTAGTATTTATTTTTTGAAAAAAGTGTTAATACGAGGGAAGTCTCGTGGCAACTTGCCAGAATTTTTTCTATTCAAATTTATAATTACATACTTTACAAAACATAGTTGGGTTTGGAAATTTTCAAGCAAATTGTGTCTTATGCTTTCTTATGTTTTTATTTTTGTTTGATTTATTTGACAGTTGTCAGTTAGCTATCAGTTTGAAAGTTTACGCTACATTTACGTTTCTTATTAATGTTATCTGTTTGAATTTTGATTTTTGCGCTCGTTTGATATTATTATGTTTTTAATTGGGCAACATGGAATAGACAAATGCTGATATTCTAAATTTGTTTTATATTCATGGCGAGAACCTTTAACGAAAGATACCCGCATGACAGAACAAAAATTCAGGAGGATTGAAAAGAATTTTCTAAATTTTGGAAAAGTAAATGTACCACGAAATTTGCCAAAGCCAATTGTCTTCAATGAAGCTGCAGAAACCAATGTATTGGGATACTTTAATGTTTTCCCTGAAAGTTCTGTTCGTTCGGCGGAAGGGGGCCTGGGATACTCCAAGATAGAATTTGAAATAATCATAAAATGCACGATTTTAAATTTTCGACTGGTCAAGAATTACATCCACAATATCAAATTCGACGGATGCAATATTGCGAAATGATGCTTGTGAAGATTGAAGAAGATTCAAACTTTCTTCAGAAAATTAGGTATTTGGTCAGATAAATCAAAATTTTCTAAAGTGGGTATTATTAATCGGCATAATTTACACATTTGGTCGCACGAAAATCCATTTACAATCAGACCAAACAATTATCAGCAAAAGTTTGCTTCAACGTGTTTGCAATGTTAATGAACCACCGCGTGTATTATTTTATTTATGACGGTGAGAGATATTTAAGTATTTTAAGAAACCAGGTACAAAATTTTATGCAAACTTTACCACAAGCCGAGTTAGAAACATACTGGTATCAATTTATTAGAAATTTTCGGAAAATATTTGTATGTAAACATCTTTTTATAACAGTTCTCATTATTTGGTTTATATCGTCTGTGGACATCATGTTTGGATGTATTATGAATAACAAACATTTTTTGTTTATGCCAAGATAATATTGTCAGTAATATCTATTAATTTGCCGCCTTTTTTCTACGATGGATTCTGAGCATTTTCAGAAACGTGACCCACAACCAGGAAGTGAATATTAATTTGTGTTTGTGTGTCATTATAATTTATTCAATTTTACTTTACAAGGACAATAGCTTGATTTACTTATCTAAAATTATTAAAATTTGTTAATTAATAATTTGTGATCGAAAGCTCTCTGCTGCCGATTCAGTTTTGTAACGTTAAACTTTGTACTTAGGAACTTAGGTATTTCTTTTGCCTTTACCATTTTGTACATTTCCATTTCAATATTTCTGCTTATCGTGCCCTTCAGGTACTTTAGATCAGAATCCGATCAAATTTACCCTGCAAGTCAGAATTAATCATTTCCTAAGTCCCTAAGTGGACTGTTAATTGTTTCGGTGCCGAATTTATTTGTTTGAAATATCTATGTATTGGGTGACGCTCTTTGATTAAAGACAACCACCGCCGGATATCAACGGTAAGGGGTTTGATTATTAATTACCTGCTTGTGTAAATATCGTTTTGTCAATCGAATCCTGTTTAATATTGTACTAACGTCATTTATCATAAGACTGTTTATGGTCCCATAAAGCTAAACTAGATAGTAGATACCCGTGTCCTAACGTGTTAAACATAACATTGTATTGTACTTGTATCCTTCGACCTTTGATTTGTTATCTCTAATTACGACAACCTACATTATAATCCAATTAGATCGAACATAGCTATTCGACGATCTTACCTATGCAGGGTGTCCCAGGTTTAATGATCAGGACCTTGACATTTTGTAGAGAAACACATTTTAAGGTGGGTTGCTCCTATATACATAGGCCCTAAAATTCTTTGTTTCTGAGATACAGAGTGCGCCACAATTTTCTAAAAAATAAAGGTTTTATTTATTTATTTCCGAACTGTTGAAAATATTCAAACCAAAATTGGCACACAAGATACATGGACAGAGCATAAGATCCATGGCAACCATAATTTTTCTACACAGCCAAAATACATTTTTCGCGAAATAAATGACAAAAATCTAGTTTGCGGCCGCACGGTAACAGAAACGAAAAAAAGTCTAGAGGCATTTTTTGTTCAGAATTGAATGCTCCATCGAAAAGTATATTTCGAATATTTAATTCAGGGCCGTACTCTTTTTATTTATCAAATTACTAGAACGGATTACCCATATCTCCGCCACTGGTTGATTAAAAAAATTGATATTCTTCAATCTTGTGGCCCTCTATCCTTGTATCTTGTGTGCCAATTTTGGTTTGAATTATTGCCACAGTTTGGAAATAAATAAATAAAAACGTTACTTTTTAGAAAACTTGAACGCCCTGTATCTCAGAAACAAATAATTTTAGGAACTACGTTTATAGGAGTAACCCGCCTTAAAATGTGTTTTTCTACAAAATGTCAAAGTCCTGATCATTAAACCTGGGACACCCATACTCATATAATCCTATGATTATATACTGTAAATAGCAAAATTAATGAGCACCCCCGCTCCATTTCATTTATTTCATATTAATTGTTATAACAATTACTAACATTTAATTTGACGTAATATTGTTCGCACGTATCTTAATTAGCTGAAGTAGGTATTTATTTTAATGTTTTTTCTACCTCTTAAATAAACCGTTCCTTTATTTCACAGCTGATCACTTTATAAATGCTCTGCAATTTTACAGAAACATTAATGACCCTTTTTGCACATTAACGTTTATCGTATTTAGTAATTGGTGACTTAATGAGAAATGTTAACTACAGATATGTACAAATTATTTTGCATTCAACACAAATACTATTAATGTGGCGCTAAAATATGGTACCATTTTGTGCCATTGTGCTTCCACAATGCATGTGACAAGTATCACATATTCACATTGGAATGTCATTTTGAATTATTTCGGTACTTCTAAGGTTTGCTTATATATGATCTTTACTATTGGGGCACTAAAAGATACCTCAAGGTGTGCCAAGTGTGAAGTTTCCATACCACCTTTATCAAACACAAATCTTTACTGATGGAACACTAAAGCAACCATTTTTCGTTTCTAGAAAAGTATGGTGTTGGTTATCATGTTATTATAACGTTAATGGCATACCAAAATAACGAATCTGCAATTGGAGCTACACCAGACAAAATGATATCAACATAAAGGGTAAATGAACACGACCTTCATAATAGTCAATTATAACTATGACGATAATACTCAAAAACACAAAATGTAACGCATCGATTTTATCTTGTAACTCGATATTGGTATATTCGTGACTTGCATACTAATTTTGTAATTCTCTTTTGATATTTTAGTTAATTATTTTGAAAATTGTTCAACACGTGCTTAGCGATTTAATGAGTTTAACTTTGTTTGCACGATGAATATGATTTCCAGTGATAACTATAGTCTCGAATTGAAAAAGGAAAAGTTTTAGTAATAAGAGGAAAACAAACAACTCCCTTCAAATGAAACACATCTAAATGGAAGTTTGCCGAAACCGAAAGATATAATTCTTCTGCGTTAGTTGTAGTAAACAAGCTCGTAAAAAGAAGCGTGGGGTTGAGACTTTCGGGGTTTGTGGGGACAATCACTTGTTTCTCCATAGACTTCCGGTAGCTGACGCACTTCCGAAATGCTTCTACTACTTACTTACTGATGCGTAACTGCTTCATCATCATGCTGTCCAAAATTTCTATGAAATATGAATAAATGCGCCCCTTGTTCGAATTTATATTATATTCACATACACTTATTAATTGTTCTGTAACTGTGACATAAATGACAAATAGTCACCATCGCCTCTAAATATTTTAGTTAAAGAATTTGCACTTCTATTTACATGTTATTTACATTTTCCATACGCAACAGCTTCATCACTTTGTAGATGTCAGATATGGAAATAAGAACTCCCCTACTATAGCAATATATCAAAATATTTCAAATTTATCGGACCCATAAAAGAAATTTACTTCTTATCAATGAGGTAATTTGTCAGAACGATACATTATACGAAATTGGAATTGTTTTTATCTTCATCGGATTGTTGGATAAAATCGACACGGTTCTCCGTTGTGATTACATTTTCTTAGTGGAACCGATATTCATCTCGCCGAATGACAATCACTACATAGAGAGAAGTTGTGTTGTCGCATCAATTCTATTAGAAATGAAGTGAATTATAACTAAGGGTTCTCTCAATTCGGGGTTTGCTAAATTCTTATAGTTCCACTTCAATAAACTTGGAGATTACAGTAGGGTGAAGTTGTATGTGTATTTATGAAAAAAATTGAATGCTCATTTTACTGACACGCCGCGCGCCGATTTATAGCAAATAACGTAAAAATATTCAGTTGATTAGGAGAATGCCGTAATTTGCATTTCTCAAATGAGAAAATTGCTGAGCTGCAGGGTGATTTTGAAAATCTTTCATTTTCTGACAAGTCACCGTATCTCAGCTAGCGCCGCTAATATAGTTTTGTGTGTAAAATTTCAAAATTGCAACAATTTTATAGAATAATACATTTATTTCATAGAAGGCGTTAATAAAAGATAATAAATAAATAAATACTCGTGGCTACTTATTTTATTTTGGTTGTTCCAAACAAAGTTTTTTTTTGCAATAATAATATTTGTAAATTTAGAATGTTTGTAATTTTAAAAGAATTTGTTATCACAGTTATCGCTGAAACACAAAATTCACCTTATGCATCTCATTAAATTAAAGAGTAGGTATTACCAATCGTCAAATGCGAATGTGGTGACTTGACATCTTCTATGTTGAGATGGCGGACATTATAAAACTATTTGGTCGGCAAGAAAGTAATTTCGCTTGTTAAACTTAGTGAGGGTTGTAATCGTTTTGCAGGGCTCCTGTGTGTTCTTTTCCTTTTGACATTTTATATCAAACAAATAATTAAGGTTACGTTAGAAGCACGTTGTGCGTAATTGTGTTTGTAATAAGGTACGTGTTCCAAATAAGGCCACGTTAAGGGTTTGAAACCCCATAAAACCTTTAGCTGTCACGATGAAGTAATTTCCTTTGGGTTCCCGTTACTTTGAAGTTTTTGCAATGTTGTATTGTCAAAATATTTCAGTTTTAGACAAACCAATGCCAGTTAATAGAGCTTTTGTCATCATGTGACACATGGCCTTGTTAGGAACACCATGTTCCAAATAAGGCCATATGCATGAAAAAGTGCAAGAAGATCTAGAAACAGAATTTGAGCTTTTTTTAATAAACATATTTATTTAGTCTTAAGTACAGGCTGGACAGATAAATGTAACCTTATCTTCTCTGGTCAATCCCACGCATTCCTCCAGTACGCCAAATAAGGCCACTTGAGTCTTTCCCGCCTGGCCTTATTATGCGCATGTAACCTCTACAAGGAAATATTCTCACAAATTTTTTTAAATGAATTTTATTAAGTTTACTTACCGTACGATTGTTCCTTACACTATGCCTAATTAACAGTAAAAAATGTATAGTTTATAATGTATCTGGTAATCGAAAGACCACTCCGTATAACTTGTACACACCAGCACAGAATAAAAACTTCTAGTAATTTTACTTACACACCTTCCTTTAGTGTTACAGAGAACATGGATAGTAGTGATAGTAGTTAATGTTTTATCCGATACGTGGTTTTGCTAAATTAGGCGATTGGCCTTATTAGGTGCATGGCCTTATTTGGGACAGGTACCTTAGTTAGTTGAGCTTGAGGGTCACTTTTAACGTAGAGTGGAAAAAACGAACATTTTCGGCCTACAAATTTTACTTTTTTATTTCCGTAAAAAAAAGAAAACTGCTGAGGCTCACAGAGGGATATGTGAAGTTTATGGTGCTGATTCCGTAACAGAGCACGGTTTAGAGAAGTCCTCTTTGAAGATATTTTTCTCGGATTCGATTGTAATGTATCAAACTTTGCGAAATGTTCGTAAAGTCTCATCATTTCAACCATTTTTGAGTGATAACACAAATCAAAATCTTACAGTAAGTCAACAAATTTTAGCAAGTTGTCTTAGATTTTTGTCTTATTCGGTGTCAGGCATGAAATAATGCATCTAATTTAGTTTATTCAGATAATTTTACAAATAAATGGATACCTACTATATCTTCATACAACTTTGCGCAAATTTTTAGAGAAAAGTAGCCAAGAGAAATTGATGGAAATAACTTTGAAGTTCCTAATTCTATTACAAGAATCCTGTAAAGGAAGGGAATTTTCTAGATAATATATACCTATATGTATAAAAAAGAGTACTAAAGGAGTTCCATTAAAATTCTTCATCTTTTACACCGTGCTATAAAACGTAGAATAGAGGAGGAGAGGAGGAGAGGGGTAAAATCTAGCGATTAAAGGCATTATAATTTAGGTTTGGCTTAACCGAATCTCTTAAACTTTTCTAGTTCAACAATAACCATATGTATATATGCAACCCACCCTGGAGGTGGTTTTCTTGAAAAATTCACATTCTTTACTATTTTTCCCGGAAATTTTAAGTGAAACGGTATAGCATGGTTGGAAGATAAATTTGTAAGACAAAACCTAGATGTGAATTTTTAAAAATATCTCCATCGCTGTTTTTGCCATATTCACCATCAACTGCAATGAAGTTGTAGTGAAAAGTAAACGGTTATTTGGTGTTTACCATTCACAACGTCTAAACAGTTAGGAAAATTCCAAATAGAAATATTTGGAAATAGATTTCCATTGTCTGTCGGAGTTGACAGCATTTCACTCATAAAACTTTATAAATATGCCGAACACTTGAACTTTCTAAGTGATCTTCTTATTGAAAGAGGGATATCAGTAAAAATTAAGAACAGGAAGAACATGGCAATGAGTCATAAAATGACAAATGACGAACGAGGAGTAAAAAAGAAAATATACAGAATGATATAAATATACTACTTACATTTGGTGAAATCCGATATATTTGCAGTTAGTCCAGCTCCAGTCAACAAATACATTGACGAGTGCATGGAATATAGGAGAATTTTTGACTTCAGGACATTGTTAAGAGTAGTTAGTAGGTAAACATACTAAATGCCCCCACCCCTGAGAGGTGACCTTAAAGTGCGAACGGGGAGAGAAGAAGCCATTTTTGGGTTTTTTGATTACTTATATCTCGGAAAGAATTTTCTAAATTTGGGCGAAGTAAATACGCTACGAAATTTGGCAAAGCCAATTGTCCCCAATGACGCTGCAGAAACCAATGTATTGGGATATTTTACTGTTTTCCCTGAAAGTTCTGTTCGTTCGGTGGAAAGAGACCTTGGATACTAAAGAAGTTCCATAGATAGAATTTTAAATAATCATAAAAGCATAAGAAACAATTGCATAAAAATTTTTTGGAAATTTTCAAAGCCAACCATGTTTTGTAAAGTATGTAATTATAAATTTAAATAGAAAAAATGTAAATAACTCTGTAGTCATTGATTTTAGGTATAGGAACATGTTATATCAATTAAAACGAAATTTATTTCTGCATCGAATGGGCTGATAATTAAATAGGCATTCCATTTGAAAAAAGAGACTTTTTAAAGTTTCTCATTAAGTCTGGAAATAACGTCAAATAGATCAGTAACCGCGGGCAATTTTTTATTATCCGTTACAGACAATTGTGTCTCAATCTTTTGACATTGAGAACCTAAAATCCCATTTCCCTAACTTTTACCACTTTCGACTTTCAATTTTATTTCCTAAACAAGATTTTCAAACTTTTCAGTGGAAAAATTTTTTTTTCTCAACAATCTAAATTGATACGCCGATTATTTTAAGCATACGTACTAAACATTTTATGACACATCAGAATGTGAAAAAAAATTGCCTGGTTTGTATTTAAAATAAAGATGTTGATGCTCACTTCCGGTATTTCCGGAAGTGCTGCCATTTGGAAAACATTTTTATTTAATAGATTAAACACGGCATGTTGCATGTGCAAAATTTCAAATTTCTAGCTTTTACCGTTCTTGATATACTTCTAACCGACGGTCACCGTGAGACACCCTGTAGAAACAATTCTTCTAAGTCTAAGTGAAAATAAAAGCTAATTAAATTTAATATAAAATAATAAAATGAGAAACAAATATTTGACAAAATGATTTTCGATAACGTATATCTCGAAAACCGTTGGAAATTCGACAAATATATAGGGAACACTTATACAGGGTGGTTTGGCTTGCAATGTCCAGACGATATTTCTGATTTAACCTCAACTTTGAGCGTCTTAAAGATGAGGCTCTCGAAGCCATCGCCAACAAAATGAATGAATATTCTGCAACTGCTGATAATGTGGATCTATCTAATGGTAATAGTAAACGCTCCTATGCAAAGATCGCTGCTGTAGCTGCTCAAACAAAAGTCCTGATAAAACCGAAAGATGCCAAACAAGATTCAGATAGAACCAAGTCCGATGTTCTCAACAAGGTTAATTTAATTGCCTCGAAAATCGAAGTTAAACAAGTTAAGACGACCAAACAAGGTGGAATAGTTGTCAGCTGTGCAGACAGCAAACAATCAGCTAAGTTATTAAAAGAGGCTGAAGAAAATCTTTCTGAGAATTATCAGTTAAAGCAGCTCAATCCAACTCCTATTAAGTTACGTATTGTTGGTTTAACAGAAGAACTAGATCCTGAAGTTATTATGCAGTACTTGAAATTACAAAATAGTGAATACTTTTCAGAAGACACAAAATGTGATATTTTGTCTGTTTCGCCTGTGAAAAAAAACTCCAAAATATTTCAGGTGATTGTAAATACAGATGCGGTATTGTATAATAAACTGCTTCAGGCTGCACATATTTTAATTGGCTTTGACGGCTGTTCAATCTATGATGGTATGGAACTTAGAAGATGTTTTACGTGTAACGGGTTCAACCACTCGTCGGCAACCTGTCCACGCAAAAATTCCCCTGTTTGTCCACTCTGTGCAGAACTTCATTGTGTACGCGACTGTCAAGTAAAGGACGAGCTAAAATACAAATGTTCAAATTGTCTCTACTACAATAATGTGAAGAAAATTGAATGTAGCTCTAATCATGCTGCTTGGGACCGCAGTAATTGCACTGCTTACACGCAAACGCTTAACACATTAAAACAAAACGTGTTCGGAATTGATGTAATGAAACTTAGGTCCAGCAATAACCTCGACTCAAAAAACTGCTAAATGACGCAACATGTGAGGAACACTGTTCTCAAATATACATATAATAGTTCATATAACTCGTGCGATGCAACGTCAAAGATAAGTGAAAACTTGAGTATAGCCAATGTAAATATACGTTCTTTAAATTCCAGCTTTGCGGATTACTATGAATATATACTGCAAAACAACTTCCATATAATAGGTGTAACAGAGACATGGTTACTAAAAGAGCAACCTGATTACTTATATTCAATCCCTAACTACAATCTAGTCCGGAAAGATAGAGATGGCAGAGGCGGTGGTGTCGGTTGGTACATTAACCAAAACCTAAAATATAAAATCATAAATCTTGGATTCGTCAGTGAATTAACCGAACAACTATGGATAACCACAAAAATTAATAATAAGAAAATTGCTTTTGGTGTACTCTACATTCCTTATTGCAACAAGAGTTGCATTGATGAACTTGAAACCGCATTAGCCGAAGTTAACTTAAAAGCCGACAAAATTATTTTTGTTGGAGACATAAACCTGGACTTACTACATAAAAGCAATTCCTATTTAGCTCGCCATTTCATGTATACTATAGAGGCCTATAATTTATTACAAGTGATTAATGAACCAACGCGCATCTCGGAAAAATCTGCAACTCTGTTAGATGTTATTTGTGTAGATCAAAAAATACTATTAGGACAGACTGGGACTGTTGATTTACCGCATATTACTGATCATAGACTTGTAATCTTGATCTGACAGTGCATCTACCAACACCGGGTATAATAACGTATCGAAACTTTAAACGCTTCAACTTATCCAAATTTGACATGGACTCTGCATTGATAAACTGGAATAGTGTGGAAAGCTCTATAAATCTGGATGTAATGGTTACTCTCCTCAATAACAATGTCAATTGGCTTTTTGATGTTCATGCTCCATATCAAACGGGTAAAACACGTAAAGTTAAACTCCCCTACGTAACGCCTACTATGTTAGAAATGAAAAAAATCAAGGATTTGGCCTACAGGAAGTATGTACGTCTCAGAACAAGTGGTAGCTTGGACTACTACAGAACTATTAGGAATTATTACACTACCGCACTCAGAAAGGAAAAAAATGCATATTTAAAACACACCTTAGCCAACTGTAAATCTAATTCAAAGCTCTTATGGGAAAACCTGGATAAATTTAGAATACACGGTAAATCTAAAATACCAATACCTCAAGGGTTGCATAATCCTTTGCAGCTTAACCACTACTTTACCTACGGTGTAACAGCACCAGACCCAGATCCTACGCTCTTGAATGAATACAATGGTAGCAGAAAAACTAAACTTAACTTCGAGTTCATGAAGGTTAGCGACAACACAATCACGGAAATCATCAACAATTCTCAGTGTAACGCAATAGGAAAGGATTTGATTAATGCCAGAATGTTAAAATTAGCTGCCCCATTCTGTGTATCGGCAATTACACACATTATAAATTCTTCCTTAACAATGGCAACTGTGCCGTCGCTATGGAAGAAGGTAATCATAATACCAGTTCCCAAGAATAACAGTCCGAGTAGTAACTCTGATTTACGACCGATCAGTATATTACCTGCGCTCTCAAAAATTCTGGAAAGGGTAGTAGTGATGCAAATATATGAGACAGTAAACTTACATATATTACCAAAAATGCAATGTGGATTTCGAAAACTTCACAGTACCAATACAGCATTACTAAAACTAACAAATGATATAACGAAAGCAATTGACCAATCTCTAATCACTATCATTGTGCTGTTGGATCTTAGCAAGGCGTTTGATGTAGTAAATCATGATCTTCTACTTGCAAAGTTGCACCACTATGGGCTTTCTGAGCATGTTGTTGCCTGGTTTCGGAGTTACTTAACATCAAGAACGAACACTGTAAAAATTGAAAATCAGTTTTCAACCGAACTGACTGTTACTAAAGGAGTACCTCAGGGAAGTGTGTTGGGTCCCCTCTTGTTCTCTATATTTACGGCGGATTTGCCATCAGTACTTTCTGGTGGAGTGAGCATCATACAATATGCTGACGACACTCAATTATATCTATCGTGCCCTCCTACCTTAATAAATGCCGCCGTTAATACAGTAAACTGTAACCTTAAAAATATATATCAGTGGTGTGTGTCTAATGGTCTAATCGTCAACCCCACTAAGTCAGTTGCGATATGTTGTGGAACTCCAAGTGTGCGTGAACGAGCTTTACGGGTGCTATCTACTGAAATCTGTATCGGCAATAGTGTAATTCCGTTTCAAGATGTAGTAAAAAATTTAGGAGTATACGTCGATAAAAACATTAACTTTGAATATCACGTTACTAAATTACTCCAAGCAGCCTACTTAAAACTTAAAACACTGTATCAATTTAAAAAGAGTATAACCTGTGATGTGAAATGGAAGTTAGTAAATGCAACGGTATTGTCCCGCTTAAACTACTGTGGTCAGGTATACTTTCCCTACTTGACCAAGCAATATAAATATAATCTACAAAAACTTCAAAACAGGTGTTTGCGATTTGCGTTTAATCTTAAGTACAGAGATCATGTTTCTCCTATTTACAATCAAAACAAAATTTTAAAGATTGAAAATGTTTTCTGTGCCCAGTTTCTTGTATTACTGTTTAAGTTATTGTTAAACCGTGTACCTGAATATCTTTATAATCTGTTAAAACATAGATTCGCTGTACATAATATTAATACAAGACATAAGCAATTATTTGATATACCTGCTCACAAAACTGTTAAGTTTAGGAGTTCATTTGTATATATTGCTACATTCTATTTAAACAAATATGAAAATTTAATTTCTGGTAGTCATTCTGTTCGTTCAATGAAGAATAAAACAAAAAGAGAATTATTATGTATACAAGAAAAATCTATTTAGTTATTAGATTCATTTGCGCAAACCTTCCCATATGTGTCCTCTTACATCGTTCTCTTTTTCTTTTCTTTTTTCTTGAAACTCAATACTATTGTGTGTTAGGTTGCTTATGTCTGTAATAGAAGTTTAAGATTAAAGACTAAATTTCTTAAATTTTTTAAGTTTACCTAGGTAAATATGTATTATCTGGCTTGAGTTGAAAATCAGCTATGCTGAACTCATTGCCAATTGTGGTTCTTTTTATTGTCCTCACAATAAAGCTTATTATAATTATAATTATTATAATTATATTTCCTAAACTAATAACATTAGGAAAAAACATTTAAATTGAAAGTTAGTGAGTATTACGTATTCTATATTATAGGGCAAACAAAAATTTTTTTGTTGAGCCATTTTTGGTCTCCCAAAAAAAATTTTTGTTTAAATAGCGACAACAATTTTTTTATAATTTCAAAAAGAGACAATTTTTCTGAATTCAACAATGTATAAATTTCAAATTTTGGTATGAAATTTATTTTAATAAACGATAGTTTAATGTCTTAATAACATATCAGCCTCTTCGTTATTTGTGAAATTCAATACCATAGTGATCGAATAATGACAAAATAAATCAACTTATTATGTTTTTGTTACTTAAAACATGAAGAATTTGATGACAGATGATGCGCGGTTTAGTTTTCATAACATCCTACGTTAATGAAATCAAATATTTCTTCTATTACTATTACTGTTTAAATAAATTCATGTCAAAATTTGAAATTTATACATCGTTGAATTCAGAAAAATTTTCTCTCTTTGAAATTATAAAAAAAATTGTCGCTATTTAAAAAAAATTTTTTTGGGGGGACCAAAAATGGCTCAGCAAAAAAATTTTTTTGCCCCATAATATAGAATACGTAATACTCAATAACTTTCAATTTAAATGTTTTTTCCTAATGTTATTAGTTTAGCAAATATCGTCTGGACATTGCAAGCCTAACCACCCTGTATAGGAAATTTAGTTAGCCTTCGATTTCATTGAGAACAATTTTTTTAGGTTCCACCGTTTCCAAGATATAATCGAAAACCCCAAAAATGCCTCCCACCGTTCCACCTTAACCTCACCTCTTAGGAGCGTGGAGCGGGGGCTTTTAGTATGTTTACCAACTAAGTACTCCTAACAAAGTTCTGAAGCCAAAAGGTCTACATACTCATTTTTAGAGGAACAGCGAAATTGAGCGTGCATGGTAGAAATTCTATAACTTTTGATTGGTTAAAGATAAAGTAGCAAAAGTTACATCCAGTTAAAGGAAATTTAATGCTCTATAATTTCCTTTCTGAAAATTTTTCCGCCAAACGATCGTGTAAAAATGATTTTTTCGAAAATTATCGATATTCAATAACGTATATCTACATATGTATAGTCCACCGTTTCCGAGATATAATGGAAAAACCCAAAAATGCCCTCTTCCTACCTTAAGCTCACCCCCAGTGGCGGTGACTTTTAGTTTGTTTACCTACTAAAACTACTCCTAACAAAGTCGTGAAGTCAAAAATGATCGCATATTCCATTCACTCTACACCCCTCTTTTGCGCATTCACTGACTGGACTAAGTTGTTGTTCATAAATATAACCTGATAATGCTGCATCAATCACCCCGTCAAGGAAGAACCTAGGTAAGTAGCAGTAGCAGTACCTACGATAGAACTATCCGAACATAACTCTGCTTATACATCCTCTAGTTCTACTCCACTACACTGTCGTTGGTTGGAACACACGAGTATTATAAACTTACACAAGTTGCGCCAGTGTATCCTCAGTCATCTGCTTCTGCGCCCAAAGGCCCAGATTTTCCTAATCCCTCTTTTATATTTGATGTACTTATTTTATGTTTTATTTTGAAAGGATGTTTCGTTTAAATTCAATAAATATCTACTCCAAATATGTATTACTATATAATTTATCCTTTACAACGCTTCCCTCCAATGGGTGTTTTTTTTAAATATTCCTCTACTTTTCCAAGGAGCAGGGGTTTAACACGGGGGGGGGGGGGGATTTGACTAGAAACACTCTGTATATACTGTTGCTTTAACAGCTAGGTACCTACTTCGATTTATTTAATAGATTTTGGAACCTAAAAATTAGCATAAACCAAGAGATATCATCCACTAAAAGGAAACAAACTCAATGAAAACAGTTTCCATTTCAGTTAAATCAGATAGGTACCCTACCTTGGAAAAGCGTCCAACTCTGGACACACTTATTTATGCGTAAGAAGTTTATTTTGTTTCTTTTGGTATTTGTACTTGTGACACCTGTGGATTCATTATCTACCTTATCGCTCTTCCCCAATTTGTTTGAAACGGGCTTTTTTGCTTCATATAGATAATTCACTAAAATTTGTTGTTGTTAGGCATATTTATTAAAAAGTCAAAATTCGCACTGCAAATTCAATTGCTATACCGAAAGTTTTATGGCAGTGGTTGACATGACATTAAAGTATTACACATGACTAGTCTCGAAGGATTTTGTTCGTCATTCGACAAACTAAGCGCATCCCTTTTACAACTGCCCGTCGTCGTTAAGTCCTCTCCCCTTATATTCTAATGGGTTATTTATGGTCGCACATTATGGAAACTCTAATATTGCTCGTTCGACGATGTGCATTTAACAGTCCAATCCTGAACCTCCATTTCAAAGTTTTATGTTATGTCATAACTTCAGACAATAATAATTAACATTTATATATGTGTGCAATAAAACTTAAAGATGTATTCCTCCTAAGAGTAAAAATTTCAAATAGTTTTTCAATTTCGACTTCATCGTATATCCTCAAACAAAATTAATTTTCAGGTGAAAACTTGTATGTTTTTTTGTACTATTCGAATAGGAGATTAAACTGCAATAAGAGAATACGTAGTTTATTACATTTTAGTCAATGATAGCTCTTCAAGTTAGTGTTACTTAGTAGGAATATTCAACATCGACACCCAAATGATCATCGTTTCTATAACTTTTTGAAATTATATCAACATTTCTACAGATTTTGAAAATGAACACAACATAAAAATGTATTTTGCTATTTTCCTATGATGTTATGCGTACATGTTTAAACATATTTTACAACAGACTCATTAAATTTAATTACCTACTTTTAATGAGGTTGTTTAAAACAATGACAATGACATAAAGTCAAAGAATTGATCCTTATTTTCAACACCCATCAGTTCAATTTTTTCTATTTTTAATTCACGAGATCAATTTATAATATCAAAAAAATGGTGGGGAAAATTAATATTTTCAACTACGACTGTAAGGTCTCAGAAAATGTCACAAAAATAAAGGAATTTAGATCACTTAGTGGCTAAATATGTAAAAATAGTGCATTTGTTGTTCTCACAAAGGGGATTCTCGAGTCAAAAACTGCTCTGAAATATGAAATTTACGAACAGACGAACAGAAAAAAACCCTTACAATAGCACTTTTTTGAATCTTTTAATGGATTGAATGCAACACTAACTACTAAATACATCCGAACCGATTACGAACTGGAATGAGTTCGCAAACATCGAGGCGTTGCTGGAGCACGAATCTAGAGGCGTCGGCTAAGTAATAGACTATTTTGTCTACACACATGAGTAGGTATACAAATAAACATGCATCACTGTCGGGTGGCTGTTGTTACTTTAAGCAGACACCTGGCGGTAAAGCAGGATATACTACTCTCATTCAAGAATCTTGGATTGTTAATCAAAAGTTTTTGGCTTTAAGAGCACAAAGGCAACCGTTTTTGTTGATAAACGGCAAGAAAAACTTAGAACATGTATATACGGTATTCGCCAAAATATACAGTACTAGCTTTCGCGTAGCCCGCATGCGCATGCCTGTGCGTCTGCGTGTTGTGGCATCACCATTATGTGTTGCTAGTTGTGTAACGAACGTTGTGATCATTATGAACACTGTCTAGAACGCAATGGAACACATTTCAAACATTTACAGTATCATCCCGATAACTTAATAATAACAATTACAGTAACATAGTTTTCCAGTATGTACTCTATATTTTGGCACACACTGCGCATGCCCCGCCATATTAAAAAATATAACTCCTAGGAGATGATCTCAGTGAGTATCTCTGACTATAGATAATGAACTGGCAATTCACTTCAGAAGGGACTGTCAGATCATAGAATGATTTCCTTTAGACATCTTTGAGACAGCTAAGAGACCCACCATCACGCCAAACCCTATCACGCCAGAAGGGTTACCCTTCGCCCGAACGAGGGATAACTGGGCGACTCTTCTGAAATGGGGACTGGATGTAATTTGTCGTTTTTCACCTAGTGAGAATTTCTACGGACTGTATCATAAACATAGAAGACAAAACAACCTTCGAAACAATAGAAACTGCTTTACGCCCCAGCATAACATCGTATGAGGCTGACATGTGCAGCTGCTGAAACTCAAAGCAATGCACATCAGCAATGGCGACAAAACACTGAGGTGCGCAATAGTGAAAGGATGGCCCCAAGGTCACCACTTCTGTGGAACATAACTCTAAACAGCTTCCTCTGTCGCCTTAACAACAGTGGCTATTATACGGTGCGGCATACGGGTGATTTATCCATATGAATAAACAGTCTCGTGCAATCTGCTCTCAGATTAACCGAAAAATGGTGTAAGCAGCACTTCCTGTCCATTAACGCATCAGAAACGGAGATAGTTCCCTTTACAAGGAAAGTGAAGGTACAGGAGGTTCGAACTCCTCTGCTCTTCTAAAAGCACCTCCAATTTTCGGAGTCAGTGAATGATCTAGGTATTACACTGAACAAATATATAGAGAGATAGGTAGATGGAATCTGTAAATGAAATGAAGTAGACTGATGAAGAGAGGATTGGGCTCATTAACAATTTTAATAAGCACATTTAAAATTCAAGACGCAACAATATTAGAAATCCAAATTTTAGTTTCCAATTGGAATTTTAAAAACTTATTAAGAGTTTCTTGTTTCAATTTTTCTTTTTTTTTTTTGAGCGAAAAAGTTTATGAAGGTCGACCTGCGCTTCTCCATTTCTTTCGAAAAAGATTTTTATTTTTGATCTCCTAATCATATTCTATATGGGGAAATTGCTTACTTCACACAATAATATTGGCTGTTAGCAATTGCTTTCAAGATGTCTCTCCTCCAGAGGAAATAATTTATTTTGCGAAACCCGCCATAAGGATTACGTAATATGTACATAGTATCAGATTTTTTTTTAGATTTAATAGCAGATTTGAATCCTTTTCCATCCAAACACGTTAAAGATATGCAAAACTATCTAAGCAACTATTTGCTTTTAAAAAATAGTTTACGACGAATTTATACAGGGTGTTTCAGAATAAGATGCTGATCCTTAAGGTTGTGAATCCTTATGTGATTTTAGGGAGAAAAGTTCAAATAAACCTATGTCCTAACTCCTAAACCTCTTAACTTTTGAGCTACAAGGTGTTAAAGTTTTAAGAAAAAAATCGTTTTTTTATCGTATCTTTAATAATTTCCTAGATATTTTTATCAAATTTGGCACACGCCCTCTAAGCATCAACAGCCATTTTTTGATAAAAAAGATTTTTTAATTTTTAACCAGTGGCGTCCGTACAGGATGTGAACTAGATATTTTTGGAAAAATATTATGCACGCCACTGCTTTTTCTTAAAATAAAAATTATTTTTAAAATTCCCATTCATTTTAGGGTAAATTTGATTTTTTGACTTTTTTTTGTCTGACCAACGGTTTCCGATAAAAAAAAATAAAAAGCATTTAATGCGCATGCCGCTATGTGCCTATGATTTCTGAAACGGCTAGAAACTTTGTTGTCAAGGAAATAATTGCAATGACAAAATAATTAATGGTTAGAGGGCGTGTGCCAAATTTGATAAAAATATCTAGGAAATTATTAAAGATACGATAAAAAAACGATTTTTTTCTTAAAACTTTAACACCTTGTAGCTCAAAAGTTAAGAGGTTTAGGACATAGGTTTATTTGAACTTTTCTTCCTAAAATCACATAAGGATTCACACCCTTAAGGATCAGCATCTTATTCTGAAACACCCTGTATACATATTTAATGGCTGGGAAAGTACTCTCCACTGCTTGATTGGATTAAAAAGCAATTAATGGTATGTTTTGTGCCAGATACAGCAGCTGTCGTTCAACTCACTTATGATTTGATATATTGTAGGTACTGGAGGTAAGGTTCCCAATATTCTGACATTCTATATGTTCAGAAATGTTCCATATCATGACTCTAGAAGTAATAAAATTGAACGTAAATATAGAAAAATATTGTAATTAATCTAATGCAATGCATCGATGAAGAACAAGCATTACTTACTTTCTTCGTTCTTCATTCACTAAATTTGGTAAAATACTCGGCAGAAGTCTGCCACTTCTTCTTGTCGTTGGGAGAGCTTTCTTTGTGATGTCCACAGTACATTGGAAAAAATCTGATCTAGAAAGATAACGACATTGAGCATGCTGAACCTCACACATTGGTGAGAAAGAGCGGGTGCTTTTAAAGACTTGGCGAATTGCAAGAACGAAGTTTTGAAAATGACTTTATCACGCGAAACAAAATTCACTTTAAATTGGACAAAGTTGAAATGAAATCGAATGCTCGGTGGATGCATTCGCCATGTTCGATCTTTATAGATCTCTTCTCAATTTTGTAAAATCAGAGGGAGAAAAGTTTGTATCGAACAAAGTGCAATTATGCAGATGATTGGACGGCACGTTTTTAGGATTGGCCACCTTACAAGGGGAAAGGGTTAAACTATCAGCGGTACATATCATGCTGACCTTTTAGAAAAATTGGGGGTTGTGCACCTGTTTCGAAAGCTGAAGATTTTCCTTGTCGAAAAGAAATATAAGTCGGACGAGGAAGTAATATTTTGATGACCTCCAAACGGATCACTATAAAACGAGTGCAATATCGCTTCAGCATCACAGATCCTAGAGATTTGATGTTGAAGGGGAATATGATAAACAAAACAAAGATAAGATACTTGGGTCATTCATATTGTTTATTTTGAGTCCCACCTCTCGTCACATCATTCTCGTAAAATGAGCGATTCACAGACGAAAAAATATTTTAAATGTTGCTGTCATTCGTTCATCGCGTTACGGTTTTAGTCAGCGTACATTTTCGCTTGTTTAGGGGTTATTAACAGCTGCCTACCTGGGGGCCTTTTTACTCCATTATGGAAGAACAGCCGACTCGTCCTCATCGCCAAGAGTGGCGGCTATTACAGACAAATATGCCTCATAAGCTATGTGGAAAAAGTCATGGAAAAGGTCCTAAAAGGTGCGTGAGCACGTTATAATCACGTGCCTGGACATAAGAAACGCTTTTAATGAGGCGCCAAGAATAGAGATTGTCTCAGTACTAGCAAAGTCCGGTATCCCGCAATACCTCCTAAACGACTACCTCCGAGACAGATGGATATGGGCCTACAACGCAGAGGGGAAATCATATAGTTTCAGAAGTAATGCCGGTGTGTGACTCACGTTGCAAGTGTCCGAGAGAGTCGGATTAATCGGCTTCGCGGATGAGCTCAACCGCCTCAACATACTGGCAAGGGAGAGAGACACGCACTCTGCGCTCGAGAAGACCAGGGTCTCGGTGAGGGAAATTAACAGGTGAATGAGCGAAGAGCCTGCAACTGGTACCACACAAAATCAAAGTGGGTATCGTATCGGGCAGAACAAACGGATGGCAGCCGGCAGGTAAGTACAAACGGCTCTTGGTTTGGCTAGAACTTGTAGCGTATTGGCCACCTACCTTTCGGTTTATTTTTATAAGCGAGGATAACATCCAAGAAGGGGGGTTATGGTCTATGGATAGACTTTGTTGGGGCAGTAATAGTTGAAAAGTAAGTAAGCTCAAACATAATGAAATACTACAGCGGAAGCAACTAAAACTCAAAATTCAGAAACAAAAACTTCGTTAGAAAAGTAAAAAACAAGGCTAGGTTGACTCTGATTTCGACGATGCTGAATAAATCGTTAGGAAGTAGGAATCAGGGTAAGGGGCGATTCTCCCCAACGAAGGAACTCGGACACTATCGACAAGCAAGTATACGATGGGTCGGAGTAATGGAAACACTGCACGTGGGACAAAGCGCCAATACGCTTCAGATGACACCTAAATCCACCGTGCAAAGTAAGGATATATGCGGACTGCCGCACGTCCCGATAGGTGTTTTTGAAAAGCCATGATTGGGTCGGGATTAAAGGATAGGTGTTGTGTCTTCTGTCGGACGCATCGAACAACCGCTACCTCTCATCCAAGACCAAGGCCTTAGTGTGACGACGACTTGTCGAAAAGTAGATAGCAAGTGTCGGGCCTGCGAAGGAGTCTGTATACTGTCCAAGGTAGGTTTTAAGGAATAGGGACTAAAGCGTGCCCAGTTTCATGACCACGTGTGAAGATTTTTTAGGTAGATTCCATTTAAGATGTGAGTATTTTCAAAATAAATGAAGCAGAGGTTTACCTTTTTCGACTATAGTTGAGCAATGCTTGACGAACGATAAGTTGTCATCTAAGTGCAGCCCGAGATACTTAAACTCGAAAACTCTGCGGACTGCTCGGTTGTATAATTGCAAGGTTGGATATAGGTAATTAACCTATAATGGAAGTCTATGTAGAGCGGTGCTGAAGACCTTACAGCGAGTGCTAGATCTGTGAATAGAAATCTTGGAGTTTAACTGAGGTTTTTTATTTCATCAACTATTTCAGCGCCGGTAACTTTATTTCGATTTAAATTTTAACCCTACTCGTAACCACAAGTAAATGGGATAAGAAGAGCTCCACAAAGTCAAGTGGCTTATACCAAAGAAAATTAAAAATTCAGCAGTGTACGAAACACTCGTCGTTCTAGCTGTTTTCGTTATTCTGTAAATAATTCCTAAAGGATTACGAATTTGCCCGAAGCCCAAAAATACTTGTAAACTGGGTTAATTTAACATGCTTCTATCACCCCCTCCTGCATTGATGACATCGTCGATTAACCCCTGTATCAAAGTGAAATGGAAGAACTATTTAACATTTTTTTGTTGATCGATCATTTGTTACGTACTGTGTATTAACTGTATGAGGTAAAAGGAGTACACATGCCATTCCTAGTAGGCCACACTACCATAATAGTTATTGATCAGCCTACAACCAAAGCAACCGTCAGTATGTATAGAAAGGTATGTGGGAAGAATGAAACAGGGCATGAATTTATATTTTACAAGAGTATGTTATTATGTAATTGCTTTACGTTCATTATTATTAAAGATGAAATATATAGAGCTAAATTGTACAATTGTTTAAGATAAAACAAACCAACAGGCATGTTATTGTGCTGTAGAGTGAACAAATCTAGCAAAATCCGTATAATTAAAGTAATTCGTGAGATGATTAAATTGTTAACAAATTATTCTGTTTATTAAATAAGTTTAGCACGCCTCTGCAATTTTAATCTATCTTAACGTCGGTAGAGGTCTCCTCTTTAGTAGAACCTTTTAACCGAGTTGGGCGTGTATTCAAGTTACCAATCTCTTAAAATAAATGTGTTTTTATCCAGAAATGACAAACCGTAATCTCCTGATAAGGTAGGAAATAATAATTGTTACAATTACGAATGAATAATTACTAATTACCTGAAATTTCATTAACCTAAAACGGCAGTAACTGTGTTTTCATTTGGCATCTGTTTTTATCCTTAACATTTTAATCTATTCCAGGATTATTAATAAATCTTGAGAGGGTTATTTACTGTTTGCAAGGTAAACATGTGAGTATCCCTATTTTTAACCTTCCTGTAACGGGGCAGTAATCAGTTCAATATATTTTGTTAAGCCATTTTTCCTCACAATTCAATATTAATTTGCTTTAAAATTTGGCTCAGGGTTGCCTAGTTTTTAGTCTCATTTATTTTTTGAGCTAATCAATAGTTCTGACGTTGCCTTTATTTATAATCTAGTATTACCAAGGCCTTCTGTATAGAAGTAGCTCCGCGAAGTGCAGAGGCGTGCTGATTGTGTTTAAGGTGCACCAATAATGTTCAAAATCTACTCCCAAAATAATAAACCGATCAATTTATGCACACCACACAATACACATGGACTTGTAGGTTAATGTTTTTATAATTCAGAGCGCCGGTCTTTAAAACATTTCCTTCTAAGGTGTTTTGAATTATGTTTTCATTAATATTATTATATAATTTTACTTTCTAATGAATGGAGTGTTTAAAAATGGAAGTTTAACTGTCGTAATATTTTTAGCCACACAGTTTGCGTTTATTTATAAGAGGATTACTAATTTCTAATGGATAACCTCTTGTTACGAAATAAAAACGATAATGTAGTTAATTCACGTAATGTTTTTATCGTCTTGCGACGCATTTCCGTTATTAATTATTAACAATGTGTTCACTTTTTTATTGAAAACAAACGGAAGAACCAACCTCCCTTTTTAAAAAACTTCGTCATGCTTTGTTTAAATCTTATAAATAAATGTGATAGAATCGTCTCCATCATTCTATTAATTACTTACGGTATTTATTAAGCCGTCAGAATTGTAGTAATTGTTTGTTGACAAAAGTGTGTCAGTTATGTGTATTTATTTATATTTGTAAAGGAAACATTTTCACCCAACTTTTAATAGATTTTCCTAAGGTGAATGGTCGGCTATAAATAGAAGTTAGCGATTCCTTTACTCTTTTGGCGTTAAAGAGATCGTAAACGTCCCCGAGAGATTTCCGTTTGTCGGATTCTCTGTGAATCTTCCCTAGGTACATAAAATGTTTCGTTTTTTACTCAGTATTGTGTAATACGCACGTAACACGTTTTTTCTTGGCTTGGGGGTTTTGGTAAGTAATAAAAATAACTCCCGACAAACTTTCTGCTTCATTAAAGTGGTAGTGTGAGTCAATTTTCAATAGCTCTCACGTTTTTTCTCCTCCTCACTTGAGAAAGCAGTGCATAATGTGCATTAAAAACAACGATTAAGGTTCATTAAACTTCAAAAATTGTGAAGTGATTTGGTATACAATATTTGGAAATAATTATCCTAAAGCAGGGGTTCTCAAACTGTATCAGTCCGCAGCGCACTTACAGTTTTAGTATGTTCTCCTGGCGCCCTATTCATACTATCTGTAGGTACAATGCCATAAATCAGGTAGAGAAATGAAAACAACTATAAAAATGAGAAGCTCGCATTTATTAAATTAACTATCAAATTATAATATTAAAATACAAAAACAATAAAATAAGTGGGAGAAACCTTCAAGGATAAATAAGTTAATGTGGCTGATGACCTTGTTGATCGTCACATTTTTTCAAAACGTATTGCTCCACATCGATTTTTCAGAGATATTTTCTTCGCATAAATAGGTTGCCACAAAGGCAAATGGCCCTTACAGCTTTTGGACTATACTAAATGGGAAGAAGGAAATTGGGTTTTCAGACTGTTGTCATAGGAGTTCAACTGAACTATTTTCCTACGAGGTATTCTCGAAGGATAGACAACAGCAGGGAGCACAATAGACCAAAAGGCCACAGTGCAGGAACCAATTGGGACCACCCCTAGCATAATAATATTTATAGCATTAGTGAGCTTTGAGAGATATTCCTTAAGCGATAGGATAGGAAGTTAAACAACGACTTTATTATAGGCCACATGCAATTCAGGGAAACAATCTTGAGCGCCATCCTAATTTCAGCAAAAAGATGAGTCGGCAGTTCTTGTAGAAAAGTTAATTTCTTGACGTAGCAGTAGAGTTCATTTGAAGACTAAGGAATGCTTGCGCAGAAAGCAGTTTTGTTCCGAATGTCAGTACACTGTCTAACCAAAAACGTTTGCACTTTTCATACGGTTTTGAGGTGTCCACATTTATTAGCTAAAGAAATTGTGTACAGCTGATGTTTTTGGTTAGAATTTATTTCGCATGATCGTCAAATTCCGAATTTATCTGACGCGCACCTCAGTGTTCTTTAGTCTAGAAACGATCTCTAGCATAGCAAATTCCGCTCCTTTAATTTTCTCTATTAACTGATCATGGAGATCCAAAGCTATATGATGGATTTTTTGACTAATAGTGTTGTTGAACACAGATACCTTTGAAATGAATGTTTCCTGTCGGTTCTCCCAGCAGTAATCCGTTTCATGACCTCCAATTTTTGTTCGTTCTGAACTACTTACATCTACAAGAGATATTTGTGATAGTAGTATCGTCGGCGTACAGTGTGAAAATATTATCTTGGTCTCTGGGTCCAGATCTTGTTAATAAAAATTAAAGATAGAAAACGAACTGAAAGTGATTTTATAGATTGATCCATAACCTTTTTGATTTTTACGATAGTGCCTTGGAAACACATGGGCCAGGCGTTGTCTGGGTACCTCTTGATCATCTCTGTGATTTGGAAGGTCTACCCAGTCCACTTACAATGGGTTTATTGAATGATTATACATAGTATCAAAGTAAAACGGTTAGTCGCCTGACTTTGAGGGCTTATTTTATAAAATTGTTAGAGCGGATTTTGATAATTAGAGTGGTCTCAAGTTGAGAACATGACATTAGTCATCATCAGCCCTAAACTAGAAAGCGTTCGGGCGAGTCCAAATTGTTACCGAAGGGAAGACAGTGTGTTGTTGTCATTGGCATCCCTTGTGTGCACCTTGTGTGTTTACTTCGTTTCTGTGTAACTTTATTCTCGGTTTAAAATGTTACGCCACTGGAATTTTCCCGCCGCGCAGACAGTTAATGGCGTCTGTCATGTTCTCAACTTGAGACCACTCTACCACTTGACAATCTATGAATTTGTTAAAATAAGTAAATTACAAATGTTTGGTCGGTAGACTTTTACGCGTTTGAATTTTCTTTGCAAAAAAGTATGATTTTCAACACCTCTATTTTATGTGCAACCTTCACTTGTGCAGTAAACAAACCGTTTATTGTTATTATTATTACTTTGTAATTTGTATTCATATTAAGGAAGTAGAAAAATTTAGACACGTGAAGGTGTATTTAAATTGGTTTGGTGGTCTTTGTAGTTTAAAATATCTTGTTTAGCTAGGAAGAGACATACAAAATGTGTTTCGCCCTGCTTTGATTCCATCTCTCCAACACTGCGAACTGCACTGTTGGCGGCATTTAATTATTTTTCTCAATTTTTGTTTATTGCATTTCGTAACAACTTTTGTAATACAGCGAAGAATATTCAAATTAATCATTATTACAGTGTTGTTATTGAACAGAAATGCATCAATCCTGTTTTAACATCTTATCTAAAGTCTACTTTGCTACTTTGTTGCATACTTTTACAATTATTGCATTCCAGTAAATAGTTTTTTTATTACCTAATTATTTTATGATTGACATTCCTCAAATTTACGTGAAAAATAGTATTTTCTCGAACATATTTCGTTATATGTAATAATTCGCTAAATTCAATAAAAATCACGTTTATACATACATTTTTAATAATAAACAATAATAAAAACTACACTATTTATTTTGTTTACCTATACCTATTATAGTAGTTTGCCTCTCAGTATTTAATAATATGTATTGTAGATCTAATGTTATAAACTGGCGCGGCATCAAACCTAAAAGTTTTAGTCCGTGCAATCTTTTTTATCCAAATCATCGACGTTAATGTCGTAAAAGGAAGGCCACAATGTTGTTGTTAAGAGGACAATCTACTGTGTTCCGTTATGGCAAGAGAATTTTATTCATAAGTTGATGGGTGAAGCTGAGAAAAATGTCAGTATAATACTACAGTGACTCTATTACAAACAGTGACGACAAGCAGCGATTAGCTCCACCCATCCTCCATTAGGAGGCAAAATTTTGGGCGGGTTTCTATGAACTCAACGGTGGTATCCTAGCAACGTGCCAAATTCAAATAAAAATTACACGCTGATCAAAGGTAAACACAGTCAGGCCGCCATTATGAGGCAAAATATACCACGGCCAATAAAAATCGATACATCGCTTGTCGCCACTGTTTGTAATAGAGTCACTGTATATAATACCTACAGCAACTTTAGCAGTGATGGCTCACGAACAGTATTTAAAATTCGAGATACATAGTAATATTGCTTGTAGTTTCTGCTTTGGCATTTGTTTAAAAATACACAAAAAAGCGTTTAATAAATCTGAGTTGACCAACTACTGACTTGATAAAGTAATCTGAATGGTACTTCCTGAAGTGTTGCGATATGTAGGAATGCGCTTGATAATCAGTGATTACCCCTTTAAATACTGTCATTCATTTTTCGCTGTTATCAACGACGTACCTAATGGGCACCTTACACTATCAATATTATTGCACAATATTTTGCGCAATATGCTACAGAAATATTGAATGCTCGCGGAGCCCGTCTTGAGGGTCTTGTTTTTCGCTCCGCCATAGTGGCATCTATTCTATCACCCGTTGGGGATCCTGAATTTGCTGACATATTTGTAGCGCTATGCGCAGCTTTAAATAGACTGGAGAAGGAAGAAAAGGAAGAAGAAGAGAGTTTGGATAAAAATTGGTTAGAGGCGACCGACTCATGGTCATAGAAACCTGCTTCATGAACTCAGTTTAGAGCCGACAGATTACCACAATTTCTTAAGAATGAATCAATCAATCAACTGTTGGGCATGGTTTCTCTATTAATTCAAAAGCAGGATACACCAATGAGGACAGTCATTTCTCCAACCGAACTTTATTTTGACATCATCCTCCGTTGCATTGGGGGTACCTTTCGTTGTACACCTCTAGTAATGTAGTCCACGACTGGGCCTTTTTGTCCCGATCCTTGTAGTCATCCGACTTGACTTTCCATAGAGCTGGAAGTGACTGACGTATAAACCTACAACAGCAGAGTTGTGTCATTTCCCAGGGCCGTAAAAACAACTAATTCATTAATTTATTCCTCAATGTAGTGCAGGAAAAAGTCGTGTTCACCTTCCATTTTACTTTTCTTTACTTCATCACTCATTGTGATACTCTCCGGGGCACACAAGAGAAAAAACACGTCAAGCAGCTGCAAGTACATGAACAGGCTGATGAAATATTGCGCAATATGTCAATAAATCACCTCACACGTCAGTAGATAACGGACACCTCACCTTTCACTTTTTGACCTTGAGACTTTTCAAGGCCACGTGGGGGACGTATTTTTGACCTTGGGTATGATTTGACCTTGGTTTCAAGGCCACGTGGGTGACCTCGGGGTTTGACCTTGGGAATTTCCTGGTTCTGGATGCTGGATGGCTTTTCTGGATGCTGGATGTCTTTTCTGGATGCTGGTCCACGACCTAGGGATGATTCTGGATGACCTAATTTATCCTTAGGGATGACGTAATTTATCTTTAGGGATGATGCTGGATGGCTTTTCTGTGTGCCCTTTTGGTTTTCTGAATGCCCTTTCGGCTTTCTGGATGCTGGTTGACTTTCTGGATGCTCTGGCACGTAGATGGCTCTATTTGACTTGAGATCTGGTTCTGAACTTTGCTAAATTTGGTTCTGACCGTTGCTAGATTTGGTTCTGAACTTTGATAGATTTCGTTCTGACCGTTGATAGATTTGGTTCTGAACTTTGCTAACGTAGATTTAGTTCTGAACTTCGATATCATTGGACTTTCCAGGACTGATTACGTCATCGGGGAAAAAAGATAATATAAATAAATACGTACAATTGAGACTAGTTAATTAAGTTCTGTTTGAAGATCGTTGTATTTGGACGATTATTATTAATTATCGAAAGTTTCTAGTTCTATTTGAAGTGTGTTACGTTTGTTTGTTTTTAGCCGTCATCCATGGAGTCTTTAAGTGCATTTGTCGATTTACAGGGGTTCCGCGGTGAGGATAAAAAATTCATACCAAAAGAGTTTGCTGTTGTTACGGATGATTGTAAGTTAGTTGTTTTACTGATTAAACCGCCTACTACGTATTCGGTATTGTCGGCATCGGCAAAGAAAACTGTAAATTATCTCGAGAAACGTCACCACGGTATTCGTTGGAGTTCGGGATATGTCCCGTTTCAAGATTTTGAACGAGAGACTGCAAAAGTTCTGGAACCTTATCGTAAGATTTACGTAAAGGGCCTTGAAAAGTGTCAAGTGTTGAGATTTCTTAACAAAGCAGTCTTAAATTTGGAAGATGCTGGCTGCACATCGCTTACAAATCTGAAGAACGAAACGCAAACTTATCGGTGCGTCTATCATAATATCGAGGAGCCAGTGTGTGCATTAGAAAACGTTCTACTGCTTCAAGATTGGGAACGTGCAAATTCTCAAGATGTTGTACGTGGATGTGAAAATATATAGAGTTTTTGTAAATAGGTTTTGAAAACTGTATAATGATTGTTGTTGTTTTTATGAAATTGTAGCAAAATAAATTCCTTTTTAAATAATTGTATGAATTTCTAAAACATAATGCAGCAGCGGCTCCTACACATGTAAGGGTATTTCACCATCTCCCTTACACCCATTACTTTAAATTATACAAGATCCGTAATAAACAAAAAGCCTATAATTCTAAGTAAGCATAAGTGGGTACTAAAATGCAAATTTTGAATTTTGCATGGCTGTATATTTGAAATGTGGAGTTCTGATTGGTGGTAGATTCGGACGATTTCGATTTAATAAGGAATTGGTGCTCGTTAATTTCCGTCGATCTATGTATATACAGAGTGATGCATGCTCAATCTTATATAGCAATTTGAGATTTGATTATGAATAAGATGCTGTAGTGTCCGTTTAGATACGACTAGCAATTTGAGATTTGTTTAAATAAGATGCATTGAGATTTGCTTAAATAAGATGTTGTTAGTGTAATTATGTATGAGGATTTTTAATTACCTACGGAATTAGAAATTTGATTAAATAAATAAATAAGATATTCTGTACTGCCCTTTTAGATACGAATATATTGAGATTAAGTTCTGTAATGTTGTATTAGCAAAAAATGAGTGTTTCATTTCGGAGATTTTATGTAACTTAGGTGTATAATTTAGAGAACAGTATGGAAATGTTCAATTTCGTAATAACGATATAATTTGTTATGCCTAAGGGCAGGAATTGATTACATGCAATAAGGTCTAAGGCTAGAAAAAAAAATATTAATTAGATTTGATTAAATAAATAAATCATTTAATGTCTTTTGGTTTCGGATGTATTTACAGACATGTATTTCAGTTTTTCAACTTGTACAATTTAGAGACAAATAGACAAAAAGAATTTATTTTGCTAAAAAAGTCTTCAAAATTGGTATTAGGTACTTCAATACGAAAAATTGATCCAATGATCACAAAAGAAAACAAGGTATCTTTTAAAGAAAGCATAAATTTACTGTATTATCAGAGATGTCATAAAAATACGACTAAACACATCCTTTGATTTTAGCGATTCATTAAACAGTGTACGTGTATGACTCATTTCGGTCTGTATTTGCAAATTTTTGTTTGTCAAATTGTATTGTTTACGTAGGTACCTACGATGCGTTATTTTTATTTATATCTCTCTCTATCATTATCTCTTATATACATTACATATTAATGAGCGTAATGAAAATTACTAAATTTGTATCATTATAAAGGCCTTTTTGGTCTTCCTGGATGACTTCCTCAATGCCCTTTTGACTTTCCTGGATGTCCCCTTTGGATAACGTCCTTTTGGCTTTCTGGATACCTTTTTGGCTTTCCTGGATGTTTTTCTTAATGCCTTTTTGGCTTTTCTGGATAATTTTCTGAATACCTTTTTGGATTTCCCAGATGATTTCCTGAATGTCTTTTTGGCTTTTCTGGATGCCCTTCTGTTGCAAAACATTTTATGCTTTTGTATACACTTTGTCATTTTTGAAACAAAACAAAAACATCGTATCTCCTGAATTAGTTTTCTTAGAAGTATGTCCACGAATCAAAACTAAGAAACAAAAATACTTAAGTCGGAATCTATTTCTATTTTCACCTTAAATTGCGAAATGTTTGTAATTCTTTACGTTGTTGCATACTTCCTTTTTTCTGAAAATGTTGTGAGAAAACAATTTTTTAAAGTGTCTTGATCAGCCATTTTTTGTAAACAATGTTCGGTGCGCACGACAATATTTACGTTGCGCACAATATAATTTACGGTGCGCACAACAATATTTTCGGTGCGCACAACAATACTTACGGTGCGCACAACAACATTTACGGTGCGCACGACATAATTTTCGGTGCGCACAATACCATTTACGGTGCGCAACACCAAATTTTCGGTGCGCACGATTAGCCATTTTACTTTTGGTGGGTTTTTTGATTTTTGCAGCCATTTTTGGTTTTGTCGGTCATATTTAATGGGCAAGCAAGCTGCTGCATACGTGAACTTTGGAAAGAAATACAAGATTTAAACTATAAACAATTGTTGTATCAATCAATCAATTGAAGGAGACACATTATGGTAAGCGCGTGTGGCCAATACAAATTTCCGATGATCGTTTTCTAATAGCGGTATTGGTAAAATTTCGTACGAATTTCGTAAAGTTTCGTTCGAATTTTGTAAAATTTCGTACGAATTTCGTAAAGTTTGGCTGCTTTTTTGATATGTACAATGTGAAAATATAAACTAAATCATATGTTTGAAGCATGTTAGGTACATTTTGCCTTTTTGGCTTTATGAATGCCCTTTCGGCTTTTTCGGATAACTTCCATAAAGACTTTTCGGGTTTCCTGGATGACGTACTACGTTACTAGATTATAGATTAGATTAAATAAATCGGGTAGTACCTTTTTTTGGGTTTGAGGAAGCTCTTCCTCAAACCCAAACAAAGGTTTGAGGAAGCTCTTCCTCAAACCCAAACAAAGGTACTACCCGATTTATTTAATCTAATCTATAATCTAGTAACGTAGTACGTCATCCAGGAAACCCGAAAAGTCTTTATGGAAGTTATCCGAAAAAGCCGAAAGGGCATTCATAAAGCCAAAAAGGCAAAATGTACCTAACATGCTTCAAACATATGATTTAGTTTATATTTTTCACATTGTACATATCAAAAAAGCAGCCAAACTTTACGAAATTCGTACGAAATTTTACAAAATTCGAACGAAACTTTACGAAATTCGTACGAAATTTTACCAATACCGCTATTAGAAAACGATCATCGGAAATTTGTATTGGCCACACGCGCTTACCATAATGTGTCTCCTTCAATTGATTGATTGATACAACAATTGTTTATAGTTTAAATCTTGTATTTCTTTCCAAAGTTCACGTATGCAGCAGCTTGCTTGCCCATTAAATATGACCGACAAAACCAAAAATGGCTGCAAAAATCAAAAAACCCACCAAAAGTAAAATGGCTAATCGTGCGCACCGAAAATTTGGTGTTGCGCACCGTAAATGGTATTGTGCGCACCGAAAATTATGTCGTGCGCACCGTAAATGTTGTTGTGCGCACCGTAAGTATTGTTGTGCGCACCGAAAATATTGTTGTGCGCACCGTAAATTATATTGTGCGCAACGTAAATATTGTCGTGCGCACCGAACATTGTTTACAAAAAATGGCTGATCAAGACACTTTAAAAAATTGTTTTCTCACAACATTTTCAGAAAAAAGGAAGTATGCAACAACGTAAAGAATTACAAACATTTCGCAATTTAAGGTGAAAATAGAAATAGATTCCGACTTAAGTATTTTTGTTTCTTAGTTTTGATTCGTGGACATACTTCTAAGAAAACTAATTCAGGAGATACGATGTTTTTGTTTTGTTTCAAAAATGACAAAGTGTATACAAAAGCATAAAATGTTTTGCAACAGAAGGGCATCCAGAAAAGCCAAAAAGACATTCAGGAAATCATCTGGGAAATCCAAAAAGGTATTCAGAAAATTATCCAGAAAAGCCAAAAAGGCATTAAGAAAAACATCCAGGAAAGCCAAAAAGGTATCCAGAAAGCCAAAAGGACGTTATCCAAAGGGGACATCCAGGAAAGTCAAAAGGGCATTGAGGAAGTCATCCAGGAAGACCAAAAAGGCCTTTATAATGATACAAATTTAGTAATTTTCATTACGCTCATTAATATGTAATGTATATAAGAGATAATGATAGAGAGAGATATAAATAAAAATAACGCATCGTAGGTACCTACGTAAACAATACAATTTGACAAACAAAAATTTGCAAATACAGACCGAAATGAGTCATACACGTACACTGTTTAATGAATCGCTAAAATCAAAGGATGTGTTTAGTCGTATTTTTATGACATCTCTGATAATACAGTAAATTTATGCTTTCTTTAAAAGATACCTTGTTTTCTTTTGTGATCATTGGATCAATTTTTCGTATTGAAGTACCTAATACCAATTTTGAAGACTTTTTTAGCAAAATAAATTCTTTTTGTCTATTTGTCTCTAAATTGTACAAGTTGAAAAACTGAAATACATGTCTGTAAATACATCCGAAACCAAAAGACATTAAATGATTTATTTATTTAATCAAATCTAATTAATATTTTTTTTTTCTAGCCTTAGACCTTATTGCATGTAATCAATTCCTGCCCTTAGGCATAACAAATTATATCGTTATTACGAAATTGAACATTTCCATACTGTTCTCTAAATTATACACCTAAGTTACATAAAATCTCCGAAATGAAACACTCATTTTTTGCTAATACAACATTACAGAACTTAATCTCAATATATTCGTATCTAAAAGGGCAGTACAGAATATCTTATTTATTTATTTAATCAAATTTCTAATTCCGTAGGTAATTAAAAATCCTCATACATAATTACACTAACAACATCTTATTTAAGCAAATCTCAATGCATCTTATTTAAACAAATCTCAAATTGCTAGTCGTATCTAAACGGACACTACAGCATCTTATTCATAATCAAATCTCAAATTGCTATATAAGATTGAGCATGCATCACTCTGTATATACATAGATCGACGGAAATTAACGAGCACCAATTCCTTATTAAATCGAAATCGTCCGAATCTACCACCAATCAGAACTCCACATTTCAAATATACAGCCATGCAAAATTCAAAATTTGCATTTTAGTACCCACTTATGCTTACTTAGAATTATAGGCTTTTTGTTTATTACGGATCTTGTATAATTTAAAGTAATGGGTGTAAGGGAGATGGTGAAATACCCTTACATGTGTAGGAGCCGCTGCTGCATTATGTTTTAGAAATTCATACAATTATTTAAAAAGGAATTTATTTTGCTACAATTTCATAAAAACAACAACAATCATTATACAGTTTTCAAAACCTATTTACAAAAACTCTATATATTTTCACATCCACGTACAACATCTTGAGAATTTGCACGTTCCCAATCTTGAAGCAGTAGAACGTTTTCTAATGCACACACTGGCTCCTCGATATTATGATAGACGCACCGATAAGTTTGCGTTTCGTTCTTCAGATTTGTAAGCGATGTGCAGCCAGCATCTTCCAAATTTAAGACTGCTTTGTTAAGAAATCTCAACACTTGACACTTTTCAAGGCCCTTTACGTAAATCTTACGATAAGGTTCCAGAACTTTTGCAGTCTCTCGTTCAAAATCTTGAAACGGGACATATCCCGAACTCCAACGAATACCGTGGTGACGTTTCTCGAGATAATTTACAGTTTTCTTTGCCGATGCCGACAATACCGAATACGTAGTAGGCGGTTTAATCAGTAAAACAACTAACTTACAATCATCCGTAACAACAGCAAACTCTTTTGGTATGAATTTTTTATCCTCACCGCGGAACCCCTGTAAATCGACAAATGCACTTAAAGACTCCATGGATGACGGCTAAAAACAAACAAACGTAACACACTTCAAATAGAACTAGAAACTTTCGATAATTAATAATAATCGTCCAAATACAACGATCTTCAAACAGAACTTAATTAACTAGTCTCAATTGTACGTATTTATTTATATTATCTTTTTTCCCCGATGACGTAATCAGTCCTGGAAAGTCCAATGATATCGAAGTTCAGAACTAAATCTACGTTAGCAAAGTTCAGAACCAAATCTATCAACGGTCAGAACGAAATCTATCAAAGTTCAGAACCAAATCTAGCAACGGTCAGAACCAAATTTAGCAAAGTTCAGAACCAGATCTCAAGTCAAATAGAGCCATCTACGTGCCAGAGCATCCAGAAAGTCAACCAGCATCCAGAAAGCCGAAAGGGCATTCAGAAAACCAAAAGGGCACACAGAAAAGCCATCCAGCATCATCCCTAAAGATAAATTACGTCATCCCTAAGGATAAATTAGGTCATCCAGAATCATCCCTAGGTCGTGGACCAGCATCCAGAAAAGACATCCAGCATCCAGAAAAGCCATCCAGCATCCAGAACCAGGAAATTCCCAAGGTCAAACCCCGAGGTCACCCACGTGGCCTTGAAACCAAGGTCAAATCATACCCAAGGTCAAAAATACGTCCCCCACGTGGCCTTGAAAAGTCTCAAGGTCAAAAAGTGAAAGGTGAGGTGTCCGTTATCTACTCACGTCGCTCCAACTATATAACATGGTGCAATATATTGGCGGGTCTTCAATAAATATCAAACTTGTTTGAAAAATATTGAATGCCTACTTCAATATATTGAACAACCCACTTATATTGCCAATATTTATCCTGAAACAGTCGATATTATTGCACAAAAATTAATTCTTCAATATATTGTTCAATAATATTGATAGTGTAAGGTGCCCTTAAGATATAATTAATAATTGACTGTATTGGTAAGATTTTTATCTAAAAACCGTATTTTATTTATTTTGAAAATGTTGCTTGTTTAAAATTAAAAAAAAACAAACTATAATTAAACACACATCGTGTAGCCTCCTTTCCATATATGGTTGCCGAACTAACGTGAAAATGAACATTTTACTTCCCGAGTACGAAGTAAAAGGGAAGTATTGTATTAGTGTTTCCAAAAAATAATAAATGATATCTCGTTTTGAAGGAAATATAATCGTCTTCAACTTCCTCTTGGAGGACTTCGCTGTAAAACTAAAGGTTGAGCCGCTAGAAGAAAATGATTGTCAAGAAATGTGAGGCAAAAACGTTTTTCTCAACAATTTGAAACTTTTGCTGGGGGGAATAGAAAGAAAACGAATGAAGACAATGTTGTAGGAAATTTTGTCAGCTTTTATTTTGCATACGATGTCGTTTTCGCTACAACGCACCGTTTCAGCGAAAAACCAAAACAGAGACCTCCCCCCCCCCCGCGCATCCTACTCACCTCGTAGAGAAGTTTACATACTGTAACAGTCGGCGTCCAAGAGTAACAAAAACAAAATCATTTAATTGATAAATGTAAAACGCTATCAAATGCGCAAGTTTCGTAACGACACAGGAACACCATTGACTGCTATAGGTGCAAGCAATGGGTTACTGCCGTTATTGGTATATTCCGATGCTTTCCGGCTTGAAATATTCACATTTCAAACAAATTTGTTTTTGGCCATAACCCTCTTCACTTCCTTCGACCACCGTAGAGCACTGCGGAAATACTGGTGGGTATTACCACACGGCCTATGCAGCCTTGACTTGAGTCTTCGTTGATAACTTAACTAACTCTTGTTAAGATCGCGATTAAAATAATCCTGTTGAGCAAGTGAATAACAATACACATATATTTTGAATGTTATGTGGTTCCTTTTGCTTTCCTTTCTTCGAGCATAACTTCCATTATCCTTGTGCAGCAATCACCATGCGCCAATTGTATTTTCAACATAGTAGCCTTCATCCATGTTATCTCTTCATAGTATTTGTAGGCAACCCTGTTTTCTCCTCTTCATAAGGGCTCCAGTTCTTATGTTTCCGTTTTTTTTTGTGTTTGCATCTTCTGCCATTTTTCTTGTTTACCATCCATATCTCAACTGCCTTGATAATTCTACAAATTTTTCTTTTTGTTTCCCCTTCGTAATTTATCGGTCCCGTAACGCTAAATTCTGTTTTGTACAAGTTCTTTTTAGCTACATTCTTCTTTCGTTATTCAATCTTGACATTAGGATGCGCGTAGCCCTTTTAAGTTTTTGTCTATTTCGAAATATGTTGTCAGGTGATAGTGTTCGAAATTATTGTCCCAGGCTCACTAGTTTTTTAATAAAAATTTCTGTTAACCAAAGCGAGAATGTAGTACAACAGTAAGAAAGTATAAAATCATGAAAACCGAAGACGTTACCATTATCGAATTTTAACACTCGGCAGTAGTCACAAAATTGTCACTAACAGCTTTGTCAATTTCTTGCTCACCTTTACTGTTGTCATATTATTTCTATTTATACTTGTACATAGCTCTGGAACAGCTTCAAATTGATTATTATCAAGTTGTAATTCTATTACTGCCCAAAGTTTTTGCTTAAGGACTGAATCTCATTCCTTTTTCCCCTTTCCTTACCCATCAGCTCCCTTGTAGTGTGTATAATGTACACATGACCTCATTCGCTTTTTCATATCTTTCCTATTTTGTTTTGTAATAGGTATCTTACTCTTTTGCTTGGAAAATTCAAATACAGTATGCCAAATTGTCAAATTCTTAAAGTATCAGCTCAAGTTAACACAACTAGAATTTATAATAGCCTTAACTGGACAGTACACGCAGCCCAAAAATCTTTACACTGTTTTCGCCTATTGTAAGTAAGTATAACGCTCACCATTCCATATCGTTACACTTGAATGAGTATTAAGGAATTCCGTCTAATTTAAAATAAAACTATTCACATGAGTCATAATTGAGATTCATCCAAGCAAAAATAGTATGTAAGTTAACATTTTGCTATTTGTCTATTGCACATCTTGAGGTTTCTATACTCCATACGCTTGGCAATGTCCCTTTTCTCATTAAGTCGTAAATCAAATATCATTTATAACGCGATCGATAGCTTCATTCAATATGCACCTCTAATGCAAAGTAAAAACCAGTTCCATACGGGCGAAAGTTGTTCAAAACAAATCTTATGGAAACTTGAATACAATAGAACAATAGATTTGAACTACCTAACTGGCAGCGGTACTCAATAGAAGATACACTAGTTTCATTATTAAATTGTGATGTTTGTATTAATAATTGATATATTACTTTGTAATTAAACTATTAACAACCGCTGACTAGGCAGGTACTTGAAAGCTATTGTTCTATTGTATTCAAGTTTCCATAAGATTTGTTTTGAACAACTTTCGCCCGTATGGAACTGGTTTTTACTTTGCATTAGAGGTGCATATTGAATGAAGCTATCGATCGGGTTATAAATGAGATTTGATTTACGACTTAATGAGAAAAGGGACATTGCCGAGCGTATGGCCTATACTACCTTTGACTCATGAAAACTCGAAATTGATAAACGTACCATTCAGTGTAAGTACTAATAGAGGTGTCATTTTTTAGATAACAATATCAGTTTGCGGTTAGCAAATGATAAAAGTGTTTCCTTTGTACGGATTGAAATTTAAAAATATCTGTGAATAGTTTAGTAGTTCGTTTCACCGTGTGAGAAAACCTTTCGCTTGTCGTAAAGTTGAGCGTTATGATTATGACATAGTAAAGGTGTTCTGAACTAATTAAATAGGACCTAATGGAAGGTTTCTCCAGTTAATGAACATTAACCAATTAACAAAAATTTGTTTAGTAATATTTAAGGAAATGATATCATGCATTGTGACGACCTCAACCGAAGAATAGTGAATAGTTTTTGTTATTTTTCACTGTAAAGGTACGTAATTTTATGATTTGTTGCCATGTACCACTATGTGGAGTATTATCCATGCAATCTTGCGAGGGAAATATTGCTAGGAAAATACTTTGATTGGTTATACTGTCGTTATCGAAACGTTACAGGATTTTCCGCAATCTTTGAAGCGCGTGGTTTTTTTTATAGTTAAAACCGCAAATTGTTTAAAATGATATTTTTATAAAACGAAGTAAACTAAAAAAAAGAAGAAGGAAGACTCATTAATTTTCTAAGCAATGTCATTTAATTAAAACGTCGCTGTTTTAAAATTCGCTCATTCACATTTTCCCCTCTGAAGAGTATCTTGATATTATAACCTTGTAATTAAACAATCTACAGTGTTAGTCCTGAAGAAGCTTTGCCATAATTTTTCTAAACCTTATTCGCTCGGGATGCTGCTGATGAATTAAATTAAATTAAATTCATTTCCTTTGAAACCAAATCCATAATAATTTAACTTTTATTATACTTATTATGAACAAACATAATGAATATTTACCCGTCGCGTGCGACAGAAAGGTTGTTGATGTTGTATCCTAGTATGTGTGAAATTTTGCACACAACCTTTTCATGTGGTTTTTATGCATAAATTATGCTCATACAACCAGCTACTTTGTAGTTATTGTAGTTTTCCTAGGTAATTCAAATGGTTATGTCGGCATCTTTGATGTATCTTAAAAGTATATTATCTATTCTATTATCATTTAAACACAGCAAATACATCAGGTTATAGGGCATGGGTATTTTAAGTTGCAATAGTTGACTATGTACTTTCCGTATTTCCGTTTCATGTAATTTGCATTCAAAAAAGATATACTCCAGAGTTCCTGGGACTGACCACTTTTGACACAAATCGGTTTCAATTATATTTAATTTAAACAAATGGGCGGGAAAGCATCCGTGGCCAAGTCTAACTCTGGTAAAAACTGTTGTCAATTTCCTAGGTTGCTTTTTCCCCACAAACCAAGGTTTCGCAGAGATGTTTTGTTGTATTAAGGTATATCTCGTTTCATTTGTAAATTTGTACTCAGCATACGCATAGTCCCATATTCTTCTTGTTTTCAATTTGTACATATTTGTTATTTCATCAATCGATAATCCATTATTTATTGAGAATTCTGAGGTGCAGCTATTTTTAGCTAATTTATCGACAACTTCGTTATACTTAAGTCCTGCGTGCGCTTTAACCCTGATAAATTTTATGCTGTATCCTCTCGAAAGCAGCTGGTTATATTTCATTTTTATTTGCACTATGTTAAAATTCAGTCGAAGCGACAGCGGGTGATATTGGTTTTTTATAGTGCTTAATACCGATTTGGAGTCCGTTAAGATTATAACCTTTTTATATGGAGTTTTGTCCAGCCATTCTAAAACCTGGAGAATTGCTATAGCTTCAGCGCTAAAAACCGATGTATTGCTTGATAGTCTATATTGTCGCCGCCGATTAAGAATAGGTACGTAGAAGGCGCATCCAGTGGTTCCTTCCCGTTGTGATCCGTCCGTATAAATTTGTAGGTGGTCGTTATACTTATCGAGAACACACGAAAGAGTATTGGCGTATTCTTCGCGTGTATGTTCATATTGCGGAAAAATAACATTCGCACCTGTGATTAAATCCATGTATTTCAATGACTCGGTTAACGTAGATCTTTTGGTCAATCTTGTAATATCATGGCTGGTGCTGCGAAATGCTGTGCACAATGGGGGAGACTTCTTCTTTTCCCATTACTTATTGGTTACGTCAAAAACATTTATTTTTTGTACTTTCAGTAAAAACTCTGAATTTTTGTAAGCAGACTTTATGATAAATTTTTCAGCCAATAATTCCAGTCTCAATAATATTGGTGTTTCAACGGCTTCTACCTGAATTGCTTCAATCGGTGACGATCTAGTTGCCCCAATAGCAATCCTGATTGCTTTGTTTTGTATTATTTCTATTTTCTTGAGGATCGATTTACTGGCTACCATACAGAATTCCACCATAATCCAGAATCGATCTTATATAATTTTTATAAAAAAGAAGTGCGATAGATGGGTCTGCACCCCACCACGGTTTAGTTACCAGTTTCAAAAAGTTTATACCTTTTTTGCATCTTGTCACGACATGTTCAATATTCGGTTTCCAAGTAAGTTTCTTGTCTAAGATCAGACCTAGGTATTTAGTTGATGTACAATACGGAAAATTTACTTCGGCAAGTTTTATTTCGGTTCTGATTGGCGTATTATGTCTCGTGAATATGGTTTCTACGGATTTGGTCACAGTCAGCTCGAACCCGTTCTGTGTCAGCCAGTTTTTGATATATCCAAAGGATTTGCTCAAGGAATTTATGCAAACGTCCATTTCTTTATTTTGTGTGTAAAAACAAAAGTCATCGGCATATTGAGTTAATTGTACTTGTTTCTCCACACAGTACATGTTAAACAAAAGAGGACTTAAAACGCTTCCCTGAGCCAGTCCCGCTGATATTCGGCGAGGCCCAATGAGTTGTTTTTCTTTGTTGTGTACGTAAATAGTTCTGTTGGTGTAAAGATTTGTAATCATGTAAGCTATTCGTCGAGGAATTTGACATCTTATCATTTTTTGATACAAAATACTTAATTCGACGTTATCATAAGCGCCTTTAATGTCAATAAATAAGGTAGCCATGTATTCATTATGCGCAAAAGTATTCTGTATGACATTAGTGATGTGGACAAGGGCATCAATTGTCCCGACGCCCTTTTTAAAGCCAAATTGTCTGCTCGGTAGTTGAAAGACCCTATCAAACCACCATTCCAACCTGATTTTTATTAGCTTTTCAAAGGTTTTGAATATACATGATAATAGGGAGATGGGCCGGTATGATTCCGGCCTATTGGGATCTTTATTTGGTTTTAGTATGGGTACCACTAAAATGTCCTTCCAGCTTTGGAGATTTTCTCCACGAACCCAAATTCCGAAACGGAGAAACCCGATAATGTAACGAACAATTTGTAGCTTTGACATAAATATAAGATGTATAGTTGTCAAGACCATGACCAAATGCTGCATAATTCTCGGTGTCCAGCATTTGGCGCTTAACATAGTATACCGGCAATTATTTGATATTAATGTGTAGCACTCCCCTCAAATACTCAGATTGTAATAATCTTAAAAGATTCTGTAATGGGTATCTTTTAATGAAATTTAAAAAAAAAATTATTTGATATAAAAGAACGTGGTGTGTTCACTTGATGCTTGTTCCGTTTGCAAAACGTCCGATAATTTCGTTATTTCCAATTCCCATTTAGATTTAACCGGGAAATCATCATTCTTCGGTTTCTTTAGCGGATGTGGAGGAATAAGACACACCTTCATCTTTGCTGTTTTATCGATTCACCAAATACTGAGCAACAACATAGGTATAAAACGACATACAACACAAAATGCGATGGTACGTTGTATCAAATCGAACATACTGCATATCTTCATTGTTTAAGTCTTATAAGGTCGAATCGTAGGTCATTCCGCACGGATATATTAATTTTGCATCCATACTTATTGCCAGAAAAGTTCAATTAAGCTTGAATCTGGTCCTAAACTGTCGAATAATAAACTCGGTTTAATGATCGCATTCTCGATTGGTGAGTGATAAACGAACTATGACAGCTTTTTTGCGGTATTTGTTCTGTTCTTCTTATGTAAATTTTATCTAGGTAAGTCTTCTTCCCTTTAAACTTAATTTTCTTAATGTTTGTTTATGAATTTGTTCAGACATCAATGACTTATCAGAATTTTGTGTGGTACTCTGTGGCTATGAGATAATACCATTATATTTTATCATTTTTTTACGTACATAATTCTTCTTTTCCATGTGTCAAAACTGTTTAAAATAATTGGCTTTACTCATGACATTTTGAATTGATTTTGAATATCGTATAACTCAATTGTATCATTGCTTCAAATTGTTCGTTCATGTGTTTCTTCTGCGTTATATCTTTGCCTGTATTGTAATATACAACAGTGCATACCTTCCTCCTAGCAATCACGTGGCCTATAGATCGTATAGTTTTCTTAATTTTATTACATTCCAAAATTCTTCTGTATGCCCATAATTAGAATTCTTACAACTGCTTACCAATATCTTTGTGTAACTCCGATGTTTCATGTTTCAATTACTAAAGTAAGACAGCATTTTATTATTCTGTGCTTTAATTGTACATCGATCTCTTTAGTAGGGACAGTCTTTGATTACACTGTACAAAGATTTACGATGTATATGAACAACGGAACATATTTAATTATTTGCTATTGTTATAATAGAACTTTTTAGTGAACTTCTTTATCGTAAATTTTAGATAAAATATACCTTTAACTATACTTCAAAGTTACCAATTTCAGGATATGAACGCCAAAGGGCCAAAATCTTTTCTGAATACATATAGCATATAGCCAATTTATCAACGGTATGACCATGATCTATATAAGCAGTACTTCTTTCTATTGCTTGTATATTTATGGCACATCATTCATTCTGTCAAGATACTGTTCGAGCGTATCCGACTTACATTCCACATGACCGAAAAACTGACTCTCATATGGCACATAAAAATGAAATGACCATATTCACTTTCAAGTTTCATATACTTCTTCTCGAAGCATTTTTTCGACTCTGAAGTTGATATCTCAAAAACATGGTGTCTAGAGGTAGTAAATAGCTTCACGATGTGATGATAATTGCTGTCCACGAATTTGTTTTACATTCGGAAACAAGAAGAAAGTTATTAGGCGATAAACCTGTTTAATACGAGTAAAGAGACATTAGTTCAATGTTTTTGTCCCTTAAATAATCAATTGTTCGACATGCTGTGTGTGGGGGGTGATATTGTCATGATGGAGAATGATGTGATGATTTTCTTGGAATTGATTTCGCGAACGAACAACTTTTCGGATTTTGGAATCGTTGCTTAGTTTCCGGTTCATACCAGTATATCAAAGTTTTGTCACCTGTAACGAGGTAAGTTTAGACGGATTTTGCAGTTTTTCGGTCGATTTTTTAAGCGCAATCCATCGGGGACAGATCTTTCTGATGGCTAATTGTGGATGCATTATAGTGATGTGCCAAAAGATTCTTCATCTCGCTATAGTCACGTGCCGATCTTCTACAAAGGTGTTGCGCACAGCATCGATGTTTTTTGGAATCACAACCAAATTTGGTCGACCTTCACGACATTAATCACTGACGGACGCACGACCACAACGAAAATCTGCAAACTATAATTATAATTACAAACTGATGGTATCAAAAGTTGAACGAAGCGATTTTATGCATTGTTGTTGAGTTATGCCTTTACGAAAATCGTTAACAATCATCCAACCTTCACGAGTAATTTCTATTTTTTTACAAAATTTCTAAACTACTGCTGATTTAACAATAAGAAAGATGAAATTTTACGAATATTGTGAAATAGGGTAACAATGTAAAAGACAACCCTCGCGTACAACAAACAGGATAATTAAAATGGAGTCAAATTTAAATTTGTCCCGAAATCTGGAATTATCGCAGATATTTTTAATATCGCGTGCCGTGCTAAATCGTTGAGTTGGTCATTCAACTTAACGAATGGATTCAACTCGTAAAAACACTAGGAAGAACAGGTGCGCGCATTTGCTGAAACAAATTTCCACATTAGTCAATCACTGGGCAAGTTTCCAATCGAATTGGTGGGAATTTTCATGGAAAATACAGGAAAAAGAACCTCTAACCTCTAAACCGACTTCCGGATGTCTTTACATACAACAGACAGCGAACAGTAATACGTGTGAAATGGTATATGATGGTAATAGATAACTGTATTGTAAACGAGAACTGGTTCTTCCAGTCACAGTATCCTGTAAACAAATTTCATAACTCTAACTTCGCTAAAGCCGGAGCAAATGGAAATCGTTTTAACTGTTGTTATGCGAAAGAGTCAACAGACCAACTTTCAAGTTGATGCCACCAAGGCAGAACTCACGCCTGTTCGTGGACACTTCACAAGCAACCGCATCACAGTATGGATCCCATTTGTAGACGATCTTGCATACATTCGTTGTGAGTATAAACTCACAGTAAAATGATGTCCGTTGTGGAAATCCTGTTCGAACATGACTACATTTAGAGTCTTTTCCTCTGATAACGACTATTTATTAATTTAACATAGAACCAGAGACCTTGAGCCTATTAACGTACATGTAAATCTACTTGAAATCGAGAAATATGGAAATCCATGTATTCCATTCGGTCAGTGTTTGCGGAGATTATTTGGTTATGATTGTTTTCATTGTAATAATCGTTGTGCAACAACTTTGCTTTGTTCATAACAATCGGTGTTCTTTTTCTTAGATGTTTTTGTAGATTTCATTGCTGTGGTTTCATTATGTTTAAAAAATACAAAAACACTGAACGAATTTGCTATCAATCTTACAATTTAAGAAAAGTGTCCTGGATAATTTCTATAATCGATTTATGAGCAAATGGAAGTTTCTATTGTACATTATTATTTTATTATTATACCGTTAAACAAGACTTGGATGTAAGAGATTTAAGTAGGAAAGTTAAACGATAATGTGGGGTACATTATCTATTCGGTGACTTCTACTTTTCTCTAAATACATCTGTTCTGACTATCTATTGTTGGTATTTCCAACCTACTTTTCTTTGCTTTATGTTTTTTACGGTTTTTTGGGAAGTTAAAAGATTATCCCCAAATTGCGGAAGCCTTTATATTCTTAGTGAACTCAGACTTTCCATTTCTATGTTTCTCTGGTATACATTTTTAACATAATAATAGTAGTTCCTTTTTGGACGTCCCTCAAGCTAAAGAGCGGAGCCATTTCAAAAAAATGAAAGAAGAAATACATCAAAATTATCGACTGATGAATGATGATATAGGAAGTACTTGTTCTGTTACAAGATTTGATACAAGACCATCCCATAATCTGTCACTTCTTCTTACCACGAAGTTACCTTACCATTAACAAACATTTTCAGATACTAGTTGAAGTATGTTCGTCAAGTTGTGACTTGGGATGATATCATGTCTCGCAGCTGCTATTACGGGAAGAATCTCAAGCATGGCATATAAATGTAATTCCCAAGAACCTATCCTGTCGGTTGTTATCACGTTTCGTATAACACTGATTATTCGCTAATATTCCAATCAGAGTTTACTTCTTCTAGAAAATTACTAGTGATTCTTCTCACTCAATTCGCCATTTGAAATTCAATTTTCGCGGTGTTTCCGTGGCCGAATTCTGTTTGAGTTTCGATATGTCGTTCAGTAATGATTCCTGATTAAAATTCAATATAAAATTGTTGCACTGTTGCCCACGTTTACGATATTTTTCATTTTTAACTTGGAACACCTCGTGTCGCTTAATGTGTAAAATTGAAGACAACAATCCCCACTCGGCAAGAATGGGAGAGCAATTCCAGTAAAGCGAAGCTGAATGGAATCGTGTATTACACAGACGGCTCGAAAACCACAAAGGGCACCGGCTCTGGAGTATACGGGAGCAATGGACGGGGCTGCAGAATTTCTGCAAGCCTAGGACAACAAGCGACCGTATTCCAAGCCGAGGTATATGCAATCCTGACGGCGGCTGCTCAACTATTAAAAGAGAACCTTATCAAAAGGAAAATCTTTATAGTGACAGACAGCAAAGCAGCGATTGCAGCAATAGACTCATATGTGGTAAATTCAGGGCTAGTCCTTGAATGCACACAAATGCTAAACGCACTAGGTAAGTGCAACTCAGTCACACTAGTGTGGGCACCTGGGCATGCGGGAATCGCAGGTAACCAGGTTGCTGACGAGCTTGCGAGAATGGCAAGCGCAAAACCATTCATAGGGCCCGAACCGGCTTGTGGGATTACTTATAACACAGTCAAAAAGGAGATTCAAGCAATACTCACGAAAGAGCATTGCAGACATTGGTCGAAAATCCCAGGACAGAGTCATTCCAAGATCTTCCTGGAAACCCCAAACGGGGACCTAGCTACGTCCATCTTAAAGTTAAGCAGGACGAAGATAAAACTTGCGACAGAAATGGTCACGGGCCACTGTCGCATGAACAAACACCTGCACAACATGGGACTGACTGAAAGCCCGACATGCAGGGGTTGTGGTGAGGCAGATGAAACGCCCTATCACGTCATTTGCCAATGTGAGGCATTCATAAAGGCAAGGGAACTCCTACTTGGAAATGAAAAAATTACACAAGAGGAAGTAACGAAGATTCACCCGACTAAAATCCTGGACTTTGTAAAAGATACAGGTATTCTTGAAGGGTAGACAACACCGGGGAGCACAATAGACCAAAAGGTCGCAGTGCGGGAACCTATTGGGACCACCCCCAGAATAATAATAATAATAATAATAACACTGATTATTCGCTAATATTCCAATCAGAGTTTACTTCTTCTAGAAAATTACTAGTGATTCTTCTCACTCAATTCGCCATTTGAAATTCAATTTTCGCGGTGTTTCCGTGGCCGAATTTTGTTTGAGTTTCGATATGTCGTTCAGTAATGATTCCTGATTAAAATTCAATATAAAATTGTTGCACTGTTGCCCACGTTTACGATATTTTTCATTTTTAACTTGGAACACCTCGTGTCGCTTAATGTGTAAAATTTCTGTAAGGCATGTGTGGCGTAATCATCATTTTTTGGTGTTGTTTCGAGAGAGTCCATACCCTCTGAATCACAAAAATTTGCATAGGTCAATTTTTTTTTGGAACACTAATACAATACTTTTACTTCGTACTCGGGAAGTAAAAAATTTCCGTCTGTCGTCTGTAGTGTCCGTACACATTCTTTGCAACGCTCTAAACTCAGAAACTGTTAAAGTGATCGAAATGCGGTTTTCGTCAATGGATTGCATTCAGGCCAAGAACGAAAATGGTAATATTACCTTTCATGACGTCACTTCCGGTATAAGCAAAAATGGTGGCGCTCATTTTTTTAAAGAAAAAGTTGCAGTTTTTGGTACGAGGGAAGTCTCGTGGTAATAGGTACATGCCAGAATTTTTTAATAAGATAAAGTTGCAGTTTTTTATGTAGTTTAAGAGTATTTTTTATTTAAGGTGTGGAAAAGTGATCAAAACCAAGCAGAACTTTTAGCGCTTCTAAAATCCTTATTATCTTGGATACTGTATATTTTGCTACTAAAGGATACGTTTAACTAAAAGACTTGTATTTAGTAATAATTTTCATTTTAAAACCTTGCAATATTATGTAAATTACTAGATACTGTCAATCTATCACCCCTCATTAACAAAATGAAATGGTTACTTGTGGATATTTTCATTACAAATAAAACATTGTATAATACAATTATGAAATTCGTGCTAGAGTTACATCATCCCTGTTTTTCGCTTTACTGCATTTTTAATAAAAAGGGTGGATAAGTATGTACGTAATAAAATGAGAGCAAAAGTGCCGAGCTATTTAATTAGACATAGATATGAGGGAGGTATATGATTGTACTACTCGAAACGCCATTTTATTTTTTTATTTTATTACGCAATCAAACTTATAATACATCGAAAATAGTCGTTAGGGTAGGTATATATGACATAAATTTACCGGCTAATGGAGTAGCAACCCCGCTTGCATCAGTCATTATATCTCCCTACATAATTGCGTTACATCGCGGTGGCGTCTGTGCAAGAATTTGTTGAGCTAAGAAATAACACAAAAAAGAGAAAAGTGGACTATAAATTATTAACTGCTCCGTCTAGATGAAAACTAAATATTTTCCTTCGTCATCTCCAACCTCACAACTTACCTACACAATTGACTCTCAAAGTGGTTTTTATTATAGAAAGATAAATTCTGATTTCTATACGACCGCAATAAATTAATAAATTTATTACTTTTTTGGGAAACCAAGAGATTAAAATTTTGATTTTGTCTTGGAAAAATAGTTTTTTCTAAGTTACATTTCAGTTGTGAAAATAGGACCGGTTTTCATGGTTTCTGGGGTGTATCTAGGACGTGTGGAAGGGAATATTGGGGATGAGATATCCGGCGCCCGACTGGCGGCTTCCGTGCTCCACTGTCACAGCTTCTCTAGCTGTTATCTATCGTGTCCTTTTCATTCCTATTTTGTTCTATACACCAATTTTTCGTTTCTGATATTTTTATGTTCACTCTCACTCTAAACACGAACGTTTCTCCTTTAGTTATTGAGAAAACCTCAATAGCAATTCGACTATTTCTTAAATTAATTTTGCTCGAAATGCGATACAGTTTTAGGTGGAATATTATTAAGATGTTTTTGCGTGCGTGGTGGAGGACCTTGGATAATTTCAACATAATTGAGTATCAACTTCACTAGACGCTCAATTTTCTATGAGGGGTGGAAATGTTTCTTATCCATTCAGAAAGTTTCTAAATACATAAACTGGCTGTTGTGGTAATTGAAGTTAAACAGTTTTCATCTTTTTTATAGTATAATTTGTTGCCAAGTATTTTTTGTTTCCTAAAAATAGATATTCGATGTAGTTTCCAAGGGATACTAAAAATGTGTTAAGTTAAGAAACTAGAAGTACATTTTTTGTCCTATTATGGTATATAGGAATGTATCCCCGAGATATTTATGTTTTCTACTCACAATTTTTTGTTCGTCTTCTAAGGATAGAATGAAACACATCATTGAGGGATGGGAATTACGCTCAGTAATATAAAACGGTTGGTTTAGTTGTTTAGCTTTCACTTACGGGAACGCTTGCATATTTGAAGGATTAAAAGTTTTTAATTTTGTAATTACTGTAATCTTTGGTTCTCTGTTCCAGCTATTTTTAAATTGGAGAATATTTGATTTCGTAACATTTCGCAAACGTTGTCGACCGTCTATCACCTTTCAATCTGTAAATGATAATAAAAATGAAAATGTAAAATTACATCTATTTTAGATTTAGAAGCACAGCTCTGTACTATATCGGTAACATTACAGAGTCTATATTAAAACCCGCCTTTTTATTAATTGGTTGTTTCTCATGTTACCAACCAATGAGAGTAGGTATTAAAAAACCGCTTGTATTTTTGAATCGCTTGCTTGTTTCGCAATGGTATCTTATCCAGGATGTCATAAGCTTCATTTGTGCCTACTTGCAATGATCGTTTCCACAATTATCCAAGACATTCTTCAAACGTCTAAGGAAGAGATGGTGCCAACAATGTTTATTATCAGACGTTAAGCAGAAGAAAGAAGGATCATCTGGAATCTATTGAGAGAATAACAAATAATAGTAAGAACAAATGACAAGCAGACAAAAGAAATTGATATAGGAAGAGGAGTAAGACAAGGTTGTTGCATATTTCCACATATTTAATATACTAGTATATTTAGAGGAAATATTAAATAAAACCTTAGAGGATTAGAAAGTAAATATTTAGAGTACGGAATGAAAATTAATGTAGACAAAACAAAGACTATGAGAATGACAAAGAAAACGAAAAAAGGTAAAGTTAAGAAGCTAAAAATAAAAGTAAGGGAAAGGGAAATAGAATAGAAAGAATCATTCAAATACTTAGGAAGTCTAATAACGGATCATGTTGAATGCGAAAAAGAAATAAAACAAAAAAGAATTCTATGGAGGCTTTTGAAATGTGGCCATGGAGAATAGAAAAAATTAAGTGGGTGGATAAAATAACAAACGAAGAAGTTTTGAGAATAGTGGAAAAGGAGAGAGAGATATTGAATATAATAAGGAAAAGAAAGAAGAACTGGATGGGACATATTCTTAGAAGCGACGGAATATTGAGGACAGCTTTGGAAGGTATGGTGAAAGGCTCTATTTCAAGAGGAAGAAACAGAATAAAACTTCTTGATATTAAAAATGATAAAAGATACAAAGAATTAAAGTTACTAGCAGCAGACAGAGAAAGATGGAGAGCTCCAAGATACATTTATTTTTGACTTGGACCTGTCAAAAGACAGAACAGTATTGACGATGATAAGCAGCAAACTTCGTTTAGATTCAACATCAATGTAAAGACCCCATGATATACATTACGAGTATAATAATACACTTATATCAGGCGGTTGCAGAATTTGCACGATAATCTGTGACTTTACTTATAGTTAACCTGTCACTGTTAAATGCACTCTTGCACGAGACATGTCAGGCTTGTGCAAAAGATACGATTAGCAGCAAAAACAAGTAATTCCACTATTTCTTGTTTTAAATCTAATCCAACGGGTGTCGAAACTCATTGGGTTAAGTTTAAAATAAATCAACTTTTTAATTAAAGATTTCTTAAATATTCATTTGAAGATCCATGGTTTTGCGCTTTTTTTAAAACAATAATGAATGACAGATGAAATAGATATAGATTGCATTTTGAAAAAGGTCTTTTTATACAGCGTCGTTCTTAGTTCTTATATTACTTTAATCGCAATAGGCACCCCCTTAGTACTTTCATTGTATAGAGTTTGATCCACAAAGTGCTAAGTAAGTTTTCGGATTTTTTTGTTATCTGCTGCTCAGGAAGATATTAACTTGGACTACAGTATCTAATGTGGAAATTCGGCCATAACATTTTCTAGGTACGTCATACCCCTAGCTTAGGTAAATTGCTTTTTATTGGTTCATCAATCATCACCGATATTTATTTATAAGTGGAATTAATTTCATTTTTGCTCCATTTGCGTGCTACAACATTTTCTGTTGCTCGAAACATTCTTCAACGTACTTATTAACACGAAATATGGCAAATGTGATATTGACAAGCTGTTGGAACGTCCGTCAGCATCATATTCATATTTAAGTTCATAGTTTGCCAAATTCACAAATATCGACAGGTGAGTGGTAAGAACTAATTTAATGGCGATTTAGATGCATTTCTGGAAGTACTTTGTAAAACAACGACGATAACCGTTGTTGGGCTGTAACTCATTCAATTACTGTTTGAGGAAATGAGGAGGTATATACAGGGTGTTTCAGACCACCCGTACCGGCCAAATATCTCGCGAAATACAAAACGCATTGAAACAAGAAAAAATACGTCTAAAATTTTTTTAAGACTATTGTTTGATAGTAATAGGATGTCCCCACTCCCACCCCCGGGGGGTGGAGAGGGGGTAACTTCGTAATCTTAAATAGCACCCCCCAGTTTATTATGCAGATTTGAATTCTGCGTTAACAAATAGGAACTTTTTGTTTGAAACATTTTTTGAAGTTCGTGACAGATGGCGCTATGATCGCCGAAAGAAGTTTTCCGATTACCTATGCAAAATTTGTTGTCAGTTTTGTTAAGTGACAATCAAAAATGTTAATGCTTTGTAAAAGGGAAGAGGGGGAGCTTTATTAACCCCCCCTCCCCCAATGCACCCCTAATTTTAGATTTAAACGCATCTCGAATGTCAATGTGTTCTTTACTCGTGAAATCAAAGTATTTCAAATTTTTTTTCTATTTTCCATCAAAGACAACAAAATTTACAAAATTTAACTTCTTCAATCGTGGTATTGAACAGTTGTTTAAATCTAAAATGGTTGCGTTTTCCCATCCTAGGTTATGGGCTGTAGGGGTGAAGTGGCGGTGTGGGGAAGGGGGAGGGGTTAATAAAGCTCCTCCTCTTCACTTTTGCAAAGCATTACCATTTTTTATTGTCACTTAACAAAACTGACATCAAATTAGCATAGGTAATCGGAAAAACTTCTTTCGGCGATCATAGCGCCATCTGTCACGAACTTCAAAAAATGTTTCAAACAAAAAGTTCCTATTTGTTAACGCAGAATTCAAATCTGCATAATAAACTGGGGGGTGCTATTTAAGATTACGAAGTTACCCCCTCTCCACTCCCCGGGGGTGGGAGTGGAGACATCCTGTTACTATCAAACAATAGAGTCTTAAGAATAGTTTAGACGTATTTTTTCTTTTTCCAATGCGTTTTGTATTTCGCGAGATATTTGGCCGGTACGGGTGGTCTGAAACACCCTGTACATCGTCCAGTAAAATGATACCTTTACTCCTATATGCAATCGTTGGAAAGCAACAAAACCCATTGTCATATTGGTTTCTAGCTTCTCAATTTTATGAACGATCACTAATTGCAACGTTAATAGAACAGTATTAATTTTCTTCAAACTCCAAAAGTAATATTGTAATACTCAAAACAAGTAATAACTTTTATTTCATACTGACTAGTAACCTGTGTTTTACCAGACTCATACGAGTCTGGTAAATGAAACTTTACCGTACTAGAAATTTTGTACCCGAATACAAAGGTTGCCATAGCAACATAAAGTGACATGACTTTGAAAACGTCAAATTTTATATAAAGTTAATAGAAAAACTCTTAAGAAATGAATGTATGGCCAGTATGAAATAAAATGTTTTACATTATTTGTACGTTAAATCAGATTACGTTACTCGTTTCGAAATTCCTGCCTCAGCTACGCTTCGGCAATAAACATCTCATTCGTTAACGTAAACCTTGATTTACCGTACTCATATGTAAATAACTATTTATTTTAAATGTAACCCACTCAATTAAATACTTCCATAAAGTAAGTTTGCAGAAAATGAATTTATTTTAGATTCTATTTTGAAGCAACTTAAACTTTATCAACAATTAAAGACACATACTGTCGAAACGTTTTGGGTTACATTCAAATAAAAAATTTTACCTGTTTTTATTATTACAATTATTGATAATAGAATAAACCATCCAAATAATTATTATTCGAGATCTTACATTGTTTGCAAATTACTATATTTTACAATATGATGTACATGTACAGCAAATATTACCAATATTGGAATACCCTATAAACCATAGTTGTGGTGCCTTTCAGAAAATTATTTCCTCTGCCAAAATTAACTTACATGGTAGTAATGTTAGCGAGGGAGCTCTATTTGCGAAATTTAGTGTATAGGAAATATGTAATGTCGAAGTAGCTCTCACTGTTATTATTATTAATATAAATTTTATACAAAATAGCACAGCTCTGGACGTTCAACTCATATCGAATTGAATCCCATGAACCCAGTAGATATCCTATATTCCGTCAGTTCAGCTTGTTGTTCTAATGTTTCGTTATGCTTTCTAATGCAACAACTGCCATTCGAACTATTACAATCTTTGTTAACTCTAATCCTTCAATTTCTATTTGTACACTTTTTCAGTTCATTGTCTTCTACTTTGTTGTTCACAGTGTTCACACAGACTGCCCTTTGATTCTTTTCCACAACTGTGATGTCTAGTCTATTGTGTGGAGAAGTTTGTGTAACCTTGTTTCAGCTTTTCATTACTACAAAGGATCTGTTTGAAGGTTCCGTCTTTTCAAAAGTTTTCCGCAGGTCATTTCTTCATCCTGTCCAGAAAGTACCAGTACTCAATTTGTTAATAAATGATCGGTGTCCGGTTACGAAGGATGTTACAAATATGTAAACTACGTTTCAACAAATCTAGCGTGCCCTATATTATGATGGAAAATAATCATAAAAAAGAATGAAACCAGAACAATAGCAAATATCTCCATTGGTTTAAAGTTAAGTTTACAGGTTTGCAATATCGTAAGAGTTTTACAAGTATAACGAGGGACTGATACACTTTCAGGATCACCATCTGTATAAAGTTGCTCCACTTTTGTTATGTCAACGTGGAAAATTATTAGTTGTGATCGTGTGCAGTTAGACTTATTAGAACTGATATACTTTCCAAGCCACCAGAAATAGTATAAATAGCCCTACACTTGTAAATATTCTTCATTTGGTCGCCGATGAAACCTTGTGGTTTTTTGGAGTTTATAGATTTATGCTTTATCATTGCATTATGAAGAGTTGAAAATTGAGTAATGCCCGAATCTCCTCTGCCGATTTACCATTTACATTCAGTTCTGTGTTTCAGATTTTCATTATATTTTTAAGAAATTGTTTGATCTTGTCTCCACGATCTCAATTATCAATATTATCATCTTTATAGTTATCTGTGGTTATACCAAACGAATCTATTTTCTTTTGTCACTTTGTCTACTGAAATTACTGTTAAAGTGCTCCCACTTGTTCTTTTATTATCATTCTCTAAGAATATCAAGAATTCAACGTTTGTGTCACTGATTATCATGTATACTATTAACATTTAGTGGATGAGATATATATATGTTAAATTGCAAATTTACTTTGTAAATGGAAGACTCTTCTCATCGCTGCTGATCTATAAAAACTGAAATTATACGCTTGGAAAGAATGACAGGAGCAAATCTTAAATTTGCCAAAACATGAAGCTGTTAAAGGAATGTTGTTAACTGGACCTTTAAATTTCGGTTTGGCAAGAACATTTAATGAGATTGAGATACTAGCTCTTTGTTTGGATCCAGGGTTGGGTTGATTTATATCAAATGATTTAAATCAGATAATTTTTTTAATTAAAATCATGGTTTAAATCAAACTAACTTTTTATTCTTTAATACAAAACAATATTAAAAATATTCTTAAAAAAATAACAGTAGGTGCACATAAGACATAAACTTCAGGTTTCTGCATTTTCATTGTAAAATTTAAACAAAAATACTAGTTTCCCACTTTGTCAAGTTGCAACAAGAACTTTCTAGCAAGAAGTTTTTGCAAATATTTAGAGTGTAATAAATTGAAGTACGGATAGTTGACAATAAAAATCATATAGGTAGATGAGGTGATTTCATTAAACAATTATTAATATTAGTTAAAAACAAATTAATTAATTAAAATAAAAAAAATCGCGATTTTTTTAAATATGTAAATTAATGATTTTTGATTTTTTAAATAAAAATCAAGTTTTGCCCAACCCTGTTTGGATCATAAACAATCTCGATAATCGACGGTTTAAATTAAAACCTTTTAAATTCAAATTTCACTTTATTAAGTTTTTTAGTCATTTCTCGGACTTATATTGGAATATTCTTCCTATATTAATCTTTTTTCAACTTTACTTACTTTTAATCCAATGCAATATTTGCTACTTCAATATATGGCGCTTCCATAGGCGGCAATTGGTCGCAGTTTTTTTATAGCGTCATGTAAAATTTATAGGCATTCCTGGATATGTTGTGGTATTAGGAATTTCAGCCGATGCAGTAGCAATGATTAAGTGAAAGTGGAAAATTTGCTTACTTATTATTATTGGACACCTAAAACCATAAAGTAGTCAAGTAATCTTTGACGCATCAGTTCCTATAATGCGAAAGAGGCAAAATGCCTCAAATAAATTAAAATGCAGTCCGAATGAAAGTATAACGTATATAACCAATTTAATGTTGTTGGATAATAATGCCATTCACCCAGTGTTATCGAAGTTGAAATTTTTCATATGGATATTGTAAAATAAATCATCAAACATTGTATGGTAATCCTCCCACAAGACAGATTTTTTACCAATTACCGATTTCAAACAGAATGATGAATTTTGAATTGAAGTAGGAGAGTGGACATAGTCCACGCATATTTCATATTTTAGCCCTTTTTGCTACCTTTCTGATTAGAGTCGTCCGACCCCCAACGTCACCCAAGCCACCCCACGCACGTGAGATATGGCTTAGGATACTGGCAATGGAAGAGGCTCTATTGGTAGACTATCTGACCAGAATTCCTCCAGTATGAATTCTCCCAGTTTGACAACTGCGGCTGACACTCACTAAAAATGTGGTGCATCATGTCATCATCTGTATAACATTCTGTATAAGATTCGACCAAACCCATACGGTGGATGTGCTTGTTCAGTTTACAGTGTCCAGAAAGTATGTCCATGAGTAAACGCATGTAGAGACTACGAGATAATCCCTTGATGCCATCTCTCGCATGATAACAGTCTAACATCAAGTTTCATTCACGCTGTGTGTGCTTTAATGTTTTTTTTGTTTGCTTACAGTTAGTACCTTAAGTTGTTGAGCCACTTGTTTTGAATCTCATCGGCTCTCTCATTTACCGGCAAAACAAATTTGAACCGTTCGTTATAGCATATAGCAAAATGGTTTTCCGCCCACTACGGTCGCTTCAATGTTAAATAGTGCCTATTTAGCTAACTCCGTAATAATTTTTTCCAATAATGACGTTAATGACGTGCATCGGCGAACTCGTTGAAAATACTTATTTATGTATATTTTACATGGTATGGTGCGTTAAAGCTTTGATAGCGTACTTATATTCTAACGAAAAACCAAAAAAGTGATTACATTTCAGTTTGTCTTAAAATTTGACATACATATTTTTTGAATTCTAACTAGACGTTTAAATTTTTTTTTCCTTCGTAAAATCGACGAATAAAAATATACTACTGTGCTTGGCCGTGATCGTGATGACTACTATTTTATGTTAATTGAATTCACGCATAAAGTAGATACTATGACGTTATAATTTATAACATTCCTACGGAAATGGGAATTTTACTGTTGGTTATCGTAATGTGAAACGCTATTAATATTAGTGATGCCATGCTAATCACATTTAGGAGACTTAAATTTCCAGATTTGGAAATCGCTTCCAAATTTTTCAAATGTCTTTAAAATCATGTTTTCGTAGATGCGAATGATCATTTGATCATTGGTTACGTGAAAATTATTAAACCAGACGTTTTCTTGTGAAAAATTTGTTTTTCAATGCTCTGATTTTGAAATGTATTAATTAATAACAGTAACAGTGTGTTGCTTTATTTACTTTTATCATGTTCTTCTTCCACCGGTAATTTTCTCGTATAAATTATTATTTTGCATATTTTAGTTTTGTGGTTATCTTGTTAGTCTCTTGCTGTGCAACAATACGATTTTCCTATATAGATAGCTATAATCTAACGGAATTGTGATTAGGTTAAAAAAATACGTTAATTGAGTAACGAGGACAGGGAATTTATTATTGTTTATTTTATAATACTTATGTGTAATTATTGTTTCAGATAAGCCGAACCAGCATTACTTTCAGCGCCGGTAAGTTTATTTTTTTCAATTAGGTAGGGTAAATATTTGTGTTAAATTAATTATATCGTGCGTATTGCTATTTGTTTATTTTAAATATGCGAGGTCGTTGCGAGAAAATTTGAAAGAATGCTTGTTTAAGTCTCTGATTTTGTGAAAGTTTTCATTTAATGTACCTACAGTTGTTTTTCATTTAAACACATCTTCATACACTATTCGCGAAAATCTTTTCTACTGTAGAACTCCTTAAACAAATGAACGCAACGGTGATATCTTATTATAGTAACTTGCTATTGGTACGATATCACCGTTGTGTTCATTTGTTTAATGTTTAGTTTCATGACGTATTATTTAAATTCGTCCAAAAATATCATTTATGTATGTTCGTTACAAATAATGGAATACTATGTTTTCGCTATTGAACTGCTTCACTGTAATTGGGCAATTGTTGTGAAACATGAAAAATCGGTAAATAAATAAAGGACATGTGTTGGGAATCTTACTTAATAGATAAACAATAAAAATTTAGAGTATCAAAACTATAAAAGACAATGGAGATGTTTCATGTGAAATACTAGACTTACTGTCCTATTGGCAACTCTTTGATCCAGCATAATAATGTATTTTTCTCCATGTAATGAAGCATCAGACTTGTACTTTCTTTGTTGAACTCCTAACTGTAATTGCCTTGAAAATGTAATCTATAAAATATACATGATGCATGTTATTTAATGCGAAATAATGCAGCCCAAAGCAAGGCCATGCAATGCAATTCTGGTTAATGCAGAGCAATGCGGCATAACCGAGGGCATAACTAAAAAATAATATCATTTTAGGTCAAACAATCCAAATATGTAAATGGAAAATCCCTATATTAATTATTTGTATAGGTAGTCGATTTTCGGAAGCGAAGAAACTGAAACATGTCTTCTTTTCGTATACAAAGAAGATCCTTTGATGCGCATAGATGCTTCGAAATTCGCTGTTCTTACATCACGGTCCACAATACATAAATAGATAAAGAAACTAACTCCCAAACACAAACCAACCCTCTATTGAACTGAATTGTGCAAAGCTTCCTTTTATCGTCTTCTTATGTGTTTTTTTTTCTAAAATGAAAAGTAAGAAAGTAGATGATATTAATTTATAGTGAAACACTCAGCCATAGAATATCGCTTGTAAATATATTTCACGATACATTGCTACTGAGCTAAATTTATAATAATAGATCAAATTATAAGTTTTTTGGTGAAATTCATTTACAGATTCAAAGTTTCCGACTCTTTTTAGTTAACTGATACTGATAATAAAAATTCAAACATAAAAACTAAAAGAAAAACAAATTGAAAAGTCCCTATTCCCTTGACTTTTGGGAAAATTTCTTCTTCAGCTCCATATACTTTCTACACATTAGTAATTTTTTTAAGATTCTGTTGGTCCAATCGCTGTTCATTCAACTGAATGTGGTCACGTAAATCTGAAGTGGAGGTTTGTAGATCTATTATCTGTATCAAGTACCGGTGTCCTTCTAGTATTCCAGCTCGGATCGTATTATACACTTGTTCAATTTCTATCTATTTTCATTCGTGTTTCTCTCCTCTTCTTCACTGTTACATGAGAGAGCTGGTATGTGGTCTGAACTGTCTGAGCTGCTTTCATTATCCGTTGCTACATTTATTAGCTTACTCGTAGAAAGAGATTTTTTCTTTGTTCTCCAATCCTTATAAGCTACCAAAATTTTCCGAAAAAAGCCGACACGGTGTTTCGTACTTATTTCTATTCTTTCTGATTCTTGACAGATTTTTGTTTGTTTGACTGTTTCTAAAATTCCTATACTATTCTGCGATTCCTTCTTGGCCATCTTACGTTTCCTTATCTAGTGAGATTTCTAATAGTTTGTTTCGTTGATGCTGTCCATATAGGGGACAGATAGCATCTCGTCTGTTTTCGTTGTAGATACTTCAAATAGAGACCTACCTACATCTTGAAGCGGCTTTGATTATGTCTCGGATTTTCTCCTAACGAAGTAAATTCTTTTATAAGAAAAATCAATGTGTTGGTGAATTTTTATCTAAGAAGTAATCATATTGAATACAAAAACCGAGGGCGTATGTACCACTAGAATTATACCTAACGCCTCTCATTCTATCAAAGCTATTGTAATTACTACTTGGAATTAAGCCAGGGGGTAAGGAGGATGTGGTAGACATTCAACTTCAAGTCACAGATGGGAGCCTTATTACCTTTTATCCCAAATTTTGTGGTACATTTTTCAGTTTTAAAGTTTTCATTTAACTTACGCACGGATGTCTTAACATCCTACAAAAGAATTTGCTCCCGCCTCATCGGAAAATGAGTTTTGTAGATAGGATGTAGAAATATTGGACAGTGATACACTGCATTAAGATGAATGAAATATAATTTTGGATAATACAAAGATATTGTACCGGTAATGCTATATGAGCACTTACTCCAAATTTTGCAAAATGCAACTCAAAAATGGTAATTGTTCGGAACAAGGAAACCCAGTGTAGAGAGTATCCACATGCAATATCATAGCAAAAATATCTGATTTCTGTTTCTCCATCAATACTAATGGTAAACATTTACTGTAGGGCACGTTCATGTTTATACCTATGAGAAGAGGATTATAGACAGATAATATGTTACTATTTTAATTGTTTTGGGTCCTAGAGCATATCACACATGGTACGGTTGTTAGATAGTGGTAAAGTAATTTTTCTAAGCTTTTGGTGTGGAGGCTCCGAAACATTCCAAAATCATCCTTTGCTCCTCCAATGTGCAGTTTACGTCGCTTTGAGTGGTACACTGGAATAACAATTCATCTTTAATCATATACAATTGTATTTTTGAAACTCGTTTCTATTTTTTCTATCAGGAAAATTCATTGTTTTGTTTTATTTAATTTTTTGTTTTTATTTCGGTGATCAAAATTTTCAAAATTTCAATTTTTTAATTACATGTTTCACTTACCTATCGTCTTATTTTTATTTTTACCACTTAATTCGCTATAAAATCACTAGACCGAAATCTATTTTGTTGTTAAATGTAGAATACCAAGCAACGCGCAGTATAATGCAGACGATATTTCATTTTTTTTAATACTGAATGTTTTTATCTAGTTCACTTAAACCTGAATGCAAAAAGTCACAAATATGGGTTGTAAATTAAATTAAAGTCTATGGAAGTATCTAGTTTGTAATGGATAGTTCGGAAAACATTTAAGTGTCGCGACAGTTTGGCGCCGTTTTTCCTACATTTTTATTGGTGTAAAACTTTAGCTCCGCCCGGAAAATATCCCCTCCAGAATTAATTATCCAATAAGGTTGTAGCTTTCAGTATATGGGATTTTGAGGGTTGATCGTAGAATTTACCCACAGAAATGTGTTAGCTTAGCTCATTCTGGGGTTTGAATTCGTGGTGTTCGGTTGCTCGCTGTTATTGTAGTGTTTAACTTCTCTTCATCCTATATCTATTTATTTTGTATTATTCTATGTTCTACTCATTTCCAAATCCTTCTTAGCCTTTATTTTTAGTTAATACCAGTTTAAGTTAAGTTACTTAAAAAATGTTGTGTCCAGGAAAAATTGTGTAAGTTCGTTTAATTTAAAATTTCTTTTTATTATTCATGCTTCTTTCATACCATCAATTTTTAAATTTCCTTATCAATTGTAAAAATTGTAAAATGTATTTGATTTTCATAGAAACTTCTGACATTTGTCATTTTAGAATATTTGACTCAAAGTAAAGGAACATTTTGCAAATCATATATATTGAAATTGCAATAGAAAATATGCATATGTTACTCTTTGAATTTAGAAATTATTTTTAGTGTCTACTGTTATGTTTGCATAGTATTTAAAAGAATAAAATTACGTTTTACTTACTTGCTATTTTATAATCTCAATTAAAGCAGTAATAAAATTAACCGGGGAAAATTTCCCCACAACTCTACATACAATGCATGTTTTTGCGTACTTTGCACATATTTTGATCTCTGGAAAATATGAAAAATAATTTTCTATAGTTCATTTATTGGCACGTGCTCGAGGTATCGATTGTCATCTCAACGACGCCAAGACATAAGCGACGCCGGCTAGTCGGACGTTTTGGTTGCTCGGCAACGCAACCTCCCCACTTTTTAGCGTTGCGACGTCGCGTCCCTATCGTACATGATTCAATTATGTGACATGTTCTACTTCAGTTTATTGACTTATTTCTTAGTCAGTGTTAAGATTGATTGATTTTATATTAATCTGACAATCTTTTAATTATTTTTGATACGCTGGGTAGGTATCGTATGTTTTAAGGGATTATAGTTCAATAGTTTAACTGCATGGAGGCGTCAAGAGAAAGTTAATGTTCGAATTTTCCTCTTACACGTTAGAATCGCATGGGAAAATTCAACATTTTGTAAACTTAAAAGCAATTCTTAGATCTTGACCGGTAGCACTGAAATGCCTACCTACCCTTGTTGAAAGATTAGGCCATTAGTTGTCACCCACTTCAAACGTTAAAAGAGAACTTTTTATCATACCTACCTCTACATATTATCGCTCCAACGGAAAATGTTATTTTGTATATTATAATCCTTTTAACGATGACCTTATTTTACAATAAATAAACAAGTATTCTTTCAAATTTTCAACGTGTACTACGCATTATCATGTAAGAACGACGATTTTTCCGAAAGGGAGAATTTTGATTTAAAATAGATAGGTAAGGTAATAAGCATATAAATAAAAAAATAAATAATGATTAAAAATGTTCGGTTTTCTAATCCCATAAAACGGAAATTAATTAGTAACAGTTTTCTTTCACATCTAAGTTATAATCGATCCACATGCACCATTAATATTTTCTAATATCCGTTGGTCTGAAAATGTAACAGTAAATTTATTACAGTTCAAATTCCCGTCCCTTAGAAATATGGCTCAAATATCGCTACGAATTAATATTATCGAAGGGAATGTTACCAAAACTATGGTATTTGACCCTTCAACAACCGTATATGACGCGTGTAGAATCATACGAGAAAAAATCAGTGAAGCAAATCTGGGTCAACGTAAGTCGTTCTCAGCGATTTCTTAATCCTTCTACTTTAATTTTCCAATTTTATAGCCAAAGACTATGGATTGTTTTTGACCGATGATGATAATAAAACGGGAGTATGGCTGGAACCTGGAAGACATTTAGAATATTACATTCTTCGAAATGGCGACACTTTGGAATATAGGAAAAAAACAAGAATCTTAAGAGTGAAAATGCTCGATGGTACACATCTCCCAGTACTTAAGCCCTTTTTAAAATTCCTCGTTTTAGGTTCCATCAAAAGTGTTTTAGTTGACGATTCCCAAATTGTAGCAAATCTAATGGTGGTCATATGTACAAAGATTGGAATTACAAATCACGACGAGTATTCCTTAGTATTAGAAGATCAAGAGAATCAGGAAAATATCGATAACAAAAATTATGGCACCCTTACACTAAAACGCAAAAAAGAAGAAAGAGAACGAGATGCCAAAATGGATCAGTTAAGAAAAAAACTAAGAACTGACGATGAAGTTAATTGGGTCGATCCCTCCAAAACGTTGAGGGAACAGGGAATTGACGAAAATGAAACCGTGATCTTGAGAAGAAAGTTTTTCTTCTCCGATCAAAATATCGACTCTCGCGATCCCGTTCAGCTAAACTTGTTATATGTTCAAGCTCGAGATGCAATATTAGATGGTACTCATCCAGTTACACAGGAAAAGGCCTGCGAGTTTGCTGGAATTCAGTGTCAAATTCAGTTTGGTGATCACGTCGAAGCTAAACACAAAACGGGATTTTTAGAGTAAGTACATGAATCATTTGCAAAGGTCGCTAACTGACCCATGATTTAGTTTGAAGGAATTTTTACCTGCTTCGTACGTTAAAGTGAAAGGAATCGAACGAAAAGTTTTTGCCGAACATAAAAAACATATCAATTTAAGCGAATTAGAAGCGAAAGTTATATATACCCAAAATGCCAGATCTTTGACAACGTATGGTGTCACATTTTTCTTAGTGAAGGTACTATTCCGCAACGTGGTATATCTGTTAATTGTCGTGTTTGCAGGAAAAAATGAAAGGAAAGAACAAGTTGGTACCTCGTCTCTTGGGAGTAACAAAAGATTCTGTTTTGCGATTGGATGAAAAAACAAAAGAAATTTTGAAAACTTGGCCACTAACTACCGTCCGACGATGGGGTGCTAGTCCCAATACTTTCACATTAGATTTTGGAGATTATTCGGACCAATACTATTCTGTACAAACAACTGAAGCCGAACAAATTCAACAAATTATAGCTGGATATATTGACATTATCTTAAAAAAGGTGAGTTTTTGTTCCTTTTCATATGAGGACAAGCTTTCAATATTTTATTACAGAAACAAGCCAAAGATCATTTTGGGATTGAAGGTGATGAAGGATCTACCATGGTTGAGGATAGTGTTGCACCTCACAAGTAAATTTTTGTTTGAAGTAATTTTTTTATATTTATTTCCCCGGTTTTAGGGCAACTATTTTGCAACATGCCAGTGGTCGGCTTGGTGAAAAAGTCAACACAGAGTCACTCGCTAAACCTGCAATCATGAGAGCCGGAACTGATGGTAAGGTTAACTGCTTGGTGTACATTATGGTGTATATATTGTAATTTAATAGAAATGGCACTATATGGGCATGCAATAGTAGTTCACGTATTTCGGTGCTATAATTTCATAAAACACTTTGTATATTCTATCACCAATCAATAGTAAACCTTTTCACTACCAATTAAGAGCAAAAGCTGCTGTTTATAAAAACTATTGAACTTTATAATTTAATAGAAAGCATTTTATTCAAAGATAATTTGAATATTACCTACAGATTCCATTGACATTAAATTGCATTATTTATTGCAAATTGTTATAAAATTTGCACAATGCATTGTATTTGTATAAATAATGGCACGGATTACATTTTGGTGCACTTATTGTTTCAGCTTGAACACGTACTAATGTTTTGAACTTTATTTTAGTTTCACACATGCTTATTTTTATTTTTTTCCTTTATTTAATTATTAGGAGCCAAACCTTATGGCACAGGTCACATGGGAGGAGCACAATTGACAACTGTTAGCGGACAAGTTAATTTAGGCCATGCCCCACCTTCGGTAAGAAAATATAATTACTAAATATCAGTTATCGGAAACTGCTATTTGAGGAGTGCAGTTCCCCTTACACTTAGTTCTATTGTTTTTGCATTGTATCATTTTGTTTCATGCTCCATTAGGACCGGAGAAGGGCCGAGTAGGTACAAAAAAGACTTTTGATAGATTTAATTTATTTTTCTTGACATTCATATTGGAAAGAGTACCTGCAAACTAAAATCACATCAGATATAATTTGAAATGTTAAAGTTAAAACAAATGTAGAAATATTTTACAATTTTTTACTAATTGATACAATTTAACTTAACTTACTGTTGCAATTTCAAGTTAATGTTTTTAATGGCATATATTACTTTGTAATAGATACAACAAACAAAGGTAACATCTGTATTAAGTGAACCTCAACGAGCTTTGATTTCAACAATTTCTTCTACTCAAAGTAGAATACACGAATCTCAAATTGACTTGGCAACAAGAACTCAAGTTCCAGAATTAGGTAGTGATCCTGCTGCAAAGAAATGGAAACAAGTAACTTTGGATACACGCAAACAAAATGTCGGTTCTCAAATTGCAGCAATGAATGCCGCAACTGCTCAAGTAAGTACTTTTAAAGCCTTCATTATATATTAAGGATTCAAATTTACAACTTTCAGGTTGTTACCTTAACATCCGGACCCCAAGACGAAGTGGATCATACAGCAGTTGGTGCCGCAATCAACACAATCGGCAGCAATTTACCAGAAATGACAAAAGATGTAAAAATGATTGCCGCTCTAATGGATGATACAAGCGTTGGTGAGAAACTATTGGAAGCGACCCGGAAATTGTGTACTGCATTTAGTGACCTTCTTAAATGCGTTGAACCTGAAACAAAAGAAGTTAGTTATAAGTTTTGATAGACACAGCGAGTTTAAAAAAATATTTTTCAGCCACGTCAGAACTTACTTAATGCGGCTTCAAGAGTCGGAGAAGCTAGTACTCAAGTTCTTGCCACAATTGGCGAAGAAACTGAAGAAAATAAAGAACTACAAGATATGCTGCTATCGCTTGCGAAAGCAGTTGCAAATACAACAGCAGCTTTGGTTCTTAAGGCAAAAAATATTGCAGCTACTTGTGAAGATCAACAAACCCAAAACAGGGTTATTGGTGCTGCTACTCAGTGTGCTCTTGCAACATCTCAACTAGTCGCTTGTGCAAAGGCAAGTTTATTTGTTTATGTATGTTTCATATACTTTGATAATGTAATAATACACCTTGATAAACGTTTTATTTCATTGAGAATAAGTTTTGAATCGTCAGTACTGTATATTATACATTCTTTGCAAACATGCGCTATGTGCAGGTTGGTGGTTTACAATATCCCAGGAAGCAATTTTATTATGCTTTATCTGTTGAGTCGCCAATTTCTTATTGATGGTGATTCCGTTATTATTTGATCAATAAACCTTTGCCAACACGAATTTTATAGCGATATCAAATTTTAATTTATATCCATAATATGGTCTCTTAGGTGGTTGCGCCTACTTTGTATTCTCCCGCCTGTCAAGAGCAACTTACCACAGCCGTTAGAGAAGTTGCTAGAGCTGTAGAGAATCTTGTTGGGGTGTGTAACGAATCTTGCGATAACGAAGAGTTGTTAGGACAGTTGAGGAATGCAGCACATGATGTCTCACGATCATTGAATGATCTGTTAGAACATATTAAGTTAGGTAAGTTAACGTAAAATCAATGAAAATAAATAGGATATAAAGTTAAATAGTTTAACCATTTCAATTATATTTATAAATAATAAATAAATATAAATAATGGTCATGTAAAGTCACTGACTTAACCAGAGAATCGGGTTTAACTCTCTACACATTGTTATATACGAATCATTAACATTTGGTTAATGTTCAACAGCATCCAGAGAAAGGGCACACGAAACCATACAAGAAACCAGTGTCGAAATGATATATACCGCAACAGATAAATTGTCAGCTGCTTCGGGAGATACTGGTGAAATGATAAAGCAAGCAAGAGTATTGGGTCAAGCTACTGCACAACTAATTCAAAGTATTAAGGTACACATGAAAGTATTTAACATTATTGTACATAAGAGACTAACAAAGCATAAAAGGTCTTGCCATTGTATTTTAGTAATTTCCAATTTTTGATGAAGTAACTGTCAAATTTGTGTATAGCATTATCGCATGTAACAACAACCCCGTCCTAACGTCAAATTCCTTTTGATATAATTCCCTCTACATAATTTCCTTTTTAAGCGAATGCCTTGTTGTATCCCAAATCATGAAATTATAAGGAAATTTATAAAAATTGTTATTATCCACTTTATAAATTTTTACCTAATCTATAGAGTGCAAACAAATCATTTGTATTAAAAACATTTTTAGTTTAATAAACCCGACAAATAACTGGTTATAACAAAGTTCCTTCCATGATGTTACAATTGAATTTGACTATACTAATTTAATATACTAGTCTATTTTTTATTCAATTTTATTCAATTAGAAAACATAGCCGACAAAGAAAAAAACTGAGCAAAGTCCTGAAATGTTATTTCATTTTATTAATTAGGGTGAAGCTGAAAAGCAGCCAGATTCTGAAATACAAAGACGACTATTGGCAGCCGCCAAAACATTAGCGGATGCAACTGCTCGCATGGTAGAAGCTGCAAGGCAATGTGCTGGTCATCCACATGAAGTTATGTATCAAGATAATCTTAGACGAACAGCTGAAGATTTACGTGATGTAACCATTGTGGCTGCTACTACACCTGCACTGAGAGCGAAAATGGTAGATCGTGTTCAGGTAAATAAGTTTTAACAAATATTTACAATACCTATATGCAGGTGTTTGTTTATAGCATTGTGCTCGACGAGCTGTATCTACTGCCACTCAATGTATCTCCGCTGCTCAAGCTAGCGAACCTCACAACTCCAATCCTGCATCTCGAGAAGCGTTAATTGTTGATACCACTGAGTTAGTAGAACAAATTCCTCCACTAGTGGAGGCTATTAGAGCAAATAGCGAAACACCACAAGAAATTACCACCCAGAGCGAACTGATGTACGTAGCTGAAGTCTTCTTACATGTGAGTTCTTTTACATTAATGTTAAATAATTAAAGAGCATGTTTTATAGCCTGCAACACATTTTATTCAAACCTCTCGTTCAGTCTTGTCGACATTAGATGATGCATCAATATCTCATCAGCTCTCCCAAAGTAGTCAACAGCTGAATAGTGATTTGGGTGATTTACGCGGTGCACTGAGTAGAGCAAAACCTGCTTGTCAAGGTTTAGGTATAGATGCTGCGGCTGAGCTCATTTTAAGTTTGAAAGAAGAACTTGACGAATTTGAAAGAGCTATTAATCTTCACGCTTTGAGACCTTTACCTGGAGATACAGCTGAACAAAGTGCCACTCAGTTGAACAGTAGTAGCAAAGCTGTCAATCAAGGTATCGCACAACTTCTTGGTGCCGCGTCACAAGGCAATGAGATATATACTGCTCAAGCCGCACGTGAAACAGCCCATAAATTGAGATCGCTTACAAAAGCCGTACGAGGAGTTGCTGCCACATCAGAAAATCCAGATGCTCAAAGATATATCGTACACTCTGCTCAAGATGTGATGCAACATTCTGTAAGATTAATGGATGAAGCAAAACGCAGCTTACATTTACCTGATGGTGAGGCAAATCCCGAATTGCCTCTCGTAGCAAAAGAAGTTGCCACTGCTGTTGGCCGTACTGTCGGTTGCTTACCTGGTCAAAGAGATTTAGAGCATACAATTACAGAAATGAGACAGTGGACTTCCATCTTAGATTCTGGTCACTTTCCTACCACAAATAAGAGCTACGGTCAATTACAACAGGAATTAAATAGCGCTGCTGCCAATCTTAATGAAGCAAGTGGGGATGTAGTTACATCAGTTCGTAATCCGGTACAGTTAGCATCTTCTTCGAAAGAGTTTGGTACTGCTTATCACGATCTCCTCAATGTATCCGTTGAAATGGTGAGCCAAACACAGGATGTAGCTGTTCAAGGCAAAATGGTGCATTCCATTAAAAATGTCTCGACAGTTTCGAGCACCCTTCTAAATACGGCCAAATCAGTATCTGCCGATCCGAACTTACCAAATGGAAAGAACCAGTTAGCGTCTGCTGCTCGAGCAGTTACTGACAGTATCAACAATTTGTTGGATGTATACACCTCGGCGACTCCCGGTCAAGCGGAGTGTGATAACGCAATCAGAAATATTCAAGCTATGAAGCCACATCTTGATAATCCAAGTGAACCTGTTAACGACTGTAGATATTACGAATGCTTAGATTCTGTGATGGAAAAAAGCAAATTACTAGGTTACTGGAGATTAAAGGGTGTCCATTAACATTATTAACGTTTTATTTTTTAGGTGAAGGTATGACTGGAATCACAAATGCTGCCAAGCAGTCTCAACACGAAAAATTTGGTGAGAATGTAAAGAATGTTAGTGTAGGTATATGTGGATTAATAGAAGCTGCTGCACAGGCTGCGTATTTGGTAAGTCTTTAATATATAAATGTCATAAGTATTAATAATTATAATTGTGTGCATAGGTTGGGGTCTCTGATTCAACCAGTGTAGCTGGCCGTCCCGGTTTATTAGATCAAGCACAATTTGCACGTGCTTCTCAAGCTATTCAGCAAGGATGTGCATCTTTAACATCGCCGACGAGTTCACAACAGCAGGTGTTGACTGCAGCTACACTAATTGCCAAGCATACCAGTGCACTTTGCAATGCATGTAGAATTGCCAGTTCAAAAACGAGCAATCCAGTTGCCAAACGCCATTTTATACAAAGCGCTAAGGATATTGCTAATTCGACGGCCCATCTTGTTAAAGCAATAAAAGCTTTAGATTCCGATTATTCGGAATTAAACCGACAGCAATGTTCGGAGGCAACTAGACCGCTTTTAGGTTGTGGATCCTTATAAAACAGTATCGAATATTAATTTAGATAATTAATTTCAGATGCCGTCGACAATCTCTGTGTATACGCTTGTTCTAGTGAATTTGTTACAATACCTGCAAAGATTTCGGCACAAGCACGACTAGCTCAAGAACCGATTATTGATGCGGGACGCAAAATTATTGAAAGTTCTTGCGCCGTTTTACACACAGCAAAAAGCTTGGTGGTGATGCCCCGCGATCCACCTACTTGGCAACAATTTGCTAGCCATTCGAAAACAGTATCAGATTCTATCAAAAAGCTCGTCTCCAGTATTCGGTTAGTAGAACGGTTTATATTTATGTTGGTGAACTAATATTGACATTTTAGTGACAAAGCTCCAGGCCAGTCAGAATGTGAAAAGGTTGCTATAACCTTAACAAATTATTTACGATCATTAGATGCCGCTTACATGGAGGCTGTATCACAAACATTAACACCAAGAAAGGGATCATCACAAAGTGTTTACAATCAACAAGTTGCTCGTGCCGCTAGTGAAATACAAGACACAATTGAACCATTGCGTCAAGCTGCCAAATTTGAAGCAGAGAACATCGGGCATACCGTTAATCAAATGGTATTTTTTACGTCTATACAATACTTTACTTAAAAAATTGTTATAGGTGCAATACTTTGAACCATTGATTCAAGGCACTATAGGAGCTGCTTCAAATATGTCTAATTCAAAACAACAAGAACTCTTACTAGATCAAGCGAAATCTATTACTGAAGCAACATTACAATTTGTATATGCAAGTAAGGATTGTGGCGGTAATTCAAAGGTATGTTTGTTTATTCACAAGTTTCGACTTCATTTTTAACAATAATACCATTAATAGGCTATAAATATCCATCCTGATATCGACGATTGTGCAGCATCAACTCGTGAGGCCTTGCAAGAACTTGTAAGCAATTTAGAAACAATTTCCACTCAAAGTGGTATTGTCTCGGGTGTTGTTGATAATTTAACGAAAGCTATCACTCGCCTATCAGATCATAGAGCATCTTTAATTATATCGGATGGAGACAGTTATGTCGATTATCAAACAAGAATGGTCGAGTATGCCAAAGATATTGCAAAAATTGCAGGAGAAATGGTAACTAATATCGTTTTCCGAATACATTTTGATTAATTTTTGTTATAGCCAACAAAAGGTGCAACAGAACCGCAACGTTTAGCGCCATTATCGGCAGATTTGGCACGCAAATATTCGCAACTGGCAAATGATAGTATTGGAGCTGCAGCTGCTTCGACAAACGGCGAAGTTGCTTTAAGGTTAAAAGAAGTAGTTCAAGCTTTGGGAGGAGCTTGTGTAGACTTAGTCCAAGCTGGTGGACAATGTCAAATTAGAAAGGATGATATGACTTTACGTGACCTTGGGGATAGTTCACGAATTGTTATTGAAAAAGTAATTTTGTTTGTGTTAAATCTTTCGATTAATTGAACTGTTCTTTAGGTATCACGCGTTTTAGCAACTTTACAATCTGGATCACGCGGTACTCAAGCCTGCATTAATGCTGCATCTACAGTCTCCGGCATAATTGGTGATTTGGATACCACAATTATGTTCGCGACTGCTGGAAATCTCAATCCGGAAAGTGAACACGAATCATTCGCCGATCATCGTGAGAACATTTTGAAAACGGCCAAAGCACTTGTTGAAGATACAAAAACTTTGGTTGCTGGAGCGGCTTCGTCTCAAGAACAACTGGCAGTTGCAGCTCAAAATGCAGTAACAACAATAGGTAAGAGTCTACACACAATAACATACATATCATTAGAATTTTTTTTTAATTTTTAGTACAATTAGCAGAGGTAGTGAAATACGGTGCTGCTAGTCTCGGTTCTGATAATCCAGATTCGCAAGTCATGCTTATTAATGCTGTAAAAGATGTTGCAAGTGCATTAGGTGATCTAATTCATGCAACAAAAGCGGCAAGTGGAAAACCGATCAACGATCCCGCTATGGCCCATTTGAAAGATAGTGCTAAGGTACACATTTATAGTTACTAACTTGCATGAAATGGGTGGTACTGGTAGTATAATGTAGTTAACAGCTGAGTATAATAGGTGTGGATAATATTTTAACACATTTTGTATGATCATGATCCATTAAGTATTTAAATTTCTTTCACGTTGCAGTACATGAACAGTATCTGAGTGATGCAACTATTGGTTTAGTTTCTATATTTATAGCGTTAATATAGTTGTTCATCAGGTCTTTTTCAGTATAAAAAATGTTTTGAAGTGAAAATGTCATTGCTAGTGACATTCACAATTTTCTTTGTTTAATTGGAATAATTGTTAATATGTTTAAGCAACCTATAAGGAGTAGAATACGCTTTTATCAATAACCTAAAGCCAATTTACAAATATGAATCTGTGCGAAATACTCTGCTCATATGAGTTTCTTTACAGTTGAACTATGAATGTCAAAATACTTCAATTCCCAAATATAGTTAATGCAAGTGACAGGTAAAGTTTCTGCACATGTATGCGCAATGATTTGGTTATTTATGAAAGCATAAGTCAGAAAACAACTAAACATAATCGTTTATAAAGTGTTACATGTTACTTTCTGTTCTTGTTCACTTCTTTGGCATTAAAACGGAATTAAGCTTCTAAAAGAAATAATTCAAAACTATGTTAGCAAAATATCCAAATGAATTTGAAAGATGTGCATGTTTTCTTAATTTGGAAATGTTCCTTCTAGGCACGTTTCGCATTTGCAGATCTTGATTTTTGTATCTTCTTTGTTGGCTGTAGCTATTTTATTGGTCGGTGTACTCTTCTTCCATTTTCTGAACGAAAACAAACTATTAAGACATTTTGTCCACTTTGAGTAGAAACACTCTGTATAGTACACTGAAAATAGCGAAAAATTAGGCCTTACCTCAAACAAATTGCAACAGAAACGTTTTAACTTGCATTAAGCTTCATTTGATATGTATATTAATATATCCAAAATCGGACAAAATCCGTGCACGGGAAAATATAAATTTCCCCCATTTTCCAAAATCTACCATGTTCAATATCGTTACACAATTAAAAAATTGACTCCGTTCCTCGAAAAGTATTTTTATAATTATTTGTTTTGTTTAGAATCATTTCTACATATTTATATTTATTCGTCTTAAACGTGTACGCATCGATGCGTCACTGGAAAAACCAAATAGATGAACGGGGTAAGCTCAATCGTGCTGCTGGAGTGATAAGGTACTATTGAACAGTTCTAATTTTTTATTTGTGCATCTACATATAAACTGTACCTATAGAGGTATTAACTACATTAATTATTAACTACATTAATTACTCGCAGTGATACTCCCTTAATTTTAATCATTTTCGTACTTGTGTATACAATGCATAAATTTGTGAGCAAGGCGTCTGGTATGGAAGAACCGATGCATCAGAAGGACATTACGGAAGATGACCATCACGAAGATTCAACCTATTATGTGCTAGATGGTGGATCTTTACTTCCTAGAGTACCATGGTCTCAAGGATGTACTTTTGATTAAATAACCTCATCGTATGCTGATTTTATATCAAAAAAGTATAGGCGTGCAACAACTGTGTTTGATGGATACAGTTCTTCTAGGCCCACTATAAAAGACAATGAACACCACAGACGAGGCGTAAACTCAAGAATAACAACAACTGCGAAGTTCAATCCACAAAATACGTTCACTGGAAAGAAAGACAATTTCCTTTTGAACACGGTAAACAAGACTCAAGTAACATATCTAATTGGCCAACATCTTGAGAAAGTCGGATGTAAAGTCATTTTCGGTAAAGATGATGCGGATGTTTTAATAGTTCGAGAAGCAGTGAAAATGTCTGCGTGCTGCAACACAGTTATTGTTGGAGAGGACACTGATCTTTTGATTTTATTGCTGTATCATGCGACCGATACTAGCTTTTCGTTACATTTTCGAAGTGATATTAGTAGTAAAAAGAGCAGCAGAAATATCTATGATATTTTCCAAATCAGGAAAACTCTTGGTGAAAAAATATGCAACCAGCTACTCTTTCTTCATGCATTCACTGGTTGCGATTCAACCTCATATATACACAATATTGGTAAAACATCTGCCTTCAATAAACTTCTCAACATCAAAAGTCTTAGCAACGTTGCAGACACTTTCTGTGATGATAATATGAATGAAATGGATATTGAAGTTGCAGAAAGAAATGCTATGCTATTGCTTTATGGTGCAAGGAAAAGTGAATCCCTTCTTCAGTTGCGGGTTCGCATCTTTAAGGAGAAAGTAGCGTCACACAAAACATTTGTGAAGCCTGAATCTCTCCCACCAACAGAATCGGCTGTGAAATTTCATTCATTACGATGTTATTACCAAATAATGAAGTGGAAATTTTATGAATATAATGAAGACGCGTGTAACTGGGGATGGTATGTGAAAGATAATAAATATTTTCCGAAGACTTCCAATATACCTCCTGCTCCAAAGTCTCTTCTTTCAATCATACGCTGCAAATGTTCAAAGACATGTGAAACACTACGATGCAGTTGCAAGAAGATTGGGCTTCCGTGTACTGATGTTTGCGGGACTTGTCAGGAAAACGGATGTCAAAATATGTCACATAGTATACATGAAGTAGACCTATCATCAGAAGATTCCGACACCGTTTAAATTTATTAATATGTTACTATACTGCAATAATTAATTCATGTCCAGCAACTACCTACGAGTGTTGATTTCAAAATTTTAGCCTCAATTTTTGACATGTTATTTACTGGCGTTGTTTATAACAAAATTTTATCGGCTTAGAGCTATAGCGCAGTGACCTAATTTTAGACAGTAGATAAATGTAGAAGTAAATATAGACTTATTTAGAGCCGAAGGTACTGTTTGTTTCCTGGACATGCATTAATGATCACTGTGTATAGGTACTTATATTATTATCTTGGTATGACCCAAATACTTAAATGTATGATGATCTACGTGCACTATAAATAAAGTAAATAATTTTAAGTGTTAATGAACCATAATAAATAGAATTACACAGATTAACAACTAATTTTGTGTATATCGGTCGCCATTTTGAAAAATTGCACGTATTTCTATTTTCCCGTGGACGGATTTTGTCCGATTTTGGGTATGTTAGAAAGGACATCATATCAAGCCTAATGCAAGTTAAAACGTTTCTGTTGCAATTTGTTTGAGGTCAAAACCTAATTTCAGTGTACTAGTATGTGCAAGTCATAAATAATATAAAGGGTATTCCTTCTCTATACATTTTTGTGTAACATGCCAGGCCCGTGCGCAGGATTTGTCCATGGGAGGGGTTGGGTTGGGAACAGGGAAGACCTCAAACGTTGATTGAATGACTTCAATCAACGCCTCAAACGGGCCCAAACATTCATAAAACATAAACTAGGTTGCGATACTCCCAATAATAAAATTAGGTTAAGGGGGGGTTCAAGAACTTTTTTCGATCCAATTTTGACCCTGATTTCTATCAATATTAGTTCGCCTTGAAGGTTTACGTTCGCCCATTGCACTGAAAACATATTGACTCTACGAATTTGTTTGATGAATTCCGAAATTTTCGAAAAATGAGAGCAATTTACGAGGAAATTTAGCCTGAAGTAAAGAGTTGTCATGCATCAACGACAATTTTTCCTGCTAGTACGCCAAATGTTCACTCCCCATTGGAAAAGACTCGGATTTCATTTTTTGGACAACTCGCTGTGACCACTGTATTGGTAGGATTGTTGACTTTTATACCTGAAAATGACCCCACGGCAGTTATACCTATCGATATCGCATTGGGGTATGCTATTTCTATTGTAACTTTGAAAGAATCGCAAAATATCGCAAGAAAACAGTATCTGTCTCATTTTGACACATCCTAGACATCTTGAAACATTATACTTTTTGCTAAAACTAGGCATATGAGCCGTAGAATGTTCTTAGGGTCATTTTGAGACATAAAACTCCATGATCGGAGCAATACTATGGCCACAGCAAGTTGTCCAGAAATGCATGCCAAAGTCCAATTTTAACATGGGTTATAAAATTCTGGTTACTTAGGAAAATTGATCCCCTCCTTAACATATTCTTTAAAGCATTGAAATTTGGGTAGGTATTCAATATTTATCTATTTTTAAATACATAATTAGGTATGTATTTATATTTATAAAGTAGGTACGTTAATAACTACACAATATAATATTATATTTCCTTATATTTCAAGGGGTTATGGGAGGGGTTTGAACCCCCAAAACCCCCCCCTTGCGCACGGGCCTGTAACATGCACAAAGTACTGGAATGGCGTTTTCAGATTGAAAAAACTTTATGATTTGGTATTAACACTTCCTCTCAGCGAATGTTTGTGTAGATGACACAAATATTGTTGACATTAACATCTAATATTGTATATGCATGTGTGTGTGCGCGCATTATAATCCTTAATATTTAATACGGGGTGGACTTTAAATAAATAATCTGTTTCATCTTATAAAATTAAAATCAAACACAACATGCATAATTAACACACTTTGCACATCATCTCGCCCGTTAACAAATGCGACAAAATGCAGTAACTAATGAAATCTGTAAGGATATGTACCTAGTACACGGTTTTTCAAAACATGTGTTTAAAGTCCACCGTAATGGTTATATTTTCTCCTTCTTGCTATTTTGTTGTTAGTTTTCGTGTTGTGTAGCATAATTTTGTGTCACTCTGGTGGTGGGTCTGTGTAACACATGTTTTGATTGACTCTTAGGTTTTGGAATCTGATACAGATTGGTGGATATCTGACCAAGAGGAAGAACTTATTCGCTTACTGAGTAGCAGCAGGGAAAATGTCAACACTGAGGCTTTACAATCTGATATTAACCAATGTGAATTGTTAGCTACATAAAATATCATTTACATTTATAATTTTTTTAATTTTGTATAATTTATTTATTCACTGTGTACCTTAATTGTATTTAATACAAGCAACAATTTTAACTTGTGTAGAAGTAACAATTTGATGTTATTGTAGGCGCATATTAATAATTCTAGCATAAGTTGAACGTGTTGCTTAAAGCTTTGTTATATTCATATATCCATTCGTAAACATTATTATATTTGTTTTTTAACAAAGTGCACTTACAAATATATAAAATAAAATGTGTGGCATAATAATTTTAATTTCTTAAACCCTAATTGTATAAATCCCCAGTTTACGTGTTGGTATGTATTTTGTTGTATAAATATTATTTCATTTATGGTTCAATTTGCTGTTGTTTTTATTTTTTTAAATCTGTCCAGATTATCTTCATTATACTAACCAATTTATATTTCAGCTTTGGTGTTATTCTAAACGCATGTGCTTTTCATACTTAGAAATAGTGACAGTATACCTCGTTTAGATCTGTTGTAATTTTAGGTTATGGTAACTAATGTGACTTCGCTATTAAAAACCGTTAAAGCAGTGGAAGATGAACACACCAGAGGAACACGTGCCTTGGAATCAACAATTGAAGCAATAGGTCAAGAAATTCGTGTAAGTAAGGCGTTTCTTTTGTTTTTTTGTGTTTAATTTTATTTTTTTAAGGCTCTCAATACAAGCGACGGTTGCAAAAGTGGTCTTACTCCTGAAGATATTATACGTTCCACCAAGGCAATTACTAGAGCCACCGCAAAATCTGTTGCCGCTGGCATTAGTAATAAGCAAGACGATATAATAGCCGCCGCTAACATGTCGCGGAAAGCCATTTCAGATATGTTGATCATATGCAAGGTGAATACCTTATTTATTCTGTTGACGTATGTTTTATAAACCGTATTTAACAGAGCACAGCGTACAGTGTAGCAGAAACTCCTGAGCTTCGAAGTCGAACTTTACTGGCTGGTCAAGAATGTGGCAAACAATTTAGGGAGTTACTGTTTGCGATACTCCAAGGCAATAGTGCAGATTCCAAACATGTATTACCACCTATTTCACGACGGATAGCACAATCTGTAACAGAACTTGTTACAGTTGCTGAACTTTTAAAAGGTAAACACTTTTTCTCCTCGATGTGGTTGGTTTTTGAACTAATCAAATGGGTTTATTGCTTCAGGTTCCGATTGGGTCGATCCTGATGATCCAACAGTAATAGCCGAAAATGAATTGCTCGGTGCAGCTGCATCAATTGACGCTGCTGCTAAGAAATTAGCAAGTTTAAGACCAAGAATTAAGGTAAGTTAAATTAAATACTTTTGTCCACTTTAATTGCAATTCCCATTCTTTAACTAACTGTGAATTACTGTAAGATATGTTTGATATTCTTGGTTGTTGTTTTGATCACCCAGGAGTCAAACATATTATTACAGTGGTTTATATAAGCAACGAAATTGTATTTTGTAAGTATTACATCATTGTTAACAGTACCGTTATCAAAAAATTCTATTGTATTATAACCAGTTTAAGGGAAAGAAAATATTTGATAAATCTTCCCTGTATTTTACCATATTATTTTTGTTAGAATTGCTTTTGCATTACGAATGCCTACTCAGTAAGATTTTATATTCCGTTAATTAGTTTGTTTTAAGTAATTATGTTTATGTAACTTTGCAGACACATGATTTGGACGAGTCAATGAATTTTGATGAAATGATATTAGAAGCTGCGAAATCGATTGCGGCAGCGACTTCCGCCTTAGTTAAAGCTGCCAGTGCTGCTCAACGAGAGCTGATTGATAGCGGTAAAGTGTCAAGCACTCCCATTTCATCTTCAGATGATGGCCAGTGGTCTGAAGGCTTAATTTCTGCTGCCCGATTAGTAGCAGCAGCAACTCATAGTTTGGTAGAAAGTGCTAATGCCCTTGTACAAGGCAAGTTTACACATTTTTTAACTGTCAAAAATAATTCCGTTTTTTCTTTTTAGGAGTTGCCAGTGAGGAAAAACTTATTTCCTCTGCCAAACAGGTTGCCAGTTCTACGGCACAGTTATTGGTTGCGTGCAAGGTTAAAGCCGAAAGTGACACTGAAGCAACTCGTCGATTACAGCAAGCTGGTAATAAAGTGATTAAGTCTACCGATAATTTAGTTAGAGCGGCACAAAGAGCAATTAGTGTTGAAGAAGAACGTTCACTTATTCTTAACAAAAGGATGGTTGGTGGAATTGCGCAAGAAATAAATGCGAGGTATGTATAAGTTATTTTGTCGTTTCATTTACATTATGAAATGCACATTGAATGGCATGAATTTATGTTTGTATTAAATTGGATTGAGGGATGAACTATCTTTTACCTTTTTTTTTGTTGTAATTATTCAGTTAATTTTTATCAGTAGGAAAAGTAATGTAATTGTTTAAAATTGAGCTTAAAAAATGTGCACCAGTATTCACTCACGCTAACTCATTTTCATACCTTAATTACTAATCAGGTGACTGACATTGCACTCTCCTTTTGCATGTAGGTCAGAGGTACTACGTATTGAACGCCAACTAGAGGAAGCACGAGGAAAACTAACAGCTATTCGTCAAGCCAAATATAAACTTCGAGGTGGAGAAACATCGGGCGATGATACAGACGGGTATGTGAGTTCTGCCTTTGATGGCGCTACTTCGCGGTGAGTTTCAGGTGTGTGTTTAACCCCACTAATAATAATCAATCTTGGTAAAACTATTTAGCTTCTATTTTAGTGTAGTATATAATCGTAAGTAGCTTGACTGTAGTTTTAAAACTTTGTGTGTGTTTGAGTTTTCCAAGTCGCAGGTGAATCAATCAAAGGTAACTTTTGATCGTTATTTTCTCTTCATTCTTTCGCTATTTGCTTTATTTTTTTCTTAACTACGTCATCATCTATACAAATATATTTTTTGGAAAAACAATAATGAAATGATAACTGGTATGAATAAAAACTGATAGAGCTATATACAGGGTCCTTCAGCAGCGCTTCTATAGTACCAAGACCAAAAAAGTTATAAGTTTCATTCAAACGCAGTTGTTACGATGCATTTCAGGAAAATATTTTGACATATACAGGGTGTTTCAATGTTCTATGACAAACAAAAAGAAAATTTTTTTACATTTTTGAAAATCAGTTGCACTTAAGCTTGATGCACTTGTATTTGATAAGCATGGAAACTATGTTTTTTTAAAATATGTTGAACTGAATTTCCGCTAACATATGTAACTTCTCCTATGCTTTTTTGAGTATAATAAGCCAAAAGGGCAATTTTTCTCCGTTTCCCCCAGCATGAATATCATGTTAACAAGTTGGAAATTCATTGTTCAATTAACAAAACCTCTAAATGGACTTTCAAGCTGCCAGAAACTATGCAATTTGAGTAAATGGGCAGATTATTAACTATAAATAATATTTTGTTCCAAAGCCCATTGATTGATTTTCAGTAGAACTTCGGTTCTCCTGTGCACGAAACAATTTTTTAAATGAATTTGGAAACTTAGGAATAGACAAATGTTCATATTTTAATTCTTTATCGATCAAGCAGAAGACATACAGGGTGTTCCATTTAAAAAGTTGAGAAAAGTTGTTTTGAATTTTCTGAAAATTGTAAGTTAAATTTGAAGATCCTGTATAAGATAAAACATCATAAACAAAATCAGAACATCTAACAACCATCTACAACAAGAATTGAATCCAAATTTGACATAAAAGTTGAATTTATGGTGGTGCCTTTAGAGGAAGTAATGAAAATAAAAAATTGTTTAAGAAATGATTTATTGCTGCTAAACCATTCGTTTAAAAGCGGTAATATTTTAGCAATAAATAAAGGGGTCCAAGGAGGTTCTCAACTTGTAAAAAAATTTTGTTTTTTTATCATAAGTTATTGAAGCATCCTGTACATGTCAAAATATTCCCCTTAATTTTTCCCTTAACAGTAATTAACAACTGCGTTTGAATGAAACTTCTATCTCTTTGGTTTCGGTACTATAGAAGGACCCTGTATAGCACAGAAGTTCGAATAAATGTTCATTTAGGCCTCCCGCGCACTAGGCAGCCTGGCTGTGGCTGCCATGTAATCATACGCATTCAACGGCTGCTGCAGCCATGAATTCTTGGCTGCTTCGTGTGCGGGCTCCACTAGCAATCATATGTTGGGCTGGCTGCCGCAGCCAGGCTGCCTAGTGCGCGGGAGGCCTTATAGTGTGACAATCGATAATGATTCATGGTTGAAAAGCCTACTTTAAAGTTCTTGCGCATTTTCTATCATTATTTTCTGTTTTGGCTTCTATACCAAGTAGTGAAAACATTGTCATAGATATATAAACAGTTATTATACTGGATGTCCCATTTTAATCTTGCCAGGGGAATTTCTCGAAATGAGTATATCTGACAAAAAAAGTTGTCGAATAAAAGATGGTTTGGAGGGGGGTTTCCGATTCTTTAACAAATTTCACCCAGGGGAGTGGATGACCTTAAAATGGAAACCCCTATTTTTTATTGCAGATTCAGAAAAAACTATGAAGGTTTAAACACGGGTAATACAAATAGAAATGTATGTTCACAGGTTTTCAAACTTTATGTCACTGTGTACCACTTCCATTTTTCAAATAACTTTAATGTCGTATAGGCGTCTAAATACAGGCGGCCAATCACAAGTTATCTAGTGCTTGGCAGTCAACGTGTTAAAATGGGACACCCAGTATACAACTCTGTATTAGAATTTTGCTTTAATTGTTAGCAGTTCTGGTAAATTATCCTTAACGTATGGAACGCCGTTTTACTTTTTAATGTCTCTTTTGCCAGACTTTCTTTAAATATAACTGTAATCTAATTTTCCCTATTTAAAAATATCGTCATGATAAAATTAATGTTTTAAAAATATCACTCATGATAAAATTAATTATTAAAAATATCAGTCATGATAAAATTTATGTTTAAAAATATCACTTATCATATTTTTAATTCATGTATAGGCTGATTACCTTTGAATGATTTAAAATTATCATAAATAAAAATATGGGTATGAAAAAATTAATCCATTTGGCATATCACTGGGAGAAGTTTTCTTATTCAAAAATATTTTCTCCATAAAATAACTATATTAAATTTATCATCTAGGTAATATAAATTGTTTTAGTGTTCATGTTCTACTTTTTGATTCATCTTTTTCCAGACTTTCTTTAAATATAATTCTACTTTAATTTTCACTTTTTAAAAATGTTGTCATGATAAAATTAATGTTTTAAAACATCACTTATGAAAAAATTAATGATTAAAAATATCAGTCATGATAAATGTAAATAGTACAATTAATTTTATCATGAATGATATTTTTAAAACATTAATATTATCATGACTGATATATTTAATCATTAATTTTTTCATAAGTGATAATTTTAAAACGTTTATTTTATCATGAGTGATATTTTTAAAACGTCTCTGTTGACTATTTAAAAATATCACTCATGATAAAATTAATGTTTTAAAAATATCACTCATGATAAAACTAATCATTAAAAATATCATTCATGATAATATTAATACATCTTTCTATTTAAAATTATCACTAGTGAAAATTTTAATTGTGATATGAGAAATTACCGCCACCCACGTTAAATTTAATAACTACTTCCGAGTGAACTATATTCAATAAAGTAGTAACCACCAGTTTACTTTTTACTTCCGTGATTTGGCAACCGCTAATCGTTATCATTTCAGTTATGATCCTTATGTACCTTCTATATAAAATTATAGAAGGTACATAACCCATAAATTAACACTGACTGTGACTGGTGGCTGGTGCCATAATGTATATTCAAACTTGATGCTATATTTCCAAGTCTTTTCTTTCTAACCGAAGAGTACGTCATTGTGAATGAAAAGTAGCCTTCTTTATGTAACTGTTCTAATAATGACTACCTACCGTTCATTAGATTTTAAATCGAGATGCTATAAAAACTATTTGTAATTGCGGATCCGGATTTCACATAAAAATTTAATGTAATTTATAACAAACAATAAAACACAATCTATATTTTATTAGAAATAAAAATTATTACGTTTCTATTTGTTACATGCAAATTATATTTAAGATGATTTTGATTGAAACAATATCTCCAGGAACAACACAATTGTGGTGGAAATCATGTAAGAGTGTTATATTCAGACGAAAGGAAATAAATTGTTAATTATACGATTAATACCTACGTAATTAACCAAGATAATATATAAAATACTTCAAATTTACAATTGAGGGGGTTAGAAGTAAAAGGGTTTAAGTGCACTTTTTTATAAAGATGCTTTAAGTGCATATTCCTATAGTTAAAGGTTATTATTATTTGTTAGTAAAAAGATTTAAGTGTATTTCGCCTCTCTAGTGGCATCTATTGGTCTGCCAAATAATGTTAAGTAAAAAAGGCGCGATTTGAGTTAGAAGTAAACAGGTTCAAGTGCCCTTGAATCGTAAGTTATAACATCACTTGAACCGTTTTACCGTTAAGCTATTCAATGGTTTTACGCAAAGATATTAAACGGTAATTTTGATTCAAGTACATTTTTATAAAAAAAAAGGCAGAAGACAGAAAAAATACTCTATAACGCCTATTTGACAGAATAGTTTCAGCGATACAGATAAGATTCTCCATTAGAAATAATTTCCTAACTATTTACTGGAATTTTCAAATATCAATAAACTTTGAAGCTAATTATATCTTAACAATAAAAAATGCGCTTAAACCGTTTTACTTTTAACCCCCTCAATTGATGTTTTAGGTGCCCACTACTTTATTGAATATAGTTCATTCTGCATTTAATACCAAACACAAACACGAGGGGCGGTAATTTCCGATATCATACGAATTAATTTTATCATGAGTGATATTTTTAAATAGTCAACAGAGACGTTTTAAAAATATCGTCATGATAAAATTAATGTTTTAAAAATATCACTCATGATAAAATTAATTGTACTATTTACATTTATCATGAGTGATATTTTTAAAACATTAATTTTATCATGAGTGATATTTTTAAATAGTCAACAGAGACGTTTTAAAAATATCAGTCATGATAATATTAATGTTTTAAAAATATCACTCATGATAAAATTAATTGTACTATTTACATTTATCATGAGTGATATTTTTAAAACATTAATTTTATCATGAGTGATATTTTTAAAACATTAAATTTATCATGACAATATTTTTAAATAGTGAAAATTAGATTGCAGTTATTTTTAAAGAAAGTCTGGCAAAAGAGACATTAAAAAGTAAAACGGCGTTCCATATTAACGTGCCAAACTTTGTTAGAAAAACATTATCTTATCTTCTGTTTTCACTATTTTGGGCTACTTGTGTTCTATATGTTGTCCTTCAAGATTGCTTTCATTTACTGCATTCACCATCTGTATCTTGTGCTAATTTGTTCTTTCAAGCAAATGGACTAATTTAACAAGCAGGTTAAGCAATATCATTAGATCTATGTATATAAAAACCATTGTAAATATCAGCAATGTTCTGTATAGTTTAATGTTTTTAAAATCGTTGATTCGTTTATTGCAATAATCATCGCATCATCATCATCATCATTCTGATGGCTACTACGTATAATTGAAAGAAAAAATGATATGGGGTTAGAACACATTTTTGTAAAGAAAAACTATGAAAATATGAAATCTTATCATAATGCTTAATCTGTTTATTGCACGTAATAATTTCTACAGGTCAATGGATGTAACCACAAACGTAAAAAACAATTCTGTTATACAAGAACTTAATATGAAAATGAAATACAAAGTTGTTCTTTAGTATTAAGGTACGTATTGTATGCATTAAATTATGCATGATACATATTGCTTTTAATTTACTTATAACTGTACTAAGAAAATTGTATGATTTTGTAGTTTTTTCTTTCTTGTCCTTGTAACTATATAAACAAATTGTGACAATCTTAATAACTCTGAGACTAATTCAGCAACGAAGTGAATGTCAATGCAAGCAGTCGTATCGTTTAATTTATATAAACAAAAAGATTTCATATTTCACGCATTATTATTAAACTTTTACAAGGAGAGTGGGTCACACCTGTGTTCAGGAGTATCAAAATAGTCTAGTATCCTTTAAAATAATCATTCGCACAAAACTTGAAACTCCTATACATCTAAGTACTCTATTTTGCAATGATTTGCAGCACTACCATTGTTAATTTAAATTGCAAAAGATATTGAGATGCTATTTTTTAGCACTGTGTGTAGAATTTACATGGTGCACGGTTCCAGATTTCCAAAAAAACGGTTTTAGCCGATAGAATAAGGAAAACTATTTTATGTAATTTATGTAAAATAACAAAAAACTAAATCAATATCAAAGTTAAAATATTAAAAACTAGTTGAAATCCCTGGATTACAAAACGAACTTCGAATACCGCAGTAACGACAGTATAAAAAAAATCTGGCCTTATCAAAAAGACAAAATTTGATAATTTCGAAATTTCGACTTTAAAGTCGAATATTTCGAAAAGTATTTAAAATATCGAAAAATTGGGACCAGATCTTGAATCAGCATAAAATTTCACATAAGATCCATATCTTAACTCGGTTGTAGACAATACGCATCTCTTGCAACGCACGGACGCACAGACGGAATACTGATTCCAGTAACGATTCGTTGAAAAGGATTAGGTAGACATTATCTATGGTTTTCAGGGCATCAAATAACAAATCTTAAGTTTCTGTTTCTTTTATTCGTTGCCACATATAATGAAAATTCAGCTTTCAGTGTCTTTGGATTTGTAAGTTTTTCTTCAAGAAACTTATGAATTGATTTTTCCATGACTTGCTTTAAGAAAGCATTACTCTGATTATATGATTGAATGTTACATCATTTGTACCAGGAACAGGCAACGAGCGGCTGAACCATATTTTTTATTGTATTTGTTCGCCCTCAACCATCTTTAGACAAGAATCGATACAAGTTAAGAGTCCGGGAGTTTTGTGAAGCCCAGAAATAGGGGTTATCTTGATGAAAATGTGCCGATAAATTTTCTAGCTGTTGTTAATCAAAATCTATCTACACAAACACGGCAGATTGCATAAGAAGCTGCAATTTCACAATGCACAGTAGTGAGAACTTTAGCAAAACATAAATACCATCAGAAATGAATTGTTACTCTCTACAATTCATTTCTAATCTTATTACCCACATTAGAGAATGGATCGTTTCCAAACATACATACCATCCTTATAAATATTCAGTTGGACAAACTTTCATAAATATGTGCAATAATAATAACAACTTTCCTATGCAGATCTTACGAACCGACGAAATATGTTTTACAAACTGTGGTATGTTCAATCGCCACAATGAACACGTGTGGCCCCAAGCAAGTCCTCACCATTTACAAGAATGACGACCTCAGATTAAATTTGGCTTCAATTTATGGTGCGGTTTTTTATTGGTTCGCAGCTTGTTGGGCCATTGGAACTTTAACTGGAAATTAATATTTGCAATTTCTTACGGAAGGTTTTAACAACATCCTAGATGAATTAAATTTACAAACCTGTGCAAACATACATTTTCCTACCAAGTCCAAATGCAACATACCTACTGTAGATATAAAGATATTTTTAAGACATGCACAGTTCAAATCAAAGCAACCTTTATTTGAAACTTTTCTGTATCTTCAACCCGCATTGAGTTATTGACCGATTACGGAGCAGTGGGACACTCATTGAATATCAAAGATCTTTCACTCAACGATATAATATGTATTATATTAATATATGGATAGCTTTAATGAAAACCATGCTTGTAATATATTTTTTGTGTGCAATTTATAGTTTGTCCGTGAAAAAAAAACAATAAAGCAATAAAACATTGACACTGAAGAAAAAACTACATAATAATTTTGTACATGTTTATTTGACGAAATTGAATACAATTTTATTTATATCTTCGTTATCGTACTTACAGCTATGATTCACATCATTATGACTCAAGCGCTTATGGAAGCAAGTCAGCAACTCAAAATACAACTTTCAGTGATAGTTATAGTCAACTTGAGAGTCCCGAAAAGGTTAATTCTCTTGATCGTAATAAGAAGAATAGAAACATATTTCTTGGTGAAATAAATTCGTTGGACTCTGCGGTCTACGGTGGATCAAACATGTACAATCAAAGCAATACTTACGACAAACAAGCGTATACTTCATTTTCTGAACACGCGCCTAAATTTGGTTCACTTCCTTCCAATCCAAATAAATATTCGACAGTAACTTCTCAATATTCTACTGAAAACCAGTATGGAACATCTAGCTTCAAACCGAAAGAAACGTCAACATCCGCTACATATCATTCAACTTACGCCACAAATCAATCTTCTGATCACAGATTCTGTCCCCCCACCACTATTGTGATGACGAAACCAATATCGCCAACAGTAAATACCTCTCCAAAACCATTTGATCAGTACACCAGCTCATTTAAGTACGACCATTTACCTCAACAATCTGCGAATCAAATCACACTTTCTATTCCAAAAGAAGGTCGCTCTGATCAGGTTATTTCGAGCTTTACAACCGAACCTTATGGAGGTCCCTACACCACCGCTGAATATTCTACAAACACCTCAAAAATTCCCGGCGGTTTTAGAACGGATTCCTATAAATACGAAACATATCACTCTGCATCGAAACCGATCGATTCATTTAGCAGTTCAACGACGGAAAGGTTTTTTACCAGTTCCCCAAATGACAAATTACAATTTAGTCCTATTAAGAAAGACTTCGATGATATGCTTAAAAATGGATCAAGATCGGATCACCAAAACACGTTTTCATCTAATATTGAAGTAATTCACGATCCGTCTTTAATTGTCGATTCTGATTCTCTTGAACAAAAAATGTTGAAAAAATCGGTAAGGCAGCAGATTATTGAGAAGAAAACTGTAACCACGACTAGATCTAGTAAACAAGAAAGTTCTACTCAAAATTTTAAATTTGAATAAAATCGAAAATTGGAGCTGATGTTCAGTCGGTGTATAAAATTGATGTACAAATGTAATTGGGCAATTTTATTACTGTAATTAATATGAAAAAGTTGTATTTTAAATTAGTAATATTTTTTGTTGTGTTCTACTAATAAAATGGTGCTAAAAAAATTTATTTGTTAATTTGTTAACCAAAAATCTAGTTAGATTTGTGCCAATAATCATCTTTTTTTTTCTTTCATTTTAACGAATTCTTTAATTTATAAGAGTATTTTATAATAGATTTAGTGCCAAAAGTCATAATTTTACTTATTCATTGTTTATAGCCATTTATAATACTTAAAAATGCATGCCTTATTCTAAGATTTGTAATTACTGTGCTGTAGGTAATTAAGTGCCTAAATATGAATGCTGCTTGCCTTTAATTATCATATGGCCTTCATTGTGAGGATTGTTATGTGTAACCTTAAATTGTAACATGTTTGCCTGTACCTCACTTGAGTAAAATGTTTATATTCGAGTCTTATATAATAGTGCCTACATTTGAATAATTCTTTAATAAGCTACTTATGGAAGCATTAAGGAATGTTGTAATATATATTTTAACATAAGTTTTTAGTGACCTCTAAATAAATTTTTATCACTAATATAAAACAATTGTTTTTATTTAACAACAAATAAAATAAGATGAAAGAATAGAAATGAAACATGTTAATTTATTTTTATTTTTTATTCAATTTGTTTCTTATACCAATTAATAGTACGCTACACTAGAATAGTTTGACCATTCCTTTTATCTTGAAGGTAGATATGGGATTTATTCGAGTTGGAAAATTATTTTGTACCAGGTGTACAACAAAGAAAGGGCGGCCATAACTCAGAAACTATTTGAGATTTAACAGTGAAACAAAAATTTTATAATAAATATGGGCAAGAGAAAAATAATTTCCTATCATTGTGGCGATCACAGATTTCAAATTGAAATTCCCATTTGTTAGAATTTTTGCGTAATTTTTATTAATAGGCCATCATGTCAAATGCTTGGGAAATGTCTAAAAAGCGGCAGTGCAGTACTTTTTTTCTTCAGGTTCTTGCCGATTACATCTACCACATGATGCACCTACTCTATGGTAGAGTCACTCTTCCTTTTTTGTTAATACCCAAAAAATCGACATTTTAGTATCCAAATCTTAGTTATCTAGAAATTCCAAATTATTCAGTGCATCATACAAGACACCTGGATGGTATACCCATACTGGATCTGCTGTTATCATTCTAAAATTATTGGAGATAATCATTGAACGACACTCCAACCAAAGCTGCTACAAGAGAACACTGTACCTGAATTTGGAGGTTGAATCGTATCACCAGCTATTTGGTGGTCGTGCCAAATAAACAATAAAGTTTTGGAAGTTGTGAAAAACAACTAACCTTTCTATTATTTACAAATTATGTACAAGTATTAACAGCGCGGGAAGCGGTTTTAATGCAGGTACAGGCAGTAGGTAGGTTGGTCAGTCGCCGGAGGCTGACTGGTTCTGGAATGCAAGCTGACGGGTCGGTGTTGGCGGCTATGACTTCTGTGGGTAACAGCGTTCGCTTATAAAGGATTCTGGCTGGTGTCGACGCGTTGTCATTGGTCGACCAATGGGAATTAATCGTTACTCTTCATTACGTAAGCGACTGTGTACCGGGATCATGTGGTCGCCACACTGAACACCAGTTCGCTTTTAGGAATAAATGCTGAACATGCATTTTATTTTTTAAGCGATATTCACGTTGGTACGTATTATACCTACTGAATTTTATAATTTAGTAAAAATGACAAACTGTCCAGAAATCAAGACCAAATTATGCCAAGTTATAAGCGATCATATTCACTTAACTCAAATAGAACACCATGCGTATTTTTATCAACTGCGTCAAAGTTAGGTACATAGTTTGATTATCTATTAAACAAGAAAAACAATACCACAAATACAAAATTAGAAAGTGCAGTCACATAAATGGACTTGGACAACACCATGAAAACGGAAGGACTCTGTTTTTTTAAAACAGTGATGCCGAATTTATTAATAATAAATTTATTCAAATAAGTTGTTCACTTTTTTTATATGACAAAAGGTACTACGCCAATGAGTGCTCCCGCGCTTTATTTGGTAACAAATTTAAATGGCGGCCATATTGCAGAGGTCTAATTACTCGTGAAACCCACTATACCTAGTTTAAGAGTAGGTATTTTTTTCTGAATTCAGCTATATTTATTTTTTGAAAAGGAAGTCTTGTGGCAACTTGCCAGAATTTTTTATAACTAGTGCATGTGGTATTGAGCCGAAGTAATAAATCAGCCTGTCAGGCAGATTTCAGTGTAGTAGATGAGAAAACTATATATTGTAAATAATTCTAATTTATTAATTGTATGGAGTGTTATTGCTAGCTCTTTTACAAATTAGTAATTACCCACTTTCGACGCCTATGAACCCTTTGTCGAAGTATTTAGCTGGGAGCTTAATGAGGGTTTCCTATTGTCAACGCGGTCATTTTTAAAGGGTCTTCTATTGTTTGGTGGTCTTAGTACGAAAGAAGCGTCATTTTTATTTTATGTTTCCGATATTTGCAAAACTTATTATTGAAAACTAATGTGCCGCTCGTATAGCAAAAATACCATACTATACTATACTTGAAGTAGTTGATTTATTACTTCGGCTCAATACCAAATGCACTACCTACAGGGATTTTTCAAAAATTCTCGTACTTAAATTATTCCTTTATTTTTAAAACATTGTACAGTTCTAATTATCGTCCCTTTACCATCCAACTGGAATATTATGTAATTTTACATAATTTTTCAACCACTTGTAGATTGGTTGATAATAATCTAGCAAGGGTTTTGCTGTAATATACCCTTTTCCGGTTAATACATTTAAAGTCTTTGTCCAACGCTGACTTGACCCACATGACATCATTTCTCTGAAAGGCGAAATTGTATTTTTCATAACTAGATCTATACCAATTACTCAAGCTTCCTTCCTGATCTTTTGGATCCATATATATCACACAAATGTAGCGGAATGTCGGGACAATCATTACTTCTATTTTCAACTACATTTCTTCCACAAATTGATAGTTTACATAAACTATTAAACATATCCATTTGCAAAAATCCTGCTAGAAAGTACCTAAAACAGTTTAAGAACTTAAATGATTTCATTTGCAGAAAAAGGCCGTATTGGCACAGAATTAATATAAAAATAATATTTTACAGAAGAAATTCGCGGTTACCTCCATTCTTTAGATAACTGTGTGCGTTTGTGTTCGGTACTTATATCAATGTCAAAATTTTACTGTAGTATATCTCATTTTTAGTGGTTTTTTTCTGTAAAATTTGTCATGCACCTTAATTAATATTTCTGTAGCAGTTCCTGATGGCGGCGCTTTCAATATGCAACCCAACATGTTTCAGTATAACCAACTATGTGAGTAAAGCATAAACAAGATTTGCGTTGGAAATTGGATGTTCTTGGTACTGTGTAGTGTGTACTATGCTGCCGAGCTGAAAGGATAATCATTAACCTTTAAAACTGCATGAAATGGCGTCGCGAATTTGGACGACACGTTTCGGTGGGATCACCGATGTAGCTAGCAAGATATAGAAAGACGCAATCTCCCAACGTACCTTCGTCGGTGTTAGCGGCAATTTGCTACAAATCTGTCGAGGTGACATACGTTGGAGCATTGACTTCATAATGTATTATAAAGTCAATGGTTGGACTAAGGTGTTGTGGTCGTTTTTTTATCACACACGGGTGTCCTAGTGATCGGCTTAATGGCGGAACCTGATTGCCGGCCTCAGTAGCGCAGGAGTGGTCGATCGTGTTCCCATAGCTGATGTGGCTAGCGCAAATTTGAGAGCGAGTGCCTTGCTTGTTGCTTCTGACGGAGTCACGCCTTCGATATGGAATCGCACTGTAGTTCGAACACTTCGAACCTTTCTTACCGATCAAATTCCGCTAAATGCGTTGGTCATTGGCGGTATGGGTGTTATCTCTATGTTGCTGGGTATTGTTGTTCTTCTTTGCCCTTTTCGTTTGCTTTCAGGGAAGCTGATTGTAATTTGTCGATCAGGACGGTAATCCGTTTAGGGTGATTAGTTGATACGTCTTTGAGATGATTGGGTATACTCCGCAATATGACACCAATAGTGCTGTGTCTATGTTCTGCGTTGGAGTAGGGTAACATTGTTCTCTTAGCTGGTGATATGCTGTGCTCACTGGGCTGTTTCATAGGAATTCTCCGGTTCATCATATGGGATGTTTGCATAAACCATTCTCTTGAGTCGTCGCCCTGATGTCGTCTGTCCAGGTGATGCAGATGCGTAGTAATATTACTGGGAGGCCTGTGTCCAGTTGACTTCGTTAGGAGCATAGGTATAAGACCTTACCTAAGTTGACAATAAAGTTGCTCCATCATTCCATTAACTTGGTGATGCTAAGATGTGGATCGTCAGCGTTTATAAAGAGCGAGTTCTTCCCATTGAAAGAAGAGTTGAGCTCCTTGGTTCGCAGTAACTATATGAGGGGTATCCGAAACCTTCAAGATGCAAAAAACCCTTAGGCTACGGTTCCTACTTCTGCACAAACGATTGGCGTAGCTTCTGTCGACGTACTGAACTCTGCTGACAGGACTATACAAATTTTGCTTGTGAGTATAGTAGATTGGTCGCGTATAACAGTTGGTGAATTCTGTTGAAAATTTTCCGCCTGAAGGGTAAACTGATGAAGGATGTTACAGTGCTTGTGAATATATCGCAATAGATGTTCGTTTCTTCAATGTGTATTTTTTCGAATAGTAAACCATTTGTGTCTTACTGTAGTACTTGCATCCACTCCTAGGGTTGGTTTTTTCTTAGACCCTAAAAGTGAATCGTTTGCGAACTTTGTTCAATTCTGGAGGATCTGCTACTATATTCTCGTTTCCGGATGTGTCCAAATGCCACAACTCTTCCGCGTTATTATTGTACGACTTCGCTTGTAGTGTGTACTCGGAAACATATGTGGTGTAACCACTATTAGTGCGCCAGGTGCTGGATTGGCTACCCAGATTTGTTGCATGTATTCGATGATGACGTCTTCTGCTACTTTGGTCCATTAGAGTGATTGGTTGGCTTTGAGCTTTTTGTCATTTCGCGCAAGGGTCTGTGTTTGTCCAGCATGATGAACCTTCGGTAGAATTTCATTACTTTTTGGAGTTGGTCGTTTGCTTATTCACCGTAGGAGGAAATCTCTGATGTCTGTGGTCTTCCCGCACTACTGGATACCCGGAAACATAAGAAGTGAACTTTCGTCATCGTCGTCAACCAGTCTTGCGAAGACTTGCTTGAGGTGATTTAAGTGCTGCCCACGTCTCATTTTCGGATTCTACATGCGTACTGGCTGCGTATCGGCCGCAATTTTGGCGTTTAGAGCTCAATAATCCCCGCAGCGTCTCCATTTTTTCCTGTCCTTCGGCATTAAATGTCGAAGTGAGGCCCGCCAAATCTTGAGTTGCTACATAATTTGGAATTTTTGTGTGCTAACCGGTACGTAGTCTAGATGAAGTATTTGATGTTGGATTTGTTAGATGGTCTGTTAAGTACAAAAGGTAGATTAAGTCGTCCGTTTCGCCGCTGCTTTAATGAGAGGCCTATAGCCGTTTCCCTGGCTCAGGGTTTTACTATTTTTGGCTCATCTATCTTTGCCTCGCCCCTAACTTATGCTCTTACTGTTTTAATCTTTGCAGTCAGTATTTTTAAAGCATCTTTCGAGGTGGTATTATAATGTTGCCCTTCCTGGATCAAAAGCAAATTGGTATAGCGATTATGGCGTCTACCAGTTCGGCTAAATCGTCGATGAGCACCTTCTGTTGTACCGGCAATATTGCTTGTATGTTTTACGGAAGTCTGCTTGTCGATTTTATTCAAGTATAGTGATGTTGCTCCTACCGAGTTCTAAAAATGTCGTTGCAATTGAGATGGTTATTTCCGTCTCCAATTCTTCGTGCTCTAACAACTCTTTTATTTTCTGTTCTTAGGTGATGTTTTTTCTGTTCTTAGGTGATGTTTAGTATTTCGATTTGTTCGTGAGTAATGGCGATGTATCCGTATTTTATATCGTCGCTTATTCCGAAATAACTTTCCACTTGAGCAAATCACATATCCGGGAAGCTGAGCCAGAAAGGAGAGAGTTTTCATTTAACTTCGATGACCGTAGTTCCGTGACGGAACCATTCACCTTCATCATCGCGACTGGAGTTCAACACCATTACACTACACCAAGTTTTTATACTCCTGTCTTGTCACCAATCTGTAAGCGTTTATTGGTTCTTATTTACATTACACGTTGTACACGTTCTATATGCAGCAAGAAGGAAGGCACTGCGGTGAATGACCAAACGGCGTAGGTCGTTTAGTCAACACTCTTCGGCGCAAACACGGATCTAAGTGCGAAGTCTATCATGTCTATGGAGGTGGGTTCGGCATTGTTAGCGGTAAAGGGCTTATCCGTCAAGGTGGGTGTATATTGGAAGAAGCTACAGAGATCATTTCTCAACCGCACGAGTAGGTATGGATATCTTTGGGACAAATCGTGCCATTCATTCCATAAAATTTGGAGCGATTTCATGTTACCGAAGTTCTGCATCTTGAATATCGTACTTTAGGTAGAAAGATTCGTCTTGAAAGCCGTCCAATGTTGTTTTTTACGAGATAAAAATAGAGGGTAGAGCCACGACGGCGACCCACTGTACCGTGACGTTGATTGAAATATTAGTATATTTCAATCAACGACCCGCGACCGTGAGTAATCCCATCAGACGTGATTTGCTTCTCAACTTGAAAATTAAACTTTTTTTAAATTATCCTCTTGAGATTGTGCAAAATGAATTATGAAATAGAAATATCTACCTTTACGTGTAGAAAGGTTACCGTTTATTAAAAAATATCATACTATGTATATGAGCATAGTTTATCTACCTGATATATGGCGTGTTATCTGGTATATGAAATTTAGCACCAGCATCAAAATATTTCTCATCTCTTGGTTGTGGAGGAATTACGCCTCTAATTTTATAGTTTAAATCCCAAAACTCCTTATTGTAATCTTTTGGTTCGATTTTGCCTTTAAATATATCCCATCTGTACTTATCAATTGTTAAAGAGTATGGCAATTCGGGAATTTTGGAAAGAGCTTGTTGTAGGAGTAGAAAGTCACCTAAACCATTGTTAAACAACTGTTCATCTGTTATAAGACCAAGTCTGTAAAGATGCTGTGGTACCATAACGCCGTTCATTATTGTATCGCCTATACTTTCGTGGAATGCAGAATTGGAGCCGTCCTAAAAATAAGTGTTTATAGAGAGTTGGAGTGGGCATATTTTCATTACAATACTATTCTCACCTGAAAAATTGGTGGTTGATTTTTATATGCCATATAGTACTCGATGTGTCCCATTTCATGGTGTACAACATAAAAATCTTCCATTGTTACTTTTGCACACAGCAGCATTCTGAAATTAGAAAATGAGAGCGCACTTTCGTGTGTAATTCCTGCGAAATGATATTGTACGATGTTTGTCAAGTTCCGTATATACAGGGTGTTCGAAAAGTATGGAATATCGTATATATCTTTGTAAATATCCATTTTATGGTAAAATGTTTCAAATAAAAATTATTTGGTATTTAATTTCTCATCACAGGGTAATTTTTACTTTTTTTATTTTTTAAAACAAGCAACAGATACATTTTTTTTAATAACAAGATATATCTTTAGCCGACTTATTTGGTAGTGTTTTATTCTCTTTTCAAGAATATAAAATATAATACTCTTTAATACGCAGTTTTTCGCGGTTTTCTCAAAATTTTTCCTATGTAAGTGTATTAATATTCTATATTCTTGAAAAGAGAATAAAACACTTTATCAAATAAGTTAGCTAAAGATATATCTTGTGACTAAAAAAAAAATAATTAAAAAAATGAAAAATATTTTTATCTGTTACGCTTTTGTTTAAAAATTAAATGACCAGTAAAGTGGCACAAAACTTTCCCGTGTTTACTACAAGTTTTTTGCGTAATAACTCAAAAAACTAAAAAAATCAGTATACGTATAGTGTGTAGTACAGTTGTAATCAGAAAACGATTTCCGATTTCTCCTGAAATAATATACAGGGTATGTCATAAATATTTTTATCCACGACTATCAGTGATTAATAAGTTATTGTCATTAGCAACGTGAGTAATGAATATTACTCACTGTTATTTTATATATTTCCATGGTAACCGTCCAATACAGTCAATTAGAGAATTTTCAAATAAATATTTAAATTGAATTAACATTTATAGTCGTGGATAAAGTATAGTATTCTACTCGCGTATAATGGCTATTATTCTCTCGGTAATTTATGCCACTCGCCTGCGGCTCGTGGCCATAAATTTACCTCGTGAATAATAGCCATCATTATACGCTCGTTGAATAATATACTATTAATATTTTGTTAAATTCCGGATAGACCGGAAGTAAATTGGTATACTTATTATACTCGATTAAAAGAGTCGTATGTTCTCTACTTAACTGTAAAATTTTATTTCTTTATCTTTGTTAGCAAAAAAGCCATGAGATTAAAATTTTCAACTTCAAAAATTCACCCTCTTCTCCTATGCGAAATAAAGAAATAAATGTAGTGTCAACCGTTTTCAATGAACTATTATATGTATAGTGAAAAAATGCTTGGAGCAGATTTTGAGAAAATCGATTTTTAAATTTTAATTAAGGTAAGCGGTTCTTGAGCTAGACCCTAAAAAGTAAAAACCTGGAGAATTGCTATATTGGCCGCCATTTTGAATTTAACAGTAGTTTAGGCTCCACAGCCATAACGTAGGTACGCACCCACAGACAAGCATTATTCAAAGATGGTGGTTTTGGACTCAGGAGGACCCAAAACGTTGAAATTGATCAAAGTCTCGAGTTCGATTACATTACTTCCCCACTACATTACTTTTATACGGGAAAGTAAAAATAAAAAAAGTAAAAAATGCCATGTGATGAGAAATTAAATAGGTACCAAATAACTTTTATTTGAAACATTTTTCCATAAAATGGATATTTACAAAGGTACACTCCATACTTTTCGGACACCCTGTATAGCAGTATATCAACTGTTACGTTTTATAAACAGTTATTTTTATTATACCGTTGGCGTTGAGTGAATATTCAATGATTATGCGTAAACTAAGTATACCTTTGTATTAACCAGCGCCGTAGCTATCAGTGTTTCGCGTGTTCCGCGGAACACGGGCCCGGGCCCGCAAAGGACCTACATTTGCATCTTGCTAATTGGTGTCACGTAAAATATATCAAGAGTACAAATAAGTTTTGAGGTTTTTTTTGTAACATTGAAGTGTTATTCAGAGAAATTGGTACAATGTATTTTATGGGAAGTATTGTTCATCGTTTAGCTACAACTTTTCCCCATTTATCATGCAGCTTAGAGCTTACGGATTCCGCGTTGAAAAAATTTCTTACTTTTTGAGGCGAATCAGGAATCAACCCAATTTTTGGTTTCTTCGTAAGAAGTGAAGTGCTGCTCGGCTAGACATGAATCATCGACGGAACAAGTCGGAAGGAGCAATTGTTTTTGGTAACGTTCCCCAGTGATGGTTACGTTAGGCTGGAGTAGCTCATAGTAAATCACTCCAAACTGATCCCACCAGATGCACAGCATTAGTTTCTTGCCATGAATAAGTATTCGGTTTTGCTGTTGAAGTCTGCCTTACCCCACGATTTTCTGCGCTTTTGGTTGTCGTAATGGATCCACTTTTCGTCCCCCGTCACGATTCGATGCAAAAACCCTACCGATTTTGCCTTTTGCATTTTCGAAAAACCGCAATATTTACTTTATTATGAAATTCTCAGGATATAGGTAAGAGGGCACGGCAATTTTAAAAATGGCGTCAACAAATTTCTAGGCCTACTAAGGTGCGCACGGTCAAAGTCAACTTCCGTTTTTCTTATGGACACGATTGAATTTTTGCTTTTTCAAAATTCCCATTTGAAATGCTCTTGAACCATGTATAACATGTTTATGTTTGGTCAACATAAATAATAAAAAACAACAATATTAAGATGTCGTGACAGTTAGGCTTTGATATTTCTATTCAATTTTTCCATAGTGGGCTTTGCTGTCTATCTTTTAATTATTTAACTAACGAATCTAACGAATCGCGCTGCCGAACAGTAGATATCAATACTTAAATGTTAAGTTACAATCTCGATGCGCCGCCGGAGATTTTGTTTAATAATATTTATAATAAAGAAATAAAAGGAGGATGCAGAGTGAGCCGATTTCATAGAACTGTTAACTTAGGTGGCGACGTGGCGTGCAATAATCTGAGTAGATAGATACATAATTTCAAAAATACCTATTCCATTTAGTAACAAGCACAAGTCGGAAAATTTTTCAAATGTCAGTCGGCATTTTCGATAACCCCCCCCCATAAAAATTATGGTGTTCATGATACACTTACCTGAAATCGTCTCGTTCGTACAAATTGGCCGCAGTTCCATGACAAACTGATGTATTTGTATTTTCTTGAAATATTGAATATTTCCAGAATTTATTGGTCATTTTTGGCAACCCAAGAGAAGTGTACATATCTTCTGCTTTTAATACCTGCATAATATATCAAAGAAATACTCTCTTTTAATTTAAGTACGCACCATATCTAAAACCGTCCAATTTTTTTGCATCAAATTAGTTTGTAGACTCACTTCGATATGGCCGAAATCGATAAGATCTATTAAGGGCGACCAATCTTGTCCCCACATATTTCCTATTATTTGTAGGGATAAATAAATCTGGAGTTTTACAATTTGTTAACTCACCTAGCAAATGTATTGGAATAGGACCTTCGGAATCAACGACATCTGAACCATACTTCTGTAAGAGCTTGTAACGTACAACAGCATGTAATAAAACGTACAGTGGTTTAATTTGATTGTACAAGTTAAAGACTTCGCATTCCAGATTTGGAATTTCTAATTCCTCTTGCCATATTTCCCCCATATTATTGTATCCTAAAAACTTTGAATTCAGCTAGATAACAAATAAATGAATAATACATTTTGTCTTACCATTATTTTGCGCAGCTATATTTTGCAATTTAACGGCGATGGGATACAATTTTCTAATTTTGGGACCTACAAAATTATGCCAAGTCATCCATATCCATTTTAGTTGCTCAGAATTTAGATCGGTTCTCTTCATGAGCCATTCCAGATCCGGTTCTCCATAAAGACATCGTTCTGGATTAATCAATTTAGACATATTCAAGTGTTCATTTATGGCGTCAGATTCGGATTTATTAAAACATATTTCGGAATTATAATTTTGAGCCAATCTTCCCATTAAATCAATGTATGACCTGAAAATAATAATTACAGTATATTGACGAGCAAAATAATGCGAGTACCTACAAAAAATACTATTGTATGGTGTTAAAAGCGTATGTAACTCAAGAAACTGTAAGACCTTTGGACAAAAACATGAATGCACAAGGTTGCATTTTATTAAAGGCAGAGAAACTGATTAATTGATATTATTTTAAAAAACAATTGCTATTGTTAACGGAAAGTGAGCAAGAACATTTCAAACTGGAAAAAAGATGTAAATGTTTTACCGCTCAGGATCAAATTCCTCAGACGTAGTCAGGGGCGCCGGAAGGAAATTTGTTAGGGGGGGGGGGCTTACATTTTTTCAAGTAGAAATTAGAATACTTGAAAATTTTTACCTATTTTTAAATTAGTAAATCCATAGGCTATGGAGAGTCACCAATGGAATAGAACATTATATTCCAAAAGTGGCTGTCTACTAGTTTTATTGTGAGCTTTTAACATTTTCTAAAATGGATTTACGCGATTTATAAAATTCCAGGGGGGGCACGGGCCCCCCTTGCCCTTTAGTAGCGGCGCCCATGGACGTAGTCCTTTAAGTGCCAACCAAATGTTACTCTATTAAGCTATTTAATGTTGTCTCTCAAAGACAGTTCAATATCAGACGACCGACGATACCATCGAACTGACAGGAATTCCCAAGACCCAAGACTAATAATCGTATGTTATTCGTATGTTGTGTATTAATTTCATAGAAGATGCCATTGTGCTCTTGAACTTATCTCTTATATGTATAGTATAGCTTCCTAAAATACTTCTGCAGAACCCACAATTTATGCCGGAACTAGCGAGTCAATTTTTGAGACGAATTCGCTCACATTGTACAAAAGGTTTCACTCTCCACCCAGAACCAAACGATGGTATCCTTGCTGGATTCGTATTATCTTGTTGGTGCATCTTTTTAGATCACAACCTTGTCAGACCCACTATCTAAACCACGATTTCGACAAACACCACCTACCCAGCACCCTTTACGCCCTATTACTCAGTCTTGTCGAAGACCGCGGACTCAACCCAGTGCAAGCAGTGAAGTTAAACGTTAGGAATAAACCTGATCGCCGTTGTTATTAAACTGACGTGTTGCCAGAGTTCAGCTACACGCAATCGGTATTTTTCAGGTCAGTTGAGATAATTTATCATTAAAAAGGGAAGGAATGGTTTCAAAGTAACCATGATGGAGCATCGATAACATCGCCATCGAGATTTCTACTAGCACGTCCTAACAAAACGAGGCTCACATAGAACACCCTGACAACTAATGACTGACACCCAGTTAGCGTTTTGTCTCAACTAATGGTAAATTCTAAACTTCATATACCATCCAGAAGCGGAGCGGGAGCCAGAGCAGGAGTCGGAGTCGGATCATATCAAGAAACTGTTGAAGTCTTTGAAAACCATGTTTTTGAGATATCAACTTGAGAGAAGAGAAAAAGGTTTCGAGAATTGATTTCATCCCATGCACAAGTGCATAAAACGTGAAGACGAATATTTTGAAAATCAATAAAACAGTTTGTTTCAAACATTTTCTTTTCATTTGTACCTGATTATTTATTATTAAGATCACTTTTAAGAGTTTCTGCAGTAAACAGTATCTTTCGAAAAAGAGAAGAAAAAACATCATCAAAGCAATGAATACCTACAGAAAATTAAAGTGAAAGGATTACTCACTAAGTTATATAAGTGTGAAATGTAAAATAAATACAATTAACCTGGATATCTCTTCGGAAAAGCGCGGACCTCTACAAAGCAAATACATCATCCGTTTCTGATTAGGTGTCAGCCAGTATTTTCTTACACGGGAATCGCAAACTCTATTTTTCCACTTGTTGCGTACAACTCCCAGTTCCATAGCTTGTTCGGATGTTGTTTCGTCCGGTGTAGTTGCCAATTTCCATGTGAGCGATGCAGCGAGGGAGTTAAATTCGGATAAATCCATATTTACTTCTGCTAACCAATTATTTACATCGTTTTGATACGACTCTGAAAAGTAAATCACAATATTATAGATTAATTACCAGAATTTTTGAAAGGAAATATGTATTCAATAGTAGGCAGATTAATAAATCTAAACCAAATAAAAATAAGTGAGTAGTATTAAATTCCACCCTCGCAGCTGAATAATATGATGGCGAGTTTCACTGCTTGTTTGTATTTCTAATAACTTTTACTATTATAGATTTCCACATTTAACTATTGTGGTACCTACTAAGTTAAGGCATATAAATGTATGTTCTATGGTTAAGGGAAAGAATTTCCACAGCCCGTTATTCGTTTATTTTTTTAACACCAAGAACCCAGACTCAAAGTTGCGAAGTAAATTTTTTAATTTAAGGAAGGAGTAGAATTTCTGTTCCAAGATTAGTAATTAAAGCAATTTAAATGTTTAAATTTTAAACAATAACATACCAGGCGTTTTGTAATAAGAAAGAGTTCCAGTTCTTTCTCGAATTTTTGTAATTTTTATAGGCGATTTGTCAATAATTACCTATTTGAGTTTATCAGTCAGTTAACTCCATCTTTGGAAATGAAAATCGAAATGATATGATAAATATGAAGATGCTCATCAGCAAATTAAGGAAAACTTCAAAAAAGTTGTGAATTTAGTTCATCCTGTCTTCTACACAACTTATTTATAAATTCAACCAAACCATCTTTGATAAGTGCGCGGCGGCCCACAAACGTAAAAAGAAGTATCAAATCACGGAGTTAGAACGGTGTGTTGTTGCGTTATACCGTGCCTGAAATTTACAATGGGAGTCGTAAGCGTCGAACGCTCGATGGAACTCGAAAATCACTGATAGGCCTTGGGGTTTTTTTGTGATGAGAAACATTTACAAAAAGTTTGTTAAACTGTACTCGATTTCGATTATGAAAGCTGGCGCATCAAAACTTGATGAAATACGAAATATTTTTATTCAGAATGTTGGTAAGTCTCAATCAGTGTTATGGCGGTTATGTTCACGGTCTAGTATATAGACCGTGGGTTATGTTGGTCGACGTATAAGGTAAAAATCTCCTTTAGCTGAATAGAAAGATCTGGAAGTAGAAACAATTCCACTAAGTAGGTAACGCTTTTTATTAGATAATTCGACTTGACTTGACGCTCAGCTCTACAACTGTTACCTGTGGCTTAACGTTTGTACTGCAAGTGAGGCTTAATAATAAATTATTCTCAGTTAGTAATGGAACTAAAGGCACATTGTGTATTTCCCTATTAATTTGACTTAATGTGGCTTCTGAAAATTCCTTTCATAAGGCAAAAGAAAAACTTAACATAATGAATGAACCAAAAAACTCAATCTTAGCGATTTTTCTATCTGTGAGGAAACGACACACCCGTATGCACAACAATTGAAGTAAAAAATCTAATACGAGCAAACCATTACCGTAAAGAAAACTTTAATCGTGATTTACTTTTATTCGTTTCTCGTTTACTATTTTCCCATTACTTGAAACATAAATACGAAACGTCTTTCAGTTATTGGTGCGTTATATCAATTATATTGTAGGTACTTTTTTGAACACTAAGTAGGTATTTCATGCTCGAAACATTGTTTAAACCACACGGTTATCTGAAATTTAGAGAAATTTGCATAAGATCAAACTTATGATTAATCCTCTAAAATTTTTTTTCTAAACATAGGTATTCCATTTGTCTGGATTTTTTAATTTCAAATTTTTTAATTTTGATAGAAGTTACTAAGGATACTAACCAATTGTATCTCGAAGTTCCGAATGTGACTGGGAACATACCACGTTTAAATAAATAATAATTACAACTGTCAGTATTAGTAAAGGTTTACACATGACTTCCGTTTACACTAATGTACTACGAAAATTCATGTTTAAATGTAAATGCGCAAAGAAACTGAACATTTTTCCAATTACGTAAAACTTTTATATCTCGCTAAGAAAAGCTCGCTCATGCGCTTCTATTTTATTTCCCAATAAAATACAAATGTTTTAACGTTTGATGTGATAATATATCGTAAATAAAAGGTGAACTGAATGGTCACATTTATTTACAAATTTGATTTAGATTTTATTTAAAATTGGCCATTTCCCACTACGACCACCTGTTCAAGAGATGTAAACGGAAAACCAAACAAATCCGCACATTTTGTTACGCTACGGAGTTAGCTCATACCGTAGGACCGGGGACTTTTCATATAATCATCAACAAACACCTCCAAACACATCCCAGAAATAAAATCTTTAGGATCAAAAAGTCTGTCTATAAGCCCTTTTTGAGCGTTCGTTCGCTACGCTAAATAAGAATAATCAGATAATGCTATTACATAGGTATATGTGGAGGATTTCACTGTTTTCCGGTTTTCCGTCTTTTTCTCGAGACATGTTAGGCCTACATATACAGCGTGTCTCACGGTGCGGTGACCACCCATTAGAATATTTCAGAAACTACTATGATCTGAATTTTGAAAATTTGGGTAATGGGGTTTTCGGGCATGGCCTCCTCAAATAAAATAATGGCGTCTACGCAACACTTCCGGTTTTTCCGGAAATGACATCAATTTTGTTATTTTAAATGTAACACCCTGTATATTATTCCGATTTTCGATTCTACGTTAAATTTTAGGTAGACTTTCATTAAGTTTTGCTATTCCTAAAATTAACGGTTTCCGAGATATTTAATTTTTTTAATAAAAATTAAAATAAACACTATCTAGCACTAGCTTAAAACCAATTGAATTCTACAGCAAGAAAGATAAAGAAACCATATTCATACGAGAGATAGGTGGACCCCTAAGCTTCCCATTCATACTTTCAAAGTGGCTTAATTGCGTACAGGGTGGTGGAAATTTAATGCCGGGTTTAGTTAACTTCAAATCATCATAAGTTGGTTTTTTCAAATGGAACACCCTGTATGTTCCGTCGTAGTCTGATGCACAATTTCATTCTCTTTCGAACGGTACTGTGGTTCCCTATACCTATCTCTTCTAGTTTTTGAGACATCTACTGTTTTTTGTGCAGTCAAATAAGGTCATTCAATTTCTTGCGAAAATGGCTTAGCAGGACTTCAAAACAAACCATCAGTTATTAGTTGTCAGTCTAACACCACTAGTGACAGTTAAATTGAATACTATTTATTAAAAAAATTGAAAACAACAAACGCAAGAAATTGAATGACCTTAGTTGACTACACAAAAAACAGTAGATGTCTCAAAAACTAGAAGAGATAGGTATAGGGAACCATAGTACCGTTCGAAAGAGAATGAAATTTTGCATCAGACTACGACGAAACATACAGGGTGCTCCATTTAAAAAAACCAACTTATGATGATTTGAAGTTAACTAAACTCGGCATTAAATTGCCACCACCCTGTATGCAATTAAGCCACTTTGAAAGTACGGATGGGAAGCTTAGGGGTCCAGCTAGCTCTCGTATCAATATGGTTCCTTCATCTTTCTTGCTGTAGAATTCACACGGTTTTAAGCTAGATAGTGTTTATTTTAATGTTTATTAAAAAAATTAAATATCTCGGAAACGGTTAATTTTAGGAATAAGAAAACTTGATGAAAGTTCACCTAAAATTTTACGTAGAATCCAAAATCGGAATAATATATAGGGTGTTACATTTAAAATAACAAAGTTGGTGTCATTTCCGGAAAAACCGGAAGTGTTACGTAGACTCCATTATTTTATTTGAGGAGGCCACGCCCGAAAACCCCATCACCCAAATTTTCAAAATACAAATCGTAATAGTTTCTGAAATATTCTAATGGGTGGTCACCGTGAGACACGCTGTATGCATCTATGCTTAAATAAAATGTGATAAAATGTCCTACAATTTTTTCCTCCGTGACAAGTAGGGCACGTCGTTGTGGCAATATCTGGCTCGAAACATGGATGATACGTTAAAAAAAGATTTTAGGAAAAATTGCCTATTTTTGAAGAGCTGTATCTCGGAAACAATTATACTTACAGACTTTCGGTTAGGCTCAAATTGTAGCAAATTTAGTCTAGTTTAAAAAAGATAACCATATTCTTTGCACCTACAAGTCATAGTTTTTGAGCTACGAGTCTAAAACTGAAAAAAGTCCGAAAAAATCGCGGTTTTTGGTGCCCCCCCCCCCCCCCCCAGTTTTCACAAGTTTTTCGAAGTTGCAAAATTGAGCATTTACTACTGGGACCGAACCTAACAACATGAAAAACAAACTTAACAGGATTTTTTGCAATGTTTGTTTGTTTTTGTGTTTAAATTGACTGTACTAAATTGTGCTATACTTATTTTTTGAAAAAGTCTTAAAAATTAATTGTTAAAAAATGATTGCAACGCTCTATACTCAGAAACTATTAAAGTTATCGAAATGCGGTTTTCGCCAATCGATTGCATTCGGACCAAGGGCGGAAATGCTAATACAGGGTGTCCCAGTTGAAACTGTCACATTTTGAACGTGATTATTGACTAAACGAAATAAGATAGAAATGTGCGGTTTTCACTAATGAGTTTCAAATTTCGAAAAGTTTTTTCCCAATCATATTAAAAAAAATTCCCAGTTATACACGGCGAGCGAAAAAAATTGCCTATCTTCAACTAAAAATTACTTGACATATTTAAATAGAACCCCCTGTATATTTTTACACTATTCGAAAGTTGAGTTCTTTAGCTTTTTAAAACTTTTTTAAAAAGCAATTTTTACATATCTTTGCGTTTCTGAATACGTAGATTCAAAAAATGAGAAAAAAATTTCCCGTCTGTAGTCTGTCCGTACACATTCCTTGCAACGCTCTAAACTCAGAAACTATTAAAGTTATCGAAATGCGGTTTTCGCCAATCGATTGCATTCGGGCCAAGGACGAAAATGCTGATATTACCTTTGATGACGTCACTTCCGGTATAAGCTAAAATGGCGGCACTCATTTTTTTTAAGAAAAAGAGTATTTTTTCTGAATTCAGCATTATACATATACATATTGTCCTATATTTATTTTTTGAAAAAAGTGTTAATACGAGGGAAGTCTCATGGCAACTTGCCAGAATTTTTTGAAAAAAGTGTTAATACAAGGGAAGTCTCGTGGCAACTGGCAATACATGCCGGAATTTTTTTAATAAGGTTCAATCTCGAGTATGATTTCCATCATAGAAATGAGTAGGTATATTTTTCTTTTTAAAACTCTATGTAGGTACGAATGATTCACCTAATTTGACGTACCTAATCAACTAAGTATACACATGTTTTTCAGCAAAACTATTTGATTTGTAGAATAACGATGAAGATTAGGTATTTAGAAATTACGCCAATAACTTTACTTCCGTATCTTCCATAAAATTGTGACTTTTATGAACAGATGATGTATCGAAATTGATATCAAACTATAAGTCGATTATGTACCTATATACATATGTATATGCACGGTATTGATAATAATATGTGCTAAAACAGTTTGGAGAGGCGCATATGTTGCTATAAACTTCCATTACTGTTCATGACATTGATTAATGCGCTATTAGACACGGGTAATCAATTCTTATATAAATTAGACAAAGTTCGACAATGAACTCGTTTCTATATTGAACTGAAAATAAGGAGAGCGATTATAAGACTTATTTTGAACCATTTCGCATTACTTTTTTCGTACACTTTAGTAGCTACATAGCGATTAAAATGGAAGCGTCTTTCTCTATTCTCTTCTCTCTTCAGGGGTGAAATGCACCGAGCTAACAGGAGGGGGTCCACCACGGTGATTACCGTAGTGTCCACTTTTAGAGTCTATCATACAGTCCTAAATAATTTATTCTGGAGAAAATGGGAGTGTCTTTATTACTGCAACGGCTTTTCCAGCGTCCAGTTCCATTTCCTAATAGACCTCAAGAAACTCCCGTCACCGTAACCGTTTATTACTGCCTCATTTGCAGCACGGGCTCTGTAAATTTACCCTGCTCTAGACATAGTCGACGGGTGCGTTGTCTTCAGGCTTACCGTTACCGAACTTCCTAAGGTGGCACCTTAAGTATAACTGTATAAGGTCAGGTTAAACATGTATAGCCGTAGATCAGGTCTAGTATGAGAAGAGATTCTATTCCAACGCGACGTAGGTGGTGCGATTCTGGTCTATGATCAATAAGGAAATTGTGGTTTCAAGCACTCTCCACGGCCTTGTTACAACTAAACAAGGCAAAAAGGGTTTCCGGATAGCAAGCGTATCGCTTGCAAGGTATCCTCTTATAAAGTTGAGTGAAAAGTATTTGCAGATGTAACGTTTCAAATTGCTTTGACCATAGACCAAATACTCCTTAGACCTCTCACTAATGGTTACAAAATTTGGTTAGTACTGGAGGTCCCCGTATTGGAGTGCTACGATCGTTTGGATGTCGAATGTAACTCTGCTACTATTTACGAAGTACATTACTGCTTAATAAGTATTTGAGCGAAATAGGTATAGCTAAGTCAAGTGGTTTCAATCTCGGCAAGGATAACTTTTGTCATTGCCTAATGACTAAACAATGAACGCTTTTGTGTAGTATCTGTTACCGTTACGATATTCACATTCCTTATGCAATGTGTGGCCTTGACACAATTTCCGCAAAGATAAGCAATCCAACGTTTTTGCTGAATATTACCTCTCTCGGCTTTACTTGGTGATTTACCCTACCGAACTTTAACTTGTGTTTTTTTGCGTAAATAGGTACAACTTTCACGCTTCAAATCTTTTATTTTTGTCAAATGAACTCCCCGAATGTGACCTTTGCTAACTAAACTTTTTAAATGTTTTAATGTTTACGTGTCCAAGCCTGTAATCATTTTTTCCATATCAGTTTCAATGTAATTTGATTCGTAATTTCTCACCGTTAACTTAATAAATTTTCAATATGATGTAACCTTTTGTTAAAATCGCAATTGTTGGTTTTAGGGGAGGAAATAAAGCACTAAAATAAGCCAAATCTACCAAATTTTTGTAGTAAAACCGTTTACTGAATCGTTCAGTCAACGGTTAAACTGATTAAGATGGGGTTTTTTGCATTCGCTTCCTAAATTCAATAGGAAACTTTGTACCTACTTTTGACCATGTTTTTTTTCCAAATTGCATTCGTGCAGTGGAAAATGCATCCTGAAAAATTTATGCATTTTCATATAAAAAATTCATAACTTCGTTATAAACTTCTAGAATTGACTCAATTCGAGTTCACGGGGGTTTTCGAGGTCGCCGATTCCGAATATGACCTCCAAATTGGCTCATCGCCTGGAGCTCAGGATGGCGGAGCAACGTCACCTTCGAAGCTTTTTGTGAAATTCACTCTCAAATAATTCTAGACATCGCATCCGGGGGTTTCTTAGGTTGCTGATTCCAAATTTTCCTGTTACCAAAGTTTCCTATTGAATTTAGGAAGCGAATACAAAAAGCCCCATCTCAATCCGTCTAACAGGTCTTATTACAAAAATTTGGTAGGTTCAGTGCTTTATTTCGTCGCCTATTTGGTAATCCTCATAAGGGATTAAGGGAAGATTTTGTATTAAATGTTTTTGTCATAATTTTTTGTTGATAATGAACTTTAGTCGATTGTGAACAACGTTTTCAAGTCAACTTCCTACGCTACGCTTGTGTTTTTTAAAACTGATTACATGCAATTAGAATTTCGAGGTAACTATTTTTAACAGGAGAAGCAGTACCTATATTACTTAATATTTCAAAAAAGAAATTAAAAAATTAACCGGGTGTAACGACGACTTCGATACTTCCGCTTTTATGAAGGCTTCGAGTTTCGATCCTTCGAAGGAACGTTTAATTCACAATAATCGCAATGCTGTTTCGACAAGGACGCACCGCCCGCGCTGTCCATATGGGCAAGGTCGGACGGTGAATTTTAAAAATATTATGTGTATGTAAGGCGCCGGCTAACTATGAGAGAAGGGTGGTAATTTTAGCTCAATTGCTCAATATTACAATATTATCGTTATTAGTTCATTATTTCGCACGACGACGGCGCCGAAAATACCTGGCGCGTCGTTGCCTGTAAATGTTGTATCAGAGGAACAAAATAATGATAAAACATAATGAACATTATGAACGTAACAACGTATGGTTCAAGTAACTGCAATAATGCTGAATAGTGAATTCTGTTCTGATACGTGATACTCCTTCAACAAAAGCATTTGTTGACCAGTTGAGTTGACAAAAGTTTTCTTCGATATTTCTTCTTGTATTATTCAACAATTTATTTGACTCAATTTTCTATACATACTTGTATTGCCATCTACTGCAGTTAACTGTCACTATTTCTAATAAAACCAAAGCTTCATTTACATTAGAGGTCTAAGGAGTAATTATTTAGTCTATGCTTTGACACTCTTCCCATGGATATATAGACGAGTTGAGTAGAGAAAGTGAACCAAAATTTGGTAGTAGTCTGGTTGTGCCTTAATGTAATCAGCATTGTGTACCGTACCGGGTCACGGGTGGGCCAAATTAGACACTTTCTTAAGGAAACATCCTTTATCTTAAGAGGAAAAATGGACCTAGGTGTCTGGTACTCAATTTTAATGAAAAAATCACTGGCGTAAACAGAATTCAACTATCTCTAATCGTTTGGCCACCAGGGGGCGTTTTTCGAATTTAGTCGATTTCTTTAATCCTCCATAACTTTCTTATTATTAAAGATAAGTGATTTTGGCAAAATCTTTTTTAAAGCACTTTTTTACGTAGAATCCATTGCGATGGACAGTTTTTATACAGGGTGTTTGGTTTTTGTTGTACGATCCTAAACTACATTTTTTCATACGGACCACCCTATATATTTTGGGGTTTTTGAAGAAAGACTAAAATTTCCTAAATTTTTATGTATCATTTGTTATATTTATGTTAAATATTAGTTTTATGCATATTTTGCTTGCAGGTTTCCATGGTTAACAAAAAACGGCAGCATGATTTAAAACGACAAGGTCTTAGTTATCTGGAAATTTTAATTAGCTCCAAACTTAGAACATATAGTACTATGTTCTAAGGCTCCAAATATTTTTAATTTGAAATAACAATGTATTAAATGCAATATTGCAAATAATATTTAACATAAATATATCTAACAACTGATACCTCCAAATTTAGTAAATTTTACTCTCTTTTCAAAAAACCCCAAAAGATATATTTAGCGAAAAATATTTGAAATTTGTCCACGTAACGGATACTGCGCAGCCAACGTATTCCTAAAATGTACATACCCAAAGAAAGTTTTGTGAAAAGTTGTGAATAAATTTGTCACACATCTCAAGTGTTTAAAGAAAAAATATATCTTATGAATTAGAAAAGCGTAAAAACGTTTTTTGTAGTAGAGACCAAAATGTTTGAACTTAAACGGTAAAAAATACTCACAGAGCCAATTGGTACAGACGCCCAACTATTGTAAAAACGAAACCATTTCACAAAAAATCACGTAGCCATTTTAGGTGATCGACTTGACGGGGAGAAAATATTGTACATTATTTTCAAATGTCCAAAATATAAAGTAATGATGCATTTTATACTTCGGAGAATACTGTCCAGGCGTCCAGACGAAGTAAAGTTTAAACCAAAAGCCAAATTTGATCATTGTGGAGAAGCTGTAGATAAATACCGAGCATTATATTAGGTGTCTTCCAAGATTGATCATTTCAGCACTTCCCATCATTTCTTGACATAGAATGAAATGAGGCAGAATCAAAATGTATTGAAAGAATTTGTAGCACAGAGCATAAGATACCTAATATAAACATATACAGGCGTAGTCACATAAGAAGGCGAGAACCGGCGCAACCCGATTCATGACTCCGAAAGCCGAATACTGTAAAAATACAAGTCAGTTGCGTATCATAATAAATGCATTCACACAAGTGCATTTTTTTCAATAACTTATTCGAATTTCATAATATATCACTAAAGTATGTAATTATCCTGTAATTATAATTCAATAAATAACATTAATGTTCATATTTAATGATTAATAAACATATCTACAACAACAAAATGAAACGACACTGACTTATATAGCTAAGCGAAATTTTACAAGCAGCGTAAATTCGTCGTTTGCGCATTGCCGCGCTCGCCTTCTTATGTGACTACACCTGTACTTAAGTTATGAATATTCTTTTGTGTTTCGGACAAATTCTTACAAGTTGCGATCCACGCCTTTTTCAGTGTCTTGAAATCGATAAATACCTACTATTTAAGTTTTTCCTTTTCAAAAGGAGTTCAAGAGTTCAAAGGAATAGAACGAAAAAAGAAGGGTGTGAGGTAGCTACATAACTTTCCCGGGAAGTAAAAAAGATAAAAAATCCGAATTTCATTTAAAACTAAAAAATATATTTATTGATACCACAAATTGTATGACACCTGATTTTGTTTTGTAGTAAAAAACTCATAAACTAAGGTGCATATTTACATATTGAGAGCCTACCACTATAAAATTTAAAGTCCCTAAGAGACTAGTGACTTTAATAAAATTATACAGGAAAAGTCGGTTAAATATTTCGAACCAGTAAACTATGTTTAATTATTTAAAATAATCTAATAAATAAAATCATATGATAGAGAAACAAAGTGTAATCAAATTTTGTAATTTCATAAGGAAAAGTTACACTTTTGTAATCATATCCTTCTTAAATAGGTACGTCTACACTTTTGACGCTTTTCCGATAATTATGTTAAGTTTAATGAGCTTTCGATGTTAGCTGCCAGTCATATAATAATTATGATGGGTAAATATATGTTTAGGTTTTCCGATAATAAGGATAGGTATTATAAGAAAAGAATGTAGGAAAAACGTCAGAAATAATTTTCAATCCACAATTACGCGCATGGTTTGAGAATGAAATGTTATATCCATATCTATTTAGGGCCGATTGTACATTCACGGTTTAAGGGCAGCTCAAGACGTGAACCGAGTTCTGGAGATTTCAGTGTTGTACAATTAATGGTTCATTTGCTGAGCTTAGTTTAAGTTTGGCTTATATTATTTAAGCGGCCGAATTTGGCGGTTTAAACCAAGTTCAATTAATATTCTAACCTAAATTTGTTATTTGTGGCAGCAACTTGATTATTATTTAAAATGGAATTATTAACTGATGATGAAGACTTTACCACACTTAAACCGGGGTTCAAATTTATACTCGGTTCAGAAAAGCTTTGGCTTAAACCGCAAATGTACAATCGGCCCTAAATGTTATATTATTTGCTCTTCACTGGTTTTTATGCCGACTATATAAAATGCCAAATCGTTTAATCCTCTGTTTTTAGACCTAATTAGAGTTGTTATATCTGTAACTGTTTTGATTACCTTATTTATTCATGTTGCCATTGTCTTCCTCTTCTAGATGTTGGGTTACAGAGTATTTAGATTGTCGCACCCAAAGTGTCTTTGTAGGTAATAAAATGTTTAGCCGCTGAATCTATTGCTCTCAAATTTCCTTCCACCTATAGCCTTTTTAAGTGGGCCAAACGTACCTACCTATATCGCTTGTTATGTCAGGAAATTAAAGGTATTATCATTTAATGATTGCCGTCAATCATCGTGCATTCTGTGGTCGCACATTGTTGTGCTGCAAGAAAATGACAGTACTCAAGATATTCATGCATTTTGGTTCTAATGATAGACTAGAAAAGGTTCTTGTGAGATAGTCAGGAAAAGCAAAAGTCATGATAATAAATGGAAAACAGGATCAACAAAATATCAAATGTGGCATAGATGATTTAGAACAAGTTTTCACAGTAGATTGTCTAGTAGAACAAAAGTAACCGACAATGGAAAAATAAACACAGAGATCTAAAGTCGGACCAAAAAAGAAAGGCGACACAAGTATTTTATCAGCTTAACAAAACAATTCTAGAAAAGAAGGAAATTAGTACAAAAACCAAAACAGCAATCTACAATAACAACAAAACATGTATGTACCTAAGTAAAATAACAGCAACAGAAATGAAGTTCCTCAGAACAGGAAAAACAAAAAGAGACAGATGCAGAAATGAAGACATTAAATAAAGCATAGAACAGAAGTCAATTATCCAAATAATAGAAAAAAACAACTGAAATGGTTCGGACACATTCAGAGAATGCGGAAGGACACACTGACATGGAAAGTAGCTTAATCCAAAAGGCAGGGAAAACGAAGGGTAGGAAGACTAAGCAAAAATATAGAACAAAGAATAGAAGAATTGGGAAAGAAAAGGAGGAGGAACAGTCAGTTAACTAAGGCAACTGTCACAGGATAGGAAAAGCGGAGGACATGGGTTGGCACCCCATCACAGACGACGCCGTAAGGCATAAGGCAAAAGATGAAGAAGAAGAAGAAGAAGAAGAAGAAGAGAAGAAGAAGAAGAAGAAGAAGAAGAAGAGGAGGAGGAGGAGAAAGAGGAAGAGGAAGAAGAAGAGGAAGAAGAAGAAGAAGAAGAAGAAGAAGAAGAAGAAGAAGAAGAAGAAGAAGAAGAAGAAGAAGAAGAAGAAGAAGAAGAAGAAGAAGAAGAAGAAGAAGAAGAAGAAGAAGAAGAAGAAGAAGAACAAGAGCTATAATAGTTACAATGCAATGGTAACTCGTCTATTTCGTGATGGTCCCTTATTAAATTATACATAGTGACCCGTCGAAAACAGTCCAGCAAGGTTTACGGCTATGTATGTGAAAATTTAGAAAAACCTCGGACTTTTATTTTCAGGATTTACACATTAATTCCATCCCTGTAACTTCAACCCCTTAGCGGGGCGACATCTATCTACCTTATTTTTTCAACTAGGAAGTGGTATGTTGTAATATATCTTTTGAAAGGGCATTAAATTTTGTTTAAAATTGTACTTCGTTTTTTAAATTTGTGTTACGGGTTTTCGAGAAATGTAATTTAATATTATTGATTAGTACTTACGTGTTGAAAATGTCCGCCGTTCACCTCCATCCAACTATTGAAAGTGTTCTCGAACAGTGCGAAGAATATCGATTGTTATTAGTGATGTGGTTCCGTAAATTTTCTAAGGATTCAGGCTGGGTGGCATAAATTTTCGATTTCAGATATCCCCACAAAAAGAAATCAAGGGGGGATAAATGGGGTGATCTCGCTGGTCATTCGACATCAACTACTTTAATGAAGATAAAGGTGAATTGTTGACTGAAATTTGTTAGTTTAAAAAGAATTTTTGCTCACAAACCTATTTGTAGATGAGAAGGTCCAGTAAAATGTTTAAAATTCCATTGCTCGGCGACGCGTAGCTTCAATTTATAAAACCAAACGCCATTTTAAAGAAAATTTAATGCCCTTTCAAAAGATGTATCACAACATACCCCTTGTAATTTGAAAAAATAAGGCTAGATGCCGCCCCCGCTAAGAGGTTGAAGTTGCAGGGATGGAATTAATGTGTAAATATGTCCCCCTGAAAATAAAAGTATACGGATACGAGGATTTTTTTTTATTTTCACATACAAAGCCTAAAACCTTGGTGGACTGTTTTCGATGGGCCACCCTGAATATCGGACGAAGTCCTACCTAGGTATATTTAAAAAATAGTACTTAATTTAATAATATTCGTCTGATTTAAAATGTACCAATTCATTTTGTTTGATATAGTTAAGTAGGAAGAACTGTATTAAATGATTGAAATTTATATTGAGATAGTAAGATGAAAGGCAGCAAATACGTAAACACCTACGACGGCAGCTACAAAAGAAATGTCTTGAATAGAAAATTAAGACTACGAGAAAACAATTTTATTGGCTTCGCAGTCTTTTATTTTCATTATCTAAAATTTGCTCTGGTGGCGGAAAGCACGTAAGCACTAGAAGTTAATATCTGGGATCCTTTTAGAGCACCTGAACCTTTGAAATTAAATCTAGATAAAGAAACCCCCTAAGCCATGTTAAAATAAATTGCTTGTAATGAAATTACATTTTTGTAAACGTGTTGTTATAATTACAGCTTTTATTAAGTTCTTTGAAATGAAACGATTCCTAAAAATAATTTCTCGCTTTTATGGCTATACATAAATGTTTTGTGATATAACGTTTTATTGTAAGGATTTTATATATCATAATATAAATCTGCATAACTTCTACCTACGGTTAGTAGTCCTCATTACTTTACTTTGTTAGCAATAGAACCCCCATTCACTATTCAACACAAATGGAAAAGAATTTATTTTCACATTTGCGTGTTTGTACATCAATATAATATTTACGCAGTTTTTGTGTCACAAAAATTTGAGAAGACATGAACATAACGCCAAACTCTCTGTGCCTTCGAAAATCTTTGTTTGTATCTGTTTCTGTTATGCTATCTGTTCTTTCGAAAAGAGCAATGTGAGAGAATGAAAGGTAGTTCTAGAACGAATTTATTACATATTAATATAATAGATAACAGATTGCATCACAATTTGACAGTTCTGGTACGTTCTTACTTCATCCTCTTTTCTCATTTTGTTTATGAGTTTCGTTGTGCCGCACCATCTACTATTGTACGAACTCTGCTTACAGTGCAGAAAGGATGAATCGAGTGTGAAAATGTGATAGACACTATCGAACCCTCGCCCTGTACTTCAACCTGGATATCAGTAATTCAACAGATTAACGTGTGTGTCTGTTGCCCTCCGTGCATACAGTGTCGCATAAGTTCTGACATCAGATCCTCAGCAGTCCGTTATTTAGAGGCTCGCAGTAATGGGACGTAAATTACTACTAGCTTCAGTGTAGAGAGTAGACACAAATAAGGCTCCAAGAAGTTAGGTATAGAAATGAGTAGAAGGAAACAACGTTCCGCAATATTTTTTAGCTGTCTTTCCATTGTCAGTTGTGCCATATTAAATGAACAATACATAGATAGATATACCATTCTTGCGCAACGCAGTATCATCTGGTTTATTGCCGACGAATGTAATTCGCTATCTTCCCAATACAGTTTGATGGTGGTACCCTGTCGAGAACCTAATTGTTTGATTACCACGTAAAGATTTGACCATGATCGTCCATAATAGAGATATCTAACAAGAATATTGGACGCATTAACTAACTTGTGCAAGGTGACCAACACCTAACTGAAGTCAGGCCCGTGCGCAGGATTTGTCCATGGGAGGGGTTGGGTTGGGAACAGGGAAGACCTCAAACGTTGATTGAATGACTTCAATCAACGCCTCAAACGGGCCCAAACATTCATAAAACATAAACTAGGTTGCGATACTCCCAATAATAAAATTAGGTTAAGGGGGGGTTCAAGAACTTTTTTCGATCCAATTTTGACCCTGATTTCTATCAATATTAGTTCGCCTTGAAGGTTTACGTTCGCCCATTGCACTGAAAACATATTGACTCTACGAATTTGTTTGATGAATTCCGAAATTTTCGAAAAATGAGAGCAATTTACGAGGAAATTTAGCCTGAAGTAAAGAGTTGTCATGCATCAACGACAATTTTTCCTGCTAGTACGCCAAATGTTCACTCCCCATTGGAAAAGACTCGGATTTCATTTTTTGGACAACTCGCTGTGACCACTGTATTGGTAGGATTGTTGACTTTTATACCTGAAAATGACCCCACGGCAGTTATACCTATCGATATCGCATTGGGGTATGCTATTTCTATTGTAACTTTGAAAGAATCGCAAAATATCGCAAGAAAACAGTATCTGTCTCATTTTGACACATCCTAGACATCTTGAAACATTATACTTTTTGCTAAAACTAGGCATATGAGCCGTAGAATGTTCTTAGGGTCATTTTGAGACATAAAACTCCATGATCGGAGCAATACTATGGCCACAGCAAGTTGTCCAGAAATGCATGCCAAAGTCCAATTTTAACATGGGTTATAAAATTCTGGTTACTTAGGAAAATTGATCCCCTCCTTAACATATTCTTTAAAGCATTGAAATTTGGGTAGGTATTCAATATTTATCTATTTTTAAATACATAATTAGGTATGTATTTATATTTATAAAGTAGGTACGTTAATAACTACACAATATAATATTATATTTCCTTATATTTCAAGGGGTTATGGGAGGGGTTTGAACCCCCAAAACCCCCCCCTTGCGCACGGGCCTGACTGAAGTTGTCGAATTAGCCCTAAACCACTTGGCCAACCCATTCGCGATGTACTGCGCCCTCAACGCGCAATCGCATACATCAGCCCCAGCCCGCGATGTGAGATTCAAGAGAGTTCAGTGAGAGATCTTCAGAAATGATTGATTGGTCAACATAATTGTTCCATTACTACTTTCATGACGCATTTTGACGTGGCGTAACACGCTATTGATTACGAATTAGATCAAAAAGAGCGTGATACAAGAACAGGGTTTCCGGCAACTGGCAAGTACCCAAAAATATCCGTAAAAGAACTATTTCAATTCACTTTGGATACACAAGCGAAAACACTGTTAAGCTTTAGGAAAAGTCAACTTGATAATAGTTCGTTATTAACTAATTTGTCAAATTTGACAGAGTTCAGTTTTAAAGTGTACTTTTATTTTCTACCAATATTTATATCATTCATTTTTACACATGTGATGGTAATAAACCGTAATGCGTGAATTATTTGTTTATGAATACTTCAAATGCTTTGGCATGCCTTAGTCAGGTACTCCAATCACATAACTTTCATGTTTAAAATAGTTCTTTTTTAGCCTTATTTGGTTAATGACTTATTCGCTCTCAAACATCCATTGCACCAAAGACCACTTCGAAAATTTGTCCAAAAATAATCCGAGTAATATTAATTTAGCCAAAGTGTCGGACTTTGATGACATTATTGAGCTAGTCAATAAGGTTACTTACAAACATTCCTTTACTGAACCATCTCCTCATAAACGTGAAAAAAAAGTGAAAAGCGCCTTAATAAGTACAACAAAAGTTCCGAGAGATACTACGCATAAGAATATTCAGCGACATCTTGATTACGTACAAAGCAATAGTGAACCCCAGGGGAGTAAACGGTGCAAGGATTTATTAACAAAGGTATCCGAATATGAGAATTTGAAAACCAAATTACATCAGCTTACCACGGCGTTCAAACGTAAATGTAATGGGGAACGTTTTGATGATTTTGTAGATAAATTAGTACAAGGATGTATGGATAGTTTAGAATCTCCACGAAGTAACTTCCCCACTGCGCGCCATAGAATTCCATCCAACAATATAATGAAGGATTCTCGTTTTGGGAAAACACTATATGGAACTGAGTTTGGATCAGTAAGCACCATACCTTACACCACCCGACTCTATAAAACTGATTCTAACGACATTATTGTTCAAAACTTACCCCCAGGTTCATCAAATAACTTACTTTCGGAAAAAATTAGTGCTCCAATAATACGTTTCAATTATGTTCCGATCGATAGGCTCCAAGTACAGAAAAAACACATCCCGAAAATTTTGAAAAGAAATTACTACAAAACATTACACAATAAAAAGCATAATCCACATACTCCCCACTCTCTACAAGATTTAAACAATGATAGATATTTATTTAGACGCAGAAGGCATCACAACTATGATAGGTTACGCAATAAAAGAGACGTTGCAAATTTTCATGCCGGGCGCAAATCGAAGGTTAAATTAAGAAGGTTTCCATCTGCAAAATCCAAGCATTCGAAAGTGCGTGTTTCTAGAAAGTGTTGCACTGATACCGAAGAGGAATTTTTAAAAGATGCGGCTAAAGTACTGGTATATCTCCAAGAACTAGAAGAATACCTTTTAAATAAAACACAATCTAACGTCGACGGAAAACGACCTCCAGCTGTACCCAAAGCTTTAGTGGCATCTCAAGTTAAAGCTCACAGACACTGCAACTCTAAAGATGACATTATCGCTGCACACCAAAAACTGTTAAATAAAATTCGTGACTTAAATAATACTATTAATAATCTCCCACACCACGAAAGTAATTCGAACGTATTAATTCCGCACGAACAAGAGGTAACCTTGTTGATGCCAGCGACGGACGCACCTCCTCCTGACAATATTTTGATAAGACCTGTCACACTCAGTGAACCGGAAGAGGTAAATTATGATCGAATAGAACGAGATGTACTGGGAATTTCAGATTACGATTATGATTACGCGTACGATGATTATTATAATGAATACAATTTACACAGCGTTCTTCAATCCGGCCCAAGTTCCAGAAAAGCAAAGGACTTAGGAACGACGAAATTTACTAAAACTGTAAGTGAAATTTTAATTTTCTATACATTGTAGTTTAAGCAGTTGATTCAGAAATTTGTTGGTAAATTAAAAGTTAACAGTGAACACTCTTTTTGAAATTACCCTGTATGTGATAGAGAACGTTGTCTGAATCTGCATTAGATTAACATGCATCTTTCATTTCTAAATTTGGAAAAGGTTGATTATTATTAAAAGAGATGTCTAAACTCTAAAAGAACGAACGTCGCGTAAAATTAGGTTTAGGTATACAGGGTGATTGACGACTATTTCCTCGGTCTCTTGTGCCTAAAGGGTACAAGATATCCGCTTCATTTTTTGGTGACATATGTAAATTGACATCGACTAGTTTTTTAAATTATTTGCAATTATACAGGGTATACTTACAGAGTGGTTCACAAAATTTATAATATATCAAAGTTAGGTTTTTTTAAATGCAACCCCTGTATTTTATTACATTTTTAGATTATACGTTAAAAACTAAGGCAACTTTATTCAACGTTCCCTATACCTATCGCTTACTAATTTTGAGAAAATTGTGATTTTAAGAAAAATATTCAATTGAAACAACGCCTAATAACATGGAAACCACTTACTTTCAGTAACACAAATTTATATCGATTTTGACCTTTAAGGTTTTCATTTACACTATGTAGGATTTCAATTCTTTGTACAGGGTATCTAGAAAAAGGATTCATATCTTATACTTTTCAAACATCAAAAACTCACTTAACTTAAATGGACCACCGTCCACCCTGTATATTTTCATTCTATGTGAAATAACTTTTCATTTTCTATCAAAAACTTTGAGTAATGCATAATGTCCAAAATCTGCGATTAAAAAGTTATTAAGATTTTTCTCTAAAATTTATATGAAAATGGATTTTGTGTGCATTCTAGTAGGCAATGAATTTTTTATTAATAATATTGATAAGACATGGGATCATAACTTAATTAAAAATGAAATTAATATGAAGATGTAATCATTTATGGAAAAAAATGCTATAGTAAATGCTCAATTTAATGACCATTTTCTTCTATGCATAACCGCACTCGATTTTCAAAAGATGTAACGTTTCTCAGCATATCTGGTGTTATAGTAGCAAATGAATCCTTTATTGTAATCTTTATGTCATCAGCAGTGGTAGGTGGAGTGTTGTGGACCCCTCCTTACAATCCATTTATTGAGGAATTGTCTATCTAAATAGTTTTGAAAAAAAGTAAATACCATCGTTATCACAGTCAACTTCAGTTTACTTCACCAGAATTTATGTTGACGAGGCTTTCAACGAAGGTTGAATTTTTGTTTATGGAGTCTGTTGACCGCCAAAACCGGTGGAGCCACAATGTATTTGGGAGAATTTGATTTTTTGATGAACACTTGAACGGAGTAAAATTTTTACGGATTTTAGAACAAGACTTTTTTCGAGTCTTCTTGATGAAGTTTCTTTAGATATTATTATTATTATCATTAAAAATTTAGTTTACAACACCCCACCTACCACTGCTGATGACATGAAGATTAGAATAAAGGATGGGTTTGCTACTATAACACCATAACGTTAGAAAATCTCTTGAAAACGAGTGTGGTTATGCATAGGAAAAAATGGTCATCGTATTAAGTATTTATTATAGTATTTTTTCCATTGTCTTTAATTTCATTTTTAATTAAGTTTTTATCACATACCTAATTATCAACTATTTACAATTTAAAAAATTTTGGCCTACTAGAATGCAATCAAAAACCATTTTCATACAAATTTTAGAGAAAAATCATAACATTTTAATCGTTGATTTTAGACATATCGTAGTTTTTGATAGAAAATGAAAAGTTATTCAACACAGAATAAATATAAATATACAGGGTGGTCCATTTAAGTTAAGTGAGTTTTTGATGTTTGAAAAATATAAATATGAATCCTTTTTCTAAACACCCTGTGCATAGAATGGAAATCCCACGTAGTACAAATGAAAGCCTTAAAGGTCAAAATAAATCGATATAAATTTGCGTTACTGAAAGTAAGTGGTTTCCGTGTTATTAGGCGTGGTTTAAATTGAATATTTTTCTTAAAATCACAATTTTCTCAAAATTGGCAAGCGATACGTATAGGGAACGTTGAATAAAGTTGCCTTAGCTTTTAACGTATAATCTAAAAATGTAATAAAATACAGGGGGTTGCATTTAAAAAACCTAACATTGATATACAGGGTAGACCATTTTAAGTGATACACGCAAATATCTCGAAAAGGAGAATTTTTTTCAAAAAATGTTTCAGATGAAAGTTTTGTGGCTTTGAGGGGGAAGGATGATGACATTATCAATTTAATTGTAGATGGCGCCATCCGATTGCAAAAAACCAAAAACCATTGTATTCGTCTTATTGCCAGCTACAACTTTCAATTGGAAAGAAAAATCAACTCCCATTTAAAAAAATGGCCGCCATGATGAAATCTCTAAAGTGGCGTCATCTACAATTAAATTGATAATGTCATCATCTTTCCCCCTCAAAGCCACAAAACTTTCATCTGAAACATTTTTTGAAAAAAATTCTCGTTTTCGAGATATTCGCGTGTATCACTTAAAATGGTCTACCCTGTATTACAATTTTGTGAACCACCCTGTATAATTGCAAAAAACAGTCGTTATCAATTTACATATGTCACCAAAAAATGAAGCTGATATCTTGTACCCTTTAGGCATGAGTGAATCACCCTGTATAACTAGGTACGCACCGCTTACAAAATTTATAAAGAAATACGCGCGAGCTTATTATTTTTCTGAACTCGTGTAGTTGGTTTTTACCTGCACTTTCATGTTTTATTCTGCGATTGTCGTCTGCCTTGTCCAGTTTAGTTTCCAGCTCACTTATATCCGCATACTCGTGATTTTGAAGTTGTGGCACGTTAGTACTGAAAAAGAATCTTACGGTAAAGTTTGGATCATCATTAGAGTACTTCAACATTTACAATTTGATCGACTGGAGCAGTATCTCCGGAATGATGGATTACATTCCCGGAACTTTTCTTTATTAAGATACTTCGACTACTTCGATTGCAGTAGGACAACCAGTTCTCGAAATAACCTTTTTGGTAAGATTTGATGATGGTTGTGCAGTTGTACTCGTTCTGCGTACGATATACAAACCGTAAAAAAATTTCGTTAACATTAACTAATAACAAACTTCATGTGAATTTTAAGCCTGTGTTTCTAACTAATTTCCATGTTGGGGGTATCCTGGTCGAACATGGATACGATTAGAACCGCTTCCTTTTCCAGCACCCCAGGTTTATCTCACGTGTGAGATGTCTTGAGTGATGTTACGGGGTCGGACGACTCTAATCAGGGAGGTATCCCAAAGGACACGAATGTGAAACCTACGTGCGCTTGGACTTGGTCCATCTTCCCATCCTAATCCAGAATCCAGAAGGCCTAACACCAATTTCATTAGTCTCGAATCATCAAATGGATTTTGTTAAGACGCGTATTAGTCCAGTAAAATTAGACATGAACCTAGAAATTCAATAGATAGAAGTGGAGATGGTCCTACAATGTTCAATACTCTCCCGATTTCACGTCATAAAAAGTCCTAGAGATTTGAGCGTCGGGTTTGGGAAGGGAGGGGAAGGGAGTGGTCAAAAACAGCTTTTTTTCAGTTTTTCGAGAATATCTCGGAAGGTATGAGGTATAGAGCAAAAACACTTCAATACAAAAATAAAGGGAACCAAATTCTCTACAAAAATGATCCTCTTCAATTTTTCGGTAAGTTCAATAGTTTAGGAGAAATGAAGAGGGTAAATTTTGGTTTAACTTCGCTGTTTGCGGAAATGGTCTTATTTCATCAATTTTCGACTCGAACAGATTATATTTGCAATGGTGATGTTAGTAAATATTCATCTCTAACGTACTCCTCAAATGGTCAAAGGTGGCGTGTTTCAGAATTTTTCCTAAACAACACCCTCACCTTAGTTAATCTAGAGTGCGCTTTTCATGGTGGCGAAAAAAATTTGAATAAAACTAATTTTCATTCATACTATCGAATAGAAAATTAAAAGACGCTTCAAATGAGGGGTCGCTCGACTCCCTTTCCCTATTTAAATTCTTGAGTTAGGGGTTGCTGGGGCTAGGGGGTTGACCTGACAAAGTCAAGTTTGACATCAAAAGTTGTCCCCCAAAAATAAAAAATCGACGTGTCCGAGCGTTTTTTTTAGAAACTGGTCTAAGTGTCCAAAAACAGGCGTGTCTCCTTTTCAATGGGCCACCCTGTATATAAAGTATCAGAAGAGATACAAAATTCATTTATTAGTACTACTTTCCCCAAATTCGGGTTCTCTTAGAACATTTTGAAAAACATAACTTGGTACCTACCTACCTACTTGTTAGTGCCCTTTAATTCTTTCAAAGCAGCACCCCTCCCTTTCATCCACAAATTGCAATTCGTTAAACATGCAGACACCTAAGTAGAACACCGGCACTATCCCCTCCACTTTTTCTGACGTCACAAGCCCCGCCCCTTTTTCAGCCACGTAGATGGTGCTGTTTTGACCTTGGGTATTTCCAAGGCCACGTAGAGGGCGCTGTTTTGACCTTGGGTATTTCCAAGGCCGCATAGATGGCGCTGCTGACGTAATTTATCTTTAGGGATGATTCTGGATGCTGGATGGCTTTTCTGGATGCTGGATGGCTTTTCTGGATGCTGGATGCCTTTTTGGCTTTTGGTTTCTTAATATGTACCCTTTTGGCTTTCTGGACCTTGAGATTTGTTTCTGAACTTTGCACAAGGTCCACGTAGAGGACGCTGTTTTGACCTTGGGTATTTCCAAGGTGATGCGGTTCAATTTCGTAATAACGATATAATTTGTTATGCCTAAGGGCAGGAATTGTTTACAGCAATAAAGCCTGAGGCTAGGAAAATATTAATTAGATTTGATTAAATAAATAAAATCATTTAATGACTTTTGGGTTCGGATGGTCAGGGCCGGATTTACGGCGGGGCAAGCGGGGCTGAAGCCCCGGGGCCCCCACAAATTGAGGGCCTCCACAAACTTTGAATTTTCCATTTTTTAATGGCTTTCAAGAAAGTGAAGGGAAATGAAATACCTATATCTAAATATGTAATGTAGATTAGAAGATATAAAAGAGACTGTCCGATTATAATAGGTAGTATTTATTATACTAACGTAACTTTGGAAGGCCTAATTACCCCATTACCCCTCCTCTTAAATACGCGCTTGCCTGGAGAGATTTATTAAAGTTCAGACGGTCCTCCCTCGCACGTTTAAAGAACAATAACATTAAAGTTTTCGTTCTCGTCACTCCGTTTAGGCGTTTACAGTACCTATTTATATACTTCTATTTGTGAGACCGATAGTACTTTTGTGTATTAATTTCACTATTAAGCCTCTGCGACATGGCTTTTTAATCTAAAAATAAAATTATCCAATGATATTTATTTTTTGAAAGGGGCCCCCCTTTGTTCATTGCCCCGGGCCTCCACACTCGTAAATCCGGCTCTGCGGATGGTATTTACAGACATGTACTTATTTCTGTTTTTCAACTTGTACAATTTAGAGACAAATAGACATTAAATGATTTTATTTATTTAATCAAATCTAATAAATATTTTTCTAGCCTTAGACCTTATTGTTGTAAACAATTCCTGCCCTTAGGCATAACAAATTATATCGTTATTACGAAATTGAACCGCGTCACCTTGGAAATACCCAAGGTCAAAACAGCACCATCTACGTGGCTGAAAAAGGGACGGGGCTTGTGACGTCAGAAAAAGTGGAGGGGATAGTGCCGGTGTTCTACTCACCTACCTATATTTGTGATGATGAATATTTAAAATATTCATAATTACCCAATTTCCAATCGATTTGAATGAAAACTTGGGACAATAAGGTGAATTTAATCATTTTCGTAAACATCCAAATTGGCCGAAATTTAACCGGCCATTTCTCCTAAACTATTGAACTTACCGAAAAATTGAAGTATACTATTTTTGCTCTATACCTCATACCTTCCGAGATATTCTCGAAAAACTGAAAAAAAACTGTTTTTGGCCACTTCCTTCCCCCTCCCTTTCCAAACCCGACGCTCAAATCTCTGGGACTTTTTATGACGTGAAATCGGGAGGGTACTGAACATTGTAGGACCATCCCCATTTCTATCTATCGAATTTCCCGGTTCTGAGGTTTTTTGGTCTAATTTTACTGGATTATATGGATTAAGGGCTTATAACTGAAGCCTTAGGTTGCTCATACATAAGGTCTAAGTACATCAAATGTCAGTTGTGTCATCGTCTGCGCCACCATAAATATTAGTTTTGCAGTTTTCTGACGCAGTAAGCGAACTAAACTGTTTGTTCGAAATTTTTAATTACCCCTGCAAACGAGATATTTAGATTTATGTAGCACCGCAGGTACTAAATCCAAATTTGCAAGGGAAAAAACGTCCGGGAAACGTGAAAAATTGATAAAAAGCAATGGAAATTCCTGTGTATTTTGCTTCTTTCACTATTATTTAAAAAATGGTAAGTTATATCGGAAAATTTTCAGTATAAAAGTTGTAGAGCGGAAGTTTCTTCGGCGAAATAAATCATTATATGATAATTTCGGTAGGGTATTTCCGACGTAACAACGAATTTCCCGAACTGTCGTCTTAAAAGCGTACTACGACCGACGATTCCAAAGCGGTAACGGCGCCACCTACTGAACATTCTTTCCTTTTCGATTCGATGGTTCTTTCTCGCTTCTGCAAACAGTGTCGTTTAACGTATAGAAAAGGATAAAATCATGTTCAGTAGCTAGCGCCGTTGCCACTTTGGAATTCTCGGTTAAGTACCGTTTTAAGACGACAGTTCGGGAAATTCGTTGTTCGCACTTCAAACTCATTAGTTATCGTTTCATCTGAAATCGTTCTGGTGTCAATGGTTTCCTCCTGATCTTGCTATTTTTTACTCTTGCTTATCATATGCTTTTCGCAGGTCTGGCATCTTTCATTAAAATTAGGCGTTTAAATTAATTTAACCAACTTATTTCGTACTCTGCCCCTTCTAATACTCAATTTACTTTTTTGAAGCATTTCATGTTAATTGTTTGAATTTGGATTTGATAGCGTCCAATTCTCACCACCGTATAGTACCGTTCTTCTGCTTTGTAAGTTGTTTGTAAGTCTTGTCCTCTCGTTTTTTTTTATTTTCATATTTGCTTCCCGATCTATTAGACTCTGAACTTAAATCTATTCCCTCCTTCCCTATTACTATGAGCTTTGTTTGCTAAAATTTCTTTTAAGTTTATTTTATTCAGCTCTTGATCCAAAATTTCTTGTCGGTATGTTTGCAGAAGATAAACAAGGTTCATTTTGTGTTATCCTACGTGGAGATTGATGGTTTCTCTTAGTACTTTGGGAAACATCGTTTATTAAAATTGCGTTTATGACTGGAAGAATTGTGGCCGTGGAACACAACATAGCAAACACCAAAAAGCACAATAATATTTCATTATTCGGTAAGTACGTGTTTCAATAACAAACTTATCGTTCTCGACATTACTGTCCCAATTAATCTAGTTTCTTCATCATATCGGAAGCTATTTTGTCATGGCCAAAGACCTTTTGTGTTAATGTGTTATGCCCTTTTCACTTTCATTTTATTTTGTGTTTCTGTGTTCTTCCTACGCTTGGTCTATTGTATTGCCTTGAGAGTCTTTGTTTTGAACTGGAATGAGGTATTTTTGCTATTGTTTCGTAGCGTTTCCAAAGCTCTTTTAGGGGTTGTTCGTTGATTCGGCCGTCTTTTCTTTTCGATTTCTTCCGAAGTTTGTTTTTTCCTTCCCCTTGGTCTGGTGTTTCTCGTACGCTAAATAATTCACTTTTATACTACTTCTTAGGTATTATTTTTATCTCTCTTTCTTCATTTCGTTTATTTCCTCCTTCTTTTACTTACAGCAGCTCCACACGTTTCTTTTACAACAGTAAGGACAATTCCTCCAGATCTAAGCTTTCCCACTCGTCTTTTTCTTGTTCTACAATGCATTCTGTCTACTCGTAGTAGTTTGTTTGGCTTCATGCTTTCGTTGGTAATGTAATGACTATTTGATTTGGCTTTTCTTAGAATATGATAGAAATGGTATTAGTGTGGATTAATATTATTGGACTTATTACTACAGTTTCGAGCATCTCCGGATAAGCACATTCTGAATAGCACCATTCACTTTAAAGCCACATGCCATCTTCGACTTCACCAAGTGCACCAAATTCAGCAAGTTCATTAACTTTACCGAGTAATCTACTTCACGGAGTACATAATATTAATTTATTCATTTTTTATGATAATTTTCGGCTTCACCGAATCCATATTATCAACCATTTCATCGAACCAATTCGGACATACAGGGTGATTTCTAAGCTCCTGACCAAAAAAATAAAGTTATTTTTTAATAAAATTTTGATCAAATTGTAATAATAAGAAAGTTACGAGTGTTTAAAGTTCTTAGAAACCATTGAGCTTTTTTTGTAAAATATGGTAATAATTTACATTTTGAATTCAAATTTGAAATACTTGAAAGTTAAATAAACAAAGATCAGTTAAAATTTTACTAAAATTGTTATAACTTTACCAATATATGTATGCGACAAAATTCGCCATCTTGGTGAACCTTATTTGTGACGTAACTATGATGTTGGACTTTTAACTGTATTAACCTATATAGGTAGTACTTCTTTTGTAATAATGTAATAAATGTAATTAGTAAACCTTGGCGTTAAGTAGTGCAATGTAGTTTTAAATTTACCTAAGAAAGCGAAAACATCGGTATCCCCATATCGGCAAACTTACCATTGGTCTTCTAATTGATTTCTATTGCAAACGAGTCCGTAAGAAGCGACATACGTTATCCGATCAAAGTGATTAGTGCAGAAAGTAAAGGCGAAAGCTAAATAAAATAAATTTCTCATTTTTAGACTCGGTTATACCAGGAAAATAAAATTAAAACAACTACATCGTTATCACATTCTAAGACTGCCGAGATTGTTACCCCAACTTGGAATCGATTGAGCAGTATTGAAGAGCCAGTTTTAGATATTAGTGGAAGTGAAGCAAAATCGACAACTGTTCAAGAACCAGAATCCTCGTTTGACTTTCAAGATGATATTTTATCCAGTACCTCTGCTGAAACCGTGCCCATGGTCCAACTACCTCTTATAATTTCAGCCGATTCAATAAATGAAACATTCTTAATTACTATTGACCCCCAAGCGACAACTGCAACCACGTCAATTGATATTGATAAAATAATACGATTAGAAAGAGATTTAAATGTAGTTGATCAACTAGAAAACATAATAAGTAAAATTCACAGAGACGCAAGGGGAGCAAAACAAAACAATGAAGATGCGCCAAGAACATTCTCTCATAATCACCAGTTACCACACAAACACGCAACAAATGGCAAAGAACTTAGTAAGAGGTTTTTAACGTGCAAAAAAGATAAAAAGACAAAACGCTATAAAACAAAAAAAAAGAGAATTTGGAAAAAATTATTTGGAAGATCTGACGGGCATTTTTTAAACTAAGCCCTACTAAATTACCAGTTGATACATTTGGTATCTCTTTAGTTAATAAATCACATCGCAACATTGTACCCGGGTATAATAAGAGATCTCTTACGCGACGCGATATAGCATCAAGGCGATTAAGAGTTAAAGGAAGGGGAAGAACGCTAAATTACAAGTTAACCATCCATGGTAATGAAGAAACGACTGAGCCTATGAGCATTTCAAGTATAAGTCTCCCAGTTACTTACAGTCCAACGTATAGAGCTAAGTTTCAAACCACCCCCTTACTGAGTGTTACTGAAACTGCACACACCCCTTCTACTGGTCATCGTAATATAATGAAGTTTATCGTTCGAGAAAATGTAACTGAAGAAGTGACGAATGGCAGTACGAAAATCGAAAAGGGTAACAAATCCTCCGAGTTCATAAATGCACCTATTACGTTACCATTCCATGAAACGTCAAGTACAATTCAACAGGTTTCTAAATACACAACTGAACAGTTAACAGAAAATTCTGAAACGCCTAACGTGTTAAGTTTCACCATTACATTCGATGACATGTCGCCAATGAACGTGACTTATAACATGGAGGATTATATTAGTCTAACACCTTTTGAAATTTTTTCCGAAAAAATGAAATCGGAAAATTTGGAAGACGACAGTTTACAAGTAGAACCATTTCTTGAAAGTGACTCAAATGATACCACCCTTCAAACTGATCAATTTGGAATTGTAGAGAATTTGGGCAATATAATATTTAATAATACTGAAACAGATTTGGACAATATAATATTTAATAATACTGAAACAGATTTGGACAATATAATATTTAATAATACTGAAATAGATTTGGACAATATAATATTTAATAATACTGAAATAGATTTGGATAATACAATGTTTAATAATACTGAAACCGTTCCAATTCCTGAAACTTCCAAGAAGACTATCTCACCACATCGGCAGCAAATGACGGAGATCGTTCCCTGGGAAGCTCCTCTGTACACCAAACCGTCTGATGTAATTCCTATAAGTATGTTTAACACTATGGAACCAAGCACAAATCATTGGCATGATAAGAATGAAACTGAGAAAAATAAGCTTTATTTATTGAAAAAAAATGGCACACAACTTCTCGAAAGATTTACTACCAGCACAAGTAATACAAATGTAGACTCTTTACTTGAAAGTTCAGCGGAAGTAAGTTCTAGTACGGAGACAGCCTTATCATCAACTACTGAAGAAATAAAGCACGAAAGTTCGCATGCTCAAAAACCACTTATTGAACATTCCTCACCACACAGTTTGAACCCTGAACAAATGATAACAACATCAACTGGGATTGAAGTGTTGACCGACGAGAGTCATACAGAAAAGCATACCAGTTTACAATCAACAGAGGCTCGGAGCTCAGTGACCATCAGACAGTTGAATCAAGAACAGTCAACTGAACCAATTAACAAAATCTCGAAACAACAACATCAGATCGAAGGTTTCACAACACTTGCTTCAAATATTGGAGGAATATCTAACGAAATCGGCAATATAAAATCGGAATCGACACAAAAGTCTACTTATGAAAAACTTGAAAGTGAAACGAAAACCTTTCCACAACAACCAATTACATATGTTACGTCAATATTATCTAACATTGAATCACAGAGTACAATACAAGAAATTGCTAACGAAGATATTCATACCACTAGCTTGACCACTAAGCCATCAAATGTGGAAGAAGGTAGACCTAAAAGTTCAGTAGAAGAGTTTCTCGCTACAGAAAAGATACAAACTGACGTCGAACATTTAACACATCAAACTTTGGAGCAAGACGCTCCGAATGAAAATCCAGTTGAACAAACTGACATTGAAACCGTGACAAGTGTTTCAGAATCCACTTACAAAGTTGGAACAGGAATACCAACTCAAAAAAAACAATTGTTACAAGATCATTCAACACCATCAAGTTATGAAGAACAGGTCAAACAAATTCACACTGGAAACATTCCCGAAGATGAATCAACAACTTTAACTGAGGAAATACCTACTGACATTCAACATTTAACACACCAATCTTCACCTCAAGACATTGTAACATTGGAGTCCGCTCAGACCGAACCTGAACTAGAAATGGCTACTGGAGGTCTTCCAATTTCAACATCAGTTGTTGAAGAACTTTCCCATAAAAGTATCAATGAGAACCATTTGACACTGCATTTGTCGCAAGACCATTCAACACCATCAACTTATAAGCATGTAAAAGAAAGTCACTCTGGTAGTTTTTCCGAATTTGAATCAATAATTCCAACAAAAGAGATATCTGCAGATACTCACCATTTAACACAGGAAATTTCCAGTCAAGAGTTTACTACATTTGAATCTTCTCAAAGAGAATCTCATCAACAAATGACTGCTGATGGTGTTCCACTTTCAGCAACAGTTTCTGAAGAATCATCTCAGACTGAGAACCATTTCACATTAGAATCAGTAATACCAACTGAAATAAAACATTTCTCACAGGAACTCACAACTCCCAAGTCGACTTATGAAGAACATGTAAAGGAAAGTCACACTGGTAGTTTTACCAAGTTTGAATCAATAATTTCAACAAACGGAGTATCTGCAGATACTCAGTATTTGACACAAGAAATCTCGACTCACGAGATTACTGCAATGGAGCCTTCTGAAAAAGAACTTTATCAAGAAATTACTATCGAAAGTATTCCACTTTCAGAAACAGTTTTTGAAGAATCCTATGATAGAAGTACCAGTGAGAGCCATCTGATTGGAACGTAACCACGGAAGTGACTTTGTCACGGAACTCACAACTCCTAATCAACTTATGAAGAACATGAAGGAAGTTTTTTCGAGTTTGAAACTTTCAACAAGGGAATATCTGCAGATACGAATATTTGAATACGAATGACTGAAGAATTTATAACAATGAAATCTCAAAAAGAATTATCAAAAATCTGTAAGTGTTCACTTTCAGCAACTTTTGAAAGACCTCTGTGGAAGACCAATGAGAGCCACTCTGAAATTGGAATCAGTATACCAACTGAAGTGGAACATTTGTCACATGAACTCACAACTCCAAAATCAACTTATGAAGAACATGGAAAAGAAAGTATTTTTTCTGAGTTTGAAACAACTATTTCAACAAAGGAAGTATCTGCAGAGACTGCATATTTGACACACGAAATCTCGACTGAAGAATTTATAACAATGGAGTCTTCTCAAAAAGAACCTTATCAAGAAATTACTGTTGAAAGTGTTCCACTTTCAGCAACCGCTTTTGAAGAATCCTCTCGTGGAAGTACCAGTGAGAGCCATCTGACATTGAAATCAGTAATACCAACTGAAGTGGAACATTTGTCACAAGAACTCACAACTCCAAAACCCACTTATGAAGAACATGTAAAAGAAAGTAGTTTTTCCGAGTTTGAATCAACAATTTCGACAAAGGAGGTATCTGTGGATACTGAATATTTGAAACACGAAATCTCGACTGAAGAACTTACAGTTAGTACAGTGGAATCTCCTCGAAGCGAATCTCATCAAAAAATAACTGCTGAAGGTGTTCCACTTCCAGCAACAGTTGTGGAAGAATTCTCTCGTGGAAGTACCAGTGAGAGCCATCTGACATTGAAATCAGTAATACCAACTGAAGTGGAACATTTGTCACAAGAACTCACAACTCCAAAATCCACTTATGAAGAACATGTAAAAGAAAGTTTTTCCGAGTTTGAATCAACAATTTCAACAAAGGAGGTATCTGCAGATACTGAATATTTGACACATGAAATCTCGACTGAAGAGCTTACAATTAGTTCAGTGGAATCTCCTCAAAGCGAATCTCATCAAGAAATAACTGCTGAAGAGGTTTCACTTTCAGCAACAGTTGTGGAAGAATCCTCTCCTGAAAATGCTAGTGAGAGCCCTCTGACATTGGAATCAGTAATACCAACTGAAATGGAACATTTGTCACATGAACTCATAACTCCCAAGTCAACCTATGAAGAACATGTAAAAGAAAGTATTTTTTCTGAGTTTGAAACAACTATTTCAACAAAGGAGGTATCTGCAGAGACTCGATATTTGACACACGAAATCTCGACTGAAGAATTTATAACAATGGAATCTCCTCAAAGCGAATCTCATCAAGAAATAACTGCTGAAGGTGTTTCACTTTCAGCAACAGTTGTGGAAGAATCCTCTCATGGAAGTACCAGTGAGGGCCATTTCGCATTGGAATCAGTAAAACCAAGTAAAGTGGAACATTTATCACAGACACTCACAACTCCAAAATCCACTTATGAAGAAAATGTAAAAGAAAGCTCCACTGAAAGTTTTTTCGGATTTGAATCTTCAACCGAGGAAGTACCTTCTCAAACTGAACATTTTGAGCAGGAAATCACAACCCAAGCGTTTGGAACATTAAAGTCGTCTCAAAGAGATTCTGATCAAGAAGTGACTACTGGTGGTGTAAAAGAAATTCACAGTGAAAATTTTGCGAAATCAACATCGATGGAAGTGTCTGCTGTTACCCACCATTTAACACACGAAACTTCGTCGCAGAGAAGTGCAACATTGGACTCATCTCGTACAGAATTTGAACAAGGAATTGATACTGCAGGTGTACCAATTTCTGCATCGGTTGTTGAAGAACATCCATCTGGGCCATTGAAATCAACAGAGGTAGTTGGGATTCAAATCACTTTAGAAAACTTTGAAACTAGAGAAACTATTGAAAACAATCCCCTTACCATACCGCCGTTATTAGATGAAGTTGACATGTTACACAGTGGGACTGAATCATTGTCAGCAAACGTCAGCTCTCTGCAACCAAATATTTCGAAGCATATTTACCCAGAAACTCTTCCTACTGTTCCACATGAAATCCATTTAACCCTCCCAGAGGAACTGTATTTGGATCGTGAGTTTGAAATAGCACAATTCACTGTTTTATCTCCAATAGCGTCTGAAACATTCAATGAAATTACCCATTCTGAGCACCAAACGAATGAATCTTTAGAAGCGTTAGAGCAAACTTCAGAACACAAAGTCTTATCGGTTCATACAGAAAAAAATTCCGAACATTCAACCATTTCTCACAAACATTTTCAATCAATTTACGTACCACGTCCCACTTCCGCATCCACATGGTCTTCATATGGCGAAGGTAAGAAATTGGAAACTAGCTTAGGACCAGAACTAGACGAATCACACGGAACTTATTCATCAACCCTTCCTAGTGTTAGTAACGAAAATAGATATGAAGCATCCTCCCTAACTACAGCAGTTAATTTTCACCAAGAAGTAACCCCATCTGACACAACTGCTATGAAAAAAACTCATTTTGAAGAATCAGAAATTACACATTCTTCATCTGAAACAGAGAAAGTGTCTGAAGTAGAATCAAATAATGAAGACGAAACATCAACGTACGGTATATTCTCGAAACAATTGGAAACATCAACAGATATTTATTTAACAGCATCTGATTTGGACGTTTCGAAACATTCAACGTTATCTCGAACACATTCGGAAAAAGAAGAATCCAGTGCTTTGCAATCGTCTTCACAATCTCCTACCGAATCTTCTACAAATATTTCTGCCCTCCATCCAAAAACGTTTATTAGTGTTACTCCTATAAACGGCAACAATTTCGAAAATTTTTCAATAATCCCAAATTCTCAATCATCAGTTACTGAAACATCTGCTATTGCTTCAAGTGAGATTCTTACTCCAAGTGATGCACATGACACTCTGGGAGTTCCCACTTCTGTTAACAAATTGCATCATCAAACAAGAATATCGAATGAACCAAATTTGTTAGAAATACTCGAAGAAGAAATGATGCATCTACCAAACCCCGAAAATGTAACTATTTGTGAGATTTGTGACGCAGAGGTCTCCAGTTTAATTCCTGACACCGGTAGTATATCGTCACATAGGAACATAGTGACTACTCTCTCAACTAAACCAAATCAAATCGCTTTGAACAGTACAAGCGACCACAGGGGTTTCAGTCAGAGTGGTCCAAAAAACCAAATCGCCCACAAACCACCCATTACGCAATCAACACATTTTAAGAAACATAAAAAAAGACAAACAACACTTTATACGATCGCTATGGAAGTAGCAGACGATGATCTGAAACATTTTACAAGTCAGGAAAACGCTACAATTTGCGAAATTTGTGACACAAATCCAATTACTTCTTCTGGTGGAACTATTACTGCTACAGAATCAAAGGAACTTTTAAAGGGGCATCATGAAGTGATTGAACATTCAGAATCAAACACTACCATAGGATTGGAAAATGGTAACGCTAGCATGATTCTAGCAAATGAAACTGTAACAACCACAGAAGTTTCGATAGAAAGCTGGACTTTGCCGACTATACAGTCTCATCATGAGACATTAGGAGAACATTTTGAATCATCGGCCTTGTTGAGTGTGAACCATACATCACCAGAAAATGTAAAATCTGCGGAAAAAACTGAAGAAACGGGGATTTATTCAGCATCAACTCCACAATCGTCCATACATCACGAAATTATTGAAACTACTGAACAACACTTCGAATCAGTAACACACTGGAGTATCGAAAATGCCGAAACCATTGCCACATCTGAGGAATCTCAGGAATCATCTACTCACCATGAAGTGTTTGAAGAACATACTCAACACATTGAACACTCAGAACCACAAACCGATTCGAGTATAGAGAATGCCGAAACTATGGGTACAATTGGGGTATCATCTATTCACTATGACGAGTCAGAAGAGCGTACACAACATGTTGAACACTCGGAACCACAAACCCATCTGAGTATAGCGAATGCCGAAAGTATTACTACAACTGAGGAATTATCTATTCACCATGACGAGTTAGAAGAGCACACTCAACATAATGAACACTCGGAACCAGAAACCCATTCGAGTATAGAGAATTCGGAAACTATTGCTACAGCTGAGCAATCATCTGTTCACCACGAAGTGTTAGAAGAACATACTCACCATATTGAACACTCGGAACCACCAACCCATTCGAGTTTGGAGAATGCCGAAACTGTTGCCACAACTGAGGAATCACCTGTACACCAAAACGTGTTAGAAGAGCACACTCAACATATTGAACACTCGGAACCACCAACCCATTCGAGTGTGGAGAATGCGGAAACTGTTGCCACAACTGAGGAATCACCTGTTCACCATGACGTGTTAGAAGAGCACACACAACATATTGAACACTCGGAACCACCAACCCATTCGAATTTGGAGAATGCCGAAACTGTTGCCACAACTGAGGAATCACCTGTTCACCATGACGTGTTAGAAGAGCACAGTCAACATAATGAACACTCGGAACCACAAACCCATTCGAGTATAGAGAATTCGGAAACTATTGCTACAGCTGAGGAATCATCTGTTCACCACGAAGTGTTAGAAGAACATACTCACCATATTGAACTCTCGGGACCACCAACCCATTCGAGTTTAGAGAATGCCGAAACTGTTGCCACAACTGAGGAATCACCTGTTCACCATGACGTGTTAGAAGAGCACACTCAACATATTGAACACTCGGAACCACCAACCCATTCGAATTTGGAGAATGCCGAAACTGTTGCCACAACTGAGGAATCACCTGTTCACCATGACGTGTTAGAAGAGCACACTCAACATAATGAACACTCGGAACCACAAACCCATTCGAGTTTGGAAAATGCCGAAACTGTTGTCACAACTGAGGAATCACCTGTTCACCATGACGTGTTAGAAGAGCACACTCAACATATTGATCACTCGGAATCACCAACCCATTCGAGTTTAGAGAATGCCGAAACTATTGCCACAACTGAAGAATCACCTGTTCACCATGAAGTGTTAGAAGAGCACACTCAACATATTGAACACTCGGAACCACCAACCCAATCGAGTTTAGAGAATGCCGAAACTGTTGCCACAACTGAGGAATCACCTGTTCACCAAAACGTGTTAGAAGAGCACACTCAACATATTGAACACTCGGAATCACCAACCCATTCGAGTTTGGAAAATGCCGAAACTGTTTTCACAACTGAGGAATCACCTGTTCACCATGACGTGTTAGAAGAGCACACTCAACATAATGAACACTCGGAACCACAAACCCATTCGAGTTTGGAAAATGCCGAAACTGTTGTCACAACTGAGGAATCACCTGTTCACCATGACGTGTTAGAAGAACATACTCACCATATTGAACACTCGGAACCACCAACCCATTCGAGTTTGGAAAATGCCGAAACTGTTGCCACAACTGAGGAATCACCTGTTCACCAAAACGTGTTAGAAGAGCACACTCAACATATTGAACACTCGGAATCACCAACCCATTCGAGTTTGGAAAATGCCGAAACTGTTGTCACAACTGAGGAATCACCTGTTCACCATGACGTGTTAGAAGAGCACACTCAACATATTGAACACTCGGAACCACCAACCCATTCGAATTTGGAGAATGCCGAAACTGTTGCCACAACTGAGGAATCACCTGTTCACCATGACGTGTTAGAAGAGCACACTCAACATAATGAACACTCGGAACCACAAACCCATTCGAGTATAGAGAATTCGGAAACTATTGCTACAGCTGAGGAATCATCTGTTCACCACGAAGTGTTAGAAGAACATACTCACCATATTGAACAATCGGGACCACCAACCCATTCGAGTTTAGAGAATGCCGAAACTGTTGCCACAACTGAGGAATCACCTGTTCACCAAAACGTGTTAGAAGAGCACACTCAACATATTGAACACTCGGAATCACCAACCCATTCGAGTTTGAAATGCCGAAACTGTTGCACAACTGAGGAATCACCTGTTCACCATAACGTGTTAGAAGAGCACACTCTAACATAATGAACACTCGGAACACCAAACCCATTCGAGTTTGGAAAATGCCGAAACTGTTGTCACAACTGAGGAATCACCTGTTCACCATGACGTGTTAGAAGAACATACTCACCACATTGAACACTCGGAACCACCAACCCATTCGAGTTTGGAAAATGCCGAAACCGTTGGGAGTTTGGAAAATGCCGAAACTGTTGTCACAACTGAGGAATCACCTGTTCACCATGACGTGTTAGAAGAACATACTCACCATATTGAACACTCGGAACCACCAACCCATTCGAGTTTGGAAAATGCCGAAACTGTTGCCACAACTGAGGAATCACCTGTTCACCAACGTGTTAGAAGAGCACACTCAACATATTGAACACTCGGAATCACCAACCCATTCGAGTTTGGAAAATGCCGAAACTGTTTTCACAACTGAGGAATCGCCTGTTCACCATGACGTGTTAGAAGAGCACACTCAACATATGAACACTCGGAACACAAACCCATTCGAGTTTGGAAAATGCCGAAACTGTTGTCACAACTGAGGAATCACCTGTTCACCATGACGTGTTAGAAGAACACTCACCAATTGAACACTCGGAACCACCAACCCATTCGAGTTTGGAAAATGCCGAAACCGTTGCACAACTGAGGAATCACCTGTTCACCAACGTGTTAGAAGAGCACACTCAACATATTGAACACTCGGAACACCAACCCATTCGAGTTTGGAAAATGCCGAAACTGTTGTCACAACTGAGGAATCACCTGTTCACCAAACGTGTTAGAAGAACTACTCACCATATTGAACACTCGGAACCACCAACCCATTCGAGTTTGGAAAATGCCGAAACTGTTGCCACAACTGAGGAATCATCTGTTCACCACGAAGTGTTAGAAGAACATACTCACCATATTGAACACTCGGAACCACCAACCCATTCGAGTTTGGAAAATGCCGAAACTGTTGCCACAACTGAGGAATCACCTGTTCACCAAAACGTGTTAGAAGAGCACACTCAACATATTGAACACTCGGAATCACCAACCCATTCGAGTTTGGAAAATGCCGAAACTGTTGTCACAACTGAGGAATCACCTGTTCACCAAAACGTGTTAGAAGAGCACACTCAACATAATGAACACTCGGAACTACAAACCCATTCGAGTTTGGAAAATGCCGAAACTGTTGTCACAACTGAGGAATCACCTGTTCACCATGACGTGTTAGAAGAACATACTCACCACATTGAACACTCGGAACCACCAACCCATTCGAGTTTGGAAAATGCCGAAACCGTTGCCACAACTGAGGAATCACCTGTTCACCAAAACGTGTTAGAAGAGCACACTCACCATATTGAACACTCGGAACCACCAACCCATTCGAGTTTGGAAAATGCCGAAACTGTTGCCACAACTGAGGAATCACCTGTTCACCAAAACGTGTTAGAAGAGCACACTCAACATATTGAACACTCGGAATCACCAACCCATTCGAGTTTGGAAAATGCCGAAACTGTTGTCACAACTGAGGAATCACCTGTTCACCAAAACGTGTTAGAAGAGCACACTCAACATAATGAACACTCGGAACTACAAACCCATTCGAGTTTGGAAAATGCCGAAACTGTTGTCACAACTGAGGAATCACCTGTTCACCATGACGTGTTAGAAGAACATACTCACCACATTGAACACTCGGAACCACCAACCCATTCGAGTTTGGAAAATGCCGAAACCGTTGCCACAACTGAGGAATCACCTGTTCACCAAACGTGTTAGAAGAGCACACTCACCATATAGTTCACCATGACGTGTTAGAAGAACATACTCACCATATTGAACACTCGGAACCACCAACCCATTCGAGTTTGGAAAATGCCGAAACTGTTGCCACAACTGAGGAATCATCTGTTCACCACGAAGTGTTAGAAGAACATACTCACCATATTGAACACTCGGGACCACCAACCCATTCGAGTTTGGAAAATGCCGAAACCGTTGCCACAACTGAGGAATCACCTGTTCACCATGACGTGTTAGAAGAACATACTCACCACATTGAGCACTCGGAACCACCAACCCATTCGAGTTTGGAAAATGCCGAAACCGTTGCCACAACTGAGGAATCACCTGTTCACCAAAACGTGTTAGAAGAGCACACTCAACATATTGAACACTGGGAATCACCAACCCATTCGAGTTTGGAAAATGCCGAAACTGTTGTCACAACTGAGGAATCACCTGTTCACCATGACGTGTTAGAAGAACATACTCACCATATTGAACACTCGGAATCACCAACCCATTCGAGTTTGGAAAATGCCGAAACTGTTGCCACAACTGAAGAATCATCTGTTCACCACGAAGTGTTAGAAGAACATACTCACCATATTGAACACTCGGGACCACCAACCCATTCGAGTTTAGAGAATGCCGAAACCGTTGCCACAACTGAGGAATCACCTGTTCACCAAAACGTGTTAGAAGAGCACACTCAACATATTGAACATTCGGAACCACAAACCCCATCGAATATGCAGAATGCCGAAACAATTGCTACAACTGAGGAATCATCTGTTCACGATAAAGTGTTAGAAGAACACACCGAACATATTGAACCCTCGGTACCACAAACTCAATCGAATACGGAGAATGTCGAAACTATTGCTACAACTGAGGAACCATCTAAACACCATGATCTAACTTTTTCTACCGATACTACGGGTTTACTAGGTGAAAGATTAACTACATATGAAGCTTTAGGGAAAACAAATATTCCGATTCAAGCTTGGACATCAACGACAGAATCGGCTCTTCAAGATAAAAAGACCTATTCAGAACCACACATTACGATCAGCCATTCCACCAGAGTAGACATTTCTGTTGAACCACAAGTAACGCTGCCAATTGAAATAACTGATGTAACCGGAGGAGTAACTGAAGAGGTATCGGAAGTTTCTTCTTCAGTCAGATACTATACGTTATCTGAAGTAATAAATACCATTGAAGAATCTGAAGGCACGCCATCTGCCGAATCATCTGTTCACCATAAAGTATTAGAAGAACACACTCAACATATTGAGCACTCGGAGCCACAAACCCCATGGAATATGGAGAATCCTGAAACTATTGCTACAACTGAGGAATCATCTGTTCACGATGAAGTGTTGGAAGAACACATTGAACATACTGAACCCTCGGAACCACAAAGTCAATCGAATACAGAAAATGCCGAAACTATTGTTACAGTTGAGGGAGCATCTGTTCACGATGAAATGTTAAAAGATCACTCGAAACCACAAACCCAATCGAATACAGGGAATGCCGAAACTATTGCTACAACTGAGGAATCGTCTGTTCACGATGAAGTGATAGAAGAACACACTCAACATATTGAACACTCGAAACCACAAAAGGAATCATCTGTTCATGATGAAGTGTTGGAAGAACACACTGAACATATTAAACACTCCAAACCACAAACCCAATTGAATAAAGAGAATGCCGAAACTATTGCCACAAGTGAGGGTTCATCTGTTCACGATGAAGAGTTAGAAGAACATACTGAATATATTGAACACTCGAAACCACAAACCCAATCGAATCTGGAGAATGCCGGAACTATTGCTACAACTGAGGAATCATCTGTTCACGATGAAGTGTTTGAGGAACATACTCATATTGAACATTCGGAACCACAAATCCAATCGAGTATAGAGAATACCGAAGCTATTGCTACAACTGAGGAATCATCTGTTCACGATGAAGTGTTAGAAGAACACACTGAACATATTGAAGCCTCGGTACCACAAACCCAATCGAATACAGAGAATGCCGAAACTATTGCTACAACTGAGGAATCATCTGTTCATCATGAAGTGTTAGAAGAACATATTGAACATTCGGAACCACAAACCCAATCGAGTATTGAGAATGCAGAAACTATTGCTACAACTGAGGAATCGTCTGTTCACGATGAAGTGTTAGAGGAACACACCGAACATATTGAACCCTCGCTACCACAAACCCAATCGAATACAGAGAATGCCGAAACTATTGCTACAACTGAGGAATCATCTGTTCACCATGAAGTGTTAGAAGAACATATTGAACATTCGGAACCACAAACCCAATCGAGTATAGAGAATGCAGAAACTATTGCTACAACTGAGGAATCATCTGTTCACGATGAAGTGCAAGAAGAACACACTGAACATATTGAACCCTCGGTACCACAAACCCAATCGAATACAGAGAATGGCGAAACTATTGCTACAACTGAGGAATCATCTGTTCACGATGAAGTGTTTGAAGAACATACTCATATTGAACATTTGGAACCACAAACCCAATCGAGTATAGAGGATGCCGAAGCTATTGCTACAACTGAGGAATCATCTGTGCACCATGAAGTGTTAGAAGAACATATTGAACATTCGGAACCACAAACCCAATCGAGTATAGAGAATGCAGAAACTATTGCTACAACTGAGGAATCATCTGTTCACGATGAAGTGTTAGAAGAACATACTGAACATATTGAAGCCTCGGTACCACAAACCCAATCGAATACAGAGAATGCCGAAACTATTGCTGCAACTGAGGAATCATCTGTTCACCATGAAGTGTTAGAAGAACATATTGAACATTCGGAACCACAAACCCAATCGAGTATAGAGAATGCAGAAACTATTGCTACAACTGAGGAATCATCTGTTCACGATGAAGTGTTAGAAGAACATACTGAACATATTGAAGCCTCGGTACCACAAACCCAATCGAATACACAGAATGCCGAAACTATTGCTACAACTGAGGAATCATCTGTTCACCATGAAGTGTTAGAAGAACATATTGAACATTCGGAACCACAAACCCAATCGAGTATAGAGAATGCAGAAACTATTGCTACAACTGAGGAATTATCTGTTCACGATGACGTGTTAGAAGAACACACTGAACATATTGAAACCTCGGTACCACAAACCCAATCGAATACAGAGAATGCAGAAACTATTGCTACAACTGAGGAATCATCTGTTCACGATGAAGTGTTAGAAGAACACACTGAACATATTGAAGCCTCGGTACCACAAACCCAATCGAATACAGAGAATGCCGAAACTATTGCTACAACTGAGGAATCATCTGTTCACCATGAAGTGTTAGAAGAACATATTGAACATTCGGAACCACAAACCCAATCGAGTATAGAGAATGCAGAAACTATTGCTACAACTGAGGAATCATCTGTTCACGATGAAGTGTTAGAAGAACACACTGAACATATTGAAGCCTCGGTACCACAAACCCAATCGAATACAGAGAATGCCGAAACTATTGCTACAACTGAGGAATCATCTGTTCACCATGAAGTGTTAGAAGAACATATTGAACATTCGGAACCACAATCCCAATCAAGTATAGAGAATGCAGAAACTATTGCTACAACTGAAGAATCATCTGTTCACGATGAAGTGTTAGAAGAACACACTGAACATATTGAAGCCTCGGTACCACAAACCCAATCGAATACAGAGAATGCCGAAACTATTGCTACAACTGAGGAATCATCTGTTCACCATGAAGTGTTAGAAGAACATATTGAACATTCGGAACCACAAACCCAATCGAGTATAGAGAATGCAGAAACTATTGCTACAACTGAGGAATCATCTGTTCACGATGAAGTGTTAGAAGAACACACTGAACATATTGAAGCCTCGGTACCACAAACCCAATCGAATACAGAGAATGCCGAAACTATTGCTACAACTGAGGAATCATCTGTTCACCATGAAGTGTTAGAAGAACATATTGAACATTCGGAACCACAATCCCAATCAAGTATAGAGAATGCAGAAACTATTGCTACAACTGAAGAATCATCTGTTCACGATGAAGTGTTAGAAGAACACACTGAACATATTGAAGCCTCGGTACCACAAACCCAATCGAATACAGAGAATGCCGAAACTATTGCTACAACTGAGGAATCATCTGTTCACCATGAAGTGTTAGAAGAACATATTGAACATTCGGAACCACAAACCCAATCGAGTATAGAGAATGCAGAAACTATTGCTACAACTGAGGAATCAACTGTTCACGATGAAGTGTTAGAAGAACACAGCGAACATATTGAACCCTCGGTACTACAAACCGAATCGAATACAGAGAATGCCGTAACTATTGCTACAACTGAGGAACCATCTAAACACCATGATCTAACTTTTTCTACCGATACTACGAGTTTGATAGGTGAAGATTAACATCATCTGAAGCTTTAAAGAAAACAAATATTTCGGTTCAAGCTTGGACATCAACGACAGAATTGCCTTTTCAAGAGAAAATTACCTATTCAGAACCACACATTACGTTCAGCCATTCCACCAGCGTAAGTTTGGAACATTTGACTTTAGAGGGTGAAATAGATGTGCAAACGGATGAAGGGGAGAAAACATCTCATGCTAACTTGACTGAACATGCAAAGCCATCGACTTTGGAAAGTGGCCTTACAGTGCCAATAGAGAAATTGGACTTTTCTGTTGAGCCACAAGTAACGCTCCCAATTGAAATATCTGATGTAACTGGAGGAGTAACTCAAGAGGTATCCGAAGTTTCTTCTTCAGTCAGATATTATACGTTATCTGAAGTAATAAATGCTACTGTTGAAGAATCTGAAGGCACACCATCTGCCGAATCATCTGTTCACCATGATGTATTAGAGGAACACTCCAAACAATTTGAATACTCGGAATCACCAATCCATTCAAGTATGGACATGGAAACCGGATTACAAAAACTTGATCAATTTGCAGAAAGCGGAAAACCCCTTACTGAAGCTACTTCGGAAATGGAAAGATTTTTCACTCTAATTGAATTAACAAAACTAACTGAAAATGAAGATATGGAAGTGCATGTACCGATCTTCTCTTCGGATCTAAAAAATGTGGCAGCAACTACATCCTCTCTCACTATCGATTTTCCAGAACACTCTCCTGAAGAACCAACTTCCATGGTTGTGAATGAAACAAGCCACGAAGCAATCTCCATCTTCACCGCTGAAATGGAAACTGATAAAGAAGCACAAACTACTGAAGTATCTCTGAAAATGCACACTGAAGATCAATTAACCCGTGATAAAGGTACTGTGAATCAAACAGGCTACGAGCTAATTTCGACAATCTCCAGTACACTTGAAAGCAGTATTGAAATGGAAACACCTCAGATTGAAAAGCAAATCACTGCAGTTGAAAGCACTAACACCTCTTTTCTTGGTTATGACACACACCCTTCTGAAGAACCCATCTCTGTGAGTCAAACCCCCGCCGTTATGAATGAAATAACCTACCAAACAACTTCGACATTATTTGCTGGGTATAAAGGTAGTGAAACTTTTAGTGAAATGTATACCGATATTCATCGGACAGTCGCAGAAGCAACTACGTTTAATAAACTTGAGGAACTCATTTCAGTGAAGCCGATATCGGGAACGATTTCCACATTCTCTAGTGAGGTTGAAACGGAAACATCTGAAAAACATACAACTGAAATATCCGTCGAAATGGAAAGTAAACATAGTGAATCTTCCGTGCAAATGGCATCGGTAAGTGTGTTTGAAGATAGTACTGAAGCAAAAACACAACCAGTTGAAATGGAAACTGATCAACGCCACCCTGAGATAAAAACCGAAAGTAAAGCAACGTTTGCAGAAACCGAAACCATTACTCACCATGAGAATTTAAAAGCCAGTGAATCGCAAACCTTCAAAAATGCTGAATCTACTCAACTAACAAGCCCAAATTTAAACAGTAAGTTCTCCAAAAATTTCACTACATTAATGATTTATTTTATTACAATTCAATTTTACTAATTTGCAGTTACCCCACAATTTTGAGTGATATGAGTTTATTTATCCGAACATTTTTCAATATTTCAGAAATGGACCAGACTTCGGTTGAACACAATCCAACTAGTTTCGTCAATGTCACTATGGAAATGGGATACACGGGCGGTGCAAATACATCTGTCGCAACTGAAGTTACAGATCTAGACACTGCACTTCATAGTCAGAATGTACAGACGTCATCTTTGTTGTCCAGTACTTTTGGTGCTAATTTTTTTACGAATGTAACAATGGAAGCGTCTTCAAATACCCTTCCATCGGAGATCGCCGTCAATAAGTCTGTTTCTATCGATTTACCCGTCCATCCCATCTCAACTCAAAATGTTAAGGATTATACCACAACATTCCCAATAATAGATGATGAAGAAAATGATATTATTTTAAACGAGTGCGCTTTTCGAACCATGAAGTTGAAAGATTTTGACGACATTACCGAATTTCCACCAACTACCGTAACGGAAGATTCGGGAAGGTACGCAACTTGTTTAGCAGGCACCCGTAGCAATGTTAGTAGCACTCAACCGACTTCCCCTGAAGGTGTTTCTGGAATTATTGTCGCAACCAAGGAAGTCGAAGTATCACGCACCTCTCATTTAGAAGAGGGAACAACTGAAAAAGAGCAAACCTTAGCTTCTGTTCAACCGACAACGGCGACAACAACCACTGCGACCACTGAAAGAGTCCATTTTACTAAATTAGTGAACGCTATTAATCAGTCCCAAGAAAAAATACTTACCTCTTTGGGGTATGGAAAACACCACAATGTAAATGAAACCGAAACGGAATCTAAAGTTGTTCATTATACAACAAGTGTATTTAAACCGGAAGATATTACGGAACCAACCGAAGTTAGTACACTAGTTTCTGAAACTGAACTTCTTCATGAAACGAAACTTTCAACAACTGCACACAAGGAATTGGAGAGTACCTCTGCATACAGTGCAGTTCCACACCTTCCAAAGGAGAGCACCTGCAAGCTGTCAGACTACCTCACTCAAAATTATTGTGTGTGTTCTATTGACAACCTCATAGCAGATATTAGAGCAAAATTGTCCCATGGTAGTTCAATGAACTTCGAAAACTATTCATGTCCCATTTTAAGCCACGTGGAATCTGGTATTGCGTTAGAGAATAATTCGGTTCCTCACATTGTGAAAAGATTTGTGAACGTGCCGGAAGTGTACCTTAGAAGTAAGAGAGAAATTGTTTCTAGTTATCAAATTGATAAAGCGCTTAGTGATCAAATGGAATTGAGGAGTAAAGGTTTGTTTTAATTTCCGTTAGGTAGTTTTGTGTTTTACAATGAATGTTTCAGACCATGAAATATTTGCTTCGCCAGGTATGAGGGTAAAGGTGCCGTGCCTTTATAGCTCAGATGTGGTGGAAAATGCTGCTAACTTCAGCTGGACATTTTCGGACAATATCCCTTTAACGGGTAGGTAAATACCAATTTCAACCTGAAGTTTGTGTAAAATCTGCTGTTTCAGAAGGAAAGGTACAGGAGAAAAAGGGAGTACTAATTATAGACAATGTTTCTCCACAAGATGGTGGTAACTACACCTGTACGGTTACTTCACCAGACGGTACAGAAATGAAATACGAGCACCATATTTCTGTAGTTGCGCTACCCACATACACTTTAACAACAAAAGTTGTATACAATTCAACTCAAAAATGTCAACCGGCCGACACAGAAATAGTATCGTTATATTTTCCAGAAACTTTGGAAAGATATATTTGTGGTAGTTATTTTAAAGCTTGCAAAATTAATGTGAATGATCCTCAGTGCGTTAGTCAAGTAAGCCTTTTACCTACACTCTAGCATTGACCTCACTGCACATTTCAGTTTGGAGAATACATCTCATTAAATTTATCAATTCTAATGGAACCAATGAACGTTATTATACCGAGCTTGAACACATCGTCGTGTGATGTCAATTGCGAAATGGCCATTTATTCTCGAATTGTTATGTTCATAATAAAGAATTTGGAAGCTGTAGAAAAGTTGCCAGGTAAACATGTCTGTGACTGCTTTATTATGCGCTTAGTGCTCACATTATAGTTTTCGTAAGGCTATCCTATCGGCAAGAAAAACTTATGCCAGTAGAAGGAATTGGAAATTTAACCGAAAAAGCATTTAAAACTGAATCGCCAAATCTGGTGATTGGCTGTCAACCAGGATTTGGATACCTTAAAAAGACTCATATATGCGGTGAGTGTTACAATTTATTAATTTGGGTTACATTAAAGCGTTGCCAAATACACTAATAACACCCGGTTTTATAAAGCATACTTAAATACGTGATCAGCTAACGATGTGATTAAGTTTGAATAATGCGACATGATTTGCTAATACGGGTTACATCGGCGGGGTCGTTGATCGTATTAAGCAGGACGCGCACTGAATCCGCTCAGCTCGGCTCGGCACAGGTCAGCACAATCAGCAGTTTTGCTATACATGGGAACAAATGAAGTCCCGCGCACTGAATCGGCTCGGACCGGTACGGACCTTTCCGTTCAGTTCAGCTCAGCACAGATTGCTCGAGGTAGCAACTTTTCTGAACGGGCGGATAGCTTTGAATAGTTTAGTCAGTGCAGTAGGTGCATCGGCCTTAATAGAAATTAAAATTATTAAAGAAGATCACTGTACGCCAATGCGTTTTGTAAATAAAGACTAAACGTTCCGAAAGGACTGAATCAGTGCGCGGACGGGCGTGAATGCTGATTGTGCTGAGCTGTGCCGAGCCGAGCTGAGCGGATTCAGTGCGCGTCCTGCTTTAGCCTATCGCATTACTTAACCACGTCGTCAGGCTGATCACGTAGTTAACTATGCTTTATAATATCGGGCCTAAATGTAGGTGCATACCTACATAAATTTGTTAACAGTTTTCATTATAAACAATACAAAATATGAAAATTAATATATCAGATCTTACGAACCTTTCATGATCATTGTTACTTTCTTCCATGTATTCTGATCCATTACTACTTACCTACTGTTCTCCAATCGTGACCTTCCCCAACCATCTGAATTTTTGAGCTCACAGTTCATCAGCATTTCTTTGTTTTCCCAATACCGCTGCAAAATTCTGTTTTAACTTCGCCAATAATTTTTCGTAAAGCTTTCCTTATATTTTTAGTTTACCTCCTTCTCACCTCGATTTCGCTTGTCGCGTAATTATTTACCTTTTATTCAGGGGCGGACTGGCCATCTGGCAGTTCGGGCAAATGCCAGAAGGGCCGGTGACAAATGGGCAGGTGGGCCTATGCTAAATTTCAGACTGATAGCTCAGTCAAGCACATAAAAGTAGGGTTTTAATAAATTCTATGTAAACATTATAGGTGTTTTCTTTTTGCATCGCCACAGGGTTAGGTAAAGTTACAATCATCACGTGATTAAAGTGCCTTGCGTCATGTAGACATTTCTGCCTCAGGTTAATATAAAACTTAAATAAAGCTTTTAAAACGAATAGGATTATTGAGAACTGAGTCAAATTATTTTTATAAAACGAATGGTGTGTTATTGACAGAGCTGACTTAGGTCTACCACAACATGCAAAAAGAAAACACCTAATATGAACATTAGAACAAAATCTATTATGAGTTTATGTGAGACAGACAACAATGGCAATTTTACATAAGCAGTGCACTCCCAGAACATCAGAAAAAATGTTAATATTGAGTGGGCCGGTGAGTTTGAAAATGCCAGAACCCAATTTTTGCTCCAGTCCGCCCCTGCTTTTATTGTTTTATTCCTGAAGTAAAATTATTTTAGCTTGATATGTTTCATGGCGGTACAGCTTTAGGAGTTGTCAATAGTGCGCTTGGGTGTTATCATTATCATCACCAAAAAAATATTATTTTAATGTCCTGTGTCAAGGGTTCCCTATTTTATATTGGATTGAGAATATCTGCTGTTTCCTGTATGTGTAAAAAAGATCTTTCATTCTTACCGCGTCAATTGCTTCCTATCTTACATTTGGATTGTACATTATAAAGTATGAAATTACATCGACAATGGTTCTTTATTTAGGTAAGATGGGCAGAGCCGATCCTGTTGTTGAAGTTCTACTTATTTATTTCAATAGTGAGGTGTGGTTCTAGTTCTATCAGATTTCCTGTAAAGTGACACATTGAGGTATGGGATTGTTTCATTTCCCCAAAATGAGATACGTGTTGAATAGTAGGTATCTACTATAAAATTGATTCAATTTCGTTTATGGTTTATTCCCAACATCGCGTCGTGGCGCAGGAAGACTACTTATTAGCGTTCGCGCTCTTGATGCTGCTTTGCCTGTAGAGCTCTGAGGCGCCAAAAATAAATAAAGTTTTAGCGTTATGCTAAACTTGTAGTTTTTTAAAAAACTTGAAGAATTAAAAGAAACACAACTTCAATTTATACATGTAAATCAAAAATGGCGCGTATGACTACAGAGAAAATGTATTTTCTCCCAATTTCTCTTATTTTTTCGGAAAAATCGATTTTCTTCTTCAGTTTTGAATCTACAATCGCAAATGGTGACTCATTTTGGAGATAAATCAATAAGAAAGAATATAGTGCCATCCAAAATTAATTTTAAAGTCCTAAAACTGATAAAATTGCTGGCCTCATGTTGCCTCATTTTTCTTCTAATTAACTAATTAATTACTAACTTCCAAGAAGTTATAATGAATTTTGGATGGCACTATGTTGGTTTTTATAAAACTATCTTCAAAATGCGCCCTCATTTATGATTCTAGGATTTTTAGTTAACATTGAAGTTGCATGCAAAATTCTACCTATAGAAGCGCCTTGAATGTTGGTAGGACTAAGTAGTAAGAAAAATGTGTCAATGAAGTCAATGAAGAATGAAGTTAGGGGATTCAGAGTTATAAGCAATCTGACTGTGTACCTCGGGTAGTCGTCAAGGATGTACTTCCGCAACAGCCATCCTATACTGCAATAGCAATGTAAAGTCGTTCTGCTTCAAAGAGCGTACTGATCGAACTGTTATGGTATCCCCAAAATAATCCTAAGACCCCTTTTATACAGCGCGTCGGGCGGTCGTCATACGACGCGTCCAAAAGATTATCTTGCATTCCGCAAGCGGCTAACGGACGCCAAATGACATCCGTCGGGTGGGTACCGGGCGGATGTCGCCAGCAGGCCACTTGGATGCCTAAGCCTACTGGCCGTTTGTGAAAGTTCGACCAATTGACATGGGCTACTCGAGTTTACACTCTTGGTGAAGAGTTGAGGAACCATCATGAAGAAAATTTTTTTAGTTACTTCCGAACACTTTTGACAAAGAGTATATACTTTGCTTTTGATGAACTATTAAGTGTTAAAGTGAGAAACAACGACGCAGTATATGCGCGCGCAAAACGTCCATATGCTCTAAAGTCTAATGGATTCTAACTAGACGCGGTCGAGGCGCCGCCGGGTGGGCGTGATCTAGTTATGGCGTCGTGATTTTAGAGTACCCTCGTCGAGCGACCGCTGGGCGCTATGTATAAATGCTTATATTAAGCACAATGTCACTTCATTACGCGCGTTGCCAGACACGCTGTATAAAAGGGGTCTTAGTGTATTAGGTTATTAGGTAGGTACTCCTTTTCAGTTTTTTGCGTTTAGTTTAGAATAGTTCATGATCTATGATCCAGGGTACTTTCATATATTCATAAAATTTGGAAAGGGGTCCATATGACAGACAGTGGTGTAACAAAATTTAGTTATGAAAATTGTTCTTCCATTGCAATTGTACGACCATATTCCGCTGCTTCTTTCCCACCCAACAGTTGGATCTGTTGCGCTTACCTTTCTAAGGTTGCTTTTATGGTATAAAATTGCTTTGAAGAACCTGAAATGATAGTTATCCATCGAGTTATCGAGAGTTTTTATTACGACTTTTGAGTCTTGGAATGGTGAAGATCTCCTACTATGCGTTATTGCACTTTGGATATATTCGTATAGTAGGTAATGCAGAGGGTAGTCGGTTCATAATGCAATCAATGATAAAATGATGACGATTAACAACGGCAAATCGTTTGAATTGTGAATTAGTCAATTTTTAAAATATTATTATATTATGATGTTTTTCAGGTGCATGCATCCGAAACACCTTTAGTAGAGGTGACGAAACACGTTGCGTGGAATGTCCCGCAGGACAATACCAGCCGATGGCTGGATCAAAATCTTGCCTCGTTTGCTCGACTCCTTTACAAGATCCGTATTGCTTACGGGTAGTGGTAAGTTTTTAGCGTGATCTTTGAATTTAAATTAAAAATTAATTTATTTTTAGTATTCCAATACAAATAAATTTCGTATTCTGATTGGTTCAATAGCCGGAGTTGTTGTATTTATAGTTTTAATACTTATCTGCTGTCAATGCACCAAAAGTAATGAAACCCAAGGAGCAGATCATAAAACCGAAACAAGGAAAAGAAGAAGAGGTAGGAACATGGATGTAGAACGTCAAGAAGTGGAACCTTTATTACAAAGAAATAAGAACAGAAGGTCGAAGCGAGGTAGCGTAGAACCACCACAACCTCCTCCCGTGGACTTCTTTTAGATTTATTTTTTTAAATAAGTGTAACGTACTTACTTATATTTATTATATAGTGCAAGAAATCTATAATATATACATATAAATGTATGGTTTATAGTTGTATTGAACGTTATGTTTGCTGCGACTTTGCGACCAATCTGCTTTGGTGGTTTACAGAGAACAATGTTATCTGAAACAGGATCAGAAGTTGTGCATTGTTAGGCATGTTAAAGATCTGTCTTCTTTCAGTTAGATGTAAGTTGTAATAGAACTATACTTGCGTTCGAATTCCTACTCACTTTGGAGGTAGGTAAGCAATTGCCGATTCCTCGTTGCTCAGCTGCTACGTTGCCAGCTAGAATGGGACTGCATGCCCAGAACATCGATTATAATGTGATGTCTATTCAAACCGTTAAATACATGGAAGGATGGTCTACTCACGGAGTACTTACTTCCTACTTTATAGGGAATTATAGGGCGAGAAAGAACACTTTAACTGTGATGTGCGATAGCTTAGTCCGAAAAAAATTTCGAACGCACGCACATACACACATATAGACAGAGCAAATATAAAATAGTAACGAATGAATGTGTAAAAAACATGAATATTTTCAATGAACACATTGAAAATATTCATGTTTTTTACACATTCATTTGATAGGGTGATTTCCAATTTTGTTTGAACCTCAGCACAGCATCCTTCTATACAGGATGTTGTATAAAATTAAAACACAAACAGTGGTTTTGAGGTGGTGTATTGAGACGAGCTAAGCGTTATTTGATTAGGAACCAACGTCGGGATTGGTCATCATTTTAGTATTAAAAGGTTTTGAGCTTTTCATACAGATCGACAGATTAGCCCAGGGCGATCTACCTGACGCCCTGCAAGATCACCAAATCTTAACCCCTCGGGCTATTTTTTGTGGGACGACAAAAATTCTGTTGATGGGACCACCAGTTCGTATTTGAACGAGTGAGTCTAACCAAAGACTATTAGTTGGCAAGTAAGTAATCAATAGATATAAATGATACACCTTATACGCGTCCCTTCCTCATCATTATCAACTTCTTTCAATATATCACCTCACAACCGTTGCCTACTGCATAATGGTATAAAAATCCAAGTACAATTTACAATAAATAATGGAGGAATTTTATATTTATAATAAATTATACATTTAAACATTGTTTTTAAATACTAATATAGATAAACGCGGTACGTAACATGGTGTCCTTAATCTATCCAAGCTACATCTACGCCTGGCTTAGTATTATTAAGGTGTATAGTAGGTATTCTCTCTCCTAAATGCGAAGTTACGCTTCTCCTTGCACTTCTTTCTTTTATTGATATTCTTCTTTCAAGTTTTTTCGACGGAAAGAGCTTTCTGGCAACATTAATTCCAAAATTACCTCTGCTGGTAACGTTTCTCAATATTTTTGATAATTTGGGCTTTCTTTTGTGAGTCATATTCTGTATCGCATCCACCTTAGCGTCGTGTGCTGGATTCAGACCAACAGCTGCTATATGATCTATTTCCGTTGTATCCAAACATGGTTTAAATGCCGAAATTGCTCTAGTGACGCCCATCTACAATAATCACTAGCTATATAACACATACTTCAACAATTGTGCAGTGATTATGCTACAGTGGGTGAAAAAGGTACCAAGTCATTATAGTACAATCAGGAAATGGTATCTAGTAATTAGACACTTACGACGTATTCAAGGCCGTAATTAGAATTAATGTGTAAGTATAAGAGGAATAATATAAGAAGAAAATTATCTTGCACAGCACAGCTACTGTATATACTATTGGATAATGTGATTATTTTTTGTAAATAACCACCATACTTTGGATTTTATGAAACTACATACTTCTACCTCTTAGAGGAACCCCCATAAAATATTGAAAACAAGACAGTATGTGAAAAGTTGCTAATTCCCGGGACGACAGTTTCATTATCTAATTAAGGCACAGTAGATACCACAACAAATTAATTTAAATGTAAACATCAATGGCATGAACTACTAATAAAAGCGTGTGCAAATATGGATAATGTGCAAGTGAAGAATTATTGAGAAAGCGCAATAAGTGCGGCTATAATTAAGATTAATTTTGTTCAAAAAGCTATGCTGGCACATAAAAACAAAAATGAAAATTTTCAAAAATATTAACGTATACATGTCCATGCTTGACAAAATGCTCCGTTAAGTCCGCTCCAATTAATTCCATATGCAGCTCCATTCGAATTGTTACGATTTTATTAATTATCCACAGTATAATGATTGTAACTCCAAATCCCCAAACTATCAAGCACACACACGAAAGGCTTTGTATACCCAACAAATACCATCCTCCACCTTTATTATAAAATATAAGTGAACATAAATAATTTATTTAGTAACTTACCTTCAAATAAACCACTTCTCCCAGCCGTCGTATCTAATGGAACTGGATTTTGTGCAAAAAACCCTACTGCTATTACACCTAGATATAATTCATTAAGATTATAACAGGAAAATAGCATTTTACAAAACAGATACCCCACACTCCACCCAGTCCATGGACAGATGTAGCTCCCACGGGATCATCAACGCCCATCTGTAAATCAATTTTAAGAAAACAAATTTGTATATTTATTTTACCATATCAATTAACGGCATACTTGCACAGGCGATGAGAGCTCCAATAGCTCCAACAATTAGGGCGGCCCATCCTGTAAAGATGAGATTATCAAAATTCAAAATACCCTTTTTCTTCTAAAAGGCGAATTTTAAAAAATGAATTAAGAACCCAAAAAATCAAAGATTTTTACGATCTTTAACACACATCAATTTCACTCACTTTAATATAAATATAATAAAAAAATACTTGTATCTTTGGTGTAGTAAAATTATGGATTTGGTTCGTAGTTCCCGATAAATTAATGCGACTAGGATCAATATACTACGACGTATGGCAAGCCGTTTTACTTTTTATTATACCTTAAACAGGTAATAATCACAATTTTGTGACAAGTTGCTGTAAACAGAAGTTAAACTAAAACCATAGAGCAATTACATTCTCTATGCTAAAACTGAAACATTTGCTTACACCAATAATAAATAACTCACTTTATTGAATGAACAATAAATTCAATTTGAACACTTCACTATCTAAATAATGTCTCTTTGAGGTGACTAACCTTCGTATAAGAAACAGCCCGCTGTAACCGCTACAAGAGATCCAAGGACCCCATTGATGATATCGATCACTTCAATTTTTCCTTTCAAACGAATTAAAGAATACATCAAACTTGTGGTACCACCTCCAAAAGATGAAATCATGGTCATTACAGCCGCTCTTGCTGCGTATTGTGATTTCGGTCCCGATAGCTAGAAATATTTTATTACATATTTACATTCAACCACAAAAATCGTTAATTACTTACTCCATAAGTACTTCCAGAATTGAAAGCTAACCAGCCCCACCAAAGAACAAACAGTCCCATTACTGCATTAACTGGAGATCCTAATGGCAAAGGCGCTATTCCATTATCGTATCGGCCCAATCTAGGTCCTAACATTAGTGCACTAGCAAAAGCCGAAACACCACCTGAAATGAAATAATTTAACCACTAATTTATACTTAGCCGACGTACCTATTAAATGTACTGGGCCGGATCCGGCGATATCGACTGCTCCTAACTGCTTTAGAAATCCTTGAGAACCCCAAATCCAACCGGCAGGAACACAGTATACCAAAGTGTTCATTAAACTGAATAAACAATACGCCTTAAAATTACATCTAAAAACATAACATCTTCAGTCTTCATATTTTGCACTTATTTTAAGTAATTAATTACCTTTCTGCCATAGCTCCACTTACTATGGTAGTCGCCGTAGTAGCAAATGACATTTGAAACAGGAAGGCTGTATATATAGCACCTTTCATTGGGTCATCTACTGATGGATCGATACAAAAATCACCAAAAGATATGAAAGGGTTATTTAATGGACTTCTGCCAAAAGATAACGCAAAACCGAAAATCCAATAAGTTAGACCTGCAAGTTGTATAATTACAAAATCCTATGTATTTTCAAATAAAAGTACCTCCTAAAACAATATCTACAACATTCTTCATCATAATGTTAACTTCATTCTTCACAGAAACGCATCCAGATTCTAACATTCCAAAACCTATAACCAACATTACGCAGGATAAGTTAAAATAGACTACTGCTACTGTCGAGGTTCTTAACCGAAATTAGGTATGTATAGGGAAGTGTCTGTAGACTATTATTTACTCATAACAGCTTTTGTATGTTTTGTAATGTACCAAATAGATACATACTGAAGGTGCATCAGTTATAAAGGTAAGATAAAAGATGAAATCTGAAAACACAGTAAAGAAACTGTTGCGCCCCTCTACCAACCCTTCTTAATAGAATAATCCTTAGGCTTAGATGTAAGTTTTAGGTTACACAAGCAGTCCACATTTTCACCCACCAACCGGACAAATTTTGCAAATTTAAGTTTATCTCGTTTCAGAATTGAAATAAAGCAAATAAAAATAGAAATCGCTTGACTAATTAAAATTTAGACTCAATTTTGCGATTGGCAGCCACAACAATTGACCCAAATATTAAAGAAATTGTTAAGTCGATGCAATGTCATCCATCAAATTAAAATATTTAAGTAGTTTTTTTGAAAAAATTAGCACAAATATGATAAATAAACATTTGATTGAATTGAAATTAAGACCTTTTCTAATAAATAAAAATAAATAATTTTTTTGCGGCCCGCCCCTCAATAATATTTCGTATATGTGGCCCTTTCGGTCTGAAGAAGTGTGTGCACCCCTGCTGTACTCCATAGCAGGTTTAGCTTGATGTACTTAATTTAAACATTCGGAAATGTACGAGTACAAGTCTGTTCTCTATAAGGAGAATGGCCTTTTTTGTATTTTAAGGATGTCCTCTATTAACTTATTATGTTCGAGCTAGTTCAGTTTTCGATCCAGAAAAACCCCTACAAACTTGCCGGAAAGGCATGTTTAAACTGACATATCTTCAAAGTTTACTTCCTTTGTTTCTGAAGTTGTATTTTTACTAGGTATACAGGGTGTAGACGTAGCCGATGCACCATTGCTTGTCTATGTGCACCATAGCGATTTCAATGTAAAAATCTTAATATTCGATTGCTTGCTTCCCTAATTATTTTAGACATCAAAAAGACTATTTAACTTTTTTGTAGATTAAAAAAATCTACATCCGTAAGTACATGTTGTTTGTTTTTATTTTACCTACTTAGTATAGCATGAAGAAAAATTGAAAACTAAAAGTGACACTTTGGCAAAAAATAGTGGTGCCAAGGAATGGTTGACGTAAAAACAATGGTTGATTGTCTGTCAATGAGCATCCTTGTAGTGCATTTTCTCTAATTTGAGCGTCGTTGCAGCAAGTTTCAGACATGTTAAATGAACTTATTTTATTTATTTACCATTATTAATTAAACGATTTTAGTCGCATTGTGTAAAAGTTAATTTTTTTATTAAATTAATATCTATCTATAATCGATCAACAAGCAAGTTATCGAATATTAAGATTTTTACAATTCAAATCCCCATAGTGCATCGGCCAATTCTACACCCTGTATATTAAAATTTTTGTTTTCTTTGTATTCATTAAAAGTTTGTTGACACTAAACCAATTGGCAAGTGTTGATAAAGCGATGTTTACATGTCGTTCCAGAATCCAGATGAACATTGTTAGAGGCGATGCTTACACCGTACGTGTCATCTGCGTATGTCGTAATCTTGTATTCTAAAGCAAAATTAAATTATTGACCAAGTCATTCATGAAATTATAGAGCTAATCTGCTATAAATCGGATATCGTTTCTATAATCTGGCCCGATCTGAGAATTTTATCGATCGCTACATATTCATACCGCTCGCTAATAAATGATTTCAACAGATCTAACGGCACACGCCTTATTCCATACAAGTGTAATTTAGAGATCAACAGATCGTTATTGAAAATCGATCGTTTTAAAAAAAATCATTTTTACCTATTAACTCTTTTTGTCAAATATTTGCTTCTCGTTTTTTATTTGATGGGAAATTTAATTATGTAGCTTTTATTTTCACTTAGAAGAATTTTTTCTAGAGTCCACCGTTTCCGAGATATAATCGAAAAATGGCTTCTCGCCCCTACCCAAGCTCACCTCCCAGGGGTGGGGTGGGGACTGTTAGTATGTTTACCTACAAACTACTAACAAAGTCCTGAAGTCAAAAATTCTTGCATATTCATTGATTGGACTAAGTAAAATGAGCAGAAGAGAACTTATTGACATGATGGAAGAAATATTGAGGTGAAAACGTATACAACATACAAAGTTGGTTAAATTCCGAAAAATCCTCTTTGACTGGCACCAATCTGATGTACACATCTATAAACAGGATGTAACGCCAATAGTCATCTGGTGAAAAGTAAGCTACCTACTTACATCTAATTTTGAATACGAACCTGAAAATAATGAACTGAGGTCATCCATTACGTCAGTTCAAACTTTAAGTAAAGGCATAGCATTCCAAGCAATCTCCTGGATAAAGGTGTAAAAAGCTGAATTTACTGCCTTAAGAAATTAACTTATTTCATTGTTTTCTTCATTTAAAATAAGATTTGAATTAACACTTGCGGACGCATCCACTTCTTGTGCTCTTACCTCCATTTCATTCGACAAGGAAGTAACGCAAGTACGCAAGCACCGTATGGGCCAGGTGTTAATTACTCCCATTTTATGCATTGTTGTGTACTCCTCAACAGTTAAAGACACACAGAGTCGATTACCATTTTCCTTGACATATGATAGGATCGTCATATCTCGAAATAGATTTACCGCACACACACGCCGGCATGTTACCGTCCACCAAAAATACTTTCATTTACACAATTCATCAAATAAAACAAAATATAGATAATTGGCTAGATAAAACGAAAAACGCAACGATAGGTATCAATACTCGTAAATACTTGTAAACACGACGTAAGATTACGTTCTTCTAGCGACTTAGGTTAACCAAGGACCATACTTACTGTGGAATATCACCAAAAATTAAACCAAAGAGTTACCAAATTGGTACTACTATATGTACGTACTAAAGGAATTTCACAAATTTGGTAGGTATAGGAAAAGGTGCAATCCTGACAAAACATGAATTATTTTGAAGTAAGTAACCTAAAGGATTACCTGATAAGAAAAATCACTTCGATATTTAAACGGTATAGGTAGGTAATCGAAGGGTAGTTTTGTCAAATGAACGGTTAAGCCACAAACGATACCCAAAAATCTTTTCAGCGGCACAGTATCACTCGATCATTAATTTTCACGAGACACCCTCACAATCTCAGCCCACACGAATATGGGCGGATTGAAAAAATAATAGGTTTTAATTCCCAATTGTTCGTTTCCCCTCTAATTCCTGATGAATTTCTCTTCCTAATGCGATGCAATCACAAAACAATGTGTAACAGCAAAGGTGTTAATGTAAAAAGAGCCACTTGATGGGCAACGCGGCTTCGCAAGACTGTACATATAATTGATAATTTGAAGAAAGTTATCTCGCCACATTTCGATGAAGATAGAAAAAAAAATTATTTCAGAAGACGTCGCATGTAACAGTGGGAAACGTCACCGGAGGTGATGTTGATGCTCGCACTTCCATGACTTCTAAGACCGCCTTGAATATCTATGGTTTTGCGATTACCTGAGGATATGTAATGTAGGTACCTACCGAAAATTATTTCACGCATTTCACTTTGAGAGACGAGTCTGTTTATTTGGACGATCGCGTGTGACCTTTTTCAATATTGAAATAGATGAGCGTTACCAGCAAATGTTCAGTTCCTGTTTTAGGAAGTGGTATGGGCACCAAAGCACTCGGCGGTAAAATATGACGCGGCCCCACCTCGCCGCCGTGGTAGCAACAACTTATGTAACACAAGAATTTCTATTTGGCTAATACAGCAAAAAATTGTCTGTAAAATTTTGGCAGCACCTCAATGGCTGTATTTTGTCATGCTGCAGTATGGCTTTCAATTTTACTGCAATCTAATTAGGTAGACAATTTAGCTGGGAAAAATGAAAAGCTTTATAACCGATTTTTCTGGAAACATAGTCAAAATATTTACAGAAAACTAAGCGGTTACCAACTAGAATTCCTGGACTTGAATTTGAAAAAGATTAAATATCGTACCTGTTTGCATGGTAAATATCATGAAGGAGCTGGTAATAACCCACGTCATATCTTCCGTGGTAATGTCATAAAGCCATGGTATCTCCGTGTCATTCTGATTAATAGTGTAATTGAATATCATAGCTAGTAGTTTTGAACACCACTAAAACACGACTAACACATCTCCTGTTAAGATATACTCACATGTATGTCAACATTTAAATATTTAAAAAAGTCACCTTGTTTTTTTGTTTGCAGCTTTATTATTTATTAATGATTACGTGCTAATAATTATTCCGTTAATACGTAAATGTAAATAGTGCAGGTCATTTCAAACCAAAATAACATAATTACATTAAATATCACAATAAAAGTATTGCTTTTTCAGATCTACAATACAATACAGTCTTTGTTTCACGTCGGCCATACTTTCCTAAAATTTATATTTATTTAGAAATGTCGCAATTTGCCATATACCTACCTTTAGATTGGTTTCATTCAATTTCTTAATCATGTTAATGTATTATTCTTTAAACCTACCTACATTATTCACTCTATTATAAAGGTATATAGATAGTTATCGAACATCGGCACTACAGCACGATTTCGAATGTAGGTACATAATAAAATTCTTAAAAAATTACTTATATTTTTATACCTACTAACAGAAAAGGTTTATTAATTAAAGAAATAGGGTTTTTAATCATCAATAACTTTTTTCCTTTTAAACAAATTTTTAGAGGGATGATAAGGTAATATATTCTGACTAAGATGATTTTACTCATAATATTTTAGAATTTAGAGAATACCAGACACGCTAAAAGGATTCAATCCGATTATTTTCACTCGAAAAAATGAGACAAATAGGTAACATCATGCGTTCTGAGTTCATCCTGTATAACATTAAGAGAATTCTAATATTTCATAATTCATGTGTGTCAACTTTTAGATCTTTCGAGGCATTCTCATTGCAAATTTCAAATGAGAAGATCGATCCAGTTGACGCCTAGTGAATTTTTAAAGATGAGCTATTTTTGAACACACGCCAATTACCTACTTTCCAAACAATTGAAAATAAACGGATGGAACCTATACATTTTGGCCGTTCCGTGTACAATTTTTCAGTAGGTAAACATTGCGTAGTCAATATCCCAATAATTATTTTAATGGAAGCGATACGAAAAAAAACCTGCGAATGGTGATACCAACAGGCTTCGTCTGGACATGTATATGGACCGAATGAACCTTTAGATAATCCAGTTTCTCCGAAAGGATTCGATTTTTGAACCCTTTTGTTCAAAAAACTTTTCAAATTTTCATTTTGTCGCTAGCCTTGCGAGAAAAAATAATTCTGGCTGATTAGAGTAGGTAGAATGTAATGCCATACGTATTTATAAATTTCGAAATTGGCCAATTTAATTCGATTTTCCCGAGGACCCATTGAGCCTGAATTCAACCTGTATTTGTCAAAGAAACTATTCGAAGAAATGAAAACGTACCTACTAGCTAACGAAGTTTACTAGAAAAGGCGAGATATTGACATTTACGGTCACAAACCACCAAAAATTGACTGTCCACTGCTATAGGAAAATAGTTGGTAGAGAAATGCGGGTGTTGACTTCACAAGAGGAAAGGGGATTTGTAGGTTGGTTAACCTGTTCACAAAATTAGTTGGTACTGAGAATTATAAAATTAAATTGACATTTGCTGATTCAAACGAAGCGATAAGTGTTTGATTTTATGGCGGTATTTTTCGTTTAAAATAAATGTGAAATAGGTACATCAGCGTCACATAATCGTTCATTATTGGGTTTTGCGTTTATATTTTGTTGTTTATTACTTATTGTATATTAAAGTTTATAGTTTTCTGGTAAGTTTTTAAACTTGCGTACCTACCTAAATTTACTTTCGCTATTCGTTAGAGTTAGAACATAACATGGTCCCCGCATGTGTAATATAAAGAATAGGAATAGAAAAGTCCGTAGATTTAGGTTTCCAAACCCAAAACATTTATATGTTTAAAGCCCATTTTTAACAAATGGGTTGAATTTATTAATGGAGAATTTAAAAATTGGACATGGGTTTCCCTTTATGAAGTGACATTATTATAGACTTCAGCACAATTTTATTACGTAATGATGCATTTCCAACAGATAAAGTAAGCTTGAAACAATATTACTTTTTTAATTGATTATTTATGAGTAATAGTCTTCATATCCACATTTATTTCAGGATTATGAAGAAAAAACTGTTGCTGAACGTTCCAAAAGTGTTGTTATATGCCAGCATTGCATTGTAAAATTTCAACAATAATTCACCGGCAGATGTATTACTTTGTAGAATAGGTACTGTTTTCACTGTTATATATCATGTAAATTGTAACTTAATGTCTTATTTCATTTTCAATAGATACATAAATGATAACATAACCATAAATATGATTTTATTAAAACTATAACCTTACTTTATTTGAATTCAAATTTTCCCCCAATAAAGCATTAACCAATAAGGTGCTGTGGGCGTCACTCACCCTACCCTTTTCCTCTTGTGAAGTCGCCGTCCCGCATTTCTCTACCAACTATTTTTCTATAAAAGTGGACAGTCTATTTTTAGTGGTTTGTGTTTACGGTCTTCTCGCTTGTCAATGAAATTTTTATTCACAGCGAATACCTAACTGCGCTCACTGTAAATACGCATTTTGCGGTTAAAAGAGCTGTTCATTTCAAAATTGTGGAATTTTATTGATAGGTACCTTCGAGAGAAAATAACATGAAGATCATCTGTCACATATATCTAGATTCCGTCTATGTTGTAGTCTTCACAAGTGGATGACCTACAAAAGTGAAAGTATTATTTTTGAACAGATAAGATACTTCACTTAACACTGCAAAGACACTTGGAGTGGGCACTGTGTGTATCTCATCTTTGATTTGCTGGGGTGCACGTGAAATTGAACCGCCTGCAGCAGCATCGCATGGTTTCGAAAACAGCTTTGCAACTGCAACGGTCAAGTTCACACTGGGGGTAATGATGTCCAGGTAGAAACCAACTCGGACTCTTATCTTAATGGTACTAGCCCCACTCTAAGGGCGCGGGGATGACTGCGAGACTCATACTGATCGGTTTTCCGCCATAACCAGCCTGTCTGGAAAACAGTCCTTTTGATATGTTCTCTGAGGGCACTGTAAGTTGGGGTCATCAATGAAATTAGCTTTTCTCCACTACAGAGGAGATCTTTCCTTGCAGTATCTACAGGCTGCTACGCAGTGAGCATCATACATGCAAACAGTGCACTCCTCAATGGTCTATAGGTTCGTTTTAGTAAGCTGACAATGCACAAACATTGGCTGTCTTTTACCTTTAAAGGAAAAATAAGATACAGAGTCGTAGCCTGTGAAAGAATGAAATCAAATCCACGTAAAACCGCCCTCTTCGCAGCACCAAAATTTTTAGCAGTCGTGTGCGCAAACATGTAGCGTTTTTTTACTCTAGTGCCAAGGAAGGTCTTTGAAGGTCATCCTGATCTAACGAAGCTAAAAATGATGAACCATATCTTGTACATGCCAATATTGTGCGCCAATCTGCGTCTTCCAGATGCGAGCAAGAATAACAGTTCTTGAAGCTGGTGGATCAATTGATATTTGAAACCATAGCAAGGAAGGAAACAAGCTCTTCTTTGCTTCGGCGATTCGGCAAGTACTCATCCCATTTCTTTGTATGCACTCCTGATAGTAAAGAACGAAATTTAAATTTATATTTAAATTTACATTTACATTCGACAGAACCAAACAGAGAAGTTGTTGGTCGCAATTTACGTCGATGATGGTCTCATCGCGGGTTCAACACAAAACGCAGTTGACACGTTTTTGAAATTACTCAAGGGAGAATTCAAGATAAGAATAGGTTCTTTGGACTCATTTTTAGGCATGCAAATTGAGCAACGAGAATCCGGCCTGTTTGTTTCTCAGCGAACATACGTTAAGAAAATACTGCAACGTTACAGCATGGCCGACTCCAAATCAACAAAGACTCCTGCTGAAAATGGACAACCAGACAATACGTCTAACAGTTCCATTCCGTTTCGCTCCGCAGTGGGATCACTGATGTACTTGGCTCGTGCTACTCGCCCAGACATCGCTTACGCAGTTTCGAAAGTCGCTCGATCAATGGCCGCACCCACATCTTACGATTGGGCTGCTGTCAAGCGTATCTTCAGGTATCTTCGTGGTACCTCAGAATTTGGTTTGTACTATAGTTCATCAGGAGGTGAACGGTGCGCGTATTCAGACGCAGATTTCGCTGGAGATGCGAAAACTCGACGTTCAACAAATGAATTAGTGACATTACTTGGCGGACTGGCGGTACAGCTGTATCATGGACCTCTCAGCTACAAAAGTCAATCGCATCATCCACCACCGAAGCAGAATTCGTCGCTGCTAGCGAAGGTGCAAAAGAAGTAGTGTGGTTAAACGATTGTTATCCGAGATTAGTGAGAAAAGAAATGTGCCCGTGTTGTTTGTGGACAACGCGAGTGCTATTAAGTTAGTTAAAAACCCCGCATTCCACAAACGTTCAAAGCACATTGAAGTGCGGTATTATTTTGTTCGTGAACTTTATCAAAATGGTGTATTAGAAATAAAATACATTCGTTCGGAAGGTCAGCTTGGAGACATGTTTACTAAACCGTTAAACCAGAACATTTTTAAGATTACCTATGTGTGCCAAGATCGGTCTTTGTGTATAAATGAAAAGGAGGAGGCACACTTTTAACACAGATAAGTAATACAGATGGCTCACGCTTATGAGGATTTGGTTGTCCCAATTCAAACGAATTGGAAACAGAATTTTTTTAGTATGGAAACGGTTTGTTGAATAAGGGAACGGCGCTATTCTCAGTCGGTGCTGTATCGTCGTCGACTACATAATGAAGCCGGACTCCGTACTTACTTTAATAGAGTGTTCAGTCACATAAATTATTACTTCCGTGGGGGTTTTGGTGTGACAAGCTCAAATTCACAAAAAAATGAAAGGTCATGACATACTGATTCTAAATGTCAAGGCCGTTCAAAATCGGTCCATGCATTAGGGCACAAAACACGAAAAACTAGTTAAGCACATGTACGGAAAGAAGAAAAAACATAGAATTTTTTCGTATATATAGATCACAATTTTCTTTGTACAGTGAAAGTTATAAATAATTGCTAAACGTTGGCCAATTACATTGGGCCTTACGGAAGAATGAAACTTTAAACGCGATTATCTCAGTTCAGGGTCCGTAAAAATTGGACAAATTTTGACCAACTTTTGCCTCTACATCGAATTATCTAATAAAGTAACGCTTAAATCAAAAAATTTTACTCTTAAAAAAAGTTTCTCTAATCCCTTATCTTTACGTTACACTTAGAATTATAATTTTATCTGTAATATTAAACTAAATATGTAATTAAAAGTAAAACATCGAACTTTTTACTCACTTCAGAACCGTCGGCCGGCGCTTTCACACGGTGAATAGAATCCATCTCTATATTTCACGTACCACCCTTTCGCTCTTACATCATAGGTAGGTACGATCTCGACACAGGTCTGTGACGTGCACAAATGAATAAATCTACTAAATTAAAAAAAACTTTATGGACGTCACGAAATAATACCTACTAACTCAGCTTTTGATGAGAGCATTGGGCAATGGGCCTTAACGTCGATCGGTAATAAAACTAAAAAACCAATTTGTGATAAAATAGAGGGCGCCACAAGTTTTTATTTACTCAGTTACTGAACTATTCAATGGTTCATACAATATATAATATCTTAAAAACTTGAAAAAGAAATTATCGCTAAGGTGTTAATATTTAAATATGAAAGATGATTATCAATACTGTAATGATATCGCAAATAACCTAGCACAAGATGAGAACTCGCTGTACCTATATACGAGTTATCTTAAAATAAACTTTACTTCAGGGTTAATAACGAAGGCCTTTGTATATTAACTTCCTACTTATTTACCTTACATCGGGTATTTATTTACCATGATAAACGCAAACTCTTGTGAACAGTTGCACAATTGCTAATATTGTGTAATTAATTGAAATCTGAATGTTAATACAAAATGATGTAAAATACTTCGATATGTGTAAAACAACCTTTAGTGATACGCTATTATAACCCTACTTTTATAATGAAAATAAACAATCTGTAAATTTATGAACTTTTAAAATTAAAATGAATGTGAAAATTAGTGTTTTAATAATTATTTAAATGTGATAATCAATTTAAACTATAGTGACTTTAACAAGTGAGTTGAAAATAAATGTTGTCGACTTCATCGTTTCATTTGGATCCACGCAGGGGTTTGACGAAATTAATAAAATATATCTCTGACCTTATTATATTTTGTAGGTTCACGTTCAATGATGAATATTAATCGATGTTTACCAAGAAGTTTCCCCCGTGCTTGTTTTAACCATTTATACGATGAAGATGAAGTTTCCAATTATGATTACACGAAGATCGACAGGAAGATGGTGACCAACTCTCTAATCTCACAACTACAAAGCTCGACTTCTTCAAAAGAAAAAAACCAAATCTAACAAAGAAGCTGAAATGTTTCTCAATGTTAATGATCGTAACTACTCGAAATTATATATACCGACCTCTCAAGATATTGTGTGGAGCTACAAGTGTGTGCTATTCAACATCCCCAACTATCCGCTACCAGCGTGAAATATTCACCTATTTAACTAAATATCCAATTAATCGACACTAATTAAGAATATTTTTACCTACTCACTATTAAACTTTCATGGATCCTTCAAATTAGAAGAGATTTTTCTAAAAACCTTTAACGAAAGTTTAACACCAGGAATGTTGAACTAAAACGAAGCACGTTCTCTTACAAAATGATCGACGGAAACGGAAATCTACTGATAAGCTATCACTAATTTTAAAATGGAACCAATTTGACAATTTCGAATAACTAAAATCCCTAACTTCCACTAGCTACAAATGATATGCAACCAACTATGCGTGACTGAACAAATTGAAGCGTCACAAATACCCCCCCAGCAAAAACTAAGCGTAGCGGAATGAGAAACAACTCAAAATGAACAATGAAATGAAATACGAAACCTAAACTACACAAAAACAAACCCAATCCAAAGCACATCTTCCCAATACACCCAGAACATACATCCATCCCATTCTCATCTCACTAAATTCACACCCAAAGGTAATCCGGTTCGCCACTCCCACCAGGAACCCTTCAGCAAATCGGCCGGTACTAGAAAAAAAAACTAAATAAAAACCAAAAGAAAAAAACAAACACAAAGCCTGCTACATCCTCCCCCATCGTACAGCGTCGACAGCCCAAGGAACTAGAACAACCATCTATGGTATCGCAAGAACCTACCTAAAGAAGATAGTAAGAAAGAAAGTCAACAAGAAAAGATTGCGTTGCTTAGCCGCACCCAATCCCAGTCCAAACTCTCAAAGAAGGGGAGATTGTCCAAGGGGACACAGCCAAACACCGACTTACAGTTTGTCCCCGAAGGGCCCAGAATTCTCCCAATTGGGGAAATGAAAAAGGAAGAAAAGAAGAGAAGAAAACAGAAAGGTATGCCGCAAATTGGTTCTAGTCCAAGCACTCCCAACACTCCACGATGAGTTTGAATGCTCAGATTAACATGAAGCTTACCGTGAGGCGAATAAAACTTCAAAACAAAACAAAACTGACAAGGACTAACTAAAACAGGTATATTACTATGTTAGGGATGACAAACGGATTAAGGAACGAGGAAAAAAAACTAGGTAAGGAGTGATTACCTTTGCCACATTCACACAGTCTCACATCAGCATTCACCCAGGAGTAAAGATCCAATGTCAAAGGCCCAACCCAAAACCCCAGTAAAAACCCCCACCCAAAAACAAAACTACCCAACCCAGAAGAGTGCACAGGGATAGACGCACAGGAAACCCACCCAAAACAAATCCCCTGACAGAAAGAAAGACCAGACGGTATATTATTTTTTGAAGGGCTCTGTTGTACGAGCGGAACTTGCACCCCGAAAAACGAAATAGCTGGGATACAAGCCCCCAAACCACCCAATACATCCCAACCAACCAACCCTAAAAATAACAACAACCCTAACTCATTAACCTACTTCAATTGCATGGGTCACAACCACAGAAAACCAACTACTATTCAAGTTCTAATTCATTCGGAGATAATGACGTATGATCTGGTTTAAGATCTTTACAATGCCAAATACCTAACGTATTCCCAGTTTTATCAACAATTTCGTAAGTCCAAGGTGATACTTTCTTATGGATTCTATAAGGACCAACATATTTTGGTGCTAATTTAGCAGCAAAGAAATCTGAAGCCTTAGATTGAATAAAATTTCGTTTCCAAACTAAATCTCCCTGAGAATATTGCACATGACGTCGTCGTAAATTATATTGTTGACTAGTGGATTGATACGCTTTCTTAAGTCTTTGTATAATATTTTGACGAATATTTTCATAGTGATCATGAGACTGACTAATGGACGTACGATCAGGATTTTCTACAACTACAGGTTCGGATAATTTTCCATGAAGATCTCCATACAACACATGCTCTCTACCACAAAATGCATAATAAGGACTACAACCCGTTACTTCATGTTTACTAGTTCGTATAGCGCAGCCAATTTTTGATAATTCCCGATCCCAACTACGATGGTTATCTTTAACATACATACGAATCATAGTTTTTAATACACGATTGATTCTCTCTGCAGGATTACATTGTGGATGATATCTGGCTGTATAAAGAATTTTTGTACGATAGGAGCTACAAAGTTTTGTGAATTCTTTTCCCCGAAATTGTACACCATTATCTGTTATAATGTATTGTGGAGTCCCATAAATTAAAAATATTTGTTCTTCAAAAATTTTGGCAACTGTACTAGCAGTGGCAGACCTAAGCGGAAAAAAACAAGGATACTTTGAAAATATATCAGCTATGACCAAAATATAAACATAACCTTTCGATGAACGAGGTAACGGTCCAACTAAATCAGCACATAACACTTGCCAAGGTTTCGTTGCAGTAGCGCGTGGCGCCATGAAACCAGGAGATGATTTTGTTCAACCTTTTGCGAAGCACAATCTTTACATCGCCTAACATACCTAACAATATCCGAACGCATCCCAGGCCAATAGTAATGATTCGCAATCTTTGCTAGCGTTTTAGTAACACCTACATGCCCCGAAGTGGGTAAATCATGATTCTCTTTTAAAATTTGAGATCTTTGTTCTTTAGGAACTACCAATTTCCAAGAATGATTCTCATCTAGAGTAGAAAATGTTAATGATTTAGTTCTCCTATAGAGCAAATTATCCTGTACATGCCATAATGGAAATTTTCTAGGTGAATTATTAATGTTATTAACTAACTTTAAATACCAAGGATCTCTAACTGGCGTATCTATCGAATCTACTAAGGGACATAAAGTATCTACTTTTGGAACAGAACGAGAAAGCATATCCGGAACTAAATGATTTTTACCAGGACGATGAATAATATTAAAATCATACTGCTGTAATCTAATAGACCACCTTGCCAAACGACCAGATGGACTTTGTAACTTATTAAGCCAAAGCAACGAATGATGATCTGTGATAACTGTAAATTTTGATCCTTCCACGTACGGTCTAAACTTTTCAATTGCCCACAACACCGCTAAACATTCCTTTTCAGTAATTGAGTAATTTCGTTCAGCTTTCTTTAACGAACAACTAATATAACTAATGACTTTCTCTCCTTCTGTAAATTGTTGAGTCAGAACAGCTCCTAAACCAAAATCTGACGCATCAGTCTGAATTGAAAAAGGTAACGAAAAATCAGGACACGAAAGTATAGGTGCAGTGACTAAATTTTCTTTTAGTGTTGCAAAAGCTTGTTGACAAGAAGGTGACCAATAAAAAGAAGCATTCTTTTTAGTTAAAGCATTTAACGGAGCAGTGACCGATGAAAAATTTGGGATGAATCTCCGATACCAGCTCGCCATACCCACAAAACTACGAACTTCCTTAACAGATTTCGGAACCGAAATATTAAGAATTGCAGCTATCTTATCTGGATCTACATTCAAACCATCTTTATTCACAACGTAACCCAAATATTTCAACTCGGAACGACAAAATTTACATTTTTCCTTTCTAAGTGACAATCCCGCAACAAATAATTTAGAAAGCACCAGTTCCAAAACTTCTAAGTGTTTGTTAAAATCGTTAGTACAAATAATTATGTCATCTAAATACGCAAAGCAAAACGGTTCAAGCTCAGGACCCAAAATTCTATCAATAAGACGTTGAAAGGTTGCAGGTGCATTATGTAAACCAAATGGCATTCGCTTAAATTCAAAAAGACCACGACCAGGAACAGTGAAAGCTGTAACTGGCTTTGCAGAATCCGAAAGAGGGATTTGCCAATACGCTGAGCGTATATCCAAACTAGATAAATAACGTGCATCTCTTAACCTATCCAGAATTGATGTGACATAAGGTAAGGGATACGCATCTTTTTTAGTAACCTGATTTACTTTTCGAAAGTCGATACAAAATCTATATGAATTATCTTTTTTCCTTACCAAGACTATAGGACTAGACCATGGACTTGAAGACCTTTCTACTACCCCAAGCTGTAACATTTCATCCAATTCCTTATCAACAATTTTTTGTAACGCGGGTGACAAAGGATAATACCTCTGTTTAATAGGATCCCCCGAGGTATGTATTTCATGAGTAATTATATCAGTACATCCTAATCCCACAGGTTGTTTTTGAAAGCAAGCATCCAATAAAGAATAAAGTGATAGTTGTTGTTCTGGAGATAACTCCTCGAAAGAACGTATATGCTCCAATTCAAAAGTATCGATCGAACCCACATCTGTATTAAGAAAAGACCACTGTCCTGTACGGAAATCTGGTACTACCCCCATCAATTTCCAAAAATCAATTCCAAGAATAAATGACTGAGACACTTCTGGCATAACCAATACTTCAATAAGTCTAGTGCGTTCCTCAATCGTAATGGGTAAAAGTATAGTTCCTATAACTTGACAGCCTTTTCCATCTGCTAAACGACAAGCCATGACTGACGACGAAGAAAGTTGAAAACCTTGACGTTGTAACATTTCCCAACCAGGCCCCCCTACAATGGTACGTGATGCACCAGAATCCAAAAGACCTTTAACTGGTTTATCCAAGATACGAATATTTAAATAAGGACGTTCATCACCTCTTACACTAGCCAAAATAAAATCTAAGCAATAACGATACCTATCCTCTAAACCTTCAAAACTACTTGCCGAATTAAAATCAATCGTCGAGTCCAGTACTCGGCTTACTGGCTCCGACGACCATTTCCCGAACATTTAAAACAATTATAACGCGTAACACCGGGCTTACCACATCCATAACAATGGCGATTAAGTGGTTTGGAACATTTTGAAGACAAGTGACCAATTTCTTTACAATTCCAACATATTATGGGTTTCTGTGATGTAGAGGGATTACTAGTAAGGGCATTTACATTAGCAACTCCTGATGAAGAACTACTAGTTACCTCACATAAACTTGATTGATTTTCGTGATGAATATATGCTAAATCTGGTTCTAATAATTGTGATCTTTTAGTAGGAGGTGGTTTATAACTTTCAATGGTACTTTTCCTATATTCTAACTGCCTACCAATAGTAAGAAGTTGTTCTAATGACTTTATAGGTGCCAAACCTAAATGAGTTTGATAAAAAGGGGTTAAATTTCTTACAATTACTTTCAATTTCTGATCTTCGGAAACAGGTTCTGACAATCGACTAAATAAACCTTCCATTGCCGCTAGATATAAACCAATTGATTCGGATTGACCCATCGTTCTTTGTTTAATTTCGTCAAATAATTTTTCGTCATAGTCCAAGGGTTGAAATTCTTGTTTAAGAAGTGTAACAACATCCGCCCAAGAAAAGATAACATTCCTACGAGCTCTATATACTAATAATGCTTTCCCCTCTAATAAATCAGACACCGATTGAAATAATGTAACTTGATTAACTCCCCTGGATAACGCAAGTTCCTCAACTCTAACTAAAAATGCATTTAATGATACTGACCCTTCCCCACTAAATTTTAAATTCCACTTAGCAACTACCCCTGATCTACTCTTATACGAAGTGTGTGCTACCGCTCTATCCCTACTATTTTCTTCTGAACTATCTGAACTTAATATTTCCTCAACTTCATCGACCTGCGTAGAATGAGTAATTGGATGTGGAGAAGAAGTGATCAAATTACTGGTTGCTGACACTCTTTTCGCAATAGAATTAAAATCAGTTTTTAAATTAGCTAAATTTAATAAAAGTTGACGTTTCTCCCCAATCTCTGTTTCCCCTGAAGCATTCATTCGTTCGCATCGCTGTAGAGTATGCATCCACAAACTACTTACACGCTTAAAAATGTTAGATGAACAATCTCCATCAAAATTAGCTAGAAACTCCTGTAATTCCTCAATGGATTTCTTAATGGCATTAACATCTACCGAAAATTCAATCTTATGATGAATAGGGGTTATTGACTTATCAGCCTCTAATTTGAAAACGTTTCGAACAGATTTTCGGAGGTGTTCGACCCCCAAATTACTTGGAAACCCTCTACAAGAGAGTTCATAACGCAACTCCTCAGAATTTAATCGCTCAACATAAAATTTCCACTTTGAAGTAGACATGATGAGATAAAGAAGACAAAATTAAAGCAATAATGACCAAACTAAATTAATTACCCGATACCAAACGACGAAAAGTCGAGGCCCCACCACGTTGGGCGCCAATATTTGTGACGTGCACAAATGAATAAATCTACTAAATTAAAAAAAACTTTATGGACGTCACGAAATAATACCTACTAACTCAGCTTTTGATGAGAGCATTGGGCAATGGGCCTTAACGTCGATCGGTAATAAAACTAAAAAACCAATTTGTGATAAAATAGAGGGCGCCACAAGTTTTTATTTACTCAGTTACTGAACTATTCAATGGTTCATACAATATATAATATCTTAAAAACTTGAAAAAGAAATTATCGCTAAGGTGTTAATATTTAAATATGAAAGATGATTATCAATACTGTAATGATATCGCAATAACCTAGCACAAGATGAGAACTCGCTGTACCTATATACGAGTTATCTTAAAATAAACTTTACTTCAGGGTTAATAACGAAGGCCTTTGTATATTAACTTCCTACTTATTTACCTTACATCGGGTATTTATTTACCATGATAAACGCAAACTCTTGTGAACAGTTGCACAATTGCTAATATTGTGTAATTAATTGAAATCTGAATGTTAATACAAAATGATGTAAAATACTTCGATATGTGTAAAACAACCTTTAGTGATACGCTATTATAACCCTACTTTTATAATGAAAATAAACAATCTGTAAATTTATGAACTTTTAAAATTAAAATGAATGTGAAAATTAGTGTTTTAATAATTATTTAAATGTGATAATCAATTTAAACTATAGTGACTTTAACAAGTGAGTTGAAAATAAATGTTGTCGACTTCATCGTTTCATTTGGATCCACGCAGGGGTTTGACGAAATTAATAAAATATATCTCTGACCTTATTATATTTTGTAGGTTCACGTTCAATGATGAATATTAATCGATGTTTACCAAGAAGTTTCCCCCGTGCTTGTTTTAACCATTTATACGATGAAGATGAAGTTTCCAATTATGATTACACGAAGATCGACAGGAAGATGGTGACCAACTCTCTAATCTCACAACTACAAAGCTCGACTTCTTCAAAAGAAAAAAACCAAATCTAACAAAGAAGCTGAAATGTTTCTCAATGTTAATGATCGTAACTACTCGAAATTATATATACCGACCTCTCAAGATATTGTGTGGAGCTACAAGTGTGTGCTATTCAACATCCCCAACTATCCGCTACCAGCGTGAAATATTCACCTATTTAACTAAATATCCAATTAATCGACACTAATTAAGAATATTTTTACCTACTCACTATTAAACTTTCATGGATCCTTCAAATTAGAAGAGATTTTTCTAAAAACCTTTAACGAAAGTTTAACACCAGGAATGTTGAACTAAAACGAAGCACGTTCTCTTACAAAATGATCGACGGAAACGGAAATCTACTGATAAGCTATCACTAATTTTAAAATGGAACCAATTTGACAATTTCGAATAACTAAAATCCCTAACTTCCACTAGCTACAAATGATATGCAACCAACTATGCGTGACTGAACAAATTGAAGCGTCACAGGTCATTGCCATTATAATTATGCAATTTTTACATAAATAGTACAGCCAAATAAGTAAATATTTTCTCTAAAAGGAAAAAATTACAAATATGCCGTTCGTTGGTGGAGGGGTGTATTTTTGAGTTATAATTAAGGTACAAAAAGCCCATCCCCGTATCGTGTTCGCTACGAAAATTGGGTTTGAAGGTGCAAAAAATAGGTTTAACTCAAAGAAGAACACTTTTAGGGGAAAAAGTGAAGACAAAAAAGTTGTAGAGAATATAATTTTACGCAAAAAAGTCGTTACAAAAAATTTGTTTAGTTTAGTTTAGTTTAGTTTATTTATTTTGCGAATTTACAATACTTACAAATATTGATCTCACATGTCAAAAGATACGAGCACTTGTACTCGAGCTAGATTTTTTTAAAGCAAAGCAAGGGCTATTTTTTTTAATGAGAAAGTCTCGAACGCGTCGTGCTTTTTTCGTTTTTTGTCAATAACTCGAAAACGGCGCGTAGGATCGGAAAAGGATTCAAATGAAAGTTGTAGACAATTTAATTACGAACAATTTTTTATTTTTATTTTTTTGTACGATCAATATTGACACAGATATGAATTTTTTACTTTATTTTAACTACATTCAACAAACGATAATAAATTTTAAAAATTAGCTCGAGTACAAGTGCTCGTACAAAATTTTTGTAAGGACTTTTTTTGCGTAAAATGACATTCTCTACAACTTTCCCGTCTTCGCCTTTTCCCTTAACAGAGATCTTTTTTGAGTTATTGAAAAAAAAAACCTATTTTTTGCACTATAATTTTCGTAGCGAACAGGGTAAGGGGCTGGGATTTTTGTACCTTCATTATAACCCAAAAATACACCCCTCCACCAATGGACATCCTATCTGGAATTTTTTCCTTAGAGATTAATTTTGACTGCGAGCTAAAATGCGAAACTGAAAAATACATCAAACTATAAATAAAATGTTGGATTATCTAGTGACATGCTTTAGTTTTACATCAAAAATATTTATGGTCAAGTATCTGAGTTCGATGTATGTAACAATTGCTTGTGTCAAATAATAAACTAAAAACGTGCGTGTGTTTTTAATTTAAGAATCTTAAGATATCTATTATTCTGCAACATAAAAAACATCTTAAATAGGCATGTATAAAAAAAGTGTAGATCAGTGGTGGATTAACCATTAAGCACAATAAGCACGTGCTTAGGGCACCAGGGACAAAGGGGCACCTGAGAATGTTGTGTAACAGGCCTCAGATCGTAGACAGTGACTCTCATCACCATACAACTTCTTCTGTGTTTCGTCATTCGTGTGTATTTTTGTGTTGGCGGTTTGAACATTCGCACCCTAGACAAATATTGTTTGTCTATCAGGTGTGCTATTAGGTGTTTTCTTTTTGCATCTTGCATCGCCACAGGGTTAGGTAAAGTCGCAATCATAACGTGATTGAAGTGCCTTGCGTCATGTAGACATTTCTGCCTCAGGTTAATATAAAACTTAAGTAAAGCTTTTAAAACGAATAGGGTTATTGAGAACTGAGTCAAATTATTTTTATAAAATGAATGGTGTGTTATTGACAGAGCTGACTTAAGTCTACCACAACATGCAAAAAGAAAACACCTATTATTAGAACATTTTAATAACCTACAATTTATATCGGGTCTACCAGAAACTTCTGTCCGTTTATGGAATAAAACAAAATATAAATTTTTCTTATCATCAATAAACTTTATTGAATAATTGCCATTATTATTAATGACTGTGTTACTATTAATGCCAGCGTGAGGGCAATTTGTATATCCCATTTTTGAAAAATGTTTCAAACTTGTAATAGAAACGGAGACAACTTTCCGGTACACCTAATAAAGGGTGAATCGGAAGGATCGCACCGAACTCCAGGACTGCATTCTACACATCAAAATAATAAGAAAAAACTCAAATGTTCTTATTCGATTCTCATTTGTTTTCAAGTTATAGCGAAATTTAAAAAAAATACAATGTAACGGTAACATTTGTTTAATAGTTATGACTTTTTATAAGGTGTTCAAAAATACCCCCATTGAGTTCTAAACATGCTATGCTTCGCCTGCAAACAGCGCCTGTTGCTTGTCCTATTTGCTGTTGTTTATCTTGAAGAACTGCGCCAGTATTAATTATTCGTTGAATTAGTGCCTCTTTAACAAATTTAACAAATGAGAATCGAATAAGAACATTTGAGTTTTTTCTTATTATTTTGATGTGTAGAATGCAGTTCTGGAGTTTGGTGCGATCCTTCCGATTCACCCTGTATATTTACTCGCAAATTGCCACGGAGGTAGAGTACAAAAGAAAAAATATATATATAATTTTATTTATTTATATCTGCAGTGGAGCACTAATGTTTTTAAGTGCTTAGGGCACCTGAAGGTGTTAATCCGGCCCTGGTGTAGATACAGAACAGCACCTTAATTTATATATGCATATAACATTACTTATACAAAATAGGATACAAATTCCTAAAATAACTTTTTAATTGATGTCATACTGAATCATAGCGGGTGCTGATCCAGGCCCGTGCGCAAGGGGGGGGGGGGGTTAAACCCCTCCCCATAACCCGTTGAAATATACGGAAATACAATAATATTTACGCCACTGGTTTGAGGCGTTGATTGAAATCATTCAATCAACGTTTGATGTCTTCCCTGTTCTCAACCCAACCCCTCCCATGGACAAATCCTGCGCACGGGTCTGTGCTGATCCGCCCGCTCGGTAATAGCAATTAGCAAATGCTCCTCTAATTATTTTAAGGCCAAAACATAAGAGTACAAAATTTTTCAAAACTAAAAACGCTACCTGAATGGTATATGTTCTCTCCCACCAAAATTGTACTATAAAAAAGAAAATGAACAATTAAATGTTGAATAAGAATTTGCAAAAACCACATTGCCATGATTATTACCGAGCGGCCGGATTAGCACCCAGTATGTAGCTAATAAAAAAATAATAAATCCCATTATTCCCGGGTGGGACGTAGGGCCGATATTAAACCCTTCCAGTGTGTTCGATTCCCTGCTACCTATTGTTTTCCCGCTTTCTTCCATCACTGTCCTTCTCCAGGTTGCACACGGTCTTCCTACTCCCCTCTGACATTGGAAGGTTCCATTTTAAGGCAATTATAGAAGGGTCATGGAGACTTTTCCGCTTTGTATGTCCTATCCACTCCTGTTTTTGTTTTTCGACATCATTTGTAATATCACTCCGCCCTGTTCTATTCCAAATCTTCCATAACTTCGTGCTCACAAGATGTGTAAAATATTTCGTAAACATCGATTAACGAAGATCTGGAGTTTCCGTTTAATGTCACTTGTCATGCACCACGATTCACAGCATCCATATAGATATAACAACACCGATTTTACCATTGAGTTGAACACTTACTTTTGTATATAGATACAGTTATACTACTTGCACGCCATAATTGTGATAGGCCGCAAAAAAACTTCCTCGTGCTTTGCGTATCCTTTCTGTCACTTCCTCTCTGCTTCCTCTTTCATTTGCTACCCACATACATACTTAAAGCTAGCTACCTCCTTCACCTCTTCTTCGAGTGTCACCTCTCTTGCTACTGTACTATTTATACTGAGCAGCTTGGTCCAGTTCTTGTTGATTCTAACTTTGTGCCATTTTTTCTTGATTCTTCTATAACGTTGTTTATGTTTCCTTGCATTGCTTTTTTGCTTTGGCTTAATAGACACACATCATCCGCATATTCCAAGTCCTCTTTGTATTAGTTAAATCCCAAATTACACCTTCCTTTTCCTTGTTGGCGTTTGTCATGATCTCATCCATAACGGTTACAAAGAGTAGTGGTAAAAGAATGCATCCTTGTCTTACGACTGTGACCAATATATTTTGTTATTATTAGGTACGTTTCTTATTAAGTGTCTTTTGCAATAGTTAAAGAAAATTTAAACAAATTTTGGGTCTTCGAGTAGAACCCGGACGATGGGCACCAGCGGGCAAACGTAACCTTTATGTATTTTTGTGACGTTATAAAAAATAATTGCATCACATTTTTTTGTTATTACGTTTCTTATTAAGTGTCCTTTCGAATAGTTAAAGAAAATTTAAACAATTTTTGGGTCTTCGAGTTCAACCCGGACGGTTGGCGCCAGCGCGCAAACTTAATCTTTATGAATTTTTTTCGACGTTATAAAAAACATTACATCACAATTTTTTGTTATTAAGTTTCTTATTAAGTGTCCTTTGCAATAGTTAAAAGATTTTTTTCTTATTTTTGGGTCTTCGGTTCAGCAGCATCGTGAAGCATCTACAAGCTCACGTATTTAAAGACTTTTTATTCATTTAATTACACGGGTAATATATAGTAAGTTTTAAATGACAGGAGAAAAATGTATTTTATCAAGACATGTGCAATGTACTAAATTAAATTTGTAATATACTAAACCGTTGATGACTAAACTTTGTATTGTAAACAGAAAACGATCCTGTTTTTTGTTAGATAAGAAGCATAGGTAACTTGAGACTCTTTCAATCAACGCCGAAACACATTCCAGCATGTATTATTTTACCAATTCCGATCTGTACTTCGACAATTAACGTAATAAACCGTAACTAGAGGAGTGGTTAAAATATGTAAATCAACCTCGAACGCCTATAACATAGGCAACACGCACAATTTTAAATAAAAGCATTGATTGAGCTATCTGTAGTAACTTATCTGTGCTTTTAATGAGGTTTCCAAAAATGACGGAATTGGATAAAATTTTAGTATATTGTAGATACCTATCGACTTTCTGACCAAAAAGTCTCATGGGCCCAAAGCGATCCTATGACTGGTTTCCGAGATACAGTGGCGGGTATGGGGTATCTTGAAAAACAGGAATTAAATTATAAATACCATAAAAGGTTGATATTTTCTTTAAAAAAGTAATACAAGTAATTTAATTTGATCTTGGGCGGCTGTCTAGGATGTCAGGTGCTGATTTTTTTGTGTACAGGGTGTACAACTAAGAAAGGAGGCCGGCCATAACTCAGAAACTATTTGAGATAGAACAGTGAAATAAAAAATCTTACAATAAATGTGGCCAAGAGAAAATGCTGGAAATTATTTTCAATTTCATACCATTGCCACCAGAGGGCGTTTCACTGATTTCAATTTGAAATTCCCATTTTTTGGGCAATTTTCCTCAGTAAGGTATTTAAAAAAATATATTCATTGTGAACTAGTGATCAATATGTAAAACTTTGTTTAATGAATCTACAATATACTAAAATTTTATCAAATTCCGTCATTTTTGGAAATCTCATTAAAAGTGTGCATCCTCCTTTATTTATGAAAGTTTAGTTTAGGGGGTAGTATTAGAGAAATTTAAACTAAACCGAATACTAAACTACAAAACCGCCACCTACCGCTCAAGTTAGTAACTACTGATCTTATGTCAGTTCTTAACGATTGGTGTGTGATTAGTGTGCCTGTGCACGTTCAGATGTTTTAGATGAAAACAATGTTAAGTTTTTGTTAATATTTGAATTGTTACTTTTATTTAAACACTTCTTTTACCACATCAGATTTCATAAATACATTCAATATTGTCAGAATCATGGGCGCCCATACAACAATTTCCAGGGGGGGGGGGCAATTTGGAGAAGATTGAACAATTAGTTTTATTTAAATTAAAAGTTTCGTTATTTAAGGAATTATTACTGCTTGCAGTCCGAGTCCAGCCCCCCCCCCCCCCTTAAGAGTCAGAATCACAACATTCTGTACTTTTCCTTTTACACATAACTGTTTTCTGGCAGTCCTTTTAGCGTTACTCCGAGTCCTTTACGATTTTTTGTAAGTCATTTGATATCTTGCTGTGAGTACAAAGTACCAAGCAACGACAGCTCTCCTGGCTCCTAATAACATGTTTGCCGTCGAGCGAATTTAGATTCAGTTGCTGGATATCACCTCACCCGTCGCCCTCACCCTAATATTTGAAATTTGAATAAAATAGTAATATTAATATGGTATGGTTTGAGTTGGTACGCATCCACAGCAAAAGAGAGCTTGTAGCACGTCTTAATCAGTTATGAGCACGGGACAAATTCGGAAATGACCCAATTAAATGATTTTTATGCCAAATATTTAACACAAATATTGTAATCGCTGTCAAAATTCAAAAATCACATTCATTCATTCGTTCACGAAACGAAAGGTTGCCTATATAGGCAATTCCAATGAAAAATTGATTATTAGCAAAGAGTTAGGTAAAAGCAAATACTTTAGTAAAGGCAATGGTAAAGGAGAAGCAATGTCCTTTAAAAACAGCGTCATGACATAGAACAATAAAGATATCTCTATGGTCATAATAAAAGTTAGTCCGCTGCTTTAGAGAGCGCTACTGTCGGCCCCCTAGTAGACGACTAACGAAGTAATGTAACTAGAAAAAAAATAGTTCCCTGTCAAAGTTTACGTTTTTATTTTACGGTGTTGTGACATTTACCTGTCCATTCATTTGATTTTCTTGTCTGCGAATTGCGGACTTATTGTTTTGGTTTCAAATATACCTTTTTAATTCAAAAGAAATTTTGTCAGGTGTATGCAATTCAAATCTGCTTAATAATAAGGGATTAACACTCAAAGAAGATGATATTACCTACTACATCTTTGAAAACACTAAACTAGTTCTGGCAACGTTGTAAGACCTTTTAGAAAAACGAATTCTTTTATCTCCGTCTTTCAATAGCCTGAACTACTTTTAGGACAAAAATGTAAACATAAAGTGATATGCAACCCAACGTACATACCTACGAAAAAGCCCATTACTTTAACCAACGAGTAGCTCTCTTTCTATTTATACTCGTTGTTATTAGCATTGAATAAATGTAGTTATTCAATGTTTTATTAGTTATCATATTCGTTATTAGCATACCCGACCGATGCCTTACAATTTTTAACTATACAATACTGTTAATATCACTATTTTTAAAAAAATTATAAGCGTTTTTGCAAAGAATTTACTGCACCTAGAAGGGATTGTAAATAAATGCCAAAACTTGTGCAAAATAAGTTTAAACAATTTTCAATTATTATAGAATGTTTCTTTTGTAATTCAATTTGTTAGCATTGTTAACTGCTTAAATCCACAACTATAAGTATAAGGGAAAGCCAAACAAACTTGCGTGCACGTCATCAATGACGTATTTCCATGTCTTTTGTGGCAAAATTTCCATCGCTAAGTGTATTATAAAATTTGTAAAAAAAACAACTCTAAAAGCAATGCAATTAATATAAGACTTTTGAGATGAAAATGTATGTGCACAAGCTTGTTTTTGTTGGGTTTAGACGCCTCTCAATGTAAAATGTTGTGATAAAATTTTAATCAACAGACCAGTAAGTTGTAGTATCCACAGTTGGGTTACCTATATTTTAGAGATCCGACAACATGTACAAAAAGCTGAAAAGTAGTGGCAACGTCGATACTTTTGTTTTACTGTAGGTCCCTCTGGCGGAGGAGATTGGGTGTAAGGCGGGCTTCCTAACGTTAACTTTGAAATCATCTGATTTGAAACCACGAAGTAGTTAACATCGTTTTATTTTGTTTTATTTTTGGTGACTCCATTTTGGTGCTATCTGCAGCCAGGTGATATGCTTTCGATTATTATGTTATCGTGTGTAGAATTATAGTAGATCCGTCTTATGTAATATCTATTTGTTTTCATTTTAAATAAGTATGTGTTTGAACTCATGGCATTTCCGACATTTAATCTAATGTGTGTAGTTAGTAAAAATATAGGTACCTACGTCTGATCTGCCTTCGATCGTTATTATTAATTTTATTATGATATCTCTTATGAAATTTATTTATGTTTTATGTAATTAATTGGAGGACATTCCAAATGAGTTCAAATTGAATATTATGTATTAAATATTTGTGGATAAACAGAAAAGATGGCTCTATTGTGTACTCGAAACCGTACCTAACGGTACCCTTTGTGTATCTTTACCTGAATTTGAACCCTTTTTGTAACTTGTAAACTTCTACCTATTTAAACTCTCATGACCCTTTTATGTTGATATGCAATGATTGCAATGTATTTTATTTGGTTTTGATTGTTTAGTTTAATGTAATGTAATTTTCTTTGTCGCACCATGTGTACATGTCGTTTCTCAATAAGAGCCACACACTTGTTGGAGCTTTAATTTAGTTGCAAACGTACTCCCTCATGTATGTAAGCGCCTTGATGGATGTATAACTAACGATGTCTTTTTTCGCCCGTGTAGAGTTGGATGTTGGGCTGTAACAAAAGCTAGCAACATTCTTCTCGAAATCCAACTCTAGCCGATTAAGTTCGCAACCAGGACAGTCGGTACCTTTCGGGGGGGGCCCCGAATAACTAACTTCTTACATGTGTTTATATATGTTTTGTGTACGTGGTAGTTGACGAACCAGGGGGGAGTATAAGTAGTGGGTAGTTCCGTTTGTGGCCTTGAGTACCGAGTGTACATTGGTTTTGCTTTGTATTACTTGTATAACTGAATTTGATATTTATTGTGCCATATAAACCATTGCTGCATAAAGTATTTAAATCTGATCGAAGAGTAACAACAATTTATTGTAAATATTTTGTCTTGATATTATTTAACAGTCTTGCTGCTATAATTTTGTATTTGAATTGATGTCATGTATGTAATTATGTCAAAGGAGGAGTTTTTTTAGTGTTCGCACTTTTTCTCCTCCGCATCGTCGAGTAACTGTCAATAAATGAATTATTTTGGTACAGTTAATGTTGGTTTTGTTTCTCCTTCCCGATCATAGTTCACGACCAGTATATTCGAACCGATTACACGATAGAGGGCCTGCCAGACGATCACGAGCTTATGTCATTTTGGGGGGTTGCTGTGTTTTGGAGGGAAAGTTTAAATTTGCCGGCCATGTTTGGAGTTTCCCGCTCCTTTTGAATTAATAACGTAAGGGGGTGAAGTTAGCTTCTTCGTAAATGTAAAGTTAGTAAGAGGGCCAGGGGGGTACATTACAGATTTGTTGCCTGTGACCAGGATATACTGTTAGTGATCTTGTGGAAGGTAGTTTCAATCCATACACATTTAATAGTGGCATTTGTTTTATTATGTTATGTACGGACATACTGCTGTTTGTGTTTTGTTTCAAGGTATCATGTCGCGGGCAATCTATCCACTTCCAAGGAGACATCAGTGTGACTGTAACGGAGGCTACCAGATCGAGTTGGGAAAGGGGGAGTTGAAGGCAATTGGTTCTACGTCAGGGTACTTTCTTCGAGCAGTTCATGATGAACCCACGCAGACATTCAACCAGACATTGATTGAGAACCTTCCTGTTTCGGTTCGTTGAACAGCTAGTCGACAAGGAGAGGAGTTGCCGATCAGAGTTTCCGGGTCGAGTGAGTATGGTTGTTTCCCCTAGGCTACATCGATGCACAAATGACAGCGAGTACGTGGCCATGATTTCGATGAGAGAGGAAGGAGTTGGCTGTGTCTTTGGTTAAACGTGCGGTGTGAATACGTGTACGTAAACGTGGTTCCAATCTCGGTCGAGACCACTTTGTGATCTTCCTTAATAAGTTTGCACGTTATTTTAGGGCATGCAGGTACTCGAGTGAGGAGAGGTTGCTTTCTTTACGTGGCTGTTTAACATCTAGGATGCCTCTTTAGGTAGCAATTAAGGAACAGTTTTGACGATTTTCAGCAAGATTTGTTTGCAGAGGAAGCGAGGTTGTTTTCATGTGATAGGAGTTTGTCAATGTCCGAGTATTTTTTGCAGCAGGTGAACGTGTCCCAAGGCCTATCATTTGAGACACCTGAGGCTATGTTTTTGTCAGATGTCCTGTGTCAGTTGCCACTTGCCATTCGGTCACTTTAGGTTGGTGTAACGATTAAAACTTCATGTCGCTTTGCAGTTTTAGAGTGACAGCGGATTGTAGATGTAGGTCGATCGAGAGCATCAGGATCTAGGTCAGAGTTGCAACGTCTAATGTAACTCAACGTTCATTTTCAGGAGTTGCTGATACGGTTTTCCTCACACACAGGTTTCCTCTTATTTAGTTTTTCCAATTCTAGCTGCTAAATTTACTTCTATTTATACAGGTCGACATGCCGGAGCGACGCGAGTGAGGATCGATAGAGAGGTGTTGTCTTCGCTAGCTTTTGAATTTTTATTTATAGATACCATTTCCTTTTATAGCTTTGATACAAGGGTCGAAGGGGCGCACCAACTTAGATGGTTCTGTTTTTGCCGAGACTTGACATCATGTTTTCCTTTTTGGTTCCTTCACGAAATGATTGGAGTGTGAGTTGCTGTATGGCACATGTGCAAAAAAAAAAAAAAAATATTCGGTTGTAGGAATTTTGTGGTCATCTTTTAGGTAACGGAGATTCTGATTGGGGCCAACTTTTGTTGTAGCTGCACTTCAAGGGGCGTCAGAGGTGATTTGGTCGCAGTATTTATTGGGGGGTTTGTTGTCCAAGGGGCGTAGCAGAGTGTCTTATCCGAGTTGTTGTTGCTTCTTTTTCGTAGGTTCTAAAACAAACCATATGTCAGTTCTGCTCACTATACCATCCTTTACCTCACAGCCTGATCCTATCACCATTTGTAATATCATTTTGTTGTATGTAGATAGATCTCATTAATTTTGTATTTATGTCGCTACTTAAAACATATTAGAATGCGCATGTTATGTTATGATCATCTGCATCTTGCATTAGTTTTCATTGGATGTTGGCTTTAGTCAGTTGCACTATTTTAAGTATGTTGAACTACTGTAGTTATTGCACCACTTGTTTTATTGTATACTCATGATTGCACCATTTATGTCTTTGTCAAAATTTAATTCGTGTAACTGTAATATTATTATGCACATTGACTGTTGAATGGTATTAATGCTGTTTTATTTCATGTTTTTAGGGCTGATTGTGAGAAACTCTCATGTGTGTTTACCACACCTGATCCTTTCTCAAAGGGGCGTTCTGTAGTATCCACAGTTGGGTTACCTATATTTTAGAGATCCGACAACATGTACAAAAAGCTGAAAAGTAGTGGCAACGTCGATACTTTTGTTTTACTGTAGGTCCCTCTGGCGGAGGAGATTGGGTGTAAGGCGGGCTTCCTAACGTTAACTTTGAAATCATCTGATTTGAAACCACGAAGTAGTTAACATCGTTTTATTTTGTTTTATTTTTGGTGACTCCATTTTGGTGCTATCTGCAGCCAGGTGATATGCTTTCGATTATTATGTTATCGTGTGTAGAATTATAGTAGATCCGTCTTATGTAATATCTATTTGTTTTCATTTTAAATAAGTATGTGTTTGAACTCATGGCATTTCCGACATTTAATCTAATGTGTGTAGTTAGTAAAAATATAGGTACCTACGTCTGATCTGCCTTCGATCGTTATTATTAATTTTATTATGATATCTCTTATGAAATTTATTTATGTTTTATGTAATTAATTGGAGGACATTCCAAATGAGTTCAAATTGAATATTATGTATTAAATATTTGTGGATAAACAGAAAAGATGGCTCTATTGTGTACTCGAAACCGTACCTAACGGTACCCTTTGTGTATCTTTACCTGAATTTGAACCCTTTTTGTAACTTGTAAACTTCTACCTATTTAAACTCTCATGACCCTTTTATGTTGATATGCAATGATTGCAATGTATTTTATTTGGTTTTGATTGTTTAGTTTAATGTAATGTAATTTTCTTTGTCGCACCATGTGTACATGTCGTTTCTCAATAAGAGCCACACACTTGTTGGAGCTTTAATTTAGTTGCAAACGTACTCCCTCATGTATGTAAGCGCCTTGATGGATGTATAACTAACGATGTCTTTTTTCGCCCGTGTAGAGTTGGATGTTGGGCTGTAACAAAAGCTAGCAACATTCTTCTCGAAATCCAACTCTAGCCGATTAAGTTCGCAACCAGGACAGTCGGTACCTTTCGGGGGGGGCCCCGAATAACTAACTTCTTACATGTGTTTATATATGTTTTGTGTACGTGGTAGTTGACGAACCAGGGGGGAGTATAAGTAGTGGGTAGTTCCGTTTGTGGCCTTGAGTACCGAGTGTACATTGGTTTTGCTTTGTATTACTTGTATAACTGAATTTGATATTTATTGTGCCATATAAACCATTGCTGCATAAAGTATTTAAATCTGATCGAAGAGTAACAACAATTTATTGTAAATATTTTGTCTTGATATTATTTAACAGTCTTGCTGCTATAATTTTGTATTTGAATTGATGTCATGTATGTAATTATGTCAAAGGAGGAGTTTTTTTAGTGTTCGCACTTTTTCTCCTCCGCATCGTCGAGTAACTGTCAATAAATGAATTATTTTGGTACAGTTAATGTTGGTTTTGTTTCTCCTTCCCGATCATAGTTCACGACCAGTATATTCGAACCGATTACACGATAGAGGGCCTGCCAGACGATCACGAGCTTATGTCATTTTGGGGGGTTGCTGTGTTTTGGAGGGAAAGTTTAAATTTGCCGGCCATGTTTGGAGTTTCCCGCTCCTTTTGAATTAATAACGTAAGGGGGTGAAGTTAGCTTCTTCGTAAATGTAAAGTTAGTAAGAGGGCCAGGGGGGTACATTACAAAGTAACGACGTAAACCTAGCCACTGCAATGAATAAATTTATTCATTGAGCCACTGTCAGGGAATGGTGCTGTGTTGCCATCTTTTATTCATCGATATTTTGAGGTTACGGATGACAGTAGTATTCTGACAGGCATATTTAATTGATTTTTGTCGTCAACAATTTGTAATAGTAATTAATATTTATTTGTGGTTGAATAAGAAATATTTGCTGGGATATTAAATATTTCCTGATCACTTTGACAATACTGTAAATGTAAACGTCATCAAACGCTGATGACGTGCACGCAACTTAGTTTGCAGCGTTGCCAATGCTATTACAATAGTAACATATCTATTACTCTGTACTCCTGTCTATTACGCTATTACTCTCGAAGCAAAATCTATTACGTTTTCCAATTTCTATTACATTTCAGAGAAAAGAAAAATAATACGCATATTTGACCATTAATACTTATAATAATGTATATGTGTAATATTAACTACAAATAATCTTACGATCAGTTAGGTTAGAGAATTAAACATATTATTCTGATCATCGCTTTTCTGCCTATAACAATTTACAATAAGGTGTTTTTCCAAATTGTTTAAGTTAAATCCTTGTCGCGTATCAGATAAAATATATCCCCGTTCGATCAAGTTGATGCAAGGCAGCTCCATCCACATCCATACCACAGAATAGGGAAATCCCTTACTCTGTGGACGGTTTATGTGTCACTAAAGTCATTGAATAAAGAAGTAGGTTCACTCAACGCTATAGGTTTGGACGAATTTGAACACCTATTATTTAATTAATTATTAATATTGATCTATTACCCAAACTACCTAATCTATTACTATTTTTTCAAATTTCTAGTACAAAAAAAAATTAAGGGTTGGCAACACTGTTAGTTTGGCTTTCCCTTATACCCTCCTCTGTTTTTATGGTAATGCCTGATTTTTACGAGTAAAATTCGTTTTGTTTAAAATATAAGTATTGTAGGTACTTAGTATTGAAAATGAAAATGGGGAATGGAAAAAAACAATTATTTACACAACAGAGAAGAAAGTTACACTTTTTTCAATTCAATAAGCATAGTTTGTTTTCGTGTGAGCACACAGTGGATGTGTGTAATCAGGTTAGTTCAGAATATTCATTGAATTCCAAGTTGAAGAAAAAGAGTAGGATTTCCAATTAATAAGGAAGTTGGATTCTATTCTGTACAAACACTAACGGAAGGATTAAAAAAAGAGATTTTTAAGAAAAACTCAAAAACGAGTTCATACAAATTCAATTAGGATTTAGTTAGTATTCGGGAGATTGGCTGTAGCGTTTGTTTATTATATGTTCGATTTGTAATTTATATTATACTTACCTCCATATTTACATATAGTTTACTGACAAGTGTAAGTGTACTAACACGATAACACAATAAAAATATTATTATTATTATGTACTTCGATTGTTATTATTATTAGAATAAACTAGAAAAATTCGCCTAAAGGCGAATGAATATCAAGGACACATGATACCTATACTTAACATTTAGATACTTCAGAAAATTAACTTTTCGATAGTATGTAGGTAATGCATCCTCAATGAACAGAATTTTTGAAAAAAAAAGATAAAAACGTAATTAATTTTTAACGAAAAAACCAATAAATTAACAAAGAACGTGAAAAAGGCATAGATTCTACCGCTATACTAACTGCACTGGTTTTTGACGAAAATGTTGTGAAGTTGTCTGGCCTATTCTATCTGATTTTCCATTCTGTACTTGACACATTCGTCAACATATTTTTTTAAAATCAATATTCCAATTAATTTTATGATATGTATCTATAATTCTTTGGATTACTGAGTTACACATCACAGAAATCCCATAATGTACAGGGTTTCTATAAAAGAACTCTGGGGTTTTAAAAATTTATATATTAATAACTGTAGAAGATGCAGAAATGTAATTAATATCTCCGAAACGATTAGCTCATCAAGTTTTACTCATACCAATTGGGAATGTTTTCACCAACAGTTGGCAGCGCTGCGGAGCGTTGATCTTGAAACAACGAGAAGGACCTATTCCATGGCCTCCAAATAGCCCTGACAATCCCATGGCCTCCAAGGAGCCCTGACATGATTCCGTTGGACTTTTTCTTCTGGGGGCATATATCAAGAATCTTGTGTATGCGGAGAAAATTCGTGATGTTGGCCATCTCAGGCAACCGTCCCCCAGACATGCTGACCAGGGCATGGGGAGAGATTGAATACCGGTAATGAAGGTATGCAATTGGAATCTGAAGGTTTGGAAAACTTTTTTTGTTTATTCATACACAATCTGCATTTTCTCCTCTCGTCTTCCCACCTGTAAGTACTTGTTTTCGTTTTCTTCATTTCCGCATCTGTACCTCGCCACCATTTTTTGTTCTTTATATTAAATCCTCTTAAGTAAACTGGTACTCCATCCGTCATTATCTCCCCGTACTTTCAGCTATATTTCCCCTCCCTGGTCCCTAATCTTACTCCTTCTTTCTTGCATCTGTGTGCCTTTATCTCTTTTGTATCACTACCCTTGCATATCCTCCTGTTTCATAATACCATCTCCTTTCCCCTTGTCCACATTTTATTTCTTCAATTTTACCTCGTCTTGTACTACCTATACATATATACTTACCCTGTTTCCTTAGTTTCCTACTATATCACTTTTCCCTATTAATTTGTTTTGTAATGCATGAAAATCTTAGTTAATAGGTATAAAGAAAGGATAATAGGGGTGCAGCCATTATATGTACTTAATACTTATGTTATCTATGTACAATTTAGTTAGAGCTTTCGAAAATGATTGTTTCCTTATCAATAACAATAACTAACTGAAAAGTTGGTACAAAGGCAAAAGACTTAATTAACTTACTATTTCAGATTAACCCTAAAAGTAAATAATAGAGGTATAGGTAATAAACATAACAAATAAAGTAAACTAGACATTGGCGTACGGCGATGACGTAATGATGGTGGCTTAGGGATGAGAAAGGAATGAAGGAGATGATATGGAGCGCAGAGAGATATTTCAGGGGAACAAATCAACGTGGAAAAAACAAAACTAATGATATTTAAGAAAAGGGGAGGAACAAGGGGAAAAGAGGAATAGCGGTGGGAGGAAGAGATAGAAGTGATGAAGGAGTTCGCATACTTACCTACAGTATACACTAACACAGGGAAACACACAAAAAGCTCACATAAGGGAAAGAGCAGAGCAGAAACAGCAAACAAGATAATGGGAGAAGTGTGAGGGTTAGGAGAAAGAATATTTGGGCAGAAGGCAACTGTTATTGAACAAGCTAGTGAAGAGTGTCATGTTGTATGGGGCTGGAAGGAACACGAGAGAAGAACGAAGAGTATGAGAGAATAAAGACAAAAAAAGAGCGAGATATTTAGAGGCCCGAAAGAACAAATAATAAAAAAGATGATCGCAAGGTTCGGGTGAGGAAACGAGGAGAGAGGAAACGGGTATTGGAGGGGAGGTGAAGAAAGTAAATGTAGGCTATATGTTGAGGAGTGGGAGGCCATAGAGCACATACTGAGGGAGGAAGACAAAGAGGAATGGCAAGTGCTGTCGGAGGACGGAGAGGGCGTAGAATGTATAGAAAAAGTATGGAGAAGAAGAGAAAAGATAAAAGAGAAGAGAGATGAAGAGGAAAGACGAAGAACGAGACAAGAAATAGAAAGTAATTACATAACATTTTATTAGAGAAATGTTAAATTACCTAACAACATTATTGGCATTTAAGTAGTTTTTATGTAATTTTTTTCTTTTTTTCTTCTTTAGGGTTTATACCTATGTGTCCCAATTTCGATGCTCACCATTGGTATCTCGGTTATTAGAAGACATAGGGCAACGGTTAAATGGGGAAAGTTTTGCAGAATTTAATACTCACGACAAATATCATTTCAAATTTGACCTAACTTTTTTAATTTTTAAAATATTTTGAAAAAACCAAAATTTGCCGATTTTCATTTTCCTCAATAACTCTTTAACGCTTAATCTGACCTCTTTTAAAGTTTTAGATTATTCAGACACTTTTTTAAGACAAATTATTTGATATATTAATTAATGAAGTTCTGGTTATTCAGAAAAGAATATTACGAACTATATGTTCCAAAAATAGTCGATACTCGTGTAGACATCTCTTTAATAAATTAAATATTTTAACTATAATATCCATGTATATTCTGAAGTCTATTCTTTATGTAAAAAATAATAATATGCGAAATTATATAAAAGTGGCTGATTTGGGTGAGTAAGATCTAAGACATGGTTTAAATATAATTTTACCAAAACATAAACTTTCTTTAACTGCGAACAGTTTTCAAATACTATCAATAAAGTTATATAACAAATTACCTTTGATGCTGAAGGGACTGTCCAACATCTCACTATTTGAGACTAAAATAAAAAAGATATTACTAGAAAATACAATTTATTCGATTAATGAATTCTTAAACATTAACTTCGATGCTTAGTGAATGTGTAATGTCTATAACTATACATGTGTTTTGTTTATAATTGACGATCCTGTGCTTATATGTAAGACCAATGGAATATGAAATAAATAAATAAATAAATAAATATAATCAGAAGCCCCCGATTGTCATTTGTTTTTAAGTTATTAGTGCTATCTTTTGTTTTTCGTATGGCGGCCATATTGGATTTTTGGTTGGTTAGATAGTCTTTAAAAAGAGCTTTTCAACGATGTATAACATGCCTGAAAAATATTTAGTTACAGTTTGTCCCACGAGAACTCGGGTGTGACACATTAGTTATTTCTGTGTGAATTAACGCAAATTATCTGCGATTGATTTTTTAACGATTTATAGGTAAGCGATATTATAAAGCAAATATAGGTAATTTGCGTTAATTCACACAGCAATAACTAATAAGTTACACTCGAGCTCTCGTGGGACAAACTATAACTAAATATTTTTCAGGCATGTTATACATCGTTGAAAAGCTCTTTTTAAAGACTAACCAACCAAAAATCCAATATGGCCGCCATATGAAAAACAAAAGATAGCACTAATAACTTAAAAACAAATGACAATCGGGGGTTTCTGATTGTATCAAATAATTTGTCTTAAAAAAGTGTCTGAATAATCTAAAACTTTAAAAGAGGTCAGATTAAGCGTTAAAGAGTTATTGAGGAAAATGAAAATCGGCAAATTTTGGTTTTTTCAAAATATTTTAAAAATTAAAAAAGTTAGGTCAAATTTGAAATGATATTTGTCGTGAGTATTAAATTCTGCAAAACTTTCCCCATTTAACCGTTGCCCTACGTCTTCTAATAACCGAGATACCAATGGTGAGCATCGAAATTGGGACACAGTGTATAGAATATTTTTTCTTAGGTTACCTTTATAGCTGTCTATATGGTATAGTTGTGCCTACAGTTGGGGTCAGGTTACCCTATTGGTAGGCCTAGCGCTAGTACTAAATAAAGAAATAAATAAAAATAAACATTGTAAGGTGCAAAGCATAAACAATAACTAGTACTTCTTATTCTTTCTTATCAGCTGTGAATACTTTATTAAGATATTAGAAAATACGCATAATGCAAATGTACTTGACAATATACCATTATATGGGATATCCCCTCCCCAAAATCAAATAATTTCAATAAAATACATCTGAGTAATTACTTTTTGTATGTATATGCAGAATTATTGAAAATATTTTATGTAAATGTTTCTACCTCCAATGCTCCAATTGTACAATTTATAACGTTTAATTTATTAATTATTAATCTTCAAATTAGTGAACAACCTGCCAATTTAGGAAACAAATTCGATACAACAATAAAACTTGTCATTATTTTTTAGGTATTTTAAGAAATAATTAACTTACAGCAACAATTTTGGGATGTACTGGAGCGAAATGATGATAACTCGAGTTAATTGCAAATCATTAGTATAGGACCGTTAATTATGAAGAATTTTGAGAAATGGAATAATTAATTACATAATAACTTTTTAACGAATTATCCTATTGACTTCAAATTTTGTCGTCCCCTAGGTGAGCCAAAATTTTAGATTGATCTCTATTTGAAATTCCTTCGACAGATTTTGTAATCTATAACCTTTTTATTTACAAACAATATTAAGTTTTTTTAATTTAGCCCCTAATATTGCCTATTCTAAATACCTAAAATACCATATAAAAATTATAATGAAAAATCTGTAGGTACGAGGGTTAGGAGTATTTAAAAAGGCCCGTCATTCAAGCAGTCACCTCACCTTATGAAATTTAGAATGTATACATATCCCTGTTCAAGTAACCAAGCCGTTGCACGTCATAGCTAAAACTCACTAAATCAATGACCGTGTCATCCATCGTGTCAAATGTACGTGTTGTCAGGACTGACATTTTTAGGTTAGGAACAAATAGATCATGTATAACTATGTAATAATAAAATACAACACCTAATGTAGACCTAAACAAAATAAGAGTACTGATAAGTACTGTTTTTAGTAAGGCAATTTAAAAAAAAATAGCTTAAGTGCGTACCGATGAATTTAACAAAGTAAACAAAACTTGACGTGACAACATCGAGAATTTTATGAGTTTATATTCGCACTACGTTTTAAGTTGTAAGTACGAACTGCAAAGTGTGCGACAAGGATAAAATATGGTCGCTAACCCTACACGAGTAATGACTTTTAATACCAACTGTACTTACGATGACATTTTGGCTTTAATGCAAATTTTATTAAAGTTGCTTAGTAAATTATAATTATAGTATTGGTACACGAATAATGACGTGCAACGGCTGGTCACTTGAACAGGGTATAGTTGGAAAATTTGCGACTAAGTACAGTAGAAAAATTTTGTCAACACCCTGTGTAAGTGTTATGCCCTATACAAATATTAACATAGTCGAATGAATGTACGCACCTTTAATAAGATTTGATTGGTATGGACATATCGTAAATGTTTAGTTTTATTAGTGCAACACGGAATCGAAATAATTTAAAATGGCTATAGATTATACGTTACAATTTAAATTTCCCTCTTTCGTTTGACAATTTAGGGCCGGGTGCTGTCGGTATCTGTCGTTGATGTCAGTAGTGTATTAAAAATGGCCACTAGCGATGATGAACCTATGCAGCATTTATACGAAGTTTTTACTAGTTGTTTCAATAAAATAGCAAATAAGGCACCTGGTGAGTACTTTTTTACAATACTTTAACAATTTTACAATAATTTCCGTACAACAAGTGATTATTGCGGTCCATTTTAAACCTTTAAACGTAACATAATGATGCGCGTGCAACCCAAAACATTATAACAGCTTTTCTAAAACAACGAAATTTTTGTTTCTTCTCACAATTCCTAAAATAAAATTCAATTGAAATGTAAAAATTATTAATAAGCTTGATGTTGGAAGGTTTTTTAATCGGTTTAATTAATAATTCTCGTTAGTTTTCAAACAGGTTCTGTCATTTTCATTTCGATGTGCTATTGTTATTCTATTGTATCTTAGTTTAATGTTTATTTACGTTATTTTACCCTAAAACTTTAAAACCGCATCAATTTTCTTGAACTGAGCGTAAGTCAGTTTTATTACAAGCATAAAATTACTGTTTAATGTTTAAACGTGAATTTTAGTGGTTTAAATATAAATTTACCAAAAACGTTAATTTTTAAATGTACATAAACATTCGATATGATTTCCTCAAATCTTGTCTTCGACTTTTTTTAGATAACTAATTTTTTTGCAACTGTAACGGTTACAACTGAACTGTATACTAGTTGCGCTAATTTTGTAGTTATGCTAATGTAATTTTATGTGATATATTATGTATTAATAAATCACTGTCTTAAATGTACATTTTAGCTGATTGAGAGTAACGCTAATTCGTTGTGGGTACTTTGTTCCAGTAGCTAAAAACTACCTGTTAATGCTTCATACCTTCATCATTGTATCTACCAAAGTTTAATGTTAACTACTTGAAGTTAATTATAAAATTACCAAAGGAATCGTACTGGTATGTACCTGTGTTGCTTTTTTTTAGGTTGCTTTATTTTGATTTTATATTTTTGAAAATGCACAAAGATGTTGAGGTTGGAACTTTGAAATTGGCTTCCATTCACTGAGGTCCCATTTTAAGTAAGTGTCTATTCCTTTTTAAATAACCATTACATCGTTTTAGTCATTGAAGAGTCTTAGGAAAGTGTATTGTACATAATGCACAAGTGGTGTCTTCTGGCCTCTATTACAAAAACACAATGGTCCTATAAATTTATTCGTTTTTGATTAATCTGATTATAGTATACAACTGATTTTTTCTGGAGTACCTATGTGATATTTTAAAAAATCAAATTTTCACCTTAACAGTTTGTAGTTTAAAAGCGGCTTTTCTTTTCAAATCAACTTTGCAACAATTTCATTTTTATCACTAAAATGAAAACTGTCACAATACAATTCACGTTCTTTATCATTGAACTTCTTTTACCGTTTTCAATTTTCTTCTCACCTAGATTTAAACATTGTTCTTTTACAGCCATGAGAACAATTGCTGCTGCGTGTTCTTCTCCGTTTTTTTTCCTATTCTGGAACGCAACGTGAATGTCTTGTGGCAATGGAAAAATGTAATAAATTTGTTAGTATTTCTGAAGTTTTAAATATATTCAGTGTAAGAAATATTTTCAGATACGAATTGAGGCGTTACTGTGACATTAGTTTTCAGGTGATTATCTAAACATAAAGAGAAGTTCGGAGAATGATCCATGTCGAATTAAGAGTTGCACAACAGCTTTTGCTACATGTTCTTTTCAAAAGATTTACAAGTGATAAGCTCAACAGGTGCTGCTGTATTGTACTGTTGTAATGAGTGGATTTAATACGGTAGATAGGTTGTCTAAAAAATTGCAGCAGACTTCAACAAACTAGCCTCAAACTTTTAACTAACTTTATCCAGGGTTCCTCTGATTATTTTCTTTTGTACTCTCACTTCCCATATCTTCTTAACAGATATTGTGTTCCTCATTCGTTGCTGGTGTCTCCAACATGATAATTGCCTCTGTTTTATAAACTTGTGTATCGATTCTATTTGTAGTTTCTCTCTGATTTGCCCATTTCTAATTCTATCCTTAGTAACACCTTTAAGGGCTTGTATCTCACTTCTTCCTTTTATTATTAAGAACCCATGTTTCACAACCATATGTAAAGATTGGCCTGTATATTGTTTTGTCAATTGTGTTCGTTTTACTATTTCTTTTTTATTTATGAACTCCGTATTTGTACCATCAGTAATCGGTTATTTACTGCTTCATCTTGTTTTCCATTCTCTTGCAAGCCGACTTCTAGGTATTGGAATTGCTCTATTTCTGTATCTTCTAGCTGAATGTGTATTTCCTGTTTTTCTTTTGATATAGCCATTAATTTTGTTTTATTTTTATCGATCTTCATAGTTCATACCGTAACTTTTTAGTGTGTTGTTCACAATCATTTAGGTTGTGTTGCAAGTTTCTCACATTTCCCTATATCAGCACCACATCATCCGCAAAGGTAATTTCTATACCTTTTCTAGGTTATGGACTTATGGTGGCCTGTATACAGGGTGATTCAATGTCCAATCTCTGAATTGTAGATTCCAGACCTCAAAATATGATGATTCTGCCCAACATGCCTTATACAAATGTTGCTAGTTTCCGAGATACTGGGTGTTTAAAGTTTAAATATGAATTTTGATTTTCGCAATAACAATTAATTAATTAATTAATGTGATTAAAAATAATAGACAAGGGTTATTTGATATGAAGAGATCTTTGCGAAAACGGATCATAAAGTGTATTGAAGTAAATGTTGGACATTTACTTTGAAGTTTTTTATTTTTGTTTTTTAATTAGTTAATTTTAATTAATTGGCAATCCTCATGCAAAAAAAGGTAAAACTGCCAATTTTCAAAAAGAAATTGTGAAAAAATAGAAAGTTATTGCGAAAATCAAAATTAATATTTAAATTTTAAACACCCGGTATCTCGGGAGCTAGCAATATTTGTATAAGGCATGTTGGGCAGAATCATCATATTTTGATGTCTGGAATCTACAATTCAGAGATTGGACATTCTTAATGAATCACCCTGTATAGTGCTTTCGTTTTTTCTTTTGTTTCTCTAATAATCTCGTCCATCCTGGGTGTCTCAATAGTGCGATGTTGGTCGATATTTCGATGTCGTTTGAAGGTACGAAAAAACTTTTCAAATATAAGTTGTTAAATTATTACCTATATTTTATTCCATTTTTAGAGTCTCCTATAAAATCGACATGCTTTTCACATATCATTGTCTATACCTAACCGTAAGTAATAGTTTCTGAAATATTTAACATTTTCTCTAATAAATGTCCCTTTGCCCTTAAAACAATAATTAATTGCCGAAGGTCATATCAAAACTAACTCGAAATTTTTTAAAAAAACGGCGACATTTGGTTTTTAAATCATTCTCATTTTGTTATTGATATTACAACGTGTAAGTCGAATGCTCCTACGACCTACCATTCCCAAGAATTCAATGTGGTACAAAATCGTCTCTAGCGTCTACCAAAATCAAATTTTTATTTAAGAAACTAGAGTTCAATAAATTTTCATGAAATTTCGATATAACATATTTCGTAAATTTGGGCGGATTTACAAAGAAGGTACACCTAGTTAAACGTAATTTCCCAAAATTAAGTAAGGTGTTCCGTCTGTTTCTCCACAAGCACCACACATCCGAACCCTTTTGATCGTCTCTGGGTTTCTCTGATTAATTGACAGGTCTGCTCTATCCGTAAACGCAATTGTTCCAGATTATCTACAGAGGAATAGCGTCGACTAGATTTTTAAATAATCCCAACGAAAGCAAAACAGATTCGTTTAAGAAGAACGTCATTTTATTCTGTTATCAACAAAACAAAAAGCTCTTGTCAAAATGTCAATCTAGAGTCCTAAATAGTAAATACCACAGCTTTCGAACGGGCTACAGGCTCTCTTTATCCATTGTTCGGAGACATTTTTGGTTTATGCAGTAATCTTTATAGAAAAATGTGGTGGCGCTCCATTATGAATAAACCATATTTGTTCCCGTTGATTTAGGGATACATTCTCGAACAATTCCACTAGTTGATTTTCCAAAAAATTTAAATAGCTAACGCGATTGAGTCGATTACATTCCGTTGACAATAATGAATTATGCTGTTTTAATTACAATTTTAGTTAAATATTTCTTAATGGATATTTAAAATTGCAACACACAGCTTTAATACTCGACAGACCATCGAATTCCAAATTTTCCAATTCTATGCCGACACCTTACAGATAATAAATCATGCGACTGAAGAACAGCGTGAATGCATTTTTGGTAAAAGAACCGCCTTCAGTAACCTGTTTCCTAAAATACCCATCCAAATGTTATTGATGGTTGCTCCAACAGCGTGACTGTTGTGGTCAGCCCAAACTATTATAGCAATATTAAAAGTTCTATTTGTAGTAAAATCCATTTTCACATCTAGTAAAATTTGGGTGCTCAGCAAATTTCTCCAAAAATCGCTGAGAGAACACTATACACAACCCACGTTTAGTGATCAGGAGGATTAACACTCTGAAGTTGTATTTGATCGGGAAGCTGTTCTAGACCTGTTGTAGTAGTAACACCAACGTCGTTAGATATCTCTAAGAATTTTCGTATTCTTTTCCATACAATAAGCCCCCATCTTCAAGGTAGGTAACATGTTCGATAGCCGACTGAAGGAGCACAATTAAACCTAAGAAATTGGCTGTTCAAATTTATCTGTTGAAGGTATGAGGTGTCGGAGTTCCTAACTTTTTAGAACTATTTGACACTTAGTCTTATTTATACATTTTAAGTCATTTCAAATTGTTGACAGGTATTTACTTTACTACATGTAATAAGTAACTAGTAATTACCCATTCATAAAAATTAACTGAAATGTTTTATTTTTTTTACGCTGGAGTTACGTATAACTGAATTGTTGATGAATATTACAAGTATTAGGTACGTTTGATGTAATTTGTATTTGACGAATAAATAAAAAAGTGAGTCGAATTCTGTTATACCTATTATTAACGGAGCACTTTACCTGGTGAACTAAACCTATCATTTTCGTACTGTTTTCGTTTCTCTGCTACGTACACTATTGTAGAATTTATAATTAAATTATTCAGTGTTTTATTGTTCTTTAGTTAATCTAATCATGCAATTAGATGGGGACGAAAAGTTGAATTAATCATAAGAGTGAAACACAAAAGCACCAATAAATAATAATAGAAACACGATCCAATTCGAATTAGCCATGAGATGACGCGAGACTCTGAACGGGAAATACACAGTTTTCTTTCATCCATCTTTATTTTCATTTATGAGGAATATTTGTAGATGTAGTAGGTACTTACTTGATTTTTGAAAAACAAAAACATACTTATCTTTAAATCAACCAAAGCTGGTATTTGGTTATTATCATATCGATTCGATCGAATTCACCCTTTGAATACAAACATTAATAAATTAATTTGTTTAAATTTAGATAACTTAAAAACGATAAGATATTGAGAAGTACTTATTAAAGAGAATGGGCCTAAAATTATCTGCATAATTCAAAAATGTAAAAATCAGGGGTCTTTCATTTGAAAGAATTGAGTTAAAATATTTTTTGTAATAAAATTGAAATAAAAATTTGAAATACCCTGTATGACGCTTAATTAAAATAAATACTTTTGACGAATTGTCGTCCATCTGTTCAATAAATTAGATAATAATTGTTTTTTAATTGTATATTTAACTATGCATAATTCACTCTGGGTGTATCGTATTTTTTAAAAAATTATTAAAGAAAAATGACCTAAAATTAAACGCAAAATCCAAAAATGTGAAAATATACAGGGTGTTCCACTTAAAATAACAAATTTAACACCAACTACAATTTTTTAGACATCTTGAAAGGGTGGTTCGGTACTCAAAATAAGGGAGCAAGAACAGGTAAATTTATAAAAAGACTCGAAGCCTCCCTTTATATAATAATTATATAAAGGGAGGCTTCGAGTCTTTTTATGAATTTACCTACAATTTTTTAGATAGACTCTTAATGTCGAAAAACACCATATTACAAAATTTCATCATTATATCTTTGGTAATAATTTTTGAGAACGTCACTTAAAGATAGTGAAATTGTAAATTTCATTTCGTGTAAATGAGGTTTTGGTGGTGTTCAAACAGCTTCGAAATTTACTTGTTGCATTGTGGGATACCATTATCTTATTTAACAACAATTATGACTAGAGGGCGGATTATATGCAAAATGCATATTGTTGAATATTGATGCTGTAAAAGTACCCTTCCGTATCTAGGTGAATCACATTAATGCGAGTTATATGACACCAATTTAATTTTGCATATTTTGCATATATTTGCAGCAATGTTCATATTTTTGTAAAATGTGTATATTATTGCATAATTTGTGCATTTCTAAATAAATCTGACATTTTACTTAAAAAAATTTCTCTCATCTCCTCAAACGAGCACAGTAAATGAAACTTTTTAAATAAAAATTAAAATCTAAAAAAGAAAACCTTTAAAAATTCCTGTAGAAGGTAAGAGAAGCGTCACTGCTATAATTTCGCCGGAGCATTCGATCATATCGAGATTTAGATGGAGCTGCCTTGCATTTCTTACAGAGATTTCTCAGTCGCGTCCCTTCATCCACTTGATCGAACGGGGATATATTTTATCTGATATGCGACAAGGATTTAATTTAAAGAATTTGGAAAAACGCCTTATTGTAAATTATTATAAGCAGAAAAGCGATGATCAGAATAATATGTTTAATTCTCCAACTGATCGTAAGATTATTTGTAGTTAATATTACACATATACATTATTATTATTTTAATTACTTAATTTTTTTAATTTCATTAAGAACCTTTTTCACATAATAACAGTTTTTGTTTAATACAGGTTGTTTATTATTTCTTGGTACGCATATAATGTTGCATATTTTAACAAACTGACTGCATATCTTTAACATATTTGGTGCATATATATGCGCATATATGTGACTTTTTATGTGCATATTAATCCGCCCTCTAATTATGACGTTGGGATTAAACCGTGACACATATAAAACTAAAAAAACTTACATTTACACAATACAGTAATTTCTGCAATTGTGACTCGAGTTAAAGATCAAATTATTAGAGAAACTGTTTTACTAAAATATGCCACCAAAATACCATGGAGTATGTACATTGTACGCATCTTGTAACCTTTCTTCAATTAGGAATGAACCTTTTGGACCATCCGAGATGACACCCAAAGTCGTTTTGTTGTACTTCTCTGTCGGGAACACCGTTATAATGGGGGTCAAAATATAAAAATTTACTAAATATATACATATGATAACTATATCATTTCTAAACGAATAAAATTTACGAGGGGCAAGCCATTATTATTGAGAATAAAAGAATAACGAACTTAGCTGTTTTTTCCTTCCAGCTTAGGAATACTATTAAAATAACACCGAACGGCAGCATCGATCTCTTCCTGTGAAGAAAACTTTTTCGTAAGTTCTTTTTTAGCTCAAAGAACAGTCTAAAGCACATTTCCAGATCTGGTGAGTAGGGAGGGTGTTCGATTACATTAAACTTGTTTTCGCCCAAATACTGCCGAGTTAGCTCTGCAGTTTGGGAAGAAGCATTAGGTATTGTGATGTAGCATAATTCTCGTCTTTGACACTTTATTAAACACTTCCGGCAAACAGTGTTCGACGAACCATTTAGATGCGACAGGCTTCTGTTTCTCTAACTTAATAGCGTTCACTAGACCGATACTTGTAAAGAACACAACGTACATTATTTTCTTCATTGCTCGTTGCTTTCTGATTATTGTTGGTGTGGCGTTGTCGTCATGGATCCACATGCGGCGCGACTCTTGTCGAAAAATGGTACTTATGTAAGTTTCATCGCCTTTTTGGCAAAATTTGGTGTCCACCATTCTTAAGCAACGTTAGAGTTTCGTGGTACATTCGTACTCGTTCTTCTATGTTCCTTTTTGCAAATAGGTAATTATCTCAAATATAGTATCGCTGACACGGCTGTCTATGAATTGTATTTAAACAAATTCCCGTTATATCCGATAATGAATAATCTTCATAACAAAATGTCAATAGTTTTTCAATTGTTTCTTAAAATAAAAAAGTTACAACGAAATAATGAAATTGTAAAATTCGGATTCCGCCAGTTCTTAAATGAAATCAGTTTTTTTAAAACGTTCATCGCAGTGTCGGTCTGGCAAGGTCGGCGATCGCCGAGTGCCCGAGCCCATATTAAAGGTATGGAGAAAAAATTTAGAAAGATATCGAGAAAAATATCGAAAGTTATCGAGTCACCTTAAAAATAGTATTTTTCTATTTCGGGACGGTTATACAGGGTGAATCGGAAGGATCGCACCGAACTCCAGGACTGCATTCTACACATCAAAATAAGAAGAAAAAACTCAAATGTTCTTATTCGATTCTCATTTCTTTTCAAGTTATAGCGAAATTTAAAAAAAATACAATGTAACGGTAACATTTGTTTAATAGTTATGACTTTTTATAAGGTGTTCAAAAATACCCCCATTGAGTTCTAAACATGCTCTGCTTCGTGTGCAAACAGCCCTGTTGCTTGTCCTATTTGCTGTTGTTCTCACGTTGAAAACGTCGCTGATATTCTTCTACAGCAGCTGTGGCATTGCCATTACAGAAGCCATAAACAAAAACCATATTAGCATACTCTAAATTAGAATAAACTTTTGGCATTGTAAAAAAAATACAAAAATACCACTGACATTGACAGTTACAAACAAACTTTGTATTCATATTTTTTCAAAGAACGTTAGATATTAATTTATTTTTTAAATTTCGCTATAACTTGAAAACAAATGAGAATCGAATAAGAACATTTGAGTTTTTTCTTATTATTTTGATGTGTAGAATGCAGTCCTGGAGTTCGGTGCGATCCTTCCGATTCACCCTGTATGTAGCACTTTGCCGCACTGAAAACGATACGGAAAGAAGCTCTGTTTTTGTATTTTGTTTTAAGTTTGCAACACTAACTGTCAACCAAACCATTATTTTTTTTTATGACAAGACTGTTTTACTTTACATTACAGTAATTTCGATATTTTAACGCTAGTTTATAAATGGGAACAAAGTTAAAGACTTTTATAGGTAAATATCTGTTGAATTCAGAAACTAACAATAAATGACTACAACTTGAAATTTTAAATTTGAATTGTCAAGTGTCAGAATTGCCAACTTAATTCAAAAGAAAATCACAAAAACAATTATTTTATCTTTATTTATTAAAAATTTTAGAGTAAATTCATACGAAATAGAAAAAATAGTATGAAAAACACGTGTCACAATTACTTTTTGCCGCACTCATCCCTTTGCTTCCTGGTCTTCGTGCGGCAAAAAGTCTCATTGTGATACTTGTTTTTCAATATACTATTACTTAATCAAATGTTTATATGAATATGAAACAAACGTTGGCTGTTGGCAGTAGCCTACTGAGCATGCGCCGAAACATTAGTCATCGACAGCAGATAGCAGTGATGAACTAAAAAAAATTATTATTAATTCGATCAATTTCTTTAAAACTTTATTAGTTATGAGACCCATCTAATTTATATTTTATCATGTTTATTGGTAACTATGTAATGATTTAGTGTTTTTTTTTTTAATTTTACAGTAAAACAAAAACGAACATTTACTGTTTTGTATTTTTATTAACCTTTATTCTTTCATTATAATTTATTTCTAACATTTTTGGTTGAAATTATAAGTTGAAATTTGAAACTACTCAGGGGTCGAAATTTGAAAGCAAAGTTTTTTGGTGGGAAGATCGCTATTTATTTTTTATCGGAGGAAGGGGGTCCTCGAACATTGCCAGCCGAGGACCCGAAGGACCGCCAGACCGGCACTGGTTCATCGTAATTCCTAGTTGATCTCATTATTATGAACATCTATTTCTTACTGTTTAAGGTGAGGTCCTCCTGCTTAAAACGATCGTTTGTATACATTTGAATTTAATATACAGGGTGTATCAACTTTAATGTTTAGAATTTCAGGAACATGTTCCCTGACACGTTCTAAGTCGATTAAACCTAACATACCTCTATCCAAAGTTCTATAGGTTTGGAGTATTTTATTTTATCGCTGAATACTGAAAGAAGTAACACTAATTTCCAAAAGTGACATGTCTATGTCATTGTTTTTATTATTACCATATTGCATTTTAATATCACCTACATGGGACTGTGATAAAAGTAGTGCAAAGTTGAAAAAAAATGCCCTTTCTTGCGGAAAATGTGACGGTACAATGCTTGGAGTTGCCAGAAGTTCTATTTTTTCCACCTCTGTTATCTCTGTAACCTCTCAATTTTGGATATAGGTATGTTAGGTTAATCGACTTAGAACGTGTCAGGGAACATGTTCCTGAAATTCTGAACATTAAAATTGATACATCCTGTATTAATGCGACAACCAAAACTGAAAATTTCTTTGAAAAATTATGATTTCTTTTGAGTGTTATGGTTAAGTATTTCTTTGATCAAGTGTTATGAATTTGGATAAGTATGCAGCTGATGGCTTCTTCATCCACTATTAATCGCGTAGAAAACATAATAAATTAGATAATTCGTTCTTGACCTAAAATAGACGTCATCTTTCTAGTGGTTTATAAGACAGAACCATGCTTCATGTAGTGGAACTTACAAGAATAATGATAGTAATTTATTGTTTAACTGATACGTAGTCATCCTAATTAAGACATATTTGACAAACGTTGCTCGTTAGTATAATCGGCATCTCCGTGATTGGTGCTACATGAAAATTTGAATTAGAAATCAAACTCGTACCCTGTACTTTTTACTATAACATTTTCCATTTCTCTCTTAATTCTATTTATGTACCTATCTGTAAAGCTATCCCATCAAATCGATGCATTGCCATTTGTAACAGTAAACTTTAAGAAACGTAATACCGACGTTGAAGTTAAAACTTACTCAGATATGTATTAACCACTTCGTTTTCAATTAAAGGCCTAATACTATCTATATCTGTTTCGGTAAAGCAATTTATTTTAACACAATTGTATGCGTGTTCATCCATAGCGAATTAGGGATGATAATTTGTTCAAATGAAAAATAGGCCAATTGAATAAAGCAATTGACTCATCAATTCGGTGGTCAATTAATTGATTGGTACCTATTCAAATCTTGTTTGAATTGTAAAATAGTACATTGACTTTTTTAACAATTTGCATTACTAAAAATAGAAACAAGTTTTCATCTTAATAAACGAATTGTTAGTAGAAAGTAAAAATTATTTATTAATTATTCTGTAAAAGTGTTCGCTGTGTAATAGTCGATTTATAGATTTTTGGCCTATACATTGTGACATTTTTTTGTTCAATATATAGCGTCAAGTGATCGATATCTGTTTATCAATCTAGTGGTTCCATACGTGAAAAGAAAGAAAAGGTAAACGCACAAATTTGATTAAGGATAAAATAAACAATTATTCCTTCTGTTTTTCGATCGCATGCAGTTGTACTTTTTCTTAGCTGCGGAAAAACTCGTTCGAGTTGTCTTTAATTATTAGTACTTAAATACTTAATATTTATTTATTTTTTACAAAATTTAAAACAAAGAATTCTATTCTACATAACATAATTATACACATACTCTAACTTCTTCCTTCTTCTTCATCCACACCACCCCTTTTCCTCCATCGCCTAATATCTCCATTCTACCTCCTTCCTCCTCTCTCAACTCCCCACATTCCCTAATCATATGTTCCAAGCCCTCCCACCCTTCCCCACACAGTCTACACATTCTACTTTCGTCCTCCCTCCAATGCCTATTTATCCTCTCTTCATTTCCGCACCTAAACTTCGCTACTATTTTTTTCTTTCATGCCCATCTCTCCCTTCAGATATCTTGGTATCCCGCCTACCATTATTCCTTCATATTGTTCATTATATTTCCCTTCCCTTATTTTTGCTCTCCTTTCTTGTCCTTGTACGTCTTTATCTCTCACCCCTTATCCCCTTTAATTGTTGGTTTGTTAGTACACACAAGCGATGCAAACAGTAATTGATGAAACAGCTCTGTCCTCTAGTATTAAAGCCTTGTGTACATTCACAGTGTATTAATTAAAAAATAGGGAATAGGTGCCTGCACTTGACAATAACTTTCGCGATTTCATTATTTAACCACATAAAGACTAAATTTTGAATCAATGTGCCTGCATTTTTTCTCTCTGTGACTGTCAAGTGTAGCTGTGATATGATATGATATAATAGCGCTCCACGTTCCAGGTTAAATTAATACGAAATGCAGTGTTATTTTTCGACCATTACTCTGTATACTACGTCCTGCAATTCCAACATGTATTTTATTGTTCCTTTCGTACGTGTGCACCATTGATATTATTGGATCATATGTTCATATTATTATTACTATCAAAACTGCAGTTCACCTGCATCACCCACCGCTTTTTTTACCTATACCTCTTATACATCGAGGCACTGAAATAGCACATGGGTCAAAAGGTCCCGCGCTTAACCACTAGATGGCGCCTCTAACGAATTATCCATATGATATTTCAAAACATGTACATTAATGTCAAAATGTCATGACAATCCGATCTTTAGTTTAGAAGTTACAGTGGTTTAAGTGATACTACTTTTGTTATTTCAGAAATAATGGATTCAAAACAATTTCTTGTGTTGATTTATCATTGTTTTTTAATGGAAAAACACCGTTCATGCTGAGCAATGGCTTCAAAAGTGTTACCCGGACTCTGCTCCATCAACAACAACCATCAAACGTTTGTTTGCTGATTTTAAACGTGGTCGTACAGACAACGATGAACGTTCTGGACGCCCAAATGAGGTTATCAATCCTGAAAACATCGAACGTGAAGTTGCAAGAGATAGCTGACACCCTGAAGTTGATAAAAGATAGTGTTTTCACTATTATACACGAACATTTGGGTATGAAAAAGCTGTTTTCCAATTGGGTCCCGCGTTTGCTCACACCAGAACAAAAACAACAACAAATTGATGATTCAGAGCGCTCTTTGGAGATATTCAAGCGGAATAGTCTGAGTTTTTACGTCGGTACATCACAATCGATGGAACACTCCAGAACCAAATCGACGGTCACCTTAGTGGTCACCAGCCGGTGGAAGTCGTCCGAAGCGACCAAAAACGCAAGGTTATAGGCTTTCGTCTTTTGGAATGCTCAAGGTATGATTTTTATTGACTCTCTTGAACATGGAGTGTTTGAAGACCAAAATCGTCAAAAAAAGGCCACATTTGGCGAAGAATAAAACTTGTTTCACTATTATGTCACAAGTCACTAAAAGCGATGGCAATAATGCATGAATTGGACTTTGAATTGCTTCCGCATCCACCATAATATCGTCCAGATCCGCCCCCTAGTGATTGCCATCTCTTTTCCGAACTCAAAAAGATGCTCCGTGGCAAGAGATTTGGATCAGACGAGGAAGTCATCGCAGAAACTGAAGGCTATTTTGAAGCCAAAAATAAATTGGCGGTATCGAAAAGAAAAGCGTTGATATGATTGTATCGCCGCCAAAGGAGACTATATTGATGAATAAAGAAGAATTTTCACAAGAAAATGTTATACTACGTAGACCCGGGACTTTTGACCTATGAGTTATATTTATGTCTTTTCTTACTCCGTCCAATGTGGGCCAGAATTGTTGTAAAAGAGTGCGACAGTGCTAAGTAATTGTCTTCTGTAATTTTTGCGATATTTTACTCCACTCTTTTAATGTAATTGGTTGTCGAAATAACAAATTCGAAAATTTTTACCATTTATCATTAATATATTTCTTCCCATAGGTATATTACTGTTCGCCGTTGATATACACCGAAATTACAAATACTACTGGGTGCAATTTTCAAGACCAATTAGTTAGTTATACTTACACAGTCCTCTTCTTCTGTATCTAATAAAATTCAAAATTTTAGTGGGGCGAATCTTTTTGTGTAGGTAATCTTCTAATTTCTAAGTAGGCGTTTGTTTACTTCTGTGTATGCTTCACATCGACCTTTCCCCTTCCTCACCACAACCCGTGTTGTGCTGTTATTCAAACGGCAGTGGCCTGCGACCATTTCCATCGTAAGTTTTATGTTTGTCCTGCTCAATTTTTAGATTGACGCTTCTAAATGGATGTTTGGATTTTTAAGGGAGATCTTGGAATGGATCTGTCCTGAGATTTTCCACCGATGTTTGCTGTTTTCTTTTGTGAATATTTCCTGAATCCATGAATTTTTGCCGGTTCGTGGTTCCTTTGTAGCTGTCGTAAGCTCGTCCACAACTTAGTTGGCTGCGATCGCGCATGCCCAGATACTTGCTAATCTTTGTGTGCATTCAAAGATGAACCCTTTCTCACATAAGAATGTACTGCAGCAATCGCAGGTCCGACCTTTTAGCAAGTTTCTCTTTCAATACTTTCAAGATCGCATATATCTTAGCTTGGTCGCTTTTTGTCTCAGATTTACAAAAATTCTGTTGCTTCGTCCATTGTCCCCGTTCAATCCAGAGCTGGTGCCGTTATCGGCTTTGGAACCTTGCTGGGAGTTATTCACCTAGTCGTATCGAGTGGAGATTGTTGTCTTAAACAGTTTAGTAGAGCAAACTCTTACTTATGCTGTCACTTGCCATACTTTTTCTCTGGAGATTTCGTCGAGGAAGAGCGAACTTCCCCTTGACTTGCTAGTGAATTCCTATACATTTTAACAGGTTAAGCGCCATGGCGGACATCGGTGTCCGATTTGCGTTTAGCCGCCTGGGCCACGGCGGACACCGGACTGACTTTCAAATATTTAGCATCCCTATACGGCCACGCGGACACGCTTTTATGCGGTTTAACGTAGTAATATGTCCACCATGGCCCTGGAAAATAAATTTTTTTTAGTTTCCTTGCGAAAAAAAAATTTAAAATGGTGGGGATTAGAAAATAGTTAGAACTATAATTAGTTAAATGTCACCTTGGCCCAGGGGAATGTTTTGGTGAAAAACCCTTGGCGCTCAACCTTTAAAGGTCATTATGTGTTGTGAAAACCTATTTTTATATTATCTAAACACGGCGTTGGAAAATTTTATAGTAATTTGTTGTTAACCTAACCCGTTGTAGCCTTTTTTTGTAACAGAACTTCCCACAGAGCCATTCATAGAATTACGTATGTCGTTTTGCTTAATTTTTGTTTATTATTCTATCTGCGTGTACTGTAAATTTGTTAAATGAAATGTGAAATTTGTAACTGCCATAAGAAAAAAAAATTATGTATAGCTAAAAGCTGAATACTGCTCGAATAAAATAGAAAAAGTAAAGCAACCTTATTTATGGTATCAATTAATTAATACACGTAAACAGATGCTCATTGATTGTCTGAAAGTAATTAACGATTGAGGAATAACTAATATAAGTACGTGACCTACAAATAAAATACGATAAGATGTGTAACTATAATAAATTTATTGTGGCAGTCTAAATTGCTCGTGTTAACTTTATTCGTAATTAAATTCATTTATATTTCAATGTTACAGTGCAACTTAATATATTTCGAATGTGTGAAATAGTTAATTGAATAATTGTACTTATAGGGTGTATGTTAATATTTTTTCTCGTCCTCTCGACATTATATTATAGCTCCATAATCTTGATAGACGTTTTTCATTCTTTGTTAAATCGTTCTAGGTACTACGTGAAATTTTTTTGATATAACACCAACACCAATTAATTGTTCCTTCAAACGGTAAACAACGTTGTTCAACATTTTTGATTGAATTGCATCAATTTGGTCCTAATGTTATCTTATAAATTATAATTCTTCCACCGTTGTTGGTCGTATTTTAAATAACCCCTTAACCAGTAATCCGCTGGTGGTCGTGAATTTACACGTTTGCTTTTAGTCTAAGAGCTAGCAAATCATTTGACTAACCCGTTTCCCACAAAGCTAGAGACTTTTTAAATGATGTTTTATTATCAGTCAATGAAGAAAATACCATTCTGGCAGGCATCTCGCGGTTGCGTCATCATCCCTTAAATTTTTCAAAATGTAAAAAAAAATTGTTTTTTAACCTGCTCGCACAAGGCTACAATTTTAATATGTTGTAAAATGTACATAATGTTGAAGTGTAAAAAAAAATTACCTGGTCTTCGTGCGGCAAAAAGTCTCATTGTGATACTTGTTTTTCAATATACTATTTCAATTCCGCCACGCTCGCTCGTACAGGTATTGTTCAACTGTTACATCAGATACAATCTCTCCCTCAAAGTTTACTGAATTATTTCATCTGAGTTTTCTGGTAACCATGTTCGACAGTTTTGAATATTGATGGAATTCAATTTCATATGAGCCAATCTTCGTAAAGAAAAATCACAATCTGTCTCTATGTAAAAACTCTGCTATATAACATTTGCAGTGGTTTTGATATCGGATTCACGCTACTTATTGCTAGAGGATTAATGTTGGCTATGCTTTCATTGTTCTGAACATCTTCTGCAACTTAGATATTAGGTACTAACTACTAATCTTTGATCTTTCTCATCTCGGAAGACCACTGATAACTCCTATTTTTTCAAATTTACCTACTGGTCAAATTACTGCTTGCTTTCATTTGATAGGGTCCTGTTATCACCCCTATTTTCTTACGAAATCTTTCTAATCCAGCAGTATAATTTCTACTGGATTCATTGTTTGTAGATCCATGTTATTAAGGTTTTTTCCGAATTTTTTCTGTTGTTGCCACTTTCTGTTCACAGTTTCTATTCTATTCATCCTAACCTCTTCCAGGTTTTTACGTCCACTGTACACTTCAAGTTCTACTCTCTTCACTCTGTTTGTTCACAAATGAAATCACCACTCCGCTATTGCTCTCAAAAAAAGTAGGAATTCACAAATTCATTCTTATTTTAGTCTTTACTCTCAAAACTAACAACCTTGACATAGCACAAGATTTACTACTTAAAATTGTAACCGTTTAGAACAATCATGAGCCCAGCGTGCACAACAGCGCCTTTGTTAGTTGTTTCACATAAAGGACAATAAATGCAAAGTACATCATAGTTTTACTAATCATTCTGTTGACCATTTTGACGTTTACAGGCATACTTTGGGCAAATATGAAGGGTAGTAGGTACTATTCACAAAAAACACCATCACTAGCTTTAATTTAAACAAGAATAATTATGAGATTTATTAATTATAAGAAATATGGGTGTTTAATGGAATGTGTGGTCAAATTGGATATATTATTTAAGGCGTGCCTTGACTATGGTATAATGAGTGTCCCAATATCAACGTTTCATTTTGTAAATAAACAGTATTTACTTACTGTCTTTATTATAAAAGGCTTTGAATTCGGTTGTTGGTTACAAATGTTACAACAAAAATCGCTGTGAAATAATAACACGCCAATATGCGAAGCATCGTGGAAATCCACATTTTGCCCGCAAGAAAATATCGATCGTATAAATAATATAAAGTGTCTATAAGATGGGTGCCCTAAAGGCTGACACTTTTAACAAAAAAAAGCGAATGTTTTCTCCAAAGTCAATTTAGAGTTGTTTAGACGAAGCTTTTCTTCGATGAAGCACACTCTGGAAGACCGATGGTAATAAACAACGAGGATCTTGCCATACTAGATTTTTCTCTGGAGATTTCGTCGAGGAAGAGCGAACTCCCCCTTGACTTCCCAGTGAATTCTTACCTATACATTTTAAAAGTCATTTACTTTAGTTAGTTGTAGTTAAAATATTGAACAAGAGGGGTCGAGTGAACTCTTTCATCACAATCTATTCATTAACGTTAGTGTTTTGTTCCTACGCGTTTATAAGAAGGGTTAACTGTGAATATATCGATGTTTGATCCAGCTAAAATCAAAAGTTTTGTTATTATTTTTTCAATAACACTCACTCGCATCTAAGTGGTAACATCTTTTTGGGCAACCAACATTGATCTGGTCAGAGCAAACAATACATTTTAAATTACCATTACACGATTGTCTTAATATAGAATGTAGAGTACGCAAAGTGCCAAAATGCCAGAAAACCTTTTTTAAAAATTGATAAAGGTTATTTTATTGACATAGTCCTATCATTCTCAATTTTTTTCCGTGGTGGCCCGTTTATGTAATTGATTTAGAGATATTGTGATCTTTTGGGTACTTTCTTCCTTTTTAACCAAGGTCTAACCCACCATTTATTATGATTTAGCTTCATATCGTTTTCAACAAACGAAAGTAAACATCAAGATAACAGTTACTGATGCTAACTTTTCTTTTTTTCTAAATACAATGTTAATTACGTTTGACTTTTAAAACAGTCGCGACCATGTTGGTGTGGCAACAAACTTGCTAAAAGTAACTGAAAAATTGTACGAAAAATACATCGAGACAATTTCTTCATTTATCTTCTATTTTGTTGTTCATAACAGTACCGAGGTATAATTACATTTGTCTCCCTTGTCAATACAGCTTCCAATTCACGAAGAACCTTCAATTAATAAACCCCACATAACGTCCTATTGTGTATACTAGAAAATAAATACACAAGAATTATAGTCGTAAACGTTTCAAACACGCAATTTGTTTTAACTTGTAACTAAATTTCTTCGAATCGAACAATTCCGATAGTTTACCACGAGTAAGAATGGACCATTATTATAGAACCGATGCTTTATTTGTTACCGACAACGATGTACTACGTTTACGATCACTTTTTATAAACGCTTATGTGTATAAATGGGTTATTCATTTTGAGTGCGAAAAGTATGTTATATGTAAGAACGTTACTTACAAGTCTCATGTAAAGTATGCATATTGTGGAAAAATAAGCATATTTTTGTAACAGTAAAGATAAGGATAAAATAAGACTACCATCACTATACTATCTTAAAAAATAATCTTTGCATATTTGAAATTTACTATAAAAGCAAGGTAATGCTTAACTATAGGGAAAGCCAAACTAAGTTGCGTGCACGTCATCAATGACGTATTTCCATGTCTTATGTGATTAAGTTTCCGCCGCTAACTGTGTCATAAAATTTGTAAAAAAAACAACTCTAAAGGCAATGCAATTAATTGAGACTTTTGAGATAAAATAATGTATGTGCACAAGCTTGTTTTTGTTGGGTTTAGACGCCTCTCAATGTAAAATTTTATGATAAAATTTTTTATCAACAGGGCAGTAAGTAACGACGTAAACCTAGCCACTGTCAGAGAATGATGCTATGTTGCCATCTTTTATTCATCGATATTTTGAGGTTACGGATGACAGTAGTATTCTGACAGGCATATTTAATAGACTTTTGTCGTCAACAATTTGTAATAGTAATTAATATTTATTTGTGGTTGAATAAGAAATATTTGCTGGAAAATTAAATATTTCCTGATCAGATTGACAATACTGTAAATGTAAACGTCATCAAACGCTGATGACGTGCACGCAACTTTGTTTGGCTTTCCCTATATACACTGTGTCCAAGATAAGGAGGGCCACTATGGGGATTTCGGAAACGGTAAGAGATAGAGTTTCGGTTAAATGGGAGAAAAGTTGGGCAATTTTGAGTTTAGTAAAATGAAATTTTTAAACTGACGAAATTCCGAACCGTTCCGAAGTTATGCGACAAAAGGCGAATTTTCAGGATTTCGTTTTTGACCAATTGTTGCTTTGTCGTTGATGTTAACTAAAAAGTAAAAGAACCTTATACAGGTACTTTTTAACGTTCTTTAACATGGCGTACAGCAAATTGGAATCCGACGTTTCGTTTTCGAGTAACCATCATCAACTTTATTTTTTTAAATACGGTCCTGATTTTTTTATGCATAATATTAGAAGAGCTTTTTATTGTGCATTCAAGCATGTATCACACTTTATGGTTTAATTGCGATTTCATACTTATTTTACTATTGTACTTAAATTTACTAGATTCTACTTTGGAAGATGCTCTGGATATTTTACCCTAAGCCGTAGTACGCAATTGTTGGTTTCAGCAGGATGGTGCACTTGCGCACAATTCACAGGTGGTTAAGGATTACCTTTCAAATACGTTTGCCGAAAGAGTTTTTAAGCACCAATTCTGAAACACCCTGGCCAGCTTGTTCTTCCGAAATAACCCCGCTGGATTTTTTTCCTTTGGGGTACATAAGAAATTATGTTTACAAAGATATCTTTGGAATAGAAGAAGAACTCCGAAGGTTTGTACTTAACGCATTCCAAACTGTAACAACTGCAATGTTAAAGAATGTTTTGGATTCTACAGTTAGAAGATGCTATTTACGATTGGAGAACCAAGGGGGGCTTTTCGAGCATTTATTATAATTTTTTTTAATTATTGGTATGTGTCATGTTTAAATTTTCGTTTCATCAAATGTTTTCTGTTGATTTATGACGTGTTGTTGATTGTTTGTAATTATGTACTTGGTTATAAAATTTGTGTTCAAAATTGAAAATTCTGTATCATTTCATTAATTTGATGAGTAAAACACAGTTAGCAAAAGTCCATTTATACATAAAATTCAGTTTGCATGGTACTGAGAAGGGATACAGGTTCGTACTTAGGATTTTTTCCGCTAATCGTAAAGTAAGTATAAAATCGAAATTAAACCATAAAGTGTGATACATGCTTGAATGCACTATAAAAAGCTCTTCTAATATTATACATAAAAAAATCAGGACCGTATTTAAAAAAATAAAGTTGATGATGGTTACTCGAAAACGAAACGTCGGATTCCAATTTGCTGTACGCCATGTTAAAGAACGTTAAAAAGTACCTGTAGAAGGTTCTTTTACTTTTTAGTTAACATCAACGACAAAGCAACAATTGGTCAAAAACGAAATCCTGAAAATTCGCCTTTTGTCGCATAACTTCGGAACGGTTCGGAATTTCGTCAGTTTAAAAATTTCATTTTACTAAACTCAAAATTGCCCAACTTTTCTCCCATTTAACCGAAACTCTATCTCTTACTGTTTCCGAAATCCCCATAGTGGCCCTCCTTATCTTGGACACAGTGTATATATGATACTTACAGAAGTTTGAACAAAAAAAGTCACCATGTTACATGCCGTGAGTAGCCTAAATTCTTGCGTTTTTGTATTAAAAGGTTTGCATCGGAACACATCAACTTCTCACAAGAAACATGTTTTTTCGCTTAAAAAACCGAAGTGGAATAATCTAAAATCAAAATGCCCTTAAGGCATCTTTTAAATAATTTAAATATTGATGGAATTTCGCAATGTGAATCTAGAAATTCGCTATATTGAGTAGCAAATTTGAAGTTTTGTACATTTCGTAAATGAACAACATTTTCAGAAGTGAAATAATAGCTAATGATTTGGCTTTGATCTTGATTTGTTAAGTTTATCTTTAAAATTTCAATAATAAGTACATGAATAATTAAGATTTTTAGAAGATACGTTGCTTTGGTTTTTTACCCTATATCTTTCAAATGGCGAAGTTTTTGGAAAATTGTAAAAAAAGGATTACTGATAGATACAAAAAGGAATTTTTTCTGACAATATGCCAATATAGGTCATTTTAAATTTGTCCTGTCTTTATTTACAATGTCAGGTATGTATATGAAAAAGTCAATAATAAATAATGTCGATTTTTTAATGATGACCCGTAAGAAGTAGCTATATGACTGGAGTATATGCGGCAAAATCAATGAGTTCATTAGGATGTGCATATGACTATATGAGTCACAATACAGGGTGTCCCAGTTGTAACTGACACATTTTAAACTAAGCGAAATAAAATAGAAATGTGCTGTTTAACCAATGAGTTTCAAATTCCGAAAAGTTTTTTTCCCAATCATATTTAAACAAATTTCCACTTATACAGGGCGAGGAAAAAAATTGCCCATTTTCAACTAAAAATTACTTGACTTATTTAAATAGAACTCCCTGTGTATTTTTACACTATTCGAAGGCCGAGTCCTTTAGCTTTTTAAAAATGTCAACATGTCTAATTAATGTTTACAAATAAACAAGATACGCGAGTTTTTGTGAGTGCGTGCACTCTCATTAGTTTCAATATCGCCAGTACCTCATGGGATGAATTTTCCGAACCTACTCTTACTAGCCCATCTGTCTGTCCTGGTCGGCTAGGGAGCATAGGGCATTGAGATATTCCATTACCAATTTTGACTTAATTTTTGCTTGGAGAGAACTAGAGTTATGTCTTTGGTTTTATACATACACGCCTGCCGCAGTGTAATCTACAGTCTTTGATTGTTTTATGAACCAACGATTTTTTATTCCATCGTTTGGCCGCTAGGGGGCGTTTCTTGAATTTAGTCTACTTCTTTAATGCTCCACAACTTTCTTGTTATTAACGATAATTCATTTTGGCAAAAGCTTCATCACAGCACTTTTTTACGTAGAATCCATCGCGATAGACAGTTTTTATACAGGGTTTTTGGTTTTTTATGTACGACCATACTCTACATTTTTTGGGGGTTTTGAAAAGAGAGTAATTACTAAATTTTAATGTATCACTTGTTATATTTATGTTAAATATTATTTGGACTATCCAGTACATGTTTATTTCGTCCGCTATGGTTATGGATTAAAAGCTGTCTTTTTGATTTTAGGCAAATTAGAGCAAATTGGTATTAAAAAGATGCAGATAGTCGTTTCCGACGATATCATAAAAATTCACGAATTCAGTTTCATTTTGGTGCTATTTAAATGTTAATTTGCACGACCGTCCCTTGTGAATGGTCAAAATTAGGTCCAAATATATTTCTTGTTCATGGTTATTGGTTGACGTGTTGAAATAACAGAGATTATGTAGACATGTTTCTCGCATGTCACACCTTTCATAGCTTCTTAGCTAATTAGTAAGTAGTAGTTTTTAATTTAATTTAATATCTACTAATTATTATTAGTCTTAAGCTACGGTTTGTTAGAACAGTAGGCGACGCAAAGCAGACAATCAGTTGTGCGACTCGGACTTACGTTGAAATCTAAAAGATAAGAAGAAGCGTAGTTGGTTTGTTAGAACCTGCTCAGATAGACTCACGGTAGACAGAAAATTATGTGCGTCGCGGTTTCGGTCGTAATCAAACTCGATTTGATTTCAACGCAGTCGTTCAGCTGAGCTCACAGTGACAGAGTGGAGTATAGTTAGTTTTTAACGAATTTTAAAATGGCAAGCAAGTTTTCAGCAGAAGAAGACGAGAAATTAATTGATCTTGTACGAGAATATCCTCCACTATGCACCGTTAAAAGCAAAAGTTGCAAAGACCATACTATAAAAAATAACATATGGCAATAAATTTGAGGAAAACTTCAGTTTTATTTTGGCGACGACAAATTAAACTCGAAAGAAGATCTTCTTCATGTTCTTCTTGCTCAGTAATTATTGCCAGCAACAAATGTTCAGCCATTGTTACGATGTAGATGAATTTTCTCAAAATAATAATAAATATTTTTGACTGCACCTATCAGCATACAAACACGCACTGTTTTAACAAAACACCCTTTCTTCAAAACCGAATAAGTTGAACGCTACAGATTCTGCTAACCACGTATGTTGTCTGCGGCGCACAGTTCTAACAAACCGTAGCTTTAGGCCTGAGGATGCAGTTTTAATTTAGCTGCGAAACCGGTAGCCGTTCGTTTTTAAGATTGTGATAATAAAATAGACCTCATATCGTCTTTCATTTCTTTGATTATGGTATCACACGAGTCAATTGGTTACATCACATGTTTCTTTGTTTAGGTTGTTTGTATTGTAAAGCGCTTATACAAGAGCAGGTAAAGTTAAATCCAGTTTTATACAGGGTGTCCGCGGGGGAACTACGAAGAATTTGTATAAGTACGTATATTCTTTGAACAATTTTTAGCAAAAATGAATCTGCAATTTTTCCTAGTTCCTAACTCCTGAGGAGGTGTTGGCGGTTGAAGTTGCCCCGCATGGGGCATATCAACAGTCAAATCTGACTTAACTCCTACTAAGTCCTATCGCAGTCACGTAAATCATACTTTCTACACTCTACAGCTAAAAATGTAAAAGTAAGTAAAGACTTAAAGAGAATACTCTTATCATAAAACAAAACTAAACGAATTGATTGAACGAATTTTTGATGCGTTTACCAACATTCGTGTCAATTTGGCGAATATCGAATGGAAAAGAAAGTTGCGAAGGGGTGTGGCATTATGTGTGAATATTGGTGGATTTCGTTTTGAACGACTGTAACCATTTTTGTTTGTCACCTCGTTATTTTATGTGAATTTTTGTGCTATGTTGTGTCTTTGTTAATTTGGTAATGAAAATTGTTATTAAATTTTGTTTTATGATAATTTTAAGCTGTTAAGAGTATTCTTTTTACTTACTTTTACATTTTAGCTGTAGATAGTACGTATGATTTAAGATTTACGTCACTACGATAGGACTTAGTATGAGCAAACTCTTTGGTATGAGTTAAGTCAGGTTTAACTGTTGTTATGACACCCATGCGGGTAAGCCAACTTCAACCGCCCATATCTCCTCAGGGGTTAGGAATTGGGAAAAATCGCACAGAATCATTTTTGCTTAAAATTTGTTGAAAGAATACGTATACGAATTCTTCGTTTCGTAGTTTCCCCGCGGACACCCTGTATAATAAATAGCATTGGAAATAGTTCACAAACCTGTGTTAAAAACCAATAATAAACAATAAACTGTGAATGATCATGTAAAAAGCTGTTTGTTTCGTTAACTTGACGAAAAATACCAACGACTACAAAAATTTTCAAAATTTCAAACCTAAATATGGTCCATTGCGCTTAGAAACGAAGAATTGCCATTCGATTAATTGTGGAGGCATATTGCTTTTCGAAATAAGTTCGCGTACAAATTCCTGCTGCACATACATGTTGATGTCCGGTAGAGAACCGAACTGGAAGTTTACGACATGCAGGTGTATTTGTTCAATAGTTATTACGACTAGTGAAATTCAAATTATTAAGTGAATAGGCGATAAAAATGGACGAGGGACGAGGGTGATGGCATTTCAGTGACTTTTCATTCACTTTGGTGCCGACATTGCGGTAATTTTTATGTAAAGGTGATGATGGTGTAATTTGTCATTTACAGAACAATAAACATTATGATTAAAGATCGAGAATCTTCCATGTTACACTTTTATGGATCACTCTTCAGAACTGTTGCCGGTCTTTTTTGCCGACATTGTCAATAGTGTTTTACTCACTTCTGAGAAATTCCGTGGAGTGGAATGTAAATCAATATTAAATGTCATCTATGAATGGTATTAGGCCGCATCACTCTATTAGGATTTGATTTCAAGGCCGTACATAATTTACCGTTGTGCAAGGTTACTTGCGAAATTTAATTTGTGTATCACTGTATATAGACTGTGGTATCACTGAGAACCATATTGGTACATTTAAGAGCATTAGATATATTTAGTTACAATTACATTATTGTTTCCGGGTTAGCGGTTTCTGATTCGATGTCAATTTTTTATCTTTACCTTTTTATAATAAGATGTTGACGGACACCTCCATTAAAATTGGAGAAAGATTTCTTGTAAGTACTAGCCGGGGTTTTTAAAACTGAGGCAAAAAAAGGGCGACGCAACCCTTGTATTATTCTCCATATGGATCATGTTCATATATAATTATGTTGATGATTAGGCCCCTACTCGGTATACAGTTACAGTTCATTCTCCTTTTACAATGCTTTTATGCCGGAGTTTTACGATCTTTACTTGTAAGCAACGACAAATCTCCGTAAGTTAGGAAAGAATAGGTTAAATATACGCCTACGAAGAATTAAAAGAGATGAAGGACTACGTGTTACGTTTACTACACCGTACATTTTTCTGTATATAACATCTGCCTTTTCTAACCAACCAAGTCTTTGCTTTGGCAATTATATGCATTCTTGGGTTCTTAATCGTTTTTTATATTTCATCATTTTTTAATAGTTTATTTAGTAGTTTTATTAGTTAGTTCATTGACTCACTAACCTTAGATTGGGAATGGCTCAACCGTAAAATAATGGATAACGTAGCAAATAACTGGTTTAAACGGGCATCGATTATATAAACACGGGCATGGTAGTTAATAGGTTATAAATATATTAATCGGTATTATTTATTAATGAACTATACGTGCCGAGTACTTTTTTTATTTCTTCGATCTTTTCAATTCCGTTACCCTTCATTTTAAAATTGTACACCTCGAATTAACACTTATTTGGGTTTTGTTTTGAATATTCTATCATAATGATTGATTTCCTTACGTTGTCTTTAATCATTCATTCGCAATGCCATTGCATTCAAAGTTTGGTAGTCGTACTCATCTATGCTGGAGAACTGTCATCTTGTAGACCTTTGAATTCAGAGATCCAAGTACACACAGAATTTGGAAACCATCCCCTATTCGATGGTTAAAGAAAGTTCTAGAATTCATTACGCCACTTATACATAAAAGCTACTCCAATCGAATTCCTTCTTATTCAAAATCCAAGCTACTTTCTCCTGTCAATAATCTTCGTCTGTTAAAAATCTTCCGCGACTATGGTCCAAAACACGTTTACCATATCTAACCACATTTTGAGACAAAACATAGTTTTTATTAATTAATTTTTTTATGTCTCTGGAATTAAAAGTACTTCCCCAATGTGTGTAAATTTGAAAAAGTGCTATAAACCTTGATAGTTCAATAACACGTTGGAGGGCCCTCGAATATTCTATACTTAAAATTAATGCGCCATTAAATAACTTGAAAAGATTATAATGGTTTTGATAGATTAATCAATTTAAATTAATTTACATAATCGAATTTTCATTATTGCTGAGGTTAATCTCCCTAATTATCTTATGTATGTAAATCTTGAGTCCTATACATTAAAAGTATTAATGCTTATTAATGTGTATATTTAATTTAAAAAGTTTGAATCAATTTATTAATAGGTACTTGAAACGAAATGCTTGAAAGGCATTGAATGGCGATAAATACTAACAAGGCGAAGGTAATGATGACGATTCAGGTACCTTGGAGTAATTGTCGACCGAAACGACAGCCAAGCAACAGGTATAAATAAACAGAACAATGAATCAACGATTTATCAGGAAAAGGGAAATATCAGCGACAACAAAAATGACAGTATACAAGAGCAATCTTGAGATATGGCAGCGAAACGTGAGTGGTCGCAAAAATATGCGAAGTAAAATATAAGCAGTTGAAATGAAATGCTTAAGAGTTGCGAAAGAAGTAACACGAAAAAACAAAATAAGAAATGCAATTATAAGAGGCATTACAAATTGAACCATTACAGAAACAGATAGAAAAAAACCACTAGATTGGTGGGGTCATGTACGACGCGTGAATGAAAAAATGCCAACAAAATAGGGACAAGAGGGCTACTAGAAACATGAAGTGAACAGAGCACAAATAATAAGTGATAGAAGGCAGAAACGAGTGGATTTATTATACAATTTTTTTGAGCCAAATTGTGAAGAAACCTGGGATTATTGAAAAGTAATGACACTGCATAGCTTGTTCCTTTTCGATGCTTCACTGTTAGTGTAGTTTAACGTGTTTGAGTTTTGTTAGAATTTCTATTTTACCAAATGAGCCATTTCGATACACATATATAAGGTGACTTAAGAGGGAATACAAATATTTTAGGACGTGATAGAACTTTAAAAATGAATCCCTGTTTGTTATATAAACTAATATCTGTTTTACACCAGCAAAATTATAAATACGTTACAGATGTCAAATTCGTTTACGCCAACTACAACAATTGAAATCAAGTGATTGCTTATGTTACGGGTGTCGAATAAATCACTGTCAATCATTTCTTGATATAACACAAATCATTTGTTTATCAGTGCATCCTAGATTTCACGTAACTACACTTACATTTGCATTGTTATTGTAGACAAAAATAGGAAATCGTATCAGTATACGGCAGTACGGCAGAATGTACAGTCACAATCCATGCAGGTATTGACAGTTAAGCAACTCGCGCTCTGGTCAGTACTTTGATGGGTGACCGGTTCATTCTGTGGCTCGGTGTGTCCGGCAGGGGGTAGTACAAAGGGCCTGAATGTGGCCTACGTACGCGTGGACTTAGGTCCCTTCCCTCATTCTAATTCTAATTTACAATTTATATAAACTAGTGTCCGAAATTCTGAAATAAGGAAAGTATAGCCACTCAAAGAGAGAAGGGAAAACCCCGTTTTTCTGTCCTTAATTTTCAACGAAGCAAACTATAAACTCTGAAGAACTTAAGTATTGTACCATTTGATTTTATAATATTCTTGTTTAAATTAAATGAATTAATGAAATTAAAGTAACTCTTCTATTACCTCCTGATTGTATTCCTTTTTGACTCACCTTGTATGTCAAGTTATCAGTTTGTGTTGTGAGAATACAGTTTTTAATGTTCAGGAGAGCAGAGCAAACCACCTTAACAGAAACCATGCTTACGATGATTAGACTTTTTTGAGGTGGTTTGAAAAGAGTCACTGGAAGAAAAGAAAAACCGAATACATGGATTGCCTCTAAGGATGTTGATTGTTGGAGGTGGTTTTTTTTGCACGAATGTTTTTCTTGTCGCCCGTCCAGTTTATCGCCGAATACCATATTTCTATTTTTACTTTTGAAGAATGTTTGTGAAAGATACGTAACCTACCTCACTACGGGGGTTATGGTACACTGCTCAAAACAATTAGCGGGTCACTAATGTGTCCTCCATAAAATTCAAACGGGAAATTACATGCAAATAAAATTAAGAACATCTGAAAGACGCTCTATTTAATTGTTTTAATTGGCACATATCGAAGTGTCAGCATCAGGTATTTTTACCCGTAAGTACCCGTAATGATTAACATCACAAAACCAAAGTGCGAAACGAATTTAAATTGATAATGTTAACTTTTGTACATAAAGTGGTAAAGTAACGAGTATGTGCTCCCATAGCACAAATAACGGCATTACACCGCCTTGGCATGCTTCGCAAATGTCTTCGATGGTTCTCTTGTGGTATAGCGTCCCATTCTTCAATAAGACCCGCCGTTAGCTGCTGGATTGTCTGAGAAGAATGCGGGCGACCCCGAACACGTCTGTCGAGCATATGCAAAACATGCTCTATGGGATTTAAAACAGGACTTACGCAGGCCACACCATTAGTTTGATTTCCAGTTCTTGTAGGAGTAGCAAAATTCATCCTTGCTATTCTGTGGCGTCGTGTCAAAGAGAGTTTACGGACGGGGTCGTCTTGCCCTCAAATTTGATTCCCGTCGCCCTGAGGTAAATTAAGAGGTCTTTCGTCGTAGAATGCGAAGTAAAAATCGTTCTTGATTTTGAGTTGTTTTTCTTTTGCGACCTTGCCCACCGCGCCTGATATATTGACCTGTATCCAAGTACCTGTTCAACAATCGCTGAATAACGGACAGGCTTACGTTGAAGTTTCTTGAAACTTGTTGAAGGCTTTCACCATTTTTTTTCAATTAACGTTATAGCATGAACAACTTCCACTTTTCACTTAACTTAAGTCAAATTGTCAGTTGCAAATATTTTCGACTGTTTATTGATCTCAACAAGGCCTTCCTAGCTCTTTGAATCAAATTTGGGATACATTATTTCACTTTAGTTTTGGTAGTTCTTGTTAATTATTATGAATACTCCGGAAGTATGCGATGCTGATAATTCCCTGTGTCAATTAAAACAATTAAATAGAGCGTCTTTCAGATGTTCTTCATTTTATTTGCATGTAATTTCCCGTTTGAATTTTATACAGGCACAAATTAGTGACCCGCTAATTATTGTTTTGAGCAGTGTATTTACGACCATTAGACTCCTTTACTTTCATTCCGCCCAGTGGTGCTGTATATTTTTTAAACTACTAAAATTTGATTTAACAAGACCATTGCTCATATCGACATTGCAAAGATTTCTATGAAAAGTTGAAAACTTTTAAAACGGCCAAGATTGGCATATTTTTCTCACATTGTATGTAAGACATATGAACCAAAGGGGAAGAGACGCTAGCGGTTATTATTTTGTAGCATTAACGTGATATTTTAGTTTCCAAGTAATTATATGTTCACATTTCGATTATTTTATTATTTATCAGTACTTATAGTCATTTTAATTTACAACTTTACTCTCATTACTTTGATTTTGATTTATGAACTATATTAAAAGTGTTTTAGCTTATTCGCTTTGTCTTTGCTTGAGAGATGGGTTGTAAGGCCACCCTCTACAATGGTGTGCTTTCGCACGTTGTTTACAACGTGCGAAAGCACACCATTGTAGAGGGTGGCCTTACAACCCATCTCTCAAGCAAAGACAAAGCGAATATTAAAAGTGTTTTATATTTTACGTGAGAAATACCGAATCTGTTTCATTTCATTTCACCTTTAATATATAATTAATAGACTTTTTTTTTAATTTTCGTTCTGGGGTTTGCATATAACACGAAAGATCGGATTTCTTCTTCTGACCTAACATACATCCTTAAAATATTAATGGTGTACAATAATTATTAATCGTTATTGAATTTGAATCTAGGCCGCTCCATTAAACAACATTCTTGGAGTGAAGTAAGCCCCCCCCCCCCCCCCCCCCCCCCCCCGGTTAAAAAGCTTCTAAAAACCCTTCTTTACATAAAATTTCAATTTACTTCAATCTTCAATTTCCTGTTTGTTGTAAAGGAAAATGATACACAATTCGTATGCACGCCATTGTCACCTTCGATTTTTATCAATTAAAATGGCTATTGCAATAATTGATAAAATGACTTTTTCTTGAATAACTTTTACAATATTAAGAATTGCCATAGAGTTGTATTAGAAAAAAATGTTTGTTTTTCAATTCCGCATCGAATGACATCAAGATATGTAGGGGTTGCAATTTAAAATAAGAAAGATAAAGTGCTTTAAAGTTTGAGAAGTTTGACACTAGATTTTGATCACCCTGTATAATTTGGATCAATGAAACTTGGTAAACGAGACTACTACACTTTATTCAATGAGTGTGTCGTAAAATTTCATTAACCAGGTACTATTTGCGTTTTTTATTAATTTTTAAAACCAGTGGTGCAAAACCGACTGTTTTTCGTTTTTATTTTTTTTCGCTGGTTTCATCGAACCGATTTCAATAGAATTTTAGGAATATGTAGGCAAGCATAAAAGACGACCAAATAAGTAAAAAAAGTAAAGCATGTAATTTAAAAAAATATACCATCATGGCGTCACACTTTGTTGGGACACCCTGTATAATCAAAAATATTTTCCTGAAATGTACTTTGACGTACAGGAAACGTATGCAAAATATCAAAAACCTAACTTAATTAATAACTGAGCTACAGAAGACGGAGGTGAGGTGCAGGACCCTGTATAATTATTCGAATTAGACGACATTTCTCTTCAACGATTCCACCATAATTGCAGATACTGGAATGTAAAATGTAAAACGCATATATTTATCATTTTGTAGGTGTTCTCCCAGGTTAATCCACACTTGATTTTTATATTGTTATCAATTAATCCAAAGTATTTTCCCCTATATTCTCGCGTTAAGTTTCATTTTGTAATGCTAACTGCTTCTTTGGTCGATGTAAAATATACACCCCCGTAAGATATCTTTATGTGTAGAAATGAAAAGAAATTATGCCCGACTTACATGGCGTACTTATTCGATATTTTGGGTATTTAAATAATCCACTATGTATTACTTTTTGTCGAAACGTCATCTGCTTCCATATATTCAATAGAATGAAAAAAGCGAAGCGAACGTTTTTCCTGGGTCAGTTCGATTTTCAGACATATCCGCGTTATGGCACTTTCATCACGAATTGTCTATACTTTTTTTTCCAACATCGCAAGAATGAGTCTCAATTTTAAATTTCTTTATAATTATTTTACTCTCCTATTTTTTCAAGAATCTAGTTGCTGATTTTGTATTCTAACGTTGGTATGGAAATGAACTTTCCTCACTAGTGATGCAAACGCCTATTTTCCTCACTACATTTAGTGATGAAAGCGTCATTTTCATAAGCGATGTTGGAAAAAAGTTGTTTTTTTACTTATTATCACACGCTGGGATATAAGGAGTATTATTTTTGAAAGAAATATAAAATATTCTTTATCCAAAATTAACATAATGAAGAATCTTACGTGAAGCCACTTCTTATTCGATAAAGTCCGCATTGTAATGGTTATCTGGTTATTATTCGCTGTATGCGTTATTCCTCATTTTTCCCATTTTTAGGTTCCCAGTACCACCTTTTCTCTCCTATTCGATCTAATTGTACCAATACAATTCGCGTTATATCCTCTAGTAGAGTATGTAATAATGGTAAGGAGTTGAAATAATTATCTATGTACCTATGTACATTTTGCTTTACTCTGGTATACATATTATTCTAATATACATTCTCGAAAACGGTAGATCCCAAGGTTTTGTCCTCTAGTTTATCTCTAGATCCACAGTAAATATCCTTGGCAAGTGGTTACGCACCAAAATTTAAAGCCATGCCTAATAGGCTTACCCTACTTGATGAACTGCTTCATGCTGTGATGGCCATTGCCTCATCCACAGAATAGCATGAGTCTAGAGGCTGAAATAATCAATTCACATACTGTACAATGAGTGAATCTTATTAGGCTCATCAATTTTGTTATTATCGTTGAAATGTCTAGAAATAATGTAGATGTAAGCTTTCATCTCTAATTTTTTGAACAAAACTTTGTTTTGGTGTGAACTTCAAATTTCTTATATGCATTTTCCTTCAACTCTTTCGGGAATAAAGTGGCTAGTGGTACATTAGCTGTTAGAGATTCGCCATCAGAGATAAACTTAATTGTATTGTTACATTGCTATGGGCAACGCTGAAAACTTCCATTTCCAATTATTATCTAAACATTCTAAAGCATAATATGCAAAAAATGAAGTAAGTACAAAGAACTTATCTCAATGGCATTTTGGATTCAAATTGATGACACGACTACAGAATACAACACTTTTCTTTCAAATCTCGAATGTAATTGAAGTGAACCTTAAGTTAAATAAATTTTATTATTAGGTACCCATTTTTACCAAATTTCTTCGTATTTAGATGAATTAAGAACTTAAAAAATGCAAAGAACAGCAAAAAAAATTTCAAACCCTATATGGAAGGACATAAATAAATTTCTTGTAATGCACTCAATTGTCGTTTCGCACAGTTTCCTAGTTCGAAATTATTTGAGTAGTTAAATTTTATTCATTAACTAAAAAAACTCAATTTTAACGATTTTTAAAAATGTATTGAAATCAAATCCTCATCTGGTGTGCAGTGTGCTTATTAATGTAAGGCTTCTGTGTGTTCTCGAATTGAGTTACTCTTTTGTTTCTTATGTTACCTTCAGGTACGTAGGTGTTACTTTTTTATAAAAGCGTAATTAAATATAATATGGACCAAATTTGTTCAGGTCTGCCACTTATTATTTTTTGCACATCGACAAGGGGAAACGTACCAAACAAAAATAAGGCTGTGATCAAATATTGAATAAAAATTTAATATTATCGATGTTTTTACGTGTACTTTATCAAGTATTAATTAACATTGAACGTTACAAGAGAACGATTCGATATCACTGTACTAATTACATGAAAGGTTTAACTATTACTAGATGATTTACATATGCAATTTAAAGTGCATAGAGCGTAAAGCTTGGGGACTAAAGGATGATAATGACATTCTAAGATAACGTTTAGATGTGTAAGAGGCAGTAGGTTGACCGTAACTTTGGCGAGGACGTGTCCACCAGAGCACACATTAACGTTTCTGTATTGTCTTGACGTTACTATGCGGGCGATTATATTGAGAATTGAAAATTACCACCTCTTATGTTTAATGTTCTTGTACATTAACGGTTCAACGATTTTGTTATATACACGTTAATTGTACGTTACGATTTGTATGATTTCATATATGCACTTAGCAATGGTCGATTGTTAAATAACGTTAACCCTTATTCTATTTTCAGAAAAACCAGTTTTACAACCACCTTATGGAGGCATAGATAACGGAATGGTAAGTAATTTATTATTTTTTTAAATTTCTTTATACAATTTTGGACTTCCTTTATACAAATTAATCGGCCAATTACCTTTAATAATCAAATGGCCATTAATCACGATTACTCTAATAAAAGATAGAGGTTTTGTTCATTCACATGTATACCTTTCATCTTGTTTGTTTGACATGATTTACTGCATACTATAAAGGTTGTCATTACGCTCCGAGCAGGGTTTTTATTACTTGAGAACCCTCCTGCAAAATTACTGCTTTTGTCTCTCCAAAGTTACTTAGCGACAAACTTTACCGCCTTTTAGTAGTATCGCACGACAACGGCAAAGTAAGTGTGATATATTTCTAAAGCATCGGCAAGCTGTACAATTGTAATGGTTTATAACTTTATTTATATGTATCTACAAAACGATCATGTTTGGCGAATTGATTTGCATAAATCTAAAATGATTGCACTTTTTATTTCATTGCGTTGTTTAAGCCATCCTGTATTATATTAATACATTGGAATTTGGAGATTCCTATTAGACTATCGAAAAGTTCAATCTCCATTATCCATAGTCATCATCGATATTGTGGGTTCATTTAGATTTTTGGTGTAATTAAAAGTGTCTACAAATGTCAGCTTTCACAGGTGCAGCACAAAATGTAGATCAGATCAAATTACATTAAGTTTAGATTTTTTAAATATGTAACGTTAGTTTAATTAATTAAAAAGAAAATTAAGTTTTAGTAAGAAACGTACAAAACTTGTACTTCTTTGCGAAGTGTGTTATTGCATTAATCCACAGTACTAGTTTTAATACATTTAATTCAGCAAACTCGGAATTTGTTCAACAGACAGAGCATGTGAATACATCCTACACTTAGTTTTATGATTAGTTATACAGGGTCTTAATACCAAAACGTAATGGAAAACAAAAATATTGTAGAAAAGTTATCTCTGTGTCCTCTTAATCACAGAACGCGGCTGCTTAAAAAACATTAATGGAATAGAGATTAAGTGATGGCTTGTGTGGAATAATAAATTTCAATTAGGTCGATTGTTTGTGCCATTTCAAAACCTGATTTCCGTGTCAATTTATAGTGAACGATTTTCAAGAACGTTTTGATAAGCCGTAAAACAAGTTATGTATTACCGTTGAGTGAAAAATATCACTCAACGGTATTACTAAACTTCAGTTTGTAGCTGTAGAAAACATCTTCCGGTATGATAAGCATCAATGTACCGAATGTATCGAATTTCAAATTGAATGATTTGATTTGATGATTGATGTCCGCAAGATAAAAAGGTTACGTTCGACCTAACCTTGACACGCTACTTTGTTTTTCATAAATCCTATTTCTTTGCGTTTTTTAGTTGTTTAATTCTAAATTGATGCTTAACTTATAGCGTTATAGCTATAAAACAAATCTACATTTGTGGACAAGATCGAGAGGACCAATATAAAGCTTGAAAATGATAGCAAATCAAGAAACGGTTAAATTGGGAAAATAACTGTTAAAAATCGTTGAAAATAGATAGAAATTAAAACGAGTAGAAGTTATGCACATAGCATTTTTTTCTATGGCATAGATATAAATAAACAAGTTTGGTAGGAAAATTCTGTGAAGTTCAAAACCATAGAAATGGATCTAGACAGACAGACCGATGAATATGCAGTCGATAGTACCTACATTCTATTTTAATTCTTAAAAATGTTGCTAAAAGTTAATCACAAAAAGTGATTAATGAAATCAAAGAAGTTTTGCAAACAAAAAATACAATTTTAAGAACCACGTCAAGGAGATAAAGTGTGGACATTTTTAGCACTCAAAAGGATACCCAATGACGCAGAACATCACTGATCCCAAGATTTTAGACATCCTTGTCAACAAAACGATGATTGAGAGGACAGAGAATCAAACCAAAATATGATTGGGAATATCTGGAGACATTCTTTCAACTTTCTTGGATAAATTCCCACACAATAAGTTCAAGTTCAAGTTGAACGAGTCTCGACGGATATTCAAAATCCAAATAGTGCAGATCTTAAAAAATATACTAAAAAAGAATGTACCATCCTCTAATTTGCCAATATACTACGACAGAAACGCCATCTGGAATAGAGAATATAAAGATGTCGATTGTAAACATACTCATAAACGCATGGACGTGTAATACAACCCGAGGAAGTGGCAATTAAAACAAATAGTTGCACACGCCCTCACACGCGCTACCTTTTTGCAGTGGTTTATAAAATTGTGCGGAAAAATGTAGCCTTAAATAAAAGGATCACATGTTTTTACTTATCCTCAATCCAGTGAGAAATATTGTATTCTTCTTGTTAGCTCAAGGACGAGAATCCTCTAAGATACCTATGGAGGCTATTTCTACGAATCCATCGAGCAGGGTATCCAGATATAGTTGGGATTAGACGATATTACATGTGACTCATCGTAGTGTACAATAAAAATTAAATCAAAAAGTATGTGCACGTCATTAAATTTTATGTAGGAAACAGCTACAAAACTACAAAAGTCTGTGGTATTGGATATGGGAAAACTTTACTGCATAACGACAACGTATACGCGTATCCATATTAAACTGAAACTGTTATGCAATAGGGGATTATACTGTTTTAATATTTTCCAAGGAACACACAGGAACGGAATACACTTTGGTTAAAGTATTGTTTCTTCCCTTATACATTTTTTATACAGTTTATGAATAGTTTTGATGAAAAGAATTCATCGTTTTGAAACTATTGTGGATAGCACTTCTGAATCACAGTAATGCCGTTTCGTGGAAAAAATAACTACTATGTCGTAAAGCTTCCCTCGTCTCTCATGTTGAAAACACTAATCTCTTAACGAATGACACTTTTGTTTTTCCATACTTTGTTCTAATTCTAACTGTTGCTGAGTAGAATCATTTGCACCAAAGGTGAGCTCTGCGTCGTATATGACAAACGTACAAATCAAGATTAAAAAATGTCTAGTCAAATGAGGATAACTTTTCATGTTGATATGAAATTCAGTCGATGTAATGGAAAATAAGGGAGTAGCTGGAAAGTATTCCGAAATGAATGAAATTTTGGCAGGTTGTTTAGTGGTACTCTTGGATGTCTATCATAAATTTTCGACCTCGAGGACCCTGTGCTAACTTGGGGAGGGAACAAAAACCTCAACATTGATCATCTTTTTTCAGTTTTTCGCTTATATCTCGTAAACTAAGCATATTGTGTGTATCTACCATAGTGCAATAAAAAGTTGTAGAGCATTCAATGTGCTAAAATTTGGTTGGCGAAACGATTTTTTAGACTCAAAATTAACCGAGATACAGCCGATCAAAGTTAGACAAAGTTTCTCCAAATGAAAAGAAATAGCCGAAAAATTATTTCCATGTTAATTATGTTAATCACTCATCAATATCAACATGTTGGAACACCTATGGCCCCCCTCCCCCAAACGTGATTGGTGATTTGCAGTTACTTCCATATTTTCGAGCCTAGTCATCGCACCCTATTGTGAATTCCTGTTAACCCATAATCTTGAACTTTATTTACAAAAAAGAATTTGCAATTAACAAAGTGCATCAGGTTGACTACACTTTAGAGCGCTTGGGGGTTGCCGAACCTTCCTCGTCGTCGTCTTTGTTGAGGCGGTCCATGGACACGTCTTCCTCATGTACCTTAGGGGCAGGAGGAAGGGGGAGGTCAGTGGGTTTGGTAAGCTTCCATCCCCATGCAGAACGCAACTTCTGATCGCTCCCTTGGCTTCTCATCCACGCCTGGATTTGCAAGTACGTCCTGAATGAGTTGTACTTGGCGGCATTTCTGGCAAGTTGACATTTCGGCTTTACCACCGTTGCGGAAAAAGTCCGGTACCTCAGGTCTTCGAGGTTGTCAAGTTCGATGGTCCTTCCATACAGTTTCACAAGGAATTTCCGTAACGTCAGCGATTTGGGTTGGAGTTGTCTCGGGGTCTTTCATCTTCATCTTGTTGGTATCATTGAAAAGAAATTTCGCCTCCGATATCGTGCTAATCGAAGTTGTCTTGAAAAAGACAAACTTTGTTAAGAACGTTGATAACGTTTAGCTGCATTGTTGCTTTGGTAGCTTATCCCAAAAGGATAACGATCAAAAACCACTATGGCATTGCTCCCAAAGTGACTTTGGGCGTAATCCTGAAATGTGGCTCCACTTGACTTTGTTAATGCACCAACGATAGGAAGGAATGCATCAACAGCATCGATTTTTTGCCTTTATGCATTCCTTCTTCTTTGAAGGGAGACGTGGGAAAGGGGCGAGTTCATACTTGAACAAGTTCCTGAGGTTAGCCTTTGATTGTTTGGTTATGCACACTCGTTGGAATAGGGTGATGTTCATTTTTTATTTTTTACATTTCGGGAAACTGCCTAACTTTGATCGACTGTATCTCGGTTAATATTGGGTCTAAATATTCGTTTCACAAACCAAATTTTAGTAAATTTAACGCTCGACAACTTGTATTGCGCTATGGTACACACAATAATTATGCTTATGTTAGGAGATATAAGCGAAAAACTAAAAAGAGACCGAAAATTTTGAAGTTTTTGTCCCCTCACCAAGTTAGCATAGGATCCTTTCCACAGGAAACTTATAATAGACATCCGAGGACAAACGTTCTATTTTCATTTATTGCTATTTATGATTGCATCAAGTTGTGACGCACGGTTCAACTTTGGTAAAGATGTAAGTACATAGTTTCTTCTTTTTCTTCTACAGCCCTATTTGACATTCATTGTATCGAATAAGGAAAACTATTGTCTTTACAATGTATCCATGACATTTAACTTGACCAAAGTAAAAAGTACAAAAAACAGATTTGTGTCGCAATTTTGAAAATCGCAAAAGAAAATTTACAGTTTTTAAAAATTTTTTTTATTGAGAGAACTAAAACAAGCGGTTTTGGTTATGAAAATTCTTAGAATGAACTTATTTATGACAACAAGATAAATAATAATTGTTAATAAGAACAAAATGGGAAAAGTTATAATTAATAGCGTCAATAGTATCAAAAGGCACATCTTGATTGTATTTGAGTTGCATGAAGCAACGGAGCTTGGTAGTCAATCGAAGTTTTTATGTGCGTGGAACGATTTGCAATTTTCTAGGAGAGTGTTGATCGTGCTTTTGAAATTGCCATCTGGACGCTCGAGATGAGTGGTGTCGTGTGTAAAAAGTAGTGTATTATCCAAATAATGCTGATTGTCACCGTGTCCCTCAAAGAGGATGGTCGTTGATGTCTGAAAACTCTGAAACCAAATTAGCAGCAGAGTAGGTTATTGGTTTCGACGAATTCACGTAAACGACAATTTACTGTAAGCATTTACGGTTACGGTGCAAAAAGTGCTTGAGTAGTAGAGTGTAGTAGAGTCATTCCGAAGAAACAACTCTTCCTTCACTCGAGGCTCCTCTTTTTTCGAAATTGCCATTAATTCTCTTCCTCGGAACTGCTGAGTCATAATGTTAAAGTGCAACTCCTAACCTCAGTAAAGCAGCGATAAAATGCGACCCAAATAAATCTTTCTGTGTAGGTACACATATTTAGTAAATACCTCACGAAAAGTCGTAGTCGATTATAACTTGAAAATTCTTCCGAGTTATATATGTACCTATATGTATGTTTAATAGTCAGTGTTAGTTGATTCTTCCAAAATACGAAAATAATAAATCAAATAATATGAACTTAACGGGTAATTTTATGGTAATTGTGGAAGCTTAATTTCTATTTAAATTAAATTAGGACAAATAAGCTCGGTTTTCCAGCGTTCTATGCTCATTCAGTATCTCACAAACGACACTCCTAATCACGTTGTTTACTATAGGCAACATTATATTGAAATTATGTAACGCATTTTTAAGCCTATTGATTTATCAATCTACTTGATCAATTTGTTCCACTTCTATATTATTGATATAATTAATAAATAGTGATAAATCAGAAATATGTTAACGTCAATTAATAATTTGAAGGACAGAATCCTTTTATTTTGATAATAATTTCTATTTTGATTTATTTTTTAAGATATAGTTTTTGTGGGAGTAAAAAATAGTTGGCAATGACAGTAAAAAAAATTATGTTAAAAATAAAATGAAGTAACATTTAAAAATAATCCGGTTGACATTTTTGCTAATGGGTATAGAATGATGAAAGGAAATTGTAGTTGTGTACAATTTATGATACTTAATTTTGTATATTATTTTGATCGATATGAAGTGTTTATATGTGGATTTAATAGCAACAAAAATGCGCAGGAATATTATTTACTTCTTACGTTTTCAAAGTGCTCCATAGAAGAGGTACCTATATCAGGACGTGCTAAAGAAATATGTTTATGTAGACAGGACGAAAAGGATATTTTTTAAAAATAATTTGCTTCTAATATTTTGGGAATGAAAAAACAGTGACGAGAATTGAGACAATAGACACAGTTACAGTTTTAATTATTAAAAATTATTATTAAGATTTAAACATTGCGAATTCGAGGCTATAGTAGTAAAATGTTGACGTGATGGTTTACACATTTACTATTCATACGTTACTCTGGCTTTGTGTAATATAATTTGTCCGCGTTTCTCATTGAAAGCGTAAGCGGTCCATGAAGATTTTTTGATTTTTTTCACAGAAGTTAATGCATTTGATCTGGGTTTAACTACGGAAGGAACATAAATTTGTTCATTTGACATATTAAGAATGTCATTCTTAATATGTCATCATAGCAACCACGTTCTACAATTTAAGTTTTATCTTAATTTATTTAGTTGTGAGTTGACCAAATTAATAAAAATGTTAAACTTTAGTTAAAGGGGGTAGAATTCCCTCCCTTTTTATCTCATCTTCATCCCCGTTTTTGAATAAGGAATCAGAAATGTACTAGTTATGATTAAGCCCTATCAGAGGGTGAAACGTTAACTTTGAAAACCTATATCTTGGTAGTTACAACTACCTGAAAGATTAAATAATTTAGCTGTTTTAAATATATTTTTCCGCATCATGCCATTTAATTAATTACAGCTACAAATAGTGTTCATTTATAAAATGGCAATGCTCGTATGAAAAATTGTCACAGTACTAATTTAGGTTGTGCCTATAAAGGTATATGTAGTGGGAGCAGATAAATCTATACATAAGAACACAATGGACAAGTTTTTTTTCTTTGGAAAACATACCTAAGGCAATAATTAATCTTTCTTCAACTCAATACGCTTATGTTGTTAGAAATGAATTAAATATATTTCTTTCCTGTGCAAATTTCTGTTAGTTCTTTGAATTGTAAACTCGGAACTTATTCATTGAAAGATGATACGAAACGCGAACTTCCTCCGACCTTACTCGCCGCAGAACACGTTAAGAAGATCAAAAACTGCATATGAGGAGATTGAAGACAGAGACAAATCTTATTGATCAGATCATGGTTGATTTGAAAATGGATAAGGTCGCAAAGCTTCGCAAATCAATCGTGCACGAAGCGGTGGCAAGAAATTTCATCGAAGAATATTAAACTCCAAGTGGTATAGAAAAGTTTGCTTGTCCTTTACGTTTCAACATTTAGGAAAAGCGTCAAAAATGTGAAATACATATCCTTTTTTACGACTTGTTTCATTATATGCTTATTATTCTCTAGTTTTGAACCTATTACTTACCCGTGAGTAATATTTCATTATTTACAGGTTATTAGTTATTACTCACGGGTTTCATTAATCATATGGCCCATGCCTAGTGACATTATAAGCGCTAGGTAAAGTTATAGTTATTTATGTATCAAGGGATTTATAAGGGTCTTAATTACCGAGGGTAAAGTTTGCGTCCCGAGGGCCTTTGGCCCGAGGGACAGCAATTTCCCGAGCTAATTGAGACCTATTAATTCCCGTGGTAATAGATAATTTTATTTTAATAAAAGTTTAATAAAATTTGTTCATTTCCAGTCACGATATTTCCAGTATATTTGATTTAGGTATCGTCGATTGCAGTTTTGGTTGTTGCTAGGTTACTTGTTCATAAAGAGTCGTAGAGGGAATTATAGCGTCTTTATATCCCAAGGGAGTTATGACACTCTTTATTGAGTTAATAAAACAACTTAAAACCTCCCCTTAGACAATGAATATTTAATAAAATCAAAATTTATAATGAAGCGAAGGATGATGGACGATGGTTTATGTTTTTTGTAGATAAGTACCAAAGTACTGAAGGACCAGCCCCATTAATGGCAATACTGGCCGATAGTGAAATTAAATGACTAATTAGGGTTCGAACCTCGTTTTTGATTAACGTAGGGGAAATCTGAATTAATCAGTAGGGGGCAATCACCTAGTTATTTAACCTTTAACTAAGGTGTGCAAAGAGCACCATATTATCAAAAATAACCACCATTTTGAAATTACCAAGACAATTTTGCGAATAATTTTCATTAAAAGTAAAAGTGCTGGAATTTTACATCAATATGAATAAAAGAACGTCAGGAGGTGAAAATTCCCTCCCTTAAACGTTAAACTTATGCAAAAATTCATCGTTCATAATGTATCACCGTCCATCAAGCTTAAACTTGAAAAAGCCTGCCATTTAAATACAGGCGAAACGTCGTTAAAATCACCATTCAAAACTATATAAAATTAATAATAAAAACAACTATAAGCAGCAAATCTATTCTTCCAACATATTCGTTAATTAAAATTAAAACGTCAATACTGCTAAGAAACATCACCTATAATTAAAATTTAACGTAATTAAACAATATAAAAATAATTAAAAAGCGACATGTTTCGAGGCCTACAGGTCTCATTCTCAAGCTTAATAAAAGAAACTAGATGGGTAAGATGATCCAAAAAATGATAAGTCTGAAGGGGCAAATAGAAGTTACATTTTACAAATTACATGTTCATTAGCTGTTAAATTTAAGTTGTTTAAAACGTTACGATGTTAATTTTGGCGTCGGGCCCTTCAGGCCTATATTATTTTGTAATTTGTTATTAGTTTTCACATTTCATCATGGTTCATCTGTAATTTGTAAAATGTAACTTCTATTTGCTCCTTCAGACTTATCATTTTTGGATCATCTTACCCATCTAGTTTCTTTTATTAAGCTTGAGAATGAGACCTGTTTGTAGGCCTCGAAACATGTCGCTTTTTAATTATTTTTATATTGTTTAATTAAGTCAAATTTTAATGTTGCTCTTTGCACACCTAAGTTAAAGGTTAAATAACTAGGTGATTGCCCCCTACTGATTAATTCAGGTTTCCCCTACGTTAATCAAAAACGAGGCTTGAACCCTAATTAGTCATTTAATTTCACTATCGGCCAGTATTGCCATTAATGGGAATGGGACTGGTCCTTCAGTACTTTGGTACTTATCTACAAAAAACATAAACCATCGTCCATCATCCTTCGCTTCATTACAAATTTTGATTTTATTAAATATTCATTGTCTAAGGGGAGGTTTTAAGTTGTTTTATTAATTCAATCACTACCCCTTTTTGAGCCTCTGACTCCACCATGGACTTAACTCTTTATTGATATCGTAACTATAATGATATAAGCTTATAATATTACGGTCAGAAATAAACTAATTTATCAATATTGTAATAAAGAACATACTCAGATGAAACTTCTTCTTCATGCGTAATAGTATATTGTTAAGCTCTGTATACTTGTTTTATAATCACCTTCCTAAAGGGTTACTCACTATGTAATCACTTAAGTGTGATACGGTTACATTAGCTCAATCCACTTCGTTTATAAAAAAAATAAACAAATATTGGGGTTATTATTTGTTAACATTAATTGCCATTTATGTCAATAGAACTACTCGATATAATTTTAAAAGAGATAAGATGCAACAATTTGTCATATGTATATCCCTTATATTTTCTAGCTAAGTTGTAATTCCCTAACCATCAACTTGAAGAATAACACGTATGGATAATTAATACATCTTTTTACGTCTAAAATTGTTTCAACTTTACCTGAGCGAATTTTTACGGGTTTAGGGTTGTTTTTCATTGATTCTAGTTTCATAAATGCGTTTAATGACTACGCTTTGGAGTAAATCTCCATGGCCCGTTTCTGAGAATATGTTCCACTTAATCAGCCATCGGTAGCCATACTGTACAATGTACATGTATTGTTAGACAATAGACATACCCTTAATATATTTTTGACAAGTCTGTAAGGTGAAGTATTGCTAAAAGCATGATCTATTGTCGTTCGATTGGTTCAGTGTAATAAAATTTGTTGGTGTTATTGGAAATCTAGAACAAAATAATTGATCGCATTGAAATTTTTGAATTGGTCTTTTTAGTAAATAGAAATCGTTTTTTTATAACCTTTTGGCTTTATTGAAGTGTTCAAGTCATTTTCTTCAAGTTTTATTCCATTTTATCCCATCGAAATGAAACCACATTTCTCTATTAAGTAAATTTATAAATACGAGTGATCCATTTATGTGAAATGGTACAACTCAAAATAGGTAGCAAATTGAATTGACATCACAATATAAAAACAATTTCTGCTGAAAATATTGAAAACACTAAAGATAATAACCCTTGTGACACAACATCTCGCTCAGACAGATAACTTTACTAAGATAAAGACGACTAAAATGTTTTAAACGTTTCGCCCACTTTCGTAAGGGGCTTCATCAGGACAAGAACAAATAAAATAAAACAACAGTAATGAAAATAAAATATTTTATATTTTTAATCAAATATTTTATATGTTATTTTTATTATTGTTTTATTTTATTTGTCTTTTGTTCTTGTCCTTATGAAGCTCCTTACGAAAGTGGGCGAAACGTTTTTAACACTGACACGGTCCTACATCGGAAATCGTCTTATCTTACTGACTTATAGAAATAACATTTTAAATCGCCGCCACCTTAATGCATGTACAGTTAACATCAAAATGAGCCCTCTTGGTGGTTCTCATGGGTTGCACAAAAGTCAAATTTGCACTCATTTTCATGTATTTAAATTTGGGGGTGGGTGCCTAAGTTATTTTTTTATTTTTTTTACTTGTTTATTATATTTTCATTTTGTAAATTGTATGATTTTAATCGGTTATTTTTTGTTTCAAGGCATACGCGTTAAGTCCGGCTGGTCCGGGATACTCGGGACCCGGTGCAAGTCCAACACAAGCGACGGGTGAACCGTTTGCGGCCGATAGTCCTTATTTTCCTTTTAGTTCGCGACCCGTTAGTAGATTATCACCTGCAAAAACAAGAGTTCCATCGGGCCTTCGATCGGCAAAAGAAGAACCTCAACAAGCCGGAACTGCCATAGATAATCAACAGTGGGTGGTAAGTGTAATGTTTACTAAAACATTCTATGAAATTAGCAAAATATGCCGCTACCGTGTGCTAGTGTAGTACAATCCTGTAGGATAATTGAGTTGTCAGTCATGGTAAATCACCCGTAGCCTGAAGGATTCCGGTAAATGGACCACTCAGCCATTTAGTCGGTTCACTACACTGTCTTACAATTTTGTTTACGTTGAACCATTGTGAACTTAGATAAGAAATTAGAATCATTTATTCTCAATTTCGATTACATTTCACCCTCTAGAAATAGATTGAATACTTGAAAGGTGTGTAGTGTCTCCGGCCAAAGTATCGCTTTTATTTGTCGTATCTCGTAAATGTGCCTAAATAGTAGGTAGTTTTCGTAAGGAATGTGTAGTTGGAATCTACACCTCTGTGACCGATAAACATCTGATACCCTTCTTATACTTAGACGTTACTCAACCCCTATCAAATTTTCTAAAGTAAGCTACAAAATAATATATATCCGTTTGGTGTCAAATATCCTGCATGGTGCTATTGTAACAGACTTTAAACATGGAATAATCCTCTTTTTGTAGTTATTTTTGCGTGTATTCGTTAAAATATCTACAAATCTCATGTGTTCTTTCCCATATTAATAGCGATAATTAAAAAATATTGCATGTGTGACTAATTTTCAGATCGGATTACCTTTGCATTGTCAGTACTTTTGGAATTGATTTTAAAGCATAAAATGTGTGAGAACTTGAACTTTTTATTCTTTTGTAGTTTGCAGCATTTCATTAATAGTTGAAACCCAATACATAATCGATCGACAAATAAAAGAGAAAAATAGTTCAAAGTTCATATTGCATGTTTAATGCAAGATTAATTATCTACGTACATACTATACTATATTGTGCAAGAATGTCTGAAATGAATTACACATGAAAAAGTGCGACAATCTTTTTTGTAACTTTTTTCCATAAAAATTAAATTTTAACTTGATATGTCCAAGGGTACGGAGACTTTAATAAGAAAGGGTCCCATTACCTCTTCAAACATAAGATGCCTTTTGCACCTAAAAGCTTCCTTATTTGGTCATTGACTTCGGAGATTTGAGCAAGGTCCAATCGCTAGTTAGGCACAAAAGAAAAACCATAATTTTATCGTATGTCGGCGAATAAAATGTGCCTCTAATCCAGTTTTGTAACATATATCGCCTGTGTCTGTTATGTATCTCTTTTCTTTCATATTCTTCAGTTGCTTTTCACACGTCTCCTCCATTCTCTCTATGAGATGGTTCTTTTCAGGATAATAGTTTTGAGTTTATAGAGCCTTCGTTGTTAGGGCGTTAATTTATAATTATCTTTATGTCATACTAGCGTATTATTTCACCATAACAACTACTAAAACAAGAGACATTAATGACTAAATAACGCGCCTTTACATGACAACCGGATTTTACATAGCAACGGGCGTTATTTTGTATAAAGCTAGCTTATAACGCCCGCAAATGTAAAATATTATACCTCATCATCATCACCATAGATACGGTCAAGGATGTTAAATGTCAGTCTGGCAGTCTATACTGATTTTATTGTTATCATCTGTTTTAATCATCTTAATCAACTTCTTGCAAGTATGACATAAAGTTAAGAAGGCACCACGGGCGTTATGAACACAACGCCTACAGTCGACGTATATCCCTCGGGCTATACACTGTCGACCTTAGGCGTTATTTAGTTCATAACGCCCTAGATACCATAATTACTATTATGTCGCCTAAGAACCGCCATTGTTGTGAATAGCTATTGGCAACTTGCCTAATAACAAACCAGTTTTTACCCAATTTGTATCTAGTTCGGATATGTGATATCTTTGTTAACTATAAGATTTCGGGCTTTGATTGTTGTTTTACATGGTGTCATGCCATCGCTTTTCTTTAAATACCGTTAGTATGTATTCAATCTGTAGTTTGTAATGTCTTCCACGTCTCATTGGGTTATTTCTATCTATTTTTAATTTTATTGATTATGATTTTAAGATCCTTCAAGGTGACCATACGTCCATACCCGATATTGTGTTTCAAATGTAAATAAGTTAACATTTATTAAATTAAGTTTGAATTTGCATAAACTGGTTTTATTAATTAGCACAAGAAAAAGTTTACCCTTGTTTTTATTTACAAATTTAAGGGTTGTTTACCCTCTACCTAAAGGGTGAAACAATATTGTCAAATGGTAGTAAAAGTACCTAGCTTCTCTAAAGAAAAAACAATTGACCTGTCCGCGCTTTTTCTCGTTTTTAAAAACCTCAAACTTTTCCCTCATTTTCCATGTTTGCAACTTCAATTTTTTTGTTCAAAATAAAAAATCTAGTGCACTGAATTCAGAAAAGGAAGATCTTTCAAATGACGTACCACTTGCTCCATCATCCCTATTTAAATTATAGGGGTTGTTCTCACAGCACTAAGTGATGAAATCATTTCAGGTTGAAAATCATGACAAAACTTCGTCCCCTAAGAATTAAAAACTGACTTTTTTCATTTCTCAAAAAAAAATTTCTAGCCAGAAACCGGTCCGATACCTTTTCGTTGGGCCACCCTGTATAGCTCAAAATGTCCACCATTATGTTAACGACACAATTCCACTTTGCTCCAATTTCTATTGTTGAACTCTTTTCCCAGAGTTGCAGGTGTAATTCTTTCATGTTTCCGCAGTAATTGCTGGTTGTAGTTCGTCCGTATAAAATTATATTATGGGGTATGATGTAGATTGCCGGCATTTTTTTAAATTATATTAGTAGATTTTTAGTAGATTCAGGCAAAAATATTAGCACCCAGTCCGCCAATTTTCGCGCGGTTTGTGAAAACGGGACTATCTTGCGCCCCGGGGTTTTTCTCGGGGACACCGGGACGGAGGAAAGGGAGGTTCCGTTCAAAACGGGACGTATGGTCGCGTTATGTATAGCGCAAGATGCTAGACGTTGAGACCTTTTTATTTGTACCCATTAAATTATTCATTTTCAATAAAACACGAAACTTCTTGTAGCTCTTGTAACTCGGCCATTGGTGATTGTTGATTTTTAAATGCTCTAAATTTTGTCGATTGTTTGAAAAAAGTCCAACGATATTACAGGCGAGATAACATTGTCAAATTTCAAGATTGATTCAATCGGTGAATTTTTTACGCAATAAATTCCACATTAATTTATTGTGTTTTGTGACTTGTGACGCCATCCCATGTTTCCTAACCCAAACCTTTATTAGCAAACCAAATAATACGGATGGAGGTGCAAGTTTAGAGCACAGCTCCCGTAATGAGCACCTTAGAGCACCGAAGGCGTCAAACCCTCCAAATGGTAGAGCACTACGAGGTGGGTAACTCTGTTATAATTAACGATATCAAAATTTTGCAATGGTAGTTATATGAAAAAATTACAGTGACTCTATTACAAACAGTGACGACAAGCAGCGATTAGCTCCACCCATCCGCCATTAGGAGGCAAAATTTTGGGCGGGTTTCTATGAACTCAACGGTGGTATCCTAGCAACGTGCTAAATCCAAATAAAAATCACACGCTGATCAAAGGTAAACACAGCCAGGTCGCCATTAAGAGGCGAAATATATCACGGCCGATAAGAATCGATACATCGCTTGTCACCACTGTTTGTAATAGAGTCACTGTAGAAAAAATTATCCATCTTCTAATAAGTACAAAACTACTTAAATAACTTTTTCATTATTTTACTTGCCGAGTACGAAGTAAAAGGAAAGTATTGTGTTCCAAAAAAACAAAAATTGCCCTATGCAAATTTTTACATATCTTTGCGTTTCTGAATACGTAGATTCAGAAAATGAGAAAAAAATTTCCCGTCTGTAATCTGTAGTAGTGTAGTCTGTCCTTACACATTCCTTGCAACGATCTAAACTCAGAAACTATTACAGTTATCGAAATGCGGTTTTCGCCAATCGATTCCATTCGGGCCAAGGACGAAAATGCTGATATTACCTTTGATGACGGTATAAGCTAAAATGGCGGCACTCGTTTTTTTTTATAAGATAAAGTTGAATTTTTTTTTATGTAGTTCAAGAGTATTTTTTTTCTGAATTCAGCAATATACAGGGTGAGTTTTTTCCGATGTATAGCATGGGGATCTTGGAAACTAGCAGAGATAGAGAGACGATTAAATGGGGAAAGAATTGCAGTTTTACCAGCTCAATTCAATGAGCTTTTCGTTTTTTGAAAAAAAATGCATGGCTAACTAGATATCTCAAAAAAATCATTTTTTCGTTTTTTTGTTTAGTGCCTATAGCTCTGTTATTATTGATTTTAGAAAAAATGTGTAAAGGAAAAGGTTGTAGATAATTATGGGCTTAATAATACCGTTTAATCAAATTTTTTATTTATGCTCTAATTTTTGAGTTAAGTATGACACAAACTTGTGTTTTTTCTAATGGAAACCATAGTTGGCCATGACTTTATAAAAAAGGACCCTTTTCGACGATTCTAACAATATATCATTTGACATACTTATTTTCATCACTATAGAAATTATGGCCATTTTTTTGTTTTTAATGTCGTATTGTTTGAGTAGTAGACTATAGAAACAATTGATGCATGCGCATCGCATTTAATAATAAAATTCAACTTAGTTATAATAAAAAAAAATTAATCTCGAAACTATAGGTAAACATATTTATTTGCATATACAGCTCTACCCTGTCTACTTATAAGTTGCGTATATGCCAAAAAGGAGCTACAATTATTATTACTATTATAGAAATATTTTAATGAAATTGTATGTAGAAAATGATAAACGATAAATAAATAAATAATAAACGCATGTATCAATTGTTTCCATAGTCTACTACTTAAACAATGCAACATTAAAAACAAAAATTTGACCATAATTTCTATAGTGATGAAAATAAGTATGTCAAGTAATATATTTTTAGAATCGTCGAAAAGGGGCCTTTTTTATAAAGTCATGACCAACTATGGTTTCCATTAGAAAAAACACAAGTTTGTGTCATAACTCAAATTAGAGCATAAATATAAAATTTGATTAAACTATATTATTGAGCCCATAATTATCTACAACTTTTTCCTTTACACATTTTTTCTAAAATCAATAATAACAGAGCTATAGGCACTAAACAAAAAAACAAAAAAATGATTTTTTGGGGATATCTAGTTAGCCATGCATTTTTTTTCAAAAAACGAAAAGCTCATTGAATTGAGCTGGTAAAACTGCAATTCTTTCCGCATTTAATCGTCTCTCTATCTCTGCTAGTTTCCAAGATCCCCATGCTAAACATCGGGAAAAACTCACCCTGTATATTGTGCTATCTTTATTTTTTGAAAAAAGTGATAATACGAGGGAAGTCTCGTGGCAATACATGCCAGAATTTTTTTATTTATTTATACAGGTAGGTATCTTAACAATATTAGTAGACATTTTCCCGTTAGAATCTACAGCTTTGCTTCACCAAAGTTGGTAACGTAATTTGGTTTATCGGAATAACCAATCATTTAATATTATTTTCAGTCCTTTAAATTTATTCCATGATAAAATCTTATTTATCTAATCTAAATTCATTGAATTAGTGCAATTATATCTCTGATAACAATCGCAATTTATAAATGTGATGTTAGTAATCAGTAATCATACAAGAACATAGAACAATCTTATTTGTTCTTTTGTTCCTTTTTTCTAGTGAACGTTTAATCATGCCCACCTCATTAATTGATGATTAATTTATTCACATACACGTTTAACACGTATCTGGTTATTACTAATGCATAGATTGGATGCATTACGTAGATATTTTCCTCGATATTTTCACCACATAATGGAGAAATTGGCATGTTACGGTCTCTTGGTTATTTAAGCCAACAATCAACACTTGCGTTTTAATCGTAATCAATTGCAATTAATTAATTTTAGATTATCAGATGATTATATGCCTTCCTATACAAATTGTGGTTAAACAAAACCATTACTGGCACTCAGAGGTAAATGTAGTCTAATTTGGTTTCCAGTACAACGTTTAATCACGTACCTACACCTTATTCATTGATTAATGTTATCAAAAGTGTGCAATCTCATCTAATAACATGCCATTTCTTAAAATCATTTTTAACTTCGCTTTTACTAAAAACTTTATTTTAAATATTTTATATACATGCTTTAGTTTAAAATGTAATTTTTACCCTAATGTATCCCCTGTTGGAAAATCCCCAGTATGAATTTCATAAAAGCGGATGCTGAGTACTTTGGAAGTTATAAGTTAACCATTCAGTAGCAACTTCAAAAACTTTCAACATTCTGATTTGAATTTTATTAGGCGTTAGTAGAAGCAATAAACCTGAAACTTTTGACGAAGACGTCAAGCTATACTTAATATAAATTTTATTTAAGAACAAGGAATTTGAGAAAATTGCTATAAAATTACAAAGATATCCGAAATGAGTTCGGTGGATTTTCAAACAATAAACTTTTAGTAACTTCTGTAATTTGTTAACATGTATGCTAGTTAATGCTGTGTCAAAAAATATTATTCGAAGATTATTTCAACGAAATGACTAGATGAATTATGAGCGACCGCGATTCTGTGAATGTTTCAAAATGTTAGTTCCTAAACTGTTTTACTTCGGCTCTGCCGCGTGCATGCAGATTAATTAATCAATCATAATTATGTTAAGGAATATATGGGGTAGTTTTTATATTCCCGAACTAAGGCAGTTTTGAATTTGCTTGTATTTTTTTGTTTCTTAATTACGTACGTTGGATAATGGATACGTGTGTGACAAGTTACAAAACAATTGCCACAATATTAGTTCTATGTACCAGTTTGTGTCCTAGTCGAATATCAAGCCGTTAAAACGTGACCATATTTCGCATAAACTGACGGATGCTAAATGGTTAAATATGAAAAAACGACGGTATTTGCACGCTGCGGTTCTTTATCAGAAGATTTTAACTCTAAAGACTCCCCCATACCTCTACAATAAGATAACCTATCGCACAGACACTCATAATCTCAACCTAAGAAACAGAGGTCTATTAACTGTTCCTGCACATAAAACTGAATTTTTTAAACGTTCTTTCTCTTACAGCATCGTAAGTTTATATAATTTGTTACCTCTGCATTTCAAAAATAGCTCTAAATTATCATTTAAAGTCAATGTTGAGTCGTGGTTGTCTGAAAGCAACATCTAGTTTTAAATCCCTCGCAAATGTTCTGTTGGTTCATTGATTACTGTCACCTACATACTTGTATGTTTTTTATTTGCTGCTTATTCTTGGATGTAATTTATTTTTCGTATTCTGCTTTCATTGTCATTTATTAGTTCTCGTTCTTCATTTTTCATTTCATGTTCTTGAATGCGGTAACGTGGAAGAGCAGAAGGTTCCACCAAGGGAACATTCTGAACGTCATCGCGTTTCCAAATCTATTTGTATGTTCTTACTTTTAGCAATATGCGGTTTTTTTTTCTTGTAAGATTTGGAAATAAAAAGTTATTATTATTATTATTATTAAAAAGCAAGAAAAGCTTTTTAAAAAAATTATGCTTGAAGAAATCTTGGCTGTGCTTGGAGATATTAGTTGTTCTTCTTAGTCAATTATTTAGGAGTGGTTTAAATATGCGAGAATCGCGGTATGATATGATCCTCTACCAAGCCATCCTATTGATGTGGTCACTTGGGAAAAAAATATTTGGTACTGGTGATCTCAGAATAGCTATTTCCCATACGTGTTCGAATAGTAGTCGAAACTGATGGTTTTTTGGTACCAATCAGGAGAACAAAGCACCACTTGGAGGGTTGTTAGTGAAGGTTTGTGTGACCACAACGAACCATAATAAACGCCTGAAAAATGCAGCTTTTCAAGATAACGCCCATCTTAATCTTCTATTAAAACACCCAAATTTCTATTTTAGAATTCGCGTCATTTGCGTGCTTTAATAGAAATTTGGGTGTTTTAATAGAACCGGTATAATTTAATTTTACTAAGTTGGTATTACCGAACCGAATTAATTCATAGCAAATACTGTAGTTAACCTTAAACAAATTTTGAATTGACAATTAAAAAGTAGCAGTTCCAGTCTCTAAAAAATTCCGTAGATTTTAATAATGTCAAATATTTATTTAAAATTGTTTGCAAAAGACGCAAATTCTAAAAAATAGTATAAAAAACTCATTCATGAGGCTTTTATGGCATTCATCCTTAAGAAAACTCGTGGCTGCGCCACTCGTTTTCTAAACTTTGATTCGTGCCATAAAACCCACCTTATGAAACTTGTTTTTTACCACTATTTTGACAAATGAATGAACGACAGATCGCTGAGCATTTAAGCTGTACAGAGGCACGTATACACGTACTTTCTTATATTAGAAGTACAGCTTAATTCCTGTAGGATGGCTGGGGGGCGAATTTTATACTCATTCACAGAACATCAATTTTCCATTTGCATCTTCAGTCCACCGGTGATTTAGAGGACTGGTGGTACAAATCTGGTCAAGACATCGCCTTGGAAGTTTGCTCTACTATAGCAATGTAGGCGTAGAGCGGCAGCTGAGCAGAATCCATTTAATGACATTCATTTCGAAACATATTGTAACAATGTTCATTTAAGGTTTTGATCATTGTCCCTTTGCTTACAGTATAAATAGGTGATATAGTCCAGTCACTTTAGACAAAATATGGGTCCAACCTCAAAAAAAATAATGTAAAGCTGAATTTTTGCACATCGATAGTATTGAACCCCCTGAACAACATATCAAAATACCTAAACTTACCTATGGGTGCTTCATAGATTTTATGACGTCACAAGATGACGGCTTCCGGTAAACACTAAAACATTCGTATCTCCGTTAATATTGCACCGATTTCGGCGATTCTTGGCACAATCGATAGCTGCGTAGATGCTCTACATTGTACTTTAGAACACTCATTTTCGAAAACGTGACCGTTTTTATAGCATTTCAAGAAATGTCCATTTGCAGGCTTTCCGCGCGCGCTTTTTGGCTAACGTACTTAAAAACTATTAAATGTACGAGATTTTGTCACTAGAACAATTTTATTCCTTCATCTTTTAGCTTGCTATATTGTGCTAGATTTGCATAATATGTTAATTAGTTCCGAAGATATTAAATGAGTACCGTACGAAAACAAATTTTTGTTCATGAAACATAATTTTACTTTCAATCAAGAGATCGGTAATACTGCCTCCTCACACATCCCTCCTCCCCAGAGACAATTATCGTAATTGCGTAGGTATTTGAAAACATATTCCCATGCTCATTTAATTAATTTAAGTCGCTGGTCGCACGAGACATAATCTGACTGGCGCGTGATCGTTTTGCGTTGACTGATCAGCAGTTGCGTTGAATGTAATCACACTTGGGTTCTTGTACAATCTTGTCTTGTATTCTGTTCTGTTTCTTTAATTGTTTTTATAATGGAACCAAACAAGTGCGTATTGTGTAATGATACAATGGACACTGGTTGTCTAAGTACAGTTAAAAAGAAAGGTCTACAAACCCTTTTGTCAATTAGTCTCCTAAAACAAGATGGACTGGAAGTAGAATTTCGAGGGAAAGAATTTTTCAAGGTAGGTACATCTGAGTTGTAGGTAAGTGATTTCATTTCTTAAATTTTACTAAAAATCAGTTTGCATAGCTTTTAACCTATTATAATATACGCTCCTTTGTCACTATAATACTTAGACAACCAGGATTTTGTTTTATAATCTAAAGTAAATAACAGAGAACAGCCTCCCCTTGAAAACAATATATATTTAAATAAAGTTGATGACGATGGACGAAGATCAAGTTTTATGTTTTTAGGTATTAAGTACCGAAGTACTGAAACTGACGCCAATTCAAAACGTCAGGGTTAAAATGTTGAAATTAAGGTGGACGCTGACACAGCTTATCCATGATCAAGCCAACTATCGGTTACAAAGTTAAAGGGGCTGAAAAAATTTGAATTAAAAACAGATACTTATAGTAGGTAACTCACCATGAGTAAAAAAAATGGTTGATGAATGAATACATTAAATTTTGGGTGTTGTAAAATACATAAAATGTTCTGAAAATATAATAGTTTAGGTTATAAAACGTGCTATTCTTTGTTGACTTACCTGAAGGGGAAAAAACAAATCAAGAACAAAATAATTAAATAAATGCACTAATCCCTTAAGGGGAAAGGAAAATTAACAGGAACATCATTGATAACCTGGATAAAACCAGATAATTAAATAAGTAGACAAGAACAATGACTGTCACACAAAGAATTTTACTCATGGTGAGTTACCTAGTGTTAAGTATCTGTTTTTAATTCAAATTTTTTCAGCCCTTTTAACTTTGTAACCGATAGTTCGCTTGATCATGGATAAGCTGTGTCAGCGTCCACCTTAATTTCAACATTTTAACCCTGACGTTTTGAATTGGCGTCAGTTTCAGTACTTCGGTACTTATACCTAAAAACATAAAACTTCATCTTCGTCCATCGTCATCAACTTTATTTAAATATATACTGTTTCCAAGGCGAGGCTGTGAGTTTTTCTCTGTTATTTACTTTGAAACCCCCCTTTTTGTGGTCACGAACGAATATAATATTATAATCTAAATGCATAATAATAATACTACATTGTTATTATTACTACAGTATTATTATTATGCATTTAGATTATAAAACAAAATCGTGTGTATTATAGTGACAAAGGAGCGTATATTATAATAGGTTAAAAGCCATACAAACTGATTTTTAGTAACATTTAAGAAATGAAATCACTTACCCCTTACCTACAACTCAGATGTACCTTGATAAATTCTTTCCCTCCAAATTCTACTTCCGGTCCATCTTGTTTTAGGAGACTAAATGACAAAAGGGTTTGTAGACCTTTCTTTTTAACCGTACCTACTTAGACAACCAGTGTCCATTGTATCATTACACAATACGCACTTGTTTGGTTCCATTATAAAAACACAATTAAAGAAACAGAACAGAATACAAGACAAGATTGTACAAGAACCCGAGTGTGATTGCATTCTACGCAATTGCTGATCAGTCAACGCAAAACGATCACGCGCCAGTCAGATTATGTCTCGTGCGAGCAGTGACTTAAATTAATTAAATGAGCATGGGAATATGTTTTCAAATACCTACGTAATTACGATAATTGTCTCTGGAAAGGAGGGATGTGTGAGGAGGCAGTATTACCGATCTCTTGATTGAAAGTAAAATTATATGTTTCATAAACAAAAATTTGTTTTCGTACGGTACTCATTTAATATCTTCGGAACTAATTAACATATTATGCAAATCTAGCACAATATAGAAAGCTAAAAGATGAAGGAATAAAATTGTTCTAGTGCCAAAATCTCGTACATTTAATAGTTTTTAAGTACGTTAGCCAAAAAGCGCGCGCGGAAAGCCTTCAAATGGGCATTTCTTGAAATGCTATAAAAACGGTCACGTTTTCGGAAATGAGTATTCTAAAGTACATTGTAGAGAATCTATGCAGCTATCGATTGTGCCAAGAATCGCCGAAATCGGTGCAATATTAACGGAGATACGAATTTTTTAGTATTTACCGGAAGCCGTCATCTTGTGACATCGTAAAATCAATGAAGCACCCATAGGCAAGTTTAGGTATTTTGATATGTTGTTCAGGGGGTTCAATACTATCGATGTGCAAAAATTCAGCTTTACATTATTTTTTTTTAGGTTAAAACCTAAATCTCCTGGGCTAATAGATAAATGAACTCTTGTCATATTTCAAAAATTTCATTGTTGTACCTACTTGTGATCCGAGGGAAGAAAATGCCAAGGGTTCACTTTATTTTTTCTCACTCTTGCTCATATTATTTCCAAATCTCACCAAAAACGTTTAGGGGGACAAAATTCAACATCAAGAATTTGTAGCTACTGGTGAATACCATTTTGTGAACAAGACAGAAGAATATTTTTATAGTGCACATTGTTTAAACGGAATAATCAATCTAAACGTTTAACAGGAAAAGTAATTCTAATTTGATAGGGGTGTACGTTTACGATACTTTGGTTCGGTAATTAATAATTTCTCGTATCTAACCAACGACCATTGTTACACTGAAAATACTTATAGGTACATTTTGCGGGTTAGTGAAGGATTCGTGTCCGATGCTCGCAAAAAGGTTTGTTTGTCAGTTCTATCATGGCATTCCGAAATTTTAGACGTTTGTGATAATATGTAGTTTCTAATGTTGTATAGTTGATTTTCGCATAACTGAAATCAGCAGTAAATTACCGCTAAAACTTCTTTCATTCTTATTGCGACAAACTCATTTCAATAGATACGAGATTAACCCGTCCGACCGCGACGTATCATTTCTGTTACATTACAACCCTCCCATAATACGTTTGTTAGAAAACGTTATACAGTACTAACTTATGAATTGATACCACGTTTTGGAAAACACTCGGTATGTTACAAGTTTGAGTGCATAAAATACAGTAAGAATGACTAAATTTGATTTGTAACACTTACTTGGATGGCATCACTACGGATGTACATATACGTATCTTTGAGGTCGTTAAAGGGGGAGTTAAGTGTAGGGGCTTCACCCTAAGAAAGGGATACAAATCTTTCAGACATTAAATATTAAGAGAGCCCAAATGTATTGCGCCAGTTAGAACTTTCGAAATAGCCTCTCTGTTAATGTAATGTTTATCAATTTAACATAAAAGTTTGATAAACTTTCGAGGCAGGAAAAGTAAAAGTACATTATTTCACCGTAAATGATAGTAATGAGTAATGACGTTTTTACGGCTAACTATTGTTTGTTGGTTTTTTAGAGGGATCACGTTTTCGCCCTTTTTCTTTAATCAAGTTGTAGAATGAGACTTGTTGAATTCCCCTTTTCATTCTTTGATACTTAACGTTTATTTATAATTTGATGTGTTTCTCTTTCTGTTTTTTGAATTTTGTTCAACCTTCGCTTCAAATTTGGTAATAACATATTTATCTAAAATTTGGTATTTATAAAAGAATTGTTTTCGCGTAAAAATATTTCGGAAAGATGGATTATTCAACAGCAATACATTCAATTTGGAACTGTGGCTTATTTACCATGGGAGCGGAATTCATTTGTGTGTATTTGTCAATAATTTTGCTCACTGCAATCCTTACGACTAAGTTAGAAAATGGGGCACGTATTTTAGAACATTTATCAAAGAGAAGACGCGTGTAAGAATTCAGTTTTCAACCCCTAATCAGCGTCAGTTAATGGAAGTTATATGAGGATAAACGTTGTATATGGTGACTATTCTGATTTCATACGACTGTGGTTGAATGATACAATAAGTTCCTGCAAGAAAGAGGTTTGACCCATTTTTGATGTGCATGTGTTGCAACATCATATGAAAACATGAGACAGGATGGACATTGTTTCCCTAGAATCCAGAGGTCAAAGTATGCAGCATTGGAACGTTTCTCCATTATATAGTTTGTAGTCATGAATAAAGAAACGAAGTTGAAGTATTTGCAAACTATTTTTTTTTATTATATTGTTACTAAGGCTGCCAAGTTGCAATAGTTTGCAAATACTTCAACTTCGTTTCTTTATTTATGCATTGGAATCGTGCACGCTCTGTGAAGGCTGCTTGTAAGCTGGTGTTCACGTCAGCTACCTTAAAACTTTTTTTACGTGTCGACATCAAGCATAGCATAAAGCTCCCCTGAAGCGCACATATGGCATCATTCTTGTGTATCATAATTCTCAGACTCTGTAATTCATATGGTTTAAGATCTGCTTGTGACTTGGTCCATACAATTTCTACGTTTTTGGTCCTTTAATATTTACAGTATATTAGTCATATGACAATCGTATGCTAAAATTTTCCCTGATAATGCCAAATTAGCACCCCTTGTTGCATAGTTGAAACGGGTTGAGTGCTTTAAATAAAGGGTTAAAGGAGGAATTAAGCACTACAATCTCCAAATGATTACTTTTAGCACCTTCTACATTAATTGAACATATTTGGAAAAGTTCTGAAATCTTCGATTCTATCGGATGTCACCAGCAACTTTTCCAGTTAAAGTGAAATATCCCCAATATATTAATACATTTTGGCGTAATGTCATCGCATTTGCATAACGACACTGAAATAACCACCCTTGTTTATGCTCCTTTTGAGATATTATTTTTCCGATATTTGATAGTTACAAAGTTGAACGTCACTAATAGAGCACAAATTTGATATGAAATCGAAAAATGATGTTAAGGACCAAGTGGTTACTGTAAAAGTTAATGCTGCAATCACCATGGTAGAATATGAGTTATTTTGCAGGCTGTGGGTTTGTACGTCAGATTAGTCTTATTTTGAGTTACAACTTGTCGAGTTACTTATACTCTCATCTTTACTTCTTTCTTTTCGTATTTAGCGCTGAAGTGGTATCGTTGTTTTAGAGTCACATAAGTGGGGTGTTTGTGCACCCCATTAATAAATATATATTTTTATAAAATTCGACACAATACAGCTCTACTTAGCAAACAATATAGTTGGCGAGGGGATACCGGCGCGGCGCTATAGTAGCTTTTAAGGTACAATCCGAAAAAAAATGTTTGGGCGCTTAATTTAAATGTGTATTGTTGGATACACAAAAGGTATTGTATGCTGCATAAGAAGTCTTCAAAAAGACCGATTTTAACAAGCAAGAGTAACACAATAAAAAATTAAGTAATAAAACGCACCCGGAAAATTGCAGCTGTAAACTGTAATAATTTACTTTTAACTTAGAATTCTCAAATATGATTGAACAAATAATTTGCCGCGTCAAAAATTTCAAATACATTACTTTAGTTGACATATTTTCCGACTATCTTGTTTGCTGAGTGGAGCTGTATTTATATTTTTTATTAGGATTTGTTCATTGTTATTTTAAAAATACTACTTTTCTTTATTATATATTATATTATATATATTATATTTTATTATATTATACTTTTCCGTTATAATCAGTGGCCGTTGTGATATAGACCCCAATGTATATTTCCTATATTTGAAAATACAGAAAATAATTAATTCCAATGGGAAATTCAACCAAAACAAAATATGACGGTAGAAACAAATTAAAAAATATTGTTCATAATATTCGGCGCCGCCTCCTTGTTTGAGATCCCGTCTCTGAAGGTCCATTATTAAATTCTGTAACAAAAAAACATGCATGGGTCAGTGTATATTCTGACAAGCAGTTGTCGGTTAAATACACACAAACTTACCTGTCATAACAGTTTCGCCAAACACGTCTGGTAATTTTAATTTTAGCCCATTTCACCATCTGCTTCTGTTTCTTGATCACTTTCCAAAGCTTCAAATTCCGATTCAGTAGAGTGATCACTATGTGTACTCGCTGCATCACTTAAATCATCTTCTTCACCATACAGTCAGTCCTTGATTGATTTCTTCATTCACTACTCAATTCACTTAGATGACCCGCCCAATAATTTCGACACTTAAATTTAAAGTCACGTAACTGGTATCGTGAGGTGGCTCGATACTCCACAGGTTTGAAACAGGAACTAGGTTTTAACAAAAAACGTCAACTCTCGCCAACTTAAACTACACTACAACTGTTCCAACTATTACCCCAAACAACAAGAAAAAATCAAAAATAATTTCTTTTCTATAATTTCCGTGGGGTGTCGCGGAACTTCAGGGTTTGATCTATTTACATGGTCATTTGCCGTTTTGCCCAATTTGTTTATGTAATACTCAACGTCTTTTATGTTTTAAAATTTCGTAATGTTTTAGAACTGTTTTGACATTGTGGCTACCTGTTACTTTTTTTTATTGTTTTATCTAATATCGAATGTGAAATCACTTCCATGTGTGTTCCTAAGAGTATATTGGTGATAGTTACACTCTTTTGTATATTTGTCTGAAATTTCTCCTGCCACCTTGAACCATAGACTAAATACTCCTGAACGTCGACAAGTCATTGTTTTTTAGCTTCCCATCGTCATTCAATTTATGCATTGCGTTACAGATTTAGGTGCATACTACAGCATGCAAAATCAGAAACTATCAATTATAAATAATAACAAGTAATTTCGCTTAAATGTTTTATTTTAATGAGTGTCGAAACGGGTTCTTTTTAAAATAAATCATTTATAGGAATTGCTTATTATTATTGTTTTATGGATTTACACAACGTAAGTTTCCGAAAAATGTCAGCTAAGGTACCGACTATAATTTAAAAAAATATTTTTTTAATTTGTAGAACCGTATTCATTTTTTATTGTGCCTGGAATGTTAGGTGAAAGGCCTGCATTTCAATATAAATGGAATGAATTGCGGGGGTCGTGTATTAAAATCGGTATTCAAATAATAGGTTCACAAATGGTACTTAAGTGGCCCCTTTTTTATCAATATCAATAGAAAACGGTGGTAAACGAATTGGAACACATTATGTATTGAAAATCCCACCTAATTGTGGGCTGTGATTTTCGAAAATTTTAGATAAAACTAATGAGAAAAGTCCTATTATATGCATTTATTGCGTAGAGCTTGTAAATGTATTTATTATTATAATATGTTTTAGCATTGACTAAACGGTTTTAGTTAGATTCCTTGTGAGATAAATCTTAAAATGGTAGTACATACTTGTTTAATTTTCAATTGTGTTGTAGAAACAATAAAATTTATTTACTGAAATGTCTGTGTATGTGTATAACATTTTTCATTATACGTGCCTGTTATTATCTAATGAAATAATTTTGTGGGATGGGATTAAGCTACTTATGAGTAACATTACCAGCACTTTGGCAAAGTGTAAGGACTTAAATCAATGTACATATCTACGTCGGTGATAAGTACAAGACAACTTTCATTTGGGCTGTTTTACCAACGTTATGTCAAATTTCCTCTATTCAGTCTATTCAGTATAGTCATTTGCGTAGTTCCCGAATTTTCTTATAATGATCGATGATATGATAATTGCGTGTTTCAGTAATAGACCGTAATGGTATGTTGCTTTTTTGAGTATTGTTATAGTCAAATTTCAAATGAACTGGTGCTTTGTTACCCTACTATACTCTACTATCTTACAGAAGTTTGAACTTCCAAGAAGATGAAAGGCAAACTAGTAATGAATCATTGTATGTACAATTGTACACGTGACATACCAATTACAGCTTTCATTTTAATGATATTTTTTTGAAGCAAAACATTTTTGTTAACTACTTATTAACCTTGTTTTAATATTTTTGGCTAAATCTTTTGTAAGTATGCCATAAGAATTGATAATCGCTGCAATTTACTAGTGAACTACAACCAGAGGTGTAGGATGGGTAAATCGAATGTTCAAATATTGGAAACTATTTAAGGTTTTGTTTATTTCTTTTAATATACCTAAAACCTATTGAAACTGTGCACTATGTGTAAATTGTAGTATTCAAATTGTACTTTCTCACTTCTCAGTGTAGGTAATTACGATTAATTTTTTCGATGTTTTATCCGGAATCCTTTTCTTTCATAAGATGCAAGATATTCAAAAATCGTTTAGGATTTAAATTTAATACAGTTATGTATGTGTGTTAACGTCTGTAAAACTAATGCTTCAGTTTATTGGTCGAGAATCTCGGGTACACCTGCCTTGTCATTTTTTTATAATTCACTACCGTACAATTACATTTTAGTATGTATGTTGAAATGTGTCCTAGATTTTACTTTCTTTATTGGTTACCAATTTACAGGTAATATGAAATTGAATTTACAATACAAGTTTAGATAATTGGTAGTTTTTAAACTTTTTATTTCATATACGAAAAGAAAACTGTTTTGATAATGCAAGGTGAAAGGTTTGCTCCCCGGTGTGGCGGGGAAAAAAATTTAAATCGCAATAGAGTGCATTAATTGGTAGCACCCCATTGATTCATTCGTAGTTTTTATGGCTGTTTAATGACGGAAATGTATTACATCACATGTTGCGACGGCAATGTAGGAGTACTTATAGCGAAATTAACGCCGACATATTATTAAACACATTGGTGCAATTCATGTTAGTCGACCATGTTTTCGTAACAGTTCCATTCAATTCATAAAATAATAGCAGTTCCACATTAAAGAGGAAAGCTCCCGACCGACCACAATCTAAGACAAAAGCTCCTCTAAAACGTACACATGAAAGATGTTTGCTTTTTACATACGAGGATTCCATCTTTCAGGTATCAAGGTATGGTTAACAAAATATCTGGTGATGGTTTCAAAATAACCCTCGTTAAATTCCTCAGCGATCATTCCACAATTCTGAGATTACAGTGACACGTAATGTGTCGGAGTGTTCACCATAACTTCCGGGCAAAGTGTTTCCCGAGCGTGTTTTTTTCTGCGTGGTGACAACGGTAGATCATTAAACACCGTGTTTTTTTACGAGACTATCTCATATAGGTATATTAACATCGCCCTGAAACTTGTTCAGCAGATTCTCCCGTAAACCATAGAAAACTACTGTACTGTAAATACTTACAACCGATATTGTTGTGTAAACACAATGATTCTCAAAGGTTTCGGTCTTATTCCAAGCGCGGCCAGGTTAATGAAAGAAAATTTCCATTTTAGGCCCATATTTCGTGTTTAATTAGCAAGGCAAAAGTGGGCTGTGAACTAATATAAGTAACAAGCCATTATTATTGAGAATGAGGAAATTAGGTAGACTATGGAAAACAAAAAATGTTGCCTTTACTTGACATTTTGCGCGTCATTTGCTAATTTATCTTAAAGCACTTGAAAGTTTAGTAGAATAGAATAGAATATTACGTAAGTTTCGCAAGTGTAGTGAAAAAATGAAATTCACCCGAGAACATTTTGGCATAATGATTTATTATGACTTTAAGAGAGGTTTAAGTGCGTATGACGACGGAGAAAGTTTGAAAGCATCATTTGGCAACAATTTATAGATGGTACAAGGAATTAGAACGTGGAAGAACTACAGTTGATCACCAGAAAGGCGCAGACCCTCCCATTACCGGTGTGATAGAGGGAAACATTGCTGTGAAGAAGATTATGGACGCAGAACAAATTTACAACGGATGACAATAAAAAAAATGCTTTGTAACCAAAAAACTTTGGGGAAGAAGCGGGTAAACTGGCATTTTGCAGCAAAATCGCGTTTTTTATTCGATTCGCGTCACTTAAGTTCTCATTATTTCTTTTCAAGCAACTCGTCCTTTTTGTGAAAATTATAAAAATAGCATACCATCGTGTCGCAATTCTTCGGACATTTACATTTAGATTTCAATGAAAAAGAAGCAGTATGTTGTATTTATGTAATGTATTAATAAATCTTCCATACCGTATATTCCAAGAAAATTGCTTACAGTTGAATTAATTCTAATAAAGACTTGTTTATGCCTAAAATTACTTTTTAAACTATTCTACATCGTATTTATCAATTATCTTATTCACGGCGGCGTTTTTCTCATTTTATACAAATTAAAAATTTCTCTGGGACCTTCTTTTTCGAATTAGATAAGGTACTAACGTGCGTACGTCGAACCATTTTCAAGACATTGACAATGGCAGTGGCGTATGTAGGATTTTCCTTCGGGGGGGGGGGGGGGGGGGAGGCTGACATTTGTTTGTCAACAAAATACTTCTGAATTGTTATTTTGCATGTATGTTGAAGGTTAAAAGATATATAGTCGGTTTATTCTTAAATTACTATGGATAGGGAACTCCTTAAAATTGCTGTAGCCAATGATAAAATGGGTTTCACTTGCAAATAAAAGAATAAATGTCATATACAAAACGTTTCAAGCGAAAGTAGTACATATGACCACAGCATTATGATGGAATTTCCTTTACACTCCCTGATTACCTGCAATTCTATTGTATTCCTAAACCCTGACAGAATAAAGCATAAGTTCTACAACATTTTTTTAAATTAACGTTATTCCATAGGTAAACGTATTATGTCTTGAAATACGAAAAAAATGTAGAACTTCTGCTTTATTCGGTTTGGGTTTAGGAATTGAATAAACATGCAGGTAAACAAGTGAGACACAATTTACCATTGGCTACAGCAATTTGAAGGCGTTTCTTGTCCGTAGTAATTGAAAAATAAACCGACTATAGCAGGTTTCCCGATTTATTTATGTAAACGTAAGGAAAAAGCGGATTATTCAAAAAATCTGATATGCTGGACTGTTTTTTCCGATCCATTTCTGAAAAATAGAAATACACAGTCATAGTCATAATAACAATATAATAAATAATAATGTATCAGTTTAAGAATATCGATATTTTGATGCATCGATATACCGTTGAGTGAATACATAGAATATCCCTAATTGTGGCAATAGGTACCTAACCTACATGTTGTAAATAAAACTAATTTTGTCTGGTTACTTTAAGGTAACACAAGTAATACCTAAAATTAATCAAAAGTTAAAAATGTACCTATAAACCAAACTTACATTCTTGTTTTGCCTTGTAGAAGTACCGGAACGTTTTCTAGATTCGTAAAAAATTAAAATTTTACACCTTTTGAAAAAAAATATACTAAACCTGCAAATAACCTAGGCGCTTTAGTGGGGGCATAAGCGTAGAAAATGGTACAACGTTTATGTTAAGAACGAGGTTGGAACAAGAGATAGTAGCAGGAGAGTATTTGCGTATAGTGCCGTAGGTCTGTAAAGGATGTTAAAATGCATACCGTTTAGGTATAGGTATAAGGTTTTTTAATCTTTGCATCCGTTAAAGGCAAATACTTGAGGCGCATATAGGAACTTTTTAATGTCTCGAAGACTAAAAATTCAAAAACTTATTTTTTTCGTTAAATCCCCCCAACATAGTCTCTCCTGCCAAGAACGAAACGACACACTTAAATTAAATCTTCCTTGCTATTAGATGTCGTAACCTAATACTTTAATACTTATACTTATTTTCGCTGAATTAATGTCGGTTATTATTGCGATATTGATACTACTTGTGCGGCTTTCATCCGCCCAAGTAAGAAAGTGCGCAAAATGCGTGTTTCTTCTGGATTCTGGATTACGGTGGGAGGGTGGTCAGAAGTCCACGCGCACATATGCCACCTATTCGGACAGTCTACAGGATGGTGATTCGACCAAGCCCATGCAGTGCATGTGCTTGTTAAGTTTACAGTGCCCAGAAAGTACGCCCACAAGTAACCGCAGGTTCTTTCTGGATAGTCCTGTGCAAAAACGCGCTAGGCTACGAGATGGCCCTTTGAGTGAGGGGCTTCTCTCGCGTCACGGCAGTCTGACATCAAGTTCCACGAAACAACATAACGGCGCTTAATTAAAACCTTTTTTTAAATTAGAAAAAGATTTGTTTGTTATTATAAATACATCGTTCTTGTTTATGCGTTAAAATGGAAATTGGGTAAAATAATAATTATTTCGGTTTACTTCTATTATTTTTCAGTAATTTTGTTACAATATTACATCATTTGTTTTGTTTACAAATGTGGTTTATTTAATTTAGAATGGAAACTGAAAAAAGCTACATATTTGCGAAAAGTAATGAACATTTAGGTTTAGCGACCTACGGTTTTCATTAAAAAAGACAACTTTGGTTTGTAAATGGAAAACGGTAGAGTTATTCAAAAAACATTTGCGTCATGGAATTCTACGTAAAAAATCCATCGATTACGCGTGGTTAAGTTTCTCAAAATTGTTTAGGTACCTCACACTTTTCTTACTTTTTGATTACATCTTAAAAAGATACGAAATTGTTGTAAATGTAGTCATACCAATTCTTGAAAAAGTAGCGAATGATTCGCGAAAACCGCACCCCTGTTTAATTAAAGACAATTCAGATACCTTGAAAGGGCAACGAAAATGAAACACACTGCATAGAGAAGTGCAAACCCATTTCTAAATATGTAACAATCGTAGTAGTACTCCGATTTTGTAAATACAATATTCCACTTGAAGCCGCCTATTTTCAATATTAGACTGAAAAAAACAGAAAAATCGCAGAACATGTAAGGAATTTTATTTGATTTGCTGTGAAAAATAATCCAATAAGCCAAGGAGAAACCTCCTTTTGTGTTCCTAATACCACCGTTTACAATACGGTGACGAAAGACTTCTACTTCTACACTGTGTCCAAGATAAGGAGGGCCACTATGGGGATTTCGGAAACGGTAAGAGATAGAGTTTCGGTTAAATGGGAGAAAAGTTGGGCAATTTTGAGTTTAGTAAAATGAAATTTTTAAACTGACGAAATTCCGAACCGTTCCGAAGTTATGCGACAAAAGGCGAATTTTCAGGATTTCGTTTTTGACCAATTGTTGCTTTGTCGTTGATGTTAACTAAAAAGTAAAAGAACCTTATACAGGTACTTTTTAACGTTCTTTAACATGGCGTACAGCAAATTGGAATCCGACGTTTCGTTTTCGAGTAACCATCATCAACTTTATTTTTTTAAATACGGTCCTGATTTTTTTATGCATAATATTAGAAGAGCTTTTTATTGTGCATTCAAGCATGTATCACACTTTATGGTTTAATTGCGATTTCATACTTATTTTACTATTGTACTTAAATTTACTAGATTCTACTTTGGAAGATGCTCTGGATATTTTACCCTAAGCCGTAGTACGCAATTGTTGGTTTCAGCAGGATGGTGCACTTGCGCACAATTCACAGGTGGTTAAGGATTACCTTTCAAATACGTTTGCCGAAAGAGTTTTTAAGCACCAATTCTGAAACACCCTGGCCAGCTTGTTCTTCCGAAATAACCCCGCTGGATTTTTTTCCTTTGGGGTACATAAGAAATTATGTTTACAAAGATATCTTTGGAATAGAAGAAGAACTCCGAAGGTTTGTACTTAACGCATTCCAAACTGTAACAACTGCAATGTTAAAGAATGTTTTGGATTCTACAGTTAGAAGATGCTATTTACGATTGGAGAACCAAGGGGGGCTTTTCGAGCATTTATTATAATTTTTTTTTAATTATTGGTATGTGTCATGTTTAAATTTTCGTTTCATCAAATGTTTTCTGTTGATTTATGACGTGTTGTTGATTGTTTGTAATTATGTACTTGGTTATAAAATTTGTGTTCAAAATTGAAAATTCTGTATCATTTCATTAATTTGATGAGTAAAACACAGTTAGCAAAAGTCCATTTATACATAAAATTCAGTTTGCATGGTACTGAGAAGGGATACAGGTTCGTACTTAGGATTTTTTCCGCTAATCGTAAAGTAAGTATAAAATCGAAATTAAACCATAAAGTGTGATACATGCTTGAATGCACTATAAAAAGCTCTTCTAATATTATACATAAAAAAATCAGGACCGTATTTAAAAAAATAAAGTTGATGATGGTTACTCGAAAACGAAACGTCGGATTCCAATTTGCTGTACGCCATGTTAAAGAACGTTAAAAAGTACCTGTAGAAGGTTCTTTTACTTTTTAGTTAACATCAACGACAAAGCAACAATTGGTCAAAAACGAAATCCTGAAAATTCGCCTTTTGTCGCATAACTTCGGAACGGTTCGGAATTTCGTCAGTTTAAAAATTTCATTTTACTAAACTCAAAATTGCCCAACTTTTCTCCCATTTAACCGAAACTCTATCTCTTACTGTTTCCGAAATCCCCATAGTGGCCCTCCTTATCTTGGACACAGTGTATATTTGGAAACAAAAAGAAATATTAAAACTATCTACGTTATTGTTCGCTCTTACATACCGGAAGACCGTATAAGACTATTGGTGTAAAAATAATTTCTGCGAATCATAAATCGTTCCTAAGTTTTATTAGTTAACCGTTTATACATTTAAAGTTGATAAGAACTATGTTTTGAAAAGAGAATTATGTTGTGATATAACAATAAAGTTAATGCAATTCCGATTCACGAGTGCCAAGCAGTCTAACTCTAACTTATTTGGTTTTAGATGAGTGGGGAGTTATATATTCACTATACATGCACACAACGTGGTCTATTATGTATGTGTAACGTGAAAGGTCTCCACGCTACTCACATTTCGTTGAATTTTTTCTTCCGCTACCGATTTATCCTTAAAATTGTTTTTATTACGATTGTGATGTGTTTCTTCGTGTCATAAATATCTTACATTGTAGTTGTTTCTTAAACTGACGTGATCAAGCTGCTGAAAATAGCTGAGTAATATATTTAGAATATCCGATAGGATCGGTTCTAATGAAGAGTTACGTTTAAACAAACATTTCAATGCTTCGTTTTTTAATTAAATGTGTATTCAGACTTCAGCTACTGACACCGAGGAAGTCAGTTTATTTATAGATATTCATTAACATGATTTATTAATGCTCCGCATTAAATGTTAATAGTTTACAATTAAAATTACATAAATAAATAAAAACGTTTTATATATTTATCGAACTCGCTTGTATGTGCGGGAACAAAGTGCGGAATTATTCGTGTCGTGTTTTAATGAACCCAATTAATAACAAATCTATAAACAATTACTGATTGAATTTTTTATTTGATTTATAGCTACGATGTCCTTGTTTTACAAAGTTTTTAAATTTCCTCTTTAAACTAATAATTGTAATTACAAAGTTACGTAAATCTAAAGGGATTTGTGCGATAAATAAGTTTTCATATACGCCGAGATGACATGACGTAGAATTAATGGCATGTGAGATAGTGTAATTTTAAATGTATTTTGTTTTATAAATGGAGTATAGCAACGGAAACTTCCTAATGAGGCATTCAATATTTTGGAAATACGCACAAAATGGACACACCGAAAGTGGCGTAAGTCTCGATAGCTTTAAATTTTCTTTGTTTCTCTTTGTTCTTAACAAATTGTACATTTAAGAATATTAAATTAAGAATCTTGGCATAATATGCCAAGATTCTTAATCCTGTATTATCTTGGAAGTGTAGTCCAATTACTACCTACTTCGTTTGTGTTGGTTACACAATCCTCATCTCTCAATTACACATCTTCTTTGAATTATACATTACATTACATTTATAATATATGTACGACTATGGTAATATTGCTAATTGTGTAAATTCCCTTTAAAAGATGATTCTGATTTTCATCCATTTTCCGAATAAATGATTTTTTCCCTTAAATCGGTAGTGACCGTGTCAATTACCTACTTCTAAAAATAATTACATATTTACAAATAAATCGACTGAACCAAAGCTCCTTTGTTATGAAACAAAAAATAAAATACAATGGTACCATTCTCATTGTCGGATTGGGATAGGTCACACTATACAATGTCTTTTGGGTGATCTTGGTGTGTGCGTGAAGTACCATGTATATAACCCATCACTTTGGAGTGAATTGGGCAATGTTTCGTCTATGTTATCGTCAGTCTGTAGTCTGTACTAACTCCGAACATTACACACTCTTCACTACTCCTTGAATGGTTCAAATTGCCTTCAATGGACAACCTTAATTTAATTCCACATTCTCTCGCGCTCATGTCATTATGAGAATTTATATTTGTGACATTCTCTCATAGGTACGAATATCGAAAAGGGAACTGGATATGGTATTATTTCCTTCTACGATTCTTAGTGATTTGGATCTTTTTTAAGAGGTGCTTTCGAATTCTTCAATAAGATTTTCCAAGCGGTCACTGAAATAATTATGAAATAGCAGTCGCCTTGCATTATCATTTGTCGTTGTACACCTCCTTTGTTTTTTGTCATTGCATTGTTTACATATAAAAAGGCAAGTTGATGTAGTGTAGACAATCAACTATTTATTTCCTTCTAATAATGATGGTTGTATTCAACTGCTTAGTGCACATTTCAGACCTTTGTTATATATCCATTGTACAGTACACATTCTTCAAGTGACTTTAGGTACTTTTGGAATTTAGTATTTCAGAGTACTGTATGTGTACCTAATAGGTAGTATTTCTTTGTAATTCCACATGCGATAAAATGTTTCACTAACTCTGCTGTATCTAGTACTAATTTACAGCCGTCGCGTCGTTTCATAGAAAGGATGATTTTCAGTAGCTGAAACATATGAAATTGTACGATCTTAGTTCCTGGCGTGGGGGGATGACCGTAACTACTTAATAAATGCAGAATTTTTCCTAAAAGTGTCGCCACTGTATTTGCGTTTGATGTTCTCAACATATGTAATACACTATTTTTCATGTATCTGCCGCACAGTGCTTTGCTATATAAAGACCAATGGCCTTTACGTGTATTAGAGTAATGTATGGTTCGAGAAAGTTACATTGGGGCGTCTATCTCCATACTTCTCTTTGGTCAAACCCTTTTGGGCTTCAAATGCCTCTTAAGAGCTGGGCTAACAAGCTATTTAAATGCATATTAATATACTTGGCTATATAATAGTTCGGTTGTTCTTAATTAATATTATTTGTTCCTTCTCGTTTATTGAAGTAACATCGTGGTTCTGAAAATCGTTGTTACTTTTTAAAGTGGATACGTAAAAATTTCATTGTAGGTTCGGTGCGCTGATACTTTAACGAGGACCCTTAGGATCTAGTAGCATTTAATCTTCTTTAGTACAAAGATTTGTTAGTCGCAATCGAGCGCCCAATTTACTGGTCGACAAGAATCTTCAGCAATACTCCTATTTCTCGTTCTTACACAAGAAAGTCTCACCACCATTTTTACTTTGCATAATCTATGAACTATCAGTAAAGGGTGCTTATGTTCGTTTCTCGAATTCTTCGCAATATACACCTTCTGCGTTATTTTCCTCATAACCTCCTTCCTTAATGCCTTAATGACAATTGTAACACGTAATTTGCGTAGGACTTGTAACTTGACAGTAGTTCGTCTTTGAAGCTGTTACTTGGAATTCAAATTGAAACATTCAAATCAGTTAGGTACATTAAAGAAATTCTGCAATCTAGGAAATCAATTTTTAATTTTCAAAACGTTAATTTGTTATTGTTTGCGTTCAATGAGAGCGGCTTTTAAAACAAACATTCCACTGTCCTCGGTGTACCTACCTCAAAAAGAACATTTTTAAAAGCAGTTGCATGGAGAAGGCTGATCTCTCTTCTGGGTTGATTGTCACTTTAAGGCAGGTTCAATGGCTTAATCTATGTAGGTCTTTCCTTCAATGATGATGCTACTGACTATTTTACGTACCCTACCCGCATCTTTTAAGAGTTAGTTTGCACCATTAGACGTGTCTGTGAAATAATGAGGTATGCAGAGATAACAGATTTTTCTTACGCCCAAATTTGAAGTCAATACGAGGCCTACCTTTTAAGTAGGTAGTTACAAAAACTGGGAAACCAATTCTTGAAGCATTTTTTCCACTCTGACGTTCATATCTGAAAAACATCGTTTTCAAGGGCTTAAACAGTTTCTTCACGTAATGAAAATCACTGTCACGCATTTTTTATTTGACGTAGTGAATACAAAGCAGTAGGACTTTAATTTGATTTTTTCTTTTTCCAATAATCAGTTATTCGACGTGGTATGTGCAGCTAGCACTGTCATGGTGGAGAAATGCGACGTTTTTGGTTGTTTTCCCTAATTTTATCGATGACTTCTGGCAAACAAATTAATGTTAACTGGTCTTCAATCCTGTTACGACATATCTGGTACAACCGATCAACTTTTGTGAGATTCGGTTCACCTTGGAACACCAAAACAGTGGATTTTTGCTTAGTTTCCGCTTCATACGAGTATATTTCATCAACTGTATCGATGTTGTAGACGGATTTTCCTCAGTCGAATTTTTTAAGCATTACCTTACGCCAAGTAGGTAACGCAAAATCAAATGTATTAGTCTGTGACATGCCAAGGGATGCCTCTAGCTCGAGGTTTTCTGTAATAACAACCGATTTTGGTCGACCTTCAAAACGTACGTGCGCCATAGCGAAATTCTTCAAACCAAATTATAAACAGTCTTTGCTAATGGTGCTTCATTACCAAAAGTTGAACGAAGCGATTCTATCCATTGTCGTTGAGTTAGGCCTTTACGAAAATCGTCCAACGAAAAACCTTCACAAGTAATTTCCATTTTTTCACAATTACTTCCTTCAAACGCTCACTGTCAACAAACTACCCCGCCGGTGATTTCGCAGAAATTGAAGTGGTAAAACCTTAGACTTGGAAAGATAATCTAAGGGTGACACATTTCAATGTAGCCACCTAGTGGTCATTTGTAACAAAATATAAGAAACAATACTCGTAATTCTATTCTTCTCCCCTGAATTATTTTTCGCACCGCGTCTACGTCAACATTGGCAGAAATCGTCAAAAAGGTGCTGGAAACTGTTCAGTCGTTAATGAACTTATAAAAAGGTAATAAATAATGAGTCTCTGAAATTCATTTTCACCACACAACGCTCACTATGAATTTCGATTAAAAATTAACTACTAAAAGGTACTAAAACCAATTCATCAGGCAGTTTGCAGAGTTCATCGACGCTACCCTCGCATGTGTGCATAATGAATGTACGTTTTAATTAATGTAATGATGGATTAGTTGGTGCAATGGTTATGTTGCACATAAAAACAACAAACCTATGATTCTCTGAAATGTTTTTGTTTAAGCTTCGTGCTTATGTCATAGAAGTATAAGTGAAGTTTTTTTACACCAATAGCAAAATAGATTATTGTAGCGATCACTTTTATTTGAAATAATTAATTTAAGTCAAGTGCTATAATCATAACACTTGACCATTTTCTTAAATGTATTCGTTGTTTATATCGTACATTATTGCCAACTACCATTTTTTTGCCAGCGCATTTACTTTGTACTCTTTGTTTCGCAATGGCCATTTACAATTAGCAACTGTTTCTAGGCAATTTGCATACTGAAGTATAGGGATGTTATTCGCCCACTTTGTTTGCAATTATTCGGTTGAATTGTCGTACATCGTGATTTTTTTGTTGAATAATACTACTTATTGTTGTTAATAAAAATGAAAAAATAATCCTTTTTGCGGTATTCATTTCATAATAATTTGGAACAATATCATACAATTATCGCGAAATATGTTTGCAGCAATCATTTTCTATAGATTGTAGATTATTCCACTTGAAACGTTAATGAAATCTGTTGATTGAGATTCGTACCTACATAGACGTGCACGTTAGAAAGCAATTGCAAAGTTACACGTTCTGCAGCAGTTCTCTGTCTGCTGTTTGTACTATCAAAAGGGCAAACCATAACGCACGAAATAGGCATTTAATGGTCAGCAGCTAGTAGTATTTTAGAGTCAGTATAATATCTAGCAGATCCTGCAAAGATTTTTACTGTGAATAATATCCTTGGATTTTCCATTGAAATTACCTATACAATACTTTAATAGGTTGGGTATTTGACAATAAATGTTATGTTATGTTACGAAGAGAAAAATGCATCTTGCTCTTGAAAGACAAATACTGCAAGTTGCTACACGATTTTATCTTCAAAGCTTTGAAAAATCATTGTTTGGTCGCCGTTTGCAACAACATGGCATACGACCACAGAAACCACTTGGTCCATACATAGTCTATCTATAGTATATACTATACAGTCCACTTATTGCGCACGCCAAATGATTCGTCACCGTTTCGACACATAAATAACGACTTATGGTAAAAAAATTAAACAAATTCCAAATTCACTTCGTCAATGATTTGTGAGTAACAGTGAATAAATTAGAAAGTGAACGATATAAAACCAGAAAACTGCACGTAAGCAAAGAGACATGAAATTCGATAGTTTTGGAAGAGAATATTTTCAACAGTAAGATCATAAGTGCTCAACTCTTGTCGGCAAGATTTTTATTTTGTATGAGCACTGGTTGCTTGGCAATTAAACAAGATCAAATTGACGAAAAGACCCGAGCGCAAAGCGCGAGGGTTCTTTTCCCAAGAATTTGATCGAGTTTAATTACCTTTTAGCAATCAATGCAAATAAAAAAAATAAAAATCTTGCCTGACAAGAGTTGAGAACGAATGATCTTCGGTTGGAGAATTAACTGAATGAAGCGTTAAATACGTCAAATTTGTTACTTTTGTCAAAATGACATTTGATTTTTTTAAATAGGTTGCTAAAATAATTCTAAAACAATGAGGTAGCGGCAAGAAAAGTAGCATACATTCTTTTCAGTTAAAGAAAGTTGTGATTGGTGCATGTGACACTGTTCTTAATGTCTCATTGGTCTACAATACTATGAAGTTAATTATCCTCGATATTTTCTTAGTGAGAATAATTATTTGTCGATGAGAAGATTCTTGTATGACAGTACTTTTTATCTTGGAAGGAGTATAAAATTTGAAGTACACTTCTTTGTAGAAGAATATGAAATGCACGGTACCTATTATCTTTACTCTGCCCAACATCGTGTCCACATGGGATGGATTTACTTTCTATCCTAGAAGAAGGCTTGTTATTCTCGGTTTTAAAAGAATCCAACCTTGGTTGGACCAAAATAATTACGCTTGCCTTAAAGTTAGCAAGGTGACTCAAACTGTTATAATGTTAAAATAAGTACCAAATCAGATCCGAAGAGAAAATTATTTCATGATGGGATAACCCGCGAAGACATCTTCACATTACTGCAATCCTTTTATGTATGATTTTAGTATCACAGCTATACATTTACAAAAAAAATTTACGATAGGACCTAAAAATCTAATATAAATGTATTAAGACGCAACCGGAAATATATAATTTATTAGAGTGTTCTATTGATCTTATTATCTTAAGTGATTGAACTTGTTTATTTTAAAATAACATAATATAAGATGAGTGTATCTGAAAACCATATCCTTAAAAATAACGTAGGAAATTCTAGTAGTGAAACTCGAATTACTTATAGCAAAACGATAATACACAAAAATAAACTATAGAAATAAAATAAGAAACCATCATTACTTACTGTATTTTTATTACAGATTATTTCGGTGAAATGGCCAGATCGTAAAAAATACGTAATGGTCGTCGTTAACGTGCACACGGTAAATCAAACATAACAATAATTAATGAATATCTTACTTTATTTTAACGTCATTACCTATTTATTTATTTTACTCGATATTAAATTTACAAAAATTACTTATTGCGGCCTTCTTTGAAATTATCTATATTGTTCACAGCTTTTGAAAGAGTTCAATTTAAAAATACGAATTTCAAAAAAAAATATTAGATTTATCTACAGCTAGGAGTATGATAACTTTTTAAAACTATATACAGGGTTATTAAAAAGTATGGAGACGGCGATTTATTGTCGTTAATATTCATTTTAGGAAAAATTGTTCAATACAAAAGTTGTTTATGTAATTTTTATCTATACTTGGGAATACTTCCATTTTTGTGATCTGTAATTGTTTCTGAGTTACCCCGTTCCGCATAATTTTTTTAAATGAGAACATATTACTTTTACCTCACCATTCGATAGAGCATTTTTTTCTCTTTAAAACAGCACTAAAGAAATTTTTTTTAAAATTTATTTTAATAACATTTTTTCAAAAATACGCCGATTCAAGTATTTACATGAAATAGGTATATGGAAGACAAAAAAAGTTATGAATCAAAATCTTATCACTAAAAGCAAATTAATAACTAAGTAATTTAAAGTAAGTGTTCAAATTGTCCACCATTTGTCATTTGACAATGGCTCAGTTTATAAAACCACGTACCTACTTGATGTAAAATGTTATTAAAATCAATTTAAAAAAATTTTTTTTTCAAAAATACGCCGATTCAAGTATTTACATCAAGTAGGTCGTGGTTTTATAAATCGACTGAGCCATTGTCAAATGACAAATGGGGGACAATTTGAACACTTACTTTAAATTACTTAGTTATTAATTTGCTTTTAGTGATAATATTTTGATTCATAACTTTTTTTGTCTTCCATATACCTACTTCATGTAAATACTTCAATCGGGGTATTTTTGAAAAAATGTTATTAAAATAAATTTAAAAAAAATTTTCTTTAATGCTGTTTTAAAGAGAAAAAAATGCTCTATCGAATGGTGAGATAAAAGTAATATGTTCTCATTTAAGAAAATTATGCGGAACTCAGAAACAAATTGCAGATCACAAAAATTGAAGTAGGTACATATTCCCAAGTATAGATAAAAATTACATAAACAACTTTTGTATTGAACAATTTTTCCTAAAATGAATATTAACGACAATAAATCGCCGTCTCCATATTAAACGTTTTATTTTTTCTGTACTTGTCACGGTGTACTACGTTTGTTTCGATTTGTATAAAAAAATAATGCTTGATGATGGTTTCTCAAAGATGAAACATCGGATCAAAAAGACACACCCACAAATAGCCACACTTCTTAAGTCTCTGTAAAGTATAAATTATATCTAAGTTTTGAACGGCTTCGCGCTATATTTGATTATCATTAAGCTACTTAGAATGAATTTAAATTTGAAAGAATTTCTGGAAGACCAGTTTCTGCCACTACAAACGAAAACGTAGCCTCCTTCCCTAGGAAGGGTGTTTCAAAAAATCCAATTGATATGACAATGATAGGTCCCAATGAACCCATTGTCTTAAATGCTGTTAAAGTGAAAAGATCTCGAAGCGCGAGAAAAAGGATTCTACCTACTTTGGTTTTTTCGTGAATCTGGCTCAATTTGAAAGCGTGAGGCCTGCAACTACTTCAGCAGGTGTACAACAGTATTATTGATGCCACGTATTATCTAAAAGTCTCATTAACGGTGTCCTAGACTGGAATCGTCCTTGACCGCGTCAATAGTTTATGCCATAAGGCAGTTTTTGAGAACTCTTAAGTCAAACGTAGCATTCGCCAACCGCGGAAAGGATAAAATGCGCGTCGTGTGATTTAAAAACCTCGTTTTTTGCGGTATGTAAGTAACTCAAGAAGAACGAAATTTTTATTTTGACAAGTTGGTTCCAACGCAAGCGTAATAGGTAGTTTGAGGGTAGGTAACTGTTCCGGAAAAAATAAAATGGCATGGTAAAAAAATTGAAAAACCTGTAAACGAGGCCACATTTGATTTGTCGAGTTAACTTCTTACTTCGTTACGGCATCCGGCATGTTTTTATTAAATATAACGTATTTGATTTTTAGACCTCAGAAGTGTCCGTTGATAAATTTGCACGAATTGAAATTGTATGTAGGGTGTACATCGACCTCTTAAATATCTGCAAAATAGAAAATAAATGTGTTAACCATGACGTATGTACTTCTGAACCGAATGTAATTCAAATTCCGTCTGACCTAAGGCTAACTTAATATTTTAAAAAAACTAGCTGTCTACGTTTAATTCTACCCCTATTATCTATAATGATCTAAGGCCACGAACGTGTTATGGAAACAAAAAAGTTAATGTATATTACATGTTACATGCATGTTGTACTATATCCGTTTCCCACGCTGTTTATAAATTCTTAATTGTAAATTGGGTTGCTGATGCTCCTTTTCCTTTTTATACCAATAAACATAAACTACTACTCGAAGAGAACACGGGTTTTACCTTCTCTATATATTGAGCCTAATTTAATATGTATTCATTTTCATTTATAAACTCAATCTCATTAACGGTTAAATGTTACGTTAATTCATTTCTTAGGTTTTTCGTAATGGTATATTTTCATGGAATATATTACATCGTTAGAAACAGCGACGGATCGTTATAATACTAGTTGTAAATACAAATTTAATTACATAGAAATAATATTAAATTACAATTACATTTGTTCAGGATACAAATTATTTAAGTAAAGCTTCCGGTAATATCCATTTATTACATACAGAAAATGTAAATTCCAATAATTTATATGTCATTCCATTATTACTTTAGTGCAAGTGCAATCGCTGATTATTATTAATTATAAATATCTTCAGTTTACGTTATCAAATAGTGGAACAATTATTTCCTAACAAGTCTGCTAATGAGATTGATAATTTTATGATAAAGACACTTCCGTACAGACGGTTTTCTTAATGCAGGTTACATATTATAAGTATAAGAAACAATATTATATACCTCCTGCATAGACTGTTTAGTTTAAAACAAGCCAGGTCCATGGAAGTTCAAAACTTTCGAAATTACAAAATATAGAGTTTCTTATGATAGTCCCCTATTAGGGTTGTATCATTTTAAAAATAACTACTTATAAGGTTTTGAAAAATTCTTTGTACACAATCGCGATGTTGGGGGGGGGGGGGGCTTTTTTTCGATTCAATATTGACCCTGATTTCTATCGCGTTGAAGGCTTCCAAAGCTCTCTTACGTCTGCCCAGTTTGGTGTTCTTCTTAGGCACCTTTCTTTACCCTGCACGCACCGATCCTGGTTTACGTTGGCCCATTCCACTGAAGAAATCTCTACGAATTTGTTTGATGAATTCCGAAATTTTCGAATAATGAGAGCAATTTACGAGGAAATTTAGCCTGAAGTAAAGAGTTGTGATGGAACGACAATTTTTCCTGCTAGTACGCCAAAAGTTCACTCGCCATTGGAAAAGACTCGGACTTCATTTTTTGGAAAACTCGCTGTGACCACTGTATTGGTCGGATTGTTGACTTTTATATCTGAAAATGACCCCAATGAACCCTCACGGCAGTTATGCCTATCGATATCGCATTGGGGTATGCTATTTCTATTGTAATTTTGAAAGAATCGCAAAATATCGCAAGAAAACAGTATCTGTCACTTTGAGACATCCTAGACAGCTTGAAACATTATACTTTTTGCTAAAACTAGGCATATGAGCCGTAGCATGTTCTTAGGGTCATTTTGAGACATAAAACTCCATGATCGGAGCAAAACTATGGTCAGAGCGAGTTGTCCAGAAATGCATGCCAAAGTCCAATTTTAACATGGCGTTTATATGGGAGTGTGATTATGAAATTTTGGTTACTTAGGACAATTGAACCCCTCCTTAATGTGAAAATTATTTTTTAGAATTCGCGTCATTTGCGTGCTTTAATAGAAATTTGGGTGTTTTAATAGAACCGGTATAATTTAATTTTACTAAGTTGGTATTAACGAATTAATTCATAGCATCGACATATAGAAATGGACTGCGCGTGGTTATGCTAAGCCGGGATACTGCAGGTGAGAAAGAGGGTAAACGTGGAGGCCTAGTTCTAGCTTTATCTGTCGCGTATCTATTGGTTGCTGCATTTTCATGGGAATGCAGCGACCAATAGATACGCGACAGATACAGCTAGGGGAATGCAGCGACCAATAGATACGCGACAGATAAAGCTAGAACTAGGCCTCCACGTTTACCCTCTCTCTCACCTGCAGTATCCCGGCTTAGCATAACCACGCGCAGTCCATTTCTATATGTCGATGATTCATAGCAAATAGGTACTGTAGTTAACCTTAAATAAATTTTGAATTGACAATTTGAAAAGTAGTAGTTCCAATCTCTAAAAAATTCCCCAGATTTTGATAATGTCAAATATTTATTTAAAATTGCTTGCAAAAGGCGCAAATTCTAAAAAATAGTATAAAAAACTCATTCATAAGGCTTTTATGGCACTCATCATTAAGAAAACTTGTGGCTGCGCCACTCGTTTTCTAAACGTTGATTCGTGCCATAAAACCTACCTTATGAAACTTGTAAAATATATTTTATACATAGCTATTTATTTAACAGCAATAATTAGCCGCATTTTTGAAATGATTGTCGAATTTAAGACATTTTTATTCACTGTGATATAATAAATAAATTTTATGCCAAAATTCTTACTTCAATCTATCGCTTAAAACTGAATATATTTAACTTCAAAAATCTTTTGACTTTTATGAGGCTACCTAAAATGAATTGCTTTAAAACTCAATTACATAGCTATAAGAACAAAAAAATACGATTTCATCTTCGGACCAAAATCATCTACCTCGATACCAAAACTTGAAAAGATGATTCAAAAAAAGGGCTGTATTAACTTCTTGAAAAGAATGGACAACAATTGAGCCAGTTTATAAAACAAATTCTGGTTTCCGCTTCAAGGGCTCATAAAGCAACACAACAATGAAACGAAAAAAGTAAGGGTTTTGGAAAAAAAGTTGTTGAACAATGCTCTAATTTTTTGTGTCATAAAATGCTGAGAAACTTAAACTTTATACGAATGAAGAACTATTACCGTGGAGAAAATATTAGTTGTATAAAATAACACGCTACAAAATTATGGTAACTTTAAAGTCTTGCGACAATCAACACCACACAAATAAAATATGATTGTTGAAGGGAGTCAATTTGAAACCCTGCAATCATCAATAATTGAAAACTGAAGACGTACCAATAAATGGGAGGGTAGTTAGAAATCCACGCGCACATAGGCCACCTATTTGGGTCCTTGTGCTGCCTCCCTGATTAGAGTCGTCCGACCCCGCAACGTCACTCAAGCCATCCCACACGTGAGATAAACCTGAGGATGCTGGAAGGGGAAGCGGGTCTAATTCTAGCCATGTCCGGCCAGGATTCCCCCGACATGGACCGTCTCAATTGGACAAGTGCTGAACACTCACGCGTGTGGTGCGCCGTCTCATCGTCTGTGTAGGAATAATAACGGGTAACGCAAATAATGTTATAAGTAGTCCCTCTCCACAACCGTCCAACTCCCAGCCGCCGCAACTTCAATATTTTAATCAGCAACCCTCCATTTGTGACACAAGCCGTTTACAAATACTTTCCAATGATGCAATAGTACATTTCGCTGGGTGGTTATCAAATTATTTAGCAACACACAAAATGGTTAACACATTTAATCAAGTTAACAATACACAGATGTCTTGATCTACTAGATCAGTTGTTCAAAATCTTATTGTCCATGTCCAGTCAATGAGGGCGATCTAGACAGACATTTTGACATGGAAACATTTGTCTTCAAAACATTGTTTGGTAGCTATACTCCTCGGACTTTAAATCGCCGCTAAGGATGAAGTGAGAGGATAGGGTTTTTTTTCGGTTTTACGTTGATATTTGGAAAACGATGCGCGCTGGCTAAAAAATTGAATTTGAAAACTTACAATAGTTCCAAAAAACACTCCTTTGTCTCATGTTTTTTCACAAACTTCTTCCAAAGTTCCAGGTGCTGTAAGTACGCATTTGCATGAAGATTATCTTCAATAAAATGGCCTGATAACTTTTTCCATTAACATGCATTCAATATTTGTGGTTATTGCCCCTCCACAAGTATATGAAGAAGATTCCCGCCCGAACAATAGCGACAGTTGTGCTTTAAAATTTGCACTCGTCAGAGGAACAGTTTTTTAACAATTGGAAGGAATAAAATAGAAATCATTTTGTTTGAAAATCCACACCCTCCACTGTACGGTTTTTAAATTAGCCCAAGACGACCGAAACAGTTAATGTGATATGTTATTAATACTGGAACTCTTGAGTGTTATCAAACGAGTTTAGTCACATAGTATCATTAGGAAGTACTTCTCTCGCAAGGTCGATGAAGAATTGCTATTCCAAAAGATTGGAAACGAAAGATGTTAAACCCTCCAATTGTGAGTTTGAAAAATCCATATTTTTAACTAAACTCCGAAATTTACACAGTTATCATAAATTTGTTTTATTACATCGTCTTCAGTCGATTTTTCGAGAAGTGGTATTTTTGTAGGGATGGGACTTTTGAGATTTAAGAACTTAGGTACTCATTCATGAGAAAGTTCTGTGGTGACTACAGGTAGCGATGCAACACTTCAGGATTAATTGCAAAATCAGCCAACAGTTCTATTTTGGCGTCTTTACCAAGCACCTGTTGTTCCATTCTTTTCTTTTTAGCAAGATGGCTATCATTTTTCTCTCCATATTGGTCATTTACTTGGAGTAAAGGCCATGTGCCAGTACTCAATTTTCAGTTAGTGATAACTTCCAACAACGAAATTCATAAATGTAACTGTATTTTATTGATCAACTTTACACCAAGCTACTGAACTACTGTGTAGTTTTAACCTTATGAAATGAACATCGATGACCTCTATAGATGAAATTTTAAAGAATCTGTGACAACGCGACTCAAGTTACCCCTTTCAGTCGCGTTGTCACAGATTCTTTAAAATTTTATCTATAGATATAAATGTTGATTATTGATATAATTAACTGGTTTGATGAGCTATAACCGAAAATTTACTATTTTCCAAATTCCGGAAACTAAAGAAAAAATTCTTCTTTTAAAAGCTAAATTGTGATTACTGAAATCAAGTTGCATTATTCCTTTATTGAAAACAAAATTTGTTTTCTTGAAATTCAAAGTAAATGTTATGTTTGTCGCGAAAGAAAGACACACATATTCCCGCGAGAGGTAATCTGCCACATCGTAAACAGCGAGCGGCAAACCACAACAATGTGATTATTCTTTTGCATTGTACAAAACCATGCGCTTCATAGCAATAGTGTACGACAACAGCTTCCCCGCGTACTGCACTTCACCGCGCGTACTTAAGCATCCATCCTTTTTTCCAAATTTCTTTTAAAAAAACCATGTATAATGACTAATGACATTTTTTTAAATCTTGTTAGACCACAACATAATTGGTTTAATTTTTTATGTTACTGTCAATATTATTAATATCTAACTTTCAGGTACTTACTCAGTTACACAAGATGTCATTTTTTTTATTATATTATAGCTTTAAGACTAAAAAACCAGTTGACATCGACAATTTTTCAAATATACAATAAGTATCAACTACTCAGTTTCAATAATATGTATAGCCGTAATTAATTTTTAAAGTCGAGCGCTTGTACGATTTGAGTCATAATTAGCGCTTTTTTGGACATACACTGATACAGAAAATTAACGAATTATTGCAAAAATCTAAAACTGTACACCTTCTTGTAGGAATAAATGATCTTTTAAATGCACTTTATTTCATTAAATTATGCTAATTACTGAGATACAAGCTTCTAAAATCAGGGGCCTTGCATTGTTACTCTGATAGTAGTGTATCACTAAATGGAAGAGCTTTCCAATCCACACATGGAAGGTTATTAATGTTAATATTCCTTGTGTTTCGCTTTGTTGTTCGCGAGCATTTGAGGAGCGGTCATTCAAAAACAGACATGTCCATGTAAAGCAGTTTTGAGAAAAATGCAAAAAACTGTTTATTAGAAGGGCACCGGAGTTAAAATTGTGGAATATTATGCAACTGCCGGTAAAGTAGAATGTAAAACTAAATATAATTTATTATATGGATATGTATCTTTGCTTTTATCTTATTTTGTGCATTCCAAATGTTAAAGACAATTGGAAATGTCCTGTTTTGGTCGTAATAGGAAAAGTTATTTTCTGAGGTGGACATGTCTGGTTTTGACTGAACTTGCGCTATTGAGGCTTAGATTACTATGGGATATAGTTGATTTTGAATGATTCTGAGTAGAAGAATCGATAAAAACAATCGAAAACACTCGAAAAACGTATAAAAAGCAATTTTTCTGGAAAGTGGACAGGTCTGATTTTGAATGAACGCTCCTCATTTGTTTGATATCCTTCTTTACTCCCAAACCGTAATCACAGTATATACGAACCAGTATGATATCTCGTGACGTCACGCGCTAAACTTTCTGTGACCTTCAACGCTGCTCGGATGAGAATCTCATCCGACGGCCATAGACATGCACAGTGAAAAGTAAAATAAATCGTGGAGGGGTGCGTTCAAGGTCCCTAAGAGCTCTGTCGATTTATGAATGAAATGCGTAGGAGTTATTGTACTGGTTCGTTTATATACTGTGCCGTAATAGTAACGGCACCCTATAAATTTTATATTTTTGATTCGAGAAGCCTTAGTCACATGTTTTTCTCTTTGTCGCATGATGCCGTTTCTGCAAATAATCTTGATCAATGATTACTGTTGTTTGCTTATTGATACTGAGCGCTATCTTCAAACACCCATTTAGTTCATTTTGTATGCGATCATCTACAATTAACTGTACTTCCTCACAGCAATCCTCGCTGATTAGGGAACATTTCTTAATTAAATTAGATTAGACACTCACACTAATTCTCGGTTTCCCAAAGGCTTGTTAAAGTTAGTGACTACAGTAGTTAATCAAGTGATCTTAACAAATTATAAGCGTAGTGAGTTTATTATCCAGAAATATGACTTAATCAGGTTAACTTAATCACAGATTTACTAAAGCTTTGTAAAAATGTTTTTATTTGTTCTCTTGTCGAAACGTTGATCGATGCACCCTCATGATTTCGTAACCCTACCCTGTACACCTCAAGTCGTTCGAAACTGTGTGTAAGTTTCATTATTCAACTCCGGAATACAGTAAGTTGGTCTTCACTGTTCGGTACCTACCTACTATGTTAAAATTGCGTGCTGGAAACGCCCAATAATTTTATGAAATCTGAACGATACAAATATACGTAAGCAAATTGCTCGATTACTAATCCTCCAGTAGATTCCTAAGTGGCTCGTAACCAAGATGCTTTTTGCTCGACCGTTATAAATGAGTATGACTGCACTTTCCTCGGCCATCATTGATAAAAGAACAAAGTTTAGTTAAATAAAAGGAAAAGTAACAAACACTACGAACAAGGAAATTTAAAATTCTCAGCGTAGTTTGGAAGGCGGTTTTTAAATTTTATGGAGTCCTGCATTTTTTATCCCGCGTCTCGATAAAGTATCTATGTATATATCTCACGTATGGGCTATAAATTTATTGATATCTCAGCCTTCACAAAATGGAGAAAATTTGCAGGAATGTATTCAGGCGTTTTTATTTATATTTGTCCAAATTTCCATTTTAAATAGTTCTCAGTGAAAAAAGGAACGTGATGACAATCCAACGCGGAAGTGAAACTACAAAATCATAAAAGTTGCTTATTTTCTTAGTCATGTTATAAATATTATGATGATGCCATTCCTTCGAAGCTTAATTAAAATTAAATATATTTTGCATCTAATTTTATCTCGAGTTTTGGGCCACAGCATGTTTCACGTTACGTTTTATGACAATTGATTCTAACATATTAAAGGAGCAGTTACATAAAAAGAACCTTGACCAATAATATTTTTATTGACAAGTTCACAAATTGGTTTTGAATTGAACGTCTCCGATTTTATGATAAACTCAAATGACTAACAGCGAGTTTTATCGTTTTTTTTTTAATTTGCAAATATTTAATTTACTTACTACTTTAAGTTCTACTACGGTTCTGTATTTTTCTACCAGTTGCCATTTTAACGGACATAGACAACTTCAGTATTTGTATCGAAGTTATAATATCTCGAAATTTATTATCTTTGGGTTGTTCGCAGTGACCATTCAGCATATTTCCCTGATATATTTCAGGGTTTTAGTTTTATGACAGTGTTTTTTTGCAATTTCATCATTTATGGCTTTATTCGGTTCTCTTTTCTTTCGCTTTGACAAACTTAGATTTATTTATAATTTGAAAAAAGTAATTTAAAGGACAATTCGTCTTACAATTACCACACTTCTATTCTAATTATAATAGTACAGTTACGTAATATTACATACTTTGTAAACAGTACCAATTAGGTTTTTATGTTTTCTTTAATATATTTATTTAATTAAATACATATAAGCCTCTTGGTGTATTCGAGATTCTTTTTTACATCCGCAAGATTAATAGTTAATCTTGAATGGTGTTTCAATTTTTAAAATGCAATTAAAATAGAAAAATGTAATTAATTAATTCTACTTACGTACAATTAATAATAAATTTGGGGTCAATAATCTGAAAATTTATGGTAGAGATAAAGACATAATTAAGTAAATCTCCCTCAAATATATGTGCCCGTTAATTGTGTCTGTTCTCATCTGTTATTAAATGCTAACCTTATCCTATATGTCTTCCTATTAATTATAAGCTAATCAATTTATTTAGTAAAATTATCATTTTTTATTTCAATAGATGACCGTATTATTTCTGCGAATGTCAATGTATTCCTATCATTCATCATCGTACATATATTCTTGTGCGGAAAACCTAAAGCATGTTCGTGTATTCCATGATAGGTTCTGCTTCTACTTACTCATAAGTTGCTGTTCATAGAAACAGAAATAACTAGGATTCCGACATTTCTCATAGCACAGAATTTCTCCTTATTGTATCTAGAGTCCTAGAGACTCACTTTTCACTTCCTTAGACACACTTTGAAATGAAGTACCATTTAAAAAAGGTGTTTTTAAAACTCCCATGTAAAGGGCTCAGGGCTCTACTAAAAATGGCAAAATTATTTCAATTTCCTTGTGCTGGTATGATGTGGAAAACAATTGATAGCCAAGATTTTCGAAAATTTTGTTGACAATTTTTTTTTGAGACCCAAAATTTGTACAATCAGTCCGTTTGTCAGACTATAATATTACAACATATTTGAGAGCTTAGCCTCCTTTCACACGTGGATACTGTATGCCGGATACTGTATTTCGCGTAAGTACTCTTTTTACATTGTCGCTTATGGAATCTTTCACACGAATAATTTGTGAGATACCTACAGTCGCCAACAATGTTAAAAGAGTATGCGAGATACAGTATCCGGCATACAGTATCCCCTTGTGAAAGGAGGCTTATTCTATAAACTTAAACCAAAGAGTATCTCTTAAACTATACCTATATACTACATAAAGTAGAACATGGCATGTACAATTGTACATACAGAAATGCCCCTGCGGGCATTCTCTAGAGTAATATCAATAATACGATCATGTGTAGATATAAGTACGTATATACAGTTAAATAAAACGAGTTGCAAAATCATTTCGTTTATACCTCTTCAGGTGGCGTGGTTCTTCTTCCTCATCAAATAGTATGGTTGCGAGATGATTTGACATCTTTTCCCTGTATTTTCTAGTATGGATGACCACTTCTTTGTAGCATCCAGCACAGTGTTTGGAACGTACCATGGGACGTTAACTATGGTGCGTAAAACTTAGTTTTGAAACCTCTGAAGTATTTCTAGATTGGAATTGCTAGTAGCATCCCAAAGTGGAATGCCATACGTCCAGATCGGTTTGAGGATAGTAATGTTGTTTTCAAGCGAGAGTTATGAATTCCTACCAAGAAGCCAGTACATTTGTCGAAATTTTATACTCAGTTGTTTACGGTTCAATAGAATTTTTTGAAAGCACTGGTAGGAGGCTGATAGCTTAGGCTGATAGCCGCCTAAGTTTTGTTATAATATAACTATTTGAGTTACCTCCAACTGACTCAGAAAGTATTCTATCTAACCTTAGTGCCACATTAAATATGTATGTTAGAATTTTAAATCCTTTTTGGGAGAACTCTTTGAGAACTTTACCGGTTATGAGTCATGATTTCATAGCCTTTTTAGTATTGTATTGTATTATTCGTTCCACTTTTAGTTGATTTGTTTTTGTATTCGTATTGCCATCTGATGTAAATTTTTAATTGCTGTGGAAGTTCTTCTTCGAATTCCGGGAGTTGAGATAGATTGGATTGGAAAACTGTAAGTAGATGTTCGGCAAATGAAATCAACGATCATTTACGATATTCAAAGATTTTTTCCGATTTTCAATACATATTTATTTTCTTATTCCTTGTAAATCATGAATGCTTGACTAGCGTATCTCTTTCAATTTCAGTCTTAATCGATAAAAAAGTAACAGCATTTACAAAATAAATAATTTTTACCTTTAAAAGCAACAATTTGGTAATGTCTCTGTTTTTTTCCAATAGTATGGATCCGACGAATTTGCACATGATTCACCTCGTTATGCATCACCGACGGGGGGGACCAACTACTACCTAGGACCTGATGGGGCAGGAGATTGGCCCACCTCATACGCACCACCTTATCAAACTTATGATCCATATGGACTTACACCAGAGACTGAAAACCAAGGATTACCGCCTATGTCCTCATTCAGAGCAAATGGTGCACCTCCTCCTACGGCACCAGGAGCCAATAGCGCTGCCTTTATTCCAGGCCCTCACCCACATGCTCATTCGCATCCCGATAATATTAGTAAAGGTTTAGGAACAGTGAGTATTGCCCATGTCGTATTTCTAACCATTCGTTGCTATAATTTAAAAACGTGATGGATATTAATTTTGAAAATTGTAGATTTATCCAATAACTGGTGAACAAGCCAGTGCCAGTAGTTACAGTTCAGCACCCTCAACTCCTGTGAGTTCGCCCCCACCACTGGCACCAGGAGGTTGGATAGGAAATCACAATACTCCTCATTCACCACATTATACACAAGCAGTTACAATGGTAAATATAGTTAGTTTTTATTTGGAGATTAAAATTTATGAGATGCTTTTAAGTGTAAAAACAAAATGTCATATTTTTTAAATTTGAAATTCCTCTTGCTGACAGAAGTGAAGTTCACTACAAATAGTACTTAAGTATTTTAATTTTGCGCTAGTAAAAAACAGATTGAGCAATACATGTACTTAGTATTTTTATTTTCACTGTGTGTCTATGAGTATCCTTGTTTTCTTTTCGACAATAATGACCCACAATAAGAGAAGGATGTATGTTGATGTTTTGCTTTCCTTAAATAAAAAAGTGGTCATGTCTTAGAACTGACTTTTTTGTGTAGAAAATTGTACAAAATGCATCAAATTTAAAATTTACATCATTAAACTGTAAAACAAATAAAAAATAATTCTTCCATCTGCATTCTATGTATTAGTTTACACACAAAAATGTATAGTTCCAAATGGCTTGAAAGATATGAACAAAGTAGTGTTTCAGACCACCCTTTTACTTGTATTGAAATATTTTACATTTCAAATGATTCAAGGTTTACTATCTTTTATGGTTGTTTGTCATATTATTTAAGAAAAAACAAATTTTTGTGATGCTGATATCTTTTATAATAGAGTTATACACCGTGTCCGTTTTTCGAGTGCCACTATGGGGATCTCGCTTATCTTAAGAGATACGAAGTTGGATAATTAGGGCAAAGTTGCGCATTTTCATGCCAAACAATAATCTGTTTTCAGATTTGACTTATCTTTGACAGTTTACGACAAATCGCAAAAAAACTAAAAATTACGATGTTCGTTTTTCTGGTTTAAATCAAAAACCAATTAAGATTGTCTTTTCTAACCAAGACATTCTTCAGGCACTTTTTTATGTAGAATTAGAATATGGCATCGACTTTTCAATACTCTTCAAGATGGCGGACTAACAACTGTCAACTTCATTTTTTCTTATGGGCACCATTTTGACTTGTCCCCCTTGGACTATTTTTTGTGGGGAACACTGAAAAATAAGATATACAAAACATTGCCAACCGACGTTGATGAACTTCGACACCGAATCGTTAGCACTCTCAGACACGACATTAGAAGGAGAAACGTGTTAAGAGCTGTAGCGAATCTTAGAAAAAGAGTGCAATTGTGCTTGCAATTACAAGGGGGGATTTTTGAACACATGTTGTGATGTTACCTATTGGCTCTTGTCATCTTTGTTAAATATTGTTGAATTATAGTTTTATTTAAAAATTGCATTTTCTCTACACAAATAAATCAAGACCAACGCAGGCAACGGATCGAACTCTCAAATTTAGTTGAAAACAAAAGAGCGTTGACATTTTCTTCAAAGCACTCTGCGCACAAAATGAAAAACTTTATTTTCTTCAAACATGTAATAATGAAATAACATGTGTGATACATTGTTGTAAAGAGAAAAATAAACGTAATCTAAAAATGGAAAAATTCAAAATGGTGCCCATAAGAAAAAATGAAGTTGACAGTTGTTAGTCCGCCATCTTGAGGAGTATTGAAAAGTCGATGCCATATTCTAATTCTACATAAAAAAGTGCCTGAAGAATGTCTTGGTTAGAAAAGACAATCTTAATTGGTTTTTGATTTAAACCAGAAAAACGAACATCGTAATTTTTCGTTTTTTTGCGATTTGTCGTAAACTGTCAAAGATAAGTCAAATCTGAAAACAGATTATTGTTTGGCATGAAAATGCGCAACTTTGCCCTAATTTAACCAAATTCGTATCTCTTAAGATAAGCGAGATCCCCATAGTGGCACTCGAAAAACGGACACGGTGTATAACCATCACCAAGTTAGTCTATAGATCAGAATATTTGCGATGGGTTTTTACAAAATTATGTTTAAATTGAATGTCCAATAATAATAGGGATAACGTTATGACGAAGAGAAAACAAGGCTTACTCAATTTTGTGTTACAATGTAGTGGTATTTATGTTTAGTTAAATTACAACTAGTAGTTTGTCTTTTGTTTGTTAATTTTTTGTTTGCATGGTGTTTTTGTTTTTGTTTGTGAAGCCTGCTCCTGAAGCACAACGCTTAGATGATGCCATTGGATTCCTAAGGGACCATGCTGAAGTTAATGTAAGTTTATATGTTTTATTGTTTTAAGGCTCAAAATTTTTGTTTTGAAGTATATTAATGTAAAAAAATTGTTTAGGAGTCTTTGTACCTCTAAGGTGACTAAATTGTGAGAATTGATAAGTCAAGACGGCAATATCTTCATTTTAAAATTATTGCGGCACTCTTATTTTTAGGGAACACGAATGGAAGAAAGACTGGATGATGCTATTAATGTACTTCGTAATCATGCTGAATCTCAAATAGGTTTAGGTCAGCTACCACCAAGTTTAGGTCCACCTCAAGTTACAACACTGGGTTATACGTCGTCACCTCCTGAATCGCCATTTCCAGAACCTGTAAAAGTAGAAAGAGCAACACATAACAGCAGTATGTTCTGTAATTCGACATTTTTATTTCACTATAATAAGTTGTTGTAGAAAAACGTAAAGAACCTCCTGATAGTGATACAAAGCCTTCTAGTTCTATAGACAGTGTAGTAGCTCAACCTAATTCAACTAGCGCAGCAGCAGTTACAAAGACATCAAAACGAACGAGGAGATAGTAAGTGAAACAATAGTATTGCACAGCGCCTTTATATTTATTTAATCAGTTTATCTCTATGGTTATACATGCTCTCTTTTATTTTATCTATTATATTTTTGCACAGTCCATTTACATGTATAGCATTCAATGTAGGAATCAAAGATGTGTTACAGAAATGTTTGGCAAAGATAGATGGTGCTGTAACAATGCACAATTCTAATTTATTAGATAACTATAACATAAACGGTAATACATAATAGCTTTTGATAGCAGTAGACCATTTTTAAGCATTTTTAAATTTATCAAGCTCTAGTGATTACCAGTAAATTATCACAACAGAAAAGGAATTAAATTAAATATTCCTAGTGTAGGTTGTTAATTGAATTTTTGAATATTTGTTATTTTTTGTTTATTATGTTCTGATAGATACACAAAAGCAACATTTGAATGTAAAACACGTAATAAATAATAACTCCAGATAGTAAAAAAGATTTCACCCATACATAAAAATACTCATTTCACAGATTGCAGCACGATCTGATGATGGTTTGACAATAAACCGAAATCGATCGCCTTTTAGTAAAAATTTTAATAACAATAAAAAACATAAGTTAGCTTGGCTGTTGCTTACCATTCAAACCTATAATATTACGTATCAATTAATAACTCTTCAAAGAAGAACCATAGTATTAGATTGGCTAGACTTTGCAAGCAGTTATGAAATTGAATTTATTCAGTCTCTTGAATTGAGAGCATCAAAAACAAACTGATGTTAAATCGAAAAATGCTATCGCTACTGTCTTTTAATTACATTTTATATAGATCACATTGTACAGAATGAGCAACTCTGTACTGTACTGTAGTAACAAAGGGATATGCAATCAATTCTAGAAGCTGTAACACATCTCTGATCTCGAGGTATTGATCAATAACATTTTTACTCATTCTAAATATTTAACTAATAGAATTCCTATAGATTAAAATTTATTTTCTACATTATTTCATGATTCAATGTTATAGTATGTAATCCATATTTGTGTGATGCTTAACATCATTGTAAAATATTAATTAAAATTTCCCAATTTGGTGGTGGATCAAATCATTTTCACATCAAAAACCACTTTTATGTACTTAAATTGTTGCTGTGTTTGATAAACGGCTATGTGTGCTGTAACTGAAATTAATTGTTTAGCGATGCTGATGATGATGAAACTGATGATCCAGGCAACAAAGCCGTGCGCGAGAAAGAGCGCAGACAGGCTAACAACATTCGTGAACGGTATGTAGTAGCACGCAATTTTACACACTTTTACAAATAACGCTCCACAAATCCTATTACTTTCCATCTTTTCTCTTGGGCTCCCAAAAGGTGTCCATTTTAAATACTAACTATATACAGAGTGTTTTTTTGGGAGATTTAGTTAGACGTTTCTGGGAAATTTGTATAGGTAGGTTTTTGAAAATGTGTACTTAGGTGTTACTCTGAAAGCCGAATCGATCTAAAATATTTTCAAAATGGCAGCACTTCCGGAAATACCAGAAGTAGCTACCAACTTCGTTATTTTAAATTACAACCCCTATTTTTTATTGCATTTTTGGATTCTACGTGAAATTTCATAACTTTTGATACTAACATGTCTACAAGTTATAGTTTTTAAGTTATTTTGATTTATGGTATTTTAAGAATTCATTACTTGAAAACGGTTGTAGCTATGGCAACCTACTTTTCACCAGGAAGAATAGGGCTTTCTTTTGGTGTACTTAAAAAAAAGTTATGTTGCGTACGACGTCACCTATGAGGCTCCAAATTTAAGAAAATTCAAAGACAAAGTAATGAATTCTTAAAATACCATCTGCATTCGCCATTTTTTTTAAATAAATGAAAATAACTTAAAAACTATAACTTGTAGATATTGACATGTTAGTATCGAAAGTTATGAAATTTCACGTAGAATCCAAAAATGCAATAAAAAATAGGGGTTGCAATTTAAAATAACGAAGTTGGTAGCTATTTCCGGCATTTCCAGAAGTGCTGCCATTTTAAAAATAAATTAGATCGATTCTGCTTTTTGAGTAACCCCTAAGTATAAATTTTCAAAAATCTACCTATAAAACTTTCCCAGAAACGTTTAACTAAAGCTCCCAAAAAAACACCCTGTATAGTGATACCATTTTCCAATTTGTGACCTTTGGAATCCTTTCCTACACCAGGGCTCATGTTCAGAAATATAAATGTTACGCAAACGGAAAGCTGAACTTGTTTTGCGTAACATTTTATTGTGAATTGGCCAGCATGTGTAGAAATGTAATTAGATCGTACAAATATTATTTATTTAATCCACAACATTCAAATATTTCATTATGATACACTTTGAATATGGGCCTTCATATACAATATGAATGCGTGTTACTAGGTACCAAAACAATTATTATTAATCGAGGTTTATTTTTTGAAATTGTATCTTTTTCTTATGACAATGGTGGTTTATCAAACTCGAACTTGACTAGAAAGGTTTTTCATTACTTTTTATGTTCAAGTGGGGACGAAGAAGATGGTGAATTGGATCCGGATGTTAAAATTCAAAGAGAAAGGGAGAGAAGGCAGGCAAATAATGCTAGAGAAAGGTGCGCCTTAGCCTTAGTTATATTAACGTTTTATCATTCAGTGTATCTTGGCCTGTATTCATGTGTGTTTGTGAACACTCATCTTTTAAAACACATGCAATCTTGTGCTTTATCACTTTACAGTGGTACAGTGGTACTTTATTTACAGTATGTTAAGACTTGTGTTCTTATTTTTATAATGAAGAAATGTTAGCTGCACCACCTTTTAAATATACTATTCACATATTCTCAAATTTCAGTGAGTAAGTTCTATTTGTCTGTAATAATAAATATGTAATTTCTCTATTTTTACGAAATGATGTAACAAGATTGCAAATTTAGTTAATAATAATATGGGAAGCAATGTTCAATGTTATTTGAATTTGAAGTGTAATTAGAAAACGTTAAGATGTTGGCATTAGGGTGAATCTAAGGTATAATTCGTATCTTAGAGATTTCACCCCCACTATAATGTTATTAACTGGTTTACTTACAAAATTGTAACACATTAGTATTTATACAACCACCAAGTGAGAATGAAACAAGGCTTTGCCCTGTTGCATTTTTTCTTATTTGAACATTGGACTTCCCTTTGTATCACTCAATTTCCATTTTTCACTAAATGGTCAAATCAAAAGTATCATTAATTACTGATACATTTATTTTAAGCCTTTTGGCTTGGCCAACTAATATCAAATGGAACTGAGTGAATATTGTTATATATTTTAAGTGGTAACCATAAATGTAATTGTGAACAGAATTGTGACCTGCTTCTATTCCACTCTCTTGTATAAATAGAAAGATTATATGCAAGTATTCGTAAGTATGTATCAATAGATTGCAAATTATTCATACTTTTGTTCACAATTAGTCTGTGGTTAACCCTTAGAATAATTTCTTCGTTTTGCAATGTTTTGTGTTCTCTTTTTAGGATACGCATTCGTGATATAAATGAAGCACTTAAAGAATTAGGTCGTATGTGTATGGCACATTTAAAAACTGATAAACCACAGACCAAATTGGGTATTCTTAATATGGCAGTTGAAGTAATTATGACCTTAGAACAACAAGTTAGAGGTAAGTTATACTTTCAACTTTCAACAACTTCATAATTGAATATTATTATATCTCAGACGATACTATTTTTTCACGTAAGTCATGTGTTTAGTTTCGTAATAAAGAACTACGAAATTTAGAACCTGATATAGACTATGAATAGAACCGAACATTTATAACATATGTCAAAAACAAATATAAAGACTAAAATCTCAGGTAGAGCAAATGCAAACAATTTGGATTGAGTTTGACGTTTCTGTCCCTCAGCCATTGGTTGAAAGTTAAAAACAATGTGTTAATTGGTCTGAATTTCTACTGCTTTATTTTATCCTCAAATGAATTTTTCCACCATGATAAATTGTGTTTAGTTTCATGAATGATTGTGGGGGTGTGTGTGTGTAACACCTGTTAAATAACACATGTTTATATCGTGAGCATACAGTAGATACACACTTAACTTCATTTTTAAATGAAAATATCAAGATATATTCTCAACACCCTCACCAAATCATGCGAGTACAGCTAGTCTGCATTCCTCTCTTATAAAATGATGTTGACCATTAGTATATTTCAACTTTTATAAAACACACGATTGACAGAAAATTTTCCAAACCTTGATTATCACTGAACTGAGTTACACCATTTTGATTGATCTTGGGACTTGAATGAGGGACCTCCATTTGTCGCCCAGTCTGATTCTATGTTACGAACCATTTGCATTCTTTCCCTAATTGCGCTATGAATTTTCCCTACATGCCGTCATACAATTTTCGATACAAAAATCGTTCAAAATAAGCAAATACAACAATAATCACAAAAACTTTGTACACGCACAAACAAACTAAATTTGTCAAAGTATTGTACTTCCCTACAATTTTAAAAATGAGATCGTCGAACAAAAGATATGTCTGCACATTATGACGTCATGTAGTTCTCATAAAAATCAGCATTCCTTCCACTCATCGCTTATTTACCATTATTTCCGCAATCCTCTCAATATTAAATAATTATGCACTTCATTTTCTTCTCTTGTTAATTTCAGAATCGTTGAACTAATTACCTTGCACAAACTCTCACTTCAGCCATTTTTAAGTGAAAACTCATATGACAAACTTATACCCACGAGAAAATATTAAATTAAATAAACTAACAGTACTGCTCGTCATCAACTAGGCATCTTTTGTTTTATTCGATGCCATGTCGTCCTTTTTACCCTCCATATCCTGCTATTTTTTTTTATTTTTCCAATGTAAAACATCTTAAAGGCAATACTTGAGGCCACTTTAAAGAAATGGATTCGAAGTCTAGATGATGAAATCTTGTTGAACGGCATACGGAAATGGCTTGAACATTGTGAGCGTTATGTAGCCAGTGTGGGCGATTACATAGAAAAATAAATAGACCACTTCGTAGCTAAAGACTAAAACTTTCATTTCTTTTTTCGGAAACATTTTAGAATCTGGAGCCATCCCAATTTCAGGTAAAAATTGTAGAAATGATAGTGAAAAAATATAGGAAAAATGAAATAAAATTGGCCCGAAAAACGACCCCCTTTTTTGCATATAGCAAATCACATGCCTAGCCAGTAATTAATTTTAAATAGTAAAGGAGTAAGATAAAAACAACTTGGAAAATTCAACATTTCGCCCTGGGCGTTTGAAATTCATTGTTAACAAGAAACATTGAAAAGTCGACTTTTAAAATCTACTTACCAATGTTACATGTGTTCAAAATATCTTCCATTTACTGCTAAGCACTGTTGAGCTCTTCTAGGTACACTATCAGTGGCTCTAATTAGTACTTCTTGAAAGGGAAGAACACATCTAACATTGGTAACTAGATTTTAAAAGTCGACTTTTCAATGTTTCTTGTTAACAGTGAATTTCAAAGTTAATAACTTTAGTCGAATATAACTTAAAAGGGGTGGCAGTAATAAAATAATTTTTCCCATAAAACTTTCTTCTTTTTTAACAATCTTTCAAAAAATACCTTTTTCGACTTATGGGGCCATTTAAAATTTTGGAGTTGGAGGCCTTCTGGAGGAATGCTGACTTTTCCGAGAAATAATGATATCACCATTCGATTCTTTATTATGGCTTTTATAATCACTTTTTTTACCCCACCTCTCTACGACTCACCGTTCTTTAAATAAAAGACTGATACGGGTGGTCTCATTCACCCTGTATAGTAGCGGATAACCTATAAGAGACTGTAGATAATTGATAATCCCAAATTGTAGAATAATCAAAAGGGATTGGATAACCTATAAAAGAAAAATAATAGTTGACACAAGTTGCACAATGCAAAATTGCTTTGAGAAAAGGAGAATGCAAATTTAAATGTAAATATCTATGTTTTTATGATATCACCGCTTATGGATAAATCCGCCAAGTTTTGACATTTTGCTATTATTTATTTTTTGAGTTTTTAAACAATTTAGTGACTTGCGGTCATTATGTTATGGCTTTTCTTAATTGTCTGGTAATGCTCTCTTATAGGGGAAAACGGTTTGGTGCATGATCCCGCATTCTAAATAATTTACCCTTTTGTCAATTAAATATCTACTGTGAACGAGAAGTAGCTTAATAAGTTATAGGGAAGTGTGCGTTAGATTTCATGTTTGCATTATTGCAAAATTGCTCTTAAAATAAAACTTTATCCTCTTAGAAGATTCTTAGTGGAATGGCTTATTCGACATAATGTTTTTGGAATTTCAGAAAGAAATTTAAATCCTAAAGCAGCTTGTCTGAAAAGGCGAGAAGAAGAGAAAGCTGAAGATGGTCCAAAACTTGGACCTGGTCCCCATCACATGCTCTCCGCTGCTCCACATTATCCAAATATACCAGTAAGTTTTAACAGATTTTTTAATGTCATAACGTATTTTTATCATGACGGGCCAATATGTAATTGTATAGTTTTAGATTACCTATATAAACGTTTCATTATACAAAATAAAACAAAGAATTGATTTTGGTAATGGTGGAATGTGTACACGAAACTTACATAAAAATAATTTTCAGGGTCCACCTCCTAATTTGCCTCACAATCCAAGCCAACAGCCGCAATAGCATTGCTAGTGTAGGCAAGGCTTGCCAACTGTATATACATGCATTCGTACAAACGGCTATCATTCATTCATGAGACATCGTGCATAAACAATATTATATTTTTTTAAGAAAATTATGCAGTGATAAAATTTGTATTCTGATTTATATATATATATTTTTTTTTTACTTATTTTCATTTTAGTTTATAATGATCTTTGTACAATAATTTGATATGTGGTTGAGATAATTAATCTTTGCTGTATTATGACAGTGCTTGAAAATTAGGTGCCAAATGACATCCCAATACTCGTCTAGACTTTTATACGTAATTTTATTAGTGTGATCTCTTTTTGCCATGATTATTACATTTTTGATACGTACATATGTGACATATTCGTAAGGTATTATTTTCTGTTAATTATTTAGAACTTCGACATAATGTGACGAATCGCATTTCGTCATAATGGTTGTGCCATACAATTTTTTTACTTAATTTGTGTGTAAAGCAAAAAAAAGACAATCATGCTGAATTTATTACTGTCATTAGTTTACGGCAATTAAATATCCCCAGTGACGTATGATAGATCTCTTATTATCTTATTAAAAGGATTACATTTTACACGAGCTTAATTTACATTTATTTATTCATTAGAGATATTAATTTATTCCTTTCATGTTTCACCAGTGCTTCTATACCAGTGCAGTGAAATAAGCAGAATCTCGTATTGTAATTAAATAATAATTACCTGTAATTATCTCAACCATGTTGAAATTATGTAAGGTATTTAAAGTACCGTGCGCCAGTATTCTAAAGTTTGAACTCTCTATAAAATGAACGTGTTTGTAATTTATGTGTCTCCAAATTCTGTATGTTCTTTTTTTAACTTTTGTACAAACCATCAAGGGGAGACATTTATTACCGCATTGCCATTCAAGTACATATCTTGTAAGAGTTTGTTTGGTTTTATTTTATGTATAGTGAATATTCATACCTTTTTTTTTTTTAATTTATTAAAATGTATACTTAACAACAGTATGAGTATTTCTCGAACATGTTTACAGCAACTTAATTGAATCGATTGAATTAAGTTAATTGCATAATTTTAGTTTATACCTTAACATATAACTTTTCTTATTGTTTAGCGAATATTATATTAAATAGATTTAAGATTTGTAATATTGTTTCTTTTTCGTATTTTTAGTGAATATTTATATTATTGTTTTTGATTGTTAAAGAAAATTTAAATTATTTTAATTGCTCAGTATTTTTTAAACAAAAACGTGCAAAAATAGTTGCTCTCTTTAATATATCCTTTAAATTTATTTAATTATTTAAAGTGTTTGAAATCTGAGCAACTAAAACTAGTTAAATAAATATTTGATTATGATAAAAACATTGCATATCAATTTTTTAATTGATAGTTACTTTTAACAAGTTATTAGTTTGCAGTTTTTATCAACGATTTGCAATAATTTTAATAAATCTGTAAAAAAAACTCCCTATTTTACATCTGTGGCGTGGTTTCCATTCCTCAGGCAGCCGATTTAAACTTGTATTACCAAAGGGAAGTTGTTTGTAACTATCTTTTATTTATTTTTCGATTCTACATCAAAGTAAAACCTTATTGTTAGGCAGCTGAGAACCTTTTGTGAACTATTTTTTTAAAATAACTGTATCTCTAACTAAAATTAATTATAATTGTGCCAAAACGGCAACGAAATGATCTAAATCTGCAGCTTATATCACGTGTTTTGCATGTGACAATTTATGAAAAAATTCTTTAAAAACTGACGCAAAATGCATGTGTGTGTATTTGTTATTTCATTTAATTAATTATTGTACATTCCATCAATATGTTTTCTTAAATACCTTTGTTATTGCACTCTATAAAATCTTAAAAGTTTTTATGACGATTAAGTATTATTGTGTTAACAACACAGTGATACTTTATTAGCCATGACTCTATTAGTACAACCTTTAAATACAGAGAAATGGCTGTGAATATGAATATATAAAACTCTGTAACAATAACTCATTCAGGGTGACTTTAGTTGCAGTTTAATGGATGTTATTTGCACCAGTTTTTATGCAGACATTGTGTTAGGGTGTGGTCAAATGGGTCATCTAATTTTCAAACAAAAATGTACTTATTTTGAGGTGTTCCTAATAGATATTTCTACATAGAAATTACCGTCTATTTCTCACTTAATTATGTTCTTATAGTTTGTCTCACGGATAAACAGCTTCCATGAACATGGCCGTTGTCTCAGATGCAGTAACATTAGTACGCAAAGTCACTAACTATCTTCAATATATAACATACAAAACAAACAGGTATTAGTGGCTCACATGTACAGTATTTTGCATCCTATGTGAACTAATGTATTTGTTAAAGAACAAAACATTCATTGAATTTCTCCTTGAAATGTCTTTACGAATTTAATTGTAGCCCATTAGCGTATATGGTAAATTTTATACTACCTATAACATAAATTATTTACACCATGCACGCCTCTGGATGTTAGTGACATACATAAACGGCTGCCATATTGACGAAACCTGTTTATCCATGAGACAAACTATACTAATTTATTATTAGTTGCGAATTTATTTAATAACAAAATTAATGAAAACTTTGTGCTCAATAGAAAGCGACAAATTAAGGTTCTAATATTTGAAAGGCAAACCAAAAGGAACAATAAATTGTATAATAGTAATAATAATAATAATAGTAATGCTTACAGGAAAATTGCACACTATTTTATCACATCCTATTATAAATTCTGTTTTGCTATTGGTTAGCTTAATCGTAATATGCATTATATAGATCAATTTCCTAAGGTAATATTCACATATTTTGAAAATGTAAAGTTTATCAAATCTAGTCAAGAAAGATCTTTGCTTTGTTAATTGCGAGGCACGTTAACATAAAGTTTACAAAGGGTTTCTTAAAGGCAGCAGGTATGCTATATTTTTCAACTTAACTTTGGTACAATAATTGAAAATTGGTATTGGCAGCCATGTTTATATATATATATGAATATATTTTTTATTATAGTTCTTGTATATTTATATTATTTAAGTTATTGAAATTTATTTTCTTTAATATACTTTCTCATTTGATGACAGAAGGTTTTCAATATTGGTGCATTAAAATACACGATACAACTTTTATGCACGTTATCTGCGAATTTTGTAAATTGTTTGAATATTTTATAAGATATATTTTTGTAGTATCAAAGAATCCATCATTTGAAACACGAAAAGTTTCTTTTAAGTGACTAGTAACAAATTTAAACAAAAAGTGTAAAGCTTAAATTGATATGTATCAAACTTTTAAAGCGAATGTGTTTCTACTTATACGAAAGTATATGAATAAACTACTGCGTGATCAAGAATTAAGTTAGGTAATACAGCTAGAATATGACATTCAGACGATTATTAACTATATGTAATATACAGTACGTACATAATATACTATGTGCCATTTTTCCATAACTTGTGTTTGTTGCTACTCCTATTCCCACTTTCTTTTAAATTTGGTGAACACTACGGGTACTTGGTACCAGTTTACTTACATCACCATTGCAAATGAGAACAAATATTGAACTCTGCATTTCTTGTTACCATTTTAACATTATAACAAAAATAGTATGTCATTACAATAATATGAGTAAATACAATGTGATATTCAAAATCACAAAATACGATAAAAGAACAAATAGACCGAGGAAACAATTCTTGTTAACATTGCATTTTGTTACTTAATTATCGATTGATGTTTTTAACTGATTAGATGACGTGTGATATATCGTTGCAAAATTAAATATAGAACGACCTTCTATAACATTTTCTCAAACAGTAGCCTAAAATCAAACGCACTGTATATCCTAATGTATAGTTGCTTGTCTACATTACTTTCTAAACACCCTTCTCTACTCTGTCTTTTCTAGTTTAAGGTACTATTTGAGATAGGGTATCAATCATTTCACTAAAGATGGCATTTTTAAAATACTGTTATATACTTTAGTGAAAATTACAAACTGGAAGTGTTTTTATCTAAGTTTGAAGCACATTTCCTACCTGAGTAGAATATAGCTATCACATGTACCTACCAATTTTTCTCAAATATGTAGCAAGAAAACCCGACAATGGAACAGGTCTTAATTGAATTAAGTGCAAATTCAAGGATTTAGAAAATTATTTAATAAAAAGAACGCTCACATGTGGAGGATCAAACTCTACTGTTACACAGAAATTAATACAATAGAATTTGGCAAAGACCGGAGAAATTTTTTAAATAATGCAGATATCCCTTGCAATGCACAAAAAAAATTGGAAGTCCCTCAATCCAAATGGATGCAGTCAAAGCAACGTTTTGGTCAGAAAACAAACATCTGTAGTAAATGTCTTACCATCTAAATTCATATTCTGCTTATGCACAACAATGTAATTACTGTAAAATTCGAAATCGTCTTTTTCAATGTATGTAAAAGGAAGAAAACAGAACAAAATTGACGCTATTGAGAAGGCATCTGTACTGTAACTGCAGCCTTGGGCGAAATCAATTTTGTAAGCGCACATCACAATGATATACAGGGTGTTTTTTTGGAAGGTTTAGTTAGACATTTCTGGACTAGTTTTATGGGTAGGTTTTTGAAAATGTGAGCTTAGGGGTTTACTCTGAAAGTTGAATTGATATAAAATATGTTCAAAATCACAGCACTTCGCTATTTAAAATAGCAACTCCTATTTTTATTGCATTTTTGGATTCTATGTGAAATTTCAGTTCTTTTGATATCCACATCAATATTTACAAAATTTCCATAAGTTCGATCGATAGAAAAATATTAAACTTCAATCGTAAATTCTTTAATTGACAAATTGTTAATCTCTACAGTTGTTTTTCTTAGGCGTCATCAATATGCTTTATTTTTTTTTAATTTTTAAACAATTTTTACAATAAACATTAATAATTAAAACATGTGTTTACTTGTTATAAAAAACTGACAATGAATAGCAATGAAGGGGCCCCTAAATCTCCAGCGCCCAGGGTCCGAACTTACATTAAACCGGTGCTTCCTATACCTATCATTAATAGTTTCTGATTTATTCCCATTTCATTGCCATTTTAAACAAACCTAGTGACACAAATCCGTCGCCTGTTTTCAGTAATCGAAAAATGGCACATGAATATTTTTGGGATCTAATTGTTATTTATGGTGAAATGGGCAGAATCGCGGCACGTGCTTGTCGTAATCATTTGACGCGATTGGCTGAAAAATTTAACTTACGTAATTCAACAACAATGTCTCAAAAGATTCTTTAATATCACTTCATTGTTATGTAATTGGACGGTAAGTGTCGGTAAAATCAAATGAATTCAAAACCTTCCCTTCTTCAAAACGTGTTTCATGTTCCAAACACAATTCACCTCTTTTTCTTAAAAGTGGAGTGCTCCTTGCAAAGAAAGTCGTCTAGAAATGACTTCCGTGGGGTTTTGGTGTCACAAGCTAAAATTCACAAAAAATGAAAGGTCCACATACGGATTCTAAATGTCAAGGCCGTCCAAAATCGGTTCATGCATTAGAGCATAAAACAAAAAACGAGTTAAGCAGATGAACGGAAGAAGAAAAAACAGAATTTTTTCATATATATAGATCACAATTTTCTTTGTACAGTGAAAGTTATAAATAATTGCCAAACGTTGCCAATTACATTAGGCCTTACGGAAGAATGAAAAATGAAAATTCTGTTTTTTCTTCTTACCGTACATCTGCTTAACTCGTTTTTATGTTTTATGCCCTAATGCACAGACCGATTTTGGACGGCCTTGACATTTAAAATCCAGTATATGATGACCTTTCATTTTTTGTGAATTGCAGCTTGTGACACCAAAACCCCCACGGAAGTCACAATTTATGCGACGGAGCACTACTATAAATGTTCTCATGTGGTGTTTTCGTATAACTTGTAATTCAATGGCTTGTAGCTGACTTCTTACTCTCAAGATCATGTCTTCTCTTGTTATGGGAGATTGGGAGGCCTGCCATAAACGTTCTTTTACATATCCCCACAAAAGAAATGTAATGGGGAAAGGTCTAGGTAACGAAGATATGGTCCACAGTTTCCGATTCAATTACCTGGAAAAGTGACATCTAAAAACTCAGATAAATAATGCCTGCATTATGTGGTTGTTGGTAATACATCACTTAGCAACTTATTCTTACAAAGGCAGTTCTTCTGTTGTAGGAATAACAACATTGTGTAAAATTTCTAAATAACGTTCTGCATTCAAATTTGCTCGATAAATGTGGAAACACAATCTTGTTATTTTTCAACGCACAAAAATACATTAAACTCTTGAAAGTGTATGTACCTACATCTTAATGCAAACAAAGGTTTTGATTGCACCAGTAGGTAATGCAAGTTATGGTGATTAAACATGCCATTTTTACAAAATTTGGGCTCCTCTGAGGTCTGACCCAATAATGTTCCCCAACAAATTCCTGGTCTCTGGTCCCTTAACATAAGCGATATTAGAATTAAGTGTGCATTCGAATCAATTGTTAGTTTATTGACAGTATTTTTTTGTAAAAAGTAGTTCACTCAATTAATTTTGTTAATACACGAAAACATATTTTTCTCGTAATCCTGTCGTTCCACTGCTTAGTTCCTTTAAGCGATTCGCAAAACTCAATTCCTCTTGGGAGGTTGCCTGGTTGCATCAAATGCACATTATGGTAAGGAAATGAGCGACATAATGGTAGTTATTTAGGATTTTTGGATGCAACTAATATTTAAACCCAAACCAATTTCCGCGTCTCTCAACGAATTAGTGAGGTACGCCGTGAAATATCCAAGTACATTAACAATATTGGCCTCATCTTCACCAACTGGGTCTTGTTCTAGGTATTGTTTTGATGGTACACTGGATTCTGGATTTCGATGGGAGGGTGGGAAATCCCACATGCACCTAGGCCACTTATTCGGGCCCTTTGTGCTGCCTCCCTGATTAGAGTCGTTCGACCCCGCAACGTCACTCAAGCCATCCCACATGTGAGATAAACCTGAGGATGCTGGACGGGAAAGCGGCTCTAATCTTAGCCATGTCCGGCCAGGATTCTCCCAACATGGATCATCTTAATTCGACAAGTACGGGACATTCACACAATATGTGTTGCGCCGTCTCGTCTTCTGTGTAGCATCCCCTACAGGATGGTGATTCAACCAAGCCCATGCGGTGCATGTGGTTGTTAAGTTTACAGTGTCCAGAAAGTATACCTACAAGTAGCCGCAGGTTTCCTCTGGATAGCCCTGTACAGAAGCGCGCCAGGCTACGAGATGGTCCTCTGAAGGCCTCCCTCGCGTGGCGGCAGTCTAACATCAAGTTCCACCTAGCCCTGTGTTGGGCTTGGGTGTCTTGGGTAATTAAGTTGTTTGCAGTTGATGCTGTAAGTGGAACAGCCAGCTCTGGACCATAAAACGGTTGTTTTGAGGCCAGTCAGGCTAACTAGCTTATCGGCTTTTTCATTGCCTATTATTCCAGCATGCCCTTTAACCCATACAAGCTTAAGGGTATTGCTGTTTGTTACTTGCTCTAGTACCTGGTGACACTCGGAAACCAGCCTAGAGGTGACTTTGTATTGATCTAGTGCCTGCAGAGCAGCTCTGCTGTCACTGGAGATTCTGATGATTTTATTCTTTATGCTGCGCATAAGAATAGTTTTTGCACTTATCTTTATGCCTGCTAGTTCTGCCTGAAAGACAGTTGATATTTTGCCTAGTGGTTGGCTGATATGGAAGTTCAGTTCTTGGGAATAGATACCTGTGCCTGTTCCTTCCATTGTTTTAGATCCATCCGTGAAGATGGATATGTCTGGTTGGGATGCCACTTCCACATCAAGGAAGATGTGGTAGTTTTTCCCTAGTATGAATCGAGGGCAACTAATATTTAAACCCAAACCAATTTCCGCGTCTCTCAACGAATTAGTGAGGTACGCCGTGAAATATTCAAGTACATTAACAATATTGGCCTCATCTTCAACAACTGGGTCTTGTTCTAGGTATTGTTTTGATGGTACAATACAAAGCTTCCAAAATTCAAATAATTTCGTTCCAGTGTTCGGGTGGTATATTCACTAGGACGCCGCTGTGTTCCTGGATATCGCTTAATGAACGTACGACAAGCGCGTGCCGCGATTCTGTCCATTTGACCATAAAGAACAATTAGATTACAAAAACCTGAATGTGCAAAACCATTGCGAGTCATTTTTCGATTATTGAAAAACTTATGTTAACGTATGACAGGTCACCGATTTGTTTAAAATTCGAATGCCATAAGGTCATGGTGGAAAAAATGCGAAAAAAGTGGTAGGTATCAATACAATGGAATGGGAATAAGTCGGAGGCTATTAAAGATAGGTATAGGAATATGTAATACCAAAATATGCCCATTTTGAGTCTCTGTCAAATGTAAATAGTAAAAAAATGGCGCGACAGACTGTTCGAGAGATTGTTCAGCCAGTAAATAAGGTAGGAACTGTTCTGTTCTCAAGCAAAATTGTCTAGATAAAGCAATTGGTATATTTTCGGAAGGAGTTAAGCAAAAAGGTTACTTTAGTAGATGAGTTCCATCAGCAGAAGAATTTTCTGTTTCAGTAATCTAACCTGGGGTTTTTCTGGCGCCAGTTTTTTTAGGCCATTTTGGTTTCTTTCCATATTGTGTCAGAAATATACTTCGTGTTAAGAGCAGTGTCAATAATGAGGGTACAGAACAGATATTGAAGATATATGCTCCCTGTCCGATAAGGACCTTAAGGACTAATGGATTGTACAGAATGAAGAATGATAGGGCATAGTTGGATAAGGTTTCAGTAACTAAAAGAATTAGGATATCATCAGTTTCTTGATTGGAGTTTGCAACGTACACTGTTGAATCTCGAAGCAAATCTCTACACTGATTAAAGAATATAAGTAAGAGGGATTAAGATTGCTTACAGAGGGAGGTAAGAGGTGGAGAACACGACGCTCTAAGTTTAGAAAAAATTAATTAAATGTAACGAGGAAGGCCGAAGACACATATTTGATGGGGAGCCAGGTCCACTGCTTTGGAGTTTGAAGATGATCCTACAGTGCACCATTTTCTATTTCGTCAATTTAAAATATAACATGTCCAAATACACATTGTTGTACACAACACTGAAATCACAAAAAAACCACGATACTTTAGCTTATGTAATTTAATAATTTGTATTGTGGTTTTCCGTGATTTTAGTATTGTGTAGTTCGACGGCCACAAGAGTTCCAGATACACAGTGTACATACATAGACATTGACTTAGAGATTTTTGAATGTGAATAATTTTATAGATTTTTAAAACACCAAATTCGGTAATTGTGTCGATTTACATGACCGATCACAATAGAAAGTATTCTCCTCTGAGAAAATCATATTTTCTAAAAACCCTGATTCATGAATTCCTTCTAGGATATATACCAGTAGGAGTAGGTACGCCTGTTGCGAAAAACTAAACGTTATCGGCCATATATTTAAATTAGGCTAATGTTATTAATTGTAATAGTTAAAAAATCATGGAGGTCTTGAAAGTTATTGAACGATACCTTAATTATTTAATCGTTAAGTGTTTACAAATAAATAAAGGTAGAGGTAATATTAATTCAAAACATAATTGCAGGTTGTTGACTTCTATGATAATACTTAATATAAATATGTTAAACATAATTTATTTATTTATTTCTTTATATTATGGGCCGAGATCTAGGAACAGCGAATTTCCAAGCACCTCTCCGCGCATCAACTGCTTTAGTTATTAGCACTACCCTTACTAGAATTTTGCCTGACTAAAGGAATTAATTGATAAAATAAATAAATTAATAATATACGACACACTTCTAGTTCGTTCCACCAACTAGAAGTGGGTCGTATATTATTAATTTATTTATTTTATATCACAGTGTTAATCTATAATTATAAATTATAACCATTGTTTACCAACAATTTCATTCTTCAACAATCTTCGCATCACATATATGTGATATGTGATTTATAAACTGGAATCCAACGAGTAACACGAATGTTTTTGATACGTAGACTGTTCAGAGCCTTGAGACAGACTAACCCTGTCGTACATTCGTTTCATTAACACCTACCAACAGCTCCACGAGAAGAGCTTTAATTCGAGGAGAAGAATATCGTAATTGATATTTTTGCAATTGATTGTAATCTATTTAAAATGAAAACCCCGGATTTACAGAACGAACTTCGAATACCGCAGTAACGAAAGTAGGTACATATAGAAAAAATCTGGCCTAGAGATATGCTCTTTGGTTGTAGACATACGCATCTCCTGCAACGCACGGACGGAATAGATATTGAATACAGTAACAAACTAAAGTTCGTTGAAAATGTTGTGTAATGTTGATACTGCAAAATTAATTCATTTATAAAATTATTTGTACAATTTGTGTCTTATTTGGGTAATTTGTATTTAAGGATTTAGAATTTAATTATTTTGTTAACCTTTTTCTTCGCTTTCTGTTTATGTGTGTTTCGCAATTAAAGTTAAATTATAATTGTGGTCTTTCAAGGTGTTGGTCAATAAACTATTATTACATTGTTATTATAGTTGTTGATGTTGTGAATCGTCTAATAATGTTATGATACAGACATTCCAACATTTTCCACAACAGAGCCCGTCATGCCAAACCATATCGAACGTCGAGGAGACGTCCAAGAAGGCCAAGGCAGTGGGATGGGACTGATTGCAATTGAAACCTTCGTTCATGGGTTCTACCAGCTGTAGCACTTTTTTGAAACGTGGAGTGTTCCGTTCGTTCGCCCGCCGTGGGATCTCTTGACCCCGCAATTGACGACATTGATCCAGTCCAGATCTGCATTAGTGTAATTGCGACTGAATTGGCAGGGGCGTCTACGTATTCAGCGCCTGTTTGCACCAGCAACCCACTCCGTATAGAAGAGTTGGTGTAGATGACGGTCTTGACCTCCCCTTGAAGTCTTCTGAACTCGCCTCAATCTAACGGATCCTACGAGCGGTAGAAGCGCATTTTGGTCTCTGGGTCCGTTTTTCTTCATAATTAGGTTTCGGATCTTGAACGTGAAGTGGTAATTATCTCTGCCCTCGCAAATTATCCTAGTTGTTTCTCGAAGGGCACCTTTTCAAGTTCGGTGGACTCATCAGCTACCTCTTCAATTATTCTGAACGGTTTCGATTACCGGTTTTACTACTGAGGACGTCTAAGTCTAAGACGTGCGTCTCGTTTTTACATCGTCTCCGTTTGTCGGACAGGCCAATCTCAATTATAGAAGAAAGAGGTTATGGTTTGAGTCCATCTCTGCAATCGCTGTGAAACGATGACCACAGGGTCGCGATCGGATAATTGTTGGAGTAGTCCGGTAGAACTGTATCGTTACGACGAATCCTTTACGTTCCGATACCCAGCATTCCAGCAACGGGGGTTGCCACGTCTTCTTTCAGGAGCATCTTTTTAGGACTTTAGACAAGAGGGCCATCGCGGGTAATACGTCGATACGAGGCAAGCTCTTCCCGCGTTCGTCATATACGCATTCCCAGGATGATTGCTTCTATGCATCGAAGAGGCGGAATATTCAGAAGCCATTTTTACGAATCGTAGATCGTTCCGCGGTAGGCTGTAATTTGGCATCTTGTACCAATATAATGTGTAGGTCGTGAGAGAGTGCAAATGCCCTCACTTCTTGAAGGGTGAAATTATCTATAGAGAGACTGCGGGCAGGTTCTTCGTCTATTCATAATTGAACGAATAGATTGTGAATGTCAGAAAGATAACGAACAAGTTGGACTTAGGGCGGATTGTACCAGAGTGGTTGAACTCATAGTCATATTTGAACTTGGTTTAATAAGAAAATTTCTTTGTACTTTTCTTATTAAACCAAGTTCAAATATGACTATGAGTTCAACCACTCTGGTACAATCCGCCCTTAAACTTAACGGCCGCGAGCTACTCCATGAATGACCGAGATGGCTTGAAGTTCGATGAAGCTCAAGATCTGTTCCAAACCTACAGTCACCACAAACATGTAATTTGTGCTAGTCTCGCTGCAGGGGACGACGTCATTGGTTTCTCAACCGCGGGACTGGGCTCATCGTTGTGATCGGTACTATCCGTTCCCGTTAGTAACATTCTTTAATTACGGGAAATGTGCTATATCGTTCCGGTTTCGTGTTTTACTCTCCCGCCCTTGTAATATATTGACACCAGCAAATTACAATTAATACTTTTATGCCTAAAGCGTTACATGCAACATTTTCTAAAACAGTGAAGTTGGTACTGCGTTTTTACCCTATAAGTAAATATATTATATTAAATTATATTAAATATTATATTATTAAATTATATTAAATATTATATTATTAAATTATATTAAATATAAATATATTATATTACATACAATACACATTTTAATATTGCGCATTCTCTGACAAAATTTTCGAAATCAAAACGAGATAGCAGGATGTTGTTTTTTTACCGTATGTACTCATTTGTTTATATCATAAAATATATCCCACGTTGCTGTGCATGTACAACCTACGTAACGTATAGCCCGAAATAAACAGTACTGAAATTAAGTTGGCGATGTCTCTATGCGCGCGCGCTGTCACACCCAAGTTAACTAGTATAGACCTGTCAAGTAAACCTTAAACAATTAATTAGTAGGGCCTAATTGTTAAAAATGGTGTTAAGTACAGAGGCGAAAGTGTTTCTGGTAGAGCATTATTTTCGCTCATACGGAATCGGCCGACGTAATGGTGCAAGTCTGCGATATGTGTGTGATCAATTCACACAACGGTTTGTCGGGCCGTGTAAATCGTCGCACAAATCGATTTATGGGCTTTGCCAGACCAGGTGAGGTTCAAGAAGTTCCTTTACATAGTGCAAAAGTGAGTGTCTGGTGTTCAGTTTCGAGACACGGAATCATTGGTCCGTACTTTATCGAAGAGAATGGTAGGCAAGTCACACTTAATCAACAGAGGTGGTGTCAATAATATGTATTTCTGAACCCTTTCGCGACGGGTTAAATTTTTCAGAAACTTTAGACACATTTGAAGTTTTCTTGTTTCAAAAATGTTGATACATAAAAATAAACATGACTGAGATCAATTTTATTCTCGAGAACCGCCGTTTTGTCAGGGACATATGTGTACCGGTCAGACATTTTTGGTGGACCATAAATAACCCACTATAGACATGTAAAAAAATAAACAAATAAATATAATTTGTTTATTGTAGTCAGTTTTCATCAGAGGTTTCACTGTTATGGTAAGGATCATCCAGAGATTCCTTATCGCTATCAAAAAGAGCTTCAAACTCCTTCCTCCTTCTCCAGTTCTGCTTGGGTCAAATACCCCTAAAACAATACGAGACTATTGGGACACAAATAGACCACGGTAAATGTCTAATGGGACATATAAGTCCCATAAATTATTTTCAATAATAAGACTGAATAAACAATATTCCATTGAAAACGGTTCGATTTTATCCCGATAGACTTTAATTTCTCAATATTGCGAAAGGGTTAAATAAATAAATAATATATTCACTGTTCAGTACTGTTTATTTCGGGCTACACTGTATATATATTTACTTTAAACGTAGGCACATCAGACAACTAGTAACTGTCTTCTGGCTCTCATTTTCGAGACCTTTCTCAATTTTTAATTCCATTAATTTTACGGTTCGACCTTTTGGTTTTCCAATATGTTCGACTGTAGTTGCCTGTGACGTAGGTAACATTCATCTCGACGAATTTCGTTAGTTTTTAGTACCTATACTATACCCTGTTCAAGTGACCAGCCGTTGCACGTCATTATTCGTGTACCAATACTATGTTATGTACCCCCCCCCTAGCCCTAACTTAACTAACTTTACATTTACGAAGAAGAAGAAGCTAACTTCACCCACTTTACGTTAATAAACTCAAAAGGAGCGGGAATCCCTAAACATGGCCGGCAAATTTAAACTTTCCCTCTAAAACAAACCAACCCCAAAATGACAGAAGCTCGTGATCGTCTGGCAGGCCCTCTGTCGTGTAATAGGTATACACTGGTCGTGAACTATGATCGGGAAGGAGAAACAAAACCAACATTAACTGTACCAAAATCATTCATTTATTGACAGTTTCGACGATTCGGAGGAGAAAAAGTGCGAACACTAAAAAAACTCCTCCTTTGACATAATTACATACATGACATCAATTCAAATACAAAATTATAGCAGCAAGACTGTTAAATAATATCAAGACAAAACATTTACAATAATTTCATTGTTGATACGCTTCGATCAGATTTAAATACTTTATGCAGCAATGGTTTATATGGCACAATAAATATCAAATTCAGTTATACAAGTAATACAAAGCAAAACCAATGTACACTCGGTACTCAAGGCCACAAACGGAACTACCCACTACTTATACTCCCTCCTGGTTCGTCAACTACCACGTACACAAAACATATATAAACACATGTAAGAAGTTAGTTATTCGGGGCCCCCCCCGAAAGGTACCGACTGTCCTGGTTGCGAACTTAATCGGCTAGAGTTGGATTTCGAGAAGAATGTTGCTAGCTTTTGTTACAGCCCAACATCCAACTCTACACGGGCGAAAAAAGACATCGTTAGTTATACATCCATCAAGGCGCTTACATACATGAGGGAGTAAGTTTGCAACTAAATTAAAGCTTCCAACAAATGTGTGGCTCTTATTGAGAAACGACATGTACACATGGTGAGATAAAGAAAATTACATTACATTAAATTAAACACTCAAAACCAAATAAAATACATTGCATAACAGAATAAAAGGGTCAGGAGAGTTTAAATAGATAGAAGTTTACAAGTTACAAAAAGGGTTCAAATTCAGGTAAAGATACACAAAGGACACCGTTAGGTACGGTTTCAGAGTACAATAGAGCCATCTTTTCTGTTTATCCACAAATATTTAATACATAATATTCAATTTGAACTCATTTGGAATGTCCTCCAATTAATTACATAAAACATAAATAAATGTCATAAGAGATATCATAATAAAATTAATAATAACGATCGAAGGCAGATCAGACGTACCTATATTTTTACTAACTACACACATTAGATTAAAAATGTCGGAAATGCCATGAGTTCAAACACATATTTAAAATGAAAACAAATAGATATTACATAAGACGGATCTACTATAATTCTACACACGATAACATAATAATCGAAAGCATATCACCTGGCTGCAGATAGCACTACAATGGAGTCACCAAAAATAAAAACAAAATAAAAACGATCTTTTTACTACTTCGCGGTTTCAAATCAGATGATCTTGAAAGTTAAGATTCAGCCGCCTTACACCAAATCTCCTCCGCCAGAGGGACCTACAGTAAAACAAAAGTATCGACGTTGCCACTACTTTTCAGCTTTTTGTACATGTTGTCGGATCTCTAAAATATAGGTAACCCAACTGTGGATACTACAACTATAATTATAATTTACTAAGCAACTTTAATAAAATTTGCATTAAAGCCAAAATGTCATCGTAAGTACAGTTGGTATTAAAAGTCATTACTCGTGTAGGGTTAGCGACCAAATTTTATCCTTGTCGCACACTTTGCAGTTCGTACTTACAACTTAAACGTAGTGCGAATATAAACTCATAAAATATCTCGATGTTGTCACGTCAAGTTTTGTTTACTTTGTTAAATTCACCGGTACGCACTTAACCTATTTTTTTTTAAATTGCCTTACTAAAAACAGTACTTATCAGTACTCTTATTTTGTTTATGTCTACATTAGTTGTTGTATTTTATTATTACATAGGTATCTTCGAACATATAACAAAAGGAAGGAACATGTATATGGCAAAATGAGTAACATTAATGGTTTACCAATATGGCTACCTACTGTGACGTATTCCGTCGAGTCATTGGTGTACTGTTAAGCAGGGTCGTAAATCCAACATTTGTATGTTTACGCACCTGCTGTAAACAAAATAAAATGCATAAATTTTTTTTTTAATTTTATTGCCCTTTAAACATAATTAATTTGGTATGCATATTTCTAATTTTTTGCACATTCTCTATGTTCTTAACCATATAATGAATTCTACGCTACTGGTAATTTTATACTTTTAAATCGACAATCTGCACGCTACACCCGTTTGACCAATCATAAATGGTTTACTGTTACGTCACTGTGACGTAAAGCCTGCGTAACTTCCGTTACATTGTACCGTCTACTAAACTATAGGGATATTCTTCCTTTTGTTATATATTCGAAGATAGGTATACATTAGGTGTTTTCTTTTTGCATCACCACAGGTGTGCCACAGGGTTAGGCAAATGCACAATTATCACGTGATTGAAGTACCTTGCGTCATGTAGACATTTCTGCCTCAGGTTAATATAAAACTTAAATAAAGCTTTTAAAACGAATAGGGTTTTGAGAACTGAGTCAAATTATTTTTATAAAACGAATGGTGTGTATTGACAGAGGTGCCTTAAGTGTACCACAAAATGCAAAAAGAAAACACCTAGTATCTATTTGTTCCTAACCTAAAAATGTCAGTCTGACAACACGTACATTTGACAACGCTGATTACACGTCATTGATTTAGTAAGTTTTAACTTTTTAAGCTATGACGTGCAACGGCTGGTGACTTGAACAGGGTATACCTCTGGCCTCTGCCAACAGTACGGCATTTGTTTATGCACTACGGTGTAGCAAATCGTATATTTTATTTCCTTTCATCGGTGAATTTTCAAACCATTGCATTCATGAGCGCCCAGGGGGGTGAAACTGTCCCCTCTTGCCCCTCCTTATGGCCGCCCATGATTATATTCTTAACCCAGCACCAAAGTATACAGTAATATACTTTGCCCAGCACGCAAATTAGTATGTGTACTAATAAATATATGGTGTTTACTTGTATGTTTACTGTGGTGTTTACATTGATGCAGTTGCACGGTTTACACCTATAGAACGGTTTACACTATGCTAAGCTCCTTCGCGTTTCCCTTCTCTTTTGCGTATCCCCCCCTCTTAATAGCCCTTTCTTTCTTCCTGTCCTTATCCTATCTTTCCTTTCTTCACCTCTTTCCAACAACACTGCAGCATCGCCACTCTCCTCTTCCCCTATCCATCCCTTCCTCATACCTCATCGCCAACTTCCCCGCCTGCGCTCTAATCTTCTCCCCTTTTACTTCGTCTTGCAGTATACCTACACCCCGGTGTCTCTCTTTCCAGATCTAACGCCCATCTCCAATAGGTATCTACGTATTTTGCATCCTTTCCAGCACTTCACGTTCCTTCGCCACCCCCCATATCTCCAGCTCCACCCCATACCATACATCATAACACTTTTCACTAGCTTTTCGGGAATCAAGTGACTGTTTATAGTCGCTACGTAGGATTTCGATTTTTTGTACAGGGTGTTTAGAAAAAGGATTCATATTTTATATTTTTCAAACATCAAAAACTCACTTAACTTAAATGGAACACCCTGTATGTTTTTATTCTATGTTGAATAACTTTTCATTTTCTATCAAAAACTATAAGTAATTGATATGTCTAAAATCAACGATTAAAAAGTTATTAAGATTTTTCTCTAAAATTTGTATGGAAATGGTTTTTGTTTGCATTCTAGTAGGCCATGATTGTTTTTATTGTAGTTGATAATTAGATATGGGATCAAAACTTAATTAAAAATGAAATGGAAGCAATGGAAAAAACACTGTAGTAAATGCCATTTTTTCCTATGCATAACCGCACTCGTTTTCAAGAGATCTTCTAACGTTATGGTGTTATAGTAGCAAACGCATCTTTTATTCCAATCTTCATGTCATCAGCAATGGTAGGTGGAGTGTGTAAATTTTTAATGATAATAATAATAATAAGTATATAATATCTAAACAAACTTCATCAAGAAGACTCGAAAAAGTGTTGTTCTAAAATCCGTAAAAATTTTACTCCGTTCAAGTTTCCATCAAAAAATCAAAATTCTCCCAAATACATTGAGGCTCCACCGGTTTTGGCGATACAGGTGACGATTTAGTAATGAAAGTAATGTCAGTTTACCAATAAGCCGTTATGTTGTGGAAAGTGGATTCGTCGGTAAATAAAACATATTTAAAGAATTCATCTTCTTCTCTAACTTTTTCGAGACTCCATAAACAAAAATTCAACCTTCGTTGAAACCCTCGTCCATATAAATTCTGGTGAAGTTGAATGTGATAAGAATGGTGTTTATGTTTTTTTAAAAAAATATTTAGATGGACAATTCCTCAATAAATGGATTGGAAGGAGGGGTCCACAACACTCCACCTATCAGCACTGCTGATGACATAAAGATTACAATAAAGGATGCGTTTGCTACTATAACACCAGATATCCTGAGAAACGTTAGATCTTTTGAAAATCGAGTGCGGTTGTGCATTGAAGAAAATTGTCATCATATTGAGCATTTACTATAACATTTTTTCCATAAATGATTACTTCTTGTTATTAATTTCATTTTTAATTAAGTTATGATCCCATATCTAATTATTATCAACTACAATAAAAAAAATCATGGCCTACTAGAATGCAAACAAAAACCATTTCCATACAAATTTTAGAGAAAAATCTTAATAACTTATTAATCGTTGATTTTAGACATATCTATTACTCATAGTTTTTGATAGAAAATGAAAAGTTATTCAACATAGAATAAAAACATACAGGGTGTTCCATTTAAGTTAAGTGAGTTTTTGATGTTTGAAAAATATAAAATATGAATCCTTTTTCTAAAGACCCTGTACAAAAAATCGAAATCCTACGTAGTGCAAATGAAAGCCTTAAAGGTCAAGATAAATCGATATAAATTTGTGTTACTGAAAGTAAGTGGTTTCCGTGTTATTAGGGGTTGTTTAAATTGAATATTTTCCTTAAAATCACAATTTTCTCAAAATTGGTAAGCGATAGATATAGGAAACGTTTAATAAAGTTGCCTTAGTTTTTAACGTATAATTTAAAAATGTAATAAAATACAGGGGGTTGCATTTAAAAAAACCTAACTTTGATATATTACAATTTTGTGAAGCATCCTGTATAATTGAAAATAATTTTAAAAAATAGTCGTTATCAATTTACATATGTCGCCAAAAAATGAAGCTGATATCTTGTACCCTTTAGGCACAAGAGACCGAGGGAATAGTCGTGAATCACCCTGTATATGTATATGCATTTTTAATAACCGAACAACTTCGGTCCATGTTTTTTGTACCGGGCAACTCTTGAGCGGTAATGTTCGATAATTTCCGGTACATTTTTGGTCCTAAGCAATTTACAAATATCTGTACTTTCGTCTTATGTGTTTTTGGCGAATCATCCATAATTTTATGTAAAAGAAGTACCTATTTTGATGTATTTATTAAATGATTCATTTGCTTCATCAAATGATTGTAAATTTACTCTTCTCATATCAGGTTTTGAATTGGTTCCTGGAAACTTGTTTAATTTAAAATTCGTATTTGCGTTTCTCAAATTTTCAATTGTTTGTAAGCAACTGAAAATAAAATGTTACAATGTTGTATTATAGAACCGTATACGGTAATTGGCATCCTCGAGTACAATTTGTTGTGTATTAATTGATAACGTTTATTAAAACTAATCCTTTATCATTATGAAAAAATTATCAATTGACAACAACAAAGTTCCTGTTTTGTTTCCATGCCAACTCTGTTACCAAACATTTTCAATTATAAATTGAAACTGTGTTGACTGAGAAGTTCGCTTTTATTTCCTGTGCTATGGCTATGTATTAAATTAACCGCTAGGTTCTTTAAGAATTTCAATTATTCTATAATAGAATCACAATTAATCGAACACTATTACTATAGGTAATACACCATTCAAAATCCAGGATCTTTGTTTAGTTTTATAAAATTGTTATTTTGCAATGTTCTTTGTTAATTAATTGACATAAATACAGTTCGTGTTCGAGTAGGTGTTACGCAATTACTAACTTAGTTGTTTGTTTTGCGCGTAAAAAATTATATGTACTTGGTAAAGTACCGATAAAAGGTAATAGAACCTAATAGTATGGTTAAGGGGAAATACATGTCGAATAAAATTAAAAATACAAATTGCAAAATCATTCTGATAAACATATCATCAAGAAAAACCCATTTAATGATATAACGCAGCCCTATATAAGGAGTGGTTTGATATAGTTTTATTTTAATGCTTACCTATCTAACAAATCCCTGGTAATAAACCTCTTAGTAATACGGTATTCCCTTTTTTATCATTACCTACCTGCTGTCAGTTGTTTTTGTCTTCCACTTGACAAATGATATCACACTAGATTTATTTAAGTAGGTAGGTACTTTTCGCCCATAAGAGAGTCAGTCCAAAATTATTGGTATTAACATGGTTTACATCTACATTCCTTAAATTTGACTTACACGTTATCAATTTGAGAGTCTGTCCCTTTTATGAAAAAGGGCTAGAATTGCGTACGGGTATAGTAACCTATGGTAGGTATACTGTAAGGCTGTATACCTATAAACCTATTTATACTGAAAGTGGCAATAGAGATATTGTACTTGTATCTTATTAAGGTTTGTAAATGTCAAAAGAACTGCTGGGAAAAAAACTTCTCAAGACTTATTTACTTGCATCCAATAAGTTAACCAATTCAGTCGATAATAGAAAAACGCAAGATACCTATTCGCCGTATTTAATTGTTATTAATGTCAACGGAAATTATAAGATAACAAATATTTGTACGTCGATATCTTTACGTATAAATGATTCGCGTTATTGTTATGACAGTTTAGTGCTAACATAACACTTTTTTGTAGCATTATCTTTTAGTTTCTACAGCAAGTTAGCGGCACGTATTACTGAAATAATCACATTTAAAATGATTCGCTCGTCGTATACTATACTTTTCCTTTCTTTCTACTTGACACTGTGCCAAGTGATTGTGAACTGCGGTGGGGCAGAAATTAATTTATGTTAGATAAACTCATTTCGTAACTTTACAGATGAAGATGTAACTCCTTTCGAAGATTACAATAAATTCAACAGTCGAATAGTAACAGTTGAACAGTACATTAGGCAGAATAATCTTTCCTCACCTGAAGAATGTGCCAGAACATGTAATCCGTCAAATTATAAGAAGAGGTGCTATTATAATTTTTATTTGGAACAATATGCCACACAAACGAGGTGATATATTTTTTATTTTAATTTTATTTTATTTATGCGTACCTATATACATATAAACATGTCCTTAATCCATTTTAGGAACTTAATTTCACCATCTTCTTCTAAGCATTTCTAGAACTATTTTTTCCATTCCCCTCTGTTTCTTGCGATTTCCCTCCAATTTCTAATTTTCATTTCTTTAAAATCTGTCTTCACTTCACTCATTCATCTCTTTCTGGGGGTCTGTCTTTCCTTTTATTTCCTATTGCTCTTCTGTGTAGCATTAGTTTTAGTAGTCTTTCTCCATCCGATATTTCTAGGTGTACCAACCGGCCTACTCGTTGTGTCTTATAATGCTTGATCATGTCTTTCGTATAGGTAATTCTTCCAATTCACGATTTGTTCTTCTCCTTCATCCTTCCTCTGTTTTTACTTCTCGTATCTAGTTCGTAGCATGCTCCCCTCCCATCTTTTGAGTGTTTCAATCTCTTCTTTATTCAATACCTACCCACAGGCATAAGTGGCGGTTGGTCTTACGACTGTGGAGTAGATCCTCTCTTCTCTTCTGCCTTTCTTGAAACATTTTTGCGGTTTCCCTTTGTAATTCTGGCTCCTATTTCCTGCTTTTCATAACAATTTTCTCCAATGATTATTCCTAAATAATATACAAACTTTCTAGTTGTTTCCATATTAATGTATTGTCTATTGCGTATTCTCATTTTCAAATTTCCTTCCTCCTCTCCCTGTTTCCGTGTCTGGCCCATTTTACCATTTACCTAGGTATTTTATTTTCTTCTGATTTATCTCTAAACCATATTGTTTGATGTACTGCTTCCTGCGCTATTTTCCTTACGACTCTCATTAGTTCTTTCTTTGTTGTTGCTATAACTATTAGATCGTCCGCATAGGCCATGTAGTATGTACTTGTATTCATTATTAAAAATTGTGCCCTCCGTTTTTACCCGTATCTCTCATTATTACCTCCAGCACCATATTAAAAAATATTGTTGATAGGAGGTCCTCTTGCCTCACCCCTCTTCTTGTTTTAAACTTCCCCGGTTCTTCTCCATTCCATGAAATCTTGTTGTCATTGTCATTGTCGTCAGTCTAATACGCTTCCCTGGTATTTCTAATTGCTGCATTCCTTCGTATCTCTTTTCTCCGACTATCCTGTCTAAAGTCGATAATAGCAGTTTGGAATTCTTTTAGATGAGTGAATATCAGGTCTATTGTGCTTCTATTATTTCTACACCCTTGCTCTCTCCGTGGTGGTAATTAGGGTTTTTTTTAAGAGGAGCGACAGACCACCACCTCAAACATGTGAAGGGCTTGCGGTTTCTAAATGTTGATTTTTTAACCTTTTCAGTGCCCTTTCATACATTTTACTTCCACTGTTGCACGCGTTACCTAAGTATATGCAATACCTAAAACACGAAAAATAGTTCTATAATGCTAAAAGACAAGAACTGTCCTTAGGTTCTTGGTTGTTACTTTCGCCAGCTTTTCCGTCCGGGGATTTCCACGTTCCGTTATATAGGTAGGTATGTCCTTCCTTTGTGTTTGTGTACTTCTTATTACCATAAACTTTTCCGTTGCAAAGTTGATCAGTTTTTGTCCATTATCATTCTATGTTTCATGTTTACTCTCATGCTGCCTCGCTACTCTTCTGTAAACCTCGTCTTTTCCTCCTTTATCTCTTATCTCTCTCTTATTACGATTTTCGCGTCGTACTTGGGTAATTTATCGAACTCGTTTTCTAATAAATAACTCCGTAATATATGTTTTTTTCATCATCCTCCTTTAAATTCCTTTTAATCTTATCGATCATAATCTTTGCGATATAGGGTTAAAATTAATGACTTTTTCTTTGAGTAGTTCCCCTACCAGAAAGCCCATTCCTAGCTTTCTATCTCTCCTCCGACTTTTAAACATCGTCCTATTTTCTACTTGCATTACACCTTCCCCGGTTGTTTTATCTCTTGCGCGGCTATTACATCCAGTATATTATCACATTCCATTTCCCTAACTAATTATTTCAATATATTTTATAGGTACATTCTTTTAAAATAGTTTAATAAGGAAATTGTAGAGCCTGTGATTACTGCTTTCCAAACCGTACAAACAACTGTCAATGCATCGTGGCTGATGGTGTTGTAAGAAGTGTTACCACAGCCAATCGTATGATTCCCGGACCTAGCATTGAAGTGTGCGAAGATGATGAAGTTATAATAGATGTTGAAAACCACTTGGAAGGTTCAGATGTAACAATTCATTGGCACGGTTTACATCACCGCGGTAGTCAATATTATGATGGAGTTCCCTTCGTCACCCAATGTCCAATACTTCAAGGGAATAAATTTCGGTTATAGAAATGTATAAATATGCGTAATGTACTAATTAGTGAAGTTTAGGTATATTTGGACCGCTACTCATGCCGGTACGCACTATTGGCATGCTCACACCGGGTTTCAAAAGATGGATGGTCTGGCTGGTAGTATTATAGTACGTCAATCTTCGATCAAAGATCAGCATAGTCCATTGTACGACTACGATCTTAGCGAACACGTTCTATTTGTGCAAGATTGGATTCACGAATTAGCTGGCAACAGATATCCCGGGTGTAGATCCGGCCGAGCCAAATGTGCTTCTGTTAGCCAGATACCTGATAACATACTGATAAATGGAAAAGGATTGTATAACAGTACTACTGCTCAAACTAATATAACAATTGCGGAGGTATTTAAAGTTACGGCGGGCAGAAGATACAGATTTAGATTAATCGGAGCTGTTTCATTAGCTTGCCCTATTCAGATAACTGTAGAAAATCACACTATAAGCGTAATTGCCAGTGATGGCGAACCTATGAAACCTGTACAAGTTGACAGTATTATATTCACATCTGGTAATCCATTATTCTACAATATTATTATCTCCATAATTTCATTTTATTTGTAGGTGAAAGGTACGACATTATAATTGATGCCAGTAATGAACCACGACATTACTGCATCGAGATTAAAGCACTTGGATTATGTGCAGAGTTGGGTATCAGGCAGTTGGCTAGATTGGAATACTTAACAAAATTCAGTGCCATAACACCTACTTTATTTAATAAAAATGACCATCGCATAGAGAAGGTAGCAGGTTTTCCAAATTTTCTACGGAAATTACGAATGAATTTTTTTAGACATTAACTTCCTTAGATGGAGATTGTGATCAACCTCTCAGCAACAAAGTCTGTATAAGTCACCTAGAAAATGCAAAGGAGATCGACGAAGAAATGTTAAAACCAAAAGCAGATGTCAAATTATTTTTACCTTTTAGTCTTTACTCTTACGAAGATGAAGAACTATTCCATCCGAATGAATTCAACAGTTTTTTCGGTAATTCAGCTTTCTAATGTATCAATGCGATGTAACTTTAAAGAGATGTTTTATAGTGCCTTTAGGTGTGGATCACATGGCTGGTTTAATGAATAACATTTCTTATATCCCACCTCCATCTCCATTATTATCGCAATTCTCTGAACTGAATTATGATCACTTTTGTAATAACACCCATTCAAAAATTAATTGTGGAGGCATTTGTAGATGCACGCATTTAGTCAAAATTCCATTAAATGCGGTCGTTGAATTAATTCTCATAGATGAACGTAATAGCTGTCGTAGTTGCATTCGATACCTTTTAGTAATATATTATTCTTTCAGTGGAAGAACCAGATCTAGTTCACCCATTTCATTTACACGGATATTCCTTTTATGTTATGGGAAGTGGTAGAATGGATGTAAATGACAGCAGCATCAGCTTATTAGAGAAAGTGATAGAAATGGATAAGAAAAATCAGCTTTATAGACGAAACGATTTCCCGCCTTCTAAAGATACCATTGCAGTACCAAATAAAGGTTATACAGTTCTTAGATTTAAAGCAACCAATCCGGGTTTTTGGTTACTTCACTGTCATTTTCTAAATCATTTGTTAACTGGAATGTCCATGGTCCTTCAAGTTGGCAATCTTTCTGATTTTCCACCCCTTCCCAAACATTTTCCAAGGTGTGGAGATTACACACCAGATATTTAGCAGGATTATTTAATGTCTGAATTGAGCAGTATCTTGGTAAACAAATACTAATGTTCAGTAAAATGGTATCGTTGCACCTTCTTACGGCAGCCCAAAAGAGATACTGTACATATTCAATAAAAGTCTTACTCATTCCAAATATCTGAAGTCATATCAAATTACTTATTGTGCAGCCAACACTTACTGTCAGTACTAAGTACTAAATTCCACACGAATTTCTTGATAGAAACTAATGTTTTTAAAAATAAAGAAAGATTAAAACAAATAAACTTTTTTTTATTTAATTAGTTAATCTAACTCGCCATAGGAGTTAACAAATATTTATCTTGCTGCAAAATAGAACACAATCTTCTCGTAAATTTACCCACAACCCCCACCAATTTACATAAAGTTATAAAATTTTAACTTTAATATTTTACAATTTCCTATGTTGGTATTTTTCAATTAACTATGATTTTATCATGGTACATTTGACTCTATTATTGTTAGCTATGTGGTCCTTCGAGCCGATCTGTTAATTACTCAGCAGCGAAGACCTTTTTTGTCCTTCCGCAAACATCCATACGTTTCATCGATGGGGTAGCAAGGGACGATGGGGAGTTCATATTATGCACTTTTTTTTTAATTGCGTCCTTGCGGATGGAAGATTCACTTTTTCGCAAAGCCCTCGCTGATTGCAATCTTTTTTTAAATTTGGAAGCGATATTATTCTGCTACTACCAATTCCTTCTCTTCTAATGTTTTTCTTTGTTTCCTAATGTTGGTACATAGTTTTTCGGCACACTTCGAGTATTATCTCGTATTGTATTTTGTGTAGACTTTCAGCCGTTTTCTTAGGAAGTTTCTCGAAAGTTTTCGGCAATGAAAAGTTCCATTTCATCCTCTCAATAATCTTCGTTAATGTAGACAAACTGATTTTTAAAGCTTTCGTTGCCCTTCTCTGCAATGCCCCAACATTACGCAACGGTCAAAAATTATCTTTCCCTCGGCAAAAATACTCAGTAGGTACACATCAGTTTTTGACAACGGCCGTTTAAACATTTTCTATATAGATATTTTCAAATAAATTCAAAGCGCGAAAGTGTATCCGTCGCTAAATCGAATTTCAATTCCTCTGCAATCTTTTTTTTGGTACAAGTACAGACAATGTCTGTGTCCATGTAGGTACATTTAATTAACACAATTTTACATATTAAAAATCATACAGCATTCTAAACAGAAGAACATGGGTTAGTTAATCCGATCCGTCCAATAAAACTTGTTTTCATGTAGGTATAGGTACTTATATGTTATTTTTAGATGTAAATGTGTTTGATGTATAGGTATTGTTTTTGTTGATTTCTACATGTAATATGTATTTGTAATTTACAACCACCTTTGGTATTAATATTGATTGAAGGCTTTTAACAAGTTAAATTTTCATGTTATGTCTTAATATTTATCAATTGTCTGGTGCTGTAATTTAATTGATACTTATTTAATTAATTATCTAAACGAGAAGTTTTCTTCACAGTTCTTTCTTCTCGTTATTCGTCGTTGAACTGTGCACTCTCTTTCCAGCTTGTGCTACGAAGCTCGAAATTAAATAAAAGCATTTTTGATTTTTAATGTTTGGTTTTTGATTCTTCCTTCCGATTATAGTTCACTGCCAGTGTATTCATGTCTCTTTTACACAATAGGGGGACCTACTACTAGACGATTGCGATCACGTGCCAGATATGAGTGGAGTGTGTCGGATAGTTTAAATTTTACCGCGTTTGTTTTAACGTTTTGGCGGGAAAGATTAGTTTTAGCAAGTTAAATAATTCGTCGTACTAGTGTAATATATAAGCAGGCAGTAATTGGTAGAAGAGATGTACCAGTAAAAAATTTTTTTCTATATTAGGAAGATTTATCCATATTGTCAGTTTGCATAAATTTTACTTAATGTAACGTTTGACTGATTCGATGTCAGCTTCATCAGACCGTTAGTGTTAGTGTAGTATGACATGTTTAAATGTGTCTAGAAAATAAGTTACAATTATTATTTAATGAGGTAAGCGAATATAAACGAGGAAACTAAGTAGGGATTAGCCAGTGCTCTTTTTGTCATGGAACACTTGGGAACGGCGTTCCACCACCTGTTTTCGACGAATTTTTTTTAAATAGCTGTTGGTTTAAATAAAGTCGCTCTGTTGCGCAGAGCAGATCGGATTTGATTTTCAAGAGCTCCTTAAATTACATCACCGTTTAACGTACCCTGCATTTTGGTTGCCTAAACACTAAATGCATAATGCAAAAATCGTCCGAATACCGTGCATATCCCGCACACACTGGGCTTATATTAACGTAATTACATTACAATTATAAATATTATATAAAATTTGCATTTGGTAATCGTGCCAAATAAACAATAAAGTTTTGGAAGTTGTGAAAACAACTAATATTTCTATTTACAAATATGTTTTAACAACGCGGAATGCGGTTAATAATGGAGGTGCAGGCAGTAGGTAGGTTGGTTGTTGCCGGAGGGTAGACTGGTTCTGGAATGTAGGCTGACGGGTCAATATAGACGGACTGGTGGGTGTTGGCTACTTTCGTTGGCGGCTATATGACTTCTGACTGACTTCTGTGGGTAACAGTGTTCGCTTATAAAGGATTTTGGCCGGTGTGGACGCGTTGTCCTTAGTCTGCCAATGGGAACCATAACCGTTGCTGTTCCGTACGTAAGCGACTGTGCACCGGAATCATGTGGTCGCCACACGTTATATTATATAATAGTATATTACATAACAAGTATGGAAAGTGATAAATAACGCACAAGCGAGAAAGTTGCGCACGAGGCATTAGCCGAGTGCCGGCAATCCCGCGAGTGAGTTAGACACTTTTGACTTTCCTACGAGTTTTTAGGAGTTGGTTTCGTATATGGTCGTGGGAAAAATTTATAAACTGACAATATGAATAAATCTTCCTAATAAAGAAAACAATTTTTTACTGGTACATATTACCATATACGTACTAAGCCAATTACTATACTTGATTAGTTTTAACAGTCATTGTTAAATGTTTCTTCTTTGATTTGAATTTTGTAACTGTTATGTGAAGTAGCGTTAGGACCTGGGGGTAAGAAGAAGAACGTACACTCCATATATGTAATACACATCATGACATCATATTAAACTGTATGGCATAACCATGAACCTCATAAATGAAGTTCGTGGGCATAGCATTAAAAGTTCAATGCGTACACTATAGAAGATGCTGGACTCCCTGCAAAAAAGCGACATTCCCAACCTTTGCAGATTATCTCACATGTTGTCAGATCTTATAACCTTTGGTAGCATCTCAGATGTGGACATGTAGTTATCTCAACGTGGAAGTTCAACATCCATGGTCAGAAAAGGTGACACCCGCTTACCTCGTAGCATTGTTTATACCTTTGCAAAGGTTTATAGAGTTTATACACAACCTCTATAAACTCAATGCCGTGTTAGAACAACAAAGATATATAACCTGACCAGTACTATTGTAGCGTAGATGGGATTGCGCTACTCACGTACAAGGGTTGAAGTAAATTTCAGTCTTAACGAGATAACAAACAAACTATATTTAATTACTAATAAAACATATGTACAAAAATATTATGCAGTTTACTCGAAAGAGATGTTGTTTCAACTACGTACGAACACAGAAAGATGATGAAGCGACGAGCTTCCGCTTCAGGTCGACGCTAAACGCTAACTTCATTTAAGTGAGGTAGCAGTGTTGCCACAGTACTCCCCCACCAGTAGTGAAGCTACGAGAAAAATGTAAATAAAAATGATAACCTAATTAAAAATGTCATGTACAGAATTTTGGTAGTTATTAACAATATGATTAACAGGAATATTTACAACTATTGATTAAGTAGGTATTTTAATCAATGTTTACAACTCAGAGTTAATATATAAAATGATTACACGTAATGAATAATTCTAACCTAAACAATTGAATATGCAACAATAAAAGTTAATGCTTAAAACTAACTTACGTACTAAAAGAAAGGGTTTTATGTACACCATTAGTTGAAAGTTTTTTGTAGTAGGAATGGTCGAGTTCAACAGCGGGTGGAGCACTACGAGTACCAGCGTAGGTATGATCGTGCATAGGAGTTGCTTCGGTAGTATCAGAGGTTAATACATATGCTGGTTTTAGGCGGTCAATTGAAATGTTCACCGTCTTTCCTTTAACCTCCACTGCGTAGTGTTTATCTGTACGCGATATAACTTTAAACGGACCATCGTACGGAGGTTGTAAAGGTTTTCGCACTGTATCGTTACGCACAAACACATTAGCACAATTCTTCAAGTTCTGTGGCACAAACACCTTGGGTGCAGCATGATGCGAGTCGAATGGACGTATTCTCCGCATCGTTTCCCGTAGTTGTTGTACAAAGGCATTTGGATCGCAGGCAGTTGTGGAAGTCTCAAAAAATTCACCTGGTAATCTGATAGTGTTGCCGTACAGTAGTTCAGCAGGAGTTGCGGAACAATCCATTCTCGAGACACATCGTAATCCAAGGAGAATTGTGGGTAGAACTTCTGCCCAGCGTAATGTTTCATGTGCTTTTATTGCGCATTTGAGTGTTCGGTGCCATCTCTCGACTTTACCATTACACTGAGGGTGGTAAGCGGTGGTACGAAGTTTCAAAGTGCCCATACAATTTGACAGAGATTTGAATAATAAACTTTCAAATTGGCGGCCTTGGTCACTTATAATACGTTTAGGGACACCGAATCGGCAAATCCAATTGTTATAAAAAGTTTCGGCAACTGTTTCAGCCGAACTATCGCTAATTGGAAAAGCTTCTCCCCAGCAAGAAAATCGATCTATGCAAGTAAGGCAGTAAGTCTTACCACGAGAGGGTGGCAAAGGTCCGACTAGATCAATATGAACGTCATCAAACCTTTGATCCGGGAGGGGAAATTTACCTAAAGGGGCTTTTGTATGTTTATTGATTTTTGCTCTTTGGCAGGGAATACAACTGCGAGACCAGCTCCTAATGTCTTTATTAATACTGTTCCATACGAAACGGTCTTTAATTAGTTTCAAAGTGGCACTGATACCAGGGTGAGCAATGTTGTGTAGATTTTCAAATATTTCAAATCTTGAGCTTTCAGGGATGTAGGGCCTAATTCGCTCGTCTGATAAATCGCAATAAATTTTGTTGTCAGCAAAAGGAGTGTGTAGGAGTTTTAATTTTAAGGACGTTGTTTGGGGATTGTCTAAATAATTTTTTAACTCGGCATCTTGTTGCTGTTCGAAAATGATTTTGTCATAGTCGATTGGGGTAGGAGATGTAATTGCCTGTACACGAGATAAAGTATCAGCTACAGTATTTTGTTCACCCCGTATATATAAAATATCGGTGGTAAACTGGCTTATGTAATCGAGATGTCTAAGCTGACGAGGCGAGGCTTTCTCGGGCTTTTGCTTAAAAGCAAATGTTAAGGGCTTGTGGTCAGTTTGAATTTTGCAATCGCGACCTTCTATCATGTGCCTGAAATATTTGATTGATTCATAAATAGCCAGAAGTTCTCTATCATACGTACTGTAATTTTGCTGTGTAGGGTTTAATTTTTTTGAAAAAAATGCGAGCGTTTGTAGCTCGTGCTCTACTATTTGCTGCAAACAAGCTCCTATACCAGTATCGCTAGCATCAGTTGACAAAACTAACACACAATCACTTTTAGGGTGGTGCAATAATGTTGCTTGAGCAATACTTTGTTTGATGGTTTCAAACGCATCTATGCACTGTGGGTTCCATGGAATGACTCTTTTGTCATTCTTCTTGGAATCTCTAGTGAGGTTGTATAGCAGACTTTGAATGTGTGCTGTATGTGGGAGTGACTTTCTATAGTAATTAATTAAACCTAAGAAACTACGTAACTCTTTAACTGTTGTTGGAAGATTTATGTTGGAGATTGCCTGAATTCTCTCTGGAAGGGGTGTAATACCTTTCGCAGAGATCAGATAACCTAAGAAAGGAACTTCTGAAACTGCAAATATACTTTTGGCTAGATTAATATTAATATTATAATTGCTAAATCTTTCAAATACAATTTGTAAATGTTGCAGGTGTTCGTCTTCCGATTTTGAGGCAATTAAACAGTCGTCGATGAAGGTATAAACAAAATTCAATCCGGACAAAATGAAATTAATAAATCGCTGAAAAGATTGAGCTGCATTACGTAGTCCAAAAGGCATAGCTACAAATTCAAAGAGACCAAATGGAGTAATGACTGCTGTTTTGCTAATATCCTCATCGGCTATAGGTATGTGGTGGAAGGCTCTTACCAAGTCGATTTTAGAAAAGATACTTGTCCCGAATAGTTCGATATTAAAATCTTGTATATTAGGGATGGGGTACCGATCAGGTTTTGTAATGGCATTAAGAGCGCGATAGTCGCCACATGGTCGCCATGAGCCATCCTTTTTGGGAACCATGTGCAACGGACTGGCCCAAGGACTTTTTGAGGGACGACAGATGCCCATGTTAATCATTTCCTGAAACTCGAGTTTCGCAGCAGCTAATTTATTTGGAGGTAAACGTCTGGCACGAGCACTTACAGGGGGACCTGTTGTTTCTATTACATGTGTAATGTCGTGACCGGGAGTTTTATAATCGGGGTTATGTTTTAGCAGCTGAGGAAATTTGTTTAGAATGTTTGAAATTTTACAATTGGGCGAAATTAATCTTATTGCGGAGTCATATGACTTTTGAAAAACATGGCAATTAGTTGATAATGTGGTTACCGGATCGATAAGTTTTTTGCCAGACATCTAATAATAAGTTAAAATGTGACAAAAAATCAGCTCCCAAAATGGGTTGTTGCACCTGGGCCACAATGAATACCCAAGAAAAATTTCTCCGTAAACCTATATCCAGCTGTAAAAGTTTTTCACCGAAGGTAACTATAGGTGTGCCGTTGGCTGCGAATAAAGTTTTGTTGGAAGATGGATGTATCTTATCATTCTTATCGGAAGATGGAGGGATGACCGAAACATCAGCGCCTGAGTCTATTAAAAATCTGTAACCAGAATTGTGGTCTATTGTATATAAACGGCGGATTTGCTTCGCGCCATAGTTCTCTGCCGTCGAGAGAACACGGCTTAGTGGTTTTCCGGGTCATTATTACCAAATCGACAAGGTGTGACACACTTGTTGGCTTTTTCGCCAAATTTATAGTGGTACCAACAAAGCTCTCGCTTGTTACTTGAGGAACGAGATCTAAATTTCTTGTTGTGTGGCGATTTACTGCGGGATCTTGTTTGCAGCTGTTGAATTGTTGCAGTTAGTTGTGCAACACATTCCTCTAATTTACTCAATCTATCTACTTCGCCAATTTGGTTCAGTACGTATGATTGAGAAGGTGTGGCCATTTCTATTATTTTATCTGCCATAGTGGCTATTTGCTGAAGGCCATCAGAACTTGCTGCAAGGATAGCTCTAGTATTACTAGGTAAGAAAAGAGTTCGCAAAAAATCGTCAGACACTTGACCACCAGATAATTCTTGCATTTGCCTGAGTAAAAAACTAGGTTTTTTGTCTCCTAATTCTAATTCAGTTACAAGTTTTCTGATTTTATTTGATTCTGATTCAGTGAATTCATTAATTAATCTAAGTTTTAAATCGGAATACGGAATATCGGAAAGTGGTTTATTTAATAGGTCTGTTACATTTTCAATTACCTCAGGGTCTATGCAACCTAACACATGATGAAATTTTGTTTTCTCGCTAACAATTCTGTGCGTGATAAATTGCGATTCAATTTGCATGAACCAAACTTTTACGTTCTTTTTCCAAAATGGAGGAAGCTTTACCACGGAAAATACTGCGGGATCGTCTAAGATGGCCGATTCGGGTGAGGTCGCCATTTTGAATTACAAAAAGTTATTATTTGAGTAAATTATTAATTTGTTAAAAAAAATTTTGGGCTAAAGAAACACAAACTCTGAATGGAATTTGCTTACCACCACGTGTCTAAGGTCCTGATGAAGTAGAAAGGAACGGTGTAAGGTGTAATTAGTGTAGTCTTCTAGCAAATATGGCGTCTTCTTGCAAGCATGGCGTTGTTGTTGTTTTGCGAATTTTCGTTGTCGGAGGTCGGAGTCACCAATGTAGCGTAGATGGGATTGCGCTACTCACGTACAAGGGTTGAAGTAAATTTCAGTCTTAACGAGATAACAAACAAACTATATTTAATTACTAATAAAACATATGTACAAAAATATTATGCAGTTTACTCGAAAGAGATGTTGTTTCAACTACGTACGAACACAGAAAGATGATGAAGCGACGAGCTTCCGCTTCAGGTCGACGCTAAACGCTAACTTCATTTAAGTGAGGTAGCAGTGTTGCCACACTATCTACGCCACTGGAATTTGTGGTATGAAATGATCATAATCATAAGCATAACCTAGAAATTTTCATTTCATAAATTCATACCAGTGTCCAATATTAATTTTTTAAATGCCTTTAATAATTGTAACGGGAATTCCTTCTAGTGGAAAAAGTACTAGAACAAAAGAAATAGAAAACTTTTTTATAGAACACAATAAAAGTGTAGAAATAGTTAGCGAAGAAGAACAAATTCTCAAAGCCGGATTTGACAAAAATGCAGTTTGCTTAGGTTGTTAAGAATAACACTAATATAAATTTATTCATTTTTCCTTTTACAGATTCATCAAAAGAGAAGCACATACGAGGATTGTTAAAATCGGAGGTATTAAAACTTCTCGGACCGAATTCCGTCGTCATTTTGGATGGCGGTAATTATATTAAAGGTAAGAACTAATAAAGGTGTAGTTCATTTTCAAGTTTACTTTACGTCATTAGGTTATAGATATGAACTGTACTGTGCGGCTAAAGCTAATAAATGTACACAGTGTACCATACATACAGAAATAAATCGTGATGTAGCTTGGAACTTTAATGAAAGCAGAACAGAGGAATCGGCAAAATATACACGCCAAGTGTTTGATGCATTAGTAATGAGGTACGAAGATCCTGATTCAAAAAATAGGTGGGATTCTCCATTATTTATGGTGTTTCCCGAAGATAATTTAAATTTGGAAGCAGTTTCTGAATGTTTGTTTGACAAGAAACCTCCTCCTCCAAACCAGTCTACTCAAAATGTGAGTTTTTACATTTATATTAACTATCTCTTAATCTAAACATCATTAGATGTTACAAACCTGCTGATGGATGTTGTCTGATTCATATACCTAGTTTTAATCAGTGCTCTTTTTGTAAAGAAAAGGTGGTGGAACGCTTGCAACTTTATATAATATTTATAATTGTAATGTAATGTAATAATGTAATTATTATAGAGTCCAAGGGTGTGTGGGATTTGCCCGGTATTCAAACGATTTTTGCATTATGCTGCGTTCAGTTCAGTGTTTAGGTAACCAAAATGCAGGGTCGGTTAAACAGTGGTGTAATTAAGGAGCTCTTGAAAATCAAATCCGATCTGCTCTGCTCAACAGGGCGATTTTATTTAAACCAACAGCTATTTAAAAAAAATTCGTCGAAAACAGGTGGTGGAACGCCGTTCCCAAGCGTTCCATGACAAAAAGAGTACTGGTTTTAATTAATATAACACATCACTGTACCTGTACACATTGATTATGTAGCTCAAGTTCATATGAATTTATTTTTTTAGCCACCTTTAAGTGCGACAAACTTTCTTTATGACTTAGACAAAGTGACTAAAGAAATTACGGATAATATAGTTAAAGCTAAAACAATGGGAGCTAAAGGGGAAATTAAAATACCAGGATATGATAATTTAAGGCTGAACGTGGCCAATGTAACAATCCCCCAATTAATGATGTTACGAAGACAATACATTACTTACTCAAAAATGCATGCTCCAGAGGTTTCGGAAATACCACAACTTTATATTCAATATCTAAAAAACAGTTTTAACTTATAAAATTTATATCTTAACACAATTATTATGTAAAAGCAACAGTGAAGATAAAATTAACTTTTTAACGAATTAAACATAAAACTAACAGTTGCATATTTAATTACGTATATTATTTGATTCCTTTTGCTCCTTATTAATTCACATCTTTTTACATTTTTTTCCTGCCTGTCTTGTATTATGCCAATGATAATATACAATACACAAGGCGCTCGGTAATCCGACGCCCGATTTTTTTCCCTGTGCCAGATTATTGGAACTGCCGTATTATCGGAATTATATGGGAAATAAAAACTTTATACATACAATGTAAAGTGAATTCTACATATCATAGATAGGTATCCACAATAAAAGGCTATTTATTGTTAGTTCTTTTTATTACAAAAATAAAATTGCGCACTTAAAAAAGTTAAGTGCGCAAAAAAAAAGAGCGGAGAAAAGTGCGAGAAATGTCCGAAAAAAGTGCCCAAAAAGTGCGAAGAAAGGTGCAGAAAAGTGCGAAAAAATGCAAAAAAGTACGAGAAATGTGCGAAAAAAGTTCGAAAAGGGTGAGAAAAAAAATGCGAAAAAAGTGTGAGAAAGTGCGGAAACAGTGTGAAAAAAAATGCGAGAAGTGAGCGAAAAAGTGCGAAAAAAATTCGTCTCGTCGTTTCGTCTCGTCGTTTCGTCTCGTCGATTCGTCCCGAAAGTTGAAAATTGTAATACATATTTTGTTACTTTTTTTAATTTGCCACAGTAGGGGCTGTAATAGTAGTTTACGTTACAAGTCCAGGAAATAATATTTTACAGTAACGAGTGAGATGTTTCTGGACGAGGCGACGAAGGAGCCGAGTCAAGAATTTCGAAACGAGTACTGTATAAATATTTCCCGGACGAATATCGTATAACGTTTTATTTCATCCTGTGAGCAAATTTCCTATTAACTTTATACCTTGTGTCCCACGCTAGGGGTACCCCATGGGATTTAACATGGGAAAATTGAAATTATCTTTTTCCTGCTTCCCAAATTAAAAAATCGTAAAAATTTTGACGCAGATTTAAAGTGGCACTTAAAACGTTTCTAAAAACAATTTTTTGATTACAATTTGATAATTAATAAATTAATTACAGGCATTTGAAATTCGAAATTTTGAAGGTTTTTCGCGCATGCGATTCAGATCGGCAATCTTCGGCTACAATTTAATTTTAGCATCCATACATTGAACTGTATGCATAGCATACAGTTCAATGCATCCATATTGCTTTAAAAACCGAAGATAGCCGATCTGAATCGCATGCGCGAAAAACCTTCAAAATTTCGAATTTCAAATGCCTGTAATTAATTTATTAATTATCAAATTGTAATACAGTGTGACTCATTTAGATTGGAAACACACACGTAAAATCTGAAGTTATTTACCGATTTTAACCAATTTTTTTTTAAATGTCAAATTGTTGGCACGTACCCCAACAAACTCGTTTATATTGTATTATTGTTATACCTCAACCCCCGCTCCGGCAGGTAGGGAGGTAAAGTTCTAGTTTTTAGGAATTAATGTCACTTGACAAACTGTACTCTTCTCGTTAGGTTAACACCAAAATAAATTCGAGCGAAAAGAGAAAATACTCGGTGGTTTTAATTATGAACCGCGCAACACAAATAATGAAACATCTACTTCGGGACAAAATTTGAAATGTTTATTCCAATTTTCAGGGCATACTACGATAACTTTTTCGTACTCGGAATGGAGAATTGTTATTAGCGATTTGTTTATAAAAAAAATATCTACGCCACTGGATTCAGAATGCTTCCAAATAGCTGTCACCAAAATTTTACAAAAATATATTTATTAATAACAAAGTTATGACAACTTAAAGTTCGAAAACTTTTTAAGCTAGCAGTTACAAAGCAACACCCTGTATCAATAGATGGCCATTAAAATTATGTTAATAATTCTTAAATTAAACTATTTAAACCATCAGTGGAGAAAACAATATTTAAAGTAACGTAATATTTAATGATACATGAGATAACTGATTTCAAGTGAAAGATTAAGTGATATTTTGGTGTTTCTATTGTTATTTCATTGTTTTTGCAAAGTGATTAACCTACGGAATTTCAATAACCAACTTTTACCATTTTTCAATCCTGGATGACATAAGTATGTAGACCACTGAACTCTATTAGTTCAGTGATGTAACACATTTACACTTTTTTAGGTATGCTAACTGTACTTTGTAAATTTTTTAACTAATTTGTCAAAAAAACTCGTTCGGATTTCGCGGAATTTCGGATTTCCGGGGTTCAGATTTGAGGGGTTTCACTGTGTATCTTACCAAACAATAATTTTGTTGTTTGGACCCTTAATAATATGTAAATAGAAATTTGTCATTGTATCTTTGTTTATTAAATTATTTTTGGTGAAATTTTTGTTGATTTTTAAAGTACAACCGTACTAGTATTTTTGTACATTGTTATTTTTTTAAGGTAGGTATACTTATAGCTCGTTTCACTAAAAAAAATCGTGTAACTGCCCACTGTTAATCACCAATTGATTGGCCTTCTCTATATCCCTATGCTAGGAATAAAGATGGATATAGAGTTCGTAACCTAACCACATTAAATGCTTGTATCCGCCCCGAACTCTATATCCATCTTTATTCCTAGCATAGAGATATAACGATATAAGAGAAGGTCTAGACTCTAGACTCTAGAGTCTAGAGGGCGGATACAAGCATTTAATGTGGTTACGAACTCTTATTCCTAGCATAGAGATATAGAGAAGGTCAATCAATTGGTGATTAACAGTGGACAGTTACACGATTTCGCCCCGGATTTTTTTTAAGTGAAACGAGCTTTAGTACACAGGATGTTGGAAACTCATCTGGACAAAGTGATGAACATTTTGAATACTTTCTAGTCCGATCATAAAACTTTCTACTTAGAGTATAAATCATTTTAGCCATTTAGGGAGGCGTTATGGCCAATCATCTGAGCACGTCGCAGCAGGCAGCATCTTACACACCGACGGACGCGACGCCTGGAAGGCGTATGTCGAACTAGACGAGGAGGGATATCTCCACCCTGTTCTCAACCACAGCGACCAAAATAATCGTTCATCATGTTCCGGCTGAACGTTTTGCTGACTGGTAGAATAACAGTGACGAAGGGAGCTGCGCAAGATGGGAAAAAAACCTTTCGCGGCCTTTATTGGGTAAATATTTTGATTGTGGTCTGCAGCACTAAAAAAGAATTGCATGACATGTGTAGTAGAGATAAACTTAGGTTGTAAAGGAGATCGTAAAATCAGCACTTTGGTAGGGCAAAATGTGTGGTGTCATTAAACAAAACAATAGTAATTTAGTAGGTACACTTTCATGAAATTCCAAAAACTTAGTGGTGGAATTTACTTATCATTTATTCCCAAACCGCTTTTAATCACTGAACTCTATTAATTTATTTAGATATTTGAGTGCACAGTTCACTGTTTTATGTTGAAAATATGTACCCACTTTTCTAAAATGTATAGTCGGTTGCCTACACAGCCTTTAATTATAAAAAATGTATAACTATGACACAATCAAGGTTACCTATAAATGGATTGGCCGAATCCACTAAAAAATACGAAAGTGCGAAACGTTTAGCATTCCATCGGCATAATTGACATCAAACAAAACAAATCATTAAAATGTGAGTAGCGTAATAGTGAAAAACAATAAACCAATGGATAAAGTGCTCCGTTACGATGCATTCCAATTACGCAAATATTTACTACAAAAACTCATACTTTAACTGTTATTTCTTGATTACGTTAACATTTATAATTAATGAAGTAAACTCTATTCCGTCTGAATTAACATTTATTATAAATAAACAAAATACAAGTCGTATTGTTCCGATTTGTATTGGTGAAGGTGCAGTTCTTAATTCCGCAATAGCTTGGATATATCCACTAGTGGATAGCCCGAAGGATTTACCACGTATCGGTAAGCTTTTGTATATCATTCTGTATATATACTATACCTACCTACGAAATTTCAAATTTATATAGTATTAATATTACTAATACTAACAAAAATGTAAAGGTGGACAACAAATTTCTTTTTAAGGAAAAACTAGGACCGTCCAATATTTTGAAATTTTTAATATGTAGGTATTCTATTAATTCGCATTTCTTAACTTCTGCCCAACTAAGTCGAAAAGCGATTACCGTCCAAACCTTTATGGCTTTATATCATATTGTTTTCAAAATTTTCCATAAACTTTATTGGTAATTGGTTCATTAATAAAATAGCATAAGTATTTGAATAAAATTTTATCAGTAAAAACTGAAGTAGTCTAGCACTGAAACTCTCCTTGTTGTATCCAGTCGCTATACATATTTACTTTTTTTATCAGTGATAAAATAAAAATTCTTATCATAGGTAGTACTTTACCATTTAAATTGTCTATTAGAGGTCCACCAAGCTTACAAAGTTGAAAATGGGCGTGTACGGCGCTACAACCGCTTTTTCGCGTACAATAAAAAGAAAAAGTTTTAAGTGTTAATTTTAAATAATTGTATTTACTATTTGTGTTCAATATTATCATATTGGAACTCTTCCAGCATATGCATATTATTAAAAGTACCTATTAAATCCAATTTAAATACAAGAAAATGATATAATTTACAAAAGTAGAAAAATAAAATATTGTAGAGAAATGTGAAGAAGGGAGCGTTGCCAGTTGTACAATTACACCGATCAAGAAATAATGTGCTCAAATGAAATTTGCATAAATACGATAATACTAATATATTAATGTATATTAAGACTGACAATAATTAATAGCCACTACGTTATTCTTTCAAAATGGCAATAATTCGATTTAAGGATGCAAATAATAAGTTGCCGTCGACAGACGAAAAAATGGCAACAGGGTTTTTGTTTAATCTTAAAAATTAAGTTGATCACTTTTTGTGGTTATGTTATTATTTATTTATTTACTGTGTTATAACATTAAAATTGCAATTGCCTACCTTGAATTATTGATTGAACAAAAGACGTTACGTTTGGGAATTGTAATATGTAACAGTTATTCAACAGAATTTGTCAATGAAGTATTAATATAATATTCAATTTGAGGCCTAACCAACTGTAAGTTTTTAGATAATTGGTATGGTTCTAATAAATCGTTTTCAGGTTTTTATAATGTAGTTATGAATGGTGCAACTATCTTACTGCATAAGCATTCTATAATCCTAATCAATGGATCTTCTAATCGCAGCTTAGCTTAAACAATGTTTCTAATTTTATACAAAACGATACAATGTTATTAGTTGCGATTTATTATTTACTAGCAGAAAGTAGGTCCATGAATTACTGGCAATTCTTCGTAACAGGATGTGTTCTTAAATTGAAACTACAGAAACAAATTTCGAACTTTTTTTTACATTTTTATTGAAGAGCAAATTTGAATTATTTGTATACCGTTTACATTTTACAAAGTACAGTACCTATTTGGTAACTATGTGTTAATAAAATGTCATTTGCGTATCACATTAAATAGTTATGTAACAACAAGTTTTATTAAAATAAATAGAAGATTTCTTTACTTATTTAATTTGAGTAAAAAAATGCACAACTAGTCTGTATCGCTACTCGCACATTCAGAAAGTGCATCACCGTCTTCATCTGAAGAGCCTGTATTGACACTGAAAGTTAAGGTTTCAACAGTATCGTCCATTAAACCGTCATTCTTCCACATTTCTTCTGCTACATGCTTCACATGAATGCAGTGCTTCATCCAATCCGTCGCAGTTATTTCGGAACACGCCTTTCGTACCAGTTGTTCAATATTGGCAGTGCTTTGTTGAACATTGTCACTGGCAACTTTATGCTTCATGAGACTCCAAATTTGTTCGATTGGGTTTAATTCACAATGGTACGGAGGTAAGCGTAAGACAATATGTCCGTGTTGTTTTAGTAGTTCATCAACGTAATAAGTTTTTGTCACTGCAAACTAGAGTTGAGTCGGTCGCCCGACATTGCTGGACCGTCACTGCCCGTCCATGACCAACAATTGTCGGTCTCGGGCTCGGACAGAAACTTGTCGGACACAGTCGGTCTCGGGCAAAGTTTGTTCGACATTATCGGTCACGAGCGCGGATTCGGACAAGAGTTGTCGGTCTCGGACTGTCCGACACTGCCCGAGAACTCGCAAAATTCATTCCAATCTTGAGCTTACGCGATTTGAATGTATCACAAAACTCCTCTAGTAAGTGCGAGGAGCGTCGCCTATGAAAATAGTGAATCATGGTGTGAGTTGTGGCTACTCATAAAAGTTTTAGTGTTTTTCGGTCTCGGTTTCGGGCATGCATTGTCGGACATGGTCGGGATCAGATAATCATTGACCGACAATGTCGGTCACGGGCTCGGTCTCGGCCAAGTAGTTGTCGGACAAAGTCGGTCTCGGGCAAACATGCTGGGACAATGTCGGTCTCGGTCTTGGTCTCGGGCAAAAAATTTGCTGTCCGACTCAACTCTACTGCAAACTTCTTTGTCATAGTAAGTAGCTCAGCTTTTCGCATGTCATCAGTTGTTGAAACACCATTGTTTTCTAACCATGTACGTAGTTCTTCTTTACGGTTTGCTTGTGTAGGTGGTTTATTTATCTGTACACTGTGGTAGGAAGCATTGTCCATGACAACTATGCCATTAGGAGGTAAATTAGGTATAAGTTGCTTTTCAAGCCACTGCATAAAGTTTGTGTGGTTCATATCATCATGATAATCACCTGATTTACATTTTGACTTAAAAATCAGTAACCCATTTGGTATGAAGCCACTTAAACCACCTGCATGAACTATTATGTGCCTCTGACCACTTCTATCACTTCGATACACGCCAGGTTCCTCTTCTGATTGCCAACACTTACCAACGGTATATGAAGGGTGTATGTAAGTTTCATCTAAATAAGTCACTGGCTTCTTTTGGTGTCCTAGTTTTTCATTCTCGAGCAACTTTCTTAGATACCGAGACCGCCAGGCTACGACATCACTTCGTTCCATCAACAACTTTCTTTTATCGTGACACTTTTTGTATTTAAATCCAAGGGACAGTAACTGTTTCCGTAAAGTTTCACGTGCTCCTGAGAAATTTATTTTCTCCCTTAGCTTCTCTAATAACACTTTTAAAGTAGGAACTTTATGGTCCACTGTGTAAATCTCGTGCACAGTTCGTCTTATAACACCCTGATCGAAAGCGTCCACAACAACATGATTTACAGCGCCAGATTTTCTTTTCTTCTTTGGAGACCGTAACAAACTGTTTCCCGCTGCCACACTTTCTTTCCGGATAGTTTTTATAACGCTTGTAGACTTTCCTGTAGCTGCAGCAGCTAATTCAGTAGCTTTGTCTAATGGAAATGTCCATCGGCCAGACAATTTTTGTTTATCGAAAAATTCGATAACGTTCCGGATAATATTCCTTGCTTCAGAATGAACAATCTTCCTTGATTTACCCGACATGATAAACCGATTGTAATTCTAAAAGTTAAAAATAACATAAGACATAACCTCAAAAAAAAATTTCTTTTCTTACCAGGAATAAGCTGAGATGATCACAAAGTGTACTGAAAAGTACAATTTAGCACTATTGCCAGAAAAATGTAGAAAAACCAAGTAAATTTAACAACTGCAGCGGAAAATACAAAACGTGATTGTTGTTGTAATACTTGTTCGCACGAATGTACGTTTCGTTTCACTAACAATGTTTGTTATTGGTTGAAATATTGTTGCGCTTTGTCTTTCAAAAATTAGTTCGCATATTTTCCGGGGCTTTTGTAAGCTTGGTGGAGCTCTATCCGTTTTAATTCATAAAAATACCCCCACTTATTTTTTGTTTTCAAACGTTTTTTAATCTGAAAGTTCTGCCTGACTGAACGAATGTATTACAACGCTTAAAATGTATTATTATTTATTACTGTATCTTATTATCTCTTGGGCTATATATAATTTGTTTGTTTTTTACTTTTTTGGGAAAGATAAGAACATGATACGTCCTTTAAATTTTAACGAATCACTTCTAATAATTCTAAAAAATGAAAAACTATCAAATTTGATAAAAAAGTAAAATTTATTTAGGTAGGTAGGTACTTACATCAAGCAAAATTTACAACAAAAAACCGCCAATTCAATTAACAACACGCTTAATTAAAAATAGAAAAATAACAATAGGTAGTTTTCAGACGTGTGTGAAGATAGCGACGGCCATTTCAGCGACGGTGTGACGTCATCCACCAGTATGCGTATAACGAAACATGCTATACAGAATTACATTGATGGATTTTTATTAATAATTTCAACTCTATTTGAGACAAAGCAATTGTAATAACAACCATGCAATCCACATAGCGCAGGCTTTCCTTTATTCAAGTATAAATCATTTTGATGCAGTAACATAAATGTTATCGCTATGTAAAGACCGTACTTACATCCCGAATGAGGCTGCCTTATATAACCATCGTTTTTAGGAAAACTATCGGTGCTTTAGCCATCGCTTAATTTTCCACACATTACCAAAAGTAAGAAGTATCTTAATGTAAAATTTCGATCGATTTCGTTAATAAATAAAAAAGTTAGAGACCTAGCAACGATCGATTGCGCGATTGCAGCTTGCGGGCAGCGACATACATCGATCGTTTTTGGGAAAACTATCGGTGCTTTCGCCGTCGCTTATTTTCCCACACATTACCACAAGTAAGAAGTATCTTAATCTAAAATTTCGATCGATTTCGTTAATAAATAAAAAAGTTAGAGACCCAGCAACGATCGATTGCGCGATTGCGGCTTGCGGGCAGCGACATACATCGATCGTTTATGGGAAAACTATCGGTGCTTTCGCCGTCGCTTATTTTCCCACACATTACCATAAGTAAGAAGTATCTTAATCTAAAATTTCGATCGATTTCGTTAATAAATAAAAAAGTTAGAGACCCAGCAACGATCGATTGCGCGATTGCGGCTTGCGGGCAGCGACATACATCGATCGTTTATGGGAAAACTATCGGTGCTTTCGCCGTCGCTTATTTTCCCACACATTACCACAAGTAAGAAGTATCTTAATCTAAAATTTCGATCGATTTCGTTAATAAATAAAAAAGTTAGAGACCCAGCAACGATCGATTGCGCGATTGCAGCTTGCGGGCAGCGACATTCATCGATCGTTTTTGGGAAAACTATCGTCTATCGGTGCTTTCGCCGTCGCTCAATTTCCCACACATTATTAAAAGTAAGAAGTATCTTAATCTAAAGTAATTCATTGCTGTGGTTCTAGCTTTATTAACTGACGGTTTAATGTAGTTTTAGTTTAACATTTTCAAAATTTTCTTGAAAATTACTTGAAATATATTATTGAATTTGGTTGCACTCTAAGGTTATATTTATAAGCATCATGAAAGTGTAATTAATCATACAACAATTAAATTTTTGATTGGGAAGTTAAATTTTGATTTCTAATAATAGGTATATACAATATGCTTTATTGCTTGGGACGATCCAACATTCATTAATTCACGTTCATTAATAATTACAGGTAGCTAAGTAAAAATATACAATCGAGACAAAGAACTTGTTTCACTTTTCTCTTAATAGATACCTAATAAGTAAAGTTTATTGTACCCTTCTTACAAATAAAAAAAATACAAGATTGTTATTCAAATTAACAACACATCTTATTTCTAAATTCTAATACCGCCTGTCTTTCCCCCTTTTCCCTCCTGTCTAACACTTCCTTCATCCATCGCAATCCCTCTCCCTTCTCTCCTAGTATCACCCTTCTTTCCCTTCTCTCGTCTCAACTCCTCGCATTCCCGCAACATATGCCTCATGCTCTCCCTCCCTTCCGTGCACATTCTACAAACCCTTTTCTCATCCTCCCACCAATACCTATTTTCATTCTCTTCATTTCGCCACTAAATCTCGCCACAGTTCTTTTATCCTTCAATCCCATCTCTCCCAACAGGTAGGTACTTGGCCTTGCCATCTACCACAACCTCCCCGTATCCCTCATTATACCTCCCTCCAGCTATCCTCTCTCTCCTTTCCTGACCTTGCACATCCTTATCCCTCCTAACCACCTCCTCTACCATCTCTTTTCCTTCTTCTTTCCACCTCCACCCTCTCATAATATAATCTCCTGTTCTCTTGTCCTTGTCCATACTCTTAATAAACAGTAGGTAGGTATATGCACTTGTTGCTTTTGTTATCCTACAGTAAAATATAGTCTAAAGTAAAATAACTGAAATTTTGAATAATAATTAACCTTGACTTCTATTTACTGATCGCATATCGGCATATGTTTTACTTAGACCATAAAAATTTGGGCAATTATAATTTATTAATAATCTAGTATGTCCATTTACATTACAAAAAGGAGAAGTAATCATTGCATCTTTGTTGTTGAACAATAAATGATCAAATTAATCCTTAATTAAAATGTCATTCATTTTCGTCTAAAAATATAAGCGTTTCTAAACTTTCAACTCTAATGACGAATGCGACCACTTTTAAGCTATTATTTTTCTGTGCTATTAGGTAGGTAGGTACTTATATTTTAATCGTCCTTTAAAAGATTCGAAAATCAACATAACTTTACATGCAAGGATACCAAATCCAAATGTACCTATTATTGTCTCCCTTGCTAACAACCCCAGCATGTGTTTTTAATAGTACGCGATGGTACGACTTATTTATGACATTGAGGTCATCTAGAAGATGTATTGCCTCATAAATCCTCGTCATAACATATTATTTTCCTTCAAACTTTTTGTTTGTTGTAAAGTTGCCGCAAAATCAGGAAGTGTTAATAATTTTCAGGATAAGCTTTTCAAACCTGATGCATTCCGCTAGAAACAAGCTTGTTTTATGTAAAACTAAAATAATCATTTGGAGAAAACATTATAATAGTAATGCCCTAATGGCCTAATGTAATGTTGAAGTTGGGATTATATTGGTAAATTATAGTTGATTACAATATAGGTAGGATATCTATACTTAAGTGCATTTGGTAAAGAGCCGAAGTAATAAATCAACTACTTCAAGTTTCAAGTATAGTATGGTATTTTTGCTATACGAGCGGCACATCAGTTTTCAATAATAAATTTTTCAAATATCGGAAACATAAAATGGAAATGACGCTTCTTTCGTACTAAGACCACCAAACAATAGAAGACCCTTTAAAAATGACCGCGTTGACAATAGCAAACCCTCATTAAGCTCCCAGCTAAATCCTGCGGCAAAGGTTCATAGGCGTAGAAAGTGGGTAATTTGTAAAAGAGTGAACAATAACACTCCATACAATTAATAAAATAGAATTTATTTACAATATATAGTTTATTAAATTATGAAACAGTAAACACGTCTTTGCTATAAGGAACAAATAGCAGGAAGGTACTTGTTACCTACCTGTCCCTAATCCTAATTCTGAAAACAAGTTTCTTTCAATAAAACGACATTCTTCTAACTGTACAAAGTAACTATACCTGCCAAATACTTTCAGGGATTAGATAATGAACTACCTAAATAAGAAAAAGAACCATGAAATTTTATTTAATGTTAATTTTTGCAAAGATTTGATAATAAATCATAAAATTTTTGAATACTTAGACAATGAAGAGACCTACAAGCTCTATTTCAAAATTGTTGGGTTGCAACCTTCACTCCACGGGAGTTAAATTAAGAGATGAAATTTTAATTAAAATATAAAATTCATACTTCATACATTTGTGAATGCGAGAGAATGTAATTGATTGCAGAGACACCGATAGATTTCGTATAAACGGGGGTTGCATGTTGTCGTCTGCACGCAATGAACACGTCTTCGATCATCGTTAGGTCTTTAACTCTTTTATTTATTAACGAAATCAATCGAAATTTTACATTAAGATACTTCTTACTTGTGGTAATGTGTGGGAAAATAAGCGACGGCGAAAGCACCGATAGTTTTCCCAAAAACGATCGATGTATGTCGCTGCCCGCAAGCTGCAATCGCGCAATCGATCGTTGCTGGGTCTCTAACTCTTTTATTTATTAACGAAATCAATCGGAATTTTACATTAAGATACTTCTTACTTGTGGTAATGTGTGGCAAAATAAGCGACGGCGAAAGCACCGATAGTTTTCCCAAAAACGATCGATGTATGTCGCTGCCCGCAAGCTGCAATCGCGCAATCGATCGTTGCTGGGTCTCTAACTTTTTTATTTATTAACGAAATCGATCGAAATTTTAGATTAAGATACTTCTTTCTTGTGGTAATGTGTGGGAAAATAAGCGACGGCGAAAGCACCGATAGTTTTCCCAAAAACGATCGATGTATGTCGCTGCCCGCAAGCCGCAATCGCGCAATCGATCGTTGCTAGGTCTCTAACTTTTTTATTTATTAACGAAATCGATCGAAATTTTAGATTAAGATACTTCTTACTTGTGGTAATGTGTGGGAAAATAAGCGACGACAAAAGCACCGATAGTTTTCCCAAAAACGATCGATGTATGTCGCTGCCCGCAAGCCGCAATCGCGCAATCGATCGTTGCTAGGTCTCTAACTTTTTTATTTATTAACGAAATCGATCGAAATTTTATATTAAGATACTTAATTCTTACTTGTGGTAATGTGTGGGAAAATAAGCGACGGCGAAAGCACCGATAGTTTTCCCATAAACGATCGATGTATGTCGCTGCCCGCAAGCCGCAATCGCGCAATCGATCGTTGCTGGGTCTCTAACTCTTTTATTTATTAACGAAATCAATCGGAATTTTACATTAAGATACTTCTTACTTGTGGTAATGTGTGGGAAAATAAGCGACGGCGAAAGCACCGATAGTTTTCCCAAAAACGATCGATGTATGTCGCTGCCCGCAAGCTGCAATCGCGCAATCGATCGTTGCTGGGTCTCTAACTTTTTTATTTATTAACGAAATCGATCGAAATTTTAGATTAAGATACTTCTTTCTTGTGGTAATGTGTGGGAAAATAAGCGACGGCGAAAGCACCGATAGTTTTCCCATAAACGATCGATGTATGTCGCTGCCCGCAAGCTGCAATCGCGCAATCGATCGTTGCTGGGTCTCTAACTCTTTTATTTATTAACGAAATCAATCGGAATTTTACATTAAGATACTTCTTACTTGTGGTAATGTGTGGGAAAATAAGCGACGGCGAAAGCACCGATAGTTTTCCCAAAAACGATCGATGTATGTCGCTGCCCGCAAGCTGCAATCGCGCAATCGATCGTTGCTGGGTCTCTAACTCTTTTATTTATTAACGAAATCAATCGGAATTTTACATTAAGATACTTCTTACTTGTGGTAATGTGTGGGAAAATAAGCGACGGCGAAAGCACCGATAGTTTTCCCAAAAACGATCGATGTATGTCGCTGCCCACAAGCCGCAATCGCGCAATCGATCGTTGCTAGGTCTCTAACTTTTTTATTTATTAACGAAATCGATCGAAATTTTAGATTAAGATACTTCTTACTTGTGGTAATGTGTGGGAAAATAAGCGACGGCGAAAGCACCCATAGTTTTCCCAAAAACGATCGATGTATGTCGCTGCCCTCAAGCTGCAATCGCGCAATCGATCGTTGCTGGGTCTCTAACTCTTTTATTTATTAACGAAATCAATCGGAATTTTACATTAAGATACTTCTTACTTGTGGTAATGTGTGGGAAAATAAGCGACGGCGAAAGCACCGATAGTTTTCCCAAAAACGATCGATGTATGTCGCTGCCCGCAAGCCGCAATCGCGCAATCGATCGTTGCTAGGTCTCTAACTTTTTTATTTATTAACGAAATCGATCGAAATTTTAGATTAAGATACTTCTTACTTGTGGTAATGTGTGGGAAAATAAGCGACGGCGAAAGCACCCATAGTTTTCCCAAAAACGATCGATGTATGTCGCTGCCCTCAAGCTGCAATCGCGCAATCGATCGTTGCTGGGTCTCTAACTTTTTTATTTATTAACGAAATCGATCGAAATTTTATATTAAGATACTTAATTCTTACTTGTGGTAATATGTGGGAAAATAAGCGACGGCGAAAGCACCGATAGTTTTCCCAAAAACGATCGATGTATGTCGCTGCCCGCAAGCCGCAATCGCGCAATCGATCGTTGCTAGGTCTCTAACTTTTTTATTTATTAACGAAATCGATCGAAATTTTAGATTAAGATACTTCTTACTTGTGGTAATGTGTGGGAAAATAAGCGACGACAAAAGCACCGATAGTTTTCCCAAAAACGATCGATGTATGTCGCTGCCCGCAAGCCGCAATCGCGCAATCGATCGTTGCTAGGTCTCTAACTTTTTTATTTATTAACGAAATCGATCGAAATTTTAGATTAAAATACTTCTTACTTGTGGTAATGTGTGGGAAAATAAGCGACGGCGAAAGCACCGATAGTTTTCCCAAAAACGATCGATGTATGTCGCTGCCCGCAAGCCGCAATCGCGCAATCGATCGTTGCTAGGTCTCTAACTTTTTTATTTATTAACGAAATCGATCGAAATTTTAGATTAAGATACTTCTTACTTGTGGTAATGTGTGGGAAAATAAGCGACGACAAAAGCACCGATAGTTTTCCCAAAAACGATCGATGTATGTCGCTGCCCGCAAGCCGCAATCGCGCAATCGATCGTTGCTAGGTCTCTAACTTTTTTATTTATTAACGAAATCGATCGAAATTTTACATTAAGATACTTCTTTCTTGTGGTAATGTGTGGGAAAATAAGCGATGGCGAAAGCACCGATAGTTTTCCCAAAAACGATCGATGTATGTCGCTGCCCGCAAGCCGCAATCGCGCAATCGATCGTTGCTAGGTCTCTAACTTTTTTATTTATTAACGAAATCGATCGAAATTTTAGATTAAGATACTTCTTACTTGTGGTAATGTGTGGGAAAATAAGCGACGACAAAAGCACCGATAGTTTTCCCAAAAACGATCGATGTATGTCGCTGCCCGCAAGCTGCAATCGCGCAATCGATCGTTGCTGGGTCTCTAACTCTTTTATTTATTAACGAAATCAATCGAAATTTTACATTAAGATACTTCTTACTTGTGGTAATGTGTGGGAAAATAAGCGACGGCGAAAGCACCGATAGTTTTCCTAAAAACGATCGATGTATGTCGCTGCCCGCAAGCCGCAATCGCGCAATCGATCGTTGCTAGGTCTCTAACTTTTTTATTTATTAACGAAATCGATCGAAATTTTACATTAAGATACTTCTTTCTTGTGGTAATGTGTGGGAAAATAAGCGATGGCGAAAGCACCGATAGTTTTCCCAAAAACGATCGATGTATGTCGCTGCCCGCAAGCTGCAATCGCGCAATCGATCGTTGCTGGGTCTCTAACTCTTTTATTTATTAACGAAATCAATCGAAATTTTACATTAAGATACTTCTTACTTGTGGTAATGTGTGGGAAAATAAGCGACGGCGAAAGCACCGATAGTTTTCCTAAAAACGATCGATGTATGTCGCTGCCCGCAAGCCGCAATCGCGCAATCGATCGTTGCTAGGTCTCTAACTTTTTATTTATTAACGAAATCGATCGAAATTTTACATTAAGATACTTCTTTCTTGTGGTAATGTGTGGGAAAATAAGCGATGGCGAAAGCACCGATAGTTTTCCCAAAAACGATCGATGTATGTCGCTGCCCGCAAGCTGCAATCGCGCAATCGATCGTTGCTGGGTCTCTAACTCTTTTATTTATTAACGAAATCAATCGAAATTTTACATTAAGATACTTCTTACTTGTGGTAATGTGTGGGAAAATAAGCGACGGCGAAAGCACCGATAGTTTTCCCAAAAACGATCGATGTATGTCGCTGCCCGCAAGCCGCAATCGCGCAATCGATCGTTGCTAGGTCTCTAACTTTTTTATTTATTAACGAAATCGATCGAAATTTTAGATTAAGATACTTCTTACTTGTGGTAATGTGTGGGAAAATAAGCGACGACAAAAGCACCGATAGTTTTCCCAAAAACGATCGATGTATGTCGCTGCCCGCAAGCCGCAATCGCGCAATCGATCGTTGCTAGGTCTCTAACTTTTTTATTTATTAACGAAATCGATCGAAATTTTACATTAAGATACTTCTTTCTTGTGGTAATGTGTGGGAAAATAAGCGATGGCGAAAGCACCGATAGTTTTCCCAAAAACGATCGATGTATGTCGCTGCCCGCAAGCCGCAATCGCGCAATCGATCGTTGCTAGGTCTCTAACTTTTTTATTTATTAACGAAATCGATCGAAATTTTAGATTAAGATACTTCTTACTTGTGGTAATGTGTGGGAAAATAAGCGACGACAAAAGCACCGATAGTTTTCCCAAAAACGATCGATGTATGTCGCTGCCCGCAAGCTGCAATCGCGCAATCGATCGTTGCTGGGTCTCTAACTCTTTTATTTATTAACGAAATCAATCGAAATTTTACATTAAGATACTTCTTACTTGTGGTAATGTGTGGGAAAATAAGCGACGGCGAAAGCACCGATAGTTTTCCTAAAAACGATCGATGTATGTCGCTGCCCGCAAGCCGCAATCGCGCAATCGATCGTTGCTAGGTCTCTAACTTTTTTATTTATTAACGAAATCGATCGAAATTTTACATTAAGATACTTCTTTCTTGTGGTAATGTGTGGGAAAATAAGCGATGGCGAAAGCACCGATAGTTTTCCCAAAAACGATCGATGTATGTCGCTGCCCGCAAGCTGCAATCGCGCAATCGATCGTTGCTGGGTCTCTAACTCTTTTATTTATTAACGAAATCAATCGAAATTTTACATTAAGATACTTCTTACTTGTGGTAATGTGTGGGAAAATAAGCGACGGCGAAAGCACCGATAGTTTTCCCAAAAACGATCGATGTAAGTCGCTGCCCGCAAGCTGCAATCGCGCAATCGATCGTTGCTGGGTCTCTCTTTTATTTATTAACGAAATCAATCGAAATTTTACATTAAGATACTTCTTACTTTTGGTAATGTGTGGAAAATTAAGCGATGGCTAAAGCACCGATAGTTTTCCTAAAAACGATGGTTATATAAGGCAGCCTCATTCGGGATGTAAGTACGGTCTTTACATAGCGATAACATTTGTGTTACTGCATCAAAATGATTTATACTTGAATAAATGAAAGCCTGCGCCACCCTGCGCTATGTGGATTGCATGGTTGTTATTACAATTGCTTTGTCTCAAATAGAGTTGAAATTATTAATAAAAATCCATCAATGTAATTCTGTATAGCATGTTTCGTTATACGCATACTGGTGGATGACGTCACACCGTCGCTGAAATGGCCGTCGCTATCTTCATACACGTAGTTTTCAGAATATCCACTACCTAACAATTTACAATAAAATGATGGAATAAATCGCCATTTATACTAAGACCGCGTGACCAAATCTTTTGTAAAATTGATTTTCGAACTGCTGCCAATTGATAATTCCATATTTGTTGGCACTTCTACAATTTTTATTTTTAATTCTTGGAAATTTTGAAAATTGTCAAACGCATAATATTGTTATTAATGTAATTTGGTTCCAAATTAGTGACTCCCACTATTTTACCCTAAACAAATAAGCACTTATTTGACCCAGCGATGTTTCTCGCGTAAAATAATTTGACCATTTCTGCTTTTTCTGGTGTCGAAAAGAATATTTGCATATTAAGAATTTGGATTGAAATTCCTGTGATGCGTTGTACAAGTTGCCACCCTGTATTCTGCAGATCCTCCACCGCAAATTGATGGAGATTATTTTCACTCTGACTCTCCAGTTGGTATGCGCTAAGTTTGAGATCATGTTGGCGTTGTCGACCTGGCAGAATAAAATCCCTTCAAAATACAACTTGAAACCATTTATAGTAAACAGAGAGTAGGTCGGCGTCTGACACCAGAATGCGCCCTAATAAATATTTAGAGTAGGGACGCTACAAAAAGCGAAAAATTTTTTGTTTTTTCTTATAATATCGAATCAGTTAGGCACAGTCAAAATTTTCCCACATTAAATAACATAGTTTTGGAAGCGATCTCGTATATTCATGGAATTCGGGATCATTATCAAAAGATTACAAAGTAGCAATGCAATGAATGTGTTTATTCAGATCTTGAAACTGAAAGTCCTTTTGGCGGTTGAATCGGATCACCAGCCATTTGGTGATCGTGCCAAATAAACTTTGGGCGTGGGGGTGCGCCTCTTTGGGGTTGCTCGCCGGTTGGGCGATTGCGTGTTCAAGAATACGTCGAAGAGGTTATGATACGATATTATTTACATATGTACAGAGTATTTACAGAGTTTGTGGAAAAGCGGCTGCGGTTTCCACTGGTGTGTGGGCGTTGTCGTTGGCGTCTTCTGCCTTTGGTCGATCCGTGTTGCGGTTCTAGGCGTTGGTGTCGACGGCGGCGGTGTCGAAGGCTTCCGCGGTGTCGAGAGCTTCCGCGGTGTTGCTATACGAGCAGAGCAGACGGGTGTTGCTATACGAGCAGACGGGTGTCGCTATACGAGCAGACGGGTGTCGCTATACGAGCAGACGGGTGTCGCTATACGAGCAGACGGGTGTCGCTATAGAAGGAGACGGGTGTCGCTATAGAAGCAGACGGGTGCACTGAAATACAGGGTGGTCAGAAATTCACTCATCGACGGGTAAGAGTAGTATTGGGGAGGTTGCTCTAACGAAATAAATGCAAAAAAAATCTAGTAAAAGTCGTACCGTTTGTGAGTTATCCGCAGATGAAGTTAGCCAATAAGAGCGCTGCGCGGGCGAATTCAAACAGGCATCCACAGGCGGTGTTGCCAAGCGTATTCGAGGCATGCATCCGCTAAAGAAAGCGGAAAGAAAAACTCGTGTGTGTAAACTGTAGTACTACAAAAAAGTTAAATAACCCGAACCATTTTCGAGAAAAAAAGAATTAAAGTGTTCAAACATGAGCGTTTGCGCTAAATCAGTTTGAAACAGATAGTGGCGTCACATGCTGGTATCGTTTGCTGTCAGTCGGCTAGCTTGATTTAATATGCCGTTGCGAAAGTGATTTTTACGATGGCAAATGGAACTTATTTAAAAGCTAAGTCGAATACCCTTCCTCGAGTAGACGTTTTTATGTTGGCCGAGTTCTTAAAGAAGGATGATCGGTTTGCTTCAGAAATTCTTGGAGCCAAAACGGAAATGTAAATAGTCATTGGCTCATTCCTAAACGTTTCTAGGCAACAACTCAGGGAGGGTGGGAGGGAGGGGGAGAGAGAGAGAGAGAGAGAGAGAGAGAGAGAGAGAGAGAGAGAGAGTCGTCAACAAGCAATTTTTGTTCGTTGTTAAACGTTAAACAAAAATATCGTCGAATATATTACTTTTGGTAATTGTTTAGTATGCGGTCTAATGGACCAAACCGTTTCAACTTTTTCCCTATTAAAAGAGTATTACCAGACAACTAAAAAAAGCTATTTTATAACATAATAAGTCCAAGTCACTAAATTGTTTAAAAATTCAATAAATAGATAATAGCAAAATGTGAAAACTTCTTCTCTTGCAACAGATAAACAATCACTTTCACCATCAAATTCTTCCTGGGTTCCTGGTGTGGCACGCAAAGCGTCTTGTCTAGAGTATTATAAAAAAATACTGCGTCGACGTGAAAGAGAGTTAAGTCATGTTGTCTACACTCGGCTATTATCCAGGTTAGACTGATCTTTCAAAAACGCGCAAGTCTCGCTTACTACAACTATATAGTTGTGGATTTTACGTCTCTTAGGTACACCAACAATTACCTGCATTCATGCTTCCAAAAGTCAATAACAAATTCATGTTAATTAATTGATTAAGTACCTATACATAATTATACTGTAAAATAAAATACCAAAATTCATACATAGTCCTTGACAAACGATTAGAAAAATGTGAAGTATGTAGATGAAAACATTCTTCACCATAGTGTTTCATTTTCAGATTCCAATTATCTTCCCATAAGCAACAATGAGTACAATTGTAATTTTGGGAAATCAAAATCATGCAGTAGAAAATGGGAAACTGATGGATGGAAAACTTCAGAATTTGATATGCACAGCTTTAAACCCATCTTAGATTCCCGTTGGGAAAGTAAGTGTGAATATAGTAGTAATTACGAGAGCTCGAGTATGACTCATCTAAGTAAGTAACAAGAATTAATCAATAACATTTATCTATCTCTGTTACACTTTGAAGAATTGTATTTATAGAAAAGAAATAACAAATAATAAATATGTCTACCCATGCTTTCAATGGAACGTGTGTCCGTTTTAAAACCATATATGTATTCACTATCATCAGCTGTTCAAAACGTCACCTAAAATTTGCGCATTGTTTTTAAGAATGAATGTCATGAATGTCATGATTAATATTATAGGTTATGTTATTTTATTAAAAAGAACTATGCGACATACGTTTCCTATTATTTCATTCATATGTTTTAAGCGATGAGTCATACTCGAGCTCTCGTAATTACTACTATATACCTGTTTTTGCTGTATAAGTACGTTTCTGGTGATTTATGACCATTTTTCGGTTGTGGGAGGTTACTATTATAATTTGTCAAAAATAAAGTAATTTAACTAAACTAAACCACCAGAAATTGTTGTTGAAAGAATGGATGATTTTACCATTGAATGTTTTTAAGATTTTCCTACTTACCTAACGTCGAATTTGACAGAAGAATTTAATGTTAGGCTAGACATTCCGTATGTATTTGAGATCGGAATTTCGATAAGGGCAGCTAAAAACGCAGAGATATTTCTTTGCGAAGGATGGAGTCCACAACGACATGCTTGTTACTATATAAATATTGGTGGACCAGACAATAAGCAATCGCTTTTACGCAAATATAAAAATGGAATACCCGATAAATTTTCGAAAAATGATACCAAACTTGCCAAATACAAGGTATGTATTAAGATTTAGGTAATTATTTAGAATCTGGGTCCATGCACCAAGCCGTTGCAACTTTTTCCCTATAAGAAAGCGTTTCCAGACAACTAAGAAAATGACCGCAAGTCACTAATTTGTTTAAAAATTCAATAAATAAATGTCAAAATTTGGCGGATTTGCCCATAGGTGACGCTATCATAAACATGTGATTGATACTTATATAATTATACATTTATAATACATTTTTGTATTCTCCTTTTTCAAAGCAATTTTGAATTGTGCAACTTGTGCTAACTTTTATTTCTCTTTTTATAGGTTATCCACTCCCTTTTCATTATTCTATAATTTCTTGAGTTATCGATTATGTGTAGTATACAGCGTCTCTTGCTACTGCCGCTACTATACATATAAGGCCATTTAAATGCCACTGTTTTACTTATATAGGGCGTAATAAATTCTACACATTGATCTCTGTCTTGGGTTGAGAAGAGGGTCCACTTCGCTAAAATCTTTTTCATTTATTACTCGCATACATTAGACACATATCTTTATGTATTGAGTACTACTTTACTGTTACAGCGAAGGCTTCCATGGTCGCCAGAGTCAGTAAGATAAAAAGAACTATAAAAACGACTTCCGGGGTTGGACCGTGACAAAACTGACTTTTCCAACTTTGTCACGGTACTACCCTGGAAGTCGTTTTTATCCTAAGGTATATTCACACTTGTGCATTTCCATGCTGCATTTTTAGATGCGGCATCACCTTGCACTTGCTGCATTTTTTCATGCACCAACTCCTATACGTTCACATTAGTGCATTTTTAAATGCATAGGGAAAATCTCTGTAGGGATTTAATTTTTCACAAATTATAACTATATGTTGGTGTTGAGGAATGCACATTGCCACAGTTTAATGCTTAGCTTATCTTTATGAATACGTTCTAACTATGTGCATCACGCATCTTGTGATGCTGCAACTTTTGCAGTGTGAACCAAGAAATACATGCATTTTGATGCTGCAACTAAAAATGCAGCATGGAAATGCACAAGTGTGAATATACCTCTACTCCTTTACTATTTTATAGTTATTTATCTACCAAGGGAACAAAGTGATTAATTTTCTCCCGCGGGAGAACATTTCACTTTGTTCTCGCGGTAGATATATGATTTTTTCTTATATGTGAATTTATTTTCCGTTCACAACAATTATACGTTTGGTATAGTTTACCATTAGTTATTTTTAAAAAATACATCAAGAAGGCTTTTCCCATGTGTCACAATTTTTAATTAAATATATTTCATCAATATCTCATCATTTGTAGATCGGCGATAGTGTGTATTAACGCTTTTTGAAATGTCTAATGAGAATTCAGACTCTGATGTAGAAAATACACCAGCCGAAATATTAGAATCTGCTTAAATTATTATTCTAACTTAAATTTATATTTTTTATAGGGAGAAAAAGTTTTTAAAAAATCCCAAGGGAGGAAAAGTGTAAAAAATTTCCCAAGGGAGAAAAAGTGGTACTTTGCTCCCTCAAAATAGGGAAAATACATCCACTTTCCACTCACATATAAGAAAAAATTAAATACTGCCTGGGTATGAGTTGCAATGCATAAGTGCGTTTACATTACACAACGCACATGTTATTTATACGTTCTTTCAATTCAGGCACAGAGAACAGTGATTAGGGTGTATAATAAATAGATATCCACTGTCTTTTGATGATTATACTACAATTGCTTATTGACTTATCCATTATGTGTTGGCTAAAGCCGAGTTTTCATAGATACGAATTTCGTATTTTTCCCCTACGAATTCGTACTTACGAAATTTCGTATACAGGGTGTTTTTTTGGGAGCTTTAGTTAAACGTTGCTGGGAAAGTTTTTGAAAATTTGTACTTTGGGGTTACTCAAAAAGCCGAATCGATGTAAAATATTTTCAAAATGGCAGCACTTCCGGAAATGCCGGAAGTAGCTACCAACTTCATTATTTTAAATAGCAATTCCTATTTTTTATTGCATTTTTGGGTTCTACGCGAAATTTCATAACTTTTGATACCAACATGTCAATATCTACAAGTTATGGTTCTTAAGTTATTTTCATTTATTTAAAAAAAATGGCGGATGTAGACGGTACTTTAAGAATTCATTACTTGAAAACGGTTGTAGCTATGGCAACCGAGTTTTCACCAGCGCATACAGGTAGAATAGGGCTTTCTTTTGGTGTACTTAAAAAAAAGTTATGTTGCGTACGACGTCACCTATGAGGCTCCAAATTTAAGAAAATTCAAAGACTGAAAACTCAGTTTTTTTAAATGAAATGACCATTTTCTTACCATTGCATTTGATAGAGAATCAAAATGGGCATATTTTGGTATTACATGTTCCTATCCCTATCTTTAATAGTTTCTGACTTATTCTCATTTCATTGCAATGATACCATATTTTTCGGATTTTTTAGTAAGTAGTTGGCCATGACCTTATGGCAAACGAATTTTAAACAAATCAATCCGTCACCTGTTAGTCCAAATAACGCTCTGTATTCAAATTTTCTGGATAAATGTGGAAACACAAAATATTGTTATTTTTAAACGCACAAAGTACAATAAAACTCCAGCACTCTTGAAAGTGTACATCTCTATTCAAACAAGAATTTTAATGGCACCAGCAATGCGAATTATGGCGATTAAATTTTTACTAAATTTGGCCTCGTCTGACTAAGTAATGTTCCCCAAAATATATTCCTGGTTCCTTAACATTAGCTATTCGTAAAACTCTTACTGTAGGTAAGGTGGTACAAAGCTTCCAAAATTCAAACAATTTCATTCCAGTGTTCGGACGGTACGTTCACTAGGACGCGGTCTTTCTGGATATCTCTCAATGAATGTATGACAAGCATGTGACGCGATTCCGTCCATTTCACCATAAATAACAATTAGATTCCAAAAATCTTAATATGTAAAACCATTGCGCGCCATTTTTTTCCATTAATGAAAAACTTATGTTAACAGGTTTTTGACGGTTTAGTATCACTTGATTTGTTCAAAATTCGTTTGCCATAAGGTCATACATTCATGGCCAACTACTAAAAAATCCGAAAAAAATGGCATCATTGCAATGAAATGAGAATAAGCTAGAAACTATTAAAGATAGGGATAGGCACATGTAATACCAAAATATGCCCATTTTGATTCTCTATATTGATATGTTGGTATCAAAAGTTATGAAATTTCACGTAGAATCCCAAAATGCAATAAAAAATAGAGGTTGCTATTTAAAATAACGAAGTTGGTAGCTACTTCCGGCATTTCCGGAAGTGCTGCCATTTTTAAAATATTTTACATCGATTCGGCTTTTTGAGTAACCCCAAAGTACAAATTTTCACAAATCTACCTATAAAACTTTCCCAGAAACGTCTAACCAAAGCTCCCAAAAAAACACCCTGTACAGTTTAGTTTTCATTCATAAGAAATTTCGTATACAGTTCAAAATATCCAAACAGGAATTTTCACATTTAACGTGAAAGTAATCTAGTAATATGTATGTAGTGTATTCGTTATCGATAAATAAAAGCGGAATCAATAACTTCTAAGGAGGTTAAGGTTTTCCGGAATTTTGAATTTAAGGTTAGGTCTGTAACTTTAAACATGTTATAATACCTGTACGGTTCGTCCGAAATTCGTATTGTAGTTGAAAATTTTTCAACTTTTTGCGAATATTCGGATTTTGTACAAAACATCCGAAATTCGTATCTATGAAAACTAGGCTTTATGCTTCACTTTTCACTATTTAGTTTCATATTAATTACAAATTCATACCTATAACGCGCCACCTATTGAATAGTAGACTGTAACTCTATAATTAAGTGCTTAAGAACATTTTTTTTTAAAAAGGCCGTTTTCCAAGACGAATTTTTTTCATTTTTCCTATACCTACCCTATCATTCGTTACCCGAAATTGGGATGGCCCTAGATTCTAAACTGTTACCAAGATTTAATTATAATTTGTTCGTATAAGTTTCCTGTTTATAGCATGAAGTTGGTGTATTATCTGAAGAAGATTGGAAAACATTTTCCTTATCACTTGATGCTAATGGTACAATAAAATTGAATGAGTGCATGGACAATGTAACAATTATGAATTATAACGATAAAAATCCTCTAAAACCAATAAATGTTATAGTGAGAAGTAAAAATGAAAAAGCACTGTGGAAAATTCATAAAAGTAAGGAAGGTTTATTTACAATCTGTGTTGTTTACACCTATATCCATCCACTTGCAGATGAGTATATCTTTACAACGAAAAGGAATATGTCCAAATTTGGACCCGAATTACAACTGTATGGAAGCCGTCTTTGTGTATCATTACATGTATCAATTTGCAAATATTGTGGGTTACGTTTTTTTGCGTTTATTAATGGAGAAAAGAAAGTACTAAATGACATTGCTAAAGATAATGTATTATGTAAACTTTGTACATTTTTCAATTTTTTAACTCTTCGTATACGTATGTAGGACCTGATGAGCTGTTGTGGGAGGAAATTAAACTAATTCACAGTAATATTTTTAATAACAGCATACAAATCTATGTGGAAACTTATTTTGCAAAGAAAGTTGAACGTGAAAATGGGTTTTGGGCTATTGATGATATAAGAATATGTTGGGAAAATGGTAAAAAGTTATATATTTGATGTAAGATCTATCGCTATATAATAGTATTTTTCAGAAATAAGGATCACGAAACTGATTTTGAACAATGTGACAGATAAAGACCTTGAAAAGTCTCACATTACTTGTGAAGTTTTAAAAAATCCTATGTGGCGTCCTATTCATGTTGTTGCTTCAAATCCGGCGAGTAAGTAAACACAGGTTTTTCAACACTAGAAGTCATAATTTTTTCAACTCAAGAAATTTGCGACAAGAATACTGTTTTTTACCCCCAAACTTGTAAGTAATTCTTCTTTGCAGCAGACATAATTTACAATTCCACTTCCACATCAACGTCAATAAAACTTTTCTGGAATTCTCCTTCTGAAGATCCACAGTATTCAATAGTTCAGTATGAAGTAAGTATATAATGAAATTGTACGTAAAAATTAGTATTGTACAAAATAATGCAAGTATATTAGTATAGGGAGCTACTAACCAGTTTAACCTTGATATATCTATGCCGCTACTAAGTCAGTTTGACTTTGATATATCTACGCTGATACAGGAAACCGCTTAATCAGCTTCCCCTCATCAGAACAGCTCAATTTAAACAGCTTTGTACAAACAGATATAGCTGTTCAGTGTATTTATAAATTTACTCTGTTCCATCTCTCTGTTACCTGTTGTGTGCAAAGCTGTTTAAATCGAGCTGTTCTGATGAGGGGAAGTTGTTAATCGGTTTCCTGTATCTGCATAGATATATCAAGGTCAAACTGGGTTAGTAGCGGCATAATACATCAAGCTCCATAGCTATATCACTAATGTATGCAAGTTTTGTTGTAAACCATAAGATTAACTTATACCAATTCTAAACTAATTCATGGTGTAAATTAAGGTGTTCACATTATACAGGGAAACCATATATGTAAAAATGATGGCATGACTAATGAAGAATTGATAAATACGCAAAGGATGAAGTCTCAAGGTTACTTAATCGGAAGAGGTAATCACGTAGATATACAAAATCTTGTGCCCTACACTTCTTACAACATTACCTTTTGGAACGTGATAGATGACGACACTAAGAAGTATATTGAAATGTACACTCTCGCAACAGGTATAAAGGTTTACTTTTCATTACATTTCTCCTAAGATGCTACTTTGACGTATTTAGTCATTATTTATTATAATCAACATTTTAGAGATACCTACAAAAGAAGAAATACCGAGGCTTATAAAGATGTCTATTTATGATACAATTAATAGAATTGAATGGGAGGAACCAAAGTGCACCGTACAATATGGGCCACTTTTTTATCAGATTTATGTAAAAAACCAAAATGGCAATGACACTAGACATTACCTCGACATACAAACAACATACAAGTTTCAGAATCTTCTACCATTCACTAACTACACCATCGAAATTGACACTGCAAGAAAACTGGAAAATTTTAACAAAACAAAATCTTACATCAAAACTATTCATAATTTTACAACAAAGGCGGGAGGTAAAATTCGATTATTCTGTATCAGTATTGTAATTTTGCATCGTAGTTGCTCCCAAAGTGAATAACGTGGAGTTATATTGCACCAATGACAAATCGGCTTCGATCCGTTTTGATTTACCATCAAATTGTAAAGGGCTGCCCACTGTTGTCCAAGTTCGATGGTGTCACCCATTAATTTTATCGGGATGTGTATCAGAACAGCATAATTTAACAAAATGCGAATTGTGGGATTCTAAGTATTGCGTTGAAGTTAATAATTTGATAAAGGGCAACGAATATAAATTTAACCTTTCCATAAAAAATCAAGACACATTCATCTTTGGTGAAGAAGAATCAATTACTGGGAAAGCTATTGAAAGAGGTATATAACAAAATCTTTTTTGCGTCTCAAGCTTCAAACGATCCATTTGAGATTATATAGAAAGTATATAATTTCTGTATGAAGTTTTTTCCTTTATATTGTCAAGTCTACTAAAGTCTATTAATATTAAACCATAAAAGCGTGATGAATGCAGAAAAAAAATTAGAACCGTATTTTAAAAAAACAAAGTTGATGATGATTACTTGAAAACGAAACGTCGGATTCCAATTTGCTGTATGCCATTTTTATTTAACATCAACGACAAAGTAACAATTTGTCAAAAACGAAATCCTGAAAATTCGCTTTTTGTCGCATAACTTCGGAACGGTTCGCAATTTCGTCAGTTTAAAAATGCCATTTTATTAAACTCAAAATTGCCCAACTTTTCTCCCATTTAACCAAAACTCTTATCTCTTACCGTTTCCGAAATCCCCATAGTCGCCCTCCTTATCTTGGACACAGTGTATAAATAAAATTGTAATATTAAACTTTGCCCCCATTCTTCTTCTCTTACACAGCAGCACTTATTGAAATGATATGCACGTCAACAATTTTTATTGAGTTTTCCAAATTTATTAATGTAAATGAACCTTGTAGTTCCAGGAAAGCCCAGCAATCTCACATACCATATAATCAAAGGTAAAAAAGATGGATCACCTTATAATTTAAATATAAGTTGGGATCATCCCTATGAACAAAATGGAACAATTACCATGTTCGATGTAATTCTTGAAGAAACAAGTTACAATCTCGCTGCAGACACTTTAAGAAAGATACGTGAAATTTTGAAAATAGACAAGAGAAGTTATCAAAAAAGATACAGTTATATTGTACGTTATTCAAATATTAACGATGTTTTTTTTTTTAATCAACGTTATTATTGTAGGTTAATTACGTTTCCTATGGTACCCCATACAAAATTTCTGTTCGTGCAGTAAATGATATTTATAAAGGAGATTTTGAGTTTTTAAATATGAAAACAGATAATGTAGAAACTTATACTGATCAAACTCCAGAATTTATTAACTCGACCAATGAGACAATAACATTTAAGCTGCCTCTGGTTGATCAAGATTTGAGTATGCTAATTGTTGTAGTTCAAGATTACGATAACAGTAAAACACATATCTTAGATGACATTGTGAAATTAGAAATGTTTGATGGTAAATACAAATTATGCAATGATTTTGGAGACGCATGGGTTGCTAAAACTCTAATGGTAAGATGCATGTATTAGTGCACATAAATATTATTCCCATTATAGTTAAGTAATGGTAAAGAATCCTTGTTGGTTATCGGCGACCACACTACAAGCTATGTACCACATCTGCAAAAATATGTACTAAATAAGCCCCTACATTCTGACACAGAATATTGTTTCACCTTTGCATTTATTAACCAACCAGAAAATACTGATAGAATTGATGTCTACCATTACAAACATCTTTACACTCAACGAAACAGTATAGCCCAAGCGCAAGATGATATAAAAGATAAAAACAGCAATGTAGCTGTTTATGTTGTACCTATATTATGTATATTTCTTTTATTAATTGGTTGTGGCGTATGGTTTCTCAGAAGGTGTGCGATAAAAATTAAACGAACAAATTTAATCACAGTACTGTTTTAGGTATTTTATAAAGAAAAGGAGAGACGGAGAACATATTTATGAATCAATGCCCTTCGATGACTGCATACCTGATGCTGTATCAAATGACAGTTATGATAAGTTAGTTCACACTTAATTAACAAATAACAATCCTAATCTAGTCAAAGTGATTGCCAACATTTTAAATCAATACTTAAAAAAGCAGCCAATGATACTTCATTATTATTTATTAGTACATCAGCAGTATGACCATCCAATGAAATGAATTAGGAGGGGAGCCTTCAAGTTCAAATTAATGAGACAAAACCAATGTTTCAAGTTTTTAAGTTAGATTTAAACATAGCAACTTAATGTTAATTTAAGTAATTACAACAGTAACATAATACCTTGATGAAGCACTAATGTGTAATGGCAGTCGCAATCACATCATGTACCGGGTGTACAATTAAGAAAGGCGGTCGGCCATAACTCAGAAACTATTTGAGATTCAACAGTGAAATAAAAAATGTTATAATAAATGTGGCCTAGAGAAAATGCTGGAAATTATTTTTAATTTTTTACCATTGCTGCCAGAGGGCCTTTCACTGATTTCAAATTGCAATTTATTTATTTTAAGCGTACCATTTGTTTATACCTCAAATTGCCTGTTATATTGCCACATTGTTGACTATATCTTCGATACTATAAGAGCTATTGACATGATTATTTTTTTTAATTACAGTAGAACCTCGCTTAACCGAGCTAATGTGGACCGACGTAAACTCGCATAAGCAAAAACTCGGATAACGCGGACAAACGTTTCATTGCATCAAGTTTTTGTTCTAAAGAAAGGACAACGCGTTTTCTTTTTGCACTCATATCGATGTTTTCAACAAGCGACGGATAAATGAAACGTTCACTTGCACTAATTACTGAGGAATGAATGCCGCCGGTAATATTAACTACAATAGCGAAAAGGAATAGAGAAGAAAGCGGCAAGTCGGTAGGGTGGCGCGGGTAGCACGCGTGGCAAGGTCACAAATATCTTCGTACACGTACAATTGCATATTTAATCACGTAGTATAAATGGCACGTGTAAAAAAAATTTTTTACGTATGTATTTAGACTCGGATAATACGGAACCTCGGTACAACAAGTTGGTAGACGAGATAACAAATTATTGTGGTTTCGGATTTTTTTGATAATACAGTAGAACCTCGCTTAACCGAGCTAATGTGGACCGACGTATACTCGGATAAGCAAAAACTCGGATAACGCGGACAAACGTTTAATTACATCAAGTTTTTGTTCTAAAGCAAGCACAACGCGTTTTCTTTTTGCACTTATATCGATGTTTTCTTATTATTATTATTTTCAACAAGCGACGGATAAATGAAACTTTCACTTACACTATAATTACTGACGAATGAATGCCGCCGGTAATATTAACTACAATAGCGAAAACGAATAGAGAAAAAAGCGGCAAGTCGGTAGGGTGGCGCCGTTAGCACGCGTGGCAAGGTCACAAATAGCTTCGTAAAATTGCAAATTTAATCACGTAGTATAAATTGCACGTATAAAAAATTTTTTTACGAATGTATTTAGACTCGGATAATACGGAACCTCGGTTAATCAAAGCTCGGTAAACCGAGGTTCTACTGTATCAAGTATTCTCTCGAGACTAATCTTGACAAATTCAAGCAACCAGTTTCCAAGTTACATGATTTTTTTGTTATATGGTTCCCCCTTCGAACATATAACAAAAGGAAGGAACATGTATATGGCAAAATAAGTAACATTAATGGTTTACCAATATGGCTACCTACTGTGACGTATTCCGTCGAGTCATTGGTGTACTGTTAAGCAGGGTCGTAAATCCAACATTTGTATGTTTACGCGCCTGCTGTAAACAAAATAAAATGCATAAATTTTTTTAAACATAATTAATTTGGTATGCATATTTCTAATTTTTTGCACATTCTCTATGTTCTTAACCGTATAATGAATTCTACGCTACTATAGGGATATTCCTTCCTTTTGTTATATATTCGAAGGGTTCCCCCCTCCCTTTATTTTGACAGCAATCATAAAAATTCAGTAAACAAAGTTTTACATATTATTATAGGTGTTTTCTTTTTGCACGTTGTGGTAGACCTAAGTCAGCTCTGTCAATAACACACCATTCGTTTTATAAAAGTACTTTGACTCAGTTCTCAATAACCCTATTCGTTTTAAAAGCTTTATTTAAGTTTTATATTAACCTGAGGCAGAAATGTCTACATGACGCAAGGCACTTTAATCACGTGATGATTGTAACTTTATCTAACCCTGTGGCGATGCAAAAAGAAAACACCTATTGATCACTAGTTTGCAATGAATATATTTTTTTAAATACCTTACTGAGGAAAATTGCCCAAAAAATGGGAATTTCAATTTGAGATCAGTGAAACACCCTTTGGCGGCAATGATGGTAAATTAAAAATAACTTCCAGCATTTTCTCTTCGCTACATTTGCTATAAACATTTTTATGTCACTGCTTAATCTCAAATAGTTTCTAAGTTATGGCCGGCCTGCTTTCTTAGTTGTACACCCAACTGAGGCCTACATACGTGTGGACTTAGGTCCCGTCCTCCATCATAATTTACATTTTGCTCCCTTCATACACATGCCCTCTAGGTGGTGACTTAGCAATTTCAATTTAAAATTCTTAATATGCGATTATTGTCTCCCAGTAAGTAAAAACATATGAAGGTTTTTATAGAGCAAATCTTTTTATCTTAATTAATTGATTCTGTATTTTGAACCAATAACTTTACATTAAAACTATCTTATAAAATTCTCGTGCTTCATGACTTCTGTTTGTGAGTTGATTTTGAACCAAATTTCTTGGTCATCCTTAGCTAACATACTTGAACACACATTTTATTGAATGCTAATAATAGTTTGAAAATTGGAAGTTTCTTTTTCAATTAATTTGTATTCTGTGATAATAATAATTTTTAATTGTGTAATACCTACTAGGACTACATTTGGGACTAGTTATTAACTATTTCTTTAACATTTTTGCAGCTTTGCCATTGTGATAACACTAATACATGCCCGTAAATAACATTTAGATCTCCCCCGCGCCGGGAAATGTCTTCTAGTAGGTATTTAGTGTTGTAGATATGCCAAAAATACATAAATGTGTATATTGTTTATATGTAATATGTTTTATTAATTATTAATTATTATAATTATGATCCTCAGCGATTACAGGTTTACTTATATTTATCATAATAAACAGTAAGTCCATTTAATTCCCTATTCTTTGTTTATTTAATATGGGGCGAAGAAATACTTTATTTTTAAGTGGGCAAGCTTTCAGCCATGACTGCTCTCTACCAATCTAGCCTAACACCATTAGAATTAAAATGAAAATCTAAAACCATGGATTCTGGAACATAAATAAAAATCAGAGATGTTTGGAATCAAGAAAAATAAAATAAAAAGGAAATTGGTGGAATAAGGAGGTAAATTAAGAAATCAGAAAAAAGAAATAGCACTGAGGAGGTATTTTTAGATGAAGAAGAATACATCCCATGCGTAGATGCAGCTAAACAAAAAAGCAACAAGGCGGGAAAAAATTCTGGCACTTGGGACTTGAATAAGCAGATTTCATTAAAATATTTAAAAATTTTGATTAAATCAACCCTCCTTTACATACAAGTTGAGTCTGAGTACGGGTGCCAAGAGATACTATGAAAAGGGGATGCAAGGGAGGAGGTGTAGAGAAGAGAAGGAGGATGAGGAGTAAGCACAAGAGAGGACAGTGTATAGAAAGGGATAAGGATGTGAAAAAGGAAGAAATTAGGAGTAGGGTCAGAGAAGCAGGGGCGTACGCAGGATTTTCGTTCGGGGGGGGGGGGGGTTAAAAACAACATAAAAAGAAACATTTTTTTAAAATAATAATAATCGAAATAACAAAGTTAAGACGTCTAGATGAATGCGCAAGACGATTGATTATTTCTTCGGGATGACAGCTGTAATATCAAAATTAACATTATTATTCTTATTTTTTGTGTTTAGAAACAGTGATTGAGCCTTTGAATGAACATTTCGGGGGGGGGGGGGGGGGTTAACCCAAGAACCCCCCCCCCCCCCTTCGGTACGCGCCTGCAGAGAAGGGAGGTACATAGAATGAGAAGTATGGTGAGATCATTACAGAAGGGGTGCCGGAGTACCTAAGGGTAGGAATGGTAGTAAGATATAGATGTGGGAACGAGGAAAGGGAGAATAAGTATTGGTGGGAGGACGCCAAGAGAAGATGTAGGCTGTGTGGAGCGGGAAGGTAGAGTATAATGCACATGTTAGAAAAATGTGAGGAGCTGAGGAAAGAGGAAAGAGATGGAGTGAGATTTTAGAGCGGAGGGGGAAGGATGGAGAGGGTATAAAAAAGAAGGAATTGGAAGGGAAGAGAGGGGGAAGGAGCAGGGTATGGGGAGAGTGGAGTCTTAGTGGCGGGGTTTTAAACACAAGAATAATTTGTAAAAATGTAAACTTTAGGCAAAACAAAGGAAATATCAATAAGTTAAGGGGGAAGAGTAAGAATCTTTTGTTCAAAATGTAATTTTATGACAAAATAAAGGGCAATACAATAAGTAATACAAGTGGGTCAAAAAGGAATACAAATACTTTAGTAGGTGGTATAACTTAATGTCTGTTTGTTCAGTAGCTATTATCTTTGGTTGTTATCTAAACTAGTGTCCGAAATTCTTAAATAAGGCAAGATGTAACAACTGAAAGAGGAAAGGGAAAAAACCTGTTCTTCTGTCCCAAATTTTCAATGGAACAAACTATCAACTCCAAATTTTCAGGACAACGTTTAAGAGTATTTTATTTTATTTATTTTTTCGAATACACAGGATTTCCCCCGAATTTACCACGACACCATAATACAAAAGTGTACTATTTGATTTAATAGTAAAGCAAAAGAAAAATTATTTTTTGGAGCGGTAGTTTGAGGAGGTACATTATCGTTTTATTTCTAATTTTTCGTTTATAAAAAACATATTTCCATAGTTTTCCCCACAATAAACCTACCATTTTTGAATATTTGACTTTTAAATTTATTAACGTAACATTAAAATAGCATTGCAAAATCCGAAGATGCAGTCGTTGATAATAAACAAAAATAACAATATAAACAAATAAAATATATACAAATAATTAAAAAGTTAATAACTAAAAACTACAATAAAGTAATTGTAATAATAAAAGCAATAGTCCCTATCATTTTTTATTTTAAGTTCAACCTTAACCACCTTTCGACACTATTTGTGTCTTTATCCATTATTATTTTATTGTTACAATATATCATCAATAGGGACCTACTCCTCCAAATTTACTATGGTACTGTCTATTCTGTGCTTGCGTACGGTGTCATCAATTGGGGGAATTCGAGTGACTCTGTAAGAGTATTCATAAGTCAAAAAAGGGTAATCCGACTTATTTGCAACTTGGACTATCGACAATCATGTAGGAAATATTTTATTAAATACAAAATATTGACTTTTCCATGTTTGTATATTTATAAATTGCTCATTTATATACATAAAAATAAAAATCATCTGAAAATATTATCTGATCAGCATAACTATAATACACGTAATCGAGATGCAATTATATTGGCTCAGCATAGGTATAGTTCATATCAAAAGTCTCCTGAATATGCAGGTTCCAAACTATACAACGGCTTACCTAATTATGTAAAAAACCTAAATGTGAACAAGTTTAAATACACTATAAAGGAAACATTGGTTTCTAATGCATTCTACACCATGAATGAATTCAGTAACTTTCAGGTGAAATGTACATAAATTAACTCCTTTTAACTTTAACTCTTTTTTTTTCTTTCTGACGACATCATGCATTATTAATTGTATTGACGGTGTGAATAAACATTATTATTATTATTATTATTATTATTATTACAATATCGGTATTCTTATTTCTTTCCCAGTTTGTCTTTATTTGAATAGTACAAACATTATTACTTGATTGAGTTGATTTAGTGAATTCCCTAGATAAAGAAAAATAAAAACACAGCAGTTCGAATGCTCATAGTCTGTGATTGGTGGTCATATAAATTTTAAGCCAATGAGAACTGTACTGCATAGTAAAGAATATACTGCATTCTCTTTTATGTATTAAGCGAAACATTGCAAATTGCAATATGTAAAATCAATAGTACCTACTAACTAAATCGTCTCTGTACAAGTTTTAATTTTCATGATTCTAATTACTTATACTTATTATTATATTAAGTTAGGTGTGGTTAGCTCATTTTGTTCACATCCTCCTGTGCGAGTGTTCAAATAAGGGTGTATATTTTGTATAATATAAGAAATAAGAATTACTTAAAGAAAGGGAATTATTTGGGGTGTGGAAAATAATACCCTGGAAACACACCAACCTGTACAATTTTATTTTTATTTTTAAATTGACAAATTAATCTTTGTCTGCTCATAAATTACATAATGAGCCATTTTATAGGAAAATTAACATCAATAATACAAGAACATCTCAGATTCACTTTAATTACTAGTCATTCTAAAAATGTGTGCTTAGAGAAAATGGAAGATACAAGAAAATCAATACATATGAAAATGTACGAATGAAAATGGTTTTCAAATGATGCACACAAATTACTGTAAAGGTATCAATAGTGTTTGTGACACATTAATAAATTTAATAAACATAAAAAATAGGGAAAATGAAATTTTATGAATTAACAGCATGAATCTTTAATATGCCAAAAAAAATTAAATTCAGCGTAATACATGCTACAGGTAAATAAATCGAGTACAAAGAATAATAAATTAATAAGAAATTAATTGAAGGTGAAGACCCAAAATTTAAATCTGCGGAGTTAAACAATCACGGTCCTGTAGTTAAAGGATGGCAGTCGTTAAAGAATTGTGATTTTCCTCAAGAAATTATGTTACAATTAGAGAAGCAATGTTTATTAACAAAAATTCAAGTTTTAGCGCATCAATTTTTGATTCGTATGTATGACCGAACACAAAGAATCAATGATTAAGAGTAATAGTTACAGCTTCCAAAATAGAATTATTTGCAAGTAACCAAGATACAAATACCATAGAAGAAGTTGTTAACATAAATTGGGATTATCTAGGGTACATAACTTTGTCTGACAATCAAAGTTCCATGTTTAAAAGTAGAGAATTAAAATCGGTTAATGTACCCCCTTGTGTTGCTACATTTTTAAAATTGAAGCTTGGAAAAAACCACACAAATGCCTATAACGTGCATAATCAGGTAACGAATCCACCACAAATGTCCTAATTACATACATATTTTCAGGTAAGCTTAATAGCCGTAAACATATTAGGGAACGAACTAGAAGGTAGAAAACAATCGATTGAAAGTGAAAGTATCTCGGATAAATTAAATGCCTTAATAAGTGATCCAGAATATTTATCTCCTTATGATGATTTGGCCTTTGAAATGTATGTCGATGTCGGTGTAGCCAATATAATTAGAGAAATGGAAATGAAAAAACATTTAGCAGTGTTAGGTATGGCTAAAAGTTTCATTTCTCGTTTGAGAAATTACGTCTAACTCTTAGGTGAACGGTTTGAGTACGCTAGAAAACTGAAGCAAAGTATGGAAAAACTTCGTACAGCAGGTGAACGTCTTGGAAAATATGATCTAGAAAAACGACACGCAATTGAAATGGAAGATTACGAAAGGGCTCGACATAAAAAGAAACAAATGGAAGAATTTCGTCAAGAAACTTATACAAATTTATCGGTAGACCAACTGCTAGAAACAAACGGTGTAAGCATTACAGGTTGTACAGTTTACAACTACTAATTATAGACCCTAGGTGTGCTTAGAAAATGACGAATGTGGTGATGATGATTCTACACATAAGAATGTAACATCACCTACCAGCAGGATAGCAGATAAAAGAATAACTTCTCCTAACATGACTTATTTAAGTCAAGGACCAGTTTCACCGTTACATAACCCAAGGTATCCAAGTCCAAAAACAGGATCACCATCTACAGGAAGTCCAACAAATATACAGACAAGAGGTTCTTTAAGAAGACGGAACAAATCAGCGGGTGCCATTACTAAAACAAGCTATGAACAATACGAAGAGAAGCCATTACCTACTTTGAGACAGTAAATAACAAGTAATTCTAACATAATGATAACAATTAGTTTTTCAGTTCGCAAACGAATGAATTTTTACGAGAATGTCAAATGGACTGTGACAGGTAAGACAACATCAAAGTTAACAGAAAGGGAACGAAAACAAGCCGCACTTCCCATATTAGTATTTGGTGGTGATTTAGTCGAGAAATTTTACTCTAAACACTATTTAGATAAAGAGGAAGGTTTGAATAGGTTGAAAGAGGAGTTATTAAGTTACAATACCAATAGAATGCATACTGCTAACAAAACCGGAAGAGGCGCTATATTTCTATTACATCGAGCATTAAGGGATAAAGTATTTTCGGTGTACAGCTTAGCAAATGAAGTGATTCGATTGTATTTTGTGCAATATGTACCTGGAAGGTAGGTACACTGTCGGTAAATATCATTACCATTTGTAATTTACACTTATGTAAGTGCAAAATTAAAAAATGGCCAAATAATTGAAATTTAAAACATTTATCGCCAGTACAATTTAAGCAGCTGTAAACATCTGTGCTAGGAAATATTTAAAAACAAAAGTGGATAATTGAATGTTATTGCAGGGTCTCACCAGCAGAAACTGCCAGAAGTGTGGATAAGTTATTACCGGAGTTACTAACAAAATCTGGTGACACAAGTACCAGAATACATCACATGGCCGTACATACTATTCTTACAATGGCAGATTGCAAAAATGTCAGGTAATATTTTAACAAGACGATACAGAAGTATATATGGTGGCCTGCTCATCATTATGATCTCAGAATCTGTTAGAGTGACAATGAAGAAGAATCTCTGGGATGGAATTTAATCATTATATTGTGTTTTTAGACCAAAATCTTTCAAAAGCAGTTAATTTGATTATTTCGTTACATAAATTAATTACATTAAATTAATAGGTACTTTATCGTTAGTTTATCTCATTTCCCATTTATTGAATTGAGTATTATTCATTATTTTCATCAATTTAAGGGTTAATGATGTGCGAATTTTGCTAGAAAATGAACTTTTTATTCACCTAACAACCTTTGTCACAATAAAACATTTGATCTGTTAGTAACACCCATCGACATATAGAAATGGACTGCGCGTGGTTATGCTAAGCCGTGGTACTGCAGGTGAGAGAGAGGGTAAACGTGAAGGCCTAGTTCTAGCTTTATCTGTCACGTATCTATTGGTCGCTGCATTCCCCTAGCTTTATCTGTCGCGTATCTATTGGTTGCTGCATTCCCATGAAAATGCAGCAACCAATGGATACGCGACAGATAAAGCTAGAACTAGGCCTCCACGTTTACCCTCTCTCTCACCTCCAGTATCCTGGCTTAGCATAACCACACGCAGTCCATTTCTATATGTCGACCTCCACGTTTACCCTCTCTCTCACCTCCAGTATCCTGGCTTAGCATAACCACACGCAGTCCATTTCTATATGTCGATGGTAACACCGCATTATTACTATTTCTGTGTTCATTTATTTTCATAGCAATGCCCTTTTTATTATGAGTAAAATTCGTTTTCTAGTAAATTTAATTCAAAGAACCATATAAACATTTATATCAATGAAACAATTCTCAATAAAATAAATACAAAATGAAAAATCATTTTCATGTAAAAATTTGTAACTCCGAAACTGTAAAGAAAATCAAATCAAGGGAATGCTTTTTCGAAAAAATTTACAAAACTTTTCCCTTTTAACAATTTTCTAATGTATCCTTTTCCATAATAACCAAACTATGCACATTTAAACGTGATTTTTGCCTACCAAAACAATAAAATGATTAATTTCCACCCTAAACTAGGTATGCGCCAAAATATACAATACTGGCTTTCGTGAAGCCCGCATGCGCATGTCTGTGCATCTGCGTGTTTTTGCATCACCTTTATGTATTGCTAGTTGTGTAACGAACGTTGTACTCTGTGGTTGGAAGTGCCAATGGATCTTGCGACGGAGGAAGAAGTGTTCATAGTGGAATATTATTTTCGCTCCTAGGAAAAAGGTTATCAAGGCGGGCCGAGTTTAAAGTTAGTGGCGGAAGAATATCGTGAAGCCGGCACCACGCAACACAGTGATGCTGTGTATAGTTACGGGTAGTGTGTTGTGGCAAGTGAGGGGAAGGTCTGGTAGGCCAAGATCTAACAAGGTTTTGTTGTGCCAGGAATATTCAAATGAATAGACAGACAGTGGTTCCAACAATACGGGGCGATCTGCCACACCAAGAAACCTTTCCAGGACTAATCATTTCCCGTGGGACTGAGTTCCTCTACCCATCACATTCCTCCAATCTGACACCATCTTATGCTTACGTGTGGGGAATGTTAAAGGAGAACATTTTCAGCTATCGAAATCTACTCAAAACTGTGCGTGCATTCCGTGAGAAGATCGTCTCGTTTTTCAGGACTCTGAAGCAACCTATGTCCCAGAGTATGTTTCAAAATCTGAGTGATCATTATGAACACTGTCTAGAGCGCAATGGAGCACATTTTGAGCATTTACAATATCATCCGGATAACTAATTAATAAAAATAACAGTACATAGTTTTCCGGTACTGTATATTTTGGTACGTACGTTCAAATGCAGAATAAATTTGTAGTATAAATAACAAAGCAAGGTGCGTAAACGGCCCAAATATTCTAGAGTTGAATGTACCACGCCCATTTCAACACTTTTTATTGGCCAGTTTGAATTATTTCAGATTTAGTTCACATATTTTCCGGGATTTTTGTTTACTTGGTCGCACTATATAATTAGCTATCTTTTACTACAGCTATAGAATTAGTCAATCTAGTTACCTTGCTTCCCATTCGCCATGTTCTGAAATGGTAATGTAATGACACAACACTTTTTGTTATAAATCACTACGTAACTAGCACAAAGCTCTTGGAAAATCGAACGTTGAGGGGGGGGGGGGGGGGTGATAATGACGGAGCCGATGATATGACTATGTATATAACTTTGCAGAGATTTACACATTATTCCTACACATCTTAGTCGAAACCTAAATACCAGCACACATCCGCGATTAGCTTTAAGTAGAGCAGAAATGGTAGAACAGTTAATTATCAATCAAGGAATATCTACTGACAAACAAAGGTATTAACAAATTTCTAATGTTATCAGAGTCTAATAAGACCATTTTTTTTAGCGGTTTAACATGCAGAACGTTATCAGAATTTGGTTTGAGTGGACTACATCATCCAGCGGAACCTGTGCGAAAGGTAGCCGAACGAATATTAGTTTTAGTATATAAAGTAAATGCAAGGTTAGTGAGAAAACAACTGCCGCCTGATGATGATATTACAAGAAGAAACCTGTTGTATCGTCAATTATTTCATGAATTTGATAAGATAGATATTCAGGTATGTTCCTTTCAAATTATACACATGGAACAAATTCGATGTCATGTTTGTACATTTAAATACAAAGTATATAGGAAATATCCTGTATAGTTCATTCGTTTAACTTATCCCGATAACGTCATGTATGCATTAAATCACGAAATGATCGTCGTCCGTAATTTAAGGTAAAAATATGAGCACTGAGCACTTTCTTTATTTGCAAACAACATTATGACATGTACATTTGACATTTATGTTAAGTTGGTATCAAAACTGTTCGTACAAGAAAACGAAATATGTTGTTGATGTTATCCTTGTTAGTTACTTGAGTTAATAAGAGACATACACAACGACATTCTTGGAATAATACGTTAGCTAATAATGTATACATTGTATTCAATATGTAGAAAAGGATAGTCATACGCAAGTGTGCGTTTGATTCATTGATCAATTGGGATAAGTTAAACGAATGAACTATACATTCTATGTACTGTTTAGAATAATCATGTTGCAACGGATATTACTGACTTAAAATTACAGCATGCGTTCTCTAATGTCAGATTAGTTTACCAAAATCTTACATTTTTCAGCGCAAAAAAGAAATTTTAGAAAGAAATCGTTTAATACAACAATGTTCATTAAGTCCAGAACCAGATTACAAAACTACTATTAATAAATCAATAAGTTCAATGGATGTTCCGAATGAAAACAATGATCGATGCCAAAATTATGCCTTAGCTAAAAGCGTGAGTGGTGGAAATATATCTAATATAAATGGAAACGGTACCGAGAAGCAAAGTACAAGTTCGGCAAGTGCAATTTCAAGTCCTAGTAATCACTCACAGCCAGAAGAGGGAGAAAGGTAAAAGTTGGCGAATATCGTGAATAGATAATAATTTAAATTCTTCTCGTAGACATTGTATATTTTGTCAAGAACTGGAAAGTATTATCTTTCTTACTAGTAAATCAATGAATTCGCATTATTGGCGAACTTGTCCAATGTTGGTACGTTGTATTGAATGTAGTCAAGTAGTAGAAGTTGCTGCACTGTCTGAACATTTACTAGTGGAGTGCGAACAAAAAGAATTATATGTACAATGTTCACAATGTACAGAAGCTATCAAAATAAATGATTTTGACAAACATTCCCCTTCTTGTATTGGTAAGTAAAAAATCATTTCTACTGACCGCTTGACAACAAATTTGCACAATTCAAAGTTAATTTTATTATTTTAGCAGCCTTAAGTTTATTTGTCACTGGCAATGGCAGGATGTATTTATAAAACAGGGTGCCTCATAACTCGATTCTTCCCATAGCTTGGGGACGTATATCCGAAAATACTATACACGTTATACGCACTGAAGTATATTCTAATTGGAACAGTAACTATTTATTTCTGCTGTTGTGCAAAGTCTGTCCAAGAAAAGAAAAAAGGTTCATGGGTATGTAACTATCTCACAGGCTCCTTCATGTTGCCATGTGTACAAATGAATATTTAAGAAAAAATTAGTTACAACAAATTTTTTACACCTACAGTTGTAGAGGGAGTCAAAGACAGGACCATTTTTGTAACATTTGGTTAGCATTACAGTTAGAATATACTTCAGTGATCCAAGGGTACTTTTCACTTGTTCCTAGATCTTGACCCACAATAAAAAAAAACTTTAACTATTGAGTTACAGACATGCATGTATGCATATTTCGACTTATGTTTACCCAAGTCCTTATCATCCAGTCACAGAACATTCTAAAAGAAAAAAGGTTAAACAATGTTAGTTTGTTATGCTCCATATAAATTTTGGATTTGAAGCGATGTGCACAAAAAATTCAGTTGGTAATGAAATATGTCTTTTTGTAATCGTAAAATTGTTCTAGAACTGTCTGAAGGACATAACAGGTGTCCACTATGTCACAGTAACATAGAAGATGAAGAGTCTAGCTGGAAAATACATTTAATGGGCGATAAGCCATGCCTGAAAAACACTAGGGTTAAACACCACAAACAAGTAACAATACAAATTTAATAATTTGGTAAAATTTTTAAATTATCTGTCACAACTAATCAGAATTATAAAATTATCAATCTCCCCATCAATAATAGATAGTTAAAAAGTTTCACCAAACATAGTAAGTTATATCTGTACTTTTCAACTAATTATGCATGAAAATATTTTAGAAAAAATTATGTTAACTACAGGCATTATCAGGAAAGATGGGCCTACGTCACAAATAATACATATGTGAATTAGAATTAAAGGTGCGCATTTTAAAATCTATAACCGTTTTTTTACTAATGCTGAAAAATCGATCAATACATCGAGTTCAAGTTGTGGACTTCCAAAGAAAATTAAATTATGCATCACACTATGACGTTTTCATGATGTAATTATTATGACTTGGTCATTAAAGAAACTGTAAACATCTTGGGACAAACGATATTTTATCTCACTTCAATAGAGACACTAAATTGAGTACAAAAGTAATATGTTTGCCATTTATAACCACATAGTTGAACGTGGAACTCTTCTTTGCTGTAAATGCCTGTATTGTTGAAAGATTTAGTAATTTTTTGTAGTTGTTATAAAACCGGCTAAAGTATGTATAAACCATGGTTGTAGTGTAATTTGTTTTATTTAATGTTATTATTGTACTAGTTGTTGCATACACTTGTTTTATGATTAGAAAATCACCAAAAAAGTTAAAAAATTAGACAACAGTGCAATTAAAATATTAATTAATATTTAGAAAGGGTTACAGTAAAATTTTTGATAGCGAGTTCAACTTCCCCCTACCATCCAATCGGAAATTGTCGATATATTTACTAACAAAAGATATACACAAAATACAGATTTACTCGATACCAATACCGTGCAAAAATTATCAGTATATTTAATAAATATCGCTACGTAAAAGAAAACCAATTGTTGACACTTCTTATAATAATAATTCTTACACTTTTTATACGGTTTTAAAATTAAAATAATTATATCAATATCAATATATCCAATTTATTGATATATCGATAAGTATAGTGATAACTATAGAAATATCAATTGACCAATACTCATCGGTTTATAGATGCAATATTTATATATGTACCTACATTTCGATATATCAATATGATACCTGACAGTTATCAATATACTGTAACATAATTATTGATATATATATATCGATAATTATTATCAAAATATCATTACTTTCATAATTATCATGATATACCAATAATAACTATTGATAAATAAAATATACTGATAGGTAAGTGCAGCCAACTTATTACCCTTAATAATAATCATCCTTTTTTCTAACTTTGGAAAAGTTTTTTGAATGGGTATCCTGTGAATTGCAAATTTAACATTTGACCAACAAAATTGTACAGAAATTTTACTGTAATTCTCATATCTCAAAGATAGTATTTCTTACAATAGTTCATATCCCAGTTTATTGTACAGTTCTTTCAAATGTGGTCATATGTCTTAAAAACAAATATAAGGTGTAATTGGCATGGGGCAGAATGCAATGTTACTTAAAAATTAAGTCCGCTTAAGTGTACTTTGGATTATTGAACAATAATCATATTCAAACCTGTTACAACATAACCATCTTCAAGTAAATAATTTAAGTTAAAGACTTAAATTTTACGCAAAGTTGCTGCCACCTGACCTAATAAATCAATTATATACCAATTTAAGAGTATGAGTTGATATGCATTGTGTTCAAAACAATTTTTCTATCAATCAACAACTGCATTTGAGTATGAAATGTTACCTTAATGTTTTACATTGCAAAGAATACACATTCAAATTTTTCAATTTTCAAATGTGTAATTACTGATTAACGGTTATAAACTGAGAAGGATGGTTGAATCTATTCTGATTTAATTTGATTGGCACAATTTAATACAACTATGATCCTGTATATCCTACATATAGATGTCACCTTACATTTATTTTGAGAAATTAGGCTTCCACTCTTCAAGGACAAGTTTAGGCATTAGGTCTATGCATGTTGACGACTAATTACTTACTTAATAGGCATTTCTAATTCATTATTTGTAAGTTGACAACAAACATTGTATGTTATAACGGGAATGTACTGAATATACATATAATATATCATCAACAGCTTAAACAAGAAAATTTAATCGAAATGTTTACTAAGTTATCGTATGTATGCATCAGATTAATCATTTTGTAATTTAAACAAAGTACAAAAATTTAACACAAAAAAATATAGGGCATCGACTGTTAATGTATATTTCTTTTTTGTTGCTAATCGAATTTCTAATTACATATTTTCCAATTGACAAGCAACTATAAACAGTGATAATAAAACTTTCGCCACTGCCTTTACCTGAGCTCAAAATCATTGGGGATATTGTCATCCTTTTTAGTCTATAATCATTTCATTACATACTACCCACTATACTACATTTTTCAATCCAAGATGGCAAAAGTTCTTATATTAAGGTCAGGTGTCTAAATGTTACATTTTAAGTTGATAACAAATTGAAATAACTGCAGTTGCCATCTGGTATGATTATATGTATTGTTCAGAAAACAGTAAATTCCTTAACTTTATGGGTAATACCTCTATTGGGAATGATATTTTTAAAGGGTAATAAAGCCTTTTTGTAAGAAAATAATTTACCATTTATTAAAACCGTTAATTCTAATCAAAATTGATTATAAACACAACAAGGTACTAAAGCTTCTTACAAAATTCGTCCAAAGAAAAAAGTGTGACTAATACCTACGGTAGGTTTAATTTAATATTAGCTTAAAACTTTTTTTAACTACATAGTAGTTTTTTATGCCTATTAATGTTATATTTAATATTATATTAACATTGATGAATAAAAATAACTCACAGATCATTCAACTTTAGATGTTTCACCTTCTAATTCCTTGGTATTAACATTGTCAATTTCTTCGTCGGAGTTTGATTTTTGGAATTTATTAACAACTACAAATAAAACTTAAATAAGTTCCACACATACAAACTTGCGTCTTACTGTATTTGGAAATGTCCCCCTTTAATATTCTGAGGAAATGAACTGTGCTTGGTAAAGATGTATAACAGCGCAATGTCTGCACTCCTCTCCATCCACTTATATGTAAGACTAATGGTTTATCTCCATTTTCTTCAGTGTATATTAAGATACAACTTCCTGGACCTGTAGTATGTGAAATTACAAGCTGATGTAACACTAATGCTGCATTAGTGACCTAACCAGATTTTTGCATGACTCGCAGACACACAAATCTAAGAAATTTCACTTACTTAAGCTTTCCACCTGCTTTTGAACTAGTTCAGATAAATCGGTAATATTTGGAGGTTTTTCAGGATTATCATTTAACAACAGTGTAATTAGATCATCTCTTGGTATATTTATTTTACGATCTCCACCTATGTACGAAAAAATACTTTCTAATCCTTCTTGAGCAAGTCTACAAACAACAAATTAATACAAAAGACTGTAAAATCTTTATTTACCTAAAAGCGCATTTCATATTACGGTTGTCAGATCGAACGAATGTTCTTATTCCAGTGTTTATAAATTTTACCGTATGTTGATTATTAAGTACTAAATCTTTAACAGCGGGTGATGTAAAATAAATATTTTTCTTTTTACCACCAATACACCTTGTCAACAGACATTTGGAATCAAAATCATCAGAAATGTGATAATAAGTTTTGATATCTTCCCATACTGTTTCCCCTTCTTTAAAAAACACAAAGGGATCTTCCCTATATCCATCAAAACGACGTTTCTTCCTAGTTCCTCTAGAAAAATCATTTTCATTTTCTCGTTTATTATTGGCATTACTCTGAGCCAACTGTGAACTAGTACTACTTAATGAATTAACGTCAGTCTTTTCAGTGTCTAAAGTTACTTTAGATATTGATTTCACTTTCCTTAAAACTGCAACAAAAAATGCTCCCGTATTTTGATGGTGTGGTAGAATTCGTAAACTAGAAATCAAAATTATATAAGTACATACATTGTACTAATCATCGATTACCAGCGATTAAGGTGATACTGCTCACGATCTTCTACCTTAGGGGGAAACATTTGTGGTCTAATTACTGTTTTCCATTTATCGTTTACTTCGTCAAACGATTTATAAAATTCCAAATCTTTGCTACCAACTAACCATGTTTCTAAACCTGTAGGTGAGAGAAATTATAATTTTATTTTAGCTATCTCGCCTAGTGTTAGAGATATGACCAAATGTTATAGAAGAAAAGTTCTAAAAATATTTAAATAACATTTTAAAAAAATTATCAGGAAAGGAAGGACAAAAGGGGGGATAATAACTGTAATAAGAAAATGGATGAAACAAGAAGAAAAAGACGAAGTACGACAGAGAAGAGGAATTGTAGAAAAGAGGATAAAGTGGCGGGAAACAGAAATAAAAATAGTGACGGTATATAGTAGAGGGATGAAAGAGACGAGAAAAATTTTAGAAGAGCACGAGGAGGATATGATAATAATTGGAGGAGACAGGGAAAAGACAGAGAAGGGACAAAGTGCTAAACAAAAAGGGAAAAGAATTGCTGGAAATGTGTAACGAATGAGGGTGGGAAATAATGAATGGAGAAAGGAGAAGTGGGGGAGTACACGTACATAGGAGGAAGGAGAGAATCAATAATAGACTACATATTAACGAATGTAGAGGCAGGGCAAAGGCTAAAGACGTTCAAGGTACGGGAGAAGGTTGAATAGGACCACTGGCCGAAGAAGAAGAGAAGATGGGAGCTAAGACATGGGAAAAAAGGGAAGATAGGAAAAAAATACAAAGATGCAGTAAGGGAGTACAAGAAAATATGTGAGATCAAGAAGGAGGAAAACAAAAGAAACAAGAAAAACAGATCAAGGAAATAAAAAAACGGCAGAGGAGGTATGGAAATATTTAAAGAAAGAAAGAAAATATAGGAATACAAATAAAAGAATGAGAGATGCTTTAATAAGCTGTTAGAAGGGGAAAAGAGGCAAAATGGAGAAGACAGGCAAAGAAAGAAAGGAGACGAAAGGTAGAAGGTAGAAGGAGAAGGAATAAGGGAAGAAGTGACGGGTGCAATTCAGAAGGTGAAAAAAGGCAAAGCAGCGGGAGAATATGAGATACAAGGGGAGGAATAGTTATATGAAGAGGAAAAGGTAATAAAAGGATGAGTAATTAACAAAATATAGAGGAGGAAGGATTGCCAGAAAGATGGATGATATGGCTGGTTTATAAAAGAAGGAACAGGAAAGAAGTGGGTAACTACAGGGGAATAACGTTATTAAACACGGCGTATAAGATTTACGCAGCTGTGGTAGAAGGAAGGTTGCAGGCGAAAATAGAAGAAAAGAAAATGAGAAGGGATCCAAGAATACCTGAAAGGGGAGGGGGAAAAAGAAAAAAAATGGTGGCAAGGTTTAGATGCGGAAACGAGGAGTTGCGCAATAAGTACTGGAGAAAGGAGGAAGAAAGAAAGTGCAGGGTATGTGGGGAAGGGATGGAGAACGTGTCACACATGTTAAAGGAGTGTAGGAAGTTAAGGGAGGACGAAAGGAGGATAGAGGAAATATTAGACGAGAAAAGAAGAGGAGCACAGCGGATGGAAGAAATATGGAAAAGGAGAAAACTGTTAATGGGGAAAGGGACATAAGAAAAGATGAGGCAGATGTGAAATGGTATATAGATAGTAGGGAAATGTGAATGTAAATGTACATGTAAAAATATGTAATCATGATAAGGATCATTTGCAAGTAGTGAGCAAATAAAGAAAAATTAATAATACCTGGATCATGTTTCAATTCAGGTAAAACTTGTCTCACATCAACAAGCTCAAGAGCACCATTAGTTTCCACGAGAGTACGATGTATTACAGCTTCATTTTCAAGAGGGTTTAGAGAGCAAGTGGAATATACTAGTTGCCCCCCTACTTTTAAGAGTTCTGCTCCTCTACGTAATATTCTAGACTGCACGCTGCAAATTGACATTTGTTGTTAAACATAATACAAAATTATACCGAAATACATATGTTGGTGAAGGCAATTAGACGGGGTCCATTTCATCCAAATATCCGGATTTTTTCTTAAGGTGCCATCTCCAGAGCATGGCACATCACATAGAATACGATCATATTGAACCTTAAACTTGTTATTATTGAAATTCAAACATTAAATAAAATAAAACCTGTCGAGTTCCTCCTTCCGCATCATTTTCTAATAAATTTGGTAAAATGGCACCATCATGATTTATAACAGCCATACAAGGAGAATTTAAACGTTTTGCCTGATGCACTAACATGTAACATCGCTTATTATCCACATCGTTGGCTACTACATACCCTGTTGGTAATGCATCTCCGCTATCGGCATGCAACATTTCAATAATTTGTGCCGTTTTAGAACCAGGAGCTGCGCATATATCCAACACCTTCACAAATATGTTACAAATATATAAATTATACGATGTAGTATATACCTTGTGATGAGATTTAATATCCAAAAGTAGCGGAGGTATCATACTAACTGTTTCTTGTCGTGAAATTGTTCCATTCTCAGTTTCGGTAATTAAAAAATTATGAAGCTTAAAATATGCCTCACTGCGACGAATATCTTTCCTTGTCAATGTTAATTGCCATGCTAAATTGTCAGGATACCTGAAACCCATTAGTCACATAAATTTTGATACATTTCAAATTTATTACATATACAGGGTGTTTCAGACCACCCGTACCGCCCAAATATCTTGCGAAATACAAAACGCATTGGAAAAAGAAAAAATACGCCTAAACATTTTTTTAAGACTCTATTGTTTGATAGTAATAGGATGTCCCCACTCTCACCCCCGGGGGGTAGAAAGGGGGGTAACTTCGTAATCTTAAATAGCATCCCACAGTTTATTATGCAGATTTGAATTCTGCGTTAACAAATAGGAACTTTTTGTTTGAAACATTTTTTGAAGTTCGTTACAGATGGCGCTATGATCGCCGAACGAAGTTTTTCCGATTACCCATGCTAATTTGATGTCAGTTTTGTTAAGTGATAATCAAAAATGTTAATGCTATGTTAAAGGGAAGAGGAGGAGCTTTATTTACCCCCCTACCCTCCCCCACAACGCCACTTCACCCCTTCAAAAATCGTTTTGAAATTTCAAAATTTTTGTCATTTACACCTATAAGTGAACTCAATCTGTGGACACACTGTACGAGGAGCTACTAAACCAGCACAAACAGGTCACTACAAATTTTATAATATATATCGAAAGAAAAGCAACTCTTGCTCTGGTCAGTACTTGAATGAGTAACATTTTAATTAAAAGTGGGGGAGCGAGCACAAGGTTTTATGTGTATGAATATCCACTCTGTTCCTCCGTGTGCCTGATAACCCCTTCACACCTTTGCGATTATGTTTTAATAATAATTTTTGGAAACAGAATTGGATTAATTTGAATTACGATCTTTAGTTTTTGTGTGTTGGAAGAAGAGAATGTGTAGAGTGGGTTTAATATGTTAATAACTTTTTCCAAAAAAACTGACACAACTGAGTTGGATGGTTTTTTGATCTGAATTAGAACTAATTAAGGTGTGTAAATGGCATCATGCCTTAACTTATACTGCTTTTATTCTGAAACAGTCTAAATTGTTGGTACCTAAACAAAACTAAATAATAAAGCGAAGCTTAGGCAGCTCGAAAACCACAATAACCAAAAAATCAATTTGCATCATAAACTACCTGTGTGCACTACATAAGTGAAATAGATAATTGGCATCGCTAAGCACATTATAATTTTTAATGCAACTCAGTTTAATGGTGCATCAGATATTATTTTTACCATGGTAAAGGAGCAATGCTGGTAATTTCACCATTTTCATCACCAGTTTGATGTAAACATTCTTGTATCAGTTCCCCTTGTACAATTTCAAGCATTCTCTGTGCTTCTTCCTTTGAGCCTGTTATACGAAACGTTGCAGGTAAGTCAGACTTTATTGCACAAATAAAATCGTTCCATTCTTCTGGTTTACAAATATTTTGGGTCTAAAAATGGACAAAGCACATATTTTGCAATACTAACACTAACAAAATTGAAAATGATTTAATATCATACATGCAATCTAGGTATAAGGCTACCTACCTATTAAATTTTTACTGAATTTAAATGAGATTTCTCTTTATGGCTGCTTAAATGTAAACTTTGCTCCCTATAGTTGAATGCAATTAACACCGACAAGCGAATAAAAGTAAGTACATGCAAAAATTAGGCACGTAATGAGTACTCTGCTAACCGAACCGAGCCAAACCGAGTATTCGGTTCGGGCGAGCACTTCTAAAAAAGCTTGGTGTGTTTTGCATCGTCCCGCAATTATACATTTTTGCTTCGCTTGCACAACACCTACCATCACATTAATATGACTTATACTTGTCAAACATTTAGTTCACTTCAAGTCTGAACTGAATATTTAACTGTGACTTAATTTTATAAGTTATATTTTGGAATTATTATTTACTGTATTCACGAAAATCTTTTCTGCTGTAAAACGCCTTAAGCTAATGAACACAATAGTGTGAGAGAAGTTGATGTTTTTACATCACAACCTAAAGAAATTAGATTATAAGTCCATATTAGTAATTTTACTTTGCTAAACCCTTTTTTAAATATAAAATAAGTTTTTGTTAGCCGAGTTAGTTAGTCTGGAGGACATTGTCGTGTTCAATAAACTATGTGTGAATAAAATGTTTTTAATTTTACAATAAAATAATACTAAGGAATATATACAGGGTGTCCCAATATTCCGTGGACATAGAGCTACAGTAGGTTTGTGGGAACAAAAAAAGTCGAATGGGCTAAACTTACCTATATACTAAAGTACATCGTTAAGCCGTGAGAGGGCGTCAAAGTTGGAAGAATATTTTTGTTTTATTTTAATAAATCGGAAATTCTTTGATCGATTTTTTTAAAATTTGGTTTGGGCACATATCAATGAAGGAACTATGTTTTTAAGTGGATATCAATTTAACTGAATTCCGGGAAGGGTGAAAACTACCCCTACCGTTCGATACATTTAATGGTAACTTTTTTGTGGGTCGTAGGAGTGCTTTAATTTTTTGTAAAAAGGAAGATACAGTAGAACCTCGGTTTACCGAGCTTTGATTAACCGAGGTTCCGTATTATCCGAGTCTAAATACATTCGTAAAAATTTTTTTTATACGTGCAATTTATACTACCTACGTGATTAAATTTGCAATTTTACGAAGCTATTTGTGACCTTGCCATGCGTGCTACCCGCGCCACCCTACCGACTTGCCGCTTTTTTCTCTATTCGTTTTCGCTATTGTAGTTAATATTACCGGCGGCATTCATTCGTCAGTAATTAGTGCAAGGGAAGAAAGTTTCATTTATGCGTCGCTTGTTGAAAATAATAATTAGAAAACATCGATATAAGTGCAAAAAGAAAACGCGTTGTGCTTTCTTTAGAACAAAAACTTGATGCAATTAAACGTTTGTCCGCGTTATCCGAGTTTTTGCTTATCCGAGTATACGCCGGTCCACATTAGCTCGGTTAAGCGAGGTTCTACTGTACATTAATTTTCTGTATTTTTCGTCTCTTACAAAAATGGCGTATCTCTTTTAGTTTTTGAGCGAATCACACAATAGTCACAATAAATGTTCAATACGACCACCACCTCTTCGACCCTGCATAAATTAATTCTACGCAGGAAACTGAAATTGACTCTTCTCAAGATGCTGTGAACTCTTTGCAAGACCAACGCCTGTTGAGAAGAGTCAATTTCAGTTTCCTGCGTAGAATTAATTTATGCAGGGTCGAAGAGGTGGTGGTCGTATTGAACATTTATTGTGACTATTGTGTGATTCACTCAAAAACTAAAAGAGATACACCATTTTTGTAAGAGACGAAAAATGCAGAAAATTAATGTATCTTCCTTTTTACAAAAAATTTCAGTTTCCTGCATACAATTAATTTATGCAGGGTCGAAGAGGTTGTGGTCGTATTGAACATTTATTGTGACTATTGTGTGATTCGCTCAAAAACTAAAAGAGATACGCCATTTTTGTAAGAGACGAAAAATACAGAAAATTAATGTATCTTCCTTTTTACAAAAAATTAAAGCACTCCTACGGCCCACAAAAAAGTTACCATTAAATGTATCGAACGGTAGGGGTAGTTTTCACCCTTCCCGGAATTCAGTTAAATTGATATCCACTTAAAAACATAGTTCCTTCATTGATATGTGCCCAAACCAAATTTTAAAAAAATCGATCAAAGAATTTCCGATTTATTAAAATAAAACAAAAATATTCTTCCAACTTTGACGCCCTCTCACGGCTTAACGATGTACTTTAGTATATAGGTAAGTTTAGCCCATTCGACTTTTTTTGTTCCCACAAACCTACTGTAGCTCTATGTCCACGGAATATTGGGACACCCTGTATATACTCGTTAGACAGAGGAGTCGGCGCTCGGCCGAGTGCTCGGTTCTGCAGAACACAAAACCAAAAATGCTCGGGCTCGACTGCAGAACACAAAACCAAAAATGCTCGGGTTCGACTGACAAGAGCACTTTTTGATACTCGTTACGTGCCCAGCAAAAATATTTTAGCAGTGTTTTAAATGTAAGTAGCATATGGATTCGTACCAATTGAAAGCGATACAAATAATGTGGAAGCAATATATTGAATTCAATGTGAAAATGAGAAATTATCCATCAGTGCAACAAAAATAATGATGAAAGGAAACAAGTAACAGACACAGCAATGAAAAAGGATAATGAAATGAAGAAAAAGCAGAGAAATAGGTAAATCACAAGCAAGCATAGACCTAAAGACAACTGGGATTATCATCAGAATGAAGCTTAAAAGTAGATATAGAATGAAAAGATGGAAACAAAAGAAAAATAGGAAAAGACAAAAGAGAAAATTAGATATTTAGGGATCCAATAATAGGAATGAAAGAAATAACTATGGAATAGTTGAAGCACTGGGATCTTATGGAGAAAACCACACAAGCACAAAAACATTCACAAGTTCATTAAGGTGGTAGAAAGTAAAAGGGAAAAACCACCGTTAGAATATGTGATTATAGACAGAAAACACAGGAATAAAAATCCATGTTATCCAATCAGGTAATCACAGGAATAAAACCAAGTTAGTGAGGCTATGACCTCGAGATGCTTACTTTTAACATGTCATTCACTTCAATGTTTTCTTATGAAACCTTGCTTTGCTACTATTTTTGTAGTAACTTGTACTTTAAAGAGCGATATAAAGATGTGTCTCTATCTTTGGTGTTATATAAACAGAAAGTTTCATTCCTACAGGAAAAAACCCTGAAGGTGAGTTTAAAACCACAGAAATGGATACTGACAGAGCTAAAACAGATGGGATCAGAAGCTAACGAATAGAAGGAATGAAAATAAATGTAAAAAAAACAACGATAATACAGATAGAACAAAAACACAAAAAAAGGACACAACATTACACCAAGATGCAGACGATGCAGTGGAATGAATACTTAGATGTGAAAATTGGGTTAGTTCATAAAAATAAATTTCAAAACAAACATAAGATTCTGCTTTTGAATCGTGTTTGTAAACTATTGCAGTTCAAAAAAGTTAAATAAAACGTACCATTTCCGAGAAAAAAAGAATTGAAGTGTTCAAACATGAGCGTTCGCGCTAAATCAGTTTTAAACAGATAGTGACGTCACGTACTGGGAAACGCCCACTGTCAGTCGGCTATCGTTGCGTTTTTGAAACTGATTCTTACGATGGTGGATGCAGGTTATTTGAAAGCTATGTCGGATAATCTTCCCCGAGTAGATGTTGGCCGAGTTCTTAAAGAAGGATGATCGATTTAATACTGCAGAAATTCGTGGAGCAAAAGCTTGAATAAAACCTAACAATGTGAAATTTGTTTGCTTGACAGACCCTTACTACGCAGATATTTTGCATATTGCATTACTTTACTCGTTTACCACGTCTCATGTATATTTATTTTTGTCAATTACTTAAACATTTAGGTTTGCTTAGTAAGTAACTACATCTTACATAAAAGTGATCCTCGCAGCAGTAGAAATCCGAAGAAGTTATTTTAGAATAATCTCTTCTAGCTGCTTTGAACCACATTTTTCGAATTTTTACGTCTCGAGGCATTGTCAAAAATGTCTTTTCAGGTGTTGTAAAAGTCGTATTAGTGCACATAGGCACAAAACACCACTTGTAACACCTTTTCGACGGCTCCATGATCGCCAAACAAACATTCGTAAATACCAGTTTAGCTGAAACACCAGTATATGACGTCATGCTGTAGTCGGCATCTGTCGCTGAGTTGTCGTGCAGTTTCGACGCTTCGCGATTTAAAATTTGAAAAAAAGCTGTTTAAATTATTCTAACGCCGCTTATTTTTGCAATATCGAAGACATCTGACATCTTTGCATTTATTAAGCGTATAAAAAAATTATGTGAATTAACCCAATTGCAGAAGAAGAAATGAATGAAAGAATAAAGAATACTACAAAAGTAAGTGTACCATTAATTATTAATTAATATATTTATAAATTAGCAGAATAAAGACAATTCAAAGAACAATTTTGAAAGCAATTCTCGCATATGAAAGTGAATGCTGGATTGTAACAAACATAATACAGAACCGATTACAAACCATTAACGTGACGTGTCATGTATAAGCATTGCTTAAGTATAGGTATATATAAATAAGGATATTAGTAAGGAAAATATATTACTATGCTTACATTGTCAGCACCATTTTTGTAAAATAAAAAATGAAAATAAAATATGTATATCCAAACTGAACCAAAACCAAAATAAAATATTTATTATGTACACTTGATTCATAGCCAATATTGCTGAGAAACATACCACGTTCAACTTAATTCACAAGGACTACAAAGAGCGAAAATATTTCAATTGTAAGCACTTACTTGATAGTATTTAACAAATTTCTCATTTTCCTTTACTATGTTTTCATATGCTTTTCTAGGAGTTTTCGGTAAAATTGCGTCCTGTAAGGTATATCATTTAAATATTTATTAAACATATTGCTTACATACATTCTGCCTCTTTTTTAAATGCCGGTTTCGTCTGCCCATTTCAAGTAATGTATTTAAATCTTTGAGAAATGCACACGTCTTTGGATTATAACCTCAAAATTACAACTCTAACTTTAAGCAAGGCAGCGGAATAGACACGACCACAAATCACTTATTTGTTAGTGGTTTGTGGACACGACACAAGTGATGTATTTGAAGTGCTGCCTGTAATGTACAGAGCGTTTTAAAATTATGAGCGATACCATTGATTAGGCGATACCTTTGTTAATTTATAAACGGCTGTTTTGTCTATAATATACTGGGTGTCCCATGTTAATCTTACCAGGGGAATTTCTCGAAATAAGTACATCTGGCAAAAAAGTTGCGGAATAAAAGTTTGAAGGTTTGGACAGGGGGCGTTCGATTCTGTAACAAATTCCACCCCCCGACACCCAGGGGGGTAAGGGTAACTTTAAAATTTTAAATGGAAATCCCTATTTTTTTATTGCAGAAAAAACTATGAAGGTTTTATTTGGGAACTTTTTTTTTATTTGCAATAGGTGGGGCTGCAATCGTTAAAATCGGTATTTTGTTAAAATTTATTTTGTATTTGGGTGACATTTTATCTTTCAAAAATAGAAAAGAAACCCCTTTAGGGTGATATCGGACGTCCCCCTCAAACTTTCATTCGGTAACTTTTTTGTCACGTTCTCATTTCAAGAAATTCGCCTGGCAAGATTAAAATGGGAAGCCAGTATGTGTTGTCCATCACTACCATATTATAATACAATTCAAATATAATCAATGATGGAAGGTAAGCTAGTCCGCTCTTGGAAATATATATATTATATGGAATGTAATTGAAATGAATTTTACAAAACTTTTATTTATCATTCGCCTGAAAGGGAGTTAGGGGTACAAACTGCAATTATTTAATATGTATTGTGGATAGGGTGTAAAAATACCACAAAATACTTATACCTATTTTTAATAATATAACTTAAATACAATCAATATAATAAAATCAACATAAATCATAGTCTTTTTTGTTTTTAATCTTTAAGTTAAATCTATGCAACACAAAATTCATATAAAAATAAAAATCCTAGATGGATTATTCCTAAGTGCAGTACTTAATTTACAAATATTATGTACAACTATAAAGTGTGAACATTTTGAACTTTCTATTATTACTAAAGGATACATAGACAAACATTATTTAAACCATAGCATATATCAACTAAATTATATAAATGTCACAACAAAGATATGGTATGTGTAACTTAATCATGTTCACCTTCAGGGCTTGTAGGCGAGTAACTAGGAGAGGAAGGAGAATATCTTGGTGGTTCGGGGGAATAAACTGGACTAGCTGGTGAATAACTGGGAGAGGTAGGTGTGTATGTGGGAGAAGTTGGAGAATATTTTGTGCTCGCGTTTGGAGAGTATTGCGGAGATGTGGGAGAGTAACTAGGTGAAGTGGGGGAGTAATTTGGAGATGATGGGGAGTATCGCGAGGTAGCTGAAGGTGTATGCTGTGGGGATGAAGGCGAATAACTTGGAGACGTAGGAGAATAACTGGGAGAAGTAGGTGAATATTGAGGACTTCCTCCCGTAAAAGATGGCGAAGATGGTGAATAGCTTGGCGAGGTTGGAGAATATTTAGGAGATGACGGGGAATAACTGGGAGATGCGGGTGAATACTGTGGTGAAGATGGAGAGTAACTTGGTGAAGTTGGTGAATAGCTGGGCGAAGCGGGTGAATATCTTGGAGAAGATGGAGAATAACTTGGAGAAGTGGGAGAGTAACTTGGGGAAGTAGGGGAATAGCTGGGCGATGTTGGAGAATAGCTAGGAGATGTAGGGCTGTAAGAAGGGGACGTGGGCGAATAACTTGGAGAAGTAGGCGAATAGCTGGGAGATGTGGGTGAATAACTAGGCGAAGTCGGCGAATAACTTGGAGACGTTGGTGAGTAGCTTGGAGAAGTAGGACTGTATGATGGAGACGTCGGAGAATATGATGGGGACGTAGGAGAGTAACTTGGTGAAGTAGGTGAATAACTGGGACTTGTTGGTGAATAAGAAGGTGACGTGGGACTGTAACTTGGGCTTGTAGGTGAATAATTTGGGCTAGTTGGACTATAGTGAGGACTAGTTGGTGTATACCCTGGTGAACTAGTTGCATATCCTGGTGACGCAGGAGTCATTGAAGGGGAAGCTATCTGTTGATAGGCTGGGCTAGAAGGACTGTATGATGGAGATGACCCTCGAGGCGATGGAATGAAAGGAGACATGGCTGGAGACTGAGGAGTTGGAGACGACCAGGCTCCATAAGCTGGCGACATTCCGGATGCATCAGAAGCAGCAGATGGAGAAAATGCCGGACCACCTGGTGTCATTCCGCTACCCAACATATCTAAAAGAATGAGTATTATTACTAGCGCCAGAAATATAACAAATTTGTATTTACTTGGAGGTGACCAAGAACTTCCTCCTACATAAGGAGTAGCACCTTGGTTCCAAGGTGTCATTGCACCTCCAGGGCTCATACTTGGTGTAGCTACAGAACCGAAGAACATTCCTGAACTCATTATATCTGCTCCGTTAGTTTGTGGAATTGGAATTCCCATTTTACATTTCTCAGCATCCAACAGTAAATCGAAACAACCTGTGCCCATTCGAGGCAATTGTCCCATGATAATATTTTCGGAAACCCCTCTCATAGGATCAACTTCAGCATGCGAAGCTGCATCCATAAGAACATCAACAGTTTCTTCAAAGGAGCACCTCATAAGTGCACCAGTGTCTTGCCTGTTGATGCCGTGACGTGTAATAGCCATAAGATGACCCTTTGCAGTCATAACGTCACACAATAATGCAAGATGACGATAATTTACGTACAATCCATAAAATTGCAATACAGCGTTCATTTCTTTCTCAACTGATTTACGTACTGCCTCAATACCAAGCACCTATACAGTTATCAAGAAATATAATTCTTTAAAGATGTAAATAGTCTTACCGAAAAAATTTCACAGATGTCATTGGAAAAAGTACGAACAGGATCAACATCTCTTTCCGAAAGTACTTTCATTAAACTGGTACCATCTGTTTCCAGCAACCATTCGGCTATCGCTTTAAATTCACCTGTTTCTGTAATAACAATCCTTTTTTTGCTGTCTGTTTGAGGCAAATGCATGTACACTTTAGAAATAGCTTCAATACCCTAAAAATAATTATTACAAAAGTTGACTTTGACTAAAGTGAGAACGAACCTGTAGTGTCATATCACTTAACATGTTGGCTTCAATACATCTCAAAAACATATCATCGTCCATTTTATCGACATCTTCATCTCCTCCATCAGTAAACTTTCCGTCATCGCTATTCATAATACGTATACGTAAAACTAACTTTTCGGCATTATCGTCATTAAAAATACAATTTAAATCATCACCGAATCCGGCATTAATTTTTTCCGCAATCTGTTCCATAGTTAATTTTTTGTCTACAACAATAAATGTTATAACATTTTGTTTAGGTAGTTATACCAAAAAATTACCTGTCATTCGTTTACGATCTAATTCAATACGCAACAACCAAGGTGAAATTCTTGTAGGATCGAAATCTGGCATTTCATAATAAACGTTAACAAATTCTTGATCTTCGGGGATAACTGTGTTTTGTGGATCGGGATCGTAATAAATAGCAGTATTTGCGGTCACCTAAATAATACGAATTGTAACAAATAAAGAGCAAAATTGTATTTACCTTTCTTAATGTTGTATGTTCCAATCTACACAGTACGTTCTTTGCCTTTTCGGCATCACGTGCTGCAACTCCGGTTAAGAAAACAGTTAAAGATGGAGCTTTCGGTTTTTTTGATATATTAATAATTTCCTTCAATCGAGGTACACCGAGAGTTACATTTTTCGATGACACACCGGCAAAATGGAAAGTATTTAATGTCATCTGGGTGGCAGGTTCTCCTAAAGATTGTGCTGCCAAAGCACCTACCATTTCACCAGGATTCGCCTAAAAATATAGTTTCATAAATTAATGACCCTGGAATACAAACAAAAGAATGGGAGGAATATTTCTGTAAGCTGTTGGAAGGGAAAAGGCGGAAAAAAGGAGAAGAAAGGCAAAGAAAGAGAAAGAGAAGGAACAAAGGAAGAAGACGTGATAGAGGCAATCCAGAAAAATGGAAAAGCAGCGGGAGAGGATGGGATACAAGGAGATGAATGGATATACCGAGGGGATAAGATAGTAAAAATGACGACGACAATAATCAACCAAATATGGAGAGGAAAGGGATTCCGAAGTTCGCAGCGGTTAGGACATAGTACCAATTTCCACGAGAGCTTGCAGTTGTGTCACAATTTTGGAATTTTCCGGAATAACTCGGAAACGCTAAATTTTAGACATAAAACACTTCACATAAAGTGGCCATAAAATGGAATGAGAAATCCAAAAATGGAATGGAAACTTGGGAGTTTGATTTAAAATAACGAGGTTGGAGCCACTTCCTGTATTTCCGGAAGTGCCACCGTCTTGAAAATATTTTAGTTGGATTCAGAATGGTCGATTATATTCTCATAACAAATTTCATTAGACTACGATAGTGGGAAGTCAAAAAGTTTCTAACAATAAGAGAAGAAGCCCAAGTAGAGAAAATAAGAGTAGAAGCGAGAGCAAGGACTATGAAATATGAGGACGAACAGGATGCAAAACACTACAGGACTGCTAGAAAGAGACAAAAGAAGGGACAGTGAAACACGGACAAGACATAAGGGAAGAATACTACAAAAGGAATTGGTATGCTAGGGAAGAAGTAGAGAGGATAAGAGAAGAGGGAGGAAGAGCAGACATTATAAGAGATAGGGATATTCAAAAACAAGAAGGGTGGAGTAAAATAAAAGAATCAAAGTATAATGGAACTGAGAAAAAGGGAGAAAAAGGATGATGGCAAGATTTACATGTGGGAACGAGGAGAGGGGGAAAGGGAGAAAAAAGGAGGAAAGATGTTGCAGGTTATGTGGGGAAGGATCGGAGTACATAATCCACATGTTAAAGGAATGTAGGGAGTTAAAGGAGGGTGGAAGACATACTAAGCGAGAATGGAGTGGATGGAAGATACATGGACAAAGAGAAAACTATTAATGAGGCAGGAACTTAAGAAAAGAGAAGAAGACCAAATGTGAAATGTACATAATATAAAGTAAACGGTATCGAGCATACGTAAAAAAATCAAATTTGGTAATAACACGCAAATAAAGAAATACTAGTATGTAAATAGAATTTTTAATAGATGCTCTGAAGGAATTGTAGGAAAATCAGACACACCGAGTCACCGAGTAGATATTACACACAAGGTATGGATCAGTGTAGCCTATCTAAACAAGAACACTACACTACTCATTAAAGTACTCTGATCTGGCTATAACTTGCTTAACTTTCAGTATGGATCGTGTATATCTATTCTGCCATTCTGCCCGGCTGACACAATACCGAAAAAAAAACATACCTGTGCTTGTTGGAATCGAGTTTCAATTTCACCAATTAACCATTCAAATGCTTCCGTACTTAACCGAAATTCTTCAGAAACACATTTTGTACATAATGTTGAGCGGACCAAACATTGAAAAAGTAAAGTGGCGTTTTCATTTGCCTGTTTAGACAGCCGATCATCTCCAGCTACTATAATACACTTCTGGAGTAATTCTCGGACACCTTAAATTATATGTTTGAATTTTATCTTTCAATGCCTATAGAAATACCTTGTATAACTCTTAAAGGAGAGAGATCCGTTGGAGCCCTTTTGTTGATATGAAAGATTTTTTGTACATTCCAAATCATTCTTTGTAAATTACATGGAAGTACAACCTTAGATTCACCACTGGGAAAAATTTGTCGTAATGCTTCTCTATCTTTCTGAAGCTGTTCCCATTCTCTTTCCAATTCAGAAATAACTTCGCCGGATCCCATAAGTTGCCTGCTTACATCTTCATTAAAAATTCTCCGTAAATACCTTTCATTGCTTGGATCAAATCTAAATTTCCTTTCAAATGCCTTATTACTCAATTTAACGGTAGGTAAAGTTTGAAATTCTACCATTTCACCACACAAACCGTCTTCACCATATCTCAACTGAATTAATTGACCTACTGAATTACGTACTGTACCGTCGTAATGCACCATGACAGATTCCATAGCCTTAATTAAACGTCTCTGAATATAACCAGTTTCCGCAGTTTTTACTGCAGTATCGATAAGACCTTCACGACCTCCCATAGCGTGAAAATAAAACTCCGACGGAGTCAAACCGGCTAGATAAGAATTTTCTACGAAGCCTCTAGATTCGGGACCATAATCATCTTTGATGAAATGTGGAAGTGTACGTTTCCGGAAACCAAAAGGAATCCGTTTACCTTCCACGTTTTGTTGTCCCACACAAGCAATAACCTTTAAAGAGGAGAAAGATTAAATAATATAGGTTAATTAGCGTCACGATTTCAAAATACCTGAGAAATATTAATATTAGATCCTTTAGATCCTGCCACCACCATAGCTTTTAAATTATTATATTCGGTTAAGGATTTCTTAGCAGAGCCACCAGTTTTGTCACGAGCATCGTTCAATATTCTATTTACTTGATTTTCGAAAGTTTGTCGTAAGGTATTACCAGGTGTGGGTTCCAATTCCATGTTGTGAGCTTTTTGAATAACCTCTATTACATCTTCTTTAGCTTTTTTAATTGCTTTTTGGATTTCCAAATATGTTTGAGGATCGGCAATGGTATCACCAATACCAATACTGTGACCTATAAACATGTTTTTAAAATTAATTTCAAAAACTAATGAGTTATCATATACAATGAAAATAAAAGTAAGAGAAGGTTAAAAAAACTGTGCATAAAAAAATTCACAGTCAGAAATATTTTATTACAGAAATGTTTGTAAAGTAATAGCCAAATATGCAAGGGGTTACCAGACATATTACACATGGGATCGACTGTAGAGGCAGATAAGATATTGAGATATAAGAATTATGCAACGATTGCGCAATGTTTATTGGAGGACGGACGCCTACTTAACTACCGCGAGTATATAAGAAGTTGCAACTCGCAATCGGTTGTTGTGTAGTAGTAGTAGACAGCCAGCAATACTCACATAAGTTACTAACCAAGTTTACCTATGTTACTTTTAATTCTTTTATTATACTTATTCGTTCACACTTCACAAGCTTTTTATTAAACCACGATTAATTGCAATAAGTACCTCAAAAGGTTATGGGCCCAGGCAACGTAAGTGATTGATCGGGAACGCGAATCGGTTTTGCGATAGTTTAGTGAAAGACACTTGGAATCAATTTTCAAAAAGTGAACAGTAAAATAAGTGATACACGTGAATCTGTTTTACGTAAGTAATAAAAGAAGGAATTCACAACCGCGAATCAGTTTTGCACAAAGTGAAAATGTCCGAGAAAATCGACGTAAGTGTGATAACTAAGTTCAACGGTCAGAACTTCAAACAATGGATTTTTCAAATCAAATGCGCCTTAAGAGCCAAAGGGGTTCACGACGTTGCAGTTGGCACATGTTTGAAACCAAATGAAGCAAACGTAAAGGAGTTTGAAGCGTGGAATAAAATGGATGCCATCGCTATGTTTACGATAACATCAGCAATGGAGCTATCTTTAATTACATTGATAGAAAATTGTTCCACAGCAAAAGAAGTTCTAGACAAACTACATACAGTTTACAATCAGAAATCTGAAATGAATAAGCTGATGCATCAAGAGCGTTATCACAACTACAAGATGGACAAAAATGATACGATGGCAATGCACATAGCCAAAGTGGAAAATTTGGCAAAAGAAGTAAGAAACGCAGGTGAGACAATAAGTGATTCGGCAATAATGGCCAAAATACTACTAGGACTACCTGAAAAATACAGAAACTTACGACAAGCATGGTTATCCGTAGAGGACAACAAGCAAACTTTAAGCAATCTTACAGCAAGGCTACTAGATGAAGAGGCACATCTAACGACAAGTGAAGAAAACGACACCGCGTTTTCAACACAAACAAAAAAGAAAACGACGGCGAAAAGTTCGAAGACAACCGTCACCTGTTACAATTGCCAGAAAAAGGGACACTTCGCGAGAAATTGCCGCTCCCAAAGAAGAGAACGTACGGGCAACAATTCAAAACAAGAAAATGAACCAAAGCCGCCCCGACAAGAAGGAAACTTGTCAGCGTTCACCATAAACGAAGAAGAGCAGCACACCTCGGAAGCCCTGACAACTTCAGCTAATGAAGAATGGATTATGGACAGTGGAGCATCTGCTCACATGACGTACAAGATAGAATATTTCTCAACGTACAAAGAATTCCAAGAGGAAACTACCGTAAGATTAGGTAATGACAAAATCCTCAAAGTACAAGGCAAAGGAGAAATCAAAATACGAAAGAAAGTCAACGAAAAATGGTTCGACGCGATCATACAAAACGTGCTTTTTGTTCCGCAATTAAAACGAAATTTGTTTTCGGAAGGTGTTTTAACAAAGAGAGGTTTCAAGATAGTAAAAGAAAATAAACACGCCTACGTTTACGCAGAAGACGAGCTAACGGCATATGCAACCCGAACCGGAAATAATTTATACGTAATGCAGTTCGAAACGTTAATAAATTACGAAATAAATTACGCGAGTAATGAAACGGACAAATTAATGTTATGGCATAAACGCCTAGCTCATGTGAACGTAAAAACAATAAAAAGTTTAATCAACAAAGGTGAGATTAAAGACATTGACATAGAGAAAATCGATAAGCTTAACTGCGAAAGTTGTTGCTACGGTAAAGCTCATAAATTGAAATTCGGCACTGTTAAAAGAAACGTGAAACCCGCGGAAGTTATTTATGCTGACGTGTGTGGACCGATGAATACGCCAAGCATTGGTGGCGCCAATTATTTCATTTTATTTAAAGATGAAGCTACAGGCTACAGAATTGTTTTCTTTATAAAACACAAAAGTGATGCTTTAGACTCATTTAAAACGTACCTAAAAACGTGTGAAAATAAATTCGGTTATAAAGTGAAAACTTTGCATGTCGACAATGGAACGGAATTTATTAATAGAAATTTCAGACAGTGTTTACGCGATCGTGGAATTGACTTAGAAAGAACCGCGCCGTATACACCTGAACAGAACGGACGTGTTGAACGGGAGATGAGAACTTTAGTGGAAAGCGCGAGATCAATGTTATATGAAAAGGATCTACCAATTAGCTTATGGGGAGAGTCCGTGAATACCGCTGTTTATGTGTTAAACAGAATGCCAAATAGTAATTCACCAGAAAAATCGCCATACGAGATGTGGACAGGTAAGAAGCCGACCTTGTTACACTTAAGAACGTTTGGAAGCGTAGCGTACGCACACAAACCCAAACAAACGAGAACGAAATTGGACGCTAAAAGCAAAAAGTTAATTGTAGTGGGTTACGACGGAAATTCTACTAATTATCGGTTATACGACATCGAAACAAAGAAAATTACAATTTCAAGAGACGTAATTTTTAACGAAGAATCTAAAGAAATTATCGCTAGAATAAATACCGTAAAAGTTCCAATGGAGCTAGAAGAGGATGACGATAAATTTGAAGACGAAATTCGACAAGACAATGGTGAAGAAAACGTTCCAGAACCAGTGGAAGAACAAAGATACCGACTACGCCCAAGAGAAATCATCAGGACTCCTCAAAGATACGACGATTACGAGGTAAATTTTGTTACAGATGTACCACAAACATACCCGGAGGCGATGTCTTCTGAAGATTCAATCAAATGGCAAGAATCAGTGGAAGAAGAACTGGCGGCACTGGAGAAGAATAAAACATGGGAATTGGTCGAGAAACCCGACGACAAAAATGTCATTGGAAGCAGATGGGTGTTCAAAGTAAAAGTAGACCCAGATGGAAACTCGAAGCGATACCGAGCACGACTTGTGGCAAAAGGATACGCACAAAAGAAGGGCATCGACTTCAAAGAGACGTTCTCACCGACAACCAGGTACGATTCTATAAGAATTCTCCTAGCAATAGCAGCTAAAAATGACTTGGAGATAATGCAGTTCGACATTAAGACGGCCTTCTTAAATGGTGCAATCGACGAAGAGGTATACATGGAACCACCAGAAGGAACAAACATAAACAAAAATTTTGTCTGCAAACTAAAGAAAAGTTTATACGGTTTACGTCAAAGCGGAAGAAATTGGAATATTCGTTTTAATAATTTTTTAAAAGAATTCGGTTTCGAACAATGTAACGCAGATAAGTGTGTTTACACGGGTAAAATCAAAACGTTGAAAGTGTTTTTAATTTTGTTTGTCGATGACGGATTAATAATGTGTAAAAATAAATCGGTAATAAATTTAGTGCTAGACAAATTAAAAACTGAATTCGAGGTAACGATCAGTGAACTAAATTATTTTGTTGGTTTAGAAGTTATAAGAAATCGCGATGATAAAACTATTTTTATACATCAATATAACTACGTAAATAAAATAGTTGAACGTTTTAAACAGCAAGACGCCAAATCAGCACGTACACCCTCTGATGTTCATGTAACTTTATTAAACAATGACGAATGCGGAAAAGATATTAAATTTCCATACCGTGAAGCCGTGGGAAGTTTAATGTTTGCAGCTATAGTTACAAGGCCAGATATCGCTTATTCAGTTGGATTAGTAAGCAGATTCTTAGAAAATCCAAGCGAGCAACATTGTAAAGCTGTCAAACAAATCATTCGTTATTTAAAAAACACGTCTCAATTTGGAATCATGTATAATGGTCAAACAAATAACCCAAATAAATTAATTGGATACGCTGACGCAGATTTCGCAAGTGATCCAAATACGCGAAAATCAACGTCCGGCTACATTTTCAAAATCAACGAAGGGACAGTTACTTGGTCAAGTCAGAAGCAAAAAAACATAACTTTGTCAACAACTGAATCGGAATATGTGAGTGCATCAAATGCAGCGAGAGAAGTCAGTTGGTTACGTCAGTTTTTATCAGATATCGGTGAAACACAAAAGGAACCAACACCAATAAGAATTGACAACCAGAGTGCTATTCGACTTATTAAAAATAGTGAATTACATAAACGTTCAAAACACATTGAGGTGAAATACCATCACATTCGCGAAAAGTTCGAGAATGGAGAAATTAGTGTCGATTATGTGAACACGAACGATCAGTACGCGGATATAATGACAAAACCATTAAGTAAACAAAAATTTTGTGACAACCGTTCAAAACTTGGAATGATAGAAAACCAATTTTGAAGAACATTTGAAGTTGTTTTGTTTGCTGTAATATTAATATGTTAGAAATGTAAAACTTTATTTAGGGAATAAGTTTTTGTCTTTTTTATAGGGTGCAATCGAAAGCCATAATTAGTGGAAGTATTGAGATATAAGAATTATGCAACGATTGCGCAATGTTTATTGGAGGACGGACGCCTACTTAACTACCGCGAGTATATAAGAAGTTGCAACTCGCAATCGGTTGTTGTGTAGTAGTAGTAGACAGCCAGCAATACTCACATAAGTTACTAACCAAGTTTACCTATGTTACTTTTAATTCTTTTATTATACTTATTCGTTCACACTTCACAAGCTTTTTATTAAACCACGATTAATTGCAATAAGTACCTCAAAATAAGAATACTATTCTCATGAAAGGGTCACCCATCCAAGAGAAACAGCTCACCAAAACAAACAAGATAGTCGGAAAATATATGATCTAAAAGAATTTTATTTGAAATATTTGAAGCGGTAAGATTTTTAGCCAATCACACAAAATTATATATTTCAGTACCTTCACAAATCAAATTTATATGTACTTGACAATTGACAGTAATAGCATGTTATGCATTTTTTATATGCATTACTTATTTTGAAATAACGTTTATAAAATTGAAATGTATTTGTAATAGATAATTCTTTGGTATCAACAATGTCTCTATTAATTCTATCTAATTGTTAGACAAGTAACCTTTAGTTGACCAGAAAGTAGTGTTGTGGTTCAAGGACCAATTTGCAAACATTTAAATTTACCGCCTAAATAGTTCTTAACCTGAATGTACTCTGAAAAAGACAATGACGATAGCTCCACCCTCTCGGCTATCATGTTTGCTTAGGTCAACTGTAGGTGATGTTGCTGTATATTCACTTTGCAGTACGTTATAATAAGCTATAACTGTTATCTGATAATACAATTTTAGGTTACTGAGAAACATGAATAAGAGCACCTAAGATTATTAGGTAGGCCTTTTTGAGAAAAATTGGCATAACTCCAATTGTTTGTTTAATAAGTTATAATAGGTATACTTATCAGCTTAATCCTATGGAATGTCAACAAACAAGGTCTGTGCTTTGAAAAATTAAAATAAACGATCTTCCTTTGGATGATCAGGGAAAAGATTACCTTCTAACAACAGCCAATTGTTAACCACAGTTTGAATGTTTCCATAAAATCTTCCACATACTTCATGACCAAGTTCCAACATACAAATGTGCAACAAAGAACCTGCCGAAGTACCAAGCGTCTTTTTACATAAGATACCCATTACTAACTCTCCATGTTCCACCATTACCTACAATAACATATATGTAACTCAGATTGCTACAACAAAATAGATTCAAAAATAAATCCCAAAATACAAAATAGAGGCAATAATATGAAAGTATAGGTGAATTAAGATTGTGTATTTAAAAAAAGCTTATTCGAAACGAATGCAAATATTAAATTGGTTTCTCATGGTTGGTGGGATCATGTGATCAGTTTACCCACCTCAGTGTGAGTTTGTTTGATTTTTAAACATTAGTAAATGTGCAGATACAGACTTGAATTCCAATCAAACTGTGATAGTGATTTTTTAATACTTAAAACCCTGCCAATTTTCTCAATATTTCGATTTTAATCAACTAATTGCATTTCAATCATAAATTATTTGGCACTTGTAATGGATGCATGACCCTAACTTACCTTCCGAAACATTTCTGGACAATTCACAATATTGCAGCAACAGACCCAGGTCAAAGTGGCAAAATAGGCCCATTTTTGCAAAGTCTGTTGCCAGAAACCTGAAACATCCTGTAATTGAGGACAGGTTCAAATCGAAGGACAACTCATGTAGTTTAGCGACATACACTAAAACATCAGAAATTCGAACACTAACAGTGGAAAAATTTCATACTAATGGTTATTTCGTTTATGTTCACAGGTTAATTGTTATTTTGGGAAGTATAAAATTTCCGCAAAAAATTGAAAATAGATTTCCATAAGAATATCTGGTTTTTGTACATGGACAACTTTTAGAAATTTTTGATTTTTTTAAGTGTTTCCACCATTAGTGATCGAATTTCTGAAGTTTTAGTGTATGTGGCTAAACTACACGAGTTGTCCTTGGATTTGAGTTCGACTTCAATTACAGGGTGTTTCAGGTTTCTGGCGAGAGACTTTGCAAAAATTTCACCACTTTGACCTAAGACTGCTACTGCAATATTGTCAATTTTTCAAAAATATTTGGCAAGGTGAGTTAGAGTCATGAATCCAGTACAACTGCCAAATTTCATTGAAATCAGAATTTCTTTAATCCCAACTTGCTCTGTTTATAGGCGTTTCCAGTTTATGAAGATGAAAATATAACTGCACATCATACTTTAAAAACCTATGTGAAATATCATATTTGATACAAAAACTAATCCTGAAAAACACATGGGCATTACCATCCGTCTTTGTCATCAAATGATAAAAATTGATGATTAGAGTTACTGCACGAGAACCATTTAACTGCAAGTCTATACTTACTTTCTAGAATACAATATATATTGTATTACTTGAATGAAAACTTGGAAATTCTAGGGGACATAAGTAATAAGAAGTAGATTTCGCAATTTATTTGAGCATGTTCTTTTCATTAGCCAAAAATAAAAAAATTGCAACAATATGTAACAAAAATATGAAATTTTGATAGTTTATTAAACACAAGCAACAACAATTTTAAAGAAATAATGAACGATGACCACTGTATAAGATGTAAAAAGGCAAAGATCACCTTGGTATCTCCAGGTGATATCCACTTATATGGTCCATCATCTTCATCATCCGGATGTGTTGAATGTGTTCTTATCATGTTCACGTTACCGGGAATGATAAGCGAGAATATTTGTTTGCCAGTCCACAACGGTTGTGGTTTTAAAATTGCCGGTCGTGGCATTTTACCATCCCAAATTGGAAGAAACATGAGTAAGTTCATCATTTGTTCTTTATTTATAAAAACGTCTCTTTTCGTCATTTTACGAATTGCTGTGAGTGTATCCTGTACAATACCCATAACTGGTTTATTGGCTTGCGGTGTTATAATCTATGGAGAGAATAAGTAGTATGTGAAAAAAACTGTTATTTAAATTACTTGTCGAGGAGTTATGTGCAGATTCTCAACTTCGGCTCTCGTTTCCATACTTTGAGGTACGTGAAGATTCATTTCATCACCATCAAAATCGGCATTATATGGCGAAGTACAGCTGAGGTTCATACGAAAGGTTGACCATGGTAACACTTTTACTCTGTGACCCATCATACTCATTTTATGTAGTGTCGGTTGACGATTAAATATTACAAGATCCCCATCACGGATGTGCCTTTCCACTCTACAATTTGCACAGGTTTAAAACGTTAAAACAAAATACGTTTCTAATTATTACTTATAGCCACATTGGAGATGTAAATCTGAAGGTTTTGGATGAAAACGTAAATCTATTCTTTCTCCATTATCTCTAACAATATACTTTGCTCCAGGATATTGAGAATTTCCACGTTGAACTAACTCCAACATTCTAAAAAAAATCAAAGATTATTTTGCGTTGTTTAAATTTTGTAAAAATGCTTACTTATCAAAATTAAAAGGTGTAACAATTTCTGGAAATGTAAGGTTCTGTGCTATACTTCTCGGTATACCAACTTGATCAATTCTCAAATTAGGATCTGGTGTAATTACAGTTCTTGCGGAAAAGTCAACACGTTTTCCCATAAGATTACCACGAATCCTACCTTCTTTACCTTTCAGTCGCGCTTTTAATGCCTTTAGAGGTTTTCCCGATTTTTGCATTGCTCTGAAATGGTATCATAAATGCAAAAATGATCAAGAAAACTGAACAATACATACCTTGGCATACCGGGCATGTCATTATCCACCAATGTTGCAACATGAAACTGTAACATTTTTATATTCTCCGATATTACATGTGCGGGTGCACCTGTAGATTCATTTCGTTGCAATTCATTATTAGATTTAATAATATCGGCTAGTTTATGCGTCAGATCGTCTTGATTTTTTGCAGAACCATACATTACTACTGCAGGACGAACGGGCAATGGAGGTACTGGTAAAACTGTTACAATCATCCAATCCGGTCTTGCAAATTTAGGATCCATACCCAATATAAAACATTCTTCATCTAAAAATCATATTTAACAATCTCAGTATAATTGTACAGAATTGAGAATGTGTTATAATAGCATAGAGTAAACGTGGCACAGGGAATATTACAACTTCTATAGCTTTTTGTAGTATTATGACATGATTTGGGACATTTGTTTTTAGAACTGCATCTTAACGTATTACCAAAACAACTTAGGAACATATAAAAAGCAAAGTTAAATTCATAATAAAATTAAAGTTCTCATATGACTGATCTTGGTTGCTCTAAATGGAAATCCTAACATGCAGAACGGCCACAAAAAAAAAGGAAATTCTGAACACAACACAAAACTGATTGGAGTAATGTCGACCATAAATTTATTTACATTTTTCATGTTCTTTAATAATAATTAATAAAGTTTGACGTTAAGTAGTTTATAGAGTTTATCTGTTTAAGTTTAGTTTAATTATGAATTATTAAAGATTTTGATATCTTCTAAGTTGCACTTCGTATATGGCAGAAAATGGTTATTCCCTGTATTGTAAAAATTTTAGATGCTACACACCTACAATTGTTTTAAAACCTTTGGTAATTATTTAGTATATGATGGGATGCCGTTTCAACTTTTTCCCTATAAGAGAGTATTACGAAACAACTAAGAAAAGCTATAACATAATGAGCGCAATGTCAATAAATTGTTTAAAAATTCAATAAATAAATACATAATAGCAAAATGTCGAAAATTGGCGGATTTGTCCATAGTCATAAGAAGGATCGATATTTACACATAACATAATTATCATTTTTTCCTAGATGTATGTCTTTATTATTTAATTTGGGTTGGTTTCCTTTGACAAGGGGATTGACTTTCGTAGTCTTTGTACAATATTTGACAATTTTATTCGTACAGGGTGATCAAAAACAAGAATAAAAATTGAATTCGAACTCAATTCATTCAAATGGAAAATCCCTATTTTTATAATTTTATCATATCAAGCATTAAAAATAAGGGTAACTTCATATAACGTTATATATACCGATAATTTGTAGTTTTCGAAATAATTGGCAATTTACAGGAACATTTTCAAAAATTAATTTAGTAAATGTTCAAATTGACGTTCTTGAATCTCAAGATACTTTTTGCACCTATGCAATTGATTGATGATTAAGATCTGCAAATGCTGTTCTGACTCGCTCCATGCAGTCTTCCATGGGGATTACTCCGGTGTTTTAGTGTTCCCCAAATGGAAAATCTACCACTGAGAGGTCGGGGAAGCGATGTGGCTAAAGATGTGACCCAATGTTGGTCATCTATTGGTCATAAAACAAGTTGCACAGATGATTGTTAACTAAATGACCATTATGCGGTGGCGCTCCATTATGTTGATACAATAAATTATCCAAAAGGAAAAAATGTTCTTGTGACTGAAGTAAAAAGTAATTCACAGAACTTCACTCTTTGTGGAAATGTGCTTCAAATGCTGAGCTATTGAAAATGCATATGGATGAGCCTTTCTGATGTCTTAGACATGCCAGATCCTAATGCAACTTGCCTTGTAGATATTGTTGGATATGCAGCAAAATATCTCACATGTTCTTTAAATTGTTTTATCCTGGCATGATTATTAATGAATAATAATGGTTACTATGATTACATTTTGATGGCACATTTTTTGTTCTTCCTGATTGTTTTCTAATGCAATCATGAATGACTTGACCATTTTTTCAATTCAATTTTTATTCTTGTTTTTTTGATCACCCTGTATTAATAATTGTCAAATGTACAAATACTACTCCTTAAGGCGGACTCCCATTACTCGTGTATTTGGCAAATATTTGTCACTTGCCTATATTTGCCATGTAGTGGGAATGGTTCACTCGGCCATTACTTGTACAATTATTGGCCGCTGGCGAAGTCCCGCCGGTTGTCGGTAAAAATGTCACGAGTCAAAGGGATTTCAATTATTTGCGTATTTGACAAGTGCTTACTTGTGGATGCGCTCCCACTACTTGCCGACAATTAATTAGCGGTCTGCAGTTGTTTTTGGCTTTCTGTCGCGTGTGCATGGTTCGTGTTCCTCTAAAGATTTTTCAGAATGGAGTGGTCGCAGGAAGTAGTGTTCGAATTTATGGATATGTATGAAAATGAGGCAGTTATATGGGAACGCGACGCGAAACCTGCTGTACTTGCCAAGTACACAAATATTGGCGTACTTGCCAAATACAGGAGTAGTGGGAGTGCCGTACTTGTCAAATTGAGTTCGAACTTGGTGTACTTGCCAAGTACGCAAATATTTGCGTACTTGCCAAATACACGAGTAGTGGGAGTCCGCCTTAGACAAGGAAACCAACTCAGATTAAATAATAAAGGCTTCCATATAGAAAAATAATAATATTATGTTATGGCCGGCAAACGTCATTTTTTACATAAAATTTAAAGTGCATATGTCAAAAACTATTGGACTTAGGTGTAGGACATTATCGATGGCTTACTTATAAAACCTTGTATGTCTGATGGAGTAACTTTTTCATAATTGGAGAAAAACTGTTTTATTTCAACAAATGCTACTTTTTCATAAACATTTGAGTTTTTTTAAAACCACTTTAGCACTTTATTTTCAAATATATCAAAAATAAGATATTTCCCTTATAGCAACTATTAATATTAGACATACAAGGTTTTGAACTTAAGTATAATGAGAGATACAAGGATTTGTATTGCTACAAAAATTTGTTTTCTTACTGAAAAAGTTATTTTTATTTAATTTATATGTAATACTTTTATTTGATATATAAACAAAACTGATGACAACATTAAGGCACTCCAGAAATTGTGATCAGCACTTTAAACTATCGTAGAATGAGTGAAAGTCTTTGGGTATAACACCTTTTAATTCCTGCAAATGTTCATACTTATGGGGTTTGATCTTTATAGACTCTTGGTAGAGCCTTTTTGGTTCTTCAAAAGCATCAACTTTTGTTTTCCTTTTTCTTAACAAGGACCAATCATCGTCAAAATTCAATTTGTAACAAACTTGTTTCTCAGGAGTATATTTCAAAGCTGCCAAGTCTGTAACGGTGGAATCTCCTGCCTTCATACCTGGTCTTATTGTTGAAAATACTACAGACTTGGAAAAATCCATAAAAAAAGAGTGGTCCAGGTATACTACTTCGTATGGCCTTGGATTTTTCCTGGAGCTTTTCATTATTTCAATGTAATTTGCTGGAACATAGATTTCTCGATTTCTAACCTTTTTTTCAATTTGAGCATGAATGGAGTCACACTCCATTTGCGTGTGCCCATGTTCCAAGTACTTTTGTTCAATTGATATGTTTTTTTTTCCACACAATAGTAAAAGGCTATTTGTCAAATTACAATTTCGGTTTTGGTAGCAGCAACCGTCACTCCAAATTATCACTGTTTCAGTAGGTCGAGGATTTAAATAATGTTCTATGTGGTAGGTGAGCATAGAAGCAAACTCATTGGAAGTGACTCCACCTTCTCCTTCGTGCCAGACATAGCACACAACATCTTTTGTTTTGTTGTTGAACACTGTATAGTTGTGTACAACTAGCTTAGATTTATAATACAATGCAGAAGCTTTTAAGGATGGAGCTAATAAAATTGCTTGCTTATCCACTGTCAGTACATGATTCGCACTCTGATTGTCATTGTTTTTTTCATTCCTTGCCAATTCCTTTTTTAGCAAGTGATTTTCGTACGTTTTTTCGAGTACATTACCCATTTTGTAGCTTGTACATAAATCGCATTGATCTTTTCTCGGAGTATATATTGACAAATTCTGATCTTCAAATTCTTCATGGAATTTTTTTATGCTTACAAAATCTTTGTTCAGTTCTTTGCATTTTTCTTTGTAGAGTTCATAAACTTGCATTTTAGTTTGAAAAATGGGTTCTAGATAAAGCTTTTTAGAATCTTTCCTACAGTAATGGCTTTCCACTTTTGCCAAAGACTGCAAGAACTCTTTTAGGACAGAAACCTTATCTTCATTCTTCTTTGACTTCCTTTTCTTAGTTTTAGCGCAATTGACGCGTTCATCAGGATCAGTCATATATCCTGATTTTTTAATCCAGTTTAAAACCACCCAATCAGTAATACAATATGTATTTAAGAACAAAGTCTTGCATACTCGCAATCGTTGACCATTGAGTTTCAAGTGATAGCACAGAGACGAATTTCGCCTAGAGACATCATGTTGTTTGTTTTTCAAGTTTTTTGTACACTCACAATCTACCATGTCTTGAATGTGTGTCCTTCTTTGTTCCCAATCCATATTTTTCCAAAACTTATTGAACAGTTCTTGTCTATTATAGTCCATAAACAAATTGCAGTTTATTTTTGTACTAACTTTACTTATAGCACAATCACAATGTTTTTTAATTTCTTTTGCAGGTTTTAGAATATCATATTGCCATTTATCACCTTGCTTTTTAATCCCTACATATTCTTCCCCCCTTTTCCTCTTTTCTTTATTAACAGTTCTATTCCATTTAGAAGTATTTGGTTTCTTACACCGTTTCCTGCAGTCTGAATTTTCAGTTTTATTTTCTGTATTTCCATCTGGGATGTGTTGTAAAATTTGTTCTTCATGGTGAGTAACGGTTTGATTGAGATCAAGTAAACCCTCACAAATTTTCTCCTGAGTATCCTGTACCTCTTCAGGCAGATTTTCAAGCAACAATGTGGAGCGATCGGTGGTTATTAAAGAAGATTCCACACACTCAGCTGGAACAACCAAATAGTTATGTTCCTGTAACGCTGTAACTGTTTCATCTGCTGCTTTGAGGAGTGCGTCATCATCTACCTGTTGGATAACGTTCTAAATCAGAAAAAGTATGATTGGTAGTTTAGTAGTTTTATTTTTTAGTTGTTAATAAAGAAGGTTAAATATGAATTTGAAAAACTAAAAACTTTTATGTACTTAAATAGAACAATTTTTCCACTTTTTATAACATTGTTTGAAACATTACAAAATAAGCAAACAAACGTAATTTTTTGTTGTATTTGGTTTGATAGTAGGATGAATGAGCAAAAAAATAAATATAGCCTAGGCCTACCTCCATTATTTCAAAATTTAGTTGAGGAAGCTGTATACTGTCATTCAATATTTTTTCTTCTCCTAACAAGTTACTGTTCTTTGCTTCCTCATCGGGGTCTGTAGAATTTTGTAGTCTTCTTGATTGAGTACGTTCATCACAATACATTTGTGTAACCAGCGATAGCATACGTTGTCCTCTGCTTCCCTAAAAATTACGCTAGACTAGACTTTCAAGGCGTATTTAAACATCTACGAGTTACCTAATGCAATACTAAATTCACTTAAATGGGAAATCAAAACCTTGTATGTCTCAACGAGGAGGATTGTAAAACATTGTAAGTCAACTCACAATATTAAAGGTTAAAATTCTTGTAAAACGAATAATTCATTGTATAAAAAATTCTACTTACCATAATAGGATGCTTTTTCCTGTTCATTATTGGGGTTTTCTTGTTCTTTTCTAGTGGTAAGTGTAACGCACAATGTAAGAAACTAAAAGTCAAATATAAACTCTAACAACAGATCGGACATACAAGCTCTTACTGACCTGTTTCAAACGCACAAGACTTACCAGTTTTTAAAATGCCGATAGACGGCGTTGCAGTTAACATAGACATACAAGCTTTTGCTCAGTACATTTTAGATGGAAAGAAGCTTCAATTTCAACAAAAAAGTTTAAATGTCCGAAAATGGGACTTACAAGGTTTTATAAGTAAGCCATCGTTATTCTACATTTATGTAGAATTTAAAAATACAGGGCATTTCATTTAAATTAATTATAAAATATATAATTATAAATGTAATGAACTAAGCTGGCATCTACATATGGTACAAGCGGAAGTGTCAGAAATGTCAAAATATTTTAATGGTATGCCTCCCACAATATTTTCCTCATAATCGATTGATGAAGTTCCAAGAAGACCACACTGTGTATATTTCTGATAGACCTTAAGATTTCCTAAAAGATGGTACACACATGGTACTAACATAATTTTTGTTGATCAATCACGTAAATGATGTGCAAGGCATGAAAGTAAAACTGCTCCAAATGCAATATGCCCTATATTACAAATGCCTTGTACTATATCATACTTAAATGTTTTTTTAGTTACTATAATGTTTGAACTTTATAATCCACTGAACTCCCTCTAGTGAAGTGTGAAGTGTACAAATGATTGGACTGCAGCTATTTTAGGTACTCGTTTCATTTATTTTTCTAATGCTACATTGATACTGCCATATTTAAATTTAATAGATTATTTCAAAAAATTCTTAATATTGTAGTACCAAAAATGCAAATTTCAGGGTCCAAAAGATAAATAAATATGACTTTAAAACATATTTTTTTAACATTATGTAATTGTCTTTGTCCAAAAGATAACAGGTATATGCCTAAGAAGTCAATGTATCAGCTCACTTTTATCTATAGTTATCTCAAACGTATTGTAATTTTTGGAAATGATACATTATCTACTTTTGTTATCAAATAAACGCATAATTTCGAACACTACATGACTGATGGCTCAATAAAAATGAAAAATAGTGATGTTTTTTTATACATACCTGTGATATGTTTTAAAATTTCCCAAACTCGCTCTGCCGATAGTGGTATTTTTTTTTCTTGTGAATCTTCATTAACATGCTTCCATTCTGCTGTTAAATCCAGACCGGCTCTACGTATATTAGGTTGGTAACGACCGCATCCACCATGACCTTGTCGTTTTCCTGCATTAAATGAAATTGATAAATATACTAACAATTACTTTTTGTGCGGTTACTAACCTGGATCTTCACCTTCTTTACCAACATCCATTTCATCACCACCTTCACATATATTTTTTCCCTTACACAAGTCGTAAACAAATGCCAACCGTTTTCTAGGCTGACCTTTAGATTTCATAACAACTTCTTTGATTTTAGGATTATTCTAAAACGAGAATTGCTTTAAACACTTACAGCAATATTAAAAACGTAACTTACGGGACTAACTAACAATTTACTACAGTAAAAACATACACATCTTAATATTTTGATAGTTTTCGTTACAAAACCGACGTGAAATACAGGTTTTGCGAGATCGATGTGTCCGAAATGTCCAGGACATTCAGTCATATTGCCAGCGCAAGTCTGACATCTTGAATTTCTATCGATTACTCCTTGTCGAGGATCCATAAGACCACCGAGTTTTGGGCGGCCCGCTTCCATCGTCTCTGGGAAACGAATACCACCCTCTGTGACCGACATACGTCGCTAAAAAATTGCAATACATATTAATGTACGTAGTAATTTGAATATATTTTTTTCCCTCCAGTCTCCACTTTCGTGATTTATACGCCTGCGTTGTTTATTTACATTGTGCAATTAATATACGTTTCAGGTAATTTCCCACATCGCTGTTAACGTTGTGAAAATTTTTAGATCATTTTATATAGGTGATATTTCAAACGTAAGTTAGTGAACGTTCAATTCTTTACATCAACAGACCAGAAAACAACAGTGGTGTGACAACATTTTTATCAGTTTTCCGAAAACCGAAATTCAAACGGCTTGTTTTTATGTTAAATATGCTTTCGTATGTGAGAAGATGAAAATACTTACTACTTCATCTGGACTAAGGATACCAAATTGTACCCTTTTCACATATCTAAGAGGAGCCTTACTATCGTTTGCAGCCATTTTGAGGGCTACGAACTTACTATCGAAACGAAACGACGGCAGCTCCTCTTCTATCACATCATCACAACAATTTAACTGTCAAATCAAACGCATGCGTCGTCGATATTTCATTGTACTTTTTGCGCTAGTTTTCAAATAGTATTTATATTCCGTCTGGAAAAAAACTTAATACGTTTTTAAGAAGAAATAGCATATATTCAATTTCAATCTAGATAAAAATCTTTAAACCTTTAAAATAGTGACAAATTAACAATTGTGCCAAATTAAAATGCAGACTGAAATATTTTATAGGTGTTTTTTTTTGCACGTTGTAGTTGACTTAAGTCAGCCCTGTCAACACACCATTCGTTTTATAAAAACAATTGGACTCAGTTCTCAATTCGGGTGAGGATTGAGGAAGTAAATATAGACACAGCTTATCTTTATACTGTTACTGTGATATAGATGGCGCTTTAAAATTAGCAATGGCCGTCAACGTCGGGGTTGAAGCACTGACCTGTATAGGTCAGTGGGTTGAAGTTGAAATAATTGTAGTTTTATAGAGGTGGATTCATGGTGGAATACGTTAATAACCGTAATATTTTGAATACTTTGTGGATTTTTGTAGATAAAACAATAGAAAACGAAAAACACACGAAACTCTACGTCCTTTTATGCTTTAACCCCGATGTTCTTCTACACACTTGAACACTTGGCGTCGTTGCGATCGCCGCCTCACCCGAATAACCCCATTCGTTTTAAAAGCTTTATTTAAGTTTTATATTAACCTGAGGCAGAAATCTCTTATGATGACGTAGCTTGACGCAAAGCACTTCAATCACGTGATAATTGTGACTTTGACTAACCCTTTACCCTATGGCCACAGTAAAGCCACAGAGTACCTAAAGCATTAAACTGTGCTATGGCTGTCCAAAAAGTTTTTTTTTAGTATTGAAGGCGAAGCAGTGGCGTAGCCTGAATTGCTGGCGCCTCGGGCTCAATTGTGATTTGCCATCCTTAAGAGTAAATCTTGAAAGTGGAAAGCGGCAGTAAAGTTAAAATGTATTTTAAACCGTCAAAGTACAACTCTCTACAATAGCATTGAAGATGATTTCCGCGAAGCAAAGCCAGAATTATGACGTCATTAAAATCAATTTCGTTGCACAGGTTCTGTTTGATCAATAATTGATAAAATTTCCAAATTGGTTAATCGAACCATGCTCATCGTAAGTTTTAAGTGGCATTCACAGTTTCACACTGGTGCATTTGCCAGCTGCATTGTGATGGTACAACTTGTAACAACATCAAAATGCATGCATTGCATTTCTTGGTTCACATCTTGTCAAAGGTCAAAGTTGCAGCATCATAGGAGCATAGGATGCATGATGCATTGATGCACGTAAGAATAAATGAAATAGATAAGCCACTCCCTATCCTTATTTTTTTTCATATTAGGGCCATCTGACGAGATTTTCGCCCGCGTTTCATTACGGCGGGATATTCAAATTTTCTTTTTTAATTTTACTTATCACCGTTGATTGAAATATATTTCAAAAGTACCATCGCATCGAAAAGGATAGAATGTTCACTATTGTTCAATAGGGTAACGCCGTTGCGCCCGTTGCCGCTTTGGAGTATAGTGACTGTATTACAAACAGTGACGACAAGCGTGGTATCGATTTTGATTGGCCGTGGTATATTTTGCATCTTAATGGCGGCCTGACTGTGTTTACGTTTGATCAGCGTGTGATTTTTATTTTGATTTAGAACGTTGCTAGGATACCACCGTTGAGTTCATATAAACCCGCCCACAATTTTGCCTCTTAATGGCGGATAATCGCCGCTTGTCGTCACTGTTTGTAATAAAGTCACTGTACTTTGGAGTTGTCAGTCTCTGTTGTAGTATGCTTTTAAGACGACAGTTAGGGAAATTCGTTGTTCGTTGTTACGTCATAAATACCGTACCGAAATCATCATATGCCTTATTCCAACGTAGAATCTTCCGCTCTACAACTTTTATACTGAAAATTTTTCGATATAACTTACCGTTTTTTCAATAATAGTGAAAGAAGCAAAATACACTTTTTTATCAATTTTTCACCTTTCCCGGATGTTTTTTTTCCTGCAAATTTTTGGATTTAGTACCTGCGGCCTGGGGCTTACTACCTAAATCTCAATATCTGTTTTGCAGGGGTAATTTTTGATTTCAGGCGTTCGTTGACTGGAGTATTAAATGGCTCTCATCTGTTACCTATGATGGCTCTGATCTGAAAAGATCTATAGCCCCTATAATTAACTATAGGGCGGGGCTATAAAAAGATCTACAGTGACTCTATTATATACAGTGACGACAAGCAGCGATTAGCTCCACCCATCCGCCATCAGGAGGCAAAATTTTGGGCGGGTTTCTATGAACTCAACGGTGGTATATCCTAGCAACGTTCTAAATCCAAATAAAAATCACACGCTGATCAAAGGTAAACTCAGTCAGGCCGCCATTAAGATGCAAAATATACCACGACCAATAAAAATCGATACATCGCTTGTCGCCACTGTTTGTAATAGAATCGCTGTAAAAAGATCTATAGCCCCTAAAGATCCAGAGTCAGTAGATTAACAGAGTATGAGTATCGCAAGCATTTGACACAACAAATGCCGTCCTGGCGGCCATGTTTAGTCCATATACATAAGATAGACGTGTAGGGAGTGAAGCGCGGAAAGGACTAAACACACTGACCCGTACATTGACCTGTATCATTCAGTGACTAAACATGGCGGAGGTTGCGGTATTCTAGTAATCTACTGACTCTGTAAAGATCTGCAGTGACAGATCTAAAGTCCCTGACCCTGACAGATCTACAGTGACTGTATTACAAACAGTGACGACAAGCGTGGTATCGATTTTGATTGGCCGTGGTATATTTTGCATCTTAATGGCGGCCTGACTGTGTTTACCTTTGATCAGCGTGTGATTTTTATTTTGATTTAGCAAGTTGCTAGGATACCACCGTTGAGTTCATATAAACCCGCCCACAATTTTGCCTCTTAATGGCGGATAATCGCCGCTTGTCGTCACTGTTTGTAATAAAGTCACTGTAGACAGATCTAAAGTCACTAAATATTCTAAAGTACCGCAACGTTCGCCATTTTGGGGTTAAAATTTTGGCGGCAATTTCAAATATTGAAGACCTAGTCGCTAGAAAATTTAATGACTTTATGAAGTGTTTCTTAAAAACTAAACTCACATTAGATACTTATCAATATATTTCTTAAAAATTAGTTGTCATTGTTATTAAAAGGTACAGTTTAATTGAAAGATAAAAAATTTGGGACTTTGCCAAACGAACCTAACATACGTTTTTAAAATTGACATTTTATTTTGTCGTGTTAATACTTCATTTAGAATCGTTATTTAAATCACAGAAAAGGATAACTAAAAAATACAGCAAGTAGTGTGTAAGAATAAGAAGACGAGCCTGTCTATGGGAAAACTACAAGTTTATGATGTTTTTCAAATTGCCGCGTTTCAAACCAAGTGTCAAACGTCAAACTTAGTAATAGTAAAATTTTAGACCAATGGTCTAAGAGTAAAATACTAATTTTCATCGTATGTCAAACCTGTCAAACACAGATGTCATTTTTCCGCCATTTTGGGGTTAAAATTAGCTTTCTCTCTCTAACTCATTGGAACATAAGGTTGCGGTACTTTAGAATATTTAGTGACTTTAGACAGATCTAAAGTCACTAAATATTCTAAAGTACCGCAACCTTATGTTCCAATGAGTTAGAGAGAGAAAGCTAATTTTAACCCCAAAATGGCGGAAAAATGACATCTGTGTTTGACATACGATGAAAATTAGTATTTTACTCTTAGACCATTGGTCTAAAATTTTACTATTACTAAGTTTGACGTTTGACACTTTGTTTGAAACGCGGCAATTTGAAAAACATCATAAACTTGTAGTTTTCCCATAGACAGGCTCGTCGTCTTATTCTTCCACACTACTTGCTGTATTTTTTAGTTATCCTTTTCTGTGATTTAAATAACGATTCTAAATGAAGTATTAACACGACAAAATAAAATGTCAATTTTAAAAACGTATGTTAGGTTCGTGTGGCAAAGTTCCAAATTTTTTATCTTTCAATTAAACTGTACCTTTTAATAACAATGACAACTAATTTTTAAGAAATATATTGATAAGTATCTAATGTGAGTTTAGTTTTTAAGAAACACTTCATAAAGTCATTAAATTTTCTAGCGACTAGGTCTTCAATATTTGAAATTGCCGCCAAAATTTTAACCCCAAAATGGCGAACGTTGCGGTCTTCGAACATATAACAAAAGGAAGGAACATGCATATGGCAAAATGAGTAACATTAATGGTTTACCAATATGGCTACCTACTGTGACGTGTTCCGTCGAGTCATTGGTGTACTGTTAAGCAAGGGCGTAAATCCAACACTTCCATGTTTACGCGCCTGCTGTAAACAAAATAAAATGCATAAAATTGTTTTTAAATTTTATTGCTCTTTAAACAAAATTAATTTGGTATGCATATTTCTAATTTTTTGCACATTCACTATGTTCTTAACCGTATAATGAATTCTACGCTACTGGTGACAACAAAACGAACATAACCAAACACATAAAGTTTATATAAATAATTCTATATTTTAGACTTTAGTAAGGTCAATTAATTAATATATTTTTACACTAAGATCTTCTGTATTACAATTTATAAATCAGAACTCGTAAAAACTCTTCGAAACATGGAACCGCTTTAATTTTAAATCGACGAACTGCACGCTACACCCGTTTGACCAATCACAAGTGGTTTACTGTTACGTCACTGTGACGTCAAGCCTGCGTAACTTCCGTTACATTTGTACCATCTACTAAACTATAGGGATATTCCTTCCTGTTGTTATATGTTCGAAGGTTGCGGTACTTTAGAATATCTAGTGACTTTAGACAGATCATGCGAATAGTGTCATCTGTAATGAAATAGTAGTTCTAAAAGAAGGTTTGAAACTTCGATTCTGGAGATTGTCGCAGTGTCGCGTCCATAATTAAAATTAAGGTTAGCTATCTGATCAGCATCAGAGACTGATGTTATTTGATCTGTACCTTAGTGTTATGGGTATACTGTACAAATCACCCGTATAATGTAGTCATAGATAGGGAAAGAAATTGTCTTTGACTGTGGTCATGATATAAGACATTTTTATTGAATGGCTGTCCCCTTCTCTGTTGTCATGGCAACTACAGACAACTTAAAATGTCACGAATCAACAAACCTATTTTACGTTCTTATTTACTTCTTATTTAATGATTAAACAAAGCATCAGTTTGTGATGGATAGTTTTAATATGTTATTTGTCTCACAAACTTTGTGAACTGCCATTCCGATAATTAGATGATGTGAAGATACAGATGCACTAAAATAATCAAAGGATGCTCCTTATTAAAATGGATTGTTTGAAACGTGTGAAGTAAGCATGACATTTTTCTTTTATAACAGGTACCTAATACTTATTAATAGAAATATTTTTTAAGAACTTTTTAAAATTAACTGATTTACATAATTATAAATGGCACAAGCTAAAGATAAAATGTCAGAAATTGATGATCACATTTTAAAAAGATTCGATATTCAAAAAAGGCTCGGTAAAGGAGCTTACGGTATTGTTTGGAAAGCAATTGATAGAAGAACTAAAGAAGTTGTGGCTGTGAAAAAAATATTTGATGCTTTTCGAAATCAGACTGATGCTCAACGAACATTTAGAGAAATTATGTTTTTAAAATCATTTAAAGATCATCCTAATATAATTAAACTTCTTAGTATCCACAGGTAAATTCCCAGTAATTGTAGCTATAAAGTAACTATACGTATTCCTTTACAGAGCTGCCAACAATAGAGACATATATTTAGGTTTTGAATATATGGAAACTGATCTACATAATGTTATTAAAAGGGGAAATATTTTAAAAGATGTCCATAAACGTTATATAATGTACCAAATGTTAAAAGCAACTAAATACATACATTCCGGAAATGTTATTCACAGAGATCAAAAGCCAAGTAATGTGTTATTGGACAGTTTATGCAGGTACCTAAGCTATTTCTTTAAAAAAATAAGGCTAATGCGAAATTAATTACCTAGGTGCAAAATAGCAGATTTTGGGTTAGCCCGTTCTTTAACCCAAGCCCTAGGAAACAGCCCAAATGATACAGATCCAACACTTACAGACTACGTTGCGACAAGATGGTACAGAGCGCCAGAAATTTTAATTGCTAATAGAAAGTATATTTAAGTTTTTTGAAATTTACATTTTAATGAAAGTAATATTTCGTATAGATACACTAAAGGAATTGATATGTGGAGTTTAGGATGTATTTTAGCCGAGATGATACTAGGAAAACCAATTTTTCCTGGTACCTCGACAGTAAATCAAGTTGAAAAAATTATGGCATCTATTCCGATACCCTCTCAAGAAGGTTTTAAGATGTAATACAGTTCTCTATAATATTCTAATCTTTTTGCTACACAGACATTGCATTGATATGTTTATCTGGAGTGGGGTCATCTATGATTAAAAATTCGATATCTTTACAAAGAGTACCATTAAAAGTATTGTTAGGGCAAAATATTTCAGAAGATTCTTTAGATCTAATTAACAACCTGTTAATTTTTAATCCGTACAAAAGACTGACGGCTGAAGGTGCTCTAGAACACACCTATGTTTCTAGGTAATATTCTCCTAAACTGTAGTCTGAAAACCTAAATTTTGTTTTTACTTAGATTTCGCAATACTGGTGAAGAAATAGTAATGAATGTTAATGTTATTCCTCCGTTAAATGATGATATTCGTTTAACTGTAGATGATTATCGTAATAAATTATATGAAATCATGTCGACGCACCATCACATTCGGCCAACAAAGCCTTTGCTATCGAGACCGTCGTTAAAATTTAATTCTGATATCAAATCTGAAAAACAAGGAAAACTTTACAAAGATATACACAATTATTCGAAATCAACATATTACGATAAGGAAAGGTCTTTAGCAACACTTTCGGAACCTAAAGTTACTCATGGGGAAGGAAAAACCAGACACTCCATACAAGCACGTTCCGAACCAAAAATATTGAAGAAATACAATATACTACCTCCGGAATTAAATGCCATTAAATCCACAGTTGGCTATAAAAAACTTAATTCTTCGAGTGATTTTATAGCACACGACAAGGTTAGGAAAAAGCCGTTGAATTCAAAAAGTAATGTGTATGTGCCATCATTTAACAGCTTCAATTCTACCCATGGCATTATAACACAAAGTGCCTTAATGGAATTACGAGCTGCTGGAATGAGATAATTTACTTAGAATATTGGGAGGGATTTTGCATACTGGGGTTGAGACACGATTGTGCATGTTTACACAGTATTTTGGATCACTTTTTTGATCTTTAGATTGTTTGACAGTATTATACAATATTTTGCACTAAATGTAATTCATATTTGAATATATCAATTTTTACCTTTAAGATTTGTTTTTTTTACACGCAACAGTGAAAGTAAACATTTACTAATTGTTTAGTGTGCATAAAGCACCAGGTTTATTATTTTTTAATATTTGTGCTGATCCAAATTGGTACCTATTTAAAGTACTCATTTTTGATCTCTAAGCTGCAAACAGCGCCAGAAAAGTTAAAGATTGCAACGACCCACAAATAACTAACCTTCACTGTGTGCCATTTCTTTAATAGTACAGTCAAGGGAGTGTAGCTTGGCCCGTGGGATGCGCGGACGATAAACAAAGACACAACATCAAAGATAAAGAGGCATCTATACGTTTCTCCTTAAACTATAATTCACTGCAAAAAGTTGAATAATTCATTAAAAGAAGTTGTAGAATTTCGTACTCAATTTTTAAAATAAACGTAATAATACGCTGTAAAAGACGGAATCGACAATAAATACTAACAAATGAAGTGCTGCTCTTTATCAGAGCGTACCAAAGTTATTATAAGCGACTCGGCGATGAAAGTGAAAAGTAAATCTGTGCTTCCCACCCAAAAAAATTGTTAATACGCACGTCGAGGACAGAGCCCAAGAAGTTAGTATATTATGTAATACTGTAATACAGTAAGAGTTCTTTCACACGGGGATAGTGTATATGAGATACTGTATGCGAGATACAGAATCTGCGGTTGAAATTGACGGCATACTTTCCAGATACGGCCTTTGAATACATTCATTACCCGCCAATAGCGAAGGTTAGGATGATAAAAATAACAAATGAAGAGGAGACGTACTATGTTTCAACTGTTCACTCACTACAAGTACGCCTATGTATTCTGCTGTATCGGTATCCGCGCCTGAAAGGCTCCATTTATACATATAGTAATTCTGTATCCGAGAGGCGGATACCGTCACCACAGTTTAATGCTATACTGTGCCGTCACGGGCGGCTAATAATGGACAAGATACGAACATTTTGCAGCTGGATACTGTATCCGGCGAGTATCCACGTGTGAAAAGCTTCATCTGAGCGCATGTATTGGCTGTATGGTACCTATGCGATTCAGTATCTCGCATACAGTATCTCACATACAGTATCCCCGTGTGAAAGAGCCCCGAAAGTGTTATTAACTAAGAAAGCTAAACTAAATGTTATAAATTACAACTGTACCGTCCTTGTACTCGAATTAAAACATTCATTGAAAAGAGATGGAATATAGGTATCGTCTTAAATATGTTTACTCTCAATGATTAACGTAGTATAGCAGTACAACTTTACTAGATTTTAAGTTGGGCGCCGTTTCTGCTAATCAAATATTTTGTGAACATTCATTCTGATTTGACTTGCAATTCAATGTTAATTCATACCTACTCATGTTGTTTATGAAGAAGGGTTCATTTTTTCTGCTTCATATTGCGTAATTGATTAAAAATTTTAATCAATGATTGCGTGTAGTTCCGCCAGTTCGCGAAAAATTACGAATCAGAATGGGACACGAATATGAATCGTTGTGTTCACAAGTTTCTAAGGTCCATATGTCACCACTGTACCTATACTCCCCTTTTTTACTTTCAATTTTCAATACATCGTCAAATCAAATCAAATCAAAATTTGGATATTTATGATTAACCCTAAAAAATATGGGCAAAACATCAAATAAATCCATCTACTACATTTTTTGGGGGGCAGTAATAAAATAATTTTTCCTTTTTAACTTTCTTCTTTTTTAAAAATCTTTTAAACAATACCTTTTTCGACTTATGGTGCCATTTAAAATGTTGGAGTTCGAGGCCTTCTGGAGGAATGCTGATTTTTCCAAGAAATAATAATATCACCATTCGATTCTTTATTATGGCTTTTATAATCACTTTTTTTACCCCACCTCTCTACGACTCACCGTTATTTAAATAAACTACTGATACGGGTGGTCTCATTCACCCGGTATATCCGTAATCTATCAATCACTCTATCAATAACCCACTAAAATTTTACAATGTTGCTGATAGTGATTGAGCAAGGTGGCAATATTGCATCTTTTAAAATCAAACAAATATTTGAAATTTTGTTATTGTGTCACAATAACCTCTGTTTATACATCTATTTTTTAGATTTACAACATTAAATAAAAATAGACAAATGAAATCCATTAAGTAGTAACATAGATATCAGAATTGAATTTGTAAGTTACTTTAATAATTTATAACATTGTACAATATAAGTTTATAAAATATGACATAGGTATATACTAAGGATAAGATAAGTTATTCTAGTTTCTCTTCTTTATAGACAACACTATGTCTGTGTTTACCAAAATTATTCCGAAGAGAAATATAAACTCATTATTTTCCAAGATACGAAATGTGTGTTACGGTGATTTTCAATTTTCGAATATCGCTCCCAAACAAAATTTAGTCCCAGTTTTTCATAAAGCAACACAATTTTTTAACAATGTTGCATTATGTGATTCAGTTGGAAACTACACATATGGTAACATATTAATCGCTGCGACAGAATTGTCAAAACAGATATCACAGAAACTTGATAACAAAAGTAATGCCAAGTGCTTTTCCTTTGTCCTAACGATACTTCCTACGTTGTTACACAGTGGGCCATTTGGATGTCCGGACATGTAGGTTTGTAAATCATAATTAAATGGGATCACATTTCGTAAATTAAAATTTTAGCTGTACCTGTGAGCAGTTCACATCCACAAAGTATGATCGAGTATTTTGCAAATGATAGCGAAAGTAAATTGTTAATTACGGTACCGCAATATTCGGAATTAATGCATACCGTCTCTACAAATACCAAAAAAATTTTAATCGTTTTAGATAATAATTTTAGAAAAAGTACGACGGTAACACAAAATTTTAAACAAAACCTGGATGAATTACAGTCTACTAATATTCTAAATAAAAATGCTCTAATCATTTATACCAGCGGAACAACCGGATATCCTAAAGGTAAATAGTAACATACTTTACGTTTTTTTTCTTTCATAAATTTTTATAGTATTTTGAACTACATACTATCTGTTTGATCAAAGATTCCTCTATTTGTTTATAAATATTTGTGTAAGATTATCGCTTATCTTTTAAATAATCAGAAGTTATTTATTTATTTATTTTGTTCAAAGAAGCTTAAAGCAAATTAACAACTTTTTTGTCACTTATTATAGTGTTACATAAATTAGTGTGTAATATATACAGTGAGTGACAAATATCGCATTTCTAGGTCATTTGATTTATAAACTTATTCCTCTCGATTTATTTTTAAATACATATTCTCAGTTCTCTTAATACCTATCTAATATCATTATAGGTTTTTTTTGGTACCTACTTTTTAAATTCAGGCCTTCTACATAAAATGATTCCTATTTCTCGTAGCATATCTGTGCACCTCTGATCTCATAGTCATGCGAATCACATTGTGAAAAAGTTAGCATTCAGCTGCTTTGTTATCCGGAGACTAAGAGGTGTTGTAAGCCAACGGACATTGTTATGTTATTACTTTGCCAACGTCGAATCGTTAATTAATTATGGTATAGTTGTGTGGGGTGCTATTAAATGCACAGGTGATGTACTAAGGGCACAAAAAAGAATTATTCGAGCTATTTGTTTTAAAAGCTTTAATTATTCTTGCAGACATCTGTTCAAGAATCTAAATGTTCTCACGGTCATATCAATCTTTATATTAAATAGTGTGATGTACATACATATGAATCGCGAGAAGTACACTAAGCCTACCAGTAGTCACAATTTAAGGTATAATAATTTAGTACTGCCGCAACATAGATTAGCGTTAGTCCATTACAGTTCGTATGTGTTACCAGTAAAATTGTACAATCACCTACCATGTAACATAAAGTCCATTGTCAGTACCGTTCTATTTAAAAAAAAGGTAAAAAGCCTGCTGCTGGAGACTACTCTGTATACTATTGATGAGTATTTTAAGTGTATCTATGTTTAACCAAATGGTTTCTGTAGTCATTGTTTTTTGTTGTATTATGGTTGTATATGTTTTGTTACTTGACGTTTCCAACACTTATTAAGTCTAACGGAATAAAGATATATTATTATTATTATTATTATTATCTCCTCTTTATAAATATATTCAAATATTTTGGTAACTGTCCCTTGTCTATCTTATAAATCAAAACTAAAACATTGAATAAAATCTGATCCCAAAAACGACCCACACACTATGCAATCGGTCGTATGACTAGTTGTACTGCAGATTGGACAAAAAATCTTTGCAACCAATTGGTTAATATTTTACCCACAGACACGAACGATCTAACCATGGATCAGTCGTTGCAACTGTCAGTTGGGGAACTATTTTCCATTCGTATATTAGATCAGTTTGTCTCATGGCTGTTCTATTTTATTTCTGTTAATTTTTTAACAGAATATCATAGCTTGCATTCTGTTTATGTTTGTTTGAATAGTAATTCGACTTTACATCCCACAAAAATGTTTGTTCACGGTATATTTCCATAAATTCAGTTCAAAATGATGATTATTATCCATTTTCAAAATTTGTAATAGGAGTAATATGATTCAGTAACCACAGAATATTAAATACCAACTACACAACGTATCACGTGTTTCTGAACGTGTTTTTAATGATTAACAAATCTAAGTTTCTTAACATATCTATAACTCTTGTGTATGCCTTTGCATTTAATATTGCTCCCAGACCACGATTCAATACTACTTTCTAACTTATCAATTAAATACGTATTTACACAGAATTACAAAAACGTACATGCGGCATACTTTCTTTTTAGTTTCCTGAGACAATACATTTCTTAGCCTACAAATAACACCAACTTTCTTGGCTAGTTTCTTCTCTACATACTATATGCATATTTATTAAACTTAGGATCACAGTCCATAATTACTCCTAAATGGCTAAATGCTTAAAACTATCTACCCATTGTGTGCTATCATGTCCTACAACTATGTCAAATTTATTTCCTATACGGAAATACTTTTTGTGCATTTGCCATCCAAAATGTCTCGACTTCGTCTTGACATTTTGTTACTACAGCAAATTCACTTAAAATATTTCCTAGCAAAACATTTTTGTAGAAACGTCAAAATTTTATTGACTATTTTACGTGCACTATATAGGGATATTACTGTTGATTAAATCCATCTAAAACCATTTGTTAGTCATGAATAGGAATTACATATTGTGACTAAACTCCTTGATATCGTAATCAATGACCTTATTAATATTGTACTCAAACCTCTCTTGACTGTGCACTGAAATAAAATATTTAGCAAAGACATTGGCATTATCACCACTCAGATATCTCTCATTTTTCTAAAAATCTAAAACATCTCATCCAATATTTTAGATTTAGATTTAAGTAAATTCGAGTAAGACCAAAATTTATTTACATCCCGACTAATACTATTTTCTACATCATTTAATCATTGAATACCACTGATGAGCCTATAAAAAGAAGTCCAGGGGGATGAGATCTGGCGCACTAGCAGGCCACCTATTGATTCTCAATTTCCAATCCACCTATCACGATATTCGTCGTTTAAAAACTGTGACAAGTTCACTGTTGAGTGCAGGTGCAGAGAATTTTGTAAGGCCGCAAGCGAAGTTCTGCTACTGTTGTTTGGAAAAGGTTTAAAAATTTCATTAAAAAATGGGCCAGCGATGTGAGTGCAAATATACCTATTTGTTACATTAAATCTCCATCTGATTTGTTGCCTCACGCTACAGATTAATTTTGGATTTTCATGTGACTAGAGAACATTTTTTCTTTTAAATATCCAGCAGTTTGTGAAACGACTTTCATTGGACCCCAACAATTTGGTATTTGACTATGTTTTCTGATAAACCGGAGATAAAATTCAATTCTCAGTCCAGTCTAACCATCCAAAGTTACGCTACTTTGAAAATGGCATAGCAATGTATGTTGAGAACGTTCAAATTACAAGTTAATCGCGATTTCATATCTAGTACAGATGCAAGGTCGCAATGCACATAATTATATATCATATTATTAAATGTAAAGCAGTTGATGTTAACTAAAGTAAGATAAATGCATATACCGAATCTAGTCATCCTCCATATAGCATATGACGTTAATACAGCCGTTATTATTAAAAATATATATTTGATTCCTAATTTTATGTTATAATTTAAAAATTTAGCCTGGTAATGATACATTTAGCTGTGACTGGTATCAAAGTTGGATGATAAGATGATAAGAAGTATGCTATTAAAACTTTTAGAAAGTTAGAAAAATCAACAAAACTGCAGTAGTACTGTGTATTGTGTAAGTTTAAATGTTGCCTTAATGGTAGGTAGCCGTGAAGACAGATAGCTTTCCAACTGTTTGGAGGATGACAGGTGGATGAATACAAATTAAATTTTAATTGTATAGTTTTTATGAAAGCCAAATAATTACATTTCATAATTAGTTCAGTCATATATGTAACTACCTTGTACAAATTTGATAACTTTTTGTGATTGCCAAGGGTAAACATTAAAGCTTACACTACCTTAACTTTATTTAATTATCAATTGTAAAAATTATATTTACAGGTGTGGTTTTAACTCACAAAAATGTCACCAATCAAATACATACATTAGTGGACGCTTGGAGATGGACAAGCAATGATGCAATATTGCATATTTTACCTCTTCAGCACATACATGGAATTGTAAATGCATTATTATGTCCTTTGTATGTAGGGGCAAAGTGTGTTATGCTACCAAATTTTGATCCCAATGATGTTTGGGTGCACTTACTAGGCGTTAAGACAAAACCAGAGTGTCCCAAAATATCTGTTTTTATGGCAGTTCCTACAGTGTATACAAAATTAATTGAAGAATACAAGGTTAGTTTTGAAAATGATCCTAAAATACATGAATATATTAAAACGAATTTAAAAACAAAAGTACGTTTAATGGTCAGTGGTTCTGCACCACTGTCAATTCCCTTATATGAGAAGTGGTTAGAGATTACAGGGCATAGACTGTTAGAACGATATGGAATGTCGGAGATTGGCATGTGTTTATCTCAGCTGTATGATTCGGAACGTGAACCTGGTTATGTGGGTGTACCATTGAATGGTTGCAGTGTCAGATTAACTGAAAAATCTGATGATGGCAACTACAATACTCTTCTTGAATGCACAAGTGTTAATGATAACATGAAAGTACACTTAAATGTAAAGCCCACAGAAGATGCTGTGATTGGAGAACTTCACGTGTGTGGCAGTTCTGTATTTAAAGAGTATTACAACAAGCCAGATATCACACAACAAGAGTTTACAAATGATAATTGGTTTAAAACTGGTGATACGTGCCAATACTCTGTTGGAAAAAAATTATTTAAAATGTTGGGTAGAACGAGCTTAGATATAATCAAAACTGGTGGTTATAAAGTGAGTGCACTAGAAATCGAAACACATATTTTAAGTCATCCAAATGTTATTGATTGTTCGATTGTTGGTGTACCGAATGAAACTTGGGGCCAAGTTGTAACAGCATTTGTAGTATTCAATCAAAATATATCTATCGACGATTTACAAACATTTTTAAAAGGTAGAATGCCTCCCTATTGGATACCAAAGACTTTTAAAGTAGTAACAACTATTCCTAAAAATATTATGGGAAAAGTGAATAAAACTGAATTAATTTCAACTTTGCTTAATAGTGGTGAGAAATTAATGTGTGCCAAAAGTTAGTTAATAACATATTTATGAGTTTTAAAATGTGTATTTGTTATTATGATAAACTTTATGAATAAAAAAAATTAATTCTTAAGTTGGTCATATTTATATTTTAGGCGTTTTTTCTATTATTAACTACCTCACCTGGACTCTGGATTATAATGGGAGGGTGGTCAGAAGTCCACGCACACATGGGCCACCTATTCGGGCTCTCTGTGCTACTTCCCTCCTTAGAGTCGTCAGACCGGTGCATGTGCTTGTTTAATTTACAGTGCCCAGAAAGTATACCCACAAGTAGTCCCAGGTTCTTCCTTGATAGACCAGACCACGAGATGGTCCTCTGAAGGTCTCTCTCTCGCATGACGGCAGTCTTAACATCAAGTTCCACCTAGCCTTTTGCTGGGCTTGGGTGTCTTGAGTTTGAGTTGTTTACAGTTGATACTTTTTGCCTGATTGCCTATTGTTCCAGCATGCCCTTTAACCCCAAACTCGAGGGTATTGCTGTTTGTCACTTGCTCTAGTACTTGGTGACATTGAGAAACAAGCCTAGAGGTTAATTACCTCGCCTTAAAAAATCAATTTTTTTACAGTATTTTTTTCTGGACATGATTTGCAATTAAAAATCATATTAGCAGACTGCATTCCTTAATTATTAATCAACCCTATATCAAGAATCTTGGTGAACTAATAGCAATCCACTGCTATATGAACACACAAAATTGTAATTTCCATGCAGGGGAGATTGGGGAAGAGCATGTGTCACCTGCAATTGAGACCTTTGGAGTGGAAAGATTCCCACCACCTACCACTTTTTACTTACAGTCGTAGTCACCTAAGAATGCGCAAACAACGAATTTACGCTGATTGTAAAAGTCAGTGTGGTTTCATGTTGTTTTTGTAGATATATGTTAATTCATCACTGAATATTTAATGTTATTTATTGAATTATAATTACAGGATAAATACATATTTTAGTGATATCACAGACAATCTGTGGTGACATATAATCAAATTCGTTTTAAAGTTATTGAAAAAAATGTACTTGTGGGATTTTATTTTTTTATTTTTTTTATTTACTTATTTATTTACAGATTCAAAATGCAATACCAGTTAGCCAATCTGTACAAAAAAATCAACTAAAAAGTACAATTTACCGAATGGCATATGTCAAATAGTTTTGCTCCCTTTAAACTTCTAGGCCATATTGTGTCCAAACCATTCACTGAGGCAAGTTGACCACATATGTGAAAAATGTCCTGCTCTTCGAGCTCTATCAAATAGACCCTCAAGTCCATGTTTTAACATGGTGACCTTTGACTCCTTGAAAACTCGAAGTGACCATGACCAAGTCAATGGTCATGAACCACCCCAGGGTCATGTGTGATAGGTACAACATTTCAGCCCTCCAGCTCTTACGTTTTTCGAGTCCATGAAGGTAGCTTTAGACAGTGCGTCTTTTCGTGCGACAAAGCATTCGCTATTGCGGCAAAAGCCTTTATGCATCATAGCATTTAGACAACAACCTTCATTGCGTGTACGTCTGCATACATGAAATGAATGAATATTGTGTTTATTATGAATGCCGAACTGCTTGAAGGTATATGTGCTGCATTCGTTGTAATAGCAAATAGCAAAAAACGTAAAAGAAGATGGCAAACCAGGGAGTTCTTGAAAGAAAAATGTAACGAGTCATTTTTGGAAAAATGGTTTTAGATATAGTGGTTGGTTGGTAGATGGCGAACGTTAAAGTTAGAATACTAAGAAACTTTATTGTAAACCAACTGATACTGATAAGCGAAACCGCAGATACGGTGTAACTTGTCAACCTTTACAATTTAAAGAATTAAAGATTTTTAATTACTTACCTTTTATTAGCTAAAAAACACAAAGTCAAGAACTTATCCCGCCAACCCATTGAATTATTCAATGCGCCAACCCTGTGAAAATCACCATTATATCACTAAAATTGTTTGAGGTTGGTAGTGCAAAAAGATTACAGGTTTGGCGCCAATATTTGTCTTTATATCTTGTCGCATTAATGCAATGAACTGTATACTACGTACCTATTTTTTTTAATAGTATACAGTTCATTGCATTAATGATCAAAAATACCCCACATTCGGATTTATTTGTTTCCCGACACTACAGCCCTGCCAAATTTCGAATTCACTAATTCAGCGCGTTACTAGTCCAGTAACCTTATACTTCAGACCTTGCATCAAATCCGGTAGTTCTGATTTTTTTCTGACTTATTTATTATGTTGGCCCAATGAATAATCCAAGTTTGAGACCTCGAGCGCCGAACGCAACCTTGGCATAAATCGAAAAAACCACAACATTTTCGACTTTATTTCAGTTTTTGGCCATTTTAAGCCTACAGGATTAGTTTTTGGATAACACCTGCGCAGTAAGTTTTTAAACTACACTAAATTTGCTACAATATGAGACTAGAACTGTCTCTATAGACTCCAAAAACTAATCCTATGTATCTTTATACTGTGACTATACAGTGTGCCAAATTTTTAACTAAATTACTTACTATAATAGAATAAATGACCACATTTCATGAGCAATTATAATTACCATTAGCATTCAGATTCAACCTATTTCTTATAGTCTTCATTATTTACTATACAAGCTACATAAAGCGGCGAAAGGTCGTGGCACTTATTATTGTCGTCACATTTGTGGTATTCTTGAATTTTTATGCACCATAATTATTAGGTATAGAGATAATTTGTAAGGTGGCAGCTGGTCTTGGTATATGTTTAAGTTTATGGGGTTTGCTGCACCATTGTATACGCAGTGCCGTATTTAAGGTCCAGGGCCTCGTCGTGCAAAAGTAGGGAGGGCCACATTATATAGGTGGTAAAAAAAGGTCTAGTTATTATATTATGGAAAAAACACAGAAGGTAATGTCTCTTACATATTATGTATAATTTATTATCATTAATTTTATTTTTTGGAAGGCCTGAGGGCCTCGTTTTGCGAGGGCCTAGTCGTGCGCCGCACGACTGGCACGCCCGTTAAATACGCCACTGAGTATACGGTCAGTTTAGGAAAGAAATAAATTTTGTTTTGTGAAAAAATATTAAGTTCATATTAGGCGCATCCTGCACTGAAAATAATATCAATACCTACTACTATAAGCAGGTGTTATTCTTATACCATCTTCTATTATGCTTATTCCCTAGACAATTGTTTGTCTATAGGGCTTATACATACCTATAATGTAGAATAGAAACGACGATTTTATAGTTATGATTTTTTTCCATAATAAAAAATTGATTTACATTTTACATAAGTCAGGACGTCAGGTGACAGGTGCTTTGAAAAATAATACTGTATCAGAGACACTGTATAATGTATACATCGTTCAGTTAAATCAGGTTAAATACATTTTTATAAAAACTATCCCTTCTATGAAAAAGTGTCGATGGAAAAAGTAGGTATTTCTAGTAGTCTTATGTTAGAAAAAAACATTTGATGTTTCTTATTTTGTCATTATTATATTTTATAACAGATCTTGTCATTTATTAATCGTTTAATCTGCCGTAAAAAAACCCACAATGTGTATCTTGTTTAATTATTTGGTAAGTATGAATAAAAAAAAGTGTATTACTCATTATTTAAATACGGCGCAATTGGAACATCTCGAAGATTCCCGATTTGAGATATAACGCAACGTTCGCCATCTAACGGGTGGCAAAGTAATGTATCAATGAGATTTTTTCGCAAGGTGTGACTTGTGTGTGACTTGTGAATTCAACGAAGCAGTTATGAAAATTAAATATCGAATGTTCCAATGGTCGTGAATTTACGTGAATAAGTGCGTAGTTGTTGAATGGATCCTTCGATATCTTGGTTTCAGCCAGAACAAGAGGGTCCTGCCAAACATTTGTGGCTTCGTTTGTGGCAAACTCAACAAGATTTAGATAATATGAACATAAAGGAGACGGATATCGATGTCGAAGCTTTAAATACCATTAATACTCAAAATCAAACCATAATGAACGGAAAAAGTGATAATAGTAACAATTTTTTACCGCGAAGAAGAAAATTCGATAACCGTGCTAGTACAAGAGGAATGAATCGCTATCCCGAAAAAGTTGTGGGCGAATTTGGAGGTTGCCCGTGGCGTCAAGACAATTATAATTACGGAAGGGGTATAATTGGGTGAGTATTTAATTTGCAATTATCCTTTTAATCTTTACATTCTCTTTGAAAAACAATTCGCCCGTCCGTCATCAGATGGCCTTCGATCTAACTTGACATTTGAATCTCTACACACGCCTTGAATAATTTGAACCTAAAACTAAAAATACTGCTGTAAATTTAAATGTCTCCTAGTAGTAGCTAAAAAATAATAAAAGCGTGTTATGTAGCGTAGCTACGTCCAAATAACAAATATAATTCGGCGTTATTTCATCAACATAACCTAAGTTTTTGCGTAATATGCTGGCCGTGTGATTTCAAGTTGTACGTTTACGGTTGCGTAACTTTATAAGCATCGTGACGTTCTGAACAATAACTTTACTAAATATGCTCTATCGCCTACTCTTCCTGTTCTTTATTTAGTTACTGAGATAATTTTAATTTTTTAATACATTCCATTGCAATTCTCTTGGCAATTACCGAAATACTCAGACATAAAAAGAGATTTTTAGAATTTAGCACTAGTAGGAAGGTCCTAATGCTCTAATCTTTCCATTGAAAATTAGAATTACCTATTTATTTATCATTGGTTAATGAACTTGTGGTTATTTTCAGATATTTCTTTTAGGCCAGTCACTAATTATAGTGTTCGGTTTGACCTACATTCCATTTATTCATCATTTTCTCTAGGAATTTATTTCTAAATCTACCATATTAAGTAACATTTATGGATTCAAAGTTTCTGAAATTTACCAAACATTAATCCTATTTTTCTCAATTCCGTAAGATATGTTTATTGTGTATAAAGTTTGGAGCAGTTTACCTAACTGAGTTGAAACGTTAAGTTGTCATGAAATTGAGATCACATCATTAATCTTAATATCAAGTTTATAATCATATTCTCATACACTTACTATATACCTACAAGGTGTCTCACAACATCGGTTGACACGACAGTAGTTTTTTGTTTAAAATTTCGAACAGATTGATAATGTGATACAGGTTATAACAGTGAGTTTATGACACTACTTAAGAACCACCAAAGTTCTGATGATTTTTGTTCGGTAATGCCTGCTAAGAAAGATCAAACTATGACAGATAAATTTGGTTAAATGTGGCACCCAACATGATTGTCTTGCTAAATTTAAAATATGACGAGTTTTGTATCATTATTGTAAAGATAGTCTTTTTTGTCAAATCGCTCAGAGCAACAAGTTGAAAATGATTGTCTTCAACTAAAACATATTGCTCTGCATGCTATTCTCTCGCAAACACCAAGTGTGCTACTATTTTCAATATGCTGCCAAAATTCGTTTAGGATTTGTTTTAAATGCTTCCATACTTATTTTCCAGGAGATTTCTTAGACCCTCCATATCCTATCGGCTGTTGCACTAGAATCGAGAATATTCCAGTGCCCTCTTGTTCATAAACCGCATTTGTTGTCTTCTTGCTATTAGAATCTTCGAGCATGAGGAGCAATCGTTTTTCAAAAAACTCCTTCATTCCAAACATTGAGTGAAAACTATTGCTGGTATCGTCATTCAATAATAACCTGTGAATTTTCGTTGCTATCTATGAAGGTTGTAAAAATTAATTATTCCATTTCGGATCAAACTTGGCTCCATTAATAAACAATACAAGTAACAAGTTGGGATCAACCACACACTTCTGTAGTAACTGTTTGCAAAATACTAAACAGATTTCGAGACAGATTTCTTCAATAAAAGTGGTTTTCTAGTCCCATTTTTAAATAGCTGTGTTGTTCTTAGGAGGCATTACAAAAAAAAATGATTTTTAAACTTTCCTTGAAAAATGTGTGAGGTGGCTTAAGTGACATGGAACAACTGGAATTTAACCACAATAAACGACTTCCAGTGAAGGATTAAGATATTTCCTTGATGAACTATAAATTTTCACAAGGTGTTCAAAGTTTTTAGACTCAACTAGCTGTTTACCCGCAGCTTTGCCCGCGGTCTTGGGAAATTAATTCGTACTTTCTTATTTCCCGGTGTGAATACTCGATTAGACTCACCGTTTGTATGAATGCACTCAACAATATGTTTAAAAATATAAATACAATGCAATAATTAACGCCAAAATGATCCGCCATTTATTGAATTTAGTTGTTACAAAAAATGTGATAAATGAAGAACCGCTCTACCGATTTAGTGCAAACTTCACATAAACCATCTATAGGGAAAGCCAAACTAAGTTGCGTGCACGTCATCAATGACGTACTTCCATGTCTTTTGTGGCAAAGTTTCCATCGCTAAGGGTATCATAAAATTTATAAAAAAACAACTCTAAAGGCAATACAATTAATACAAGACTTTTAGATAAAATAATGTATGTGCACAAGCTTGTTTTTGTTGGGTTTAGACGCCTATCAATGTAAAATGTTGTGATAAAATTTTAATCAACATGCCAGTAAGTAACGACGTAAACCTAGCCACTGCCAGGGAATGGTGCTGTGTTGCCATTTTTTATTCATTGATATTTTGAGGTTACGGATGACAGTAGTATTCTGACAGGCATATTTAATTGATTTTTGTCGTCAACAATTTGTAATCGTAATTAATAGTAGGGGAGCCGGAGATGCTAAATCGGTAGTTACTAAAGCGTCATGGGGACCTATTGCATTGTGAAGATTAGGTCCGAAAACGAAAAAAAGTTTATGTTACGTTTGCCATTTTTGTGGGGCGGAGACCGTGGACAAATTTTCAAAAATGTAAAAAAAAACAGTCACCTGGAAATACTCGAGCGCGTCAGACATTCATAGTGTAAACGCACTATGTCTTTCTGATAACCGAGAGATATTAATCTGACGATTAGTCAGTGGCGGGTGACCGTAAAAAGGAGCTCCAAAAAAAAAACAAAAAAAGTTATTCGAGCGCGTCAGATATTCAGAGCGAATGTTAAGTGAACTCAAAAAAATGTCCTATTCAAATGACTGACGATTTGGGCGCGACCAACAGTCATGACCGATTTTTGAAAATGTAAAAAAAAAACGTAACCTTGAAATACTCGAGCGCGACAGATTTTTATACAGACGGTTCAGCTTGATGTCCTAGTCGTCCTAAATGATAATCTGACAATTATATGAAGGAATACTGTTAATCTGACAATTTGAAAAAAAATTTAAGCAAAGTTCTCGACAAACACACAAAACGCACATGGACGATGGACTTGACAGCATTGAACTGTACGCTATACGCAACTGGAAAGGAAACGCGCATAGTTAGGCTGAAGCCAAACGAATGGGTATCTCTATCTTTTTCTTTTACACGCAACGTCATACAAACGATGATACGGAGCATAAAATGCAGGTGACAGATAAAAAAAATATGTTGCGTCAGTTATCTCTCTCGTCTGCTCTACTACCGCAACAAGCTAGAAAGCGACAGAAGTACCCATTCCGTATCTGTCTTTGTCAGCTTCAACGCCTACAATGCATTGAAATCGTCCGTTTCCCTTCCAGTTGCTTATAGCATATAGTTCAATGCTTGGCAGTAATGGCAACCATTAGCAACGGGTGTATCGGTAAAGCAGATACTATGCAGAGCCAGTATGGGCTCCTCAGTGCCATCTATCATTTGGAATTTTTACCATAACAGTAATAAAGTTATATATGTGGTTTGTGACGAACACGTTATTGTGATCAGCTGAAATGGCATCATGGCGGCAGACGGTAGTGTGGAGACGGTGCGAGAGAGTGAGAGTTAGAGAAAGAGTGAGAAGGAAAGAGAGACGCGGAGTGGAAAATACACAGTCACACACAGTTCTCAGCAGCTGTACGCTCTACGCTTTATTGATGGTTTTAGCTACATTGCCCCATGAAAATCGTCAGATTATATTATTTCCGTAATCCTTAAAGGATTTCCTTCAAAATAAAAAAAATTCAATCGCGCTCGAATATTTCGAGGTGACGTTTTTTTTTTACAACTTTGTGACTCGGCCATTTTCTTATGCCAGGTTCAAATCGTCAGATTATTGAAATATACACTGTTCTGCATGTACTTAACTTACCTTGTCTTAATCTGACGCGCTCGAGTTTTTCTGAGGATCGATTTTTTTTTACTAATCTGATCGGGTGCCCTCAACGCACGCCCCTATATTAAGGGTTCATATATGGTAGGGGTACATTACAGGGTGCAAGGTTTCTCCCCATATGATTTTCTGACGCGCTCGAGTAACGCGCAAAATCCCCGCTTGGGCTCCCCTACTATAATATTTATTTGTGGTTTAATAAGAAATAGTTGCTGGGAAATTAAATATTTCCTGATCAATTTGACAATACTGTAAATGTAAACGTCATCAAACGCTGATGACGTGCACGCAACTTAGTTTGGCTTTCCCTATACTAAATAATCCGAACAAAGCCTAAACATTTGGTTTGGATAGTTGAGCCCGTTCTTGAGTTATAAAATTACAACGAAAAGTGGCTTTGATTTTTATAGATATAGATAGATAGGAGTCTAACCATGTGTGATAATGAATTCCGCAGTTTAGTTTATTTTTATAGGGCTCATCTTTTGTTCAGAACAAGGGGGGTTAAAATAATTACTTTTATGCTTAAAGACCTAATCATTTTCAATGTAAGAGTTCAATCGAGCCTTACTTTTCAGAGATTCTGAAACAAATATCAAATTAAAGTTTCCAGTTTTTCAAGAATGCACACCTGCACTGACTGTATGTTGCAATAACATAACGAGGGAACAAAGCGTTATGAACTAAATAACGCCCATGGCGCCTTCTTTACTTTATGTCATACTTGCAAGAAGTTGATTGATGATTGAAACAGATGATAACAATAAAATCAGTATAGACTGACATCGAGACTGACATTTAAAATCCTTGACCGTATCTATGGTGATGACAGGGGCGGCTGGTGTATAAGAGCTGCAGTGCTGCAGAGCTCCCAAAAAAATAAAGAACTTCCAAAAAATAATAATTAAATTTAAATTATGTCATCTAACTGAAAAAGCAAATTAATACTTAAGCAATTCTCGAAAGGCGTTGTAAAGTCGACCAGTGGAATAACTTATCGACTCACGCTATAGTTGAGTTATTATTTATCTGGGCTACACGATGGTGTTCTGCGAGCTCCATAAACAAACATACGGTGATCGTCTTCCTCCGTGACCGCACTAAATGGTATCACATTTTATGCTGAGAGATGCGCTGCATTAAGTTCAGCGATATCGTATTATTTTAGCGCGAAACACGTGTAGGATCGAATTTTACGCGGCTTTTTAGTTTACGGCGGGTTCAAAAACAATAAATAGGTACTGTTTATTGCTGAAAATTATTAATTGTGTAAGTACCTATTATGTAAGTGGTCTTCATATTTTAATTTTAATGTTAAGAAATTTTTTAAATATTCTTATGAAGAAAAGGTAGAATTAAAAGGAAAAGGTAGACCGTTACCAGAAATTATTATTGAAAAATCTGGTGTAAGTAATAAATTAGTAAGAGACATTTAGGTATTTAAAAAATGAATGGATTTGTGGATGTAGCAAAAAAATGCTTTATACTGCTTTCTCTTCTTACTTTTTGGTGGCGATAAAGCTTGGACGGAAATTAGGGGTCACCGATCTAGAGCACTTTGCACTTGAGTTTGAAAATAAAAAGATACGAAAACTATAAAACCATTTTCATAATTGTATGGAATTTGCCTTACTTAGGGTCAAAATATTATGGCTCAATTAGATTCTGCTTCTTGGATAAATGTACAGAGACATGTGTCAAAGAATAGTCAATAGTTTACCAAAAATTATAAATTGAATTAGATTTTGTGGAGCTTTTGAATTGGCTCTTCGGGAACATGATGAGAGCGATAGGTACCTACTTCCGAGAATCCGGGTAATATTTCGTGTACTTTCATAGACCTCATGAGCCATTCCATGTCAAATCAACACACCCAATTTACCTCACCATTTTAGATTTTACTAAAATTTGGTATACTCATAGTTGGTGCTGAGACTAAGCAAAATAGCAAATTTCAATCCTTTATCTCGAACCGTTTCTAAAATATGGCTATGCAAAATTTTCAAAGACTGACCAAAAAAGCGTGGTGAGACTTTTTTTAAATCGCTCTAGGATCTGTCCTAATTTAGCTAGAGAGCTCGGGAAGGTGTCATTTTGCAGCATTTTATATGCTCTTTCCAGTGATATACAACACAACATAGGCGCTAAATAAAATCTTTTTTTAAAATACAAATTTTAATTTTGATTAAATTTTTTTCCAAAAAGTACATAATTTAAAATTTTCAAAAAATTTCCATAAATACTTAGTACTGTTGTAAATCACATACCAAAATATAAATATGGGATTGTTAAAAAAAATATTTCTGACTCTTGTTTTTTATTAATAGCCCCGTTTTGACCAAACCTACCTTTAACCACAGACCTGTGCTTTAACAAATGGGAATTTAATTTAATAAAACCAATCAGCATATTTTATAATTTAATTGAGTTGATTACTTACCATAATTTTATACAATTTAAACTATAATAGCCTAGTAATTGATAAAACAACAATATTGAACATGGGACTAATAAATAAGGTATGAAAAACGTGTGAGCATTGATGTTTTAGTTTTGATCCAAACGGATTAATAAAAATGTATATTCCATTTGCCCTCGTATTAACACTTTTTTCAAAAAATAAGTATAGCACAATGTACAGGCTGGGCCAACGAAAAGGTAACAGACGAGTTTCTGGCTAGAGAAAATTTTTTTTTGAGAAACGCAAAAACACGTCAATTTTTACATCAAGGGGGACAACTTTTGCTATGAATTTCAACTTGAAGTGATTTCACCCTTAGCGCTGTGAGAACAACCCCTAAAATTTAAATAGAGGGATGATGGGGCAAGTGATACGTCATTTGAAAGGTCTTTCTTTTCTGATTTCACTGCACTATTTTTTTTATATCTTTTTATTTTTAACCAAAAAAATTGAAGTTCCAAAATGGAAAATGAGGAAAGAGATTGAGGCATTTAAAAACTCAAAAAAGTTCGGACAGGTCATTTGTTTTTTCTTAGAGAAGCTAGGTACTTTTACTGCTATTTGACAACATTGTTTCACCCCTTTTGTACAGAGTAAACAACCCTTACATTTTGAAATAAAAACAAGGGTTAATTTTTTCTTGTGGTAATCAATAAAACAAGTTTATGCAAATTCAACCTTAGTTTAATAAATGTTCGAAGTGGCTGTCTTCAGCTTTCATGCAATAATACCAATTTTGATTAAATCGTGCCTGTACATTTTGCAACATTCCGGGAGTACAGTATCAAAGGTGAAGGCATCTAATTTCTAACAAAAGTAGATTTTTTATAGGGCCATGTAAAGAATAAAGTTTATTCCACTGCTCCGGAATCTTTGGAGCAGTTACGTGGCCGTGTAGTACATAAATGCCGTCTAATTACTCCCGAAATGTTGCAAAATGTACGGGGACGATTTAATCAAAATTTGTATTATTGCATGGAAGCTGAAGACAGCCACTTCGAACATTTATTAAACTAAGGTTGAATTTGGATAAACTGGTTTTATTAATTAGCACAAGAAAAAATTAACCGGTATCTATTTAAAAATTTAAGGGTTGTTCACCCTGTACTTAAGGGTTGAATCAATGTTGTCAAATGGCAGGAAAAGTACCTAGCTTCTCTACAAAAAAAACACTTGACCTGTCCGAGCTTTTTTGAGTTTTTAAATGCCTCAATCTCTCTCCTCATTTTCCATTTTAGAACTTTAATTTTTTTGGTTAAAAATAAAAAAAAACTAGTGCACTGAAATCAGAAAAGAAAGACCTTTCAAATGATGTATCACTTGCCCCATCATCCCTATTTAAATTTTAGGGGTTGTTCTCACAGCGCTAAGGGATGAAATCACTTCAAGTTGAAATTCATAGCAAAAGTTGTCTCCCTTGATGTAAAAATTGACGTGTTTTTGAGTTTCTCATCTCAAAAAAAAATCTCTAGCCAGAAACTCGTCTGTTACCTTTTCGTTGGCCCACCCTGTATATTGTGCTATACTTATTTTTTGAAAAAAAGTGTTAATACGAGGACAAATGGAATATACATTTTTATTAATCCGTTTGGATCAAAACTAAAACATCAATGCTCACACGTTTTTCATACCTTATTTATTAGTCCCATGTTCAATATTGTTGTTTTATCAATTACTAGGCTATTATAGTTTAAATTGTATAAAATTAACGTAAGTAATCAACTCAATTAAATTATAAAATATGCTGATTGGTTTTATTAAATTAAATTCCCATTTGTTAAAGCACAGGTCTGTGGTTAAAGGTAGGTTTGGTCAAAACGGGGCTATTAATAAAAAACAAGAGTCAGAAATATTTTTTTTAACAATGAACCCATTGTCATCCCATATTTATATTTTGGTATGTGATTTACAACAGTACTAAGTATTTATGGAAATTTTTTGAAAATTTTAAATTATGTACTTTTTGGAAAAAAATTTAATCAAAATTAAAATTTGTATTTTAAAAAAAGATTTTATTTAGCGCCTATGTTGTGTTGTATATCACTGGAAAGAGCATATAAAATGCTGCAAAATGACACCTTCCCGAGCTCTCTAGCTAAATTAGGACAGCTCCTAGAGCGATTTAAAAAAAGTCTCACCACACTTTTTTGGTCAGTCTTTGAAAATTTTGCATAGCCATATTTCAGAAACGGTTCGAGATAAAAAATTGAAATTTGGTATTTTGCTTAGTCTCAGCACCAACTATGAGTATACCAAATTTGAGTAAAATCTAAAATGGTGAGATAACATTTTTAATAAAAGTGTGTTGATTTGACATGGAATGGCTCTCATTTATAAGTAACTTTTTATGCAAAAATTGCAGAACACCTAAAAATTTTGACCAGGAGCCGCCACTGGGTGATGAGGTATAATATTTTACATTTGCGGGCGTTATAAGGTAGCTTTATAAAAAATAACGGCCGTTGATTTGTAAAATCCGGTTGTTATGTAAAGGGGCGTTATTTAGTCATTACTTAATGTCTCTTGTTTTAGTAGTTGTTATGGTGAAATAATGAGCTAGTATGACATAAACATATTTATTTCTGACAGTGATATTATAAGCTTATATTGTCATAGTTACGATACCAATAAAGAGTGTCATAACTCCCTTGGGATATAAAGACGCTATAATTCCCTCTACGGCTCTTTTATGAACCAGTAACCTAGCAACAACCAAAATTGCAATCAACGATACCTGAATCAAATATACCGGAAATGAACAAATTTTATTAAACTGGGTCAGAAATAAAATTATCTATGTATCACGGGAATTAATAGGTCTCAATTACCTCGGGTAATTGCTGTCCCTCGGGCGCAAGGCCCTCGGGACGCAAACTTTACCCTCGGTAATTAAGACCCTTATAATTCCTTTGATACATAAATAACTATAAACTATTGTACCTAAGATCTCTGGCATGCTCTAAAAATGTTTGAATGTTAGGCAGTCGGAGTTTAACAATAACAATTGAACAGTCAAAAAAGTATTGAGTCATTTTTGTTTTATTGGGCTATTTCCATACCAGCTATCTCTTGCTTGTTCATTCCTTTATAACAATGTGTGTTTATCACTCTTAAACTTTTTTGAGTAATTTTTCCTTAATTTGTGGCATTTTTGCGCCATATATAGTGTGTTTGTACATAGATGTAAAACAAACAGAAGAGTGGCCTTGGGAGACAAAACAGTGAAACTAATGTCTCCCTCTGTGCCTGGTGGGATTGAGGGGGGATTTTGTGTTAAAAGATAACAGAACGGAATGCATTATTAAATGATAAAATATTTTAATAATAAATTATGTATTTAAATTAAAAAAAAAGAAACAAGTCTATTTATACCAACCCAACATAATTTTTATGGAACAAAGAGAAAAATGTTTAATACTCAGAATAAATTGATGCTTTGAAAAGTACTGGAAAATTCCAAATACTAGCGGAATAATATAAATTTTAATTATAATTTGGAATTTGTCTGTTTATAAAATTGCATCTAATTAAAATTTGTTTACAGGTTGCATGAAGAAATAGAACACTTCTATGAGTATATGTCACCTACCAAAGTGGAGCATCGTATAAGAGGAGATGTAATTCATCGAATTGAACGAATAATTGTCTCTATATGGCCAGATGCTCAAGTACAAGTTTTTGGATCATATAGAACAGGCCTATATTTACCTACAAGCGATATTGATTTAGTGGTTATAGGTAAGAATTGTAAGTTCTTATTATTTTTAATATATTGTTTAACTTCCTATTTTATGTAAATTCTCGATTGGAATCATTTGAGGAATATCATAAAGTTCATATGTTAATTGGCACATTATTTAATATTTTGTTGGCAATTAGGTTTAGATACTTGCATAATGAATGAGTTGTGAAACTTCCGTAACAAATCATTTGCATTTCTTTGCATATTTAATAGTAGCGAAGGATAGAAAAATTTATTGATAATGAGATATTAAGATAAGTATGGATATTTAAAAATTTTCTAACATATTAACTAGTATATGTTTTGCATCTTTTCACAAATTGTACCACTTTACTATCTGATCACATGATAAATAAGTATACAATTAACATTCATTGTCCAAATGAATCTTGACCTTGTTCACTTGAAATTTTATTTATTTAAATATTCAAAATATTAAATTTGGAATATTAAATGGTTAATTTAAGAGATGAATATAAAGTCTATGTAAACTCTTTTTGCAACCATGTGATCAAACTTCATGACGTCAAATTTAAACCGCGTCGTCAAATGTTTGTTTACATTTCAACATTCAATAGAAAGGTTACGTTTTTAAAATATGAGGTTAGAAATTAAACAAGACAAATGGCAACGTGGATTACTTTAAAAGAATTCTGCCAACTAGCTCGAGCGAAATTCACTAATAGAACTCATTGCGATTTGTAATGCGATGTATAACCGGTACGTTGGTATAATAAAACGTGATTCTGACAGCATAGATCACGTGGTTGTAAAAAGAGTTTACATAGACTATGTTAGTTATTTCACAAGAATAAATACATTCTGAAATTGTACCTACACATTAAACTACCTACTATAATGTAATTGTGACAGCATGCTTTCTGTGCATGTTGAATTCAAGCAAAACTTACGAAACTATTCATGACAATGCAAGCATAATTTTTTTGTTTCTGTGAAATTGTAAAAGGGGGTTTCCAATTTTGCTTCCAAAGTACTAATTTGAAAAGTAATAACTGCAAAGCATAAATTTTGTGATCACATTCACAAACATACATTAACAAAAATGTCAAACAGCAAATATGATACTTCTTATGACACGAAGGTGATGTGCATTAATAAAATTAAAGAAGTAAATCTCATCCAAATATATAAATATAAACGTGAGTTGATTAGTGTTAGTTAGTTAGTCTACACGATAACTCGACTTCTACACTACCTAGGAGGTCGAGGTGGGTTTAAAACATCAAAAATTTCCAAACTTAATGTAAGTTCGAAGATGGAACAAATCTTACCTTTGACACTCCTACTTATGACATTACTGTAAAGAGTAGATGCTAACTACTACAGAGTCAGCAACCAAATTTTCAGGTGGCAACATTGTTAATTTGGTACTTGTTAGATAATATTTTTATATCGTAACCCATAGACAAACAACAAATAGATGGGTATCTGCAATAATGTAAAATTGGCCGAAGCAGCGCCTTCTTTCAGTTTGGAAGAAAGTTTTGAGACCACGCTATTGGTGGTTAGCGGTTAAAGTTTCAGTGGCCTGTATAAACTGAGGCATTTTTAAAATAACTAAATTATTTAGATTTAGGAAAATGCTTATTCGCGTAATATGAAATATTATATTTAAACAGATAAAAATGTACAGTAAATAAAAATAGTTACAACAGTTACAATAGATACAATTATTGATATTAATATTTAATAACTTTTTTTGGAACTATATCTTTGGAATAACCTCGGAGTTGCAAATGGTAATCTTTTAAATTTAATATGTTATTCATTGCAATAGTTGTACTCTCTGTATCTACATCACAATAGTCTATTACTACATACAACAACAAATAATAATAATAGTAGTAGTTTATAATTAACGGGAAACCCCTATTACAATTACAGTTTAACATACAACGTAACCATACGATACAGTTAGCGGCAAGATATCAATCACATAATTATTACATTACTACACTTTATACATTTATTCCAACTTACAATTTATTAGTAAATTTAATTTCATAAAGAAGGAACCTTTAATTTAAAATTTAAAGGAAGAATAATTGTGGAATTAAATAAAATCGAACCAATGAAAATTATTATAAGCATTTGCTTGTACCATCACACGATTTATTGAATTGTTTTTCGTATATTCCGACTTGTGTGTTTTAATCCGGAATAGATTTTTATTTCTTCCTAACTTATCGTAGTTCGGAACATAAAAATTTAGCTTCTCTAATAAGATCGAAGATTCAATAGTTATTACCTAATTAGTCTGTGCAATGTGCATAAATCTATATAATCCCTTCTTGCGAGCAATGGGAAAATATTTAGGTGCTTGCGAATGAATTCATAATCCCGTAAAGTGTGCGTAATTCCCATTTTATACTCCACAGTCCTCAAAAACTTGTTTTGTTTTTTTTCCAACATCTCACTATTTTTAACCAAATGGTCTAAATGACAGCGTACTAAGGAACAATACAATAATTTTAAACATCCCCTATTTAGTTCTTTAGCTGTTATCCAAATTACACCCCATTGCTTTAATGCTTTTGAACGTATAAATTGAACATGATTATTCAAATTTAATTTTGAATCAAATAAAATTCCCAAATCTGTAATAAAACATTATTCAAAGTAATCCCTTTAGTCTCATAACTGAATTTTAGGGCGAACTTACGCGTGAACGTACTGCAGTTGCATTTCTCAATGTTAAGCCACAATTGATTTATGTCACACCACAGAGTTATATTAACTTATATCCTCTTGAATTAACGAACAGTCATTAACAGAATCAACTTCTTTAAACAATTTAAAATCATCCACATAAAGGAGATATATCATTTATAAAAAGCAGAAACAACATTGGACAGCAATGCGATCCTTGGGGGACACCTGAAGTTACATTAAACGAATCAGACAAATAATTTTTAATACGCACAATTTGGAAGCAATTATTTAAAAACGACCAAATTATCTTTATAAGTGAATCACAAAAACCTAAATTTTTAGTTTAGTAATTAATAATGAATGTTTAACTTTATGAAACGCCTTGCTGAAGTCAGTATACAGTAGAACCCCGATTATCCGTGCTCCGTGGAACCGAATGAAGCACGGATAATCCGAGCATTTATTTCTAATTTATATTTTATTTATATAAATGGGAGGCTATCATTTTATCAAAAAACTTCGGAATCGAAGATTGGATACAAACCCCTCTATAATTCATTATATCATCCTTCTTTCCAGATTTATAAATCGGAACAATAAAGCTAGTTTTCCATTTAGAAGGACTTAAAGCGCAATGAACCACAATGAACACCATAATTCTTACATTAACTACACTATTACAAAAAATGGTAGATAGAATAGGTATAACAAACACACCTTATAGTTTAAGATACGTTATTAGAAATATATACCCTCATCTGTTATTTGACGATGACAAAGATTACAAGTTAGATAATATATAGGTCGATAAATTGCAAATGGGTTGCCTAGATAAATCGCGGGCCGGTGCTGTTAAATCCGCTTTCTTTTAGAAGAATGCTCTGCATCCCTGTCTGTTACATGGAATGGCGGGTGCAGCGCTCTCTGTCACTCTCCACGCTCGCGCTGAAAAGATAATATCTAAAATCTAGGCTACCATGGATGTGATGGTAGCGACAGAGAGCGCTGCGCGCCATCCATGTAACAGACAGGGATGCAGTGCGTTCTTCTGAAAGAAAGCGGATTTAACAGCATCGGCCCGTGATTTAGCTAGGCAACCCATTTGCAATTTATCGACCTATATATTATCTACCTTATAATCTTTGTCATCGTCAAATAACAGATGAGGGTATATATTTCTAATAATGTATCTCGTACTATTATTTTTCCTCTTATCTTGCATACTTTTACGCAACCTCTTTACTAATTCGCGATTTAATATTATTTTACAAGTACACACATAAAATGATTAAATAAAGTTCTGCTTATAATAATAATAATAATCAATGATGAACATCGTGTTTTACTTTAATTGATTTTATGTTCTGCCTTGGTTGCATTTTGAATTTTTCTATGAATATTTTATAAGTGGAAACAGAATTCATCTACAACCACAGGAGCCATATATAAAATGGATTAAGCAACAAAGCACCAGTTACCAAATGCAGTTGAACGTTACAAACTCCTGACAGTTTCAATCCGTTCAATATGTTTTTTATGTACATCTTTTGTTGGAAATTTTTCCCTAGTAATGTGCCATTCCATTTTGAAATATTTTTCTTGATCTGAATTTTTTAAATTGCTTAATTCTGCTTTTGCCACAATTTAATTATAAAAAAGTACCTATGTCAGTCTCAAGTTGTAGATGTATGGAAAAAGAAAATTTGTTAATTTTAAAATTGCAAATGCTAATAACGGCTCTGTTGTTAATAAATTATAAGTCAGTAAGTAATGCTTTGTGCTATTAAAAGACTTCTAGAACGTGAGAACTGACTGTAATGAAATGAAATGAAAAATATGTACAATTTTAGTGTTTGTAGGTAAATGGACGTACTTGCCCCTGCGGACTTTAGAAAAAGAATTCTTGGCACACGATATTGTCGAAGAAGGATGTATAAAGGTTTTAGATAAAGCATCTGTACCTATAGTAAAATTAACAGATAAAAAAACTGAAGTGAAAGTGGACATATCTTTTAACATGTGCAATGGAGTAAAATCCGCCGAACTAATTAAACGTTATATGCACGAGTTTCCTGTGTTACCAAAATTAGTGTATGTTTTAAAACAATTTCTGTTAGAGAGAGACTTAAATGAAGTGTTTACCGGAGGCATTTCTAGTTATAGTTTAATTTTAATGTGCATCAGTTTTCTTCAATTATATCACCGGCCTGCGGACCAGCTTAGAAACGCAAATTTAGGTGTTTTACTCATAGAATTTTTGGAACTATACGGCAGGAAGTTTAATTATATGCAAACCGGTATTCGAATACGAGATGGAGGAAGATATATCAACAAAGAAGAAATGCAAAAAGATATGATCGACGGTCATAGACCTAGTTTACTGTGTATCGAAGATCCTCTCCTTTCGACGAATGATATTGGAAGAAGTAGTTACGGAGTTCTACAGGTATTTTTTTATCTATTTAAGTTCGTAATTTTGAGTGAGATATAAATGCAGTTTTTAAATAGAACAAATACATATAGTTTGTTGAATGATGAAAAAATTACAGATTTACGTCAGCAGCATCAATGAGGATTTAGATTCATAAATATTCTTTTTATTACTAATAGATTGATTTTTATTAACAGAGATATAGAATTCATGATCATTTTTATATTGTAGTAGATGGTGGTACTGTTCATAATTTTAGTAGCACATGTCAAAGTTTACTTTAGAGCAATTGCCAGCTTAAGGAATGTGAAAAAAACCTTCTTCTTCCTCTTCTAAACTGTACTCTGGGGAAGTCTGAAACATCATTGCCTCCTATTTATTATTGTAAATAGTTGTAAATTCACATTTAGCAAACCGCATATTATTATTTCGGTTTGCACTCTGTCTTCTCATCGTACCTTGAAAACTTTTGTGGGATCGCCTTTTCAATAACACATAAAAAACTTGGCTTGTGGCAATAATCATCTACTAATTGAGCATAACATTTTCTCTGAGAACGCCTGAGCAGTCAAATGACAATGCTATATCATTTTTATGAAAAAACAAATTGGCCATTGTAATCTCTTATAGTCAAGGATGTCACCTTGGTTGTCACTTAGTGACTAAAATAATTCTATATTTTGTAATGTTGTAATTTCCAGTTTATTATTACATGAAAAATGGTTACATTATGATAATTCAGCCTCTAACTTCAAGCGACAGAAAAAAGTTTGTAAATTTCATCTTCATATAATATAAAACGGTTCTAAGTATATTATGCATCGGCTTCCTTAAGGACATAATGATGAAAAGATGAATTAAGAACTGCAGGTAAATCAAAATTGTAAATTATGAAAGTAAATTTTATTAATTTGTTATTTCATATTTTTTAGATATTATATTTATCGCTAGACTTGTGACATACAAACTTAATCCAGATTTTGAGTTACTGTCATTATAACATATTATAATTTAGACTCATTTAGAGTCTCTCTCCTCCTTTTAAAACTACTAGAAAGTCAATTGATAAGGAAACTCCCTCTGGCGTTACTTTCAAACATCGAAACATAAAAGGCAGAAACAACCCAATAAGACGTTCTACTACCATTGAAAATTTGTTCTCTATTGGCCATCTATCATTCTGATCATATGAATTACTAGCTGACCACCCGGCGAACTTCGTACCGCCATATTTTTTTTCTTAATTTGGAACCCTTAGAGGGGGTAACTTTTGAAGAAAGGTGAAATATGTGTCTCATGGATTTCAATGCAGGTACTTTTGAGCAATTTTTAGATTTCCATCTGCCCCCGTTACCGAGATCGCTTCAACCATTTTAAAATTCTATCCCTTATTTTGACCCACTTAGGGGACGAATTTCGAAAAGCCGCTTCTTAGTGGGTGCCTACATCATTAGGGGAAGGTTCACTGAAAATTTCAAGTTTCTAGGTTCAGTGGTTTGGCCTAGGCGTTGATAGATCAGTGAGTGAGTCAGTCAGTCATCGCTTTATCCTTTTATACAGGGTGTTTTTTAAGTATGTGGCCAAACTTCAAGGAGTTATTCTTTAAGTGATTTTAAGCCGAAAAGTTCATACAGTGTGACTCATTTAGATTGGAAACACACATGTAAAATCTGAACTTATTTACCGATTTTATCCAATTTTTTTTTCCACTGATAGTTTAATTTAAGAATCATTAACACAATTTCCATGGCCATCTATTGATACAGGGTGTTGTTTTGTAACTGTTAGCTTAGAAAGTTTTTGAACTTTAAGTTGTCATAACTTTGTTATTAATAAACATATTTTTGTAAAATTTTGGTGACAGCTATTTGGAAGCATTCTGAATCCAGTGGCGTAGATATTTTTTTTATAAACGAATCGCTAATAACAATTCTCCATTCCGAGTACGAAAAAGTTATCGTAGTATGCCCTGAAAATTGGAATAAACATTTAAAATTTTGTCCCGAAGTAGATGTTTCATTATTTGACATTTTAAAAAAAAATTGGTTAAAATCGGTAAATAACTTCAGATTTTACATGTGTGTTTCCAATCTAAATGAGTCACACTATATAAACATATGTCCAGTAATGCTTCATTGTCAAGATACAGGGTGTCAAACTTTTTTTAAAAAATCGGTTTTTCATAAATATCTCAATAATCCTTTAGCCGATTTTGTTGACATTTGCTAGCGTTATCCATGATGTAAGAATACAAGGTGTGCCATTCCCATGGATGCACAACCGACCAAGCTTTTAACCAATCAAAAGTTGGGTCCAAATGCTAAAGAACAATATGGCTGTCACTGCCAGCATTATTATCTATTTATTTGCACCGTAACCTCCAAAACTGTCAAAAAGTATCTGTGTTGTTTTGATTATAAAATCGTAAATAAAAAGTGTAGATTGAATGAAAAATACTTTGCAAGTATCTTGCATATATGTACACTAGCGGTTTAAGGGTCGTCTGATGGACGGGCCAATTTATTATTATTGAAAGAAAAAAAAATATTTATGACAGATCTCTTGCTTTAAGGTTAAGATACAAAAATATTATCTAAGAAACACCAACTTAACAATGTTGCCACCTTAAAATTTGGTTAGTTTAGGTGTATTATTCTTTACGGTAATGTTATAAGTCGGAGGTCAAAGGTTATAAATTTCTTCCATCTTCGAACTTAAATTAAGTTTGAGGATGTTTTAAGACCAACCTCGACCTCCTGGGTAGTGTAGAAGTCGAGTTATCGTGGAGACTAATTAACCAACTAACATAAATCAACTGACGTTTATATATTTGTATTTGGTAAATATGGAATATTATGCTCCCACCTCAGATCTTCATAAAAATGTTGTATTTTTATGCGTAGAATTTTTCTGAGAAGGTAATTAATTAATTATTAATTAGTTTTATTCAATTTCCTCTAATCGTATTGTATATTTACATTGTTACTACATCTAACTAATTTTGCATTTGTATTTCGCGGATGCATTTGGACCCAATGTTTGATTGGCTATCCCACCAAGCGGCCGCCATTATGTGCAATGGCACACGTTGTATCTTACATCATGGCGTTATCTATGATAGGAAGATGTTAATTTAGCCCTAACTTGATTCAAAGTATTATGTACCGTGGCATCCCGGGGGTACCTTAACCAACTCTGGGCAAAAAAAAATGTGCGCCACTGACCTTTTCTTAAACTTTTATATTTTTTTCTCATTAAGCAACTAAAAATATAACTTTTTTATGTCTTGAATTTTTTTCACATCTTGCTTTGATAAAAATTAATTTAAGAAAAATCAAACAAGAAACACGATTTATTAATACTACACTTAAACAAATATGTACTATACAATTTCTTTGTGAAAAACATAAGTTACGCATAATTTATAATAGTTTCTGAAAATGTCCGCCTTCAACTTCAATGCAAGCATTAGCTCATCTTAATATCAATTGTCGAACACGTTTGACACCCTGTATTTTGACAATGAAGCATTACCGGACATACAGTTTGTCCAGCGAATCTTTGCAGATATGGCCGCCGTCCAAAGTGTATGAATCAAGATAAAATATTCAATCAGCAACTACTTTCATGACCTGTCACAAAATATATTAGTTTGTCAACAACAAATTTAACACAAAAAATCAAGGAACAAATATAAACACATCAAACGTCAAAGAATGATAATGACAAATGTCAATTTATTCGGCGGAAGTGGTGTGGTAACACTACTGAAGTCAAAATAGAAATGGTATCCATACAGCGTAAGCTCAGACAAACTAATTAACTTATGCTTCTACACACAAACTAAACTGGTATCAACGTATTTTGAGGTTTGAACACACGCATATAACAAATTCTGTAGCATCTATCTTTGTTTTTGGTGCGTAATAAGAACCTAAATTGTGAGGACGTATATTGTTGTATATTTCATACATCGGCAAACATTTGCTGGACAAACTGTATGTTTATATGAACTTTTCGGCTTAAAATCACTTAATGAATAACCCCTTGAAGTTTGGTCACATACTTAAAAAATACCCTGTATATGTAGAGATTAGATTTGCAAGTTTAAATTCCTCCTGTATTTCTATATACCAAATTAGATATTAGATGTACATACATATTGCATATCTTATTTGTGTATTATTATGTGGCTTATTTTCATAAATTTATACTTTCATATGATAAAAGTTAGAAAGAAAGTTTTTTTATGTCTATGCTGATCTCATCTACCTCACCTTTGAAAATTAAGTAAGCCATAAATTGATAAGGTTAGTTGTCATTTTCGACAGACTAATGACTGAATTGTCAATATCATATCCTGGCCGCGGTGTAAAATTTTCTATATGTGTCATATTGAATTATGATTATATAAGCCATAAATGATTTGCTAGTACAGTTATTAAGCTTTTAAGTAAAACTGTTTCAAAAAGATTTTTTAGTATTGTATTTGAACCCAGTGAAGTAGCCATCTAAAGCAGAGAAAAACTAAAACATATCTTCTTCTCAGATAGGAAGTAAAATCGTAGGTCCCCTGTCGATGTGGTGTTTGGCACGATAAAGATCTCTGGTTGTAGTGATGAAATCCTCTTAGTCAGGCAAAATTCTAGGGTAATGGTAATAATCATAGCAGTCAATGCGCTTAGAGGTGCTTGGAAATCCGCTGTTTGTAGATCTCGTCCTACAACATAAATAAATAATATATTAATATTTGAGATAAAAATAAATAAAAAATCATTATTTTTGTATATGTAATTGATAGATGGCGCCATTACTATCTCTCCCCAATGGTGTGTTAATGTCAATGTATAAATTTGTAGATTGTGCATTTCTCTTCCTTCTTTGTCTAGGGGAGCTTAGTGTGCCAATGAACGTATAGTGAGGTCACTTTTGCTAACACCCTGTAAAATATCCCGCATCCATTTCTCTTGAGAGAGAGAAGTGAGTTGCAATTTTTGGAATTGGGGTCTTCTTACTTATAGGAGATCCCCTAATTTTGCAATCTATTATAAGGTAAATGTACTAGTAGTTGACACTATAACACGAAAAATGTACGTCTTCTTCTCATATAAATCTACTATTACAGTTTTCGCAAAAAAAGATATACATTCGGATAGTTCCCTTCATTAGCAACATAAGATGATCAAATATTTTGTGAAAATACACAAAAGAATTTTTTTATAAAATTTACGAAAATTGCAGAATATTTGTCAGTAGTTGACACTTGAAAAATAAAAAACTGTAGTAGTTGACATGTAGAAGTGTTAGTAATTGACACCGAAATGAAACAAACTATTGTGAGCTAAATCCCGATTTCCCGATACCCCATTGTTCAGGAACACTAAGTGCTAGCTCTTTAGGGATCCTTACATATTTAAATACCACCATTGATGGAGCCAAATCACCAACAGCATTGAAAACCCGACTTGGGTCTTTCAAAACTTCTTCGGAATTGTTTTCTTGCAAATAGCTATGCACTTCTTGGAACCATTTTTCGATGGCTTCTTTTTTCACTGCCGCTCTTGTTATAGTGAGGTTTTGTGTGACCCTGGTACTTACCGGAGGGTTTCTTTTTAAGAAACTGGTACGCCATGTTCTTCCTGGTTTATCATCCTTAAAAGGATTCGTTTGGTTTCATTTCGTCATAAGCATCAGAAACAACAATCTACAGTTGAAAAGCTGCTCAGAATTATTGTTTCAAGTAGGTACCTGAACACTACTCATAAGCTGATAATGCTGCACCGGAAATCCAGCTTTGGCTACATTTGTAATCCATTTAACCAAGATGTTTTCTGGTTCCTTCTTAAGGTACGGCTGGGGCCCCATTTTTCGCTGTCGTGGAGTTTTTCCCCTCGACTTATACAGGGTGTGTATAAATTGACGGAAAAGCTACACGCTGCGACATTCTTCGTTCAATTCTGAATCGAAAATCTTAATGGTAAAATGTTGTATCATGCTTCATACGTCTTCACGAGGTTCTCCAAGTTAGGACTTTTGGTCTATAAATAAGGGTTAGGTAATTTCGATATCTGTTTGTAGAGCTAGCTGCACTTAAGAATAATGAAGGAATTCTGATAATTTTGTTTCGTTAACGATTCCTCTTTTGGCTTCAAAGTTTGTTTTTAACATTTCTTTATTAACGTATTTTTACCGAAAACACATTTGGCAATGTTGTAGAACAAAATTTCCATTCTAATGCGATTTCAAAAGATTTCAATCATAAGTAGGTATCATAGCAACGGTAGGTATTACACTTCGAACATGTATTACAGTCGTATGCTGGTTTAGACTGTTGCCAAATGTATGTTTCTTTTAAGTGGCTCCTGAAGACATACGAAGCATAATAGAGCAATTTAACATTAGGATTTTCGATTCAGAATTGAATGAAGAATGTCGCAGCGTGTAGCTTTTCCGTCAATTTATACACACCCTGTATAATAATGTTACCCTAGGTATGCCATATTTCTTAGCAGTTGTGGAAACTGGCCGCCCTTGCAGAACTTCTTCAATAGCCTTTTCCATCTACACTACGCTACAGTATACCTGAACATGTGCCCTTTTATAGGAGGCATCTTAAAATTAAAATTGAGATTTCAGTACTTGACATCTCAAGAATACTAGTAGTTGACATGGTGTCATCTACTAGATCCAGTGAACATATTGCCGTGTTATTCAAACATAAGCAAAACATAACGATTGCCACTTATATTATACTATAATAAGGTATATATTTGAAGTTCTATGCGAAGTGGTAGTAGTTGACACTTGTGTCATTTACTAGAAAACTTTCTTTATTTGTATTAGTGTTTGACACCATGCGTAAAAACAATTTGAAGCTTGCAACGAATTTAATATGATTAAGAATCACTAGTACTAAGTCCATACAAGACAATTACAACTCTGAAGTTACAACAATTCGATACTTAAATCAACAAAACAATTTTTCTAAAACCTACCTTCTTAACACTTGTATTTACACAACAATGGCGGCACATGGACACGGGTGGTTTCGCGACGACAAACGTACTTAATGGTGATTTGGCGCGAAGACTATTCCGCTGATTTCTGGAGTAAACCTACAGATGGCTGACGTATCCTGTGGCGCTTTGAAAGTTTCACAAAACAATACAGGATGCTTATTTTATGGGGTCAAGGGAAAAAGTGTCAACTACTAGTGCAGTGTCAACTACTAGTACATTTACCTTAATTTTGTTTTAGCAATAAATTTTTCATTTGTACTATTTTGAGGTAAACTGCGGCCAGTACATTTTTTAAACAATTATTCAGTCTGTTCTGTTTATGAAGGAGTTGTTTTGTCTACATCTATCTATCACACATTTTCCATTTCCAAGGTAAAACAACCATTAATACTAATAGACCAGTGCAGATAATATTTTTAGAGGAAAAAATTAATAACAGCACGGCGCTAGGTGGAAATGGTAGCAAAAAGTATGTAGAATTCGGGAATAAAAAATGCAACACGATCAGAGGGGGGCGGGGGAAATGGGAGGGGGTTTTAGGAGGTACACACGGTTTTTAATTATTTACAGCGAAACTAAGCCTCGTATCGAAAAACTTTAAATGGAAAAGTTGTAGGTATTAAAAAGTTCTGCAACTTTTGTATACAACATTTTTTTACATAACCTCAAAATTTCCTGGAAAATAGAAAAAACCGCGTTTTTCGTTTTGAATTTTTTTCTCCGGTGAAAATTAATATTTTTTCACCATGTTTGGTGGAAACATACCTTTTTATGTACCAAATAAGCTGGAATTTTTTCAAATAAAAATATTAATATTTACGTCTTACATTACTCGAAAACTGAAAAAAGTACCTCAACTTCAGTCAAAAAGTCTGGTGTCAAAACTCAATTTTTTTGGCAATTTCCGTGTGGTTTTTTATTCGTTGAAATGTGTACTTTTAGATGGTTTAATGAAAAATTGGCATCACTATAGAAAAATTTGCCAAAAAATGCGAAAAACTGAAAAAACGTGATTTCAAACAGCATTTTTGTAATTTTCCGTTAATACATATATGTAATTATTTATTAAAATTTACAGCAAAAATCCTTGAAAATTATAACATTTATTGTTATATCAATAAATAAAGCAATTGCAAACCCTTAAAGTATGGAAAGTTGCAAAAAAACATGAAAATATTATGATTTATCCGTCTATTATTGTAAGGTTTTACGTGGTTTCACAAAGAAAAAATGGATACTGCAATATTTTTCCATCTAAAAAAGTAGATTTATTAAAACATTGTTTTATAAAAATTTACATTGAAAATCTCCAGCTTGGTTGAAGCAGACTTACTCCACCTTCCCCTTACAGGATTAGGGGTTCAGCCTCGTCAGTACATCGTTGTGGGTCAGTTTTGGCCTCTTTGGTGGTAGTTCTTCATCGCCGGATTCATAAAAACTGTCAGAATCTGTTGGATATTCGTCATGGTCATCATCATCTTCAAAAATGATTGGTGCGATTTGGTCCACCGTCGTTAATGTCGTATTGTCGCTGAAAGACTCATATGGTTTTGTCTCGTAATTGCAGCATTTTTCAGCATTATCACAGTTAGTGCATATACGTGTACATTTCAAGCCGTGCTTCTTACAGCCACATTTTTATTGTTGCATCCAGTTTCACAGATTTTGACAGTTTTTATGAATCCGGCGATGAAGAACTACCATCAAAGAGGCCAAAACTGACCCACAACGATGTACTGACGAGGCTGAACCCCTAATCCTGTAAGGGGAAGGGAGAGTAAGTCTGCTTCAACCAAGCTGGAGATTTTCAATGTAAATTTTTATAAAACAATGTTTTAATAAATCTACTTTTTTAGGTGGAAAAATATTGCAATATCCATTTTCATCATAATATTTTCATGTTTTTTTGCAACTTTCCATACTTTAAGGGTTTGCAATTGCTTTATTTATTGATATAACAATAAATGTTATAATTTTCAAGGATTTTTGCTGTAAATTTTAATAAATAATTACATATATTAACGGAAAATTACAAAAATGCTGTTTGAAATCACGTTTTTTCAGTTTTTCGCATTTTTTGGCAAATTTTTCTATAGTGATGCCAATTTTTCATTAAACCATCTAAAAGTACACATTTCAACGAATAAAAAACCACACGGAAATTGCCAAAAAAATTGAGTTTTGACACCAGACTTTTGACTGAAGTTGAGGTACTTTTTTCAGTTTTCGAGTAATGTAAGACGTAAATATTAATATTTTTATTTGAAAAAATTCCAGCTTATTTGGTACATAAAAAGGTATGTTTCGACCAAACATGGTGAAAAAATATTAATTTTCACCGGAGAAAAAAATTCAAAACGAAAAACGCGGTTTTTTCTATTTTCCAGGAAATTTTGAGGTTATGTAAAAAAATGTTGTATACAAAAGTTGCACAACTTTTTAATACCTACAACTTTTCCATTTAAAGTTTTTCGATACGAGGCTTAGTTTCGCTGTAAATAATTAAAAACCGTGTGTACCTCCTAAAACCCCCTCCCATTTCTCCCGCCCCCCTCTGATTGTGTTGCATTTTTTATTCCCGAATTCTACATACTTTTTACTACCATTTCCAACTAGCGCCGTGCTGTTATTAATTTTTTTCTTTCTTGGCTGTTTTTGAACCTAACTGCACTGGTCTATAACACACTTATTGCAACATTCTTCCAGTGAGTTCAGTGCATTTTTCTAATAACATTAAGGCCCACTTGTATAAAGTCTAGTTGAGTTTCATACGGTGGTTTAGTGTAAAATTGAGTCGCACAAACTAGGCATCACTACACTACACTGGCTACGCTAAACGGCCGGTTGAAATTCAACTGGGCCTAAGTTAGGGTGAGGTTGGAAACTGTAAAGTAGATAAACTGAAACTTTGTGCACTCTGTATTTATAGAGTGGATGCAAGTTTTCTGTGGGATTGTTTTTATGTATAGCTACTTAGAATTTCTTAATTGTGTCTTTATTGACATTTTCTTTTATTATTTTATTTTTTATTTTTGAGTGTATGCTGAATTAAGAGAATCCCCTCCACATCTCAGAAACTTGTAGCCATTCACTTTCCCCTAGTAGCGTTTGACTTCTTCAGTAGTGGAGACCTTTATTAACCTATTGCATGGCCTCTTGTAGGAATGAGCAGCAGTTCATTCTCAAATCTTCATTCAGAATTTAAAAAACACTCGTTTCTGATTTTTTTGTATCTTTAGCAATAACTGAAACTTTGACTCGATAGTAGCCAACATTGAAACTTCATTATTGATGATTTCTTAGTTAGTGCTTCTAAAGGCTGTCATCATCGCCAATATTTTACACTACTTGGCAATGGGGTGGACTATTTTCTCCATACATTGTCATCAATTTTATAACGCTTCTGTGTTCAAGTTTCAAATAGCTCTGTTTGTTTAAACAGATATAAAAATGGTAAAGGTTAAGCAAATGAAACCCCACTTGGAGATGACACTATTAGCGTTTTCCTTTGAACCACTATCACAATGATCATTCCTAGATACCTCTAACATGACAAGAAAATGTCAATGATAAGTACCATCATTTTTGTAGGTTGTAGATAACGTAAAAACTGTCATAAAATGAACGCTGCCTGCATATCTCAAATTTATTTATTATCTAGACAAAATCAAAAGCATGCGGTATTTTACATTACTCATCATTAGCAAGACAAGACCTTTATTCCTTCCATAATGTAACATTAGTAAATAATATTGACCAGTGACGGCTAGTGGATTTTAAAATTAGGAGGGGGGGGAGGGGCAATGAACTGATCAATTTCTACTATTAAGTGATTTCACTTGTTCTAAAAAATTCAAAATACTTATTTGCAATTGCAATCAGTTTATTACATAGGAAGGTAGTCCATGCACCAGCCGCCACTGATATTGACACTGTATTGAATCATGGTTTTTAATTTTATGTATAAATTAAGTGTATAAGCAAACTCATGCATGATTCAAAGCAAAGACTGCTGAGACATACATAATTGGTTTTTATTCAAGTTTTAAAGTTATTTGGCATTATATTTTATTAAAATAGAATATTTTATTTGAATAAATTCTTTGTTTAATTAAACTATTATTATTGTTTAGACATTCTGATCTGATATGTCTTGTTCATTTGGTAACAGTAACGAAAACGTAATATCTTCTTTTATTTGCAGGTAAAGAGAGCATTTGACTGTGCATACGTTGCGTTAACAAATGCGGTAAATCCTCTGAATATGTATAGAGACTGTTCACGTTATTCGTTGTTAAGTAGAATAGTACGTGTTACTGACGAAGTAGTACGTTACAGAAGATGGGTGGACCAACAATTTAGACATTTACGTTCACCACCGCTCAGTTCTCCGTCATTGAAGTATTCAAAAGTAATAGGTACTTCACGTTCACCACGATCTTTATCAAGTAGCGGTTCAACATCTAGTGTTGATAGTGCAGCTAGTTCCGAAGTAAGTATTTATAGTGCATATTTTAGATATTGGACTTTCTTGTGCAAACAATAAAGATGCACGCGATGAATACTTTTCAGATCCAATTTGTTGGAGAAGTTCTTTAGCTTTTGCTAACTAGTTTAAAATCGGAATATTAAAAAAAAAAGATAAAGAAAACAATAGAAAAAAATGCAATTACAAAATACTCCAATTGGAAATTGAAAAAGATTCTTTTGAATTCGCTTTGGAAGATGCTGATGTAATAAATTCAAAGAGAGCCACTAAGATATACTTTACTATTAACACATTTCCTATTTGTAACGTCTTTTTAAATTAATAAAAGAGGAGAGAATTTTACTAACTTTTTACTGTCACTTGTTATAGTTACTTAAAGAAACACTAATTGGTGCCTTTGCTTTTTTAGGGGTCTGATCCGCCATCACGTGGTATATCACCCAATAACAATGTACACCATATAAAATCGCAAAAGTCACATCTGCGCAATACCGTGAGAACTTGGAAGAATAATAAAAACCAAAATAACCAGTCAAATTTTACACCACACTATGTAAAGCACAAAAAGCCTATAAAAAATAACAGGTGTCATATAGAAATCGGATAGTTTACAGTGATATCTAGTAATAAGCTAGCATTAGTGGTGATAGAGGTTAAGTGGGGTGCTCAACTCTGTAGATTAAAATATAAAAAAATGATTAAAATTAGGTGAAATATGTTTTATTTTTGGGACACAAATTTAATTATTCCATTTATGTTATTCCTTTTTGTCCAAATTTTGTTTTCAATATGAAATTGTAAAAACAACAATTCAGAACAATATGAGAGGATCCACAATATTAAAGCAATATTTACTATGTTACTTTAAATTGTACAGAAGAGCACCATACTGTAATCTTCTATTTAGTCATTTTATGCCATATTTTTTTGTCTGTAACACATTTGTTTCTGTGAAATTTCAACCATTATGCCACATAAAGTGTGGCCGTTGGTGTGTTTTTAAACTGGTTTACAGCTTATTCGTGTCACTAAAATTGATTTGTATTCGAATGTGTAAAAGTATCTTTCTTTGATGCTTTAAGTTGAAGTTGTAACAATGCACTGCGAGTGTTGCAAATAGACACATCTTTTACCGATATTTTTTTTTGTATAACGGATGAAATGCTAAGGATGTTTAAACGATATTTTTTTATAACAGCCTTCAATTTGAATGTAAGCAATTGAAAATATGTGCTATTGATTATGCGACTGCATTAACATATACAATTACAACTAATAAGAAGCATATCTTTTGGTATATCGGAATTTATTCCATTTGTCTTTTTTTGTGAATTGGTTCATTGTTGTAAACAGACATTGGTTTTTGAATCCTAAATATTTACTTATGTATATCTGATTATGAAATGTGATAAATTATTCTGCTTAATTGTAAAAATAAAAGTAAAAGTAATTTATAATAGTGTTCATTAGCGTTAAAACAATAGTGATCATTCTCATATTTGTTGGGATGTAACAAACATTTTTCTATTTTAATGTGCGATCCTCAATATTTTACCTTTTATTTTGATAGTTAATTCAGAATGCAGTTATTATTTGTGAATGCCTTTTTTATTTCAACTTTCTTTTGGTTTAAAATCAATTTCTCTTATAAATTTGAATATATTAGACTGAATTTTGGCAAGACATTACATTAATTTTTTTGTTAATTTAATTTTTTAAACATATATTTCCAGTTCGACACTTAACAATAAAAACTGTTGTAGAATTAGGTATTTATATTAGTTTATAGTTTCTAAGACACTTCTGTTAATTGAAATTAATTTTATATTGTGTAATCTTATTGAACATTTTTAATGGGAATAGACATAAGTCATACTGCAGTACAAAGAATTAAAAAAAAATAAGTCAAAAAATAATAAAAACTCTGTAAAATTTCTTACTAACTTGCGCCTAGACTTTCTCTGTAAAATTTATAGAAATATTGTTAAATATATTTTATATTCTGGCGCTCCATATCGTTTTTTTCTTAACTTCCTTTTGTGTAGCCATATGCAATTTACAAAATCATCTATTGCATTTACACATTGAACTATACGCTATACGCAACTGGAAGGGATACGGCCTATTCTAATGCATTGTAGGCGTTGACGCCATGCTTGCCTGACAAGCACAGATGTCGACTGGGCATTTCTGTCGCTTTCTAACTTGTTGCGTTAGTAGGGCAGATATCTTTTAACCGCGTATTTCCCATAGTTTGAAAGGTGTAAAATAATATTTGAAAGTGATTGTGAAATTTATTAAATCAAAACACGATGGTGAATTGTTGTGTTGCATACGGATGTCCTAATTTAGCCGATAAACGCAGTATTAAACAATTTCATGGGTGAATAAGTCTTGTTAATACAAATTTTATCTAACGTTATTTGCTATCGTTGTCAACGCAACTTATACGATTTTTTTTAAATAAATAACGTAACGTGTAATTTCTCCGTGCCCAATAAAAGGTCCAGGAATGAAATGAAGAGAAATATAAGTGCGCGTGTTTTTAGTTATGTTCAGAATAGGCGGATTTTCGGAATAGTGGGGTTCTACTGTATTTTCAAAGACAAGCAATGTAGAAATTGCATCATTTTTGTCTGGTGAACTCTTAGATCATATATACTCCAATGATCTAAGGGTGAATAAGTCAATTTAACAATTTAATAGTTCATAACAATTAGTAGAAAATAGCACCAAATTTTATATAACTTTTTTACTACAAATGAAATACCTAACTGAATTAATTTGTTCTGTAAACGCGTTTGTATTCTCAATATGTTTGTGCAGCGTCACAATAATTGTAGGTATTATCTCATAATAAAACATTGATTTATTTAATTGTAAACGTTTTGTTGACTTGGATCACAATGGATGTATGACTGGTGAAAGAGATAACCATCAACGTATTTTTACCTGATTTACTTACATTTTATTCCCCGTGTTATCGTTTATAGATATGACGTTGCGTGCGAAAGAAAGAGACAGAAATGCCCAGTCGTTGAGGGTTGCCTAACTTTGCTGTGGCTTCAGTGCCGCTTATGGACGTTTCCTTTCCAGTTGCGTATAGTGTACAGTTCAATGCATTTACATGATAAGTGAACAGTAGATTAATGGTAAAAATGATTCATTTATGTATGTTTGAATTGTGTCATTATCTATACATCAATGTATTAAAATTTTCTGTTACTTCTGTCTTAAGAAGAAACTAGAGACGTAACGAGTATCAAAAAGTGCTCTGTCGGCCGAGCCCGAGCATTTTTGGGTTTGTGTTCTGCAGAACCAAGCACTCGGCCGAACACCGAGTACTCGGTCTAAATTCCTTAGTATTATTTTATTGTAAAATTAAAACATTTTATTCACACATAGTTTAGTGAACACGACAATGTCCTCCACACTAACTAACTCGGCTAACAAAAACTTATTTTATATTTAAAAAAGGGCTTAGCAAAGTAAAATTGCTTACTTTCTTGAAGTTGTGATGTAAAAACATCAACCTTTCTCTCACCGTTGTGTTCATTATTGTTTAAGGCGTTTTACAGCAGAAAAGATGTTTGTGAATACAGTAAACAAGAATTCCAAAAAAACTACGGCACAGGTATTATTTATTTCAGTTCAGACTTGAAGTCAACTAAATATTGGACAAGTAGTCATATTAATGCATTGGTGCCATTGGTAGGTGTTGTGCAAGCGAAGCAAAAAGAAATAATTTTAATTTATAAAACGCCGATGTCGTAACTTTCGTCGTGGAATGTGCGCATCGTGCGGAATTGCAGGACGATGCAAAACAGACCGAGCTTTTTTAGAAGTGCTCGGCCGAACCGAGTACTCGGTTTGGCTCGGTTTGGTGCAGAGCTGCTCGGTTAGCAGAGTACTCGTTACGTCTCTAGAAGAAACAAATGATTGCTTCACGGTTTTTATATAACATTAGCATTTCTTATTTCTTCATTGATGGTATGTAAATCTTAAATATCCTTTCTTGACCATTTTAAAGGTTACATTCAACTGCCTTAACTGTTTGTAGTGTTGATAAGTTAATGTACTGCAATTTCTTGAATGATTCGATGATGAGAAGAGTTGTGATCTATTTTAAGGATGTTTGACAGTGATAACTTACATAACCAAAGATGACTATAATCACAGCCATTGATACTAGTAACTAATTATTAAATGAAATTTCTTTGAATTTTCCTTGAATAGGAACCTTAACCACTGAAATATAAGCAACCTGGAACGCTTACGCTTAACTTACAGCCGAGCCGACAGAAAGGGAATTATTGTAGGGACATTCGGTCTGTGTCTTACTCATTTTTTTTTATTGTATCGTATACGTAATAAAAAACTAGTTTGATTAATCGTAAAACAATGAAAATGCTTCAACAGCTTAACTGTGAATGAGTACAACAAGGACACAATGTCCCTTCGTTATTGCTATCGCACGCTCGGTTTATTTCCTACAGGTTAAATGCACCGTGCGCGTTCCAGGTTGCTTATATTTCAGTGACCTTAACTAAAAAACGACGTACACTATTCATAGAAGTAAACATGTCGCATGCAACAATTAACAGTAGGTGTTTTCTTTTTGCATCACCACAGGGTTGAGCACTTGCACAATTATCACGTGATTAAAGTGCCTTGCGTCATAAGACATTTCTGCCTCAGGTTAATATAAAACTTAAAATAAAGCTTTTAAAACGAATAGGGTGATTGAGAACTGAGTCAAATTATTTTTATAAAACGAATGGTGTGTATTGACAGAGCTCACTTAAAGCTACCAGCTACCACAAAATGCAAAAAGAAAACACCTACCTAGTGGGTGGGACACACTTCTGTCGGATCTGTTGTAATCTGTAAATGTGGTAAGTTCATAGCATAAATAAGTGTGTTTTATTTATGGTTCATAGCAAAGTCCCAGTCCATCATTACTTGACATTTAGCCGATTCAGGTTCAATCATCATCACTATATAATAACCGAGACGTGTGTATATGTTTGTGTTGCTGTGCACTTTTCCGACAGTCGCCGAATCCTGACGAATGCGGATGTGATATCTTAAAACCAAAGCTATTATAAATTTATAACCTACAAATTAATGCTACAATTATAGACACCCCGCAAACTACGTAAATATCTGCACTAATTTTTTTCAAAGTAAGTTTTAAACATTTTAGTATAAAAGTCCGTCATCTTATTCAAGCGGTATTTGTGTCTAAATAGGTATATTTTCTTTACTTAAAAAATACGTTCAAAGTTTCCTTATGGAGATTACGTGTAAAATAGAATTCGCTATTTGTGCTTATTTTTGGGTGAAAATTTTGTGTAAACATGCAAAGTTTGTCTGTCCGAGGTCCTTAACCAATTTCGAACATTAAAACAATGGCAGAAAGTACCTATTTTCGCGAAAATTTTCAAAATGACAAGTATCGGAAACTTTTTCTCGATAACATGGAAATTTAATTATTTCAAGTTGAAAAGTTATTTAAATGATGAAAAATGCCTCGCGTTAACATTTTCATGGTTAAAATGATGTAAAAAGTAGTAACAGCATTCATCGTAGACTAATTTATGTGTCCCGATACCTTCTTTCGGTAACTTTCGAAATGTACATGTTTCGAATTTAGAGATTTTGAACGATGAACGATGTCGTAGGTAACATATATAGTCGAATGTTTTCACCGAGAAAAATGTTTTTGTCTACATATTTAACTTAATATCTATTGATGAAAGTAGGTAGCAAGTGTACTTATTGTTACGTTACACTATACCAAAGAGAATACCTTGTACTTTGACTGTACTTCTAAATATACAACTTATATTGTAATTAAGAGGAAGTAAAATCCATATTTACTGCTGTACATATACATGTAAATGGTGGCCTTTAGTTAGTGAAATAAACAAAAATTTGAAACTGTTTAAGGTAGAGAAGGTCTATAAAACAGATGTTATGCAACGTTAGATCAGCTTCTATTTGTACATTTTATGTTTTATGGTATTTTTAGTTTTACTATAGTTAAAGATGAATGTTAAAACGTTCTCCCTAAGGCCATTCGTATTCCCAAAAAGTTGCCAGTGTCCAAATTGAGTTCTTTTACATTCAAAATTCATTCTAAACTATCCTTACGAAGTTCACACGGAATTTGTTATATTTTCGTTAATTTTTGGGCAAAGACTATATACAAAGACGTAATTAACATTGTGAAAGGGCCATTATGTATTTTTGGTCTCAAATCTATTCCAAAAAGTTTGCATTTTACATTTTTTTAAATAATTGGTAAAAATTTACTATAAGTAGGTAGGAACGAATTCGTATATCTTTACCAAATATCAACCCATTTTTGTGATGTTTACGTCAAATGTAAGTAAATGTAATCCTTTATTTTAGTTACTTTAATAACTTGCTAAATTACAGATACCTACAGGGTCAAAAATCTGAAAAGGTACAAAAATGTAAATTTTTTTTTTTCAAGCAACTAAACCAGCTCAACAAGGTGTGATATTTTAAAACAAAAGATATTACAACCTACAATCACAGATACCCCCTCACCCCAAAGCACGCAAAACGCGAGAATCGCGTGTACCCCCGTTTATAACACAATACTGAAAACACTATTTAAAAATATCAAAGCACACTGCATTTATATTATAATCATTAGATCAACAAAAGGATTAGATAAAATGACATTTAACGATGTCTTTGAGATATCGTTAAATGCCATTTTATCTATATTACGTTTGAACGTCTGAAGATGTAAAAAAGACGTCTTAAAGTCAATAACCTATAGACCTCTTGAAGACATCGATTATTAGACGTCTTGGAGTTGTTTGTAGGTTATTGTCTTTTTTACATCTTCAGACGTTCAGACGCAATTCAGACATAATGCAGACATCTTTAAGACTTATTGTGCTGTCTTGGTACTTGTACCTTCTTGGCAATTTTGCAGTACCTAAGTATGATAAATCAGACTGTGACTGGCTTCAAAACAAATGTTTTATGGTCCAGCGAGACGGCTCTATTCCATACTTACAGTAACTAACCAATCCAATTCATCCAAAACTATATGGTTGATGTTAGTACGCTAAATGCGGAAATCAAATTACACAATCTTCCCCATGATTGCTGGGCCCCATTTTGAGAATTTTGAATACATAGTATGGACACAATAAGAAAGCTATAGATTGTATATCGTCATGCGAGAGAGGCCATCTTACAGTCTACACAGAACTATAAAGGAAGCTCATGAGCATATTTTCTGGAAACTGTAAACTATAAACAAGCAGGTGCACTGTATGGCCTTAGTCAAATCACCATCTTTCTACTTAGTACGAGACCAGTGCAAAATAAAGTAAAGGTGAACCAACTTAGGTACTTTAGCTTCGCTGAGTGTCGTCAGTGTGCAACGGAGAGGTAACAACAAAGACGGACAACTAGCTTGGCGCGAAATGAACGGAAATTCATTTTGCTTGGTTGGCGTGATACATTTTTATCAAGTAATTAAGAGTTCAATTTTATTTTGCTAAAACTGCCTTAGAAAATAATATTTTCTTTTGTAAAATGAGTGAGGAAAGTTGCATTTTCCCATATACATGTAGGTAATACATATGTATATATGCATTTTCCTCACTTATGATGAAATTGCCAACACCACTTATCTATTGCAGGAAAACAGAGGCGTCATTTAGGCTAAGCCCCCCCCCCCCCCCCCCCCCCAAGAATGTGGACTGGACTGTGAGCACAGACCAATAATTTTAATGGTTTGTGACTGTGAGGCACTGACCTGTATTAAGATACAGGTCAGTGCTGTGAGGACCATATAAATATATTAAACCTCAATAAAATAAAATTGGACTGCCTGTTTTAAGGCTCATTTACACATGGCAAGTTTAGTGGCGGAAAGTACTTGCCGCCAGTAAACTTGCTTTGTATGTTTTGTATACACATTGGATAGTTTACTTGCTTTGTTAGTGAAATTCAAAATGGCTCCAAGTACGATAGTGCGTACGTGCTGCTGTGAAAGTTATTGTCTCTGGTATTGTGGAAAATTTGAAAATTCTTGAGGAACAAAAGAATAAAAAGAAGAAACGTGTATGGGTAAGGAGCTGGATTAATCGTCGGAATGCTTTAGGAGCTTCTGCTCTACAACGCGGCAACTTACTAAATACAAAAAAAAACGTGTTTACACGCGGTCAGCTACTTGTCGACACACGCAAGTTGGCCACAAAACTAGCCGACGATTCAACTTTACTTGCCGCTGGCCGGCAAGTAACAAGCACAACTGCCCTTCGAGTTACACACGACAAGTTTACTGGCGGCAAGTACTTTCTGCCACTAAACTTGCCATGTGTAAATGAGCCTTAACACAAATTTACCTACGCTACACCAAAGAAAAAAAATTAAGCTACACTTTCCATTATAAAATAATATATACATATACTTCTTAATATTTATAATAGGTAGGTACCAATTTCATTGAAATAAAAAAAATAAAGAAAAACTATTCGTTGCCCCCTCCAAGAAAACACTGGAAAACACTGAAATGCCGGCACTGCACTACAGGGTGCAGAAAACAAATGAATTCAATATTCAATAAACTGGCAACAGTGGCAACATTGACAATTTAAGTAAGTTACAATATAAATAAAAAATTAATGAATATTTTTGACTAACTATATATGCAGTTTTAGAAAAAATTTGTGTAAAACACTAGAAGAAAATGTTTTTTCAACTCTCGCTCAATTAACGCACTCATGTGTCACACTGTGAGCTCGAATTGAAAAAAGCATAACTCTCTTCTCTTGTAGGTACAAATAACTAAATGGCTCGAAGGTATTGTTTTGCACCGGGATGCACAAGTGGTTACAGCGGTAATAAAGAGAAAGTCTCATTATTTAAAGTGCCCAAAACCAAATTAAACGAGTGGAGTGCTGTGATTGCTCGAATCGACAAACGATTATCAATTAATGACGCTTTGTGCGAAAAACACTTTTTGAAAGACGATATTGTGCGTGAAGTTGTCACAGATACATATTCGGTAAGTTTTTTTATTATCTCCCAAATTTAAAAATGCAACGTAAATAATAAGTAGGTATGGTATAAGTAAGCTAATCAAATGATTGATTGAGTGAACAAAATTTCATTTAAAATCTGTCAAACAATGTACTTTATAAATTATTAGAATTATTGGAATAATGACATGTGGGTATTGTTATTTTTTATAGTATCCACTTAAAATCCCACGTTTAAGAGATAACGCGAAACCATGTATTTGGCCAAATTTCCCTTCTTATTTGACTAAAATGCCAGTAAGGAAGAGCAAGAGAAGGATAATTGAAAAATATGAGGATGCCCCGCCATTGAAATGTAAAATAGTGGATGACGAAAGTAAATGTTTAAAGTGACTTTCTAACATTTTATATTTAATTATTTATTTTCTTTTAGTTTTGAACAGACCATCAACGTCTCAACAATGTGACTTAGATATTTGTGTCGATGCAAGCCAAAGTTTGTTGTACTTGTATTGTATTTATTTTCCAAATTTACTTTTCCTTATCATAGGTACGAGTGCAGATGAAAATCAGTCTTGGTTACATAATTTATTTAATAAATTATGGAAGAATGTGATTAGGCTACCATCCGAATCCTGGACCATAAAATTTTATGATAATGTTATTGCAATTTTTGAAACTATTGCAACTGAAGAGGACATATTAATTAAAAAGAAAGTTATTCTTACTAAATCATTTTTAAAGTTTTTTATTTTTCAACATCTGCATGATCATTTAACCGTCGAGTCAAATAAAGAGATTGTCTTCACCGCTGATTTAGAGAAAATGTTACAAGAATTTGATGAACTGTGAGATAAGTGAAAATTCAAAAATTGATTTTAGTAGAACACAATGTTACTATAAAGATGACTTTTCGAAAACCATTAGACACAAAAATTATAGTTATGCGTCGTGACCGTTAGAGAATTTCCACACAAAAATATTAATAACTGTACTTTTTGTCACAATGGTAAAAAATCTCTATACTACTTAAAAAAAAACGTAAAAATTACCATGTCAAGAAAAACTTTGTTTAAGAAAAGTTCTCTTAATTGTTGCAAGTGGAGGTTAAAGTATCGACTGAATCAAGTGAAGAAGGAAGTGCTGGAGGTTAAAGAAAAAATGGCATGTGTAAATGAAGAAGAAATGGAAAAAAAAATTGACTCAAAAGATGTTACTGTTGGAATGTATTAAACTCTAAATACAAATGCCAAAAAAGGCAGACATTACAATTCCGGCCAGTTGCTTATGTGTTTACATCAAAAGTCCCAAAATAAAAAAAATGTATTTTTTTACGAAAAACCCGATTTTACCCCTGCCTGTTGTGTCAACGGTGCACAAATATTTGTCACGAGTGAGACTCAAATGTGGACTTGACTAAGAATTTTTTGAAGCATTTAAAATAAAAATAAAACAAAAAAATGAATTTGTGATACATATTAATATTTTTGATGAATTCGCACTAATATTGGTTTAAATCGGTTTAAATGTAAAACATTTAAAATTAATTGGAGCAAAAGATTTTGGTGAACAAAATGAAAGAACTTCAAAATCTGTTACTGGTCAAGAAGCTGATCATGCATTGGTGTTTATGTAGTCGTCTTTAGCTGATAATTTTTGGCAATCAATAGCTGTTTGTGCGACAAAAGGGCCAACGAAAAGGAACATATCTCGCTCAGTCAATTTTAGAAATCGTTACAAAATTGGAGAACTGTGGCGAAGAAGTGCATGGCACAGTTTGCGACAGTGCATCTACCAATACAAAGATGTGGATGAAGTTTGGCATTTCACGAAAGTTATTAAACGTAAATAACAAAATTATTCACCCCATGGATGATTCAAGACAACTTTATTTTTTCTCTTATACGCTTCATCTCTACATACAGTGTGTTCATTTTAAAACGAGCCACCCTTAACAACTTCGAACTAATGCAAAATATAAAAAATTTCCTGAAACCGGTCAATTTCTGTTTGGAGGGGGACACTTTATGACGTGGAAGCGACATTCGTACTACTCGCCCCCTCGGCTACAGCCACCCCAACTTTAAAATCTTAAATGGCACTCCCCAGCTTGTGATACATCATTTCAAAGAGGATAAAAAAAGGAACACTTTGGCATGTTCAAATTTAAAAATCAAACATTCCTTGGACGAGTTCATTTTTACATGAAAAAGTGGATATAGCCACTAATGTTTTAGGTTACTTCCTTCATTACGTTAGTTAGTCGAAAGAATTCAAAATGACTTACAGTTTGGCAGAAAAAACAGAAATTATATTTATTTATGGACGCCAAAACGAATGTGCTCGACAAACTGCCCGAGTTTTCAATGAAAGACATCCAGAAAAACATGTGAATCACAAATACATTCTTGAACTGGTCAGCAAATTTGTTCAAACTGGCTCTCGGTATTGAATAAGAAGAGGCAAGCTCCAAGCGTTTTGCATGAACCGAAACAAATTGAAGTACTGGGAAATTTTGGGATAAATCCAATGACTTCAATTCGCAAAGTTTCTAATGAGACAGGAGTTTCAGTCGGTTCGTTCATAAGGTATGACATGTAATTTTTTGTTTGTTTTTTGATGTTTTTTTTATTTGTACTGAAGCTTCATACATTTCATCCCTTCAAAATGCATCTTGTTCACGAATTAAAAGAAGATGATTTCGATAGAAGAATCGAATTTTGTAAACAAATGATAGAACAGGTTGCGCAGAATCCAAAACTGATTCAAAACATTTGTTTCAGTCATGAAAGTACATTTTATCTCAATGGATTTGTTAATAGACATAATACTCGCTACTGGGACAACGAAAATTCTCATCTTACAAGAGAAGTTCACACTCAACATCTGCAAAAGATAAATGTGTGAGCTGGAATTCTTGGTGATACCATAATAGGTCCAATGTTTATTGAAGAAAATTTATATGGTGAACGGTATTTGGATATATTAGACAATATTATTGATCCTCTTATAACAGAAATCTTGAAAATCAAGAATATGAAGATGGAAATTTGCTTCTTTCTGAAGAAAATTTGCATTTTCAACAAGATGGCGCGCCTCCACATTATACACTTTGACGGTCAGACAATGGCCAAATGCAAGGTTTCCAGGAAAGTGCATCGGGAGAAGAGGTCCAATTGAATGACCAGCACGTTCTCCGGATTTAACACCCCTAGAATTTTTTTTGTGGGGATTTTTAAAATCCGAAGTTTTTAAAATTCAAACTAAGGATATGGAAGAGTTAAAAAATCGCATTAGGCAAACCTGTAGGTCTCTTACTCGTCAGATTTTCAGAAAAGTAAGGGCGGAATTTGAAAATAGGCTATTCCGTTGTCTGGAGGAAAATGGTGGACATTTTGAGCAGTTCTAGATGACACATTTTTGTATTAAAGAAAAAACAGTAATTAATTTATTAATTTTCAATAGAACAGACGTTTATTTATTTTATTTTTGAAAATATACTGTTTTTCGTTTTTCATGCTTTAGTACTGTAATAAAAGACTCGCCCGAGGAATGTTTGAATTTAAAATTTGAACATGCCAAAGTGTCCCTTTTTTTATCCTCTTTGAAAAGATGTATCACAAGCTGGGGGGTGCCATTTAAGATTTTAAAGTTGGGGTAGCTGTAGGCGAGGGGGTGAGTAGTACGAATGTTGCTTCCACGTCATAAAGTGTCCTCCAAACAGAAATTGACCGGTTTCAGGAAATTTTTATATTTTACATTAGTTCGAAGTTATTAAGGGTGGCTCGTTTTAAAATGAACACACGGTATATAAAACGATAAAGTGATGACTGACTCACTCACTCACTGATCTATCAACGGCCAGACCAAACCACTGAACCTAGAAACTTGAAATTTTCAGTGAACCTTCCCCTAATGATGTAGGCAACCACTACGAAGCGGATTTTCGAAATCCATCCCCTAAACGGGTCAAAATAAGGGATGGAATTTTAAAATGGTTGAAGCGATCTCGGTAACGGAGGCAGATGGAAATCTAAAAATTGCTCAGAAGTACCTTATTGAAATCCAGGAGACATGTATTTTCAAAAGTCCAAATTAAAGGATGATATTTTACATCTTCATATATAAAAATGAATTGACGTTTGTGTGTCTCATAATAACTCGAGAACGGCAGAATCGATTTGGCTAATTTTGGTTTTAAAATATTTGTAGAAGTACAAGGAAGGTTTAAAAGGAGCGAAATAAGTCCTAGGATTTTAGGGCTTCACCCCTATGGGTTTCAAAGTTACCGTGTTTTGATTTTATTAGTATACATTGTAAAGAAAAGCGCAATGTTATTACTGTCAAACTTAAAGGTTGTAATGTAGCAAATACCTTTGGAAGCTCAGACAACTTTTATTGGCGGTACGAAGTTCGCCAGGTCTGCTAGTCTTATATAATAATGGTGAGTATCGAAATTGGGACACACTGTATAACGTATTAGTTTATTGTAGACACCCTTGCGAAGACAGGGTGGAACCTGGGCTAGATCTGACTGCGAAAAAGCGATGGCATTTGCCGAACGTCTACATAAACCTCTGGCAAGCAATAACCTCAGGAAGGATGATGAAATCATAAACTACCGACATTCAGCAAACCAGCTATGCCTTCCCTTGAAGGCGGTAAATCCCACAGAAATTGCTAGGCGAAGCAAAGCCGCCTGGATACGATCTTATTGACTCCACACTGTTGAGCGATATTCCAAAAAATGGATTGACACTCTTCGTGTGCCTAGATTCTCCCACTATCCATCTCAGTGGAAAATTGCCCAAGTGGTCATGATCCTCAAACCCGGCAAACCGCCAGAGGAAGCTTCCTCATAGCGACCAATTACCCTTCTCCCTCTTCTTGACAAACTATTTGAAAGGGCAGTCCTGAACAATCTGTCCTCCTCACCTGGACACTGTGCTTTTAGAGTACCAATTTGGCTTCCGACAAAAACATGCCACTATAGAGCAGACACATAGGCTTGTAGATACCATCAGTCACACACTAGAAACTAAATAGTACTACTTTGCAGTCTTTCTGGATATTGGTCAAGCTTTTGATAGGGTCTGGCACGACTGTCTATTATTCAAGATTAAAAAGCACTACCTCATTCCTTCTACACAATACTGAAGAATAAACAGAAGGTGTTTTGAAGTCAAACTAAACAACATAACATCAGATTTGTACAAAATAAGGTCTGGCGTGCCTTAGGGTAGGTAGTATCTTCGGACCAGTCCTGTATCTAATCTATACAGCTGACATCCCCCTACAGATAGCAACACCGTCATAGCCACATACGTCCACAATACAGCAATAATGTTGGCCCACGAAAAAGCGGATATTTCATCATCAAATCTACAGAAGCATGTAACTAAAGTTGAACAGTAGATGAGAACTTGGAGAATAAAAGTGAACCAAAGCAAATCCGCACATGTCACCTTTACCCTGGACAGAAGACTGACATGGCAAAAGCACATATGGAGTAAAAGGAAACATCTAGACTCAAAGCTCAGAGAAATGTACTGGCTGATCGGTGAGAAGTCACAGTTAACTAAAGAAAGCAAACTGGCAATTTACGAAACCATACTATAACTGGTTTGAACATACGGAATTGAGCTCAGGGGAACTGCAAGTAATAGTAACATAGAGATCCTAGAAAGGTTTCTAACCAAAGCAATCCGATATGTGTTCAATATACCAAAGTGCATCCATAAAAAATACATTTTACAAGACCTGAAGCTTACAACTGTCAAGCAGGAAATTGCCATACGTTGTCAAAACTATTATATAAAATAATGCCAGAGTCTGCCCTAGAATAACGCATTTGCATGTAACTCCAAATTGTTTTATGAAAATGAGGGTAAGACTGGCGATACAGGTAAATATTGAAATATTTCTAATTTACATTGCTTTTAACAATCGTTTTGTTTCAGATTTTTAGTAATTCAGTTTCAGATGGTCTTATCTATTATCAAAAACGTTGCGACCGACTAAAAGAAGCTGATTGTACAATTGCATTTACAAGAAGAATAAACCATTTGTTTGATGCTTTAAACAGACGTCAAAGTTTGGAAGGAATTACAGATGATAGTAAGGATTTTGTGGTACCTAACTTTAAAGCAACTTTAAATAGATGTCGACAATAATTGTTTTTTCTTTCAGATACTGAAAGATAATTTAAAGTTCCTTAAACTGAGCAAAAAGTTCCTTGACGATTGGGAAATCTTGGTTCTCCATAAAATAATTTCAAAAGATTAATTTTTAACTAGCTCCACCACCAAAAGTTTACATGTAACAATAACTTCTACATTAGAATTATGTGAATATCTTTTAACGGAACGAAAGTTTAATTATGTGCTTTTTAACAAAATGAGGTATTTTGAAACAAATCTATTTGTGGGGTTTTTAAGTAATTAACATTCCAAAGCTGTCAACTAAACAGTAAGTAAAGTAACAATCGATAAGTTCTGCAAAATTAGAAAAGAGTTTATTGCATCCGTTTACGTTTTTGACAATACTATAATTTTTTTTCAGTCGAAGAAAATAGATTAATTAAATTTCAGTGCCAAGAAGGTCCGGAATGAAATAAATATCAAATGGGGTAGATTATTACATATGTATGCAAGTTAAATAGTTCTACAAACAAGAAGAAGAAAAAATAAGAAAACAATCGGCAATAGACAAAAACAAACCCAGGCTACAATGTCACAAATGTTCCTAATAATTAACATTTAACGGCTTATTTATTTAACATTCTTGTTTTTATTGATGTTTGTATAAGGACATATCAAAGGTTAAACTGTGTGAAGTATGGTTAAATTATAGATGCCAGAAATCAGTTTTTTTAATATACTTTCTATACATTGATCTCCTCATCTAACCATTACAAAATTAATCAGTAGGTAATTATCATTATACATACATGTTAATTTCTTTTTCTAAAACTGCCTTAGAAAATAGCTTTTTCTTTTGTAAAATGAGTGAGGAAAGTTGCATTTTCCTCAAGCTGCATTTATAGTGTCGGTATCGGTAAGCAATAAGAAATAAGAAATAAGCGGTAAGGAAATGAACTTATGGATAACCTGTATATCATTTATAGTAGAAATAAGAAATAAGCAATAAGCAGTAAGAAATAAGGAATTGGTTCAAATTTATTTCTTACCGTTACTGTTACCGAATTGGGAACATTTGTATACAGCTGTGAGCTTACGAGCTAAGAAAAGACAGATGACATCAATATAAATGAGGTGTTAAAGAAATATTTGAGTGAAATATATACTTATTCAAGAATCGATGGGAAAATATTGTCAAGTTGATTTTAATTTTACAATCGTACATTAGGTAACCTAAGAATCGTACCATAAACACAGTAATCATTTAAATTAAACCCGCAATGCGCATACCTACTCTGTTACCGTTAAAGAACTATAAATGCGTTTTTATTTCTTACTGCTTATTGCTTATTTCTTATTTCTTATTGCTTACCGATACCGACACTATAAATCCAGCTTCACTTGTGATGAAAGTAAACATTATTGCCAATACCATTTATCTATTTTAGGAAAAGAAATGAATTCAATAAACTGTCAATATTGGCAACTTAAGGTTAGAAAAATTTTGTGTAAAATGAGAAGAAAAATATGTTTTTTCCAACATTCGCTTATGAAAATGATACTTTGTTCGACACCTCCTTAGAAAGTGGGCCGTAACTATGGTTACGAGTGAGAGAAAGTTGTATTTTCGCTCACGCATATTTGAAAGTATTCACGTCACTTGCAATTATTCGTGGACGAACACGCACTTCGCGTGAACGAAAGTTGTACCTTCCTCACTCGAGGAAAATAGGCGTTTGCATCACTAGCGAGGAAAATTCATTTCCATAGCAACGTTAGAATACAAAATCAGCAACTAGATTTTTGAAAAAATTGGAGAGTAAAATAATTATAAAGAAATTTTAAATTCAGACTCATTTTTGCGATGTTGGAAAAAATAGTATATACAATTCGTGATGAAAGTCCGATTTTTCAACTCGCTATACTATCCTCACTTGCTGTCGCTCGTGAATATATAATCTATTGCTCGTTGAAAAATCAGTCACTTTCATCACTTGTATATACTATTATTCAACTTTGACCTCAAGTTGAAAAAAGCATAGGTAACTTTTTTCTCTTGTACAAATCTTTGAATATATACTACATGGAATGTGCTACTGTCAAAGTTTGTGGATCTAGTCCTATCGACAAAGAGGGGAAACAAGGATAGAGTTTTAGCCTTAAGATACTGCTTGCGCAAGATCGTATTTGCCAACATTTACCCTTTCCTTGTATTTATTTTGGTTTGAGCTTACAGTGCCGTTAAAACTCTATACTTTACTTTCTCTCTCTCTTCATCTGACTAGCCACATTTCTTGCCAATACAATGTATAGCCAACGCTCATTTCATATACCTAGTATATATTCAAAGGTACAAATATAACTATTTTCAGCTCTTGAAGCTTGCAAAACTTTTTATAATTGTTTTAATATTATAATATTAAAAGAAGAGTTTTTTATATAAAAAAAAGATTTCTGGCATCTACTTATAATTTAACCCTGCTTGCCACAATTCTTGTTTTTAGCTTTCTATCGATGAAACGTAAACACTGGAATATACTTGTTTTTATCGCTCTTAGGAGCCTATTCTGTAACTTTTTTAAATTTAAAACTCTAAAATACAAATTGGTTGTTGTAGCAAGAAAATTTAGCGACGTCTAAATTTTAGCAGGATAGCGATAAGAAAACAAAAATAAATTTTGCTCATTTATTTTCAATTATTCATAAGTATTTTTGTTAACAGTCTTAATTTAATATTTATACATATACCTATTGTTTAAAATTAAATGCAATAAAATAAATTTTTTTTTTCAAAGTACTCATTTTTGTGCGTCACTTCTTACGTTAATTATTAATACCATTATTTAAGTAATAGCCATAGAGAAACAATAATATATTATATAGTGAAGAAACAGAATTCCGCTCATGCATATGGCATAAAGGCGCGAAATTGTTTCTTCACGCATGCTGTATAGCGTTTTGTTCAATTCTGCATTTTGAAACGTAAATAAATAAGGTACTAAAAATATAAAATTTTAGTACATATCAAGACATGGTACAAGACTCTCTTTTATTGTATCATGGTACAAGACGATATGTTTTGCGTTGCTATGGCTTTACATTTTTTACCTATAGTATTTTTCAACTAGGATTCCCGTTTTCGAATTGGCGCTTTATATTAGTAAACGCAAACTTTTTGTCTTTTATCTCTGTTTAAATTGTGGTTGTACTTCTAAGCAACAGAAACGTAGGATTTACGGCCATAGATAAATTGCTTTAAGCACACAATAAGCATTAAAATATTGTACAAATAACCGCAATGTGGCAGAAAGAGATGACAGTAGTTTATGTTGGACCGTTGATTGAAATATTAATATTTCAACCAACGACTGAACTCTATTATATATTATTGAGTTCAGGGGTTTGATAATGTACATTCAAATTGGGGCACAGCACAGACCACTAAACAAGGTCTGTGGGGCACAGTTAATAAATTAATGTCGTATAATATTCAAAAGGCGTTTGGCCGACTGCAGAGAGTTTGAAATTCCCACCGAAATAATTGAACCAATCTCCGAGTAGTTGCAGTTCCTGTTTGGCTGTTCCTAACAATCCTAACACAGACATTCGCTGAGACAGCATTCATTCAACAGGACATTTGATATTATTTAAGGTGAAATTTGATAATAGAAATACGCAAATATTGCCGTTTTATTATGTATTTATATTTATGTTATTATGTTCTATAAATAAATTAAAACATGAGAGGAAAACTCATAAAGTCATAATTAATAATCGTAATTCATACTCGAAACCGATAATCGGACTAAGGCGATTATTTCAATAATCGGACTACCGGTTATTTTTAATTCGAATTTGCCCATCACTAATCCTAACCTCTTTCGCTTTTTAATTTTTAAATAACACGTGGTATAACAATTAACTATTAATAATAATTAAAACTTATTTTTATACAATTCATTACTAACGCTCTTTAAAATGGAAAGTAATCCAAATGAGATTAATATAGACGCCGATAAATTCGAACCTGTAAAAAAACCCTTAAAACGACGAGTAAATTCTGTTGGTGATGATTCCATGGAAGTGGATTCGCATAGTGGTATCGAAGGTCGTAGTCGTAATAAACCACCACGTGCAAAACGGCATAAAACAACATCATTCTCTGAAACTAAAGAAAATGTACGCAAAATTCCTGTACCGTCTCACCGATATCCACCATTGAAGGAAAAATGGTTAAAAATATTCTCCCCAATTGTGGAACATTTACAATTGCAAATTCGTTACAATGTAAGAACGAGAAATGTAGAAATACGTACATGCGAGGAAACTAAAGATATAGCTAACTTGCAAAAAGCTGCCGACTTTGTGAAGGTAAGTTTTGAATTCTATTTGAATCCTGTCACGTTTCAATGTACCTACGTTTTAGGCGTTCGTTTACGGATTTGATGTTGAAGATGCCTTAGCATTACTGAGATTGGATGATCTGTTTATTGAATCGTTCGAAATTAAGGATGTAAAAACATTGAGAGGTGACCATCAGTCGCGAGCAATTGGTAGATTAGCCGGTAAAAGTGGACGTACAAAATTCACAATCGAAAATGTTACCAAAACTAGAATTGTCTTAGCCGATAGTAAAATTCATATATTGGGCAGTTTTCAAAATATTCAGTTAGCGCGAAGAGCAATTTGCAATTTAATTCTGGGATCTCCACCTTCTAAAGTATATGGACAGTTGCGTAATGTGGCAGCGAGAGTTTCAGAGCGTATGTAAATGTTACTTTCATTTGATTTATATTTATTTTGTTGAGGGTTGAAAAGAATGTATATTAATTTTATTTAATAATAATTGATATTAATTGTGAGTATTGGTCATTGTTATTTTAACCATTTGTAACCTTTAGCCTAAAGCTAAACGTTTTCAAATCTCAATTGCAGGGTCCATTTCTTTAACTATTTTTTTTACATAAATACTCTGGATCGTTGGTCGTAATCACAATTATTTTATGTAAGCAATTCATTTGTTTTGCATATACATAGTTTCTCACAACATTCACATTAACATCTTCATGAGTTACATTTTTGTAGCATCCGTTGCCTAACTAGCAGTATATATATGTTATTCACAGGATCCTCATTTATTTTTATAATTTGCAAGTTACACGTTTTCAACACAATTGAAATTAAAAATATGTCAACAAACATCAATGTAAATGTTATGATAATACGCTAAATGAATCCAAACATTTACATTTGTGCACAAGATCTACCATCTTCTAATCAAATTAGTTGACATATTTTCTTGGTCATTTCTAAGCTTGCTGACACTGATTGTCACATTGCATCGAATGAATTGAATCTTGAATGTAACATTACAAGGGAAAGTGATCATTGCCTATAAGTACATGCAATATATGATAAGATGTTCATATATTTGAGAAGGTTGGTGTTGGTGGTGAAGTAGTGGTTACAGTGCTAGAATGAAACACAGATACTTCGGTTCCCACCAGGAAAACTTTGGCACTTTCCTCCTCTGCATAGAATCAGTCTCCATAGACTGAGTACCTGGGGTAATAATAGGTGGTGAAGGAGTGAAGTGCTAGCTACACTGCAACCATGGAAAATATTCTAGATATACGACTGGATTGTAATTAAGTGGCACTAACAGACTTAAAGCTGCTGAAGGGACATCTAGCCTCACGGAAAGAGAAAGCAGCTCACTGGATGGAGATGGGAACAAGAACAAAAAGGCTCTACAATGCTGCAAAAAGGTCAGGTGAGTGCAGGCGTATCAATTCTCACAGAATACAGCAAAGCCATTAGGGGAACAAAATGGCATGTTGATATTTGAAAAAGAAAATGGAATGATTTTAGTAATTTGAACATACCATTATTCATAACATATTTTAAGGTAATAAACTCATTATTCTATTGTGAGAAGACTCATCTAAGTATATCAACTTAGGTACTTAGCCAAATCAAGTTGAACAACACAACACCTGCAAGAACCCCAATAAACATTTATGAAATTGAACGCGAACCACTAAAACCAAATTGCAAAAGTATACTACTACTTAAAGTTTGAATTGACCAACCAGTTATAGTGAATCGCCATTATTCATTAGAAAGCGTTTGTTTCTGTGAATGTCTAAACTCAGAATAGTTGAGTGCATGCTTGTTATTTACTTGCTTAAATAAGGAAATATTATCTACTTTGTGCTTATTTTCAAACATATGAAGGGCAACGACAGATTTATCCCAATTTGAGGTAAGCCCAAGTGCACTTTAAAACAAATTTTGAGCAATCTTTTAGTTTGCCCAATATATATACTTAGTTATAGTGTTGAGTCTTTGCAGTTGATTTTATATATTCCTGACATCGATCACGAATAGTGTGGAAACAATTGACTAAAACCTGTATGATAGAGAACAGAAATGTTTCAATGATAAAAAGTCTCAGAGAGAAAATAATCCTTTTAGCAGTAGGTACTTTTAATCGTATGTTTGATTGAGATACTACAAAGAAGTGGTGCATTTCATCGCTGGCGTTTTGTCACTGGCAGGGGCGGATTTACGAATTCGCCGCCCCTATAGGCTGGAAATATTTTGCCGCCCCTCATCTACAGTAATTTTCGCTAAAATATATTTTCTCATATTTTATGAATTATGATTTGAATTTGTCTACATGTCATGTTATTATTTAATCTTTTTAACTCCAACATTTGCCGCTCCCTAAAACTTGCCGCCCTAGGCCTTTCTAGCCTTATGGTAAATCCGACTCTGGTCACTGGCAACTACAATACTTTATCATTATAAATAAAAATTAAATGACCAGTAAACTGGCACACAACTTTCCCGTGCTTACTTCTATGACGTATTAAATAAAATAGTTTTTGCGTAAAAAGTCAAAAAAATTAATATATAGGTGTAATCAGAAAACGATTTATGATTTGCTTCTGAAATAATATACAGGGTATGACATAAATATTTTTAATATTTTGTTAATTTCTGGAACGATAGAAAAAAAAAGAAATATATATAGTGTGTAGTATAGTTGTAATCAGAAAACGATTTCTGATTTTCCCCTGAAATAATATACAGGGTATATTATAAATATTTTTCATATTTTGTTAATTTCCTGCTAGGGCGGAAGTAAATTGGTTTACTTATTATACGTATGGCCTCTACTTCACTGTACAATTTTATTTCTTCGTCTTTGTTAGCAACAAAGTTATGAAGATTTAAAATTATTTTCAACTTCAAACATTATCATCCCCCTTCCCCTATGGAAAATAAAGAAGTAAATGTAGTGCCAATAGTTTTTTATGAACTATTGTATAACATTTCAAAAAATAAAAAAAAGCTCGGAGCAGATTTTGATAAAATCGATTTTTAATCTTTCATCAATGTTGGGCACCAATAAATTGGCTACGTTTAATTTTTGTTCTTTGCCAATTAGAAGTAAAAGTTCTAGCCAACCTTTGGATATAATTTGCAATTTTCAAATTTTAATTAACTTCAACGGGGTTCTTGAGCTACATAATCCAGCGGCTGGACTATACTTCTGTATGCAAGTCTGCGTACAGAGAATTTCTCTTCGGATTCATTAAATATACTGTTTAGGTAGTAAAAAAGACTCGGGTGGATTTTCCTCACCCCCCACGTTTTCCCGGAAATGGCGTCACAAACTCACAAGATGGCGATTTCCGATATACATGAAAAACGTCATATATCGGGATCTATCAAACCAATTTTAACGGGAGTTACGGCATTGGATAGGTAATGAAATTCTGAATACATTTTATCAGAACATCTTTATTGTATAAGTTAACCGTTTTAAAATTATGCCGGGAAATATGCTCGAGAGACGTCTGTCTTTGCCACGTTTTCCATTATCATTCATAAACCATAAAACATAATTTGTTCGAATTTTTATAAATTTTCTAACAAATGTTTTTTCATAATAATACGGAATGTAGTTTCCGAAATATGATGAAATATAGAAAATTAGTACTAACCGAACTTGAGCAAAATTATGCTTTTTTTGGCGATAAATTGTTGTATATTTATTTCAGTTTAACATAACTTAATTGGGAAATGTCGGTTCAGTGTTCAGTAAACATATTGACAATAAGAAGCATAATCAGTTTTAAATTATTTTCTATATAACAAATTCCTCGTCGTGGCGATTAAAAAGTATTCTTGCATTCTACTCCACAACCACAAAACTGTATGCAGGAAATTTTATTCTGTCGACATTGACAGTTACTGGTTCCGCACTTTCCACACAAACAAGATGCATTTAAGTTACTATGCACTTGGAAGGAACTACTAATAGATCGTCACAGATTTCAAATCCAAACTGAGTAGAGTCGAGGCAGTATATTCCCTGATCTATAGCATTTTTCTGCAGATAAGTGTGATAGTAAGGCCTCGATAAATGTCCACGAATATACCCGGTTGTAGGAGGGAGGTCCTCAATCAAGACATTTGTACCATGATGGTAAAGCCATAGACGAAGTTCATTCATTGTTTTACATTTAGATCCCTTTCTAAGCACTTCAACAAGATAGTGCTCTGTTAGTTCTAATATCTTCTAATATCTTTCCACGAACGAGGAAACTCTCTAAAGTCTTTCAAAAAAACTGACGGCGAACAAGCCAAATATGCTTATTTTGTTCCAAATTTGTAATTTGTTTGTATAGTCTTCACCCGGAAGTGCATGTGGCGCTGGCAAAACAGAGCACATTTCTGAACCAATTTTATTGGTAATAATGTGCAACGGAACCATTCTTGTAGAATCACCTACACCAGTCCTTTGACAAAGTTGCTGGGCTTGTAATCTTCATAAAAAGTTAATGTCATTTTTCACATAAAAGGTTTTTTTTGTTTTAAATACAAACGCTACGTTTCTAACAGTTGAATGATTCATTGTCCATGCAAGAAAAATAGAATTATTCGACGGTCCCGCTCCTTCTTGCAAAAGTCCGTTGATCGAAGAAGGAAGGCTGCAACAAAGTTTACTCCAGTGATACAACAATAAAACTGTTACACCTGTATGCACTTGAAATAAAGAGAAGCTTCTAGTTTCTATGATTTGTTACCGAATGACTGGCGTGAAACATCATGCGGAAGTCTGCCTCTTCAGTCGAGAAACAGTTTAGCTGTGGAAGTTTAGTTTCAGACCCATCTGTTACTAAAGTAGGTAGATTCCTGTTTAACGATATCCCCATTAACTGTCCAGAAAACGCATTGAAAATGTGAGTTGTACCGCAAGGTCGCTGAAGCTTTATAGATTGCAATGTTTCCTTTCAAAACTGTTGCAGAAGTACTTTGTTACTAGAGCACGACCAAAGTGTGTCCAGCTGTACTGGTACAGGGGCATTTGAAGAAATACTTTGAAGTGCAGTTGAAGTACCTACTTCTCTGTATATTAAGACGCGTGGAATCTTTTGCAGAAGACATACTTAGGAATCAAAGACATGATCAATTCTTCAAGCATTTCCAGCAATAGCAGAAATATAACCTTCATAAGCATCAACCAAGGTCTTTTTGTCTTTGGAAGGAAGCTTTCTTAAGCAACCCATAACGTCCACAACACAGCAAGTAGTGCTATCAAGCTTGAAAGCTATTCATCAGAATGCAGAAACGTTTCCAGCTCCTTTTGAGATAGAATAGGAAGACCGTTTTCGTCAAAAAGCATGCAGTTGTCTGAAAGTTCATAACTGAACAAGTCCTCACATCATATTCACGCATTTGCACTTTGTTATATAGAAAATAATTTAAAACTGATTATGGTTGTTATTGTCAATATGTTTACTGAATACTGAACACATCATTTCCCAATTAAGTTATGTTAAACTGAAATAAATAATTTAGTGTGATTATTTTAAGAAATGAGAAAAGCAGCAGTAATCAAATAAAACACAGCAATTTATCGCCAAAAAAAGCATAATTTTGCTCAAGTTCGGTTAGTACTCATTTTCTATATTTCATCATATTTCGGAAATTACATTCCGTATTATTATGAAAAAACACTTGTTAGAAAATATATAAAAATTCGAACAAATTATGTTTTAGCGTTGAGTGAAAGATATGGTTTTAGTGTTTATTACTCTAATCTTAATGGTTTATGAATGATAATGGAAAACGTGGCAAAGACAGACGTCTCTTGAGCATATTTCCCGACATAATTTTAAAACGGTTAACTTATACAATAAAGATGTTCTAATAAAATTTATTCAGAATTTCATTACCTATCCAATGCCGTAACTGCCATTAAAATCGGTTTGATAGATCCCGATGTATGACGTTTTTCATGTATATCGGAAATCGCCATCTTGTGACGCCATTTCCGGGAAAACGTGGGGGGTGAGGAAAATCCACCCGAGTTTTTTTTTACTACCTAAACTGTAGATCTAATGAATCCGAAGAGAAATTCTCTGTACGCAGGCTTGCATACAGAAGTATAGTAAGCCGCAGGACTAACACCCTAAAAAGTAAAAACTTGGAGAATTGCTATAGATTTTGAATTTAGAAACAAACGAAAAACGGTATTTTACTTTTGCAACCATATCTACTAACTTTTCACCAAGAGAAACTAGTTTGGGTGAAAATTTGAATGTTTGCTCCCAAAATAACGCCCCTAGTTTGGGCCCCTTTGGGCCGATTTTGATGAGAAGCTTGTTTTACCGATGAAGTTTTTTTATAGGCCTTAGTTTAAAATTTCATCAAAATTGGTCTAGCAGTTTGGGCTCCACGGCCATAACGTACCGACCCACAGACAAACATTTTTTAAAGATGGTAGTTTTGGACTCCGGGGGAGTCAACACGTCCAGATTTATCAAAATCTCGAGTTAAATTTTTTTTTCGATTAGTCTACATTAAGCTGGATTTATAGTGTCGGTATCGGTATGCAATAAGAAATAAGAAATAAGCAATAAGCAATAAGAAATAAAAACGCATTTATAGTTCTTTAACGGTAACAGAGTAGGCATGCGCATTGCGGGTTTAATTTAAATTATTACTGTGTTTATGGTACGATTCTTAGGTTACCTAATGTACGATTGTAAAATTACAATCAACTTGACATAATATTTTCCCATCGATTCTTGAATAAGAGATATATTTCACTCGAATATTTCTTTAACACCTGATTTATGTTTTTTATATTGATGTCATCTGTCTTTTCTTAACTCGTAAGCTCACATCGTATACGACTGTTGCCGATTCGGTAACGGTAACGGTAAAGCTGCATTTATAGTGTCGGTATCGGTATGCAATAAGAAATAAGCGGTAAGGAAATGAACTTATGGATAACCTGTATATCATTTATAGTAGAAATAAGCAATATAAGAAATAAGGAATTGGTTCAATTTTATTTCTTACCGTTACCGTTACCGAATCGGCAACAGTCGTATACGATGTGAGCTTACGAGTTAAGAAAAGACAGATGACATCAATATAAATGAGGTGTTAAAGAAATATTTGAGTGAAATATATACTTATTCAAGAATCGATGGGAAAATATTGTCAAGTTGATTTTAATTTTACAATCGTACATTAGGTAACCTAAGAATCGTACCATAAACACAGTAATCATTTAAATTAAACCCGCAATGCGCATGCCTACTCTATTACCGTTAAAGAACTATAAATGAGTTTTTATTTCTTACTGCTTATTGCTTATTTCTTATTTCTTATTGCATACCGATACCGACACTATAAATCCAGCTTTATACTTTCCCTATGTGTATATGCACGGGAAAGTAAAAATAAGCTGTAAAAGACGAAATTGAATATCAACCTTAATAAATGACGTATTACTTTTTAGCAGAGTGTATCGAAGTAAGTGACGCGAGACGCGACCATCAAGTGAAAAGTAGCCCCCCCCCCCCCAACGTTTGTTAGTGGGCACCTGAAGGACAGGGGGGTCGGTAGAATCTCATGGCTGCGTAACATAAAATGGAGTCAACATTACAATTTTAATTACCTACCTATAACATTTTATAATTTCACTCGAGTTTCGATCGAGGCAGGGACGGCGCTAGGCATTTTGTCGCCCCGTGCAAAAATATTTTAGGCGCCCCCTGTCAAAAAAAATTGACCCCCCACCCCTCCGCGAAAAACAAGTCCACTACGTACCTACTTGCAAAGCTTTCTGTGCCACAATTAAAAATTATAAAACACCTACCTACCTTCTGTTTTCCGACAATTCTTAGATGTTTATTTGTTTATGGAACAGTCAAAATGTCGTTAACTGTGAGAATACAAGAGCCAGTTTCTTTCAAATGTTTCTCCATTGCACAACTGCCTTTTATAGTATAGTTGACTGAAAATTTCTTAAAGAATTTTTTGGAAAATTAAACTGAAAACCTCACGTACGTACCGATAGAATAATTGATGACAAGCGGTAGAGGCTATATGGCTCCAGGCTAGGGTTACCATATATAAATATGAAAAGTCCTGACAAAAAGCCGGACACATTAATAAAAGTCCGGACATTTTAGTCACAAAATGAAAAAATGCCGCCCGTTCGTCGCCCAACGCGCCCCAACCAACGCCGACCACTCAGACCAGTGCAACTACGGTCGGCTAAGGAATCGCACGGTCGCGGCACGTTCTTTACGCGTAGTGACGCGCACTTTTAGTGAGTTTGTTAAATTCAATCAAAAATGGCTTCAAGTAGTAAGAGATTACACGGACACATTGCAAGCCAAGTTCCCGTTCTTGCAAGAAGGAAGAAATTTAAATGAAGCGAAGTGTACAATTTGTGATTGTTACGTGTCAATCAAACACAAAGGAGCGGGAGATATTGAAAAGTACATTAAAACTGGAAAACTTATGAAGATCAGTAGAAGCGCACCAAATGGTGTCAAAATTGATTCAATATTTCAGCCTAAAAGTAAAACTATCGCTGCTAAAGAATCGGCGGCAGAAATTACCATGGCGTTTCATACCGTAAAACACAATCAATCATACAAATCAATAGACTGCACTGGTAGCCTAATAAGAGTTATGTTCTCTGATTCGAACGTGGCCAGTTCTATTTCGCGTGCTAGGACAAAGACTGAAGCGCTCGTAAACAATGCCATCACACCGTGGGTAATACAACAAATACAGGCGTCGCTTATAAACCTGAGCTACATAGGTGTTTCGACCGACGCCAGTAACCACGGTGGCGAAAAAATTTTCCCGATTTTAATTCAGTTTTTTGATTGGCAAGAAGGGATTCAATCAAAACTTTTAGATGTATTAAGCACACCAAATGAAACAGCCGAGACCGTTTCTGAAATAATTAAATGTACCCTAGAGAAGTATGACCTGCTGGGTAAATGTGTGTCTTTTACTGGAGATAACGCCAATGTCAACTTTGGTGGAGTTAACCGTTTACCCGGTCGAACTGCATGGAGTAAATTAAAAGCCATCTTAGACAAAGACCTAGTGGGCCTTGGATGTCCAGCGCATATTCTCCATAATTGCGTCCAACATGGAACAGATAACATAAAAATCGATTTAGACTTCGTAATTATGAAAATTTTTAACTATTTTTCGGTGTACACTCTCCGTATCGAAGCGCTTAAGGAAATTTGCAATTATATTGACATAAATTACCATAAACTTCTCTACCACAGTAAAACAAGATGGTTGAGCCTATTTCCGGCGATAGAGAGGATTCTTCAGATGTACGAACCTCTAAAACAGTATTTCGCCACGGCTACGGCTGTCGCTACAACAATTAAGAACTTTTTCTCTGATGAAGTATATTTGTTTATGGTGCATTCACTGATGTCAATTTTTCAGCCGAGAGTGAGAGCAATTCAATTTTAGATGTTACTAGAATACTGCGTGAGACAGAGGAATTGTTATGCTCTCGTGCAAACACAAATTTTGTTCCGCTAAAAGTAAGAGAACTACTTGGGAAATGCACCCCAGACAATCAAGAGGCGTTTAAAGAAGACGTGAAGAATTTGTACAGAACTTGTATTCAGTACCTTGATAAATGGACGACTTCGCTATCTGATTTTAAAGTTTTTGACTGGATTCAGTTACAAAAGAGCGAATTGATTGATTTCGAAAAGATAGTGGATTCAGTGTCGTATATGAAAGGCAAAGGAATTATTATTGATGATGCAAAACTTTTCGACGAAATAACTGCCGTCAATTCGTTTTTATCCAAACAAAATGATGAATTTTTCGGTACGATGCCGCATAAAAAATGGGTAACTTTTTTTAAAAAAATTTCACGATCGCCCGACTGCCCGTTCTATTGGGAATTTGCCAGTTCGTTTTTGCTATTCAGACTCAAAACGCAAATGTGGAAAGAGTATTTTCCCTAATGGGAGCACAATGGACGAAAGAGCGAAATAGATTGTCTGTACTGTGATGTAACCGCTTTTGGCAGCTCGATTTTAAAGGATTCCCGCTAAAACTTTAGTCCGTTTGGTGGATGGTATTGAAAAGTTACGCCACTGATTTTGGTTAATTCAAAAACGCATGTACGTGATGGAATGTATAAATATTGGTCGGGCATTTGAATAGCTGAAAAGCGGGGTGCAGAAGGAACTAACGCGTGAAGTAAAAAAATTAGGGGGACAGTTAAGTTACAGTTCTCGAGTTCTAATGGTATCGGCATCAAGAGTTAAGTTACAGTTCTCGAGTTCGAAGGGTATCGACATGAAGAGTGGTTAGTTTTTTGGTGTTGCGAAGTTCCCGATAATTAGGTATAATCTCTTTACTTTACTTAATTGTTCGATTTAATATTTAGGGGTTGTGTTAATTTGTCTATGTGATCTGTTTTAGTCAGTAGTTTTGATGTTTGTGACGCTCCGAAGGCAGGTATATTTTCGTTTATTGGTTTATATAAATTGTTCTATTAATAGACAGGGTGTATTTTAAATTTAGTAGGTAGACTGTATGATTTTCAGCTTTTTTTAAAATGTAACTACCATCATAAACTTTAGAATTTGGAAAGTTAAATATCATTGCGCAAGTGAAATTTACTTATGCCATGAAAGTTACTGAGCTGCGTAATTAGGTATCACGCTGGTGGGGATGCTTTATTATTTTTGTTGAATGTATTGTTAGGGGATGCTTTAGTAGAATTTGAAATACGCTTTTGGACATTACGTGATATTTAATGCGATGCGATGTCATGTGCGGTTTCATATTTAATTGATGTATAATTATGACCATGTAGTTACGTTTTTAAGTACGCGATGATCGTCAGGTGGTATTTTATGTGGGGGCGTAATATGATCTTTTACGTGAGTTGCTAGCACCTGCCAACATCTTATTTTGACGCGTCGTTAATGTGATTAAATTTTACATCCTTTGATTTTATGCATTTAAATACTGTTTATGGGGTGGATCCTAAAACAATGCTACAGCTCTCTCTCTAACCTTATGTACAGGCAGGGTGATCGCTCAGCCACAGGCTAGCGCCCTAAGCCAAATACAAATACAAAAGCTTCGCCCGTGAGCCCTTGACCCTGTGGCGAGTTGTAGGATCTGTTGCCTAACAGCGTTTCTTCATTTTCCACCTTGAAAGGTGATGGCAGAAGCTATTTAAAATATTGTAATATAAAATATCAAATGAAGGGAAATGAAATGCCTGACGAGAATCGCACAAGCTGAAAACAAAGTAGAGTAACCTTGAGTAGGTATCCTGGAGGGTTTTTCTGTAGCTCTTTTCCCTCCTTGTAATCAGCGAAGACCCAGAGCTAATCTCAACTAGTTTGAGAGGGCAACCCTTGCGTTTATTAAAATTATGCGTTCTCCCCATTTCTTGTGTTTTATTTGTGTTTACCCATTCGATCCTTATAAGACTAGCACACACACATCTCGAGCAATTCTTTTCACAACGTAGAGTCCTACCATTTTGAGAGGTTTGTTATTGACGATCACGTGCCATGGGGTTTCAATTAGTTGGCGGGAGATTTAGTTTTTATTTGGTTTTCGAATTGCGCGACAGTCAATTGACGTTGCACCTGGGGATACGCTACAGTACCCTCGATTAGATCATTATTGATGATACAATACAATCTTAAAAATATGAACTGTGAAGAATTCTACAAGAGAACTTTGAACGAACGGGAGCTGCTCAATAAAGTATCTGGCACTAAAAAATATGAGAGTGAATCAACCAAAACCAGTGTTCAGTTTAATTAATTGATGTAAAATTATGTGACATTAATATTCTTATAACTAGTCGATTGTTTGCAATTACAATAGAGGATTTATGTTTTCTTTCGTTAATTATTAAAAAAGTTTAATTTTATTTATAGTTTATAGTTTTATTACACGTATTTCAGTTAAGCCAAAAAATCCGGACAAATTCAAAAGCCGGACAAAGTGCGGACAAAAGATGAAATGTCCGGACAAATCCGGACGAATGGTAACCCTACTCCAGGCGCTCTTAACTTAAGTATGTAAACTTAAATATAAACAAAGGTAAATTATTATTAACAACCTCAGTTCTTGACATCTGACCTAGTGTTGCATATCAAATTCATCACTAATTTATAATAATTAATAAATTTACAAAAGTTCTAAGCCAATTTTGCCGCCCCTCAAATCTGTGCCGCCCCGTGCAAATGCACGTGTTGCACCGCCGGTAGCGCCGGCCCTGGATCGAGGTAAGAATTATGCATCGATTGCGCAGTTGTTAGTTACAGGACGGACGCCTACTACCGCGAGTATAATATAAGAAGTGGGAACTCGCATACGCATTATAAGTAGTAGTAGAGTAGGACAAGTTAGTCACGCAGCTACTCAAAGACGCATTTACCTCTTAGAACATATACGTAGATAGAAGGACGAATGTGTATCTTTGTAATGTGCGGAAAGTGAAGCAAACATGTGTAGGGGAAGTGAAGAGAAAAGTGGGCGTTTCTTGAATGATTAGTTTACGCAATCTCCAGGACAGGACCGTCTTAAGGTCGTTCAAGAAATTTAGGTACCTAAATATCAATTTTAATTCCGTGACAAATGGAGAATATAAATCAAACATGCAATGAATTATTAATTATTAATTACTTATAAATTTACTTTTTCGCATTTCATTGCAAAATGTCAACTTTTTGAATGTCAGTGTAGTTTTGAAAAGTCAATCTATTTGTAACAAGTGATAAATTGCTTTTACTTTTTGTAAAAAGTGATAAATGCTTTTACTTTCGTTGCTATAGAAATAAATTGCAATAGCAACGGATCTTCTAAATGTCTAGATACGACACATCAGCAATTTATACGGGAAAAATTTTGTTCATTTATTCATTTTGCAACAAAATGCGAAAAATCTTGTATAAAACACGAGATAAAAGCGCCTTTTTATCACACGACGTGTTGTTCATCGCGGCTCCGCCTCGATAAACAATTTTCACGTCTGGTGATAAAAAGTATCGCTTTTACCTCTAGTTGTATAAATAGCTATTATCATTTACAAATTCAATAAGTTGTATTTTTTTGTACTTTTTATTACATGCTGATTAAACAATACAAATTAATCTTAACTTTACGAATGAACAAAAACTTATCTGTGTACAAAGGTAAAACAATTCTGGCAAGTTGCCACGAGACTTCCCTCGTATTAACACTTTTTTCAAAAAATAAATACCTACTACTGAATTCAGGAAAAAATACTCTTAAACTACATAAAAAAACTGCAATTTTCTCTTATAAAAAAATAAGTGCCGCCATTTTAGCTTACACCGGAAGTGACGTAACCAAAGGTAATATCAGCATTTTCGTTCTTGGCGCGAATGCAATCAATTGGCGAAAACCGCATTTTGATAACTTTAATGGTTTCTGAGTTTAGAGCGTTGCAAGGAATGTGTACGTACAGACTACCACGTAACGAGCATCTAGTGGCGGTGTTTTGGGTTGTATGGCATCTGAGAAAAAAATGTATGCATTATAATGCTTCTCTTATACAATGTGATCGGATAATAATGCAAGCCACGTGACCATTACGGGAATAATTACAGGGAAAAAAATTTCATCAATCAAACGGTGTTACGCTACTGATGTCGGACATTTTAAACTTTAGTTCCATTTGGTTCCTTACTAAATTAAGAAACTGTTTCCAACAAAAGTAATGTGTGTTGCCTATATTACGGTATCACGTGGCTTGCATTATTATCCGATCACCCGTTATCAGTATTACCATCACAGACTGTCAATCCCTCTACATTAATTGTTTCCACCGGTAATGCAGATGACGTGCTTGCTTTGTCAGTCACAGCAATTACATTTCTTGAATTTTCGCCTTCTCCTACGTTGCTGCTTAACTTAATCTTTTTGTGACTACTTTCAATAAAAGGAACGCTTGTTCTTTTTAATCTTCTACTTCCATCAATTCGTATATTGAAGTCGTCATTTTTAAAATGTTTACAGCAGACATAAACCTTATCGGGACAATCTACTTCTGGATTAATTTTGAGAACATCCATCCATTTCCTCTTGGTTTCAACATTTTCTGACATTCTAACAAAAATTATTAAATTATGCCACTAAATTTACACAAACTTAATACTTACCGATGAAAACTTATGCCTTGCTCATTACCTACAACTTGTTTACATATATAACACATGTATTTGTCTTTTACTACCAGTTTAGCTTTAGACATTTTCACTTTAGACGTGATTTCTTAACAAAATTACACAAGTTACACCACAACAGAACAACAAATTTAGCAGTTATACAATAAACAGTAAATAAATAATAATAGGTTATGCTCAACACGATGCTAATTCTTGGAATAATGTCCGTTACTTTTAAAAATTTTGGAAGCCTGCGCAAAAAACATCATTCACGACACGCCTAAGACAAAGATTCACTTATGTGAAAATGATATTCCCTTCTCTTAGATCTTGTCCTAATAATTTGTATATAATTGTCCTTCTATCTACGTATTATGTTCTAAGATTTACCTATAGTGAACGCCAAACAAAATCCGTTGCAGGTCATATAAAGTGAGTGAAGTAGATTGGGCGCAATGTTGCCAGATTATAATTGAAAAAGAAGGTAACGCAAATAAAACTTCTCAGTTCACTCGTCGTAACTTTAGTTATAATAAATAAAAAACAAAATCAAAACTTCAAAATTGTGACAGTCAAAATAACCACAACAAAACATTACAAAATTGATACCTTATGGAATTGGCACTGGCAACGTTGCTGAAAACAATCCATTGTTACCAACGTGGCGATCATAAAATTCTGATGAAATTAATTTTTACAGGTCGAATTTTCACGATTTTTATGCCGTTACATTTACGACAGGGACGTCAATTATCAGCTGATTGCTGACGTGCAACGGATTTTGTTTGGCGTTTACTGTATGTTACTATTTTCCTTTTATATTATAATATAAAATTATTCGTTCACAAGCTTTTTATTAAACTCCGATTAATTGCATTCCATTGCGAGATTATATAGTTCTCTTTATACAATACCTCAAAAGTTTCACATGCTTTGTCATAGTAAAAACCTGGTTTGAATTCATAAAGTTGCTCAAGTTCTCGAAAACATATCAAGAAATCAGGGCAGCGATGTCAACATTTTTTTAATTCAGTACCTACAATTGAATAAGAAGGACTTATTGGTCTTATTCAATACCTACCTATACGTTTATCGATTTTAGTAACCTGTTACCTAGAGGAGTTCATGAAAAGTAGGGAGTGACATTATAAACCAATAAACGCGATTTTTCACGTACGAATGTTATTGAGAGAGCTGTGAAGAGATTACTGACGTCGACCACATTGGTGCAGTCCAGTGGGAGCTGGACTTGCACCATAAGGGTCCCTGGTTCGAATCCGGGTACGGACATGGAAGTTTTGTGTTAAATGTTCTCTATAAATAGCATTGACTGAATGTAAGTGATAAAGCATAGGTAATTTTTTTATAATACATACCTCTATAATGTTAAAAGGTTCCTCTTGGATAGTTTGAAGTGTGATTAAATGAAACTTCGCTCTCTAGGTGTAACAAAGATAATGAAATGAGTAAGTACCTCTGATAAAAATTCAAGAGACGGCTATATAATACCTTGCCTATATTCCGTTATTAATGTGTTTAACCTGAAAAAAGCCATTATTCAAATCATTCAGAGGGTGTAGACCTCCTTTGCGGCAGAGATGTCCAGTTGTCCACATCCATTTGCCCGTGGTTTTGCTGATGCATGGACAGGACGTTATTAGTTAAATTATGGACAAACGAAGAACTTGTCAACATTCCAACAGATGTTCTTTTGGAACGCCAACGGATTCATGTGGAAGCTTCGACAGTGAAAGAATTTGCGCTCTTTTTACGACCACGACGCGTACCTAGCTGGAAAACTACAGACTACAGGAACGATAAATCGAATGGAAGGGGCGAGGACGTCGTCGTCTGTGTGAAAACACTGAAAACGATGCTTGAGCATAACGTTATGAACACGCCACCTCTTCAAAGCACACGAGGAAACTATCGTGGAAATTACTATGTATTCGTATTGGTGTATCATCCACCTGCGAAGATTCGGTGGCACTTCTGGACGAGGTGTCGTCGCCGATGATTCAATCTCTGTAGCTGGATCAATTGAGCTGAGTCACTATAGTCCGGAGGAAAAGCCCGACGCCCCACACATTGTTTTCCTGAAAAATGTGCTATTGCAGTGTGATAGACGATATGCCGATAATCGAGATCGTCCAGGATCTCGAAAGGACTTTCAGTGCTCGTAAGATTCGTTAAACGCCGGAGGCGACTTCCGAAACGAGTCCTGGAAAAACGATCGCGATCCTTAGGCGAGGATATGGCTTCTGTGAATATGACTCAAGTTTGTGCATAACAACGCCGAAAAGATGGACGTGTTCGAGAGTTGAATCTCTTTTCATATCGGCATCGACGTTATTATGTTGAAGAAGTTCCGTTAATCGCACGAGTTCCTACATATTACCGTCCACGACTGCCACGGTGGCCAAAATAGCAGAAACGGCGAACTTGACCAAGAAGAAGTGAGACAACTGGTTTGAACGAGCAGTTCGCTATCCGAAAGGAATTTTGAACATTGAAGGAGAATTCAAGCTAAGGTAAAATCTATTTGATTTTTTCACTGTGCAGATAATGCACGCCCCCTACTCTACACCTTGTCTTTATAATAGATTTAGCTTTGTACCTCACAGTATCATTTCAGAGAGGCTTGAAACATGCTGACAGGATTATTATATCATTCACAACACCTTATTACTGAAACATCAGAACTATGGAACAAATAACTCTCATAATAATATGGTTATTATTTTGTAATGTTTCTAATGCAATCAAATCACAATCCTACAATAGCCAGAGGTGTTGTAAGGAGGCTACACTTACAGTTGTATTGCAGGCTCATCAATCTACATTTAATGTACAAATAAAAATAGAAATTAATTATAAATATACTTCTTAAATAAATACTAAGTAAGATCATTATATTATGATGTAGCCTAACCTATTTGCGAGACCACCAACAATTTAATCTCTGTAACGTGGAATACTTATTTCAGGCTGTACCTAAGTAAATGATGAACTAAATAAGTAAGGTTTTATTTAACTAACATGACCAGCTTACAATATTGATGGTACCTCGCCAGAAGTGTTTACCGCTACGTCATCACATACAATTATATGGTGTAATATGAAAAACATGAGTCAAAATTGTACTATATTAGTCAAATGGGAATTTAATTCAATGCACATAAAACAAATTAAATTGGCGTTTATAGGTTTACTCTTTCTACAACATTTGCTTATTCAATACCGTATGTCGATTTCGTCAAATGCACTACCAATGTAAATTCACTGTTTTATATGAGAAGACAGTATAAACAAATTGGATAGCTAGATTCATAAATTAATGACGTAGCAGTAAACACTCCTGGCGAGGATTAGAGGTAAAATAACTTAAGTATAACATTTGGTATAATATATTGTACATCAGTGCAGTGCAAATTTTTTGTGCTGTCATTCATTCATTTCGAATTTAAACATTTAAATTCGGAAAACAATTTATAACGTAGAAGAAAATGTTGCAGAATATATTAGAACAATGGTTGTTTTGTTTTTATCCAGCAGTGAAAAGCTACTCTGACATTTTTATATAGGCTGTACGATGTTGTTCTTCTAGAACTTCTTTAGTCACACATTATAATAATTATGTGCAATTACAAAAAATTGAAATATTAGTTATATAACAGGAGTACATAATTAGATAATAATTGTACACCTGGCCCTGACAGACACTCTCTGTCTTTGACATTAGATCCCAACCTAATTACCCTATAATGTAGATGACTAAACATGGTATACTGGGTACTTCTGATAAGGGTTACCTTAAATAAAAACAGGTATAAAATAGGTGTTGTGTATCGTTCTCCAAGTGGCAGTAATGGAGTTTTTTTGGATTTTTTTGAGGATTGGTGTAATAAAGTCGTAGACGATGACACAGATTCTGTGATAATACTGGGCGATTTCAATATTCACTATAATGAAAATAACACATATTCAAAGCGATTAAAAAGTTACCTTGGGGACAGGGGGCTGAAGCAGCATGTGGACCAGTATACACACATCTCACCAAATGGAAGCACATCATTAATAGATTTGGTAATTACAAACTATACCGATGTTCAGTGCAATGTGTTGCGTGAACCAGTTTTTAACAATCATTCATTGATAAGGCTTAGTGTTGGCAGCAGAGAAGTGAAAAATAGAACACTTGTGGTTAGAAAAAGACTAATTGAGGTACGTAGTTTTCAGAATATGGTCTCAGATGCTTGTGCTAATTATAACTATAGAGAACGTGACTTGGAGTGTAGGTACAATAACCTACATAACAGTTTCATATTAATAATAGACAAATTAATGCCTAAGGCTATTATTAAAAATAACGAAAAGTGCAAACAATGGTTTTCTAATGAAGTACTTCAGGAAATTAAATACCGCGATATGATGTACAAAAGATTTGTTTTCACGAGAGATGTAAATGACTGGAGAAATTATGCAATGTGCAGAAATAATGTCACAAAGTTAATTGAAAATATAAAAAAAGAATACTTTGAAAATGAGATAGACCGAAATAGAGGTGAACCTAAAAAAATGTGGAAAACCTTGAAATATTTAATATCAGGAAAAAATAAAATGATATATAATGAAATTAAAATTGCAGGAGATGTATATACTAATAAAATTTCAATTGTCGAAAAGTTTAATGAATACTACATAGATAGTATAGACAATATTCTGGAAACAATGACCCAGTCTCAGCATACTAATGCTGACATTCAAAACAATAATCTGGAAAATAAATTGGTTTCGTTTCAATATCTGGATGAGAAGTTACTAAAGAAAATCATATTCGCTTTACCAAATAAAAGTAGTCCGGATGATATTACTATGGAGGTGATAAAATTGTCATTTGAAAATGGGAAAAATCTTTTCCTAAACGTGATAAATAGCTCCCTTGAGTTAGGAGTAGTGCCAGAAAGACTTAAAATGGCTACCATAGTACCAGTTCAAAAAGTATCGGGGACCACAAATATGGAAGAGTTTCGTCCAATAAACACGTTACCATCATTTGCAAAAATATTGGAGAGAGCAGTATACATTCAGTTATTGGAATATGTTACTCAGCAAAACGTATTATGTGAGTTTCAGTCGGGATTTAGACAGAATTACAATTGTGAGACAGCACTGCAGTATTTGATAAGTGAGTGGAAAGAAACTATTGATGATGGCATGTGTAGTGTAGTTATTTTTCTGGACTTGAAACGTGCTTTTGAAACTATTGACAGGGAAAGGTTACTACTTAAACTCAAAAATTATGGCATTGGGGGTATAGTTCATAAATGGTTTCAAAGTTATTTGTGTGATCGAAAACAAGTAGTAAGATGTGATGATGTGGTATCTAGTCCAAGAATGAACTATAGAGGAGTTCCCCAGGGAAGTATATTAGGTCCACTTCTGTTTATACTGTATATAAACGATGTTGGAAAAGTCTTGAAATATTGTAAGCATCACCTGTTTGCTGACGATACTGTTATATACATAACTGGAGATAATAAAGAGGAAATTGTACAGAAGCTGAATGAAGATCTAGAGAATATGCGTAAGTGGATGGAAGTAAATAAATTAAAGCTAAACGTACAGAAAACAAAAGGAATAGTAATTGGAAAAAGTAGAAATACACAAAACCTCGATGAAGAAAATGTAGCTGTAAAAATTGACGGTGAAAATATTGAAATGGTGGAAAAGATCAAATATCTGGGTGTAATAATAGATAAACAGCTCAAATTTGATGCACACATTGATTATATATGCAGAAAAATAGCTAAAAAAATAGGAGCATTGTATCGATGTGGCTGTTACCTTTCTGTGGAAACGAGAAAAATTATATATAATACAACAGTATTGCCACACTTCCATTTTGCAGCAACTATTTTATACTTAGCGAAACAAACAAATATTAATAGACTACAACTTCTCCAAAATAGAGCCATGCGAGTTATCTTAAGAGCAAAGAGAGAGACCAGCATTAAGCAAATGAGGAAAACTTTAAACTGGATGGAAGTCAGAAGCATGCTGGAAATGAATGTGTTAGTGTTTGTACATAAATGTAAACTTAAACTCACTCCGGTATATCTGTGTAATAAGCTAAAGACATTTTGTGATACCCACGATTATAGTACAAGACATAAAGATAGATTTATATTAGATCATAGAAGGACAAGGGCGTCCCAAAACTCTATTTTCTTTAGGGCCCTTTTTGAGTATAATAAGCTTCCACTCATTATTAGAAGCTCAGATTTAGGTAGCTTTAAGAGGCGTGTTAGAGAGTTGTACCTACTTAAACAGTCATAGTAGAATAGGTCCCTATATACCTACTTAGTATATAATGTGATAGTTTTTACCCTTATTTTTTAATTTTGTAATGTTTATATTTCAAGTTGTTTGTGTAGCATTTTTTGCTAAATAAAGTTCTTATTATTATTATTATTATTAAACAGGTAAATGGGTTCTACACTTCTACAGGAACCTATCTGATTACCTGCTTAGTGATCTACAGATAAACAGGTCTGTTACTGTAATAATCAGATGCGTTTATTTGCTGATGTTCGCTGTTGTGGGTGACAGGAAACTGACATAGCTTATCTCAAGTGAAATTCAGGAAAATTTTTCCCCAAAAATGCGTGTTATTGTTTTGATGAAAAGAGGAGGGGCAAAAAATGCTTCTAAAGGATAAAGCTTCAGCTTTTGAAAAACCTTCACGATGAGATTCATTCCAATTCCAATGAGGAAAGCAACATAAAGTCACGATTCAAAAAGTGTGGTGTATGTCCCATAAACAGCTAAGAGGTTTTGAACCGAATTTCTGCCCATGTGGAAGCGAAAGGAAGAAAGTAGAGGTAAAAGCCGGTAAAAGTATTTCTGATACTGATTTGTATTTTCAATACATCAACTAGACTAACAATAAGTGTCAACATACTCATTTCTAGAGGAACATCAAAATTGAGCGTACATGTTAGAAATTCTATAACTTTTGATTGGTTGAAGATAACATAGCAAAGGTTACATCAAATTAAAGGAAATTTAATTCTTTATAACTTCCTCTCTAAAAATTTCTCTGAGAAACGATGGTGGGAGGCATTAGAAGCAAATGTTTGACAAAATAGATTTTTTGGAAAATTATCGATATTCAATAACATATAATCTTGAAAACCGTTGAAAATTCAACAAATATGTATGGAAACAATTTTATAGCAAATTTAATTAGCTTTCATTTTCATTTAGATGAATTGTTTCTACCATTTCAGAGATATAATCGAAAAACCAAAAATGACCTCTTAAACTTGTGAAGTTCCGTTTACCTAGTAACTACTCCTAACAAAGTCCAAAATCAAAAACTCTCGCATTCATTGACTGGACTAAATGTAATTTCAAAAAAGTAAAATTTGTGATTGTTTGTCAAAAGAGTACCTAACTTTTCATGTACATTTTATTTTTAATACCTAATCCTTTCTCTACCACATTATAAGCTGTAAAAGAACAAAAACTGTTTCCATTCACCCCATTCTACTGGAATTATCTAAAAGTTTAGTAAGTACTCCAACACTACATTACTAGCTACAAGTGCTCACAACTAGGTAATTTGTTATTTGTGGTAGTTCCCAAATTTATTTGTACAATTGAAAGGAAATGGTAAACATTTGCACATACGAGCAACTGTAGACTTCTATTAATAATTAAGCATATGTTCGAGTTGTTTTACACATCAATACGACAATACCAAAGGTCAGAGACGGATTTAAGGTTTTGCCGCCTGTAGGCGAACTTCGTATGCCGCCTAGAACACACTGAACAGAGAGGGCCAAACTGGATACTTTCTTATGGAGACATCTTTTATCTTAACAGATAGAAAAAAATGGACCTATGTGTCTTGAGCTCAATTTTAATGAGAAAATCACTGGCGTAAACAGAACTTAGTTATCTCTAATCGTTTGGCTACCAGGGGGAGTTTCTCGAATTTAGTCGATTGCTTTAATCCTTCATAACTTTTTTATTATTAAAGATAATTGATTTTGGCAAAATATTTCTTAGAGCGCTTTTTACGTAGAATCCATTGCGATGGACAATTTTTATACAGGGTGTTTGGTTTTTTGTGTACGACCCTAAGCTACATTTTTTCATATGGACCACTCCATATATTTGGGGGTTTTCGAAAAGAGAATGAAACTTTCCTAAATTTTGATATACCATTTATTATATGTATTTATGTTAAATATTATTTTTATGCATTAAAATATTTTGCTTAAGCAGACATCTAGATTTCCATGGTTAACAAAAAACGGCAGCATGATTTAAAACGACAATGTCTAGTTATCTGGAAATTTTAATTGGCTAAAAATATATTTAATTTGAAATAACAATGTATTAAATGCAATATTGCAAATAATATTTAACTTAAGTATAACAAGTGATAATTCAAAATTTAGGAAATTTTACTCTCTTTCTAAATACCCAAAAAAAATTTAGTTTAGGGCCGTACACAAAAAACCAAACACCCTGTATAAAAATTGTCCATTGCAATGAATTCTACGTAAAAAGTGCTCTAAGAAACATTTTGCTAAAATCAATTATGTTTAATAATAAAAAAGTTATGGAGGATTAAAGAAATAGACTAAATTCGAGAAACGCCCCCTAGTGGCCAAACGATTAGAGATAGCTGAATTCTGTTTACGCCAGTGGTTTTCTCATTAAAATTGAGCTCAAGACATAGGTCCATTTTCTTCTATCTGTTAAGATAAAAGATGTCTCCATAAGAAAGTGTCCAGTTCGGCCCACCCTGTAGGTACTTAAATAAACACACATGTAAAAATTTATAATAGTTAACGAGCTCGGATTTATAGCTATTCGGCTATACGTAAAAATCAATAGCAGTTTAAAAATATTTACAAATAAATATGATTTATGAGAAAACTATTTATTTAAACAAAAGTTGAATGTGTTTTTTTTGCTTTTTTTCAGTTTATATGCCTATTTAAATTTTTTAAGCTTATTTTCAGCTTATTACAGTTTTTTAACCTTTATTTTGCCTTTTTTTTACCGTTTGGACGCGTAAATACAAAACTTGAATGAGTCAGCGATAAAAAAACTCATCTGAGCAGGGAACCTCTCACCCCACATGCACAAACGTAATAAAAAATACAGGCTTTAAATTGTTAGAACAAGTTTCCAAAATTTTATGCGGAGAAATTGTGGAAAATTTGGAAATCTTTGGTGTCAAAATTTAAATTTGCGCCAATTACAATTGTGATGTAGAGAGAAGGTTTTCGCGTTTCAAGAATACCTATCTTAAGTGACCGCAGAAGAAGTTTCTCGGTACAAACCTTAGATAGAAAAACATTTAATTATAGCCTATTTTAAAAATGAAACTGATTGTAATTAACTAAGTCTTGCATCTTTGTTTATTTTGTTACGAATTTTAACTTTTTCTATTTTGTTTTTTGTTGTTTTTTTAATTTAATAAACATTTTTCAAATTTTTTAATGCTTTTTTGTAGCTTATTTTAAACCGTTTCTGTTTTTTTATGCTTATTTGGTCTGATTTTTATGCTTTTTTAAGCGCTTTTTTCATTTTTTTTTGTGCTTATAAATCCGAGCTCTACTCATTAGAGTTAAAAAATTTGTCACAGTCTAAAATTTGCCGCCGTAGGCCTTGGCCTGTTCGGAAATCCACCACTGCCAAAGGTATGTTTATGTACAATAATTAGGCCCTTCTTGTCTGTATATACATGTTACATAAATTACATTATAGACAATAAAACTACTTCAACTTTCATGTGTTACATTAACTGTATATTATGTTTTTGGTCATTCCATTATTGATTGCATTTTGATCTTTGCCTTCTCACCATTGAAAAAACTTTCCATAAAATCACCAGAAATGAATACAGCTGACATTTCATATTCAATTCAGTCACTTTTAAACATAATTATGTTAATAGTATCGTTACATTACAGTATTCGAAGTATAGGTATGTCTCTAATATTGAATTTTAGATAGGTATCTAATAAAAACTTAGCAAATTAAACTGCAAAACGAAGCAATTGCAGAGTATAAGTAAGTAGTTTCAATTAGTTGTCACTAGATGAAGATAGTTCTTCTAACCCCTACCTTTGCATAGCTCGAACCTGTTCTTTAACTTCTTCGACTTGTTGTGCAGATCGCATAATGGAATCATATTGATAACCGAAATGTATATGCAGAAGTTGTAATTTTTTCAGATTAGCTTCACTATTATCCAACGCATGCTCTTGCAAGGCAAAGTTTCGTGCCGAGTGCATTATAATCTAAAAATACAAAGTGGCTTATTTTCGATATGTTTGTATAAATCAATACCTCACTACTTTTTGACCCTTTGATAATATGCCTTGCTAAAGAAGCGACATTGTTTACATTCACTTGCACTCTATCAGCTAAGCGCATTTTAGAATCTGCAAACAGAGATCTTGCACTAGTACTACTTGCTGATGCCATATTTTTCTACTAAAAAGAACACGATTTGTTAATGCAACTTTAACCACAGTCTATATAGACTGTGCTTTGACTATTTACCTATAGTTGTAATCAAAGGATACAATTATTCACAGGATACAATAAATATAAAATTAATTTAATTATAACTATAACCTCAAAAAGTCAAAACGAAAACGATTGTATACAGGGTGTTCACTGAAGGCGTGTCACATTCAACCAACAGACCTAAAAGAAGTCTATTTGACCCACTGGCCACTGACCTGTATCTTCAGTGATTTGACGTGGATTTGACCACTTTGTGTCGCACTTTTTTCGCATTTTTTGTCGCACTGTTTTCCGCACTTTTTTTCGCATTTTTTCCGCACTTTTTGTCGCACATTATTCCGCACTTTTTGTCGACTTTCGCTTTTTTGTCCGCACTTCTTGCCGCACTTTTTTTCCATTTTTTTCCGCACTTTTTGTCGCACTTTTTTCCGCACTTTTTTTCGCATTTTTTGTCGCACTTTTTTCCGCACTTTTTGTCGCACTTTTTTTAGCACTTTTTGTCGCACTTTTTTCCGCACGTTTTGTTGCACTTTTTTCGCATTTTTTCCCGCACTTTTTTCCGCATTTTTTGTCGCACTTTTTTCCGTACTTTTTTTAGCACTTTTTTTCGCACTTTTTTCCGCACTTTTTTTGCACTTTTTGTCGCACTTTTTTTCGCATTTTTTTCCACACTTTTTGTCGCATTTTTTGCGGCATTTTTGTCGCACTTTTTTTCGCATTTTTGTCGCACTGTTTTCCGCACATTTTCTCGCACTTTTTTTCGCATTTTTTTCCGCACTTTTTCCGCACTTTTTGTCGCACTTTTTTCCGTACTTTTTTTAGCACTTTTTGTCGGACTTTTTGTCGCACTTTTTTTCGCATTTTTTGTCGGACTGTTTTCCGCACTTTTTCTCGCACTTTTTTTCGCATTTTTTCCGCACTTTATCCGCATTTTTTGTCGCATTGTTTTCCGCACTTTTTCTCGCACTTTTTTTCGCATTTTTGTCCGCACTTTTTGCCGCACTTTTTTTCGCACTTTTTGTCGCACTTTTTTCGGCACTTTTTGTCGCATTTTTTGTCGCACTGTTTTCCGCACTTTTTCTCGCACTTTTTTTCGCATTTGTTTCCGCACTTTTTCCGCACTTTTTGTCGCACTTTTTGTCAGACTTTTTTTCGCTTTTTTGTCCGCACTTTTTGTCGCACTTTTTTTCGCATTTTTTGTCGGACTGTTTTCCGCACTTTTTCTCGCACTTTTTTTCGCATTTTTTTCCGCACTTTTTCCGCATTTTTTGTCGCACTGTTTTCCGCACTTTTTCTCGCACTTTTTTTCGCATTTTTTTCCGCACTTTTTGCCGCACTTTTTTTCGCACTTTTTGTCGCACTTTTTTCGGCACTTTTTGTCGCATTTTTTGTCCCACTGTTTTCCGCACTTTTTCTCGCACTTTTTTTCGCATTTTTTTCCGCACTTTTTGTCGCATTTTTTTCCACACTTTTTGTCGCACTTTTTGCGGCACTTTTTGTCGTACTTTTTTTCGCATTTTTTGTCGCACTGTTTTCCGCACTTTTTCTCGCACTTTTTTCGCATTTTTTTCCGCACTTTTTGTCGCACTTTTTTCCCTTTTTGTCGCACTTTTTTCGCACTTTTTGTCGGACTTTTTTCGCTTTTTTGTCCGCACTTTTTGTCGCACTTTTTTTCGCATTTTTTGTCGGACTGTTTTCCGCACTTTTTCTCGCACTTTTTTTCGCATTTTTTCCGCACTTTTTCCGCATTTTTTGTCGCACTGTTTTCCGCACTTTTTCTCGCACTTTTTCGCATTTTTTTCCGCACTTTTTGTCGCACTTTTTTCCCTTTTTGTCGCACTTTTTTCGCACTTTTTGTCGGACTTTTTTTCGCTTTTTTGTCCGCACTTTTTGTCGCACTTTTTTTCGCATTTTTTGTCGGACTGTTTTCCGCACTTTTTCTCGCACTTTTTTTCGCATTTTTCGGCACTTTTTCCGCATTTTTTGTCGCACTGTTTTCCGCACTTTTTCTCGCACTTTTTGTCGCATTTTTTTCCACACTTTTTGTCGCACTTTTTGCGGCACTTTTTGTCGTACTTTTTTTCGCATTTTTTGTCGCACTGTTTTCCGCACTTTTTCTCGCACTTTTTTTCGCATTTTTTTCCGCACTTTTTGTCGCACTTTTTTCCCTTTTTGTCGCACTTTTTTCGCACTTTTTGTCGGACTTTTTTTCGCTTTTTTGTCCGCACTTTTTGTCGCACTTTTTTTCGCATTTTTTGTCGGACTGTTTTCCGCACTTTTTCTCGCACTTTTTTTCGCATTTTTTTCCGCACTTTTTGTCGCATTTTTTACCACACTTTTTGTCGCACTTTTTGTCGCATTTTTTGCGGCACTTTTTGTCGCACTTTTTTTCGCATTTTTTGTCGCACTGTTTTCCGCACTTTTTCTCGCACTTTTTTTCGCATTTTTTTCCGCACTTTTTGTCGCACTTTTTTCCGTACTTTTTTAGCACTTTTTGTCGTAATTTTTTTCGCATTTTTTGTCGCACTGTTTTCCGCACTTTTTCTCGCACTTTTTTTCGCATTTTTTTCCGCACTTTTTGTCGCACTTTTTTCCCTTTTTGTCGCACTTTTTTCGCACTTTTTGTCGGACTTTTTTTCGCTTTTTTGTCCGCACTTTTTGTCGCACTTTTTTTCGCATTTTTTGTCGGACTGTTTTCCGCACTTTTTCTCGCACTTTTTTTCGCATTTTTTTCCGCACTTTTTGTCGCATTTTTTTCCACACTTTTTGTCGCACTTTTTGTCGCATTTTTTGCGGCACTTTTTGTTGCACTTTTTTTCGCATTTTTTGTCGCACTGTATTCCGCACTTTTTCTCACACTTTTTTTCGCATTTTTTTCCGCACTTTTTGTCGCACTTTTTTCCGTACTTTTTTAGCACTTTTTGTCGCACTTTTTTCGCACTTTTTCTCGCACTTTTTTCGCATTTTTTTCCGCACTTTTTGTCGCACTTTTTTCCCTTTTTGTCGCACTTTTTTCGCACTTTTTGTCGGACTTTTTTTCGCTTTTTTGTCCGCACTTTTTGTCGCACTTTTTTTCGCATTTTTTGTCGGACTGTTTTCCGCACTTTTTCTCGCACTTTTTTTCGCATTTTTTCCGCACTTTTTCCGCATTTTTTGTCGCACTGTTTTCCGCACTTTTTCTCGCACTTTTTGTCGCATTTTTTTCCACACTTTTTGTCGCACTTTTTGCGGCACTTTTTGTCGCACTTTTTTCCCTTTTTGTCGCACTTTTTTCGCACTTTTTGTCGGACTTTTTTTCGCTTTTTTGTCCGCACTTTTTGTCGCACTTTTTTTCGCATTTTTTGTCGGACTGTTTTCCGCACTTTTTCTCGCACTTTTTTTCGCATTTTTTTCCGCACTTTTTGTCGCATTTTTTTCCACACTTTTTGTCGCACTTTTTGTCGCATTTTTTGCGGCACTGTTTGTCGCACTTTTTTTCGCATTTTTTGTCGCACTGTTTTCCGCACTTTTTCTCGCACTTTTTTTCGCATTTTTTTCCGCACTTTTTGTCGCACTTTTTTCCGTACTTTTTTAGCACTTTTTGTCGCACTTTTTTCGCACTTTTTGTCGGACTTTTTTTCGCTTTTTTGTCCGCACTTTTTGTCGCACTTTTTTCGCATTTTTTGTCGGACTGTTTTCCGCACTTTTTCTCGCACTTTTTTTCGCATTTTTTCCGCACTTTTTCCGCATTTTTTGTCGCACTGTTTTCCGCACTTTTTCTCGCACTTTTTTTCGCATTTTTGTCCGCACTTTTTGCCGCACTTTTTTTCGCACTTTTTGTCGCACTTTTTTCGGCACTTTTTGTCGCATTTTTTGTCGCACTGTTTTCCGCATTTTTTCTCGCACTTTTTTTCGCATTTTTTTCCGCACTTTTTTTCGCACTTTTTGTCGCACTTTTTGTCGCACTTTTTTCGGCACTTTTGTCGCACTTTTTCTCGCACTTTTTTTCGCATTTTTTTCCGCACTTTTCCGCACTTTTTCTCGCACTTTTTTCGCATTTTTCTCCGCACTTTTTGTCGCAATTTTTCCGCACTTTGTCGCACTTTTTTTCGCATTTTTTGTCGCATTTTTTTCCGCACTTTTTTCCGCATTTTTTGTCGCACTTTTTTCGCTTTTTTTCCGCACTTTTTTCCGCAATTTTTGTCGCACTTTTTTCCGCACCGGGGAGGCGGCTGTAATCTTAGCCATGTCCGGCCAGGAGTCCGCCAACATGGATCGCCTTAATTATAATAATAATAATAATTTTATTTCCTTTTAAAAGACAAACAATGTATGGAAATCGTCCCTATTCTACATTAATTACAAACATACATTAAAAAAACAAAAACAAAATCACAGTTAGTAGGTACATAGGCAAATACATATAATAACTACGAATCATAGACCGTCGGATATTTTATAGAGGCATTTCTCCACAAGATATTTATGCAGTGCAGATTTAAATTGCCGTAGGTACATTTATTATAGTTTTTAGTTTAATGGGTAGTGTATTGTAGGTTTTTTGCGCAGCACTTGCAGGTGACCTATATGCAATTTTATATTTAGCAAAGGGGACAGTGGCGCCGGGTTTTTAAGATCTACATGGGGGCAAGGGGCAGCAGCACTACAGGAAAAGCTCATCTTTTAAAATCATAAGGAGCAACGGTGAAGGTATTTTTGAAATATCAAGATAAAAAAACTACTTTATTGCAGTTTCATTTTTATTCATAGAAGACAAAATTTTGGAAAAACATCTAAACTGCATAAAATGTATTTGTTCGTTTGTAATAGAGTACGACATAGACGAAATATTACTATCTATTCTATGTTGTGAATGATGGTTTAACGAAATAACTGATACGCTAACACGCCAACAGCGACAGCCTAGGAAAAGACTAAACAAAACATTTTTTCCGGTCAGTATTGTCACAGACTGTGGTATCGTGTATAGTCATGTAATTTTGATATAAATCTGCATACACTATACACTATACAAACAGGTAAACTGAGCCAGTCATAACATAATTAAACATCTGCATCATAAACATACAGAATTATTTACTTCTGGATCGGTCCTGATCTCCTGATATTTCTGAAAATTTTTAAATTCTCACTTTCACGGCGTGAAACAGATAGATATAGACCTATTCCTAACATTTTTACGTATAAAATTAATGTGTCTCACTTTCCCAAATCCCAATTTTGTTCATAGTCATGTTTACGTGCCAGTGAAGTGCATGGGGGCCATGCCCCCACGCAATCTGCCTACATGGGGGCACGCGCCCCGCTGCCCCCACGAAGTCGGCGCCACTGAAAGGGGATATGAAAGTTATCCCGATTTCTGGTATTTATGTTATGTACCTCTTTATTTGTAACAAACGTGCTTTTGTTGTTAAAAGCGTACATACACAGTTCAAAGATGTACATACTTGGGAGTGTTAGTAGCTTGTACTTTTGAAAAATTCCTACACAACTATATGTACTAGGTACAGAATCAATGCACCTCAAGATTCTTTTTTGTGTGATAAATACATTTGGCGCTAGAGTTGACCAACCCCAGAAACAGATGCCATGCCTGATGCCTGACACCACTTGAGCGTGATACACAATTAATAATTGGTTTTTGGTTAAAATTGTTCTTAAATTTCTAAATATGTATATACAGGGTGTTTCAGACCACCCGTACCGCCCAAATATCTCGCGAAATACAAAACGCATTGAAAAAAGAAAAAATACGTCTAAACAATTTTTTAAGACTCTATTGTTTGATAGTAATAGGATGTCCCCACTCCCACCCTCGGGGGTGGAAAGGGGGGTAACTTCGTAATCTTAAATAGCACCCCCCCCCCCCCCCCAGTTTATTATCCAGATTTGAATTCTGCGTTAACAAATAGGAACTTTTTGTTTGAAACTTTTTTGAAATTCGTGACAGATGGCGCTATGATCGCCGAAAGAAGTTTTCCGATTACCTATGCTAATTTGACGTCAGTTTTGTTAAGTGACAATCAAAAATGTTAATGCTTTGTAAAAGGGAAGAGGGGGAGCTTTATTAACCCCCCCACCTTTCCCACACCCCCATTTCACCCCTACGGCCCATAACTTGGGATGGAAAAACACACAACCATTTTAGATTTAAACAACTGTTCAATACCACGATTGAAGAAGTTAAATTTTGTAAATTTTTTTGTCTGATGGAAAATAGAAAAAAAAATTTGAAATACTTTAATTTCACGAGTAAAAAACACATTGACATTCGAGATACGTTTAAATCTAAAATTAGGGGTGAAGTGGGGGTGTGGGGTATGGGGGGGGGTAAATAAAGCCCCCCCTCTTCCTTTTTACAAAGCATTAACATTTTTGATTGTCATTTAACAAAACTGACATCAAATTAGCATAGGTAATCGGAAAACTTCTTTCGGCGATCATAGCGCCATGGGTCACAAACTTCAAAAAATGTTTCAAACAAAAAGTTCCTATTTGTTAACGCAGAATTCAAATCTGCATAATAAACTGGGGGGTGCTATTTAAGATTACGAAGTTACTCCCCTTTCCACCCCCCGAGGGTGGGAGTGGGGACATCCTATTACTATCAAACAATAGAGTCTTAAAAAATTTTTTAGACGTATTTTTTCTTTTTTCAATGCGTTTTGTATTTCGCGAGATATTTGGGCGGTACGGGTGGTCTGAAACACCCTGTATAAAATAGTTTAATTTTGAAATGAGATGTTGGCAATGCACTCTCCAATTAAGGCACTCATCTACATGCATTAAGGTCTTCCATTATTACATTATTCGACAAGTACGGGACAGAGGACACTCACAAAGTATGTGTTGCACCGTCTCATCTTCTGTGTAGCATCCTCTACGTCTACAGGATGGTGATTCAACCAAGCCCATGCGGTGCATGTGCTTGTTAAGGTTACAGTGCCCAGAAAGTATGCCCACAAGTAGCCGCAGGTTCTTTCTGGATAGCCCTGTGCAAAAACGCGCCAGGCTACGAGATGGTCCTCTAAAGGCCTCTCTCGCGTGACGGCATTCTGACATCAAGTTCCACCTAACCTTATGCTGGGCTTGGGTGTCTTGAGTTATTAAGTTGTTTACAGTTGATACTGTAAGTGGGAGAGCCGGCTCTGGACCATAAAACTGTTGTTTTGAGACCAGTCGGGCTAACTTATCGGCTTTTTCATTGCCTGTTGTTGCAGCATGCCCTTTAACCCATACAAGCTTAAGGGTATTGCTGTTTGTCACTTGCTCTAGTATTTGGTGACACTCGGAAACCAGCCTGGAGGTAATTTTGTGTTGACCTAGTGCCTGCAGAGCGGCTCTGTTGTCACTGGAAATCCTGATACTTTTATTCTTTATGCTGTGCATAAGAATTATTCTTGCACTAAGCGTTATTCCTGCTAGTTCTGCCTGAAAGACAGTCGAAATTTTGTCTAGTGGTTGGCTGATATGGAGGCTCAGTTCTTTGGAATAAATTCCGGTGACTGTTCCTTCCATTGTTTTAGATTGGTCCGTAAAGATGGATATATCTGGTTGGGATGCCACTTCCGCATCAAGGAAGATGCGGTAGTTTTTCCCTAGTATAAATCGAGGGATGAGTGAGTCAGATCATCCTTCTAGGATAGGTAGTCGCTTGACTGCCTCGCCCAGAATTCGAGAGTGGCCAACCTCAATACTTCTGCTGTTCAACAACCCTTTATTTTTCAGACGCAAGGCTGCCACTGTGGCCTGCTCTCTCACGTGAAGATCAAATGGAGGCAGACCCAGGAGGAGGTGACGAACGTCGGCGGAGGTTGTGACCAGAGTGGATGTTGTAACCAAATGGAAAGATGGACGTTGTGACCGGAAAAAGAAAAGTGGACGTTACGACCAACGTCGGTGGGCGATATGACCAGAAGGCGTCGGTGGAGGTTATGACCAAATTTAAAAGTGGACGTTGTGACCAAGATGGCGGTTTAGAAGGCGGTGGGTGTTGTGACTAGTGGACGTTGTATCCTAGACCCTGGTATAATATACAACAAATTATAGTTAGTTAGGTACCTACACTAGGATAGAATAAAGGTGCAATAACATTAGTAGGTAACAATACGATTTGTAATTGTAACCATAATACAAATCTACTCACTATTGATTGAACAGGAAGTTGCACATATATAGTAATCGAAGGTCAAATAAAAAATTATTATTGTTTATGATTTGTTACGTACCAGGGTCAATTGGTGGGTCAGGGTTTATATTATTAAATGAATCCCTTGGAACACTATGAGTGTTTTATACCTATGTACTTTGTTTTAATGTAATTAGTAAGAAAAGAAACTAGACATAGGTAGGTATCTATTTATTAATACATATTAACAATTTCACATTTACGGGGGAACTATAATTATCTAGGTACCTAAGTATATAAATCATCTAATGCGACATTGTAAACATGAATCTTTAAATGTTTATTCAATCAACCACAAAATTTTAATTTTAAATTGTGTGATAAAGTTTATTAAAAAAAAATGTGATAATATGTGATTTATATAATTATTTCCTACGTAATTTTCTGTCATTAATTGTACTCATCTTTTATCATCATCGTCACCAATTTTATGTCATTTTAATGCCTGAAGATGATTCACAGTAGTCGAAACTAGTTGTAATTTTAAATAGAGTTTTCACCTAATACTTCATATTTTAACCCCATTTTTGGAGGATAATTACACCAGAGATGGATTTAATCAACTGTAGTATACATGCTTATTTAATACATTGAACTGTCAATTGTTAATTTATTCATGTTTTGCTTATTTGTCTATGCATACGTTTGATTTATATTTACAAAATGCAAATATGTCTGATAAATGTTTGAATTGTGAAAATGTCATAACTAGTGGTAAGTAGGTACGAAGAAAACGATATTCTGGAAATGGTAAAGACTATAGTGTTGGGAGCATTTCTGTTCATGGGTTTCGTAGAAAGAGACACACAGATTTCCTCAATCACTGCAAGTTTTAGAAAAACAGATTCATCTACGTGATTTAAAAGAAGAAAAAACAAAAGTAATATTGTTAGATAAGGTGGAATTGGAACATTTGGCATTTCTTTTAGAATTCAATGAAATGGCATGAGGAAAGGTATAAGGCAGCTTTGTATGACATTCTCCCTAACACTGACAATACTGTAACGTACGGAGGTGAAACGTCGAGAGGCAGCTGCGCAACTCGAAAACCAAAAAAACTAAATTTCCCGCCAACTAACAGAAACCCCAATAAGGCACGTGATTGTCAATAACAAACTTGTCAAATGCTACGTCGTCGTTTACAAATTGCTCGAGATGTGTGTGTTCTAGTCTTATAAGGATCGATTAGGATTAGGCCTGGGTCTTCGCTGATTACAAGGAGGGAAAAGCCTCCACAAAACCAAATTCTATGACTCAAATCACGACAAGCTGTGCAACAAAGTTGTCAAAATGTATCATACAAAGTACCTAATACAATGTATGAAATTGCGTTCTCTAATAATCATTAATCAGTAATGCTACACTTGCAGGAAAATTCCTGCCTAACTAAACACCTACGCAAAATTATCACGCAACTAATTCTACTAAACACCCTAAATCAACCCTAAAAATATTTAGCAAGTAAAGAAAGTTATCTCTAAATGAAAAATGTGAAAATCAATTTCATATTACATACTTAAGGTAAGTAATTTAATATTGTGCAACCTGAATAAATACTGTAAATTCAAAATTTGTAACATAAAAGACCTACAAAAAAAAAGGAACACTTACAGTGTTAATTTAAAATGAACATTAGTTATTAGTTATTACAAATAAATAAAATATACTTAAATTTTCTGATGACGACGTTGCACTCACTTACACCCCAATCCATCTTACCGCTTCCACGTTCTTTTTCATTCCGTCTCGAACTAACTACTTTTCCTCTTGCTATCCTTGCTACCGTAATTCTTCAGTATCTGCACATGCCGTTATCATCAGCAAAAGAGAAATATAAATAATAGCCAGTGGCGTAATCATCACTTCGAAATGATTTTAAAAACGGACAAATTACGGCGGGAAACGTTTAAAATCGAGCTTCAAAAGGCGGATACATTACAATACTTTAGATACGAAAACGAGTATCAAAATTATACACGATCGGTATCACTAATTAATGGGAATCACATTACGACCATTACTCTTCTATAGTTCTTGGTTGGTACGACAATAAAGGCAATGAATTTCAATGTCACTATGATTATTTACTCAATTCAGGCGGATTTCAACCGACGTCGTTATTCAGGTTTTGAAAGTCTTTTCTTCTCTCCCTCCTGCCAAAGGGTCAGTGAAACAACACACTTTCAGGGTTTACCGTCATATATAAAAATGGCCGAGGAACCGACCTCCTGAAATTTTCGAAGTGAAGAACAAAGTGGAGGTTTGGAGCCAACCACAACCTTGGTTCCACCCGCTCTTGACGCCGTCCTAACTTCTATTTTTTGCCGTTGTACGAATGTTTGTTCTGGAAAACGCGGCTGTAGAAAACGCGGCTGTAGAAAAGCATAAATGCAGCACGATCCCCTCATTGATTTGAACAAAGAAAAAGAAGACGGTACGGAAAATGATATAGATGATTGTGAGCTGATTTTTTTTTAATGAGTAAAAATTTTCCACTTTTTATCAACTGAAACTCGTTGTTACTCCTGATGTATTGAATAAAACCTTATTTGTAGACAGCTGTATAGGTGCTACGTATTGAAAATTGTATTGGTCTAGTGCCTATGTTTGAAAAAACTACTACCTTTCAGGATTAAAAAACTCACCTGCCCTTCCGACTATTTGTTTATTCGTCATTAGCTGTTAGGGTCATTCGTTTTGCTTTATTAGTGCTCTTGGCAAGGATCTGAACAATCTCGATTTTTATTAAGGTTGTTAGGTACTTTTTATCTCTCACCAGTCTCACCTTTCTTCAACTTTGCTTGGGTTAGACTTTTATTTACATTTTAGTGGAAATAACGAAGTTATAAACAATTGTAGCGAAAAAGATTCGTGGTAAGTATGACTTCGAAACCATTTCATCACACTCGATGTGATCTGATTATAAAAGATTTAATAACATAAATTTAAGGGTGCGATACTTACTGCTGGTATGTTTCAAATATTTTTTTGTTAATATGGCTTTCAACATCCCAACATCCACCAACCTGCATTTCTTCCCTGTCAATATTTGAAAGTGCATATCATATCTACTGATCGGTATATTACGCAGGTCGAATGTGGAAATTAAGTTAATTGAAACTGTCGCCTTTCCGACCTTGGTAGTTACGTTACATCAGCTTCTATCTTCATTTCCAATGCATTACGAATATCATTTACGTAATTTTTACAGTTACTAGATGATGATTAAGCAGTTTTAGTATTATTGTTGTAAATAAATAATATATCCGAAGCCAAGTGGAGTTACCCGTATGATTAATAGGTACATGTATATTCAGAAAAGACAGTGGCCAGTTCGAAGGTTACATTAGAGTTACAAAACAGGAAAGTGGTCTTAAATGTTGGCATTGCGTCGAGATGGGTTTCAACCGTGTACATTATGCAAATATATTGCCAATGTGTATGTTTATATGTTGAATAGAAGTATGATTTATAGACAAATCCTTCCTAAATATTAAAATAAAACGCAAAAGTTTTGTCTTAGAGGAGCTATAGGCTGCAGACTCTTATTATTTATTGTTGTATTTTATTAACCGAGACAGGAGATTACATCCTGATTTATGTTCATTTCTTTAAACAGGTGTTTAAAGTGTATAATTCAAATTAAAACTAGAATGTCTAATTCGAATTAAAAATAAAGATTTACAATGCTACATGTCTCATCGAAAAGTATCATTAGCAATATAATTAAATAATAAAGGTGAATGGGAGCTTTACAACAAAATCTTGTCATTGGTAGGGAAATATTACAGAAACAAATATAAAATTAAATTACTTGTTTCTGCCGTGCATATTTTAAATAAATAAGGAGGAGGAATAAAAGATGAGCCACACTTAATAGATTTTTTATCACTAATTTAATAAAAATGAATCCATTAATGGCTACATTAAATCTATTCCTATAACAACCTTTAGTTATTATTTCAGTTCTTTAAAATATTTTTATTACCGATTGTCATCATGTTTTGATTTGTGTATTGCGTAATAATAATAATAATGATCATTTTTCCATAGGTTTTGTACCATACCTACAGAAACATTTTCGATTAACCTGATCAGTGAATGTTTCCATCGGTATATCTTTGATTATAATGTCTTCTTGCGAACACCTACACTTGGGAGGTCACTCTGGGTGTCGTTTTTAATCTGGATTGTAACTGGAGACTGTTGAGCATAGGATTTTTAATGGATTGAATTGTTAAGGCGGCTTCTCTAATTGGAAGTATCCTCCTTGATAATTTGAATGACTCATTTTGAAGTGCCAAATTCTAAGGTTTCAAAGATTTTTAGTGGGTTCATTCTTATTATCTTAAAGGATTGTTTTTCCCATACTTTTCTCACCCAAAATGCTGAATGATGTTAGGTTGTTACACATTTACTATACTTTTTGGCACTAGACCTCCTCTCTGATATTTTCTTATAATTCGGTCGTTAACGTCTTTTGAATACAATATTCCGAAAGGACTACCGCGCTGGGATTAATTTATCAGGCACTTCGCAGCGGTGGCCTTATTTTCTTAATAGTTTGAAGTGCAATCGTTTGTAGATGTGTTTCTGATTTAAATTTTAGGAAGAGATAAAACAGCTAATTTGTATTGTGAAAAACTGCTGGTATTTATAAATACCGACGATTCTGTTCCAAAACACAAATTAGCTGTTTTATCTCTTCCTAAAATTTAAATGAAAAAAAAATAAAAAATTTCTTAATAGTTATCCTTATCGCCCTGAATAGGTCATGCGTCGAAGTTACAGCAGCATTGGTGGACATTTAATATTTAATAGAAAAAAACACCACTAACAACAAACCACTACGTGTTTTAAATACAACGCCTAGGTAACATTTTCATTAAATAACAAACAAATTGCTTGCTAATATCACAATAGTACTGTCGAAAAAACATGATTATTGGTGTTTAAAAAATAAGGAGAAATGACAAGTAAATTTGCAATTTAAAATGTGCAGATAATTGATGAATCGAGTTTAAGGAAGTTGAAAGAATGGAAATTTTTGGTTTTTTTCTCGATTTTATTACCTCCTTCATAAATCCTTGGTGTTCTTTATTGAAATTTCCATATTCGATTAAAATATTTGGTCTATTAGAAAAGTTATTTACATTAAAGTGGAGGCCATCATCGATTTAGTGTTATTTTTTTATTTATTAAACGAATTGAACAAAAATTGTATAATTTCCTAAAATTTCAAAAAAGTGAATCAATGAGATAACCACACTTATGCTATTCGATATAATATTTTAGAGATAAGCTGATGAATATCATTTATTTAAATAAAAAGATGTTATAACCTAAATTTTTTTAACAAGCTAAAAACATGGAGAACTTCATCCTATTAACTATATTCATTTAGTTTAGAATGAATTTATTGCTTTACAAAGTTTGATTTAGGTAAATATGTTGATCCTACTGTCAATTTAATATAAGTATGCAAATTTAAACAAAAAACTATATAAATGGTTAATTACTTACTTACCTATAAGGCGAGAAGTTAAGTAATAGATAAGATAATATATACTTTGCAATGAAATGGCCAAGAACCAGTTCTAATACTTGCGTCTGTCACAGTTTCTGCGGTAACAAATGTTACGAAAACATTAGAGGTAGGTACCAAAACGTAAGTGTTGTGTGCAACTGATAGGTAAGTAAGTTTATTACTGATACTATTTAATTCCTCACACTGCATCTTAAGAGTCCATCACCAGTTGGAATTGAAACTGATTTCATGGGTGTCGCTGTATACATAAAATTTAAATAAAACATTGTTGTATAAACACAAAAAAGGTGTCAATGGATAGAGGAAGGTTTATTGTAGGGCTCTCCTGATAGGGGTTTTTAAATTTTTCACAAAGTTTTTTGTAAAATTTGTTTGAAGTTGCTTAATATTCATTCAATTTCACGAATATTTTACAAGAAATACGAACAAAAATGGAAAATTCTAATACACGAGAGCCCTACAAGAACCTTTCCTCTTTGCAATGACATATTTTGTATTTCGATAAAACTATTTATTATCAAAATTTTATGTATACAGGGTGTCTCACGGTGACCGTCGGTTAGAAGTATATCAAGAACTGTAAAAGCTAGAAATTTGAAATTTTGCACGTGCGACATGGAGTGTTTAATCTATTAAATAAAAATATTTTCCAAATGGCAGCACTTCCGGAAATACCGGAAGTGAGCATCAACTTCTTTATTTTAAATACAAACTAGGCAATTTTATTTCACATTCTGATGTGTCATAAAATGTTTAGTAAGTATGCTTAAAATAATCGGCGTATCAATTTCGATTGTTGAGAAAAAAAATTTTTTTCACTGAAAAATGTCAAAATCTTGTTTAGGATATAAAATTGAAAGTCGAAAGTGGTAAAAGTTAGGGAAATGGGATTTTAGGTTCTCAATGTCAAAAGATTGAGACACAATTGTCTGTAATGGATAATAAAAAATTGCCCGCGGTTACGTATCTATTTGACGTTATTTCCAGACTTAAGAAAAACTTTAAAAAGTCTCTTTTTTTAAATGGAATGCCTATTTAATCATTAGCCCATTTGATGCAGAAATAAATTTCCTTTAAATTGATATAACATGTATACCTAAAATCAATGATTACAGAATTATTTACATTTTTCTAATTAAATTTATAATTACATACTTTACAAAACATGGTTGGCTTTGAACATTTTCAAAAAATTTTTATTCAAATGTTTTTTATGCTTTTATGATTATTTAAAATTCTATCTATGCAACTTCTTGACTATCCAAGGTCTCTTTCCGCCGAACGAACAGAACTTTCAGGGAAAACATTAAAATATCCCAATACATTGGTTTCTGCAGCGTCATTGGAGACAATTGGCTTTGCCAAACTTCGTGACGCATTTACTTCGCCCAAATTTAGAAAATTCTTTTCAATCATCCTGATTTTTCGTTCTGTCATTGTAGGTAAATGCGGATATCTTTCGTTAAAGTGTTGAGTGATTCTTTATTCAATAGTTAAAGGTTCTGCAGGTCCGAAAAGTAATACGAGCAGACTCGCCATGAATGTAAAACAAATTTAGAATATCAGCGTTTGTGTATTCCATATTTTTCTCAATTAAAAACAAATCTTAAGCGCAAAAATCAAAATTCAAACAGATAACACTGATAACAAACGTAAATGTAGCGTAAACTTTCAAACTGATAGCTAACTGACAACTGTCATCATAAGAAACAATTGAATAAAAATTTTTTGAAAATTTTCAAAGCCAACCATGTTTTATAAAGTATGTAATTATAAATTTAATTAGAAAAATGTAAATAACTGTGTAATCATTGATTTTAGGTATAGGAACATAGTATATCAATTTAAAGGAAATTTATTTCTGCATCGAATAGGCTGATAATTGAATAGGCATTCCATTTAAAAAAAGAGACTTTTTAAAGTTTTTCTTAAGTCTGGAAATAACGTCAAATGGATACTTAAACAGCGGGCAATTTTTTATTATCCATTACAGACAATTGTGTCTCAATCTTTTGACATTGAGAACCTAAAATCCCATTTCCCTAACTTTTACCACTTTCGACTTTCAATTTTATTTCCTAAACAAGACTTTGACATTTTTCAGTGAAAAAAAATTTTTTTCTCAACAATCAAAATTGATACGCCGATTATTTTAAGCATACTTACTAAACATTTTATGACACATCAGAATGTGAAAAAAAATTGCCTGGTTTGTATTTAAAATAAAGAAGTTGATGCTCACTTCCGGTATTTCCGGAAGTGCTGCCATTTGGAAAATAATTTTATTTAATAGATTAAACATTCCATGTCGCATGTGCAAAATTTCAAATTTCTAGCTTTTACAGTTCTTCTAACCGACGGTCACCGTGAGACACCCTGTATAGCGCTAAAATTTGCATAGTGCGTTGATACCTAAACTTTGTAAAAAATTAAAAAATCCCTATCAGAAGGGCCCTACAAGTTGTTGTGGTTATACAACAATGTATTATTTCAATTTTATGTATACATAAAAACCAATTCAATCAGTGTCAATTCCAACTGGTGATAGACCCTTAACGAAGATTTCTGCGGTCAAGATATACAATTTACAATAAAGAAAAACAAATTATTGATAAACTTATTGTTGCACTAACTATACTGAGCGACTTAAAAATTGTAACACCAAGCCATTTGACAAAGAATGTTAAAAGGATGTTTTGTGACGTTGTCAGAAGGTTGCATGTCGGAACATGCCTATAAAACAGAACATTGACGTTGTAACAACGACATTTAATGCATTTGTTTAAAACCATTACAGCGATGATTTTGTAATGTTGAAGAATGTTACATCATAGGTTCAGGTTTACAAATCGATAAGTTAATGTCACGTCGACAGTGGATGTTACAGAAACGACGCATTTATGACATTTATATGGAACAATCCTAGCGATGATTCTATGTATAATATCGAAACATAACTACTGATCAATAACTCGTGTTATTTTAACGTACCTACCTACTAACAGAGCGAACTATAAAGGAGGCACAAAACTGATGAGAGTCGTGTATTATACGGATGGAAAAGGAAGCAGGAATATGAAAGTATGGGGTAGGCTGTAAGCCAGTCTGTGTCATAAACGTAACAATATTCCAGACAGAAATCTTCCTGATCAACACCTGCACGCAAATTGTATTGAAAAGAGACTTTATTAAAAAGGTACTGCCAATAGTAACTGACGTCCATTAATGAGTTTGGGAGACGCAAGAGCTGACCTCTGATCTATTGTTGGAGACATAAATCTGACCCGAGGCACTGTTTATTAATGAAACACTTACACAAATGGTCTGTGAAACTGATCCCATGTGCAAGGGTTCCGATGAGAAGGAAGAAAGCTGCTCCATATATTGTGTCATTGCAATGCACAGGTTCTGTGATTAAAGAATATTACAAAAGAGCAGCTTTCAGAAGGAGGGAGCAAGGAGTGATGGCAGGTAAAGTACAAACGACTCATGGCTAAGAGTTGGTTGGGTATGGGACGCCTACCGAAGTTTATCCTCATAAGCGAAGCTACAATCCAAGATGGTGGGAAGACTCTAAAGTTCTTAAGGGTACAAATACCCCAAGAGCGTGAAATTAAAAGGAACCTATAAGAAAAATAATAATAATATTGGAAAAATAGAAGGACATTAGGCGTCGTTTTATCCTATTGAAAGGATCAATTGCATTTAACAAATAATGAATATGCCAGATTAATGACAATTTTATTTAATGAAAGCCATGCAAATGGAAACCTACATAATGCTTACATCCCTGAAATGTGGGGGTAAAATTTCGTTTTACTAAATTAGATTTCAGCACATAATACAAATACAAAGAGGAAAAGGTACAATTGATTTTATTATTGATTTATGGTCTTGAATTTTGATCCTTAGATTCGTGCTGGTCTTATGCTTCAGGAGTTGTACCCTGTGGAGGGTGGTAGGCAGAAGTCTGCGGTGGCTCTGAAACGCAAATAACATCGGTAGTAATCTGAAAACATTGTTTTTTTTAGGAAATCACAAAAGAGTTAGGCGAGTCTGGTTGGAGAGTATTCGAATTTTTTTGGGCCTGTACTGATGAGTTCTATGATGGGATTGCTGCAACAGGATTTGTATTGTAGTATTGGGCACCGTTTGATGATGGACGTAATGCCTGCATGTTAGATGGTAAAGTCAGATGGATGTAATGTAATGTAGTCGGTGCGTTGAGATTTGTTTTAGTTGGGTGGAGATGTGTGCGCTAAAATAGAGTCGATGAGCGGTCAGATCAGGGTTTTGTAAGTGTGTTGGAGGGTTTTGGACTATTTTATAAGGATTCATTCGAATTCTTCAACGGTAGATCCAGCTGGAGGATTCTTGAAGTTCACTGTACGCGCGCGATCCGAGAGGTAAGAATAAACGGAATTTGGTGAGTTCCGATATTCCAACGGATTTTAACTTGTGGATTAGTCCGGACTCGTTCAATCACTAGTTAAGAGGGAGAAGGGTGTGGGTCCTGAATGGATCGAAGGGGCCTCAAACCAAATTTTAAGGTAAGGAATGGGTTGTTTCTGTGTAATACCAATGATGCTCTACAACGATTTGTTTTAAGCTACAGACAACTGGAATGATTCTTGAAAATGCGAGGCGAAGAGACTGGTTTTGACTTGTTCGGAAGGGATGATATTTTTGACTTGATTGTTGTTCGCTTCGATAGTGAAGTAGCTCGTTCGAAGTGGTTTTCTTCCTTACCATCGCGTTGAGACGATTGATGGTCATATCAAGATCGTTGGAGCTTTGCGAGATGTTTGTTGATGCTTCCTGGAGGAAGCCTCCCATTTGGCATTACGGAAGTCTCTTCGCGTTATCAGAGATGGTAGTGGATAGGGAGCCGATGTTTCCAGGTGGTCTGAATGAAGCATTCTGTTACAATGTATGAAAGATTCTTTTTGTATAGGTCTTGGTGTGGTAAAAGCTTTTGAAATGTTACGCTACACAATGGAGGGTTGGTAACAGGGTGAGTGGTAATGGAGACGCAGTTGGGAATAGAGCTAGATAGATACATCTTTGAATTTTTTAAAATAGTTACATTTTACTACCAACGCTATATATCTACTGAAGAAACTATATGATTCAAAAGTAGGGTATTGGTATATGGTACTTATTAGTTACTGAGAAAAATAACTTAAAAAATTGGAATATATAACATTCTACAGGCAGTGCCGGTTTTACATACCATTTAGTAGTACGCACTAAGTAACATTGGGCCCCCCACCATCACCACACACCCTCAACAATTTGCACACATAGGAAAACTTCGAATTTGATACAAGCCAATCTATTTTTTTTCTACCTCCGTTGCGGTTGAGACGATAAAAATGAGAATCATTCAGACTAATATAATTTAAATAGCTTCATAAGATGAAAACGGCAAGTCTGAATTCTCAAGAAGCTTATGCAATACAATAAATACGGCGCATCTGTCTTTATTTATGGTTGGTACGAGTACAAACAACACCGCACGTAAACGAAGTGTAGGCCGGAAATTATGGCAATAAAAATGTTGTTCCATAATTGGAATGTTTCACATTATTGTTAACTTGCTGGAAAATAAAATTTACATTTTGCAATTTTTTTTAAATACGTTTTCAGCAATTTAGGAGGAATGTTTACGAAAATACAAATATTAGTGCCGTAAAATCCGGGTCCCATAGATCACAGACTCGGGTTCCGCGAGGCTGATAGTTACGCCCCTGATTCACAAACCCCTCTTGTGTCGGCATAATTAAGTACAAAGGTTATTTACTTAGAAAGGGACGAGGAAATGTTCAATCTGCAATAAACTCTTTTAAAATATATGACCAGTAACAAATTTTAATCTCAAGCGTGTTAAAGGGTGTCTTCTTATTATTATACCTTCTTTTGAGATTTGAACTTTCCTGTTATTTAAGATTGTTGTATCTTACAGTATTTATTGTGAATATTAAATGCATTGATTGCGCTGTACCCATAATTAATAAACTTAAAACTTTAGATTTGTCCGGGCCCTACGCACGTGCGTAGTGTGCGTAATGTATAAACCGGCACTGTCTACAGGAATAGAAAGAGACCAAAAAGGGATTAAAATACCGTTTAGTTTTAGCATTATTGAAAAGAAATATTTTAATCGTCATTTTATTACCAACTCCTTGAAATAGTACCTTTACCTTTGCCTTCTTGGCAAACAATTAATTGTGTTTCAGAAAAACTCATAAAATAGTTTAAAAAAAATTAATTACTTTTTCGAAGATTAATAACTTTGATATTTGAACCTGAAATTTATTTAGCGTATCACTCATAGCTTATAAAACTTTCTCAGCCATTTAGTTTTTCAGACTGATGTTAAGGCCATTAGAAATATTAGGTTTCAAATGATTTAATTATCAACTTCTAACTCTTGTCACGCATTGTGCGACGTCAATTACAATTATTACTATTATTAATATCAACACTTACAGTGTAACGCTCTTTAATTTTATAGCAGTTTAACCACGTGTAGTATAATAAATCTATAAATTAATTCACTTACTTAATTACATGTAGGTGGATTGACGTCAACCACCACCACACAGTAGCGCAAAAATCTAATACTTATTCGTGGAAATAATTTTGAAAATTATTTTGCGATTACAATAGATCTTAACGTTTCCTACTATACCTGAAATTTCTATTTCCTTATCCTGCGCCAATTCATTGCCTCCAAACGTCGTTCCCAAAAACTATAATTTATTATGCCACTGTAATAAGCGATCATATCAAATTCGAATCAATGACTTTACGGAAGAATGTTTAAACATTACGTGAAAATGAATTAATTTATTATGAATGTTATGACGAGTTTTCTAACAAATTTGAATGAGAGGTGCCAAGAAGGCTAGAAAAGTCCAAACCGATGATATACACAATGACCGTGACCTTTTCTACGTGTACGAAAATGTCACCAGTCTTGCTAGTAACACTGCTGTTGATCACTTATAGGCATCCTATACTGTATATCGGACTCCTCTTTTAATTAATGTAAATGATAGGGCACCGATTCAATAACCAGTCTTGAACTTAGCAAATGAATTATATCGGGAAAATTTTGGAACAACTTTGATAATAACTCAATATTTTTGGCATAAATTAGTATACATAGATAGATACTAATTTCACAGCTAATAATATAGACGTTAATGAACTTTTCTTTATACATATTCTAAAATTGAATTTAACGAATAATAATATTATATTGCGTAATATTTTTGTATTTTGATTTGAGGAAGACACCTGTATGGAGGTAGGTAAAGACAGTGAAAATTTACATACACGTAAATAAAAAAGATGATCATTGTCCTTTATTTTAATAATATAAAATAACAGTAATTTATCTGTCGAATTCAATACACATATAGCACTTCAAGTGTTTGTCTCATTTCTTTCTAGGTACTTACGCGTACGTAGCCACAGTATTCAATATGTACTTATAAATAATCAAAGGTTAATTAATACTATGATTGTGACTGTAACGATGCTTATTAATATTTAGGCATCTTGCAGATTCTCATAATTGTAGTATAAACAAACAATAGATAACAACAATACATAATATAAAAATTGTAAAAGATAAACTACTTTCTAATAGAGCGTAACCAATCGATAGCTTCTGGTAATTCATGTAATTTTGGAAAACCTCCCGGAAATAATTTTCACACTTACCTACCACACAACGGATTCTGCACCACATCCCATTTAAAGAACATAAAATAACATCGCCCATGACCAGTACGTATACGTGTATACGATAACAAGCAGCTTCGCATAATTTAATGAGTTGAAATATGAAAGTTTGCAGGATTTCAGATGGATCCAGGGGTCCAGCTATCTCTCGTATGAATATGGTTCCTTTATCTTTCTTGCTGTAGAATTCACATGCTTTTAAGCTAGATAGTGTTTTGTTTTAATTTTTATTAAAAAAATTAAATATCTCGGAAACGGTTACCTAATTTTAGGAATAAGAAAACTTGATGAAAGTCCACCTAAAATTTTACGTAGAAAACAAAATCGGAATAATATATAGGGTGTTACATTTAAAATAACAAAGTTGGTGTCATTTCCGGAAAAACCGGAAGTGTTTACGTAGACGCCATTATTTTACTTGAGGAGGCCATGCCCGAAAACCCCACTACCCAAACTTTCAAAATTCAAATCATAGTATGTAGTTTCTGAAATATTCTAATGGGTGGTCACCGTGAGACACCCTGTAGTTTATTAACCGTCTGCATAGCTGAATTTCAATTTCCTCCGTGCGGATGATTATGGTTTTTCTTGACAAGGTTGCGGATTCAAACTGCGGACAACTTATGTTATTCACGCTGATGGCTCATCATTCAGAAATGTTTTATTACTTTTGGCTATTTTGTAAGTTAAGGAGCTTGAGAGTACAGAATATTATGGGGCTGGAAGTCTTTAGCCTTGACAGAAGATTCTGTTAAAAAATACAATCAAAACGGTCAAGAACACCTTTATGAGGATAATCCGCTCTGATTTCATATCTACAACACTTAACAATCGGTAAAACAAATCATACTTCATATTAAGCAGGTATCTGAAGCAAAATATGTTGAGTTTTGCTCTGGTTAATGACGGAGAGTTACTTGTTACAAACAAAGAGAAAATGTTAGAATTTATATTCACGTAACAAACACATTTGACATTAAATTTACTATAGTTACACCTTAAATATTTTACTGTCCAAAATCGTGTCACTCAATTTCCATCTCCTGAACAAAATGTTGACTACACTTCCCAAACAAGAAATATTCTTTATTTTATGCCATTATGCCCCCTCGTCCAAAAATAAGTGCTTGTCGGTTCGTATCCGTTCAGGTCTGAAACAGTAAACAAAAGACAGTATTATTGCATTATTACTGTTTGTAGAATCTCATCCCCCCCTTGACAATAGACAATGAAATGACCTCATAATTACCAAGGCCGTAGACAGAAAAAATATTCGGGGGGGGGGGGGGGACCAAATTTTAACAATTACACGCCACCCGATGTAACTACAAACTACGTAATGTACCTAATTTACATTTCGTTTAAGAAATTGTTATTTTCCACAGAGTTTCGGGTGGGGGGGGGGTCTGACCCCCTTGACCCCCCCCCCCCCCCCCCGGCTACGGCCTTGATAATTACATTAAAATGACAATAGGTATCAAAAATGAACTTATATTTAAAATTTGGTATTGTTGCTGTAAACTACACTATGAAACATTAGTAATGAATAGAACAGTATTGTATTGAGAATACAATTAATATTACGTTGGTTAAACTTTTGCACAAACTTTTACAAAGAATTTAAAATACATCTAACTTTTAAAAGGAGGGCAGTAGCACTGTTTCAACGCTCATGGATACGCCAATATAGTTCATCTGTTGTCGTATGGCTGAATAAACTATAATAATATTGAAATCGACTAATATTATTAATTTAAGCAATTATTACTTAGTCACTTTTATTTTCTATCATAAATTCTTTTTTATATGAAATAATCAACTGGAAATAAATCTTGCAAAAGAGAGGAAGATGTCATGATGAGGTAGTGACCCTGTAAATAAAGACTATTAAACGCGCCTTTGTCAATATCGGGCCGATTTCTGAGAAAAAGTCATCACTATCTCATCCATCCACAAGACAAGATAAATAATAATTAGTGATCAAAATGGAATTTCCTAATTGAAAGAGTTGAATTCGTATCATATCGTGTACTGCAATGAATCGCGCATTAATTAAATTAATCTGTTTAGAGCTGGCTAAAACCCACTTTTGCTGACCTTTGTGACAAAGATCCTTTTTTGTGCTATAAAAACTGAAAAATGGTCAATGTGTGTTTGAGATAAAATTTAGGCACTTAATTTAATTTTAATTTTGTTCAAGGATCTACTTCTAGTTTGTATCCTGATCTTTAATTACCTATCTTATAACATAAATCATTTGCATATATTCGAAAATCTACTAGGTAATTATAAAATATGCGGTTAAAAATTTTAAAACCGCAATTAAAGGTATCTATAGTGTTAAGCGTATATGACACCTTTTTGGCATGATCTTTAATTAATTTTTCTACAAATTTTCAACTGATCAATTGATATGATTTCATAGGTGTTAATTCCAGAAATTCAATAATTGGTAATAAAGATACAAATATATTAGAATTGATAATTATGAAGATGTAAGTTCATACTTTATGATGAATGTTCGTAGTTATAATATTTGCAAGAACCATTAAATCACCCCATGACTTCACGAATAATATTAGATTTTCAATCGACTAATATTATTTTATTATTCAATGAATGCGCAAAATATGTAGGTAGTTTTTTAGTCGAACGAATGTAAATTTTCTATAGGCAAAATTACACTTCTACTTAGGCACAAGTTTTTAGGGAACACTGCAGGATAACTCGCTCTTTATCAAATTATTTAACACAGCATTAAATATTGCAAATGCAATTACTACAGTAACAAACTAAAATGATTGTAATTGTTTTTTACACATTCATTTACCCGAGTTTGGCCTGGGTAAGCCACAACCCCTAAATTTATTTAATTTTTAATTTTCTTTGTAATTTTTCTCTAAATGCAGGCGTTATTTTAAATACCAGAATACAAACAACCGAAGGTTAGGAAAAGTGTGAATATTGTCCTTTTCTAATTTTATTTAAAAATTCATCTAGAGTAAAGTGTATTGATAATACAAAGAGTGCGTTAGAATATTTGTGAAATGATGTAGAGGAAGTTTGCGAATAATTTATTGAAATATTATAATTTTTTTAAACAGATATTGGCACCGTTGTTCTTGTTATTCAAAATATTAATAAATACATATCGTAATTTATTACTTTATGGTTACAATCTTTACCACAACTGAATAAAAAACTAAGCTAAAGGACCCCGCAGAATCCTTATGGAAATTGGCTCTCGGTCAAAATTATTGTAACTTTGATGAATAGACAAAAAGTCTCCATGGGTAGAAACCGTAAAAAACTTCTCATCTCGAGATATTCACGTCGGAAGAAGGGCTTTTTTCCTCATTACGTTAACTGTGATTTTCTGTATTTACGCAAATATCTTCTCGTAGTACGCATATCCTACACATGGTTGACGTAAAAACAATAGGTGTTTGTCTGTCAACGAGTATTATTGTAGTGCATTTGATCTAAGAGCGTCGTTGCAGCAAGATTGAAACATGTTCAGAAGTTATTTTCACCTATTGTTTTTACATCAACCATTCCATGGCACCGCTATAGTTTTGCCAAAGTAAGTATTACTTTCAATAATTATAAATTCTTCTTCATGCTATAGTAAGTAAAACAAAAACAAACAACTGGTACGGATGTAGATTTTTTAATCTACAAATAAGTTAAATAACCTTTGTGTCTAAAATAATTACTAATTAGGGAAGCAAATAATCGAATATTAAGATTTTTACATTGAAATCCCTATATGGTGCATCGGTCAATTCTACACCCTGTATACGTACTACGAGAAGATATATGCGTAAGTACAGAAAATCACAATTAACGTAATGAGGAAGAAAGCCATCTTCCGACGTGAATATCTCGAGATGAGAAGTTTTTCACGGTTTCTACCCATGGAAACTTTTTATCTATTCATCGAATACTATCTATTCCCAAAGTTACAATAATTTTGACCGAGGGCCAATTTCCATAAGGATTCTGCGGGGTCTTTTCTGCTGAGTTTTAGAATTAAGTTTAAATGACGAGGGGATCATGTGTAACGCCCTTGCGTTGATTTCCTAATTTAGATTTGAAATATTCTAATTTCTTTTACTTTAATGACTAATATTCTAAAATTTGCTACATTACATTGTATTGTAAGCATCTGTTCTTATGACGCATCATCTTAGCCCTATGTAACCTGAACCTTTGGAATTCTCTTTGTTCGCTACAAAGTAGCGATGACTAATTTGTTTTGCCCACTTCTTGTTGCATGGCAGATGTTTTCATTTCTTTGTCCCTTTGTAATAATTTGCTGACGTAGAACTTGCTGATTCATTGCCTTTAGGGTCCAGAGCCCCTTTCCTCTATTAATTTTCTTCAGTTAACTACTCGCTTCTCTTCAATACACATCACTCCAATAGTCAAGTCACAACGCTTCATTTCTGTACGATAAGATTTGCATTTACTAAAACTCGAGTTATTTTCGGCTTTTGTGCTCATCTATCAAATTTAGTGAAAGTTCTTACTGATGCTTTAAGAAATCACTGAAATCGTATTTTTACGTATATTTGTACAGTAAAGAAAAGTGTACGTGAGTTCTTCTTTAAAACGCTGTATAAAAACTATACTATTCTCCAGGTTAGTACTGATTTTTTCTGCTCAATGTAGTTACCTAATTTCGCTTTCCCTTTTTATAGCGGTTTTACACCAGTAAAAAAACTACCTCTAACTCTTCTACCATTTTCCTGCTTTCTGTGAAATTCCGACTTCGACGACCGACGCTTCGTGGGACAAACCATTTCTTCAATCCCTCGATCGCCGCTCCGAAAACGCATCGAATTCAACTTTTACTATACCGTCGCTAAGTGAAAAACCAATTTCAGTTTTTCCCCTTTGTAACTTATTTTGAACTTTTTATACTTTAATTTTACCTACTCAGTTATTTTTCTACCATTTTATTTAAAAGATTCTGTTTAAACATTAACCATTTTACTATTTAAAATTTGCTACATTTGCTATTGCTGTAACGTAATTTTACCGTATTATTTCGTTTGAATTTTCTAAAGTAATATAGTTTATTTGCTAATTTAATTTTCTATTTGCTAAATATTAATTTGTTATCGAATTACCTTTAAATTTTCTTGAATTAACGTAACTATTTAAATTTGAACCTAATCTATATTTGGTATCCGATTTTTTGAATCACAGGATAGTACTCGGGTAATTATTCCTTTCGACCCTTGTTTTTATTTTGTTTAAGGACTTGGAAAAACTGTGCACAGGAGTTCCAACATCCGACTCAACTTTACCAAAAGAAAGGTAGGATTTTCCATTTAACCATCGATTACTGTCTATTGCATTTTTAAAGTCACATCCCTATATCTCAATTTGATTATTAATCTAACGTCATTTTACTTACAATTTTTGCTTAACTTAAAGGTAGTTTAGACCCACGTATGTTGTGCTACAAATTTAATTTGTCAAAACTCATACAATTATCATTTTCTTGTATTTATAAAAACTGATTTTATTTTGTAATATTTTATTTGAATTATTCATTATAATCACCTTAAATTTATTTACTTCTCTTTTTATTGCTGAAACCGCCCCGTTCTCTTTCAGATTTGATATCTTTACTGTTATAACTGTTAATACCTTCGTAATTCGGATTAGCAGCCTTATTTTCCTAGAAGAATTACGTGGCGCCCTTTTCTTTACTTATTTTACCCTATTTCACTACCACAATTTCTTACTTTTTCGCTCATTATTGCTAACCTGCGACCACCTGTCTACTAGCACTGAACTACTGCGGCCATTGCTCCATTTAATTTCGTTGCGACCCAATTCTTGTCGTAACACATGTCTATTTTTTATACCATGTATACCAGGTGTCTCAAAGGCTGTCATGCGAGCGTCTTCCTTAGATTAGATGTACAAGCGCGTTGGACATCAACTTCAGCATATACGCCACGTCACGTAATGGATGGATAGAAAAACCCCAGTTCTTTCATTGGTTCAAACAGCATCATTAGTGCACGTTGGTAAGGAAAAGCCGATATAATCCTACCGAATAAAACAGCCCTATGACGGACATGGTGGCCATGCGAGTTGGCGTATAGTATGTATAACTTGCAGTCGAGTCGAAGATACAACTTGTGAAGTTTCCTGGTCATCTTACTGATAAGATTCATCCATTTAACAAATGCGTATTTGGTTCAGTAAAAAAGCGTGGCAAAGAAAATTGGTAGAATTTGGCGAGGAATATATCGGGGTGGGCACAGGCCGTTTTTCGCGCGCTGCATGTTTGTTGAGATTTTGATGGATTAGTATGGACCGAAGCAATGACGACAGCTAATATACTGTCCGGATTTCTCACTACAGGAGTTGTTAACAGTAATCGATTTTTTGAAACGGAATTTGATCCGATACAACTGGTTAACCTACTTAAAGGGGAAAAAAGCTGTTGAACTTCTACTTCTAGCCACCTTATCGACTACAATAAAATAGATGAAATTGTAGATCTTTCACCGCTGGGAAGTTCTGGACTATTAACGGAAGATGTGCATCAACATTGGTCCTCTATTCCAAAAATGGGCAGAACAATCTAAAAAAAACGACACCTCCTCGTTTAAAGGTGTTGACAACTGCAGAAGTTATTCAGCGTTTAAGAGAAGCTGAACAAAAAATTAAAAAGCCAAAGAGAATAAAAGCAAAAGAAGGTCGCTAATAAAGAAAATTTGGTTCCCAAAAAGCAGGAGAATAAATTACATACAAAAAACTTCAGATGACGGCACAAATGACATGATTTCTCTTCACGATGAATGTGAAGGTTCGAAGTTCATCAGTACAAGTATTCATGAAAAAAGGAGAAAATTGATTTAGTTCACTTTCATCAAGTTAACGGACGCTCTTGAGTCGTGCGTATAGTGTTCTTTGTAAAGTAATTAAAAAGTCAAATCTTATGCAAGTACCTACCTAATCGTGTGCAATTTCTACGTAATGTTTAATTATTAAGATACCCATTTTTTTACTGTAGGTAAATGTCTAACGCTGTAATGTTTTACGTAAGTCACTTTCGTAGAATTGTTATTTTTTGATTCATTAAAGCATATTTGGTATGTTACTTTAACACTTTTTCATTTTCAGTATTTTACTAGCCTTTATCGTTCAGTCAACGCTTTAAGCATGTTTCAATTCAACAACTCATTGACATTAACTCCTCCATAACTAATTAGTAAATTATACTGCAAAAAAATGTGTTTATACACATTTCAGCATTTTTTAGTCGAAAACGATCACCATGTTAATAAATACAAATTGATATGTCTTCAACGCGATTTAAAAGTAAACTTATTTTGGATCTTAATTAGGGAAGTTACGTAATAATCAGTTCTAAATTAGGTAGGTATACAATAACAGCTTTTGCCAAATTTTGGCCATATTTCCGTTAAATTTCACGGATGTCTTAAAATCGAGGACACTTATTTTGTCATAGAAACCTTATTTTTATAATTATTACTAAACATTAAAAATACTTCAAGCGTAATTTGATGATTTCGGTTTTGAAACATGTAACATTCAAGTATTTAATTAATCATTGCGAACCCGTTTAATTGAAAGTTTAAGTAAAAAGTTTGCAAATTATTCATAGGTACAAACTTTACGTTTTGATATCATTACATATATTACGATTTTAATCTTTGGTCATAGTTAAAGGGAAGGAATGTAGTAATTATTTTATAGGAAGCATAGGTTTGTTTAACCTTGTACATCTAACTGTCTATCAAGTCTATAAACTCAGACTGTTGAAGTGCTTACAGTACCTAGAGTAGTAAGTAGGTAATTATTTGTATTACAATTTAAAGCGAACATGTCGACACCAAGTAGTTCCCTACTATATTTCTTAAATTCTTACTTCCTGGTGTGTTACAAAATTATGTGTAATAGAGGTACAAACCAATTGCTAAACCTATATCATATTGTCAATCAGGCGTTAAGTGTATAAAGGTACGAAGCCGGACATTAGGGCGCCGCCGATAGGGCGCGGCCGTTAGGGCGCGAGGACATAAGGGCGTGAGGACAGTAGGGCGCGGGAAAAATAAAACTTGTAAATGTTGTAAATTTTTCGTTGTTCAGACGCAAACTGTAAGTGCTGTAGTAAGTATATGATTTTCAACATATCAATAAAAAAAGTGGGCACCTACTTAATAAAACCATCATCAGTAAAGTAAAAATAGTTTTATTCAAAAATATTATTAGTATTATATACAGGGTGTCCGCGAAAATGTGAGAAATCTCTCGGATTCAGACAGAGCATGGAAAAATAAGATGACAAGTTCTTATGAAATTTTTCCCTACAGGCCTTCCCTGCGGAGATATGTGCCTATGAAGGACGCCGCTGGTAATCCTTTTTTCTTGAATAACTTTCAGAGAACTCAATGTAATTTGATAAAAATTTAATATGATGGACACTAGTATTCACCAAATAACACTTCACATTATGGTATATATTAAAATTTGAATACTATTAAGAACTAGGATATATCGAGGTGGGCAAAGTCATCTTCTTATTTACTAATAAAATTGGGGTGAAATTGCCCACATAATGCTGGCTTTGCCCACATAGTGCTGACTTTGCCCACATAGTGCTGACTTTGCCCACATAGTGCTGACTTTGCCCACATGTAGTTGAGTTGCTCAATAGTTTGATGATTTTGCCGAAGAAATGACGACTTCTGTTATAAAAACGCAATAAATACCTATCTTCTAATAAAAATATTTTATTTCAGAAAAATGCCGCGGGCATATTCAAAGAAATTAAGTGCCAGACCTTATAAGAATTACTCTGAAAATATTTTACAACAAGCAATTGATGAAGTTAAACGTAAAATGTTATCGATAAGGCAAGCTTCTCTAAAATATAAAATTCCAAGAAAAACTTTGGCTAACAAAGTATTGCAAAAACATATTAAATCGCATGGAGGACAATTGATTTTGTCCAAGACTGAAGAAGATACAATTTTGCATCACATTTTAATATGCGCTGATTGGGGAATGCCTCTAGATTCATCCGAAATTAGAATGCTTGTGCATCAGTACCTTTCAAAACTTGGGCGTATAGTTCCCAAATTTAAAAACAATATACCGGGCGAAGCTTGGTACAATGGTTTCATTAGTCGGCACAAGGAAGAACTAACCATTAGAAAATGCCAAAATATAAAACGAGCTCGGGCAGCTGTTGGTGCAGACCAAGTTATTGCTTATTTTGACCACCTAGAACGATCTTTAGACGGAATTCCCTCATCGCATATTTTAAATTACGATGAGACCAATTTTTCCGACGATCCTGGAGTTAAGAAAATGGTATTTCGTCGAGGTGTTAAATATCCAGAACGTAATATGAATTCCTCCAAAGGCTGCATTTCGATTATGTTTGCTGTGTCAGCTGATGGTAATATGCTGCCTTGTTATGTCGTTTACAAGGCGGAATATTTGTGGACCACTTGGATTGAAGGTGGTCCCAAGAACACTAGATATGGAAGAACAAAATCAGGGTGGTTTGATGCTGTTAATTTTGAGGAATGGTTCCAAACTATTGTGGGCTAAGAAATTGGATGGTCCAAAATGTGTCATAGGAGATAACTTAAGTTCTCATGTGAATTCCAATATTATTAAAATATGTGAAGAAATGAATATAAGATTCGTGTTCTTACCAGCAAATGCCACTCATTTGTGTCAGCCCTTAGATGTTGCCTTTTTTGGTCCTGTCAAAAGACTATGGCGAAAAATTTTAACGGATTATAAGCTACGTAACCCAAGGAGTGCTTCTCTAGATAAATCATTGTTCCCAAGATTGTTAAGAAAGCTAATGGAAGAAATTGCTACAAATGCAACACAAAATATTATAGCTGGATTCAGGACGTGTGGGATAGTACCATTAAACAAGGGCGAAGTATTAAAGAAAATACCTTCATCCTCCATCTCTCCTCCGGAGGATGCATCTATTGTTGTGAGCAATACCCTCCTAGATTATCTACAAGCCTGTAGAAAGGGAGAAGATGTTACTGTTAAAAGTAGAAAAAAAAAAGTAACCATTCCAGCTGGAAAATCGGTTTCCCTTGTAGACCTCAATCAAGCACCAATCGCTGAAACCTCTGTTGTTGCTGAAGATCAGCCAGGACCCAGTGGGCTGCAAAGTAAAGAGCATGTAGAAAGAGAGAATGAAAGTGCAAGCGATAACGATACAGATGACATATCTCTGCACGATACGTCGGACGAAGAGGAAAGTTTTGGCACAATTAATAATCAGCCTTTACCGACCGATATAACTGTGGATTCATTTGTTATCATAGGATTTCCAATTCAAGGAAAAATCGGTCTAAAACACTATGTTGCCAAAGTTTTAAAAGTATATACAAATGGAAAAGAGTGTCAAATATCCTGTCTCAGATCAAAAGAAGAAAAAACTTTTGTATTCCCTACAATTCCTGACATAAGTGATATTTTTTTTGACCAAATAGTTTCAATTTTACCAGAACCTGTAACCACACGACGTGGTCATATCAAATTTGGACCCAGTTTATCATCATATTTTGTTTAAAAACTTTACCATATTTTGTTTAAAAACTTTACCATAGAGAATTTATGTTTTGTTCGCTTATTTTACCTCAATAAATATTAAAATGTGAGCCTTTTCATTTTCTACCTAATTTTTTTTTTAGAAATCACTTTAAATAAATTTTTAGGCATGGCAATTTCATATTAAAACTAGTAGAATTTGCCCAAGTACACAAATTTAATCAGTGGGCAAAGTCACCCCTTTTTAGTAAGTGACTTTGCCCACCTACATTTAATTTTTTATCAATTAATACGCAAATAATTTTTAATTGAATTCTCTTGGATTATATTGATGGTAATCTAACTCATGCAGGAACGTTTTAATACTAACAAAAAAATTATTTCTTCGCAGTAAAAAATTCATTTTAATTTCAAAATTGGGCAAAGTCACCTCGTTTTACACGATTAAATTAACAATTTAATTTAATTTAATCGTTATTTAATTGACAATTTAATAGTTATTTAATCGGAAATATTGAATATACGTTTATTGAGTACGCAGACACGCATCGTCTTTCGTCTTTCTCCTGACGTTTGCGAACGTGGTCGAACTTTATCTCGAAAACGGTTCATTTTATCGACAATAAACAAGAGTACATTTTTTTGAGCTTAAGGTTTAAGCTAACCAAATTCATTTCTTTGAAGTCTTTATCATACAGGGTGTTAAAAATTAGAGCATCAACCTGTAAACCTTGGCGCGCTCCTGATAAAATTAGAAAAACTAATAACGTTGCATGGACGGACACCATTTTAAGAGGTCTTTACTAGTGTCCATCATATTAAATTTTTATCAAATTATATTGAGTTCTCTGAAAGTTATTCAAGAAAAAAGGATTACCAGCGGCGTCCTTTATGGGCACATATCTCCGCAGGGAGGCCTGTAGGGAAAAATATTATAGGAACTTGTCATCTCATTTTTCCATGCTCTGCCTGAATCCGAGAGATTTCCCACATTTTCGCGAACACCCTGTATATAATACTAATAATATTTTTGCATAAAACTATTTTTACTTTTTTCAGTAGGTGTCCACTTTTTTTATTGTTATGTTGAAGATCATGTAGGTACTGCAGCGTCTGAACAACGAAACATTTACAAGTTTTATTTTTCCCGCGCCCTACTGTCCTCGCGCCCTTATGTCCTCGCGCCCTTATGTCCTCGCACCCTAACGGCCACGCCCTTTCGGTCGCGCTCTATCGGCGGCGCCCTAATGACCTAGACCGGTAGGGATTATTATGCAGGGTACCTTGACCAAAAATTAACACCAAAGCAAGTCACGATGATAAATGAACTTTTTTGACATTACGGGTAATTCCTGGTACACCATCTATAAGTGAAACTAATTTGGTATTGTGGCTCTTCTAAATTCGTTTCCCTTTCATTTTTTTCTCTATCTCTCGTCGTTCAGGCGTATTCTATCGCCGAGCGCTAGGTGAATCACTCTGTATATATGTATAACCATTTGATAGCTTTAAAAAGTCTCGTCGCGACCACTCAGTATTGTCTCGAAAGACGAGAACTGGTCTCGGTCTCGACAACATCACTATCGTCTTATTCGTCTTCGTCATCCATACATAATCTCAGTTATAAATCAAATGATACGTATAAAAAATAAAGCATACCTACAATAAATTTTTATCTGTCACAGAAATTAGAAAAGAAAACTTTGTTAATTAGGTTGATACATCGACGGTAGCCTCGTAAATAGTGTTATGAGCAATGCAATCTCGACTTCATTTTTAAAGAAGTAACAATTTTGATTTGAGCAAAATGGTGGAAGATCTCATCGAGCTAATTATTACTTTGGTAATAATAATATTGATAATATTGAAAATGTGAACACACCGTGTCAGTTGGTGATGCAGGGAGCTTTAAATCTAGTTGAAGCATGGTGCGGAGAAGTTCCAAACTTACTAAACTGCACACCCTGGAACACTGAAAAGACTAAAAGAGAAATAGAAAACGTATTTTTATTGTTGTTTTATTTATTTTCTACCTGTCCTGCTGACGAAAGGGGACGAAACGTTGACTTTTCGTCCAACTCTGGAAGTCGATTTTATCTTACTAACTCTAGCCGTGGAAACCTCCGCTTTGAAATTAACGAAAAAGAAACGAGTAGGTATAGTATCGCTCGTTTTTTTTAATTTTGGAAATGGAACGCTGATCAGACCAATCAAGACGGTTGCGATGTAAATCTATCATCAAACATACAAGAACAGAGTAGTGTGTTGTGGTTCCATTTAGGTATATTATTCTCCAATTTACAACGGGCAAACGGCTCCAAAGCACATGTACGGGTTCCTTTTAAACATCATAATAGGTATAACGCCATATTTTGGAGAAATATCATTTATTTCATAAGAATAAGATACATTTACTCTATATTTGCTTATAAACCCGTTAATAATAGAATCAAAGCCTGTAAGCACCAATTCAATACGTTAAAAAGAATCTTTACTCAGCAATGGTTAATTTTTAATGAAATTTGTTGTTAGTTACTACACTATTAAATTGCATTTTAATTTTTACATAAGCAATTAAGCATAGCTTGAATTTTGTATAATGGAGGCATTTCTTAAAGATACATAATATATTTGGAAGGGTGGTAGGACGACCCCCTCCCCCACTATCAGTAGATTCTGCTAAGAAAGTCTCTAGACAGAGTATCTATATTCAATCACAGAATTGTAATTAATGCACGACTTGATTGCAATTCAAAATTTGCATTTGCCTTTATGACTATTAACCGCTGTATACTTGATCTTCAAGTAACTTAATTTTTTTTTCCAAAAGTGTTTATTCCCTTAACCGTAACAGAGTGTATGGTTTCTGAACGTCAGATTAGTTATTTTATTAATATAAAAAATATCATCATCATCATAAATATTCCTATAATTCGTTGGATATATGTCAATAGCCTAAGAACACACAATTAAAAGCAATTTGCATAACCTAATTTACATGGTTATGCGGTTTTTGAAAATGTCAAACTTTGCTTTTTGAATACATATCTATATGATTGAAATCGTGATTATTAAACATGGCATCCATGGTAAAGAAATGTCATGATGACTACATAAAGGCCCATTTTGGCTACGAAGAAGTAGATCTTTCAGTGATTAGGTATATTTGCAGTGGCGCCGACTTCGTGGGGGCAGCGGGGCGCTTGCCCCCATGTAGGCAGATTGCGTGGGGGCATGGCCCCCATGCACTTCATTGGCACCTGAACCTGACTATGAACAATATTGGGAAAGTGAGACACATTAATTTTATACGTAAAAATGTTAGGAATAGGTCTATATCTATCTGTTTCACGCCGTGAAAGTGAGAATTTAAAAATTTTCAAAAATATCAGATCAGGACCGATCCAGAAGTAAATAATTCTGTATGTTTATGATTCACATATTTAAATGACTGGCTCAGCTTGCTTATGTTTGTATAGTGTATGCAGATTGAAACTGCAATGAAGTCGTTTTTTATCTTGATATTTCAAAAATACCTACACCGTTGCTCCTTATGATTTTAAAAGATGAGCTTTTCTGTAGTGCTGCTGCCCCTTGCCCCCATGTAGATCTTAAAAACCCGGCGCCACTGTATATTTGTACCTAGTGTCACTTACTATTTTTGTATATTTTTTGTAGGACGAACAATGAAAGTTAACATGGGGGTATGCGATTATCATCCACTGCACAAGGTGGACAGTGATAACCGTAGGAAGAAATAACGTGTAGGATACAGTTATACATTTCCTAATCATTTGCATTTTCCTTTCAAGTGTGATTACCTAAATGGCTATAATTTAACATACCAAAGGAACTCAGGTGATTAGAACATTATTAGATCTAGTTTGTCGTAGTCGTATTAAATGTCTCGAAAATGGGAATAAGCAGTAAACCTATTAATATTAGTAGCTATGAAAACTTATAGCGTTTTATAAATTAAACCGATTTCTGTTTGGGGACACCATGGATTGTGAAGCAGAATTGCTGGTTACAAATTTCCCATTTTCACGATAGATACCTAATGTATTACTACCTTTTCCCAAATGATAACTTATGCATTAGGTTCTAGTTCAATATACTTGTGCCCTAAGGTCTTTAAAATGTTTGTACATAATTAATTACGATCAACACATTTCTATTTAGGTATTTATAATTATATGTTTCTTACATCTTTTTGCTAATATTTCATCCCAATTTATTTTCCGTAGAAGACGTCTAAAACCGCAGCAAAACTGTATGAAAAGCAAGAACCTCTTGAAAAAAATAAAATCTAATGTCAGGTATGAAAACAATTGAAAAATGGAGATTTGGACTAATCAAGAAACATTGAACAGTTATATTGGCTCGAATGGGAAAGGAAACAAGTTTAGTATGGCGATTGCTAAAAAAAGTATGTGTTATTGTTTCCCATTTCCCATTATTGTAGTGCCTTTCGAAGTACTATATGTATCGCGGATTCCAAACATCAACATTGCTATCTCATCTTGTTGATATTCTTCCCATTGAGTAATAAAATATACTGTTGATTATGATTGAAATTTAATGTGAAACTTGTTACCCGCGTTACATCTAAAACGGCTTAGTTGGTCTCATAAGACTGGTCCTTTTAAGACCCGTTTTTGCAGTACAGTAGAGAAAAGCCATGCGAGACTGCACTCAAGTTTTAATAAAATAATTAAAACAAATGAATATTAGTTAACATTGTAATTATCAAAAGCAAATTTGACTGCAAAAATGTGGCTATGAATAAACAAGAAAAAGAAGCGAGTTCTGTACCAGTTGGGTAAAGTTACTAGCAAATTTTAATTTAAAAAGAAATGTTTAGGTTGTGGAGCTCAATTGTCACTACTGGATTCTGTAACAACCAAATATTAAAGAAACTCTGTGTATTCAATTAATTACTTAAACATCAAATATGAGTTAGTGTTTCTAAAATTTGATACAAAATTAGTTTTGAAAGTTGTGTAGGCGTTAATTAAACCATAACAACAAAAGGGTTGAATTTCAATGTAAATGAAAGGTTTTGAGTAAAAGGATTAAACGTAAATACAGTAGGTAATAAGATACAAAGTAACTGATACTAGATATTAATCAACAGAAATTGTCTTCGATAAGAAATAGAAAAAGGTTATTGTTTTTTAGGGAAGACTAAAGAATTCTGTTTTCATGAATTGGACATCTAAAAAACAAGAAAGATATATTCTAAATACAACACCAATAAAATGCTGCTTGAATTTGACACCGTCGTGATCTTTACAAATAAAGCTATTCTTTTTTATTACGTGTAGCTATATAAATTGCAGATCCTCTGCCATAAAAAACGACAGAGGTGCTTCCTAAGGTTATAACAATTAGTGGATGAGATGTATTTTCTTCGCCTTATGACTCATTAGTAAAATAATGCGGTATGCTAATGACTCACCTTCACTGTCGTTTGTATGTTTTGTAACCACCAATAAATCCAAAGGTAATAAAAGAAATGAAAATGTTTGCATTGTATCCAGTTTCTATTTCATTTGCTAAAAGCTGCAACGTTCATAAATAAGTACCTACAAAGAGATGTATATCGGCCACACCTTTACCAAATAGATGTCAAATTAAGGTTAACACTATACATAGGTGCCTAGGTGTCACCTTATAAAAATTGAATTTTTAATAAGTTTTAAATTGTAAATGTCACAGAAAGGAGCTAGGGATATTACTTTTCTGCAAATATCTAGATCCATATCACCCACTTCAGTTAAACTTTTGGGGGGCTTCAAATTGTTTTGTTTTATAAAAAGTGGCCACCATTAAAATCACAACAATATATTTTGCGCAATAAGTACAGTGTGGGATGGTCAAGTATTTTTCGGTTACCGGTCAGTATCCTTTAATGCCATATCTTATTGGTATTTCGATTAAACTAGCCTGTTTAACCTATGACCTCTAGTAACAACGAACACAAACATTAATTTTTAAACCGTAAAAAAATATAAACAAGAAATGAGTAAATTAGTTATATTGAAATTTGAAAAGAAAGGTACGTCACATTGAATTTCGGTGCCATCGTGTCTAAGCGGCCAATAAAAAAATTAAATATCAAACAGTCACCGCAAAATTTAAAGAATAATTTATTAGAAGGCACGCTAATAAATATACATCTACAAATCAGCAGGTGTCGCCTCTTCCTTCAAGTTCAAGGATAATGAAGTTCGATGATAAAAGTTACTCAATAGATTCCCACGTTGTTATTTTTTGTATCACACTAGACAGATCAACTAGATCATTCACACAAAAATTTAACCTGTTTTTGTTAAAATTATTCACTCATTATTACAATCTCGTGGTTCCTTTTGTGAAATATGGTTTTGAATATTAAATTAATTTTGCGTTTAAAGACCTTTATTAAACAGTTAAAAAAAAGAATGAAAAATATACACTATTAAACTGGGCAATAAATTACGGAATACAAAATGTAAAAGTGTGAAGTAGGTATATTGTTGGGATTGTGTAAAATAAGCATTAAAAAAAAGGTTTTTGAAACAAACGATACGTTACAAAACGAAATTGAATGGATTTCTGTTATTATGGGGTAGGTACCCGTTTGAAAATTAATTTAATTTCTAATCTTAAAAAATAAACTGAGGTTCAAGTCTAAAGGGTTATAAAATGTTCAAGTTTACTTTTACTTGTACGGTGTCTCAATTGAAAACGAAAGTCGATTGGTACCATTTTAAAACTATAATTAACGTTTGACATAAGATTAAGTAACATTCTACAATCGAATACTTGAAATATCATAGGTAATGTCTCCATAGGTCAACACACAAAATCTATTACCGTATACTATCCACGAATAGGACAAGTGCAAAATTTATTATGACATTCGAATATTTTTTGTTTTTTTTATAAACTAATTATTCAACGTATAGTTGCCTTCATCTACGGTCACAACACCTTGCTTATAAATGAAGTACCGGTTCATCGTAATATTTGAAGACACACGCATATGTATAAATATCACAAACTGTGGAATCTTGTCGATTTCCGGAATAGTAAAGACCTTACATTTACAATGGCTGTTGTAGGTAATACACATATTTTATGTATGAAGAGAATGAATACGAATTGTACACAAATTTAAAACAAAAATAAAATTATCATTAAGTTAATTATTTGCATTACATTAGCACAGATTAAGAACAACAGTAGGTATACATATACGATCAACGATACCAAAGTATGTACCGTTTAACAGTCCTCACCCATGTAGCACCGTATATTGGCGTTAACTTGGTGGAATATTGGCCCAATATAGAGAGATTGTCGAACTGCAGGCAATATTGGGTGAATTGAATAATTATATTTTTGTGATATTATACAAATATGGGAAATACAATATTTAGTGACTATAAGAACAATATTTGCAATTTTTAGTAAATATTGCTGTTTAATGTAAATTCAAATATTGTACACACAATAATGTACAGCTACCAATATTGCGTGTACAATATTACTAAATATTGAAAATCGATATATAAGTAATATAACATACATATTTACAATATTTAGTAAATACAATATAATCCATGATGTGTCAGGTATACACGAAGGGGGTAAATGGTAATAAATAAAATACTCACTAAGGGGAGGTTTTGAGTATTTTATTTATTAAATACAATATAAAGACAATATTTACTTATCAATAACATAACAATACTGTGGTTTCAATATTACTGGATATTTAATATGATATATTTAGGCAACATGAAAAAATATTCACAAATAATAACGTAATGATACTTTCTCAAAATCCGATAACGATTTACGCCAATAGACGTTGCGTTGCCCGATTATCTTCAATTTTTATTTCTGATAACCTCGACCAAAAAGCCACTGTGGAAGTAGGAATTCTGTATCTAATTTTGTCACCTTGTCCTCATCGACGTAACTGAATTACATTCTAAAACATTGTTGGTTTCTGAAACAATAAATAAATAATATTAAATTAGTCAAAGAAATGTCATTTCCCACAAAGTTATGTTTATATTTTTTATGCAACGTATGTAATATGTTTCGGGTATAAGATTTAAAATACCCCTCTTCTGGCGTCTACGTCAAACAATAAATTAATTTCAAATTAATTAATGAAGAAGGTGCAATTATGTTTAATTGGAACGAAAAATTCTATTTCGAAAAAAAAACTTATACCAACATATACATACATACTAACAATCAGTACTATACATAGACGTGTAGCACTAATTTTAATAGAGTCCACATAAATTTGAAGTTTTGATTTATTTGAGGGTTTACTGGTTTTTAAGAAAAAATATAAATATCAAAGAAATCCTTTTACCCACTGAGCTATACAGGGTTGCCCACTTGCCCTTCGTTCTCCTATAGTACCTTTAATATTAATTTTACGACAAAAGGTCAAGAGACATTACTTATTCAGATGTTCCTTGTTTACAACTTAAAAATATTTTCAGGCCCGCACCGCTCTCGGTTTCGTCTTTAGATTTTTATATTTTTGTAATCCATATTCGATTCTAGACCAAGTTTGTTTAGCCTTTCACCTACTTAAGTCAACTCATTTAGGAGAAAATAAACGTTTTTAAAAAATTGTCGCCGAAATCAACAATCCGTAAAAAAATCGTAACTATTCAATCATTGGCAACAGAGCAACAAAATTTGAGATTATCGTAAACAAAAGAGCGTTTTATTACTCGATATGCTGATTTTGAACGAAATTTGTTGCAAAAGGGACGTACTGAATTTTTTCTAACGACTACAGAAGAACTTCCAAAAGTCGACTATTTTAAATAGAACACCCTGTATATTTTTTCACGAATGAACTGCTTTTTAAGTTAGCTTTAATTTTTGTTAAATATGTGCTATATCTAAAGAAATAGTTTCCGAGATAATAACCTTATTTTGAATTATTTTGTTTTATCTCCCAATTCTGAAAATAAAATTAAAGGAAGCAACAAACAATAACACTATTTGTATCAGATATTTACTTATTATTATTTGCTGATGTATAACATTAATTAATAAATAAACTTACGTAAAATCGAACGGTACAAAACACAAAACATTACCTAAACATTAATTTTCAAACAACCCATCAGTATTGCGTAAACACCGCCCTACACGATTTGAAAAATTGGTGTTAACATCTTCCAGGATATCAGGCATTATTCGCATGATTGATCTGAAAGCTTCACGTATATTGAAAACATTCGTCGAGAATGAAAACCATATCAAACAGTTCGTTATTTGGAAAACGTGACGTTTTCGATTCGATTTAGCCTTTTTAACAAAGTGATGACGATAATGTGTCAAATACAATCAATTGAAATTAAACTGGCGTATGTTGTCTATTGTTATTGGCATGGTAATTATGTTAGATGTATGTAACATTTTAATAACATTTTAATACCTAGTCGTTTTTTTGTTTCACCTGGTTTTTTAAGTAACACAATTTAGGTAATAATAAGTAAATATCTGATACAAATATTGTTATTGTTTGTTGGTTCCTTTAATTTTATTTTCAGAATTGGGCGAAAAAACAAATAAAAAAATTAAAGCTAACTTAAAACTTACAAAAGCAGTTCATTCATGAAAAATAGACAGGGTGCTCTATTTAAAATAGTCGACTTTTGGCAGTTCTTCTGTGGTCGTTAGAAAAAATTCAGTACGTTCCTTTTGCAACAAATTTCGTTCAAAATCAGCATATCGAGAAATAAAACGCTCTTTTGTTTATGATAATCTCAAATGTTGTTGCTCTGTTGCCAATGATTGAATAGTTATGATTTTTTTACTTGTTGATTTCGGCGACAATTTTTAAAAAACATTTATTTTCTCCTAAACGAGTTGACTTAAGTAGGTGAAAGGTTGAACAAACTTGGTCTAGAATCGAATATGGATTTCAAAAATATAAAAATCTATAGGACGTTCCATTTAAAATAATCGGGTACGATCCTGTACAGACGAAACCTTCGAACATATAACAAAAGGAAGGAATATCCCTATAGTTTAGTAGATGGTACAATGTAACGGAAGTTACGCAGGCAATAATTCAGTGGCGGTTTCAGGGGGGAGTAATTGGGTAATTACTCCCCCTAAGAATTTTTCGTTCGCTTATTATTGTTATTCTTAAAAATTACCAAGATTTCAAACAAACAAGTTAAGTTATGGTGAATCTAGTCGGCGATCTATGACGGTGAATTTTTCCAAAACTGCTGGAGTGAGTCGTGGAAGAGACCGATACCCGATATACTTTTTTTAATTACCCCCCCTAAGCCAGTTGGCTGGAAACGCCTGCGGCAGGCTTTACGCCACAGTGACGTAACAGTAAACCATTTGTGATTGGTCAAACGGGTGTAGCGTGCAGTTTGTCGATTTAAAACAAAAAAATTACCAGTAGCGTAGAATTCATTATACGGTTAAGAACATAGAGAATGTGCAAAAAATTAGAAATATGCATACCGAATTAATTATGTTTAAAGGGCAATAAAATTAAAAAAAAAATGTATGCATTTTATTTTGTTTACAGCAGGCGCGTAAACATACAAATGTTGGATTTACGACCCTGCTTAACAGTACACCAATGACTCGACGGAATACGTCACAGTAGGTAGCCATATTGGTAAACCATTAATGTTACTCATTTTGCCATATACATGTTCCTTCCTTTTGTTATATGTTCGAAGGACGAAACCGAGAGCAGTGCGGGCCTGAAAATATTTTTAGGTTGTAAACAAGGAACATCTGAATAAGAAATGTCTCTTGACCTTTTGTCCTAAAATTAATATTAAAGGTACTATCGAAGAACGACAGGCAAGTGGGAAACCATGTATACCATGAAAGGGCAAAAAATAAAATTTGAAGCTCGTCAAGTAAAGAAGGAAAAACATTTCTAAAGTTTAGGGGAGGACATGGTTTTGTAACCTTGTATTACAATGCTGACCTTTGTGTTATACTGTTGTCGGACAATAATAAATTGATGAACACCTATAGATACCGTGTCAACTAACTTTAGTGTCATTATGTGCAAAATTGAGATGAAATCTATTTATATGTATAATGTATATGAATTATTCATACGTTTTCCTATTTCTTTCATTACATATCTTATTTACTCAAAAGGGAAAAGTGATTGAATGGAAGCGCGGTTAAGAATGAAAGGTGGCCTTTTGGTGAAAATTTATTGAATTCTTATATGAAGTATTCGTATCTTGATTGCTACTGAAAAATGAATTGGTTACCTTAAGACACGTGTTATTAAGCAATGGAAACAGATTTTGAATTAAAGGTGGCCTTTCTGAGAAAATTGAAATTTTCTTGCAAGAGAACGGTTATACCTATGTACTTAGGTGCCACTTAATTGTTTTATTTGCCCCAATATTAAATAAATTTTAAGTAAACACTAATTTGTTGTCTATTTAAGTTACTTTATTGCTGTGGATTATCAGGATTATCAGGTCCTTTTATAACTTATAACTTATAAGAGTGAAACCCTATGGATGATATCTGCTGCTAACTTCACATCAGTTAAAATACAGTACAGCTTGTTAAACGAGAAGTTGCGCTTGAGTGCAGGTTGCGTACTAGCAAATTTATGTTTATTTAAATAATTTTAAATTTAAAATAAAGTTCTGTAAATAATGTAAGAAAGTGGGTGTACTGAGTGTACTTCGACGAAGTAGGGAACCGCTTAAGTGAATCTCACGTGCTCCGAATGCTATCTTGTTTCCTTTTCTGCGCATCTCAAGTGCAACTTCTCGTTTGACAAGCTGTACTCTTAGTAAATACGTAGGGTATCGGGAGTATTTTATAAATAAATAGGAGTAACAAAGCGACCTAAAAGAAAGAAAATTTTACGTTCCAGAACTGGCTTAAAACGGTTCAAACTTTAATGAAAGATTTTTAAACTTTCAGTCGCTATATTCGTAACTCCTTTAAGTATGAGATAGAATGAATATACTTTATTTATTTAGAGCAGTTGCTAATTACGATTCCATTTTTTGTAAAGTTAATTTTGTAGTAATTGTAGTGGATTTGAAAACAATAACATTATTGAGTAGATAATGAAGAGACCTTTATTTAAATGATGTAAGTATTACAAGCCCCTACTTCCCATTTTAAAAGTGGGGGGTTGCAACCGTCGCTCTAAAGGTGTTAAATTTAGGATTGAAATTTTTACGTAATCGGATGTAATTTTAAGATCTAAAATTGACGTGTTTCGGAATTTGTTATAAATATATAAAACGATTGAAATAATGTCAATAACAATATAGTACATCTACATATTAAAAATACAAATGAGATAATAATACGGACAAAACTAAGTAATCTTTAGTAATATAAAAAATTCAATTAACTTTACCTACCTATACAATGTCCACACAATCTTAAAAAATTAGGCAAGCATATCCCAATCAATCAATATTAAATTTCATTCGTTTCTTGTACAACTTTGTACAATAATGTCCCAATTGTGGACTTTCGTGTAAGGGGTACAAAATTTGAGTTTGGGCATAAGCAACCCATTGTTACAATAATAATTGAATGAAGCTTTCAGAAAATATCTATTTCATACAATTATTATTATTATTATTATATTATCAGAAACCTATTTCAGTTCAAAGTATCAATTTTAAGTAATGCTGCACTATTTACATCTATATTTACTTGAAAAATAAAACAAATAATATTTTCTTTCTTTTTTTCCATTGTGAGTCAACACATTCACTGAAGAGTAAAAAATTACATACCTGGTGTGGTTACTGCAAATAAATATGACACATTGTTTTGAGATTAGTATCTCTAAAATTATACTAGGATCCCAATTGGACATCAACATCATGCTTGAAGTATGAAATTGAAATGTATTGCAATTTCATTAAAGCTCCAACAGAGTTCATAATAGGTATTCTATTTTATAGCCATAACAAAAAATATGTTATAAAAGAAAGAGTCACTATCGCACGAACTTTTTCCATTTGTATTCACATAACAATAATGGATCAATCATTATGATAATATTCGCTGTCTATAAAAGGTGTGTTTTTTACGTCGCTGATGAATAATAATAATCAATACAATTTAACCAACGAGTGCTATTGACCAAGTAAACAAAATAAACAGTATGTAGTCGCACGAACACTCGATTAAAAAGCGCCGAAAAAGCTGTCACTCTTCGGAGATCGATTATGCTTTCATTCATAGTTCAGCAATGCCACAAATTCGATATAGGTAACTTATCCTTGAACAAATACGTTTACCTCCAAGTTAATTGCAAATGAGTAATGACAAGTGATTTTTGTACCATTTTTTGTAGCTATCGAGGATTTATTTCCCTCACGTGAATTATGGTACATAATCCAGATACGAACGTGTATAAAACGTGTCAGTGTAGCATGCTGAGAAAATAATAAATTAATGATTGTGGTTGTCTAATGATGATTGGAAAAATAAAGGGAATTAACCGAAAGTATAAATTCCTTAGCTTAATGCGCTTTATTTCGCTCTCTCAATTGAATTTACAAGCTAATATAGATCTACAATAATAAAATAATAGAATATTGTTCACATTTTTTCTCTAAAAGCGCACTTTTCTTATCAAACACTGCCCTTATTTACTATAAAAGATCTGCATTTGCTGTCAGTTGCAGCTGGTTAACATTTTCTGATAAAAGTCACTTGTTCAGAAAATGTGAACAAGAAACAGAAAATACAGATAAAATCATTTTATGCAATGGTATAAACGAGCTTTTATTTCCTCCTCTTTCTATTATGAATCATTTCATCATCTGGTAATTTTTTGCCACAAATTATCTAGTTTAGTTGTTTATGTCGTGTCGTGTCGAGACTTCTACAATTCACACTGACAAATTCCTTAATACTTACTAAACATTTTATGACACATCAGAATGTGAAAAAAATTGCCCGGTTTGTATTTTAAATAATGATGTTGATGCTAACTTCCGGTATTTCCGGAAGTGCTGCCATTTGGAAAATATTTTTACTTAATAGATTAAACACGGCATGTCGCATGTGCAAAATTTCAAATTTCTAGCTTTTACAGTTCTTGATATACTTCTAACCGACGGTCACCGTGAGACACCCTGTATATATATATTCTCAATTTATTCCATCTTGATACAAAGATAATTGCGAAATTTATATACATATTTCGATCTTTTTTGTGTGAATGGCAGCAGGAAATGAAAGTCACGTCAACTTTTTGTCTCGAATTTGATAATGATTCGGGCTTAGCAGTAGTATGTAGTGCATGAATTACTCCAAAAAACACAGATGTGTTTTGGCCCCTTACAAGCTCACTTACCAATAAATTGGACAAACCTTGTACAGATTTATAGCTGTATTTTTATTTTGCGGTTTCCGTGGCAGTCCAAACCAGTGCGATGGCTATTTTTGGAATTATTTGAATTCGCAGTCTTGAAACAAAGGTGACGTTGGTTACAATTTTTGCAATTCATAGTAGAAGTAGATACATTTGGACTTGGTATCATGACGAAGACACACAAGGCAACAACGCAAGGATTTGGCTTTGTGGAAACAAGCCTTAGTCGATAAGGCTAGAAAAAATGGACAACGATTTAAGAAATGCCGTTCCTTGCACAAGGCACAAAAGTGCGTAGTTTGGGTCAAAGTGTAAGAACCCTTGTGACTGGGTCTTTTCAAGGAATTAGAAGTAGATGCCTTTGTGACATTGAAAGTGTCATCGATGCTGTGGCACTTGTTACATAAAAAGTTGGATGTCTGTTCAACGTTAGGAATTTTCCTTGGAAATTGTTTGGCAAAATCCGTAGCAGTGATAGAATCTACTAACAATCTATGCGTAAAGGACCTTTTCATAATTGAAGTATTACATAATGGAGTGGACAATAAGCTTCGGTGTCGTAGATTTAAGTGGTGGATATCAGTTCTAAATGTTATTTTATTGTATAAATAAGGTGGAGCTTTATCAGTAATTATGTTGTGGTAATAACAGGAAGAATGTAATTGTCGCCTTTCTTTCATATTGAGCCATCCTATTTTAACTAATGTGTATGAAATTCGTTCATAATTTCTTGCATCAAACACAAAACGTAGGCATGCATTTTGAACTCGCTGAATTCTATCACAATCATTGTTTAACAAGCATAATCCATCATAAAAATTAAACTGTGATAGAACCAGGGAATCACATAGTAATGGCCTATATTTGGTGCTCAGGACCTGACAGCTGATGTATAGAAACCGCAATATTTTGCAATGTCATGTATCGCTTTCCTTGTCCTTGTGGTTTAGTCTACATCGGCGAAACTGGTAGATCAGTTAACACGAGAATTTCAGAGCACGGGCGCGTTCGAGGTCATCATAGGTCTCCATAGCTCAAAAGGGCCATAATATTCTGCTTCAAGAAGCATTCTCATTCTCCCTTCTTCTACCAAAGGAAAATCCGTGAGTGCATTGAGATCTTCAAACATCCCAACAATTTCAGTCGTGACGTCACTTTCTCGTGGCACTACCTAGTGTTTTGATCGTAGCTTGATATTGTCAGAGTGTATCACGGGTTTTAATAGTTTCTCTTCATAGTCTCTGTGAATTTAGCTCCAACAGTCTTGATTAAACATTAAATTTCTCCAGGGACTGGAGACCTTCTCGTGGAGGGCTGCTGGTAAATCTGCAGTCCCTGGAGAAATTTAACGTTTATTCATAGTCTCTGTAAGACAAATGCTAACCGCAAAGATCTCAGCCCATATATAATAAAACTTAGAAAAATACATCTCCAAATAAAGCAATAGCAGGTAGGTTTTCCACAGTGAACCGGGGCACCAGAGCCTAGTATGAGAACGGTACTTGATTCATCCATGTAGTAGTGGCGTTCGACCGAATTTCGTGAAGAACCATCTGTCGGAAGTAAAACTGGAAGTTATATGATCACTGACCAAGTCTCTGAATAACGCAGCTACCGAGGTTACTAAACCTCGCTTTGCACCGCTGTGGGTGTGACAGAAGTAGTGACCATCAGATAGCCCTATACATACAATCCAATCAGTTTTTACTTATTTTACAAATAACAATGTGCATTGAAACACAAAAAGGTATAATACTTACAACCGTAAACGATCATAGACACCACGAGACTCGGAAGAATTTAAGTACTTACTACAATAATACTATAGTATATTCGTTCTTAAAAGTCTCCTCTCGGACAGAATCGCGTAAACTTACGCTATTCTGTCTTTATCTTATGCATTGACAAACATATTTCACGTGCTCCGTCGTGAAGTCTGAAGGCGTAAAGTGGGATGAAGGAATGGTACGTATGCGTAAAAAGCAAGATAAGGTTAACCTTGTCTTACTTTTAGGGGCGTTTAATACGAGAGGAGACAGTTAAGATCGAATATACTATACAAATCTGTGTTTGACGATAATAAAGGAACATTTTATGAGTGACAATTTGCAAAAAAGTTTTCTTTCTTTCTGAATCCAGGCCAAATTAAGTTTATCGAACTATTCCAGAAATATAGTAAAAAAAGCTGTTTTAAGCACATTGTTTTAGCGAATCTTTCCTAGAAAGTATTGCTCGAAAATATTTTGTCATTATTTGGAGTACAGGGTTTACTCACATTTAGGAAACACCTCAATTACCTTTATAAAAGGGCAACTTTCAATACCATAACAGGTTGCAGACAAGGTTCCATGCGAACATGCCAATAAAATATAAAATGTTGTTAAAAAAAAGAGGAAGTATGTAATCTTACAATTAATGAGCATTTTTACAAATTGGTCGAATTAATTAACCTATATTAACAACAAACAAGTAAGTTTCAACCTTCTTAATGGTGAGGAGTTTATTCAAAAACTAACCCTGTAAGGTTGTCCACTACATACTTTATGAGAGGAAAAATAATTTAACTTGACCTTCCAGAAATTAGAAGCATCTTTAGTACACGTGGATGCCTTGATATTTGAAAATTCATAATAAATCAACGCAGTATTTATTTTTAATTAACATCTCTCTTTCATCCTTTTCAAACAACCCTAACAACACATAAATTGTAGGATTTGCGATTAAGTCACTTAAAACAGTCACGAAGGAATTAGTATTGTTTGCATATTATCTAGTTCTTAACCACCGGTTTCTTCAATATTAAATTTTATGCTAATTCCGGGTTTATAGTAGGAAATAAATTAACCCAATCTATAAATAATATATAAAGATATAATTTTCGGATAATAGTGGAAGACAGGTTATCACTAACGGAATTAACCATTTTTATGTAAATTATATGAGTATATAATAGCGGAAACACCTAGAATACTAGAATGATTTAAATTGGTGATATACTTGGCAAAAAATATATAATATAAATCAAAAATGTATAACAAATTATATGATTTTTTAATATCAAGGTCAAGTTGTCGATCATAAAGCATCATAAAAGATCGAAACTTAAGTAAGTTTTTTACCGTGATTTTTTTATAATTTATAATTCTGAAAAAATTATTGTTGGTATTTATGGACAAATAAAAATAATCTTTTTGCAAAGTTACACGAAAATTAAATTTTCTTAACATAATAAAACTCAAGAATCTAAATGTATACGCCCTAAAATTTTGCAATAAAATTTATAAATACATCTTTTTTTCGTTTTGGATTGTTAGTAATATTTAGATAAGGTCTATGTATAGTAGTGTCCGACCGAAGGTCGATTTCTGGCCGAAGCCGAAGCCGAAGCCGATTAATCGGCTTTTGCAACAACCTTCGGCCGAAGCCGAAGCCGAAGCCGAAGGTTTAATAACCCCAAGAAATTTAGTTCAAGATTGACTAGAAGTAAAGAATTAATGATGAAGTTCATAGTTTTTAAGTTTTTAATGCTAAACAATGCCGAATAACTAATGTGGACTGTAAATAATAATTACTATCACATAAAAAAAAATTAATATTAATAATAATTAGTAATCAAAGTTAAATAGTCGTACGTACCAAAGTACTTAACCAAATGCGTGTGCTAACTGCTAATTTGTTTTGTTTTGACCGGCGATGCAGGGTGATCCCGGTCAATCCCCGCCCTCCGCGCGACCACTTTTTCATCGCAATCCCGCGCATTTCGATATAGTTCGTTGATTTTCGGTATTTGCTAGAAACCTTCGGCTTCGGCCAAAACTTCGGCCTATTTTAGCCGAAGCCGAAGGTTTGGCCGAAGGTGGTATTTTTGGCCGAAGGTGGCCGAAGCCGAAGCCGAAGCCGAAGCTTCGGTCGGACACTAATGTATAGAGAGGAACAAAACTATGCATTATTTGATGTAGATTTTAAAAATTTTTCGTTGTGCTTTTAAGAGAATGTTTTGAAATAAATAACTCCTGGTATTTTCTACACAGAATCTGTATGTTTGGCATGGGATAGAAAATTATGTAAGCGGATATATCTAAATATGATTAAGTAAGTACCTATTGCAAAATATTTTTTGGAATGTGAGATAAATTAGGAAATCGATTTTTATACATATACAGAAATTTTGCGGAGTCATATTTACAATAAAACATAGAACGGTTATTGCATAGCGTAATTTTATTAATATAAGAAAAACAACGAATAATATTAGGACACTTTATAAGTTACATGATATATATTGTGCAGATTTAAGCTAAAACTAATGCTTGCATGAAATAATTTTGACTTGGTCTTTTAATAACATTATTCAGTTACATCAAATAATTTTTATTTATTTTTAATACAACCCCAAGAGCAGGGATTAGTAACCTTTTTTATCAACGGGTCGACTACAAATTTTATGGGGGCCGTATATGAGAAATGTAGTAAACTAACAAACATTAGCAATAAACAATTTTTTTCTTTATTAAATAATAAACAACATAACAATTCAACAGAAGAGTATCACAAATAAAACATACAATAAAAATTCTATAATACATATTAATAATTATTAAAAAGTCAACATGTATTAATGATTTGAGGGGGCGGGCCGCACAACAAAGTGAACCGGACCGCGGGTTACTCATCCCTGTTCAAGAGCATTTTATTAGAATCCAACTTGAACTTAAAAGCATTTGTTTCATGGCTTTAACACACTATTTTTGAGATGATATATCAAGTGTTTAAACTTTGTCAGCCATTTTAAAAGTGTTCCTGAAAAGATAACACTTTGTTTAATCAGACATTCCTATTCTAGTGTTTCATAATCTATTCGAATCTGAAGTTACTCTAAAATTTTTAAAAAATATTAAAAATTGAAGGTTGAGCTACGATTTACAATAAGCGACAAAAAATGCTAGATTTACTTCTTGATGCTCTTTCCGAAACTGAAGTCAAAATTTCAAAATTGCTTAACACAAAAAGCGACACACACACATCGAATTCATATGTCAAACTTTTCAAGTTTGAGGAACATTAATGTCAATCTCGTGGGCAGTTTCAACTACATGTATGGCTATGACGAAGACATGGTTTATTGTTTAATAGTAAGTATATTGATCTTACATCACATTAAGAGTATTTAATTGCATAAAACTATAAGGGATGTAAGGCATTATACAGAGAGAGAGAGAGGGGGAAAAAGAACGAAGATAGGACATAGGCAATTATGGATAGTATCTAATAAATACACATGGGATGAGGAAAAAAATAGTTAGTCATGGAGGGAAGGGGGGGGGGGGAGAACACATTGACGCACAAAACTAAGAAGAAAGGGGAGGGGAAACGTGAGGGAGGGGAGGCGAGCAAAGAAAAAGCAAATGAGGAAGAGGTAGAGGGGAGGATTAGAGGTATAAAAGTACTATTCTGCAACGTTGTAGGAATAAACCACAAGGTGGAACAATTTTGGAACTACATAAGGAAGTCCGACGCAATAGTGAAAACGTGGCTAGAGGAAGAACAATGGAGGAAGTGGGGAAAAGAAATGCCAGATGGATACGTACGGAGAGCACAACATGCATAAAGGCGAAAGGGGGGATAGTCACGGGAATAAAAAAAGGACTGGCAAACAAAAAATGAAAGAGAGGGGGAATAAAGAAGAAAGGAATGGCGGTGAGGAAATTCCAATGGAAAAAGAAAGAAACAAAAATAGTAAAGATGTACACACAAGATATGAAGGAAGCAAGCGAAGAAACCTAGGGGAATTAATAGAGGAACGGAAAGGGGGGGTGATCATGGGGGGGGGGGAGACTTTAATGCAAGAATAGGAACAAAAGGAGAAACCGGGAAGAGGGGGAGGTGTGGGAAATAAAATCAAAGGACAAAAAGACAAACAAGGAAGGAGAAGAGCTACTGTAAATGTGTGAGGATAAGTGGTGGGAGATTCCAAATGGGAATAGAGAAGAAGGGGAGTTTACAGACCTTTATAGAGAGTAGAAGGGAGTCAGTTATAGATTACGCGATAGTAAGCGGCTAGAAGTGAGAGGAGATAGAGGAATTCAGAATAGGGGAAAGAGTAGTCGAATCATCAACCGATTGAGATAGAGATAGAGAAAGCCACAAAAAGGAAGAATCGGAATAGGTAACAAAAAATACACACACAGAAGAAAGCATATATCGATATACAGATATATAGGTGAGCAGAAAGGGCACAGAAGAAGCAAGGGGTGGAGGAAGAGGTGCAAGATATAGGGGAATGGATGAAAGAGGCAACAGAAAAGAAAACGTACAAACGCAAGAAGGAGGGTGGAATAGGAACGAGAGAATGGTGGGGCAAAGAATGACACGAGGCGAGGAAAGAGGCAAAAAGAAGACTGAGGGAATGGAAAAGGGGGAAGAACGGAAAAAGAGAAGTATGTAGAAAGACGGAGAGAATACAAACGGATATGTGAAAAGAAGAATCAAGAAAGAAAAGGAAAGGAAGAACAGATAATTAGGGAAATAAAGACAGAGGAGGAAGTATGGAAATACTTAAAGAGGGAAGGGAAAAGAACAAATAATAGTATAACACTAGCACTACACGAATGGAGGAAATACTTTATGGAGTCATTGGGAGGGGAGGAAGAAACAATAAGGGAAGAGGGAGAAAGGGAAAGAGAGGGGAGAGGGAATCTCGCCTTCAATTCAATAAGGGTTGATGTCGCAAGTAGGTACAACAAAATTGTGTCCTCGATTACGTATTTATTAGGGATTATTTTTTCAAATTCTAATAATAGTTACCATATCAAAGGCACTAAGGATGGGTAATTTTCAAAATGTCACCTTGATGGTGATTTATTAACAATCTATTTTATTTCTGAAATGGAAAAGGACGAAAGAAATTATAATTTGATCACTTTATTTTTATTCGATTTGAAAATTACCAGCAATTTCCCACGATTTCTTGTGACATTCATAAATGTCGGTCATATTTATGACTATGTCAAACAAAACAACAAAAAATTACTAAAACAATAAAACGATAATATTATTTATAATTCAGAATTTTTAATTTAATGTTCATAAAAAGAATTTCATCTACTTCGTTAACCTCTGGTCAGGATACCTATATTTTGAAATATGTGTGGATTTAAATAGGTATGTTTTAGCTGGCCATATTACTAAATTACGAAAAGACCTTATCACCTATATCTCCTATAAAATTTGCTTATTAATGTGTTAGTCATATAGACATAGTTGTAAAACGACGAAACCAGTCTGGCACAGATACACCCATTAAGAATAATGGAGATATACCGAGTGATGCATAAAATCAGTCAACTCATTGTTGGTGACACCGTATTTATGTCCTTCATACGACCTTTGAAAGCTCAATAAAAGTATGACATCAATTTTCGTTCTTTATATTAATAAAAAATTAAGAAATCAGAGGCTATATTTCATCTCATACCTCTTAGTTCATCGCTCGGTAAGGTGGCAACAATACTTATTCTGCATACAAAAAAAATTTACAAAAAAAGTTCGCATATTTTTTTGTTCTTATTTATTTATTTATTTATTTATAAGTCATGTACCACGCCTCAAGGCATTTACATTTGTCAACAATTAAACAAACTAGATTACAAACTACATAAATACTAACAATAAACTACAGAAATACAAACAACAAATTACTGTTCCATTTTATAACTGTAGTGATGGAAGTCATCATGATTGTAAAAATGTAACCGGTGCTATTAAATGTGCGAATTTAAAGTTTATTTCTAAAATTTCGCCTATATTTTTTTAAATATACGACAAACAAAGACCCCACATTAATAAATTTCATTCATTTATATTAAAAGATCTATTAGATACACTGCCTTTTTATTACTGGTATAACGATCATACGCAGAATATTAATTTCCATATGACAAATTTGAGGTTTTAAAGAATGAGATAATAATTTTTCCTTAAAAATAATGTCGTAAATAACTCTCAGTTTTCTGAACCTTAGCTTGGGTCAATGTTTAAACAACTCAATTATTGATCTCGCTTACACAATTAGATTTTAATATGTAAGAGAAAAATAAAGTATCGTATTTCTACGTTTTAACATTTTTCTTAGAAAATTAAAGGGTTGGTCTCGACATGGATAAATCTTTCAAAGTTTATGCTAATGCTGTTTGTTGATTGCACGCTGTAAATAATTTTTTTTTATTATATTCCGTTACTATAGAGGAGTTCTTTACCCATAGGAGACGCTGTCTGCTAATTAATAACAACATATTGTTAAATTAAATCAAAATACACAAACCCAACATGAAATATTGCTATTTTTGTATGCGAAATTTGTGTCCTTTTTTTAGCTTCTTTGTTGTAAATGTAATTTGTCGTTCGGCTCTGTGTGGTATTCATATTTATAATTTGTTGTGACATACATACGCTATAGACAAACAAATTTGCCGAAAGTTTCCCATGTAACCTTTTTTTGTGAACCCTTATATATTTATTTTTAAATATGATTTCTATATCTACATATACTGAACCACTCCTCTTTTCTCAATTTCACAAATAAACTACCAAAATTCTTTAGGTACCTACTTTAATTTGCCTCAGATTAACTCAGCCTGTAGAATTAATCAATTAATTAATTAATTGATTTCCCAATCCAAATATAAATTACAAGCGGAAATACAAAATTCTTATAATGTACTGTGAAAAATTGTACAAAATTTCCTTAAATGTCTAATGAAACGCTATTTATACTCTAAATACAACTTAATTAATAATGAAAATCGTGGAGGATGCGCATCTAAAAAGGTACAACTATCTAATTCAATCTATTTCAATAAATGAATCAAGGTAATTTTACCTATTACTTTCGGCTATCTTGGCGTTAAATGCAATCGTAAAATTACCCATTCTTAGTTTTTCAAGCAATAACTTAATCAACAAATAACAACAAGTGAAGCAGTCAGCGAAAGGGTAACCACTCGCTGGCGGTATACATAAATATAAAGATTTTAATAACAAATTTTGGTAATTACATATTTAGAATCCGGGGCCATGCACCAAGCCGTTTCAACTTTTTCCCTATAAGAGAGTAGACAACTAAGAAAAGCAATAACATAATGCGTGTGGCCAAATTACAAAAGTATCGTCGACGTACCTATACCAAACTTTGGGCTGAAGGTGAAAAGATTCCAGAGCGACCGATTCGAAAGATTCCATGACAATCTTGGCTACCACCGGTGAGAGCGGAGAACCCATAGCAGCGCCAGAAACTTGTTCGTAAGACTCGCCTCGGAACTGAAAATACGTGGAAGACAAACACATGTTGATCAACGTTAACTAATTCGACGTCCTTATCTTTATCCTTTAGAATTTGCTCAATGATAATAAGAGAATCCTTAATGAAAACTTTGGTAAATATGAAAGTAACATCGACGGTGACCAGAAGATCTCTCCCCCCAATTACTATTCCCTTCCCTACATATATAATACCAATATCTCCTTTTCTTCAAAAGATAATCTCAACAGTTTATTTGTCCACACCAAAGACAAAATCTATCCTCTCGACAAGTCCGGTGTCTACAAGTTCATTTGTGGCACATGTAACTCATTTTATGTTGGCCAAACTGGCCGTAAATTTCACACCAGATTCTCCGAACACTACTCCAGTATAAAACACAATAACCTTTTCTCTTATTCTTCCTTCGCCAACCACATTCTGGAAACTGGTCACGACTTCGACCCCAAACTTAATTATCATATCTTGCATTTTTGCGACAAAGGTGTCAAATTAAACATTTTGGAAAATAAAGAGATTGTTACCCACTATAACCAGAACCCGAGTGGTTCGCTTAATGAAGTTTTCAACATAAACCAAAATTTAATGATATTACATTAATTTGTTGCTCCTTTTCGCTTTTCACCTCCCTGTTATTGCTTGCCCTACATTCACAGTCTTGTCATAGTTATCTCCTTTGTAACTTCATGTTTTATGCCGACTGCATTTGCACTATTATTATCCACTATAATCATGAATACACGATCGATGTTATTTGCTTCCTTTCGGCTTCAATTTAATTAGTTTTCCTTAATTCTACTTTTCCTGTAAGTATTTGATTTCTTCGATCGACCCCTTATTATTTGCTCCCTTTTGTAGTTTTAGCATGGTGATTTAACCACTTTTCACCCCTCATTATTGTTTTTCCGTGATGTTTTTCCCTTCTTTATCCTCCTCCTGAAATTATTGATTTACAGTTTGCTACCATCCATGTAATCATTAATTAATTTAAACCGCATCAACCAACGGTGTTTTAATTGTAAGTATTCAATTTGTTCATTAGCTTATACTCATATTTAATCTTATTTTAGTTAATAAGCCAGTCTGATGATGTTTTATATCGAAACATGTCACTGATACTATTACGCAATTTAACCTTAATGAATTAACTTAATTATCAAATATACACATCATGGGGAAGGTTGCGAGTATTTGAATTCTTTCTAGTTGGTAAAGGGGATGAAGAATGGTTTAGGTTTGTATTGGTAATGCTTTCTGATAAATCGGTAATTGTACTGGACCAAGCACCCTACCACACAATGTTGCATGTCGAATTTCGAAATCCAACCACCGCTTGGAGGAAGCATATCAACATTGAATGGTTACAAGATAGGAAAGTACCACTGCCTGAATGAATCGACGACTGGGACACTTGGACAAGATCATAATTATTTGAATTATCTCGACATCACCGTCCGAAAAAGTACCTTCTTGGAAAAATTACAAACGAGCTGTGCGGGGTTGAGGTGAAGTTACTATGGTTACCTGTGGCACATTGCGAATTCAATCTAATCGAATTGGTGTGGGCATATTGTATAAAAAACACTGTCGCGAAATTAAATACAACATTTAAAATAAAATACGTTGTAGAACTCTGCAAGGCGACTATGGAAAATCTACCGGACACTGTATGATCCAATTGTGTCGAACATGCTAAGAAAATGGAGCAACAGTATCGTGAAAAGGAGCATTTGATAGATGTTGACATCGAACCTGTAATTATAACTTTACACAACGAAAGTGATGTCGAAGACAATATAGATGGCAACTGTGAAAGCGATGACGATGAGAGCAATAATTAAATTAGTGATTCCGAAGTATGTTTATGAACAATAATAATATGTACTTGTATGTAGACATGTAGTATGAATGTAGTTATTAGTTTTACAATATAAAATCATTACTATTATAACTGAATTACATTTTTACGACGCCGCGCCGCATCATAGCAATAGTGTAGGACAACAGCTTCCTCGCATACTGCACCTCACCGCAAGGACCGAAGCATCCTTCCTTTTTTCCAAATCTGTTTTAAATCATAGCATGTATACATGACATTATTTTTTTGAATCATGTTAGACCACAACATAATTAGTTTAACTTTTTATGTTACTGTCAATATTATTAATATCGAACTTTCAGGTACTGAGTTACGAAGACGAAGGTCTTTGTTTTTTTTAAATGATAGCTTTAAGTCTAATAATCCAATTGGCCTCAAAAGCATCTCACATCGACAAATAAGTATAAATTTTTCAAATATATAAGTATCCAACCACTCAGTTTCAATAATATAGCCGTAATTAATTTTTAAAGTCGAGCGCTTGTGCGATTTGAGTCATAATTAGCAATAATATATCTCGGAAAATGAAGTCAAATTGCTAACGCGTACTGACATGTAATAATTTTTTTGGTGGGATTTGGCAAGGAATCGATCTTCCAATTCATCTTTCCATCAGTGCTACAATTTTTGCGAGCGACTCTTGGTGTTTTGTTACTTAAACGTATACAACATCTAAAAGTTACTGATGATCATTAGTGTAATCTTTGGAAACGATTTAAGCAAGGAAATTACAAAATCCTATCCACATACCAAGCTTAATTTAAGGAAGTGCCAAGTACTGCCATTGAATAACTAATACGTTAATTCAATGGTACTGCCAACGTTTCGATAGATTTACTCTAAACTGTTTAAAGAATTAACGATAAAAATACAGCAACGAAAACCATGGTAACTGTTTAAGAAATTATTACAGTAGAGAGGGGTAGAGAGGTACTATCAGTAAATTGAGCAGATACATAAAAATTACATTATATCGACTTCTTCTAGATTTTTTTTGCACTTTAAAGAAAAGTTGCATGCTACAGCCTTCAAATTTACTTTTTCTGTAGGTTGGTGAAATTGATTGATATTTAATTGATTTGACATTTTAGATGGTTTATAATTTCCAATAAATATGATTATCTTACAAGCTCTACACCTAATTCATCATGTTTTTAAGTTATGTGTCGGTTGCTATGATGCATTATAATAATCAACTAGCACTCACCTTGAATTTAGAATCAAATTCCGAGACTTATTTTTATATAAATTCAAATTATGTATAAGACAATACAAGAAAAAATCTTATTATAAAATCGTAACATGACGGTCATTCTTCCTTACAAATTATTGATCTATTTATTTAAATGTTTAAGGTCTACCGGTGCATATCTATTAGGAATAAAAGAAAAATTGTCATACAAACTATGGTTTGAATACCAGCCACGATGCACCTAAATAGAGCTCACTACCGGTAGTCGTTTTATGAAGAAGTGTGGGAAAATTACGAAGAAATTATAATCGCCGATCATTTAACAGTAATAAAAGCACTGTATTTAGCATTTTCCTGGCTGACGGTCAGTTTTAACTTATCATAAAATTGTTATTGTTCCATAAATTGTTACCAAATTTAAAAATGTTGTAGCACACATACTTCTCAAAAGTCGAATGTCCATAAATGTTGATTATTGATATAATTAACTGGTGCTATAACCGACAATTTATTATTTTGAAATATTCGCAAACTAAAGAAAAATTTTTGTTTTGGATGCTAAATTTGTAATATTGAAATCAAGCTGCATTATTCGTTTATTGAAAAGGAAATGTGTTTTCTTGTAATTCAAAGTAAATGCTATGATTACCGCGAGAGAAAGACGCATATATTGCCGCAGTGGCTGCGTACGTTATGGCTGTGGAGCCTAAACTACTAGGCCGATTTTGATGAAATTTAAAACTAAGGCCTATAAAAAAACTTCATCGGTAAAACAAGCTTCTCATCAAAATCAGCCCAAAGGGGCCCAAACCAGGGGCGTTATTTTGAGAGCAAACATTCAAATTTTAACCCAAACAAATTTCCCTCGGTGAAAAGGTAGTAGACATGGTTACAAGTAAAACGCCATTTTTCGTTTGTTTCTAAATTCAAAATGGCGGCCAATATAGCAATTCTCCAAGTTTTTACTTTTTAGGGCGTAGCTCAAGAACGGTTTAACTTAATTAAAATTTGAAAATTGGAAATTGTAGCTATAGGATGGCCAGAACTTTTACTTATAATTGATAAACAACAAAAATTTAACGTGGCCAATTTATTGTTGCCCAAAATTGGTCAAAAATTAAAAATCGATTTTCTCGAAATCTGCTCTGAGCTTTTTTTTATTTTTTGAAATATTATACATATAGTTCATGAAAAACTATTGGCACTACATTTATTTCTTTATTTCCCATAGGGGAGGGGGATGAATGTTTGAAGTTGAAAATTTTATATCTTCATAACTTTTTTGCTAACAAAGAAGAAATAAAATTGTACAGTGAAGTAGGAGACATACGACTCTTTTAATCGAGTATAATAAGTATACCAATTTACTTCCGGCCTAGCCGGAAATGAACAAAATATTAAAAATATTTATGACATACCCTGTATATTATTTCAGAAGAAAATGAGAAATTGTTTTCTGATTACAACTATAGTACACACTATATTAATTTTTTTATTTTTTTGAGTTATTACGCAAAAACTATTTTATTTTGAGTTCATATGCAAAAAACTATTTTATTTAATACGCCATTGTAGTGGAAAGTTGTGTGCCAGTTTACTGGTTATTTAATTTTAAATACATGTAAAGGTTGACCACACTACACAGTTCAACCTTTAAATAAGATTGGCTGTGATTTTGACATAAGTTTATAATTGTTTTGTGTTTAAGACTTTAGTTGAAAATAGCGTGTAATTTAATTCTTTTTATACAGGTAACTGTTTTAAGTTAAGTACCTTAATTTGTAATTTGTTCTTTTTATACAGAATAAAATCACGCACAATCTTAGAAATTAAATTACATTTCAACTAATAAGAAAATGGCCCAGCTTTATGTTCAAGTGATGAAGAAAGCTGAGAAAGATTTCATCGTACAGGGTATCAGTACTGATAAGAAGACTTGGTACACATTTCCAGACGAATGCAAGGATTTGACACTTCACACTATTTTATCAAGTAAGAAGCAAATATCAAATGCAACAGTTGCTATTAGAAATATTAATGGTTACCGAACAATAGCTATTAAGTTAGATGACGATATAAAAAGAACATATTTTGATGAAGTAGATAATGTTTGTTTTCAAGAATTTCCTTTGGAAGAGTATGTATTTACATCGAATGTCAAAACTATCGATCTTCAAAAGTTTGAACTAGAAGAGCGAATTAAGAAATTAGAGCAGCAGTTAAAAATTGAAAACTCTAATCAAGAAGTAAAACTACACCGCATTGAGAAAGATTTTATTTTAGAAAAATTTGAAAAAAAACAACATGAACCTACGGAATGGTTGCATAGATTTGAACAGGAATGTAATCGGTTCCAGATTCACGCTGATAATTTGAAAATTCAAGCTTTACGTTTTTTTATTTTGGGGACCGCAAAAGACTGGTATGAAACTAATCAGAAAAAGATTGGATTCACAGCTTCCTGGAATGAATGGAAGGATTCGTTTTTAAATGTTTTCGTTGATAAGGGATGGTCCATTGTCAGGAAAGCTTTTAGTTACAAATACTTGGGAGGTTCTTTAATTGATTACGCACTTGTAAAAGAAAAATTATGTCTAGAAGTAGAATGCAAAGGTTCCGAAGCATCCCGTATTAACCAAATAGTTTTTGGTTTGCCTAATGAAGCTCAGGAAGAATTAGATAGAGAAGAAATAACTACTCTTGATAAATTATACACAGCACTTCGAAAATTGGAAGATACATTTTCCAGGAAAAGGAATGAAAAACCTTTGAATCCTAATTTAAATAAAAAATATACATGTGCCCCTAATAAAAAAAATGATTCTCAGCGGAAACCATGTTCCTTTTGTTCTACTCTAGGTTTTCCAAATCGTTATCATTTAGTAACAGAATGTCGAAATAAACAAATGGCTGCAGAAAAGTTAAAAACTAATATAACGGAATGCTCTACAAATGCGAGTGATTTGGAAATATTGAACATTGACATAGATAATAAGAATTTAAACTGAATGACCGGGCGAAAGTAGATCCGCTGATAAAATTAAGTATAGTTGTTAATGACAATTTAAAAATAAATGCTCTATATGATAGTGGTTCAAATGTGACACTAATTAACCAACGAATTGCTGATTTGCTTAAGTTGAGATTATTAGATAAAAAGGGTATTTTAAAAACAATCAGCGGATATAATTTCACCACTGCCCGGGCTTTAATTAAACTTCGGATTGGAAATATTACAGACTATATAACGGCTTATGTTGTTAAGAATGATAATTTCTCCTACGATTTATTACTTGGCATTGATGCTATTAAAAAATTTAAGTTAATTCAAGATGAAAATTTAAACATTTTTCAAAGATGCCAAAGAAACAAAATAATAGATTTACAGGAAGACCGGTCTTATTATGATCAGAAAAAAAATGTTGACGAAGATTTTGAAAATATTGAAGTTAATTTCAATGAACATTTGAATATAAGTGAATTTATAGCAGACTTAAGTCATATAGAAAATTATGAGAAAAAACAAACTATTTTGCAGCTAATCGAAAGATATAAACATATGTTTGCTAAAGACAAATTCGATATCGGCAAAGTGCGATCAAAAGAGGCAGAAATAAAATTAATTAGAGACGAATATGTTACTTCTCGACCATATAAATGTTCAATTCCTGATGATGAGGAAATACGAAACCAAATTAAAACACTCTTACATGCGGGAATTATTGAAGAATCTGACTCGCCTTTTGCATCTCCGGTAACACTTGCTTACAAGAAGGATGATGGAAAAAAATCACGTTTATGTATCGATTTCAGAAAATTGAATAAATTAGTAGTTCCAGAATGTTTTCCATTTCCAACAATTCAAGATATTATTGACAAAGTTACCAATTGCAAATATTTTACAGTTCTAGACGTTAACTCTGCGTTCTGGTGTATCACTCTTAAATTGGAAGATAGAGAGAAAACTTCATTTGTAACAAAATATGGAAAATGTATGTTCCGGGTCCTCCCATTTGGACTTAAGAATGCTCCGGCAACGTTCCAAAGAATTTTGTCAAATATAATTAGAAGAAATAATTTAGACGAGTTCTGTGTCAATTACATAGATGATATTTTGATTTTCTCCCGAACATGGGAAGAGCATCTTAAACATATTGAAACATTCCTACAAGTTACTAGTGCTGAAGGTTTTAAACTAAAACTGGTCAAGTGTTTGTTTGCAGCAAAATCGGTGAAATACCTAGGACATAGAATTTCCAAGAACCAAGTTTCTCCAGCCCAAGAGAATTTAATATCAATAAAAAATCTTCAGAGACCCTCCGATAAGTCTGGTGTTCGCAGTATTCTAGGCTCAATAAATTTTTATTTGAAGTATATTGAAAGCAGTGCTCATAAACTAGAACCTTTACATCGATTATTAAGGAAAGATGTTAAATTTGAATGGTCCGATGAGTGTGAGGAAACCTTCAATATGATCAAAAATTATTTATGTTCTAAACCAATCCTGGCCATTTATGATATTAATAAACCCGTTTATATAGAGACAGATGCCAGTTACAAAGGAATTGGAGCAACACTTAAGCAACCACAAGATGATGGAATTTTACATCCTGTGGCGTATTATTCAAGAAAACTATCAAGTCGTGAAAAACGATTCGATATTATACATTTAGAATGCAAGGCCATCAAGGACGCTATAAAGTTTTGGCAATATTACTTGATTGGACGTCATTTCATAGTCTGTTCTGATCACAAACCATTAGAGAATTTAAAAACAAAAGCCAGAACTGATGAAATTCTTGGGGACCTAATTCTTTATTTATCCCAATTCAATTTCAATATTATATACAAGAAAGGAAAAGACAATATTCTCGCGGATCTCTTGTCTAGAAATCCGGTACTTGAAAATTTTGAAAGTGAAGATATTATCCAAACAGTTAATCTAATAGACAAGGCTTCTATTTTGAAAGATCAATTTGAACATATTTCTGAAATGAAAGCAACAAAACAAATAGAATATAAACAAGGTCTGATATTAAAAAAATTAAAAGAGAAATTGAGAATTTTGGTATCGCCAACATTTGGTAACGACATTATTCAAATCGTACATCAACATTATGGACACATCGGTCCAGCAAAGATGATTGCAACAATAAGACCCCATTATTATTTTAAGGGCCTTGACAAAGCTATACATACTTTTTGTAAAAATTGTAAGATATGTATAGAAAACAAAACTCGTCGTAGCCGTTCCATAGGGCTACTTTCACGTTTGGGCCCTGCAGAACGCCCATATCAAATTATGTCGCTCGATAGTGTTGGTGGATTTAGTGGAAACCGCTCTACAAAACGATATATGCATATCTTAGTAGACCATTTTACCAGATATGCGTGGATTTCAACCACGAAGGGACAGAATGCCCATGATTTCATAAATTTAATTAACCCAATAGCAAAACATAATAATATTTCTATTTTACTAGCTGACCAATATACGGGCATCAATTCTAATGATTTCAAGAACTATTTAGAGAAAACAGGGATACAGATAGTTTTCACTTGTATTAATCATCCTGAATCTAATGGGCTTAATGAGCGATTACATCAAACACTTGAAAATCGTATTAGATGTAAAATAAATGATGATAATCCCAGAGCATGGTCGACGCTAGCACAAGAATGTACTGACGAGTACAACGATACTATTCATAGTTCGACACATTTTGCACCATCATACCTACTGTTTGGAAATAAACCAACGATATCACCTCTTGAAGTTAATAAACAATCATCTTTGGAACAAGACCGAAAAATAGCATTCCAGAATTCAATGAAAAATTTCCAAACAAATAAAGACCGAATAGATAAGAACCGACGCGAATACATATTCAAAGAAGGTGATTTGGTGTATGTCGAAAACGGAAATAAACTGAACCGTAATAAGTTAGATCCAGTTCGCATTGGACCTTTCCCAGTCATCCAACAAATTTCACAGTCGTTCTATGAAGTTGCCAGTGGAAAGAAGAAAAGGATTCTAATTTTTTCCATTCGAGTAAACTGCTTCCTTATTCCTCGCATCAAACGTCTTCGGAGGGGGAGGTGTAAAGGTTGACCACACTACACAGTTCAACCTTTAAATAAGATTGGCTGTGATTTTGACATAAGTTTATAATTGTTTTGTGTTTAAGACTTTAGTTGAAAATAGCGTGTAATTTAATTCTTTTTATACAGGTAACTGTTTTAAGTTAAGTACCTTAATTTGTAATTTGTTCTTTTTATACAGAATAAAATCACGCACAATCTTAGATACATTACTAAGGAAAATTGCCTAAAAAATGGGAATTTTAATTTGAAATCAGTGAAACGCTCTCTGGCGGCAATGATAGGAAATTGAAACTAATTTCCAGCATTTTCTCTTGGCCACACTTATTATAAGATTTTTTATTTCACTGTTCCATCTCAAACAGTTTCTGAGTTATGGCCGGCTTTCTTAGTTGTACACCCGGTACGTTATTTTCGGATTGGTTGGTATAATAGATCCAGAGTAAATTAACGTTTGCATTTGATTCCAATTTCTTTCCATCAGACAAGAATTTTTGTAATAAGCTGAGCTAGATAGTGGCATATAAAAAAATTAAATGAACTCAAAACAGTTGATGTTTTGAGCAGAATCGAGCACACCATAGTAAGCGGCATGAGTCCTATATCGAATGAAACACTGAATTGAAAGAACGATTGCTCCTTCTTATTATATTAATCGATGTCATAATACATTATATTTTGACTTTAATTACAATAAGGTAGATCTTTTGTTGAATTAATTTAGGAAATGCTGATACAGGCAGCATTCTACGCTGAACAATTGTGGAAAGTAACATAGATGTAAGATTTTCCTGAATTCACCTAATTTTTACAAAGAAACACGACCCCCCCCCCCCCCCCCACCAACCTTGCAATTTTTGTCGTACACCACACTAATCATTAGTACTGGGACCTTGGTAAAGTTGGCACCCCAAGCTCTCCCGATCCACTTCTAAATTTGCCCTATAATTAGTGCAACATTAGTGCCGATTAATGCTCGAGTTTGGTAATTAGTGCTGGCAATCTCAGGAACTTATGCTAATTTCATTTTCGGGGGCCAACTTTACCTGGCACCCCGACCTCTCCCGATCACTTCCAAATTTGCCCTATAATTAGTGCTACATTAGTCCTGAATAGTGGCCGAGTTTGGTAATTGGTGCTGGTAATCCGAGGAACTTATGTGCTAATTTTTTTTCGGGGGCCGGGTAAAGTTGGCACCCCGACCTCTCCCGATGACTACCAAGTTTGCCCTATACATTAGTGCTGATTAGTGCCCGAGTTTGGTAATTAGTGCTGGTAATCCGAGGAACTTATGCTAATTTTTTACTGGATACATCTTACCGTTCGCTTAATATTGCGAATGTCTCAGCTGCACTATGCATTTGCAGACCAAAAATTATTTTAATCGTTGCAGAAATAACAGTAACACGTCACGTGACAGTTTTTAACATTTAAAAGTGACGTTAAACACACCTACTTTACCTAGCCCGCGAAAAAAATTAGCATAAGTTCCTCAAATTACCAGCACTAATTACCACACTCGGGCACTAATCAGGACTAACGTAGCACTAATTATAGGGCAAATTTGGTAGTGATCGGGAGAGGTCGGGGTGCCAACTTTACTGAGGTTATCGCTATATTATGAAACTATAATTGCATGGTACCATCTTGGAGAAGATGCAAGTCTTTATGCGTAATTTTCCAAAGTTTCCGAAAGTATCTACTTTGTGATTAGTTGTAAAAGGAAAATAACTTTTGCACACAAGCTTTTACCAAAATGTGTCATAACATACTCCTTTCTGTTTAAAAAAGGGCAGAAACGACTTTTATTTGGCCACCCAGTAGCAATCTTTACTCCTATACCAACAGATTAGGTCATGACAATCTGAACTACCCAAGAAATGTCTGCTATAACTTTATAAGTAAGAACATTTATAAACCACTAACTACATTCGCTGTTAACGATATTACTACCAATTTCACACACCTAGTACTTTAGAAAATTTAGATAATTTTTCAATTTTTGCTATTATTGACTTCACCAATTACAAGAATAAATTACTTATATCCTTTTGATCAGGTGTCATATCTGGTAACAAATTAGGATAGAAAATCAAAGAGACACTGACATTTTCAAACTGTGACTATGAAGGGGGCTAATATGAAGATTTAAGTTTTTGCAGTGAGGCCCTTATGAAGTTCCTTAGTTAAAATATATTATTATTATTACGTAGATAATTAAAAAAATGCTAACGGCCGAAAGACGTTAAACTGAAAAATCACTTTCTATAGAAAATGAATTTACAGAGCTGATTCTAATGGGTAATAAACAGTCCATAAATAGAAATAGGAGGTTTACAAAAAGTTCTAAAAAACTTAATGGTGCGCTTACCAAATAATCATTTAAACATTAAAGTGAGGAAACCAAGTAGAAATAATTCTTCTTTCGCTCTCGTGCATTCGTGATTTAAATTGAAATGCGTGTTATTTTAGAAATTATTCTTATGTAATTTTTATATCAGTGGGTAAACAATAAGTATTGTGTCATTATTTGTGCAAAAAAATTCTATTATTGTCCATTTAAAAACCGTATTAACGGAAGCACGTGGGATCAAGCTCAAAGTTTATCTACAGCCGGGTGAATTTTTCGACATGAAAATATTTGGGCAATGATAATGAAACGCCATCTATACAAGGTTTTTAATATTCAATAACCAGTAATAATAAACGTCATAAAACCAGGTGAGACGCCTATAAAAACGGCTGTCTATCATTTACAAAGCAGAAGTCCGAATAGTCGTCTAGTCATGGGTTGTTAGACCTATCGACGTCCTTACTTCCTTTCACTTATACTTTCCCTCTCTATATTGTACTAAGAGGTTAGTGCGCGCGTCGTTCGCAATGTTTAAACAAACTTTATTTAATTCTTAGTCCACCTCGTGACATTATTGTTGAAACATTTCTTATTGAAACGCGTGATTTATTTATTTTTTATTTAATTTGTTTAAATAAAAAATTAGTAAAATCATGATCGCGTTTTAAATTAAAAATGACTTTCAATTCCAATATGTCACCAAACATACTTTTTCATTCATAATTTGGTATCACTAGATCTGTAATTATTTTTTATGTAACTTTCTTTTTTTGAAATGTACAAATTTATAAACGACGCTCAATTTTAGGTAATTCAACAAAAAAGAAGTAGTTCGAGTACATTTAGAAAAAAAATAACAACCTATGAACTCTTTTTAACGCAAAGTGCAATCTGTTAAATAATCGTGTTAAAAAGTGATAGCCGAAATTTTCGGAATTTCAGTGATTTTTTTTGCCGATTATCTGTGATATTTTATACATAATATACAATTAACTTATAGTGACCCTGTGCGTCTGCAGTTTTGAAAATACAAGGTAAATTTTTCTTTTATTATTTATATACGCATTACGTAATGTTTGCAAATAAATAAATAAATAAATCGAGTATTACCGCAATTAAAAGTTTATTTGGTTTCCTTTTATGTGAAACATACCATATAGCTTACCTACCGTTGTTCATTACTTTTGAAAGTAGCATACGTTAGTGAAAGGGAAATTTTTAACTTATTTAACGTACAGTAAATTCGTTATTGTGTATTTAATTTTTTCACATGCCAGTTATGGTTCTTTTATTATTTCATATATCAAATTTAACTTCCAGTACATTTTGTTTTGTTATCAGCTGGAAACTTTACAGTTTAAATCATAGAAAAGTGAACTGATTTTCACATAAGGATCTTACGTTAAAAAATTCTACAATAATTTACATAAAATTATTTCTCTTTCACAATTTGCTTCCTTCAAGAAAAAATTAATAATTCTTGAATGAATACCAAAAATTATTGTGCTGACATAACTTTATCACGCCTTCCTTATTGCAATGTACCTTTTATTAATGAATTATTGTAATAAAGTTTAATTATATGTAAATGTCATCCACTTTATACTTGTTAGACTGCAAGATGTAGCCAAATATCAGAAGCATTTGCATAAGAGCACTTTCATTTAATGAATTTATTATAAGACTCAACGTAGGTATCTTCACTTTCTTTTAAGTAGTTGTGCATATGTTACTTCATGAATAATTTAATACACCTTATAAAAAATTAACAAAAATTGAGAGATTCCGTTTTGCATAATTAGTATACTTTTAAAAAACAGTTGATATTTCTATTGTCTCTAATTTATTTGGTCATAAGTCAATTTTTTAGATAGGTATTATTACGTAAAAAACCAGAATCAGAATTCGTAAATTGTAATAACAAAGATAAGTAATGGTAATAATATGTTATAATTTAAATAAGTATCAGATTTCGATTAATAAAAAATTCGTCAAATTCAATAAATTTTGTTAATTATCTTGTTATAACATATTAGGTAATGAAGTATGACTTTTAACACAGCGGCAGGTTTTCATGGGAGAATTTGTATTATAGATTACCTAATAAATATAGAATGGAATATTTTAGCCTATAGTGCACAGTTTCTTACACACTCTATTAGTAACAGTGCATTTTAACATTTTTATTACGTTATCCATAAACTTCCTTATACGCAGGCACTTAACATGTAATTATAGAACGCACTAATTGCCTCACATAAATAGTATTTACGTACATTTTTTACATCAATCTAAAAATCAAGGTCATCATTTGTTGATTTATCCAAAAAATTAAGTTCATACTAACGTACAGTCGTAATAATTTTTTAACTATCGCATATCCGCCTATTACTCTCCCAATCAAATTCTCTATTCCTTGAGAAAGATAATGATCTTTTGAGCAATTTTGCCACTGACAGACATTTTCTACAAATCTACGATAGATTGATAATTGCTATCGTAACAATAAATTCAAGGACCATTTAAACAATTCCTTCCACATTTCGTGGTTAATGACATTGGGTTCTTTGTATCTAGAATGATTGAGTTTTTGCCCAAATTTTTCCGATTTAAACACTTCCTCAACGCGAGAGTAGTTAAATTACTTTACCTATTGCCTCACTCCCCACCGCTATTACTTCAACCGAAACACTTTTCAAAAAACCAGTTTACTTTAAATTGTACTGATCATTGTGGAAGGCAACGTAATCAAGGCGAAGTTAATGAGTAGAGGATGAGTGGTCACAGTTTTTTATTAGTTAGAAATAAATCAGCGACAATAATTGATCATTTGGAGAGCCAACGTAGGTACTTACTTCCACAGTTTCGTTGCCGGTACGCTTATGAGGTACAAACTTATGAGGAATATTAGGGGATGGAATATTCGTACCCATTTCAGTACATATCCCATACATTTGTCAATACCTCACGACGACATTTAGTAGTAATATACAGAGTGTTTGCCAAAAATGCGGAAAGGTTTTAAGGTGCGATTCCTCGAGTTGTTTTGTCCTTGATAGGGAGCAACTAACTAACTATAAGGTGTATGAACCCTTCCAAAAACACTACGATTGCCACAAATTACGATGATCAATTGCACGATCTCTAAGTGGGGTTGTGGATAGCGGCCTTTAATTTAGAATGTTCTATTTCTAATGTAGGGGTGGATTATGTGTAGGACTTTAGGATCAATTTACACTTAATGATAGGCCGAGGTGCCAGATTCTATTAAAGACTTTTGCGACGTTGTGCTAAAACAATGCCTTAGTCCTGTATTCCTTGCAATTTTGGTTCCAGTATTTTTCATAAAGTGATATCAAAAATCGATATTCTCTTATTGAGATTATTTGTGTTCCCCTGGGATGGCTACTGTAATTGTTCTTCAGTGTATTACCGTGGAATATTTTACCGAAAAACGGTACCCATTAGTATTTATTTGATGGAAAATGGCAACCAGTCACCTGTTTAGAATGATTTTTAGAATTGTGAAACGAATTTTGTCAGCCCCTTTTCTATCCTTCGATGGTTCGGCGCATGGCGCGACCTTGCTACGTGACGACATTGCTTCCACGGGTTTTCAAATAGTGCAATTTCATATACCAATGAAAGACTCACGAATTGAAGAAAATGTTTGGGGTTTCTTCACACCGGATCTAATTTTGTTTGTACCGTTGTCAAGAATAGGTTACGATGTCACTGATTGGATGGCTGGGCGTAGAATATGTCTCTGTGACATCCCAATTAATCCAGCTGTTACAAGACGAAAACATAACTTCAATGTTTTAAATACTATCTTGTGTATGGGTTGCAGGTTTGCATGGTGTGCCCTTTTTCCTGTTAATTCATGAAATAGTTTAGTATTGTAACGAAACTTTATTTAAGAAACCAAGTCGAATATTTATTTATTTACACGCTAATTATTAATCACTTATTTCTAATTACGAATAGGTACTTAGTTGTTAACTTAAGAATTAATCACTTTATTTACACTAGAGGTTCACTAATTATTTTAATCACACTTAATATTTAATCACTAAAAAGTCTAACCTAATCAACGTTTAAAGTAATCACATTTAAACTTCGCGAACGCGTTAAACTGTAAAACTGTGAACTATCAACTGACTCGTAATAATTGAGCGGCATTATTTATACAAGTCCGCATTTGCTCTCGAAAATTCTAGAAGGAACGGTAAGTCATCGCGCGCGGTGTGTGCTCAGCTTTCTCGAAACTTCCGGCGGATGAGTCATACCCGCCTTAAACAATGCAATCTTTGTAACAGTATGTAGGTACTTGTTTTTATCGCAGTAGCAGACCTGCAGGAATATTAGAAATTGATACGGTGCACAAACGTTAACGAGCCAATTTGTTTTATATCCGCTTGTTCAATGATACTTGGGAGCTGTTGTCTAAGGGCTGTATATATTTTATAGTTGTTGAAGTCCATAATAGATTGCCGGCGTTCCGTTCACAAGAAAGACGAATTAGAAGCAGACAGCGAAAAATAAGATATAAACGAAACGACTAGTTTTGAAATAAGAAATTTTTTTAAAATACCCAAAAATCAAATTGGTCGATTTTGTAAAAGCAAAATTTTTGGGAACAAATCATAATACTAAATTGCGTTCAAAACCAAAATCTGTATAGCATATTCACGCGTGTTTAATATACAGGAAAAAGTGCTTTCGTGTAGGTGAGAAGAGGAATACATGCTTCTTAAGTGACTGTTTCAAAAATCCGCTGAACCTGGATTTAAAATATTTGAATTTATCGTCTGGCAGTTTTTTGAAGACCTTGTACGTCGTACGCTTTCATTTCACGGTTTGGTCAAGAGTTATTTCACAGATACAGATGAAGAGCATTTTTAGTACCAAGCGTTAAATAACATATGGGCTGCTTGGATGACTACAGCTCTAAAAGTTCACGATTAAAACTTTTCAAATTTACAAATTCGTTTTTGACCTGAACATTATTCACGTCACAAAAGTCATTAAATTTAGTACGTTCTACTTCGGAAATACCCATCAACAAAGAAAATATGTTCTCCAAGTTTCAAGTATTTACATTTTTTTTATTTCACTGTAATAGTAATAGTGATGAACAAGCATTTTGGAAAATACAGGTACGTCATACCAATTAATCACATTTTTGTATTTTCAATTTGAAAGCCAATGCCATACAATCGCAATTAATTTACACGCTTTACAGGTCTTGCAAATAGCACATTGTGAAATAAACAAAATAATAAGAGAACAAAGACACTTATAGCACTTTTTTATTGTTAAAATATCCAGCCTTTCGAAGTTAATATTTTCAATAAAGAATGAAATTTGGTTTGTACTAAAGTTTATATAAGGCGAAGAAAAAAAACTAATAAAATAGTCAATAAGATTTCCAAATTTTAAGTAAAAATAATCACAAAAAATATAGGATTGGATTTTAATTTGGAAGGTTTATAATTAGTAAATTTAACAATGAAGTAGTGCAAGACGATTTTATATTCATATTGGTTAATCACCTTCATTCTTTCCGAAGATAATCGTTTAATAAAATTAATATACGTTTTGAACTACTTAAAAGATATAAAATTAAAAATCAGCTGTCTATGGAGCAATTTCTATTTAAAATATGTATATATTTTTTTAAAATTATTTATTTATAAAGCGTAAAGGATGTTGCACATTAAACTGAACAAACTACGCAGATATCTCACATTTTTCTTTTAATATTAAATCAGATTTCTAGTAATGGAGCAAGAAAACTACACGTTTCATCAATATTAATCATGTTGATCTCCATTGCTGCATTTTAGAAATATCGCGAATAAATTGCGGTCGTTACTATTAGAGCAAATCTTTACTTGCCGTATTTTAAAAAAATTAAAAAACTTATTTTAATACCTTTCCCTTTTTTTAATAAGTTGCATTTTTAATGTCCACAGGTGACACCAATACACATATTTTCTATTAATAATTTATATTTGTTAAAGACATTTTGAGACAATTTATTTTGTAAACTGTTATGCAATTTAGTGCTGTGCAATAATAATAATAAAACATAATAAACGATGGTTTTTCTAGATTGAACATGTGAAAAGATGCCGCTTATAAAGCGACAGTTCAATATGTTAATATCAAAACACATGACCTTTTCTTCGTTTAACAATGAATTTTTTAAATATTTAATTTAAACCGATTCGCAAATTGTCGTAAACAAAAAAAGAAACATGGAATTTTTTATACTATAATTAATTAACCGTAAATTTAGTGATCTTTACTCCCCCATTCAAAGAACCCGTTTATTATTAACACTTCGTTGACATGAACGTCATGGAAACACCGAAGAGGAAAATTTTGCACCTTAACAGTAACGTTTGCAAAACAGTTTGACCATTAGAAGGTCACGTGTGATTCATAGGGTTAATTTTTTTAATTTGAAATTCGATTTTGTAAATCAAGAAATATTACAATAGGTAGACACTTTTTTTGTAGTTGTACATTAACATACATTAGTCTTAGTGACGTCACACTCATTTGCAAACTTGACTTTTTTGAGCAATTTATTAAATTCATATATCACAAGTACGACAATTAATTTTAAAATCATTACAATATTTTTAGAAATAAAATTTGTTCAAAATTACATAATTCGGGACAACATTTAAATCTGACAGTTTATCCGTATTGTTAAATCAATGTTAATAGTATTGTAATGTAACTCCAACTATGCAAATTATTTTTCTAAAAATAACAAATAAGTGTAATGGGCGAAAATTTAACTTTAGGAAGTAAGGTCAAACAATTTATTTATGAGGTATGGGATGTAGGTGAACAATTTAAACGAAATTTATCGTTTTTAAAAATAGTAATTCTCCTTATGGTAATTAGAGGTAATTTTATCTAATTCAATTCAAATTGGCACGCAATTTGTAATACATACATACTATGTTTAACATAAACGAGAAACGTGTATAAAGAAAATTGGGTTAAAGTGAAAATATGGCTTTGGGCTTACAAAAACTGTTTGAGATACTAACTTTGTTTTGTTAATTTCTGAATATTTATGAACAGAGAATATTTGCAGTAAAAAATATAGAAACGACTTTAAATTTTTTTTCAATTTATTTTATATTTTATCTACCATTGCAGTTGCACCAAAAATTCTTTTCTGGGCGATCTATAAAATAATAACATGCAAATGAAATTTTCGAATAACAGAAAAGCGCATCTCATATTTAATTAATCAATTTTTTACAAGCTTAATAAGTTGGTTTTGGAAACTAAACCGATATCCACTTAAGCAATTACGTTCGTGGCGCTTTCTACGTGATAATAGGCACACCTTTCGGAAAAAGTTGCATATTTTCGATGATATTATCTACTAGAAAAGTGGTGATTGTTGGTTACGTTGACATTTTGTATTAATGGAACCTATTAGAGAAGTGAAATCATTTTTTGTTCCATCCATCTTTAAATGGTTATTTTACGGTTTAGAGAAGTAACGTGTAAATAACGATAAAGGGACGAATCTGATATCACGATCGAATTGTCGGGTTGGCAATTTATAAAGAAAAAACACTCTTTTAACTGGTATTTGGTATTATTTACAAAAACTGAAAACTGAAATTAATTAACATCATCTTATCGTCATGATAATATCTTAATTTACCTATATAATGTAAATGTATCTTAAAATAAGTATCCTGTATGATTTAATGCTAATATAATTTCATTATAAAACAAAAAAATGCTTACTAAAAAAAGAAGAATTTCCCCTTTTTTGAGTAAATTAAACATAAAATAGATTTAACATATGTACCTATGAAGATTTTATAAACGGTGTTGAAAATTCTATTGATGGTGTAACAAAATTTTGGTCGTAAAATCAAAAACTATAAAGTATTAGATGAAATGAATCTTAATGGAATGAAGTATAAATGGTCATGAAATTCCTTCAGTTCAGTTTATAGTAAAACTAAACCTGAATATAATGTTGATAAAATTACAAGTACTGATAATTGCATGCAATCAATTTAGCTTTGGCACGATATCAATGTCTGACGTAAATCAAGCTTTTGATAACTTGAAAAATAAAATTAGCAGTGGGACTGATGATATTCCAACAATTGAAGGATGCCATTACTAATCAATTATGTTTTATTTTTAATCATTCATTCAAGACTGCCATATTCCCTTCTGCTTGGAAGTCTGTAAAATTAACGCCTGATTTTAAGGCTGGTGACGAATCATGCTTAACTAACTACAGGCCAGTGTCTGTCTTAAACAATCTTTTTGAATTTTGAAAATATAATATACAGACAAACTGTTTAGTTGCTTCAAGAATGCAATCAGTACCCAAGGGGTCCCACAAGGGGCTAAAATGGGGTCTCATTTCTTTCTGGCATTCGTTAACGATTTACCTCCAATTTTTAATTCAAATTACTTGATGTATGCCGATATGATCTGAAATTATTTAGAAAAATTCAAACTGCGACGTATCGTGATTTATTACAAGATGTTTTGTCAATTTCTAAAAGAAAAATGCAATTTGAATCTTTGAATAGACTAGACAATACTTACATTAACTTAGAAATAGTGAATAGCCAAACAATTTTTCATTCTCAGAATCTATTGCAAATTCTCCATACAAATTAATTGGTTTTATTACGAGAAGTACGCGAAACTTTAGAAGTACCTACTAAAGGAATTGCCATGCTTTATGTTTCACTGATAAGAGGTAGACTTGAGTACTACTGTAGTGCGTGGTCCCACAGTTCTGTTAGTGAAGCAGAAAAACTGGAAATAATTCAAAATAATACGTTATGACATTTACTTTTTTTAAAAAATAAAAGATATTGTCCAATAGACATACCTTCTAACATATTAAGACAAGACTCGGGAGTTCACAAGCTGTCAGTGAGAAGGGACCCCTCTATACTGTGTTTTTGACTGTCCTGCTCTTCTGGAGCAGGTTGCTTTTATGTGCCCCTGCAAGGGACTTTGTCTTTTGCTTCTTGACCTTCTGTACCTTTTGGCAATAATTTTACTCTTACCCCCCCCCCCCCCCCCCTCCACGGTGGGTAACGTAACACTACCATTTCTCCCTTAGACGCGGTGATTATCGTCCTTAAAGGCGGATCGGGCATCGGCGCCGCCTTTGTTTTTTTTGGCATATTTAACAAGCTCGAACGACACGCTTAACTTCTCAAGACATACATCATTCAATAAACTCCGTATTACGTCGCGAATTATTTCATCCTTGATTTGTTCCGTTCTTAAGTTACAAAGCGATTTCTCGAAATCTTTGGAAAGTTGTAATAAAGGCATTATTTTAAACACTCAGTGTTCTGAAAGCGGCATAACGTGATTAACACCATTTGAAGGTTCTTAGCATTGTTCCTGTTAAATTCACTACAATTTGAGACCCGTTCAAAAAGTAGATTGTTATGCTTCAAAAGCAAAAGCTCCAAAACGTTCGCCGCCTAAAAGGAAGTGCAATCTGCATGAATATAACGTTTGGAATCACACTCCTGCTTTAACGATTGTGTACCTATTTGGATCTCCAAAATGTTGAAACTTGCCATATAGAAGTTATTGATTTCGTTTCATTTCAAAATAAAATTGACGGATGCAAAAATGCATCTACTGTTGAAGGGATACTTTGAAAAATTAATTTGCTGAGAACAGCAGAAATACTTCTTCTACAAAATAGAAATGGCACAGTAGCACAGCAGCCAGCAGCGTACAAACAGTACAAACCAAATCAAAGGTATTTCCCATATTTTTCTTAGAATGTCCAAATATTTGATTTGAAGATTAAATTAAACTCCTTGAAAAACTGAAGAACCATAACCACATAGGTATGGTATTTGCGATAAAATAATGGAGGAAATCTTTTTAAACGAAGTTCCTTATTTCAATTGAAGATTGTTAGGAGGCAAGTTCTATAGTTTCATATCAATTCCTCTTCCAAGCTATTATTTTGTGTTATATTTCCCGTTAACATTTGAAGAATTTTGTCATTGCCAATTAAAACTTTTTTCTAGAGATATTGTTACCTACATTTAAAATTAAAAGAAATACCTAAGTATAAAATACAGTGTGGTGTAATATAATTTACTAGCGGTGTTCCTACAGCGTTTTCCTTTGGAAATGTTATTACCACTATCTCCCACTATTTAGATTGTTGCCTGTTGCCTAGAGTAATAACGTGTGTTTCATTGCCTTTTGCAATGAAATGGTATCAGTCAAAAATTGTTTAATCTTCCATTGGTTTTTTTTACGTATTGCTTTAAAAAGGATCTTCCCCAAGCAAATATTAAACACTGCAGTAAAAAAAATTAATGCGTTTATAATCAATAAATTTTTGGCGGAACTTCAATTAAAATCGATTTAAATTACGGTTATTAAGCACTTGCGAGTTTGCGAATGTTTAAAAATAATAATAAAACCTTTCTTTCTGCTCGCAGCTTTAGACCTACTTGCGTGCTTTTGTTTTCCAGGGAAATATTGAGTTACACAAGAGAAAGTTGAACAATACATTATTTATATGCTAATATAAGTAACATTAATGTATTAAATTAAATTTCAATTCGATGCTTCACATCAATTGCTTAATTTAAAACTATTTAACCGGTTGTAACATAAATAATATACCATTGGTTGAGCTCTGAATGTAAACTAAATACAGCACAAAAATGTTCCTATTATGTATTTATAGTAATATTAGTCTATCAATTAAATTGACTCATTATTATTTTGTTATGACGCAATCCATTGATATGGAAACGAAAAATGAGTAATAATTATTGTCAATGTCTAAACACAGTTGAAGAAGATTGGACTCGAGCAAATTAAATTATATGTAAACAATGAGAGGTTGTGTGGAAGCAAAACTAAACTAATTTTTCAGAAAACTGTCCGCTAGAACATAACAGGATAGCGCATATTTGTGTGGTTAAAGCGGAAATTGAGAAAATCGTTAAATTTTAAAAATTATTTCGTATGTATTAAATTATCGTAAATTATTTCAAGATAATTATGGAAATAAACCTATGGTGTAAGTTTCCTTTTTATGTTATTTAGTTTTATACATTCTAATTCGTATCGTGTGCGACAGCGAAAAATGCCGTATAGGTGGATTTTACCTAAAAGGGAAATAAGATAATCTTTACACGACATTGAAATAAACATAGAAGTTGAATGTAAATTATATTATCAAAGACAAATCGATTCCGTGTAATTCAAAATCAGATAAATAAATTAAGAAATACAACAAAATCTCAATGATTAAGTATACACAACATGAAAATGTTGCTAATTTATTATTATAACCTTAAACTTTCGGTGCTTTTGTGTAAATTAATATAAAAAATAACGAAATTCTGGTAGCGAAGTCATATCTGATTAATATCTTCAAAAAATTAATAATGAGACAACAATTTTACATTTGGAATGCTATATTTGCACATAAAATATTGGGCAAATAATATTTGCATGCTTTACTTTCCATTTCTGACTGTCGATACAAAGGAACAGAATTAGCAATAAAAAAATTAAGCTTCGTAATTTACTTTTGGGAAAGCTTACAATGTAATGTGACCAAATACAGATTGGGACTACTATTAGATCATCTTGGTTATATTGGACGTTGTCGCCTTTTACACCATTTACATGTAATCACCACTCTAATGTGATGGATGTCATGATTATTAATGATCGACCTGGAACTTTTTTTCAAAAGAACGGATTCTCTTGTCGGTTTTGCCTATGATTATGTCTCTTTTACATTCCTTACTTCTATTCACAAGCACACTATGCCCAACTTTTAATTTTTTTAAGTTATTCGCGTTTGTATTGAAATACAGATTATCAAACGCAAATCTTTTACCAGTTATATAATTACCATCACTTTATAGTTTAAATATCGTAGGGTTAATTGATGAAAACGATTTGAGTCTTCAATTATTATACTTCAGTTACCCCAAACTCGCCGATTCGGAAAGTCCAGTTGTGTTATCATTGTCACTACTTCCAATTTCAACTATGTATTCATATTACCCAAATGGATTATTATCTACCCTTAGTCTACACTACCTCTACTGTTGCATTTTGACTTTTCTAACTTACACATTTTATTTGAATAATAATTTTATATGTACATATTATTAATCACGTCTAAAAAACTTTTGACCTTATACTGTTATTGTTTCTATCTTATATTTCTCGTGCTCTGGATGAGTTCTCGCAGCAATTAGCAACTATTAAAATGTACCAGTAGTTCCCTTTAAATTACCTCGTTTAGTTATCGAAGTATCCAAGCTCAACCTAAACGAAAGATCTATTTTCCCAACAATGACCAAGATACTTAGTCGTGCTGCAGACTTTGGTAATTTACTAATCATTCCTTTCTGTTATATTTCGCTAAATTATGTAAGTTTGTATCTTTCTTTTAGAGCGAATGGAACTCTGCATTGAATTTTTCCTAATTTTAATACAGGTCTCAGACAATGTATCTGCGGGTGCGATGCGTAGATGATAAACAAGGACACAATGTCAAAGAATAAAATGTATCTATATGCCCCTTCCAAAACATTTGTTAGCTCGCATCTCGAGCTCATCGGCGGAGATATCTCTAAAACCTGCACCAAGTATCTCCATTTTCTACGTTTTCAAATTACCTACTATATTAGATTCTTACTTACAGGCACATAGCGTAAGCAGAACACTTTTATAATCACTATTCTTTTTTACGAGATTCCGAGTACCTAATGTACAACTCTGAACCTGTCAACATTTTCATTCTTGTCTTGTACAACTTTCATCTGAGTTTACGAGCGTCATAGTTCCTTCTTTTAAGTATCATGCATTTACTATTCCTCAGTCAAAAATAACTTATGAAATATTTTATCTCCTTCCTCTCCAATTAAATTCTTCCAACGCCAACGTATAAAGTCCGCCTGAATTTCTTGAACTTAGATTTTAACTTTATACCTTTACACATTCAACAATATTACAAAGAAAAACAGTTGCTCAATCTGACCTATATTATATCCGATTCACATAAATTAAGGACTTTATTTCACTTCCTTTTTAATAAAAGTATTGAGATGAAATTAATTAAATTACTACTTTAGTAGATATCATAGTGGCGAAATGGGGAAAAAATAAAAATAACATTTTGATCTAAAATCCATAGAATTTTTATAAAAAACCACACGAACTTAGATGGTTACGTTGATACTTCCCTATCTGTTTAATATTATGTTGTGGTACCTATTGTTATGATCAAATAACTAAAATGGATTTTCGTATAATTGTCTAATGACGTAAAACGTGAATGATCAAATTTGAAATAAAATGGTAAACAACACATTTTCAAAACTTCTATATATATTTTGGTTATGGTTATAAGTTATAACCTTTCTTTTCTATATCGCCACTAAATGTTTAAGGTAGGAGCTTGTCTGTTCTCAAACTGAAGAAAAAATAAACTTTTGGCCCCTAATTCTAAATAAAGTACCTACTCACCTCAATTTAGTGCAGTAAAGAGAAAAAAGTAATAAATGAAGTATAATTTTTAATTATTCAAACTACTGATGTATGAATCGTTTGCGATAAAATCTAATCAATTCTGATTATAACATTTTTGGTAGTTTATAACCGTAATTTTCAATCTTTGATATGAGGTAACTTATTATCGTATAATATTTAAAACTTCTTCCACATTTTCGAACATTCTGATAATTGATTACTTGTTAAATATTATTCTTAAAATATGCCTCGGTACAATAAATTTGACGAATATCAAAAATTTTTAAATTTCTGTAAAATTCCTCAGATTTGTACCTTGAATTTTTTTTATGGATGATTTACTCCCAATGGTTTTATTACAGTTTTTAGTGCATGTAATTATGCCATACTTGGCGTGCGACTCAATTACACCATAATAAATCACTTAATTAGAAAATTTCTTAGCTGAGAAGCCCTGTAGATGATTGCGCCACATCAATTACCTTGATTCAGTACGGTGAGCCATAACTGTAGTTTTATGTAAAAAAATTTGAACTTTCCTCACTAGTGATGCAAACACCTATTTTCCTCACTACATTGAGTGATGAAAGTGTCATTTTCATAAGCGATGTTGAAAAAAAATTATTTTCTAGAGCTGTAGAACTCCATTGTCACAAACACATTCATTCTCAATGTCTTATCACTTTCTTTGAATATTTCTTTAATGTCAACGTTCTTGTTCAACGGAATGTGGCATAAACATTTACAATTAATCTGTTTTATAAGAACGAATAAATTAACTTTAATGAGTTTCCTCATAATCGTGTTGTGAGCTGAATATTTTATTCACACATTTATGGTTTAAAGTTTTAAACATACAAGTATTAAAAGATTCGCCACAATTCTATGTGCAAATTTTCTCCGGAACAAAATTTTTACTGTAATTATAAATTCCTATTGAAATGATGCTTACCATCAAATCACCGCAGTGTTTCTTTGATAGAAATGAGTTACTTCCATCAGTTGAATCAATAAGCATTTTTTGTTTTGCACAACAAATAGTTAAAATTTACATTTAACAAATAACTATGCGGGATTGATTGTTTGTGTGTTGAATTTGTTTGCAGTCATTGATGTATCTATTCTTCCTTTCTTCATTGGCCATACCTTCGATTGACATACAAAAAGTCCTTTTTCTCCTTATATAGTTTTGAAAACTGTGCCTTTGACAAAATTTGCCGTTTTTAGCATCTTGTTTAGTGTGATCTTTTGGTTTGTTTCAAGGAAGGAATTTTTTCTAAATGATTAGTAAACAAAATTGCAGCCAAAAAATGGCGAGTTCCTAATGTTGAATTTAACATTACTACTTTCATGTGCATCGATTGAAGCTGTTTAGTAGCCATTTTGTGCTTTGCAGACTTTAAAAATCTAAAGTTGCAGAAGTTAAATATATGTTGAGTGCTGGCAGTAGGTATATGTAGTTCAAATTTATTGCAAAAAGATTCACCATGTGGTTTTGATGGGCAATAACTAAATATTCACCTTCTAAATTTTCTTGAATTTTTGAATTTTGGATCTTTCGTATAAAAAATCTTTGTCTATATTAACCCTTTTGTACCTACTTTCATAATGATCGAAAATAGAAAGAAAAATAAAGGTACAGTAATGTACCTTTATTTTTCTGGCGATGAACACATAGAAATAAAATTTCTGATAATTAATTGTAATAATAAATACAAGTAATTCAACTAATTTTTTTTATTTTAAAAGTAACTCGACGCGTTTCGACGCTATATGTGTCATTACGGCGGGTAACAGTTTGTGATGTGATAGATTAAAATTAAACAAGAGTTGCTAAGATGCAACGTTAATTAAATCTTTGGTATATTTTTTATTTTCATCAAAAATGCAAAAAAACAACACTGTTCTTCTTTTTTTGCATTTTTTAATGAGAATAAATATTCATTTCATTTCATTCAACCCTTTATTTCCACTCAATTTGTCAGGATTCGGAAATCGATTCTAACTCTCTTTTGAGTTTCAACAACCGCCGATAACACAGTATATCTGTGATTTAATAATTTACCAAACAATATCTTACAATCTAACAAACTACAGCAGTTCAAATACAGACTGAAATTATTTTTAATTCAAAATTGTTTTTATCATGTAAACGAATATTTACAATCTAATTATGTATAGGTTATAGGGTTAGCTAGGGTATGTAATTTATGACGAATCTTATGTAGATTACAATCTATCTTAAAGATAATAAAGATATTATTATTATTATTATTATCATACAAATTTGGAATTCCCTAAAGTTTTTCTTTGGAAATACAATAACACTGACCTCTAGAAGTAGAAATGTTTCTTCTTGACGTCGTAAGGACATTCAGATTCAGATGAAAATGTGAATTTCCCTCTAAATTAGATACCTACGGTCTAACCGCTTACTTACAAAGATGCATTGAACTAACTCAAAAACTGATAATTACTATATTCAAATGTAATGGAATTACATGTTATTATTATAATAAAACTAATAATTTGCTCAAATTGTGACCGTGAGCAGGTAGGTTCGAAATTATACTACGTTTAGATTTTCTGTTAAAAAATACGAGTTACCGAGAAAAATGTTTAGTGAACATTATTCGGTTCAAATTGTCCTAAATATATACCTCTCATTGTTTTGTAAACAATGCCCTATGAATTAAAAAAAGTGAAGGTTTTCGTAGGAACCTTGAAACACACCTGTCTGAGGTTGTAAATTGTAAGGCGTTTTAAAAGTCAATTATTCATATTTATCACAATTGGCAAAATTTATCGTACATTTACTTTTTTAACAGCTTCCTGTAGTTTAATTTGAAAGAAAATCATGTTAAATTACTCAAAATTTAAAATAAGACTTAACTATACGGAAAATAGAATCTATTAGTAACTCAAGCTGCCTTAATAGATAAATAACAGTGTTCAGTGCTTAACGTATACTTAATACAATATTTCAGTACATTTACACCATAAATAATGAAAAGGAAAGCATCGCTTAATTATTCTTTTATTAAAAGAAATTAATGACGTTTCCCATTGTTTTAACTAATTGTGTTGCCAAATTTTGTCGATGGCATTGACTTAAAAAACACCGTTAAATACTTTTACAAGTGAAGGTTGTTGGGAAAGAGAACTATGATTTTTTTTAATGCATTATAATAACAATAACTATGTAAACAGATGGCTAAATTTAAGATGAGTATATATTATATTAATTTTTCCCATTTTTTTGAAAGCAGGAGATTATGTACTGTTAATGTCTGTTGCATTGGTGCCGTTGTTTAACATGAAAGGAATACAAGAAATCTTTAATAAGACGAGACGCTATAGATATTTAACAATTTATCCTAAAATATCGAGGATCGGTACCATATTGTAGTTGCGTTTGTATCCTTTACCTTTTTTGGTAATGTGTGTAAAAAAAAATTTGAACATCTCATCATGTTATACGGGTGTTTTGAAATATAAACATACACATTTCTCTCGCTGACATTTTCAGACATCAATTTAAAAATTTTAGCCCCGCTATCATTTTGAAGTTTATCCTTCTTTGAAGTGTGTTACTAAGTGTCTTAGAGCCAATATTAATTTAAACAAATGTACAAATTACAAGTCAATAAAAACTATATGCGACTTTTAAGCATTACAAAGGGTGAATCACCCTAACAAAAGAAAAGAGTAGCACTAATGAAGAGAGTTTTCATTCCAATTGGCAGATAATAATTTGTGTCATGAAAACGTGAAGTAGCGATCAGTGATTAAATATTCTCTACTCTTACAACTAAAGAAGAAAACAAACGATGAAATATTTAGTTTGTTCTCTATCAGTTGCATTGCAAATGAAGACTAACCCGCTAACTTGACTACTGCACTTAAAATATTCCAATGGGTTTCAAAAAGAAGTGTGTACCTCAAGAAAGGTTGATGTTTCACAGAAATAAGAAAAGTAGCAGAGATTTTATGCATCCCATATCCTTTCGATATCGTAAAATAAATTCAGCTTCAAAAAATTATACGGTATACGAATAGCTTCATTCAGTTTTTTATCAATTCATCTGAACCCAGTTTGAAAGTATAGATAAATCATATTGTAACGTCGAGTAATTTAAAGCAAAACCAAATATCATTCTTAAAGTAGGATGAAATTATAAGCTTTTGCAGATACAATGACATCGATTGATAATCAATCACAATTGTGAAATAAAATGCAAATCCAAATCATAATTGATTGATCACAATGTGGATATAATTACAACCTACAGATATGTGAAACCTTTGCAGACCAATATGGACACACCCTCAGTAACTGTACTTGCTTCGGTTTTTTGACCTTGAATAATAAAGAGAAGGAAATGCGGTCATTACTATTCAATTTAGCGCACCATACAACTTGTACTTTTCAATGTCAAAAACTTCTCGCCGAACTAAATGATTTTTGATTGACTAAATCCACATAAAGGCTATAACACACGCGGCGAAACAAATGAAATCTATTCAAATGAATCTTTAAGCTCTTTTGAACAAGAGATATGTGATCAAGACCAATTCGTAGAGTGAGGAAGTATTCGTCAGTTGAATAATCGCTACTAGGCACTATATCAAAGATAAAAGTGTTTAAGACGTGTCTAGAATGCGAAAAAAGCTTAGGAGATGGTCCTCAATATAATAAATTCTTGTATGACCTTTACACCTCTATTATTTATGACAAAAGTAATCTGATCAGTTCGTAGGGGATATTATGTGGGGTACCTTTGCCAAAAATCTACTTTCGAACTCTTTTGCAGACTGAGAAAATTAACCCCGAAGCAATTTTTTTACATTATGGGCAATATCTCGGCAAGCAGGGTAGTTGCCAAGAAAAATCTTAGCAACATTGACATTATTTTCAGAAATATCATCCAAAAATGTTACTATATACAATATAGGGTGTTCCATTTAAAAAAATTAAATTTTGTTTTGTGGAGCTTTACTGGTACATCCTGTATAAGTGAAGCTAATTTGATATTGTGGCTCTTCTAAATTCGTATAACTTTTTCCTTTGATTTTTTCTCTATCATTCGTCGTTCAGAAGTAATCTTCCGCCGATCCTAGCACCCTGTATATATAAAAAATTGAAATTATTTAGTTATATTACTTATTGTTGCAATAAGTAATTCCAATAAATGTGTATTTTAAGTGAAAGCACTAAGAAAATCTTTTGGTGTATTTATTCTTATCAAAAATGAAACAAAAAAACATCAACATTCAACATTATAATACAACTTCTAAAAATTCTAAAAGTTTAGCTACTACGACATTGTACACTGTACAGTGTTAAATCTCTTTTTAAGTTTCTTCCACTTACACATTTAGGCGAGGAAATTAAGCATTGAACCTACCAAATTTTTGTAGTAAGACGGATTAAGATGGGGTTTTTTACATTCGCTTCCTAAATTCAATAGGAAACTTTGCACCTTCTTTGGATCATGTTTTTTTTCGAAATTGCATTTGTGCAGTGGAAAATGCATCCTGAAAAATGCATTTTCATAGCACAAATTCATAACATCGTTATAAACTTCTAGAATCGACTCAATTGGGGTTCGAAGGGGTTTTCGAGACCGCTGATCCCGAATATGACCTCCAAATTGGCTCACCGTGCACCTGGAGCGCAGGATGGCTAAGAAACGTCATCTCCGAAGCTTTTCCTGAAATTCACTCTCAAATGATTCTAGACATCTCATCGGTATCCCCCCCCCCCAGTACTTGGTGTCGCGCATCTAGGTATCCGTTAGAAAGTATCCGGTGCCAGATTCAATTTGAGCGACCCAAAAACCCCGGAAAAAATTTTCGGTTCCCTATACCTAGGCATAAAACTTCAGTGAAACTCCAGAGGATGTGCGGGGCCCCAGGTACGCGGGGGACGCTTGCCGATGCGTGATTTGGAATCAGCAACCCAAAAAACCCCCGGATGAGATGTCTAGAATCATTTGAGAGTGAATTTCAGAAAAAGCTTCGGAGCTGATGTTGCTCAGCCATCCTGAGCTCCAGGTGGATGGTGAGGCAATTTGGAGGTCATATTCGGGATCAGAGACCTCGAAAACCTCCTTAAACCCGAATTGAGTCAATTGTAGAAGTTTATAACGAAGTTATGAATTTTTTCTATGAAAATGCATTTTTCAGGATGCATTTTCCACTGCAAAAATGCAATTTGGAAAAAAAAACATGATCAAAAGTAGGTACCTACAAAGTTTCCTATTGAATTTAGGAGGCGAATTCAAAAAACCCCATCTCAATCCGTCTTACTACAAAAATTTGGTAGGTTTGGCTTATTTTAGTGCTTTATTTCCTCGCCTAATTTGTGATGCTGTAGTTATAATCACAAATGGTTGGGGGTTGTAAATTATTAGTTCTGTAATCACTCAAATTTGTCACTGGTTGTGTTCTCCTTATTATTCCAGGTTTCCTCAATGATTCTGTCCGCTTCCCATCATCAACTTCGTTTTTTTTCCCTTAAAATTTTCAAAAGTCATAATGGCAAATTTTTAATAGATGAACACTTTCGTCAGAAAAATGGAAATATGTATTTGTAACCAGAAGTTAGTTAAATTGTACAGATCATTTTGGAATATTTTCTGGAAAACAGGCACATATTTACGATCGTTCCGTCGCGTCGATTTAAATGACAATTTCGAATTCAAACAACACTCTTCTTGCCATAGTAGCTTATCTGAAGCACCTACGTTGCCATGGTTAGCGAATACACTTTTGTACACAAAATAAAACAAACAATCCGACAGCAAGGTAATTTTGTTTGTATGTACACCAATTTATAGATCACTTTCAATCGCGTGTGCAGGTGAACGTTTTTAATTAAGTCACGTTTATTTCCGTTGCAGTCATTATGAAATTTTTACAATAATTGATCATAAGTAACGTTACTTTCAATGTTCAACATGATAATAGATTCATTTATGTACACAACCATTCATTATTTAGACACACATAAAAAACATGTTTGGACATTATAAATCGATTGTTCCGTTCCGTCCCACTAAATAAATTTTAGGCAATTAATTTCACAAAAATACCACATACTTAAGCATTTCAAACAGCGACCTTTAAAAAAAACCTTCATTTGCAATAACACATTCGTGTAAGAAAAGACTTCCTTATTTCATAAATTTATCGACTTTCTTTACCTTTGAAGCGTAGTGCAGATTACCATAAACGTACATTTAATGAAATTAGGAGTAGTATTCCAGCTGTGAGGTCAATGAAGCGCGATTTTACGTTATCCTATCGTAGTGGAAACCAGTTTCTAGCATTCCAAAAAGACGTAACATTTTTCATTAATATCAAGATCTTAACAATGTACGTTTTTTGCGTACACGGCAATGCAAATATTTTTCGAATTACATAATCGCTACAATCTCTCTCTTATAATGTCTTTAATACACGATTAGAACAGACATATATGACGTCTGAAAACTCAATAAACGTTAATTGATTCCACAGGATTCTTTTCAGTCAGTTTTAAAAGGAAAGGTGGAAAGAGTATTTTAAAATCGTTGTGTGTGAAGACTATTATACATACGGGAATAGAACTTACGTTCATACCCATTTCCGACATCATTTAAAATGCAATAAAAAAAAAATAAAATAAAACCCACCTACTGCATTTAATCGCATTCTCGGTGAACAAATTGAAAGTGCGACGCCTTTATACATAATATGCTAATCAATTAAAAAAAAAATTATAACGTATTCCGCATAAATTAACCTTATCTTCTGAAAATACATTAATAAATACCTATTTCACATTTTTACTGTTAGTGTTATTAAGAAAACACTTTTTGGTAAGCGGGTTTTAATGGAATATGTGGCCACAGTCCGTAAATATTAATGTTGCATTATTAGGCATGAATTGCAAAAGTACTTAGTGGAATCCCCATCAAGATAATAATTAGTTCATTTACCATTATTTCTTTCAGTTTTTTTCATTTTTCAAACTCATCGCATTTTAATAACTCTTTTATGGGCTCCATATGGACATTAAACTACAAGGTGAAAATTCGTTGAACCAAACGCTGATTCCTCGCTTGCATTAAATAGGCGGTTGTTGCTGAAATTTACACAACATTTGCCGAACACTTTTGCCAATTACGTTTTCCATCGAATTAATGTGCTCACTCTGTGATGTAAAAGAGAATAGAAATTGTTTTTAAGTTGACACTTCGATATGAATTCCATATTAGAATATTTTGTTACCGATGCCTAAAACGCAATGTTCATTTTTCGAGGCGAGGGTTTAAACTGAAACTTTCCTAAGGAAACTCATCCATATACTGTATATGCCATCACAAAACTTTTTAATGAAAAATAATAAGATACCGTATTGAATTTTTACACTTACACAACCGAAACCGAAGCCATTACTCAAACTACTGAATTTGTTAAGAAATCAAGTACAATTTGATATAAACGTGTATTGAAAATCGCTGTCATGCAGAGGCTATCTATTATTGTACCGTATCCAATTGTTGCTCAGCAAACAAGGTACGAAGGTACTGATAGCAAATCTTTAGGTATTTATCATAAATTTGGCTAGAAATTTACACGTAGATAACAAGTCATTTTACCATTTTTCAAGTTGATTTTACGAAATGCAAAATTCTAAATATTTTTATTCTGCCTATTTACATTAACATAATTCTTAAAAACAGCCTTCTCCGTTTCAAATGCAGCAGTAATTGTTCACTGAAAATTTTCACAATATGTCATCCGTCCTTAAAAGGACGAAGTTTATTTAATCATAACCAACAGAGCAATTTTGAAATACAAATGAAATGAAAATAGAAGGTCGTTAGGCTAATGATCGAAGAATTTTAAAAATACTAAAAATTCCACTTTCACTTTCTGTTAAAATTAACTTTTTCTTCTTTTTTTTCAGAGTAAAATGGCCAGACAACTTTTATTTTTGTTTGGAACGTTGCTGTACAACGTGTGCGCTTATGACGTAAGTATTATAACTTTCTTCTCTTCCACATTTCACTATTTTTGTTATAAAGTAGCAAACTTACCGGTTTTGAAATACATAAATGCAGATAAGAAGTAGGTCATTGTGTTAATGGTTCTGATCTAGATTTAGTTATGCAGTGTATTATGAGTATATGTTGTAATCATGGGTGGGTGTACGCCCATTTACGTTTCATTGTATACGCTAAATATAATAACAACATTGTTGCACTTATAATGATTCTTAATACAGGATTGTCGAGGTTACGTTTTGTGCAACTTTCATTCGTGAAGAAATTCAACTTTTCAAAGATTTTGCACAAATCTTCCATTTCCATTTTTACGAAGGCTCATATAATGCAAAAATAAACCCAGTTCAGTTATTGCACAAATTTGTGATTGCATGCCTTTTTTTTTTAATTTCAATAACAGATTGCGTCTAACCACGAACGGAAATAATTGTATTTGGTCGTAAATATGAAATGCCATTTAATGTTTTTGTTGACTTTAATTTTAAAAATCATTGTCATCTCAAGGTTACGAGAATCTTGAACTTGTAGACAATTATATGGTTAAACAAAAAAAAATATACAGTTGAAAGAACGTCTAATAAAGTTATTAATAGAAAATTGGTACGAAATTTCCAATGAGCTCAAAGAAAAGTAAACTTTTCATAAATGCAATTTCATTCTCATAATCCTGCTGTCCCTTTGAATACAGATAACGCAAACACGTGGAACGTCTCCTTTCGTTGGTAAATTAGACATACGCGTGGTCGTTATTTTTAAGCTAATAAAGAACGATGGCTAAATTATGTAAAAATCGCAAACTTTTGATCACTTCTCCACACCCCACATGCGTCCAACCTTACAACATATCCTTGTCTCGTCGGTTATAAAAAACCAGTCATCACAGAAGGTAGGTACATTTTGCTTCATGCCTTTGCTACCTTCGTTTTGCGTTTGACAGCCACACTTTACCTAGGTACGCGTAATCTTTTTAAGTACCTATCACTAGCTCTAATTCAATCTCAGAATTCCTAAGAGCGAGCACATTTAAATGTCCAACTTTCCGTTTTCGTCCAGTTGTGTTCTTCTTCTAGATCAAACGGAGATATTCCAGAATCACAAAGTTGCGCGTGGGGGCAACGTTAAATTTTTCTAGGATACCAGATCTCCTTTTTTTCATATGGGAGGATTACAAAAAAAGGGCCACTTTACTTTGCCTAAATAATTGTGGAGAGGTTTTGGTGTGAGGTATATGCCCATCCAGAATCAATAAAACTGCAACTTCTGGCTGCCAACTTTCAAAAAATGACCAAACTATGTCTCAAATAAATCCTCGCGTAGAGGAATTTGCCGTTCTTATTGCACTCGTTGCTTTTTTGTCCATGAGCTCCGATCGTTTTCTCATCGGGGTGAAAATATTTATTTCGATTAAATGGAAAACGCTTTCTATAATTGATGCGTCAATTTTGCGTAAAGATCTTTAAAGCTCATAAATTCGAATAATGTTTCTTCTGGTCCTGAGAACCGGCAATTTTTCAACGTACATTGTGACTAATTCAATTTTCAGTAATTTTACCTGCAAATTGCCTTTTTAAATGGAAATAGTTGGTCACGATTCTTATTCATTCAAAAACAATCATTTTTAATCTTTAACATCATCAGGAATAACAACGATATTCAACATCAAATTTTTTCATTTGTTTTAAAGCAACGCAGAGCTTCATAAATAATATTTTAATAATAACAATAGTGGTCCTACTTAAATATTATATTTTTCTACTCCCATACTTTAATCGACTTATTAAGTGTCATTAGATTGTATCGAAATGATATTCATTTCGATATAGATTTTCATTATAAAACGAGTCAATTAGCCAATAGCTGTCAAGCATTTTACTTGATTGCCATAGTTACAGGAGTTTTTGATATTTGTCAAAAATTTTGTTCGTTCTTTTATAATAATTTTTGTTTAATTAACACAGGTCGTAGAAAAAATAGTGTATGCAACTCTCATGTAATGGCTATTAATACACTCGCACAAGATTTATAACACTCGCCAAGGCTCGTGTCATAACTTACCTCGTGCTCGTGTATTAATAGCTATCATTACATGCTCGTTGCATAATATACTATTTTCTACTCCCATACTTTAATCGACTTATTAAGTGTCATTAGATTGTATCGAAATGATATTCATTTCGATACAGATTTTCATTATAAAACGAGTCAATTAGCCAATAGCTGTCAAGCATTTTACTTGATTGCCATAGTTACAGGAGTTTTTGATATTTGTCAAAAATTTTGTTCGTTCTTTTATAATAATTTTTGTTTAATTAACACAGGTCGTAGAAAAAATAGTGTATGCAACTCTCATGTAATGGCTATTAATACACTCGCACAAGATTTATGACACTCGCCATTACATGCTCGTTGCATAATATACTATTTTTTAAATAGAATTCAACGCGTTTTGACACTAAGTGTCATTGTCAAGTTTCACATTCAACAGGCATTTCTTTTGTTTAGTAAATTCTGGAAACGAGCAAAGTTTGTACCTAACCCTTATTTAAGAATTTATATGTTGAACTCGTTGGGTTTTATTTAGAACTAGATATGCCGGTGAACTTCGTACCACCTAAAATTGATTTGATCGTAACTATGTCAATTGCTCAGTCTCAACTTTGACATACATGTCAACCGCGAATTGTTTCCAACAGGCACTCATACGGCACAATTTGAACAGGACCACCTAATTGGTTGTATGATTCCTCGCGTTAATTCGCTCAGACTACTAACTATGATTCAAATTGGGTTTGCCATTCACAGATTCCCATATAGGCGCTCTTTATTTTCATTTGTTAATCCAGATTTTGCCTTATTGCCCTTATTATAAACCGTGATCTGTTATGTGTATTTACTTGTTAGGTATTTACTCTATGGTTGGGATTATCTATATTCGATATTATCGATCGTACTTTGGTTGTCCACTAGGTGGCGAAAGGTGTCCACTTTTTAACATAATTACAAATTTCTTGATTGGTTGGAGGAATGCGTAGCTTCGAACCGCGTTTTAGCGTGCTATTCATCTCTCTCCTTTTAACGTCATTCGCGCTCTACTATCTCTTTTTTAATTCTTAAGCCTGTTAGTTTTGTTACTGGTAAAAGCGTCTTTTGCTTCGAGTTCTTGAAACGGTGCAGACCATCCATCTTTTGTGCTTAGAATTTTCACAATTATCTTTACCTGTTCGTTATTTAAAACGGTTTTAAGTGGAATTTCTTAACTAATTGGTTGCGAGCGAAATCTCCTGCTTATTTCAACCGCCGCCGACGTAATATTTACGGTTATTATACAAATTAATGGTGTCGCATTGAAGAATTCGTCAAAGTGTTCTTAACGTCAGTGATTAAACTCATTGGGTATGTACTTATTCTCGTTATTCTCGTCAAAATCGCATGCTTTCCTTCAACTTCTCGTCTCTAATTTCTCCTAATTTTCTTAGCGTTCAAGTTCAAGTTCAAGAATAGTTCTACGCATTACCACATGGTCGTGATCATCTTGAGCCGTTAACATCGATCCTGCTTTGGCAGCTCGCCGCCATCTTCTCAATTTCTGTGAAGACAACTTCATTTATCTGTACTCATTCACCGCTTCCTGATAACTTATTTTACCGCTATTTTCCTTTAAACTCAGTAACTTTAGATATTTGAATTTATAAATACGTTGCCGTTCCGAAATTATTTACTTCACTAAATTGTTTTATACTTACTTAACTTAAATATTTTGTGACGTCATACATTGTTGAAATACCTCATTCTAGCTAGATTTGCTTTTCACTTACTACTGTTATTTTACTTCAACGTAGATATTATTTTGTTTGCGTTAATTAACTTGTACATTACATTAGATTAGCTATCCCCTTTTACCTTAACTTTACTTATTGATAACTTCAAACTCTTTTGCTAAAATATATACTCAGTATCCGATCCTTCAAGGGAATCGTGAGTAATTAAGTATTCTCGTAGTTGGGACCGACTCATTGTCTGTCCACGTGTACTAACTTTCTTTATTTAGATTGCTTCGCTTCGGCAGAGCCTTTGCAAAGGGATCTCCACCGAACACACAGGTACATATTTTTATTATTACTTACTTACTTTTGTTCGCTACGATTGCATCGTATACTTGAAATATTGCTTATTGTCGTTAACGTAAATTCATTACTAGTAGTTTTGCTACGCTACTTGCAAAAGGTAAAGCGGATCACTAATTAGCTTATCACCTTTGAGTGAACATTAACATTATTTTTTTGTGGATTACTATCCAATTACTACCATTTAGTTATTTTATTTTGAACAATTACCTTACTTTATAATCATTTATATATATATATATATATATATATATATATATATATTATTGACTGAGTCCTTATTATACGCTCGTCAAATTGCTTTTATTTGCATTATTGTTCCATTACCATACTTTTTCTTACAGGTTACTACGTTACTTATCTCCGAATTGAGATTATCTTCGCAGTTCATACTCTCAATTTTAGCTATTACCTACAGAACTTGCGTGGCGCCCTTTTCTCTATTTAGTATTCGCTACTCACTTTGCTTACATTACTGATAACTCACTCTTTCTCACCAATTCTGATCCACGCCCATCGCCCATATAACTGAGCTTACTGGTGCAATACCGATCGATAAATTTTTGTTACAATTCGCAATTCTTGCCGTAACATAATTTCTTTTGGCGCCCAACGTGGGGCCCTTCTTTTCTTTACCTTCACTGATTTCTGTTGGCACTCAACGTGTCCGACCTTCTTTAGTTTCGATTTCTCTTCCGATATCTTCTTTTGCTACTTCGACTTCTACCGATTTGCTCTTAGCAACCATGCTTTCCATTCAAATTAGATGTCAATCGCTTACTCAAACCCAAATTTCGATACAATTTTGTTTAGCTTCTCTCCATAATTTTCTTTAGCTACCTTAACGTGATGTTACCTCTCCTCTTCACTTGCTTCTACTTATGTGCTATGATGTTGAGTTACTTTTGCTCGTTTCATAAATCTCATTCACTACTCTCTTCCTACCACTCATTTCTCACTTGTTTCTTTACCACTTCATAACTTTACCTTACTTTACCAGTTTACTCCAATGCTTTGGATTCTCTTCGTGAGTGTGCTTCGTTCGTCTCATTTTGCTTTTGTCGACGTTTTGTCGGATTTTGGTGATTCAGCGATACCTGCATTCATGGAAGTCTCTAAGGTCTCTCTCACTTTCTTTCTACTTTCGAACAATGTTTGTGACAAGTTTGTGCTTCGCCTTTGCTCCATATTGCGAATTTATTTCGGCTTTATTGCGATAATCAAACCTTGGTATTGTTTAATTAGGACTGATGCTTCCCTGGTTATCAATCCACACAACACAGAGTTCTTTATCTTCGTTCTTTCTCTCTGTCTATCTCTTCTTAACTAGGTATCTTCGTCTTCTTCTTGTGACGCGATCACACGCCTTTGCTCCAGTCGATTTTGTGTCGTCTTGCGTAAGTCGATAAAATTAGTGTTTAATAGGACATCTGCTCACCTGTTTTCGCTAACGTTGCATGAAGGTTTCGTGTACTTACTTCCTGTTTTCTATTGTTCTCATTTGTTTCTTCAAACTTTCGTTTAGGTTGCTCTGCTTTCTTGTTGCTCGATACAATACCTTTGCTTTAAATCGATATGTTTCGTATTTATGTGTTGGTCGAGACCCCTTTTGTTGTTTAGTCAGGAACTTATGCTTCTCCTGGTTTTCATCAAAAACGTATTCTTTACGGCTTTTACAACATTTAAGTGGCGTGTTCTTATTCGTTAGTTAAAGTTTCTCTATGGTTTTCTTGTACTGATTCTTCTTCTCTCAACTTTTCTTGGGTTTCTATTTGATCTTCCTTTCTTCCTCATTTTGTTGGTTGCTTTGCGGTACTTCTCATCTTTCTACAAAAATGGAACTTAGCCTACCCCTTTTCGCCTATTTTTCATCACCGCCCTTTCCTTTTTTTTTTTTGCTTACTGGCTTGCTTTCTCTGTTGACGACTTTTGGCTTGAATTCTTTTTGACTTCTCTTTGGTTTACTGTTGGGACTTTCGGTGTGTTTTGTTGAGTTTGGTGTCGAACCAGCCATTCTACGCATTGCATACTCATCGTCATGTCGCTTTCGGATTTTCTTTATATACTTTGATATGTCTCTTTTGAGATAAGACAATTTTGGTCCATTGCTTGCTTACGCAGTAATTTTGGATTACCGCTGCGGTTCCTTACAGGGAGGAGTGATCTTCAATCATGTTGCTTAACAACCCGCCTGTTCGTAGTAGAGTAGGTTTGCATTGCCTCTTGATTTTGGTACCGGTGCCCTGCACTGGAGGAATGGTTCCGTTGCGACAGTTCACATTCCTCTGTAACTGATGAATCTTAGGGTATCATTTCGCCTATTTTTCGTCGTCGCCCTTTCTTCTTCCTAATCCGTGCTCATCTTCTTTGACTCATTTCTACTGTTCACTCAACTCTTCGCTTTGGTTTCGCTACTCAGCTTCTCTTCTTTTCAGCTTCCTAGCTCAACTTTTGTTAGGGGGGTGTTATGTGTATTTACTTGTTAGGTATTTACTCTATGGTTGGGATTATCTATATTCGATATTATCGATCGTACTTTGGTTGTCCACTAGGTGGCGAAAGGTGTCCACTTTTTAACATAATTACAAATTTCTTGATTGGTTGGAGGAATGCGTAGCTTCGAACCGCGTTTTAGCGTGCTATTCATCTCTCTCCTTTTAACGTCATTCGCGCTCTACTATCTCTTTTTTAATTCTTAAGCCTGTTAGTTTTGTTACTGGTAAAAGCGTCTTTTGCTTCGAGTTCTTGAAACGGTGCAGACCATCCATCTTTTGTGCTTAGAATTTTCACAATTATCTTTACCTGTTCGTTATTTAAAACGGTTTTAAGTGGAATTTCTTAACTAATTGGTTGCGAGCGAAATCTCCTGCTTATTTCAACCGCCGCCGACGTAATATTTACGGTTATTATACAAATTAATGGTGTCGCATTGAAGAATTCGTCAAAGTGTTCTTAACGTCAGTGATTAAACTCATTGGGTATGTACTTATTCTCGTTATTCTCGTCAAAATCGCATGCTTTCCTTCAACTTCTCGTCTCTAATTTCTCCTAATTTTCTTAGCGTTCAAGTTCAAGTTCAAGAATAGTTCTACGCATTACCACATGGTCGTGATCATCTTGAGCCGTTAACATCGATCCTGCTTTGGCAGCTCGCCGCCATCTTCTCAATTTCTGTGAAGACAACTTCATTTATCTGTACTCATTCACCGCTTCCTGATAACTTATTTTACCGCTATTTTCCTTTAAACTCAGTAACTTTAGATATTTGAATTTATAAATACGTTGCCGTTCCGAAATTATTTACTTCACTAAATTGTTTTATACTTACTTAACTTAAATATTTTGTGACGTCATACATTGTTGAAATACCTCATTCTAGCTAGATTTGCTTTTCACTTACTACTGTTATTTTACTTCAACGTAGATATTATTTTGTTTGCGTTAATTAACTTGTACATTACATTAGATTAGCTATCCCCTTTTACCTTAACTTTACTTATTGATAACTTCAAACTCTTTTGCTAAAATATATACTCAGTATCCGATCCTTCAAGGGAATCGTGAGTAATTAAGTATTCTCGTAGTTGGGACCGACTCATTGTCTGTCCACGTGTACTAACTTTCTTTATTTAGATTGCTTCGCTTCGGCAGAGCCTTTGCAAAGGGATCTCCACCGAACACACAGGTACATATTTTTATTATTACTTACTTACTTTTGTTCGCTACGATTGCATCGTATACTTGAAATATTGCTTATTGTCGTTAACGTAAATTCATTACTAGTAGTTTTGCTACGCTACTTGCAAAAGGTAAAGCGGATCACTAATTAGCTTATCACCTTTGAGTGAACATTAACATTATTTTTTTGTGGATTACTATCCAATTACTACCATTTAGTTATTTTATTTTGAACAATTACCTTACTTTATAATCATTTATATATATATATTATTGACTGAGTCCTTATTATACGCTCGTCAAATTGCTTTTATTTGCATTATTGTTCCATTACCATACTTTTTCTTACAGGTTACTACGTTACTTATCTCCGAATTGAGATTATCTTCGCAGTTCATACTCTCAATTTTAGCTATTACCTACAGAACTTGCGTGGCGCCCTTTTCTCTATTTAGTATTCGCTACTCACTTTGCTTACATTACTGATAACTCACTCTTTCTCACCAATTCTGATCCACGCCCATCGCCCATATAACTGAGCTTACTGGTGCAATACCGATCGATAAATTTTTGTTACAATTCGCAATTCTTGCCGTAACAGATCTTTAAGCAATAGACGTACTTAAGGTTCGTTTTTCCCCGTTGACCTGAGCCTCAGCTCGTAACGTGTTGAAGTTAAACAAAAATAACCTACTTCCGGTAGCCGTTGAACTAATGCACAACAGTAATTGCTAAAAATTGCAAACATGTTTTAATAAAACACACGCATTTCCATAGAGAGGCGTTTACCGACAAGAAAATATTTTTGTGGCCTTTTTTGATTTGCTGTGTCTACTGAATTTTATCTTTATTACAAGGCTACTTTGATGAAATACATGCAAATTAGGCGAATCCTTAAATTCTAACAGAAACGTTCTATCTCCTTGTCCCAAGTTTGTTCTTAAAAAAAAGGATAACACTGAATTTTTTAAAACTCAATTGAATATGGTTCCAAAGCACAGATAAACGGGAATATAGGTATAAGAATTAATACTTCCTTCGTTTAATTTGATTGACTAACTGACAAAACATTACCTGCTTCATATTTAAAAAAACCTTCAGTAAAAACTTAATAAATTCAAACGGAAATGTGAATCTAGTAGTTGCTGCTTCCACCTAATAACAAATAAGTACTAAATGACTTAAGCTCCTTTAATTATTATCTGTCTAACTTCGTTATTGCAAATTAATCGCTTCCGTTTGGAAAAGGTTGGGATAATTTGTACCAAACTGAGCACGTTAGTATAATTTTTCAATAGACACTTATGACCTTGAGGTATAGTAATAAATACAATGCGGCATTCCCTAAAATAACACTTTCAATTCATCAATTTCCGTAGAAGATGGTATTGAGGATGCGTTGAAAATCATAACATTTCCATGTTGCAGGTGATATTACATCATCGCCACAAAATTCCATCGGAATGAAAATACTTCTTTATTGTTAAAATTTTCTAAATTCAATACATATAACGTACCTTAACCTTGAAAGTATCTAGTTCTTATACTTACCCAACTATATCCTTGTATATTAATCTCTCCATTTGTTCTGATCAAATAGACAAGACCGCTCTTTCTTAAATTTCTGTTACGCAAATTTTGGCGAAAACCATATCGGAGCAATCATGTAACTTATTGCGTCCAACGACTTTTATTGAACAGTAACATTCCTGACATTATCGTAATAATATGACTTTCCACGCAAATTATTGTGCAATAAGTAACCTTCGACGATTGTTTACACTTATACACTATCTATATTAATATCATGCAGGTATTTACATACATTGTACTGGTTAATTAGAAAAGAAGCTATAAAAAAAGGAAATTTTCTAAGAGTCAATCAATAATGTGATTTATGATGTGTTTAATAAGAAATTGGTGAAATGTGAGACTGGACAGCTTCAACAATAACATTCTTAACACACACACACAAACTACATGAAATTCTAAATCTTATTCACACGAGTAAAATTGATTAAAAAACGACTACCTATATTTTAGTAAGTAGTACTTTCTGTCTCATGGACTAATTACATACAACGTAGGTATTCAGTAGAACAAATCTGATTGTGACCGTCACACACTTACAACTTTTAAAGTGCTTCCAAATGGTGTTTCAAATTGATGTACGGAAAATATTCCCTCGTACAAGGTGTTTGCCGATGAGGTCCTGCCCCACGTGTTCATGGTGACTCGAAGACTTTCAACATACAAATTACTTTGTACATATCATACATTATGCAGACTAAATTCAATCACGAATTAATTTGTGCTCGTGTTAGATAAAGCAACATTTTTCCACATGTTCATTAAATAATTAAATATCTTAATCATAGTGGGTGGTTGTAACGATGTGGTGACATAATGAAGTATCCTTTTAACAAATTATTTTAAATTCAACTAAGGTTGTGGAAGTGTACTTGAAGCTTAAATAAGGTTATTTATATTCTGACGAGTAGTATTATTGTAAGTAGGTAACCTTTAAGATTTGACACAAAATTATTTCAAAAGAAATAATTCGTTATTATATTACACACGATTAAGCTAAATAGGGATCATGAACATCGACCTACCTTATATACATGTAATAAACTTTTAAAATTTGCGTTGTATAATTAGCAGTCGTAAACTTGTATTAAGGAAATATTATCATACGTTTTGTCATCCATTTAATGTTTATTACTTAATTAACGAGGAAACGATGGAATAACCTTAATATTTAATGAATTTGATTGTTAAACGCTTAACTCTATGAGAACAACAGGTGTTTATTGAAAGGGTGATCTAAAGATTTCCTTCGGTATTTTCTACCATACAATCGATAACTACCTTTTTTCTGTGGCGTTCGTACAATTGATATGAATACCTTGAAGGTCTCAGTGCTATTTTCTTGGTAACGTATTTAAATCTAAACGAGGACATCAAGTATGAGAATTAATACGAAAATATTATAATAGGCGTGCCCCTTATTTGTTTTACCTGTTTTTTTATTTTATAAAGATGAGCGCAAATTAAATTAATTCTTCCTAGATAAAACTTCCTGTTTATATTGAACTATCATTCGTTGAATTAAACAGCCAATGACTAACATTTAACAAATAATAAAAATTATTTATTTACATAATAAAAATAGACAACGCATCTTATCGATTTTATGGAATGTATAATTAATTTATTTATGTGCTTCAAGTTGGGTGGCACCATATTTCCCACTTGTTTCAACATTTTCCGATAACTTGTACCGATTTTGTTCCAATTTCCGGACGTTTGGGGTTAATTTTTACTTTGTGTTGAGGTCAAATCAGACTTTAATTCTTTGTAAAATTCACATAAATTACCGTAAATTAATAGTTTTTGTGTCCCATCCATTGTCGTCATATTTAATTATAAAAAGTGCTTAATCTTTTCTATTTGATCCGAAATGTGGCGAAATGTATGGTTTCATTATTACCTATATTGTATCAACACATTTTTCATTAAATAAAATTGATTGTGATTTAAAATTACAGTTACATCCCTCGGCAAAAACGCTGGCCATTAAGATTCTCTACATACTTTCAGAATTTTATTTTGATGGTTCCATCTAAAAGGCTTAATAAATATTCATATTATTTTATTACTACTTTGCAATGGTCATACACATTAAACATTTGATGTGATAAACATTTATTTGATTAACAGTAAACTTATTAAAAATAACCCTAGTCAAGAAATCGCTTAAACCTTTAATTGTGTTTAATGGCCTTTGGATATATATCGCTTTTGATAGGTATTCTATAATTTTGAAATTTACGTTCCATTACAACACCGGGTTAGCACTACGCGGTTTCAGTAATTTTACTAATTATTTTCACCGCCACGCCTAATTTATATATCCAATTCCGTCCATTTGTATTTAATGTTGATGAAAAGTAATCTTCCTCCTTCATATTTTCAAGTCCTCTGCCACTAACCACGAGATTTTTATTAAAAGGGAAAATTTTCTCTGTTTCTCTTGGACGTGGTTCTACCAAGGTTAATAATGTAACTCCGTGCGTTACGTAAACTCATTACAATACCTAATTAACGCGTAAATAATTAGGAAGATATATTTTTTCTGGACTATAGAAAAAATGCTGAACAACATCATAGTGAATAGGTACTTACAATGGCATGGGTATGTCACAGTATCATCATGATTGCAAAACTATTTCAACAATAGGAAAAATCGGAGGCAATAGGAACCGTTTAACATAAATTTCGAATAAAATCAAAAAAATACTGTACATAATGTAAAGTCATTATTCAAAATAGAGGTACATTAACATTAATAGTAAATATATAAATGTTAATGAAGTCAAATATCAAAGACTATAGCGTTTGTTTGCAAAAAATAATAATAGTTTGGGAATTTGATTACTAATTACCATTACGAACCTGCATATAAATTTCTTATATATTATATGTATATACTACTGTATAGGGAAAGCCAAACAAACTTGCGTGCACGTCATCGGCGTTTGATGACGTTTACATTTACAGTATTGTCAAATTGATCAGGACATATTTAATTTCCCAGCAAATATTTCTTATTCAACCACAAATAAATATTAATTACTATTACAAATTGTTGACGACAAAAATCAATTAAATATGCCTTTCAGAATACTACTGTCATCCGTAACCTCAAAATCTCGATGAATCGATTAATAAAAGATACGTCGTTACTTACTGGCTCGTTGATTAAAATTTTATCACAAAATTTTACATTGAGAGCCGTCTAAACCCAACAAAAACAAGCTTGTGCTTTATCTCAAAAGTCTTATATTAATTGCATCGCCTTTAGAGTTGTTTTTTTTACAAATTTTATGATACACTTAGCGATGGAAACTTAGCCACAAAAGACATGGAAATACGTCATTGATGACGTGCACGCAAGTTTGTTTGGCTTTCCCTATATTAATACTTCTTGTTTTCATTACAAGTTATGGATTTACGTATTCTAATTTAATTTGTTATGTTGTGGTCTGAAATGTTTGGTATTTATCCATTGCAAAGGGGAGTTTTACTAGTGATAAGGATTGTTATTACAGCCCATTGTCCTAGTTATTTTGCTAAATTGTTAAAAATTAACTTTTCCAAGCCAATCGACGGTCCACCTGGCCGATATCGGGTCCCCTGTTGGAGCCTTTTCAAATTTAAATATTGATTTATGTGGTGTGTCTACCGATTTTGTAGCTTTATACTATGTTACCCCCTTTTTACTTTCCCCGTATTTTCATCTCATCTTTACTGTATTGATCGTATCATTCTGAACAGTGGCGGCGATAACGGGCCCGCAGGGCCCGCCGCGCGGGGGGGCCCGGCAATACTCGGGGCCCCCGACAAGCAACAACTTTAATGCTAGTAATTTTTTTCAAAAAGCATTTTAATGATATATAATGTAATTATATATAGAGAGGGAAGATTGGGTGGAACAATTTAAAACCTTTATAAGTATTAAACAATATTCTAAAAGCAAACTGCTCATATATGATTCAAAGTTTTCAAACAAAAATAAATAACAATTGATTTAAGAATATGTCTGTGTGTGTGGGTGTATGTTATATCTGTTTTGAGTATGTATAACGTAATAGGTAGGCAACAAAGTATTAACCGCCATACAACCACGAACAGGTTAACGCGTCGTTTTCACCCTATTCGTGATGGTATACCGGTTAACCCTTTGTTATCTATCCATTCCCACCACGTTAACCCTTCTATTGTTATGTAATAGGTAATTAATTAAACATTGTTTTATTGTTTTATATTATAGGATTTGATTTTATGAGAGTTTATGTTTAAGTATTTTATTAAAGAAAGAAAAAGGGGTTACCGGTAAGGGCCCCAAAAATGTGTTCGCGGGAGGGCCCCCTATTACTTACCGCCGCCACTGATTCTGAAACATGTTGCATAATATATTCAATTTAATCATAAAACGATTTAAAAGTTTTAAGAGGAAGTTGCAAGTTTTGATTATCTCTTCGAGCCCCTATGTGTGATCAGAACTATCCAAGATTTTGTCTTTCTGGACCAAAATTCCTCGGTCTAATCTTACGGTACCAGTTCATCGTTAGTTATAATGCGATTCAAATGAAACAAAATGTGTTGACCATCAATCAATCTAGATTTATTGGCACACATCGTCTCTCCTGCACTGGCAGTTTTAACTTTGTTGAGGAGCCAGGGGACGTAGGGGACTCACGAATATTGATGTCCCAAAAAGAGACATTGAAAATAAGTTCTTTTCTAAGACAAGGGAAGAAAATGTTCAAACATCCTTTGAAATCACCACATCGCATTGTCTCCTTCTCTGGAACTTGGTAGGCTCACTATGATTATTGTTTTTAGTAACCGCAATTTCCGTATAAGCTAGTAGCATCGGGTTTTCAAAAAAAAAATTCCCCAAATCCTCTCAGTTTTTCATCAGCGACTAGCGTTACGTAATGTTTCTCGCTCCCTTTAGCTAATTTGAAATCATTTAAACTGTCGCGACAATATTCAGACATATCTGGAAAAGTGATCGATGTTTACTTCAACTTCATAATGCGTTATAAAAATGGCATATAGAAAGTTATTAATTATCCCCAAAATATTATTATACGGCCTACGGGTGAATATCGTACACGTAAAATTGATGAATTTATATTATTTAGGAATGTGTAACTCGATTCTAAAGTTGTTTAAGATTGTTTCAGAAGAAATACTTTGGTTTCTACGATAAGATAATACTGCTCGCTACAAATAGAATAAATACTACACATTTTTGCCATTTACAACTAGAAAATAATAACAAAGCATCGAATAAAATCAAATAAAATGATTAATTCGCATTAGGAATTAAGAAAGAAATAATGCTGTAAATGTGCACAATTCATTATAAAAACGTGAATTGAACGCATGAAATTGTTAAACACTAATGCCCGATTCAAATACATACAATTTTTTAAACACATATACGCTGATGAATGATGATGGTTCGCAAATCGAGCAGTTTCTTCTATTTAGTCGGATCATTTCAAATGTTACCGCACGTCATATTATGATACCATTTTTAGGCATCTTTATTCTTTACGCAATTACGAAATTACATTCCTTTTCTTCGAGATTGAATACCTATGACATGGAGTGCATTTGTTAGGCCCTTTAAATAGTTATCTAATTAAGTAATCTTCGTCTCAATATCATTATCGAGTATTTGTGACAAATAGTAATTCATACTATAAAATCAATTTATTACTTTGCCCTGCTTAGGCATCTAATTTATACCATAAAAAAAAATTACTTAAACACGAAAGTAATGTAATCGGGCATTAATCCGAAGTCTGAGGAATATCACGGATGAGCAAATGTGTCCAAATTATGGTATTAAAGGTAATCCCGGATTAAACTACTTCTGTGCAATGGGTTATAAATGTTTTTATATCGATAAATAATGAAATTCTGTCAGAGTGCGGCTAATAACGTAAGCAAGTATAGGCTGCTAACGCCACTGATAAACATTGTTTATCATTGTTCATTATCAGATTTATACATAAATAAAGTTAAGGAGGAGCGTAAATACTTTTTAATTTTTAAATGTGAGGAACGATTTTATTGTTAAAACTGTGCCAACTAATAATTCAAAGTAATTTTTAAGTGGGAAATTGGACATACCGAGTGGTCTGCTGAAAACGAAACTGAAAAACATAAATTTTTTGACGTAGAATTCGAACGCTAAACTTCAACTCTTTAGGGAGGGGCGCCTAACCCGCAAGTTTCTAATGGAAAGAGGATGTAGGATGATTGATAAACTTTTTGCATTCAATTAGAAATGCTGTCGCGTTGTTTAGAACATTTGCGTTGGATGAATCTTATAATGAAGCTGGTTTAAGATTGTAAGTCACCCCATGAAAAAGGCCCCGCCTCTCCTTCTAACTGCCTGGAAAACTTCGAAAAGCAAAATGCGTAGCTGGACATTGCTGAAATATCAATTCATCCTCCTGGCAACGTTAACATTAAATATGAAACTTTGTGCTATTTATCGCTCGTCCACTTCATGATCTCACTGAATTGCAAGCACCAGATGAAACAGCCTATTTTTGACAAACCGTCTCATTAATGATTTGTATGAAAAACTTATTTATTGTGATTATACTTTAATTAATAAAGTTGACGTTAAGTATCGGTAAACCTACTTTTTGCTCTCACCGTTTTAAAGGTACCTAATTCTTCTTCCGCCCTCTACTAATTTTAGATTTCTCGTTAGATACATTCTCATACATCACAATTTAGCTTCATATGTTTTCCAAATCATGTATCTTTTGAATAAATATAATAAATTTGGATTCTCTTTCGTACAAACTTCCGTATTAAAGTTAGTCTTGCTATCCATAACGTAAGGTAAACGTTTGAACAACGTTGCATTGAATAAATCTTATTACATGTCTCTATACAGGGTGTCCCTGAAATGTGTAGACATCGCTTAACCACAGATTCCTGGTTCGAAAATAAGACGATATAACTAAACTTACCTATATACAATTACGTTTCGTTTAGCTAGTATTTAGCTTCAAAGTTCTTTAAAAAAAAAGTCTTTTTATCCATAACGACAGATCGCTTGGATCGATTTGGATAATATTCGGTATTGTACTCCTTACAGATGTAGGTCATCTTTTAAGGTGATATTAGTTATTATCAGTGAACCATTAGTGTACGAAACACGGGTAACACGGCATAAACCAGTCAAAAACTTTTTAATGTTAAGGCCAATAACTTTCAAAAAAATAGTTTCAGAAAGAGACATTCCATAGTAATTTTTTTTGTTACTTGTTAATTGATGATACCTGTTAAGGTTTAGACACAAAAAAATAAAATCTGAGGGACGGCGCACTGCATTTCTTAAAACAAATGTAACCTAATAGTCTGGTATTCTATGAAATAAATGACGATGATATTTTTATTAATAACAAGTGAATGCAGTGCGCCGTCCCTCAGATTTTATTTTTTTGTCTAAACCTTAACAGATATCATCAATTAACAAGTGACAAAAAAAATTACTATGGAATGTCTCTTTCTGATACTATTTTTTTGAAAGTTATTGGCCTTAACATTAAAAAGTTTTTGACTGGTTTATGCCGTGTTACCCGTGTTTCGTACACTAATGGTTCACTGATAATAACTAATATCACCTTAAAAGATGACCTACATCTGTAAGGAGTACAATACCGAATATTATCCAAATCGATCCAAGCGATCTGTCGTTATGGATAAAAAGACGTTTTTTTTAAAGAACTTTGAAGCTGAATACTAGCTAAACGAAACGTAATTGTATATAGGTAAGTTTAGTTATATCGTCTTATTTTCGAACCAGGAATCTGTGGTTAAGCGATGTCCACGCATTTCAGGGACACCCTGTATACTCTGCTATTTATCTGTGATCGCCACTATTTCAGTCTAAATATTCTTTTGTTATTAAATTTTTTTGTCACATCTGGATAAGTGGCCAGTCCTTAGCTTCAATATTTTTCCTGTCGTCTTTTGATTTACCGACAGCCTGACACTTGTTCCAATTAGTTGCTCAACTTCTACTCGATTCAACTCCTTTTATTGTCGCTTCTTTTATTCGTAGAGCTGTTGCCCCGTAATATTTTGAGCATCTATGTTCATTAAAGTACCGATGGATTAAGAATCTACTGATACTAATTACTACTATAGGTAACTGCGCAAACGTGTAGGTAAATAGAAACACTTAAAGGTGTTGAAACAGTCTATTGACGACTTTTTATATTGATGAGGAAGATACCATCATTATTTAGTAATCAAACAAATCAATAATAGGATTGTAGAACATTCCCAAAATGTTGGTTCATTACAATAATGATATCTTGCAAGAAAAGGTAGGTAAAATAAAATGTATAGGTACGAGCGATTTTTCTTTCAAGTGCAAGAACTCTAACAGTTGCTTGTTAATTATAATATATTCGTGTTATTACTTCCGATTAATCAAAAAAGGATTACCAGAAGATGAAAGTAAAAGTAAAATGCTCGCTGTAGTAATTTATTACCGCATAATGATATGGTAATTAGTCAGACTTTGAGAGCAAGGAACTGCAAGTTGATGAGTTGTAACATTATGGATGATTTTGTTTGAAATCATTGTAGGACAATTACCTATCTACATGTTTTGCTGCATTATGCACGTAACTTTTCCATGGATTAGGTAACGCGAAACAAAATTTGTACCTAGTTCGTTGTATGTGGAAGATATCTAATTAATTTTAAACACAATAAAAAATAATCTAGTTCATCATTAAAAAAGATGCAGATTTGATGCTATTCAATTTTGAAACGTCCGTTCACACCAAATACTTTTTAAAACGTAATTGTGCGAAATGAATGGAGTTTATATCTGATGAAATTAAAAATTTAATTATAATTATGTATGTGAATTCGTAATTTCCCTCAATTTACATTTAGAAGAAAAATGTGTGGTTCCTTAAAAAGGACAAGGCAAATATGTCGCACATGCATAAGTGAAATTTTACATTTTTCATTTATTATCATCATTAAACTTACTAAACGTTTTTATAGTAGGATTATTACATTACACCCTAAAATCATAATCGTTGTGGCGTTACCTAATAACGTAAAAGCAGAACTGTTAATAATTTAACGATCGGCAATAAAATTTAAATAATCGGAAGCGCTAGTCGCTTTCTATTAAAAGAAGCGCCTGCACTGGTTTTCTTATAATTAAAGTAACATTAATCATTTGTAAGTGATTCGTTCAACAAGGAAGAAATTTAATAAATACATATTAAATTTATCATTACGATTAGATTCATCATAATTTACATGAACAGCAATAATTATTACACTTTCCTTTAAAAAAAGAATATTATTAATGGAACGTTGAATTTATGCTTACATGAGTTCCTGTTAGCCTTTAAAATTTTAATGATTTGCGCATAATGATTGTGAGCAGTACCATGATATGAATAATAATAATTGACAAAATTTTTGCGCCCGGTTGATATTGAATTTTTTTTTCATTTTTTTATACATTGATGAACCATTCAAAATTAAAAAGGTCACAGCTGTTTTTCTGCGTCTATGACAGTCTAATGACTAATGTCTAAACGATTTTGTAGGGTTTAGTAATTCATTGAAGATTCCAAATTTTGTACACTTCTTATGACAAGGACTCATGAAACAAAACTGACGATAACGTGTTAATAAATCCAGAATTTTATTATCCTTTTTTCTTTGCGTAGGGAACAGCGATGTTTACTGTTTAGTTAGAATTTGTGGTTGTTCCCCTTTTATCACTATATTGCCAGTCTCTTGTACTGTGTTTTCCATTTACAGTTCATTCTATTCATTTTTTGTTTGTTGACCTCCATGACAATTCAATATTTCCCTACATGTACAATTATTGTAGGTGCATAGTACAATTATGCCACGTATTTACTCCTTCGAAACTATTCATAGTGAAAATGGTATTAACTCTTGAGAGTATTATCTTTATTAATTTCGTATGGAAATTCAACAATATGTCCTTACAAAAAGCTTGGTTTGTTAATCAGAAGGCTTTACCAACTTTTTGCACAGTTTCTTATCAATTTGCTTGATTAAAGTGGCCGCCTACCATTGAAGAAGAACTTATTTTGTCGACTGCAACGCAGATAGCTGGCGGTCGCTTTCCCAAACAACTGCAGTTGGTCCCTCTATCAAGTGATACTGATAATAAATCAAAATATTTAAATGTTCAATTTTGCAACGGTTTCTTAATGGCTAAGGAACTTTTATTTTGCAAATTAGTAAGGAACGGCAATATATTCAATATATTGTCTAACGAGAGAAAGAATAGAAAAACCATGTTGAAATATGTTCAGATTCCAGGGTCACGAGCATTTGTGAGAGAAAAATTGACAGAGTTGAAAATTGAATCAATTTGGCGACGTTGCCTAAAAACTGTAGAAGTGATTTTAATGACCTAGAAGTTTCTCAAAACGAGAATTATAAAAATGATGAGGCAATTAAGCAAAAAGCATTAAGCAAAAACGTCTGTTTTAATTTTATAGTGAACTTGACCCATTTTTTTGTAAATAAATGTACTTAGGTTTTTACCACTTCCTAAATCTTTTCTGTTTAAAATCGAATTTTCACAGAAAACAAATACCTCATCTAGAAAATCTCAGCTAAACCAGACATCTTTTACCCCTCGCCCCCGTTGTTACACGGTCCCTTTCTAAGGAGACGTATCGCACAGATTGAGAACTGAGAATTAGTTTGTTAATTCAAAATATACAAATACCGTTCGTAGTTACCCATATGGTTGAGTTCAGTTCATAATTAACCTACATACTGAAAGAATTTACGATAATACAGTAATTATTTCGTGGCATAATCGACATTAATTCATTAGAGCCGAGGTCAATTTCGCATTCTGAAATTGTTTACTCATTGAGCAGTTTGTGACTTACTTTTTCAAATCTTGATCCAGGTATCCATCATCTAGACTTTTTGTAGCATTTCACTTATTCTCAAGGTCTTATAATAGGTATCGTAATTCATCTTTCCTACGTTATTCAATGTCATTCTAGCCATATCTGGATTCTAGATTACGATAGGAGACTGGACATCGTCGACGCGCACGTAGCCCTCACATTCGCACCCTTTAAACTATCTCCCTAACTAGACTCGTCCGAGCCCGCAACATCACTCAAGCCAGCCCATAGTGAGATTCTAGCGATAACTCCAATTTGGGCACAAACTATAATACCCTTTAGGTATTATAGGTATTTTCTCTTTAACTGACTTACTGTTGTTGAGTAATTACAGGAACTCCTTCGGTTAAAAAGTAATAAATTATATTCATATCTATAATGTTTGCACTGAGTGTGCTTTGCCACAACATTGCACAGCTGCTTCTAATTTTCCTTGGCCGTCATTAGTTTTTGCCTGCATGTTTTTAATAATCTCTTCTGTTATTTATTATTAATATAACTCTCCTCTTTTGCTTGCATCCTCCACCGCCATTGCTAAATGCAGGACCTCCTTTAAAGGTTTATTTGTTTTTCTGATTTTGTATACCTGAAATAATTTTTCCTGTCAATGCTTATCATCTGAATGTCTTGAAATGACATGAACTTGCTATTCTCTTTAACTCAATAGCATCTTGTTCTGGTTTTTTTAAATTATTAAGTTCACATACATCATTAGACAAATACGAATATTTGTTGTTGTTTTTCCTTTCTTAAAATCAACGAATTCGGAAAACAGGAAAAGAGCATTACAACGTCGATATAAGATATACGTCTACTAAATTTGCGATGGAAGTGGTAATCTTGGTAACCTATAACGTAATTATGACGTTTTTACGTTGAATTTTTATTTACATATCTTATATACAGGGTTTACCAACAAGAAGTTTGCTTTTCCTATTGGGCAAATCGAAACAATTGACAGTTGTGACATTTAGTTTTTTTATATATCAGTAGTAGAATATTTGGCAATTGTTACAATGAATTCAATTTCGCTCGAAAAGCGCATTAAAAAAATAAAAACCACTATGAAAATGGTGGATCTGTAAAAGTTATCGTAAAATTCGTGATATTTTCGGTCAACATAATCGTCCTTCTGAGGCCGCTATTAAGAAATTCGTCAATACATTTGAGTCGTCAGGCTCGATACATAATGTGCCAACCTCAAAGCGTGTTCAACCGCGTCGTTCAAGTGAAAACATTGCAGCCGTGAGCCGCAGTGTTGAAGATGATCCGAATTTGTCAATTCCTCGACGTTCTCAACAATGGAGGTTATCCAAAATGGCCACATGGCGAATTTTGCGTAATAATTTGGCTTTGAAGCCTTACAAGATTCAACTGGTGCAAGAATTGAAGTCGGCCGACCATTCACATCGCCGTAGATTCGCTGAATTCATTCAAGAACAAGCCGCTGGTTTTTCTGAGAGACTAATTTTTTCAGACGAAGCCCATTTTCATTGGTCTGAACAAGCAAAATTGATGGATTTGGGCTTCTGAAAATCCAAGAGCGATTGTTCAGACGCCTTTGCTTACGGATGGTGTGCTATCTGGTCTGGAGGCGTGATTGGGCTATTTTTTCGAAAATTCGGTTGGAAATGCGGTTACGGTTAATGATTTACGCTATCAAGAGATGTTAACAACTCAATTTTGGCCTATTATTGATGATATGGGTATCACTGGCATGTGGTTTCAATAGGACGGTGCTACGGGTCACACAGCCACCGAATCAATTAAATTATTCCAAACCAAATTTCTTGATCGCATTATTTCACGAAATTCAGCTGTTAATTGGCCGGCTCGATCATGTGATTTAACACCACTGGATCATTTTTTGTGGGGCTTGTATACGGAGCCAATCGAATCGATTGCAGTCTTAAAACTCAAAATCCGTGACGTGATTAACAAAATAAACCAACCAGTTTGCCAAAAAGTGATTGAACAATTTGATGCAAGAATCGACATTTGTAAGCGAGGTCGTGGTCACCAGCAGCAAGCAACAAGCGTTCGATATAATAAAGTATTATTGTGGTTTCTACTTTCTGGTGTTTACAGTGTTGTGTTCAACGCTTGTGTTTTCAACAATTTTCTTTAAAAGGAAAGTTTATTTTTACACTTAAACTCTTTAATACATTCCATTAAAGGTGCTCCTCGAGTATCCGTATTTTGAAATATCAGAGCCAACCGTACCAGAAATGGTGCATCAAGATGTCAGGATTACGACTTTTCGAAAATTATCACTGAAGATGAAACCTGGATCATTAATTAAGAAACGCCGATGAAACGAAGGTCAAGCGTGAAACAGTTTTCAGGGGCTCCAGTGAATTTTATTGATTTATATAAAATATAGAACTTAGAGTGTAAAAATGTCAGCAGGTTATCGAAAAATCAGAAACTACAACTACTTCGGGTCAGAAACAGTTCAATAGAAAAATTAATTATAGGTATAAAATGTTATCTCCATCGATTTTTTTTTAATACACCGCCGCGCCACACCGTGGCCAATTAATGATTATGAACATTGCGTTAAGATTACCTGACTTTGTAATATCAGTAGACAAATGTTAAATGTCACGCAAATACCGTATTATACCGTATATTTAAATGAAGTATCCTACTTAATCTTTAAATCGTTTAAATCTCATATTATTACGTAACATGAAAGCTTTTAACTCTTCAGTAAAGTTACCGGTCTTAAATATTACGTTCTACAATAATTATTAATAACTTATGTATACGAAATGTATACTAAACAATTTTAGCTGATACGGTTTATTTTATTTACTTAAACACAGAAATAATCACTTGTTAAAATTACTGCATCTGTATAAAGAAATTTTAATATCGAAAGATTAGAGAAAGTAACTATTTTAACCAATTTAAACGAAAGAACATCTGACAGAGAAATTTACTTTTTTGTTCCAAGTGATTGATTTTATTGTACAATTATATTTCCAACAATGGTAATAGATAACAGTCAATTACCAACATCATTAAAACGTGAAAAACTTTATGTCATAATGATTACATATTTGTCAGGATTTCGATAATATTCCCTCCATCAGTAACAAGTCAAAGTAAGATTTTTGTTAAAAACTACGCGATACTAATTTATTAACACTGACCCATAAGAAATTTAAAGAAAGTGTCGTAAGGAGCTATTAGTACAGTACAGTGTAATGAACTCTTAATCGCCAATGATTTTTTCACTTTTGTTAAATAACGACATTAGCGAAATAAAAATAGTGACAGGAAAAAGACAAGAATTACACTATCTGCACTAGAGACAAGTCACCTTCACTTCAAGAAAACTCTTACAGAGACGACTATCACTATAGTTTGTTAAGCCACGTTATGGATTACTTTTTGTATAATTTTTAGTGATACCTATCAGTAAAAAAGGAAACTGCCGTTCATTTAACTTTTGACAAATAATATCTAAATAGGCCTGTGCTACTGTTACTGTCGCATCAATACGAGTAGGTAGAACGAAAAAATGAGGTGGCTAAAGCGATAATTTGAAAATTTTGATGTTTGAAAGAATGTGAAACTTATTTTCCGAGAGCTTCCGGAACCGAAATAATGTAAATTGGTCAAAACATTTATCAAAATTAAGCATCTGTAGATATTTATGGTTATTGATCAAATTTGATTGTAAGATCTAATTTTTTACTATTTTTTTAATCAAATATCAATATTCTAAATTACGAGAAACTTCTAGACCAGTTACAAAAGATGTAATGTAGGTTGTAAATATACTAACAGTTTGTTCAAAAGTTAAAAGTAAACCTTTTGTCAATAAGTGATAAAAATGTGAGTAATTGTTATTAAAAACCTATTATGGGCGATACGTTTAGATCTAAGTGATAAATATTTCATTGTTCGTTGTGAAAACTCTACTTTTCTCATTCTTGGTTTGTAGAATTTTTATAATCATCATTTGTCTGTTGTGATCCATATCATTTATTTATTTTTTATTCACCTATGCGACAAAGACAATCAATACCCATAATAAAGTGAACTTTCTACATAAAGCAATTATTACCAAGCGCATTTGTGGATTTGTCTCCGGAAAGAGGTGGCACTTTTTGAGTATATATCTATCACTTTAGAGTGGTTTAGTATGGAACGAATAAAAAGTATTTAAACAATAATGCACCTCTGTAATATGAACTTGACAATATGAATACCTTCAAATTTTTCTTTATAACGAATTCGACTCGAAATTTCTCCTTCCTCCGATAAATATTTGTAGAATTTTGCGCAATTGTACCAATCAATTTCGCATGATACAATATTACAGTTGCACTCTTTAACTTCCATCTTCTACTATTTTCGAAAAGAAAATCCAGAGAAATTGGAAGGAAATTATTTTTTGCTACGTCACTAACAGTTAGTAGGGCACTCATCATTCATACTAATTTCTATTTGACAAACTCAATTTTTACCGTGTAGTTTTTTATCTCTGAAAAGTGAAAAGTATACTATCAAGAAAATTTAATGCACCTTCAACAGATACTCCTTCCTATTTGGAAAATAAGGGTAGATGCCGCCCACGCTAAGGGGTTGAAGTTGCAGTGATGAAATTAATGTGTAAATATGCCCCCCCTGAAAATATACGGGTCCGAGGATTTTTTTTTATTTTCACATGCAAAGCAGTGAACCTTGCCAGACTGTTTTCGATGGGCCACCCTGTACATAAATGGATTTTTTCTTCTCGTAACAAAATCTCTATCTTTTTATACGTATGTAATTTAGTATATTTCTGATGTTTTGCTCTTGTTTTAATATCCTAATATTTATCCCAATTTATTATCCTCGTTCCATATTGTTTTTGTTATAGCTCTCCGTCGCCCTCTCATCAGTTGGATATTTATGGTCGTCGGTTTCTCTTAGTATTGGTCTCTTGTTCATTTTCTCGCTTAGTTTCGTCACTTTACAGTTTCTTTATCAGTGTGTAACTCACTCTCCTATCCATTACACATTTGATTTGTATTAGAATATCTTGTTTAATAGTTACAATTCAATTCATGAATTGTGAACTTTCGACATATTTATTTATACCCTCAATACAGATTTGTATGATTTGTTATAGTGGTTGAATTTAAGTACATATATATGAGGATTGTACAATGTACAGTGTTTATTGACCTTAACATAAAAGTGATGTTCAACCAACTTCCAGTCTTCATCACAGATAATTTACTTACCAAGTATTACAGCCAATCATTGTCATCTAATGTGTCTAATAACCCAATTAATCCTTTTTCCCTTGTCTGTGAAATGGTATTAAGATTCTACCAGATTTCTCGAGACCAATAAATTGTTGGCAGTACGAAGGAGCAGTATATGAACTGGATGATAGTCGATTACTCTGTATCAGTTTTTTGTCATGATGTTTTTCTCATATGTACATAAGTAGCTGCACAGTTTGTAAAATGCGTGTCACCAAGTCTTCTAAGTAAAAGGTGGAATGTTCCTCTCAGCATCCTAACTCCATTTCTGTAAAACCTGTCTTCGTTTGCTGTTCACCATTTCTATCCGAAGAGAGTCTGAATAGCCGTCCCTTCCGCGGTCAGGGGTAATGGAAGTATAAAACACGAAGACTTGTCCGTTTTTCTAATACATCGATCACATCTTTTTTGGTGATAAACGTTTAATAATTCAGTTCATGAAAGTTCCTTCTTATCTATTCTTAATGTAAACTGTCAAAGCTATGAACACAATTTGTTTGCAATGGAAGCTACTTTTCAACACCTGTTTTTTTAGAGTGCGTTTTAAGCATTCAATAAGTAAATTGTGTAGATAAGTGGTAAGATTTGGCTAGCAACTAAATTTATTTGTGATAATAACTTTGTGTGTACGTATATCTACAAACCGATGTGCACACCTCTAAGGCGATCTAGTAATAAAAACAATAAAAAATCAACTGAGAAGATGATGTTGGAACTGTCATAAGTTGCTTCTTGCTCCTGAAGAAACAGTAATGCCAACTTTCTGATAGAAAGTTGCTCTATAAGAACTACTTGGAAAAGGTGTGTTACTCCGTCGTGACAATGCATCCTCCGGGCAGTCCCGATTTGGTATTACAGATGGGACACATTACCTATGTGTTAATGGTAAATATGTCTATTTTTTATTGTAACTTAATTACTAAAGCCTTCTCGCATACTACACTTAGTGCATCATATATCTATCGTTTGGTACCCAAAAAATGTAACGGCTTAGATCAATGTTAACACTAATCACAATGAAACTTAAATTCAGTACATAGTTACCATTAAATGCTATTTGAAAGTAATACAGTAAACATTATACTAACATTTAAAAATCAAAAGTTGCACCCATATCCTGTGAACCCGGAGGTCAGACAAACATAAAAAAATCATATAGGTCACTTGGATTGATAAAAATATTCAACCTTAAAACTATGAAAGTCTTTTAAACATTAAATAGTATAACAATAAATGAAACGGGATGTAAACAGTCACGGTAATGTACTATGAATCTTTGGATCGTGATATGGAAATGAAAAAATATGCTAATTAGCACTAGTTTAAGAATCAAAAGTTCGATTATATAATTAATCTGCATAAATTGGCTGTAAATTTATTCGCTTATTAATAACGTCGATAGAGAAAAGATTTTATTATTAGTAATAAACCTTCAAATAACGTTGTCTATTCTTTTTCGAAAAAAGAAAGAGTAATTTGCTATATTTACAGCGTTGAAGGTAAGGCTAAATAATACACCACAGACAGACTTAATGTCGTTTACTAAATAATAGAGGTTAAAGGTGTATTTTTGATTTATTAGTATGTCACACCCAATACGAGTTATTAAAATACGGCGAGAACGTTTTGGTTCGCTCGACACGATTCAGTAGAACCGTTCCGGAACTATTTCTTTAACAATTAAACTTGCACGTTCGGTTAATGACAGTCCGGCCCTGCTCATTATCTAATACTGTTAACATTTATAACTAAATCGCCTTTCATTTTCAAACCTCGAGATATACTAAGTGAGTGAAAGTGGAATTATATTTACAGTTAACTTAGAGACGAACTTATAAAAAGTTCATTATCCTTTATAGTTCAGAGGAAGTATTTGACAAGAAAGGATTGATGGTTCAAGTGTGTGCATAATTCTGGTTTTGAAATTCATATCACGACTTTATATAAAAATGTTAAACTTTTCATTCTCGGGTTAGATCTATACATTCTCTAATCTTTCGCCGATTTAAATTGTATACGTGTAAAAAATGTTGCTAACTCAATCTGATGAAAGTTAATGGGTTCAATTAATTGCCATTCCAACACCTATGGGTTTTCGATTCATTATTTTTAGGAATTCCAGAGATTTAGGTAAGTTAGTTATACAACGTGTTCAAACAATCTTTGAAATTTTAGGTAAGAATGAGAATTTATTTACAATTAAGGAAAGACGAGTGGAGGAAAAAACCATGAAATTTGTCACTGTTACTGTGTAAAAAATAGGAAAGTTTTCTACTCTGTGTGCTATACAATGACAATCAACGTCTGCTCTAAAATCCTTGGATTTTCGTAAGAGCAACATGGACTTTTTTTTGTTAAATATACCATTTTTCGTAAATTGGGCTTCGTCGCTCCAAATATTGACTCATCCTCGTCAAATTTCACTGAGAAAAATTCACAAAACTCAAGTTTTGCCGATAATTATGATCTAAATTTTGATGGAGCTGAATTGCACAAAGGTGCCGTTTATGTTTCAGTAAAATATTAAATCCCATTATAGGCCATTATAGAAACTTCAGGGTGTTCAAATGTTTATTTGAATGTTTATTTTGTCAGCATCATGATATATAAATGTTTCTTCATTTGGAAAACCTGCTCGAGCCATATTTTTAGTACATTTTAGGCCTGTCAAATTTATAAACAATTATATCAAAGCATACTATATACTTACTTTCATTTTACATACCGTCCTGCTTTATCGCTGTTATCGTTCATGAAAACCTTCAACGAGGTTTTTTCATTGATAGGCCATTCCACAAATGTCGACCTAAAATTGTAGCAACTATTTACCTAATAATGCATGAATTTAATGGAGTTTCCATTTAAAAAATCAAGACTGCAATTTTGTGTTCGTACTAAGGAAACTAAGGAAATACTTTATTTCAAACGGAAGTCCCGAATTACAAGCAAATCTGGAGCTCCCTCAATCAATCAATCAATGAATTAAAGAGTCCCACCGCTAAATGTAAATAGGTATATATAATCAATAATCATATAAAAAAGTCGAGCTTAGCTAGACCCCCCCCCCCCACCGGTTATGAGTTCAAGTTATATATCAACCACGTGAAATAGTTACTTCACCCTTCTAAAACAATAACAAATAAACTAAATATTTATTATCTACATATATTTGCACATCAAAGAATTTATAATGATTAAAAAATTACATATTTTAAAATTAATCAATAGCGTTACAGCACACCTCCGAAAATTACCATAAATTCGTTATTTATAGACTTAAAACAAAGGTAGTACTTATACTGTTATTTATATTACGCAATCTATTAAAAACATTCAATATCCTGTCCATATATCAACCAAATGTAATCTTAGTTTGCATTTTTACAATCACGCACATATCTTGAAATACTATTCCCCCACTATATAATTTTATATGTTTTAATTCAATATGCACCTAATGTAATACTGGAAATAACAATCACCCACCCCTGGATCTGGATGTTTTAAATGCATAGCGATAATAAACATTGCAGTTGATACTCCCCTCGAAATGGTGGACAAGAAGAAGATTATGTAAATGAACAAATCAACAAAAATCATTTTACCACCAATAATATATCCAAAATAAATAACATCCATAAAGGAAGATACTCGTTAAGCTGTAAATGTTCACCATGTGTTCAAAGCAAACGATATAAATTTTGAAATATGTATTTAATGAACTTCCAACTGCTTAAATAGCAATTTTCACGATTAACAGTAAAATGATTTACATACATATAAGAGCTCCTAATTCATGGCTGAAATATAATTTAAATATTATAAACTAAATCGGTTAATAGGTCTGAGTCTAAATAAACTCGATACTCATTTATAACATATTTGCAACTCAATAATTCTTTGGATGCAAGAGATCCCAATTGCCATATAAATCATGATAGGAACATAGTTTTAATACAGTCATGAAATCGGCGGGAGGGAGGGGGGGAGGGTGAATCTAAGTAGACTCAATCACTCCTCAATATTTTAAGCTTGTATCAAACGCTCCTACTTCACATCACTCTTGGGTTGTTTTAGAATAGTTTTACGCTATGTCCATCCGGATTTAAGATGTACCTACTGGTTTGAACACTGAACAGCGCTACCTAATAACATCTCACTATAAAACACAATGTTAATGGAGTTGAAAAAAAATTCACCTCGAAATCTCTACAGGTAAAGGCGGGAGTCCCTCAGGGCTCCATTCTCGGTCCTATTCTTTTCCTTTTTTACATCAACGACCTCGATGGGTACATTGATAAGAAAATAAATTGTACACTGTATGCTGATGACACATCTTTAATAATCTCCAGTAAAGATAATGTCGAACTTCAATGCACATGCAATTCTACTTTACAATCCCTGTCTAGCTGGTTTTCACATAATGATCTTGTATTTAACATTATGAAAACCAACTATATAAGATTTCAAAATTATCAAACCACTAATGTGTCAAAGTTAAATTTAATAGTTGACGGTATACAGCTTTCGAAAGAAATTAGCGTCAAATTTCTAGGTCTATACATAGACGAAAATTTGAATTGGAAAGTTCACTGTGCCAATCTTATCAAAAAATTAAACTCAAGAAATTACCTATTTCGTAATTTAAAACACGTGTTGTGTTCATCACAGTTAATAAACGTTTATCATGCACTAGTCGCGTCTATTATCCGTTATGCTATATGTTTCTGGGGTAATTCTACAATGGCAAACGATGTCTTCATTTGTCAAAAAAAAATAATTAGAATAATTGGCAGTTTACCTTCTACATACTCTTGCCGAGAATTTTTCAGAGAGAATGGAATCTTAACAGTGACAGGGATGTTTATTTTTGAAATGTGTAAATTTATCTACTGTAATTCCAATAATTTTACAAAAAATTCCGAAATTCATTATCACAATCTACGAAATAAAGATTATTATAGGGTACCATGTAAGCGACTAAGTCTTACTCAAAAATCGCCTTCAGTACTGGGTTTTAAACTATTTAACAATTTACCGACTAGCATTAAAAACAGTACACACCTTTCAAAATTCAAGACGAACCTTTTAGTATTTTTAACAGACAAGTGCTTCTATAGTGTTAAAGAATTTTTAAATTTTTAAATGTTACAAATTGTTAGTTTGTTAAATTTTTTCACATGTGACGTGTCCTATACAAAATAATGTTGTCCCTAGGAAATAAAGGTTATTATTATTATTATTATTGACTTTAAAGTCAATGCTAATAATCCATCTTGGTAAGGTTTTTCAGTAAACCGATTTGAACGAGTACCCGCATGGCTTATTTACCTTTGTTCACTAATTCCTATAAATAACTATAACTATCTCATTGTGCAATATTAGAACCATTACAGAAATCTAACTGCTCATCATCAATTACTGTAATATTTTTAATTTGCAGTTCGACACATCCAGAATGCAACTCTTGCATGGCTTGTATATTTCGATAAATGCACGTTGTTTCCTGAAAAAATCCGTTTTACTGATTGTTACAGACCAACTCCAATCAATAAGTAATTGAGCGTACTACACTGCTTTGAACATCTTATTAGTATAATTCTTCAAAAGAATCCCATGAAACTATTAAATTAAAACTACCAACATAGTGTAAATTTTTCACACAGAACGTAATAATTAACATAGATTTCAAAATAACACACCCACTCTTTTACTGAATACCGAATACAATAATCATAATCATATTTCGTCACATTCACATTTCAAACTAGGGTTATAAACGAATAGCAAATGTGTATTTAAGGTTATATAATAGTAATTATAATAATAATAGGAATTTATTCTTCTTCTTTACATTCTTATAGGTAGATAGGTATTACATATCTAGTGGGTTGGCACATGAAGACCTTTGTCCTTATTCATAGTAACAATAAAAAAAGGAAATAAACATAAATGATATAAATCTAAACAAGATACAGTTTTAGAATGTTGCTCATAGTCATAAAACATGAAATGATACTGGTTTTTGGCCACTTTGCATAATTTGTAATCATGTTAAGAGGTGTATTTAGTAGATAGTCTCTAAGTTTTTGCTTTAAATTTGTTGTGGACACCTGTTGACCTGTTTCAAGAAGTTTTTTGAAAAAATTTTGGCTGCTGTATAATTGTAATATTTCCATCCTATGTTCTTCATAAACGTATGGACTTTTACGGTTCCTGAATTTTTCCCTCTTGTACATGGTCCGAGTTCCGAGTTGTTTTGGTCGAATATATCATTTATTCATTTTGTGCATAGGTAATAATAGGTAATACAATTTCCTGGTTTCTACTATAGGCTTTAATACGTTATTGTATCCCCCCCCCCCATTGGACTGTTCCATAAGTTACCATAGGGCCTATGTTTTCTTTTCATAAAGTACATTATTAAAGATAAGTTAAAAAGAATAATCTATTAAACATTACCAATAATTTGAATGCGTGATTGCATTAAGATAGAACAAAGAAATTTATTTCTTAGTACTTAAATTATTAAGTAGGTAGGTAAAGGTTCATTGATAATAAATATGCATAAATATGTATAATGTAGTATATCGAAAAGTATTTTTGTTGTTTCGTTCCGAGCAATGTAAAGATAAAACTGATGATCGCATTAAGAATGATTTACAATAATAACCAAATGTAAAGCTTCACAGCGCATTGTATGTCTATCCCAAATGAAAAATGTGCATACAGTGTCATCGCCGTCGTTTGAATCTCTAACATGGAATCTATTTTGATCTAAAAGAAATTCACATAAGCGTACATTAAAAAAGTGCTTCCTTTATGCTTAAATTCTGATAAAAAACATTTTCAAACTGTCAAATAAACTCCTTTAGGACATAAGCTATCCATCACAAGAAGTTTTTTTGAAAAAGTGGATGAATATACTGATTCTTGAAACAAGGCCCTAAAAATATTGATTGGAGTGATGTCTTAATCCGGATACAGAGCGTTTGATTTAACGTTTCGAAACACAAACAACTTATCTTAGATAAATGATACCAAAACAGAGCAAATGACAATGATAAGTGGATTATGTGGCTGGCATTTCTGATAATCCAAAACAATTACTCAATTACTCAAGCAACTACTATATTTAAAGTGCGAGGGCGAAAGGCCATGATAATAATTGCAATGTTTTTTGTGTCATTCGTTAAACTTGATAATAAATTAATAATGTAGCCATGACCTCCTTGCAAATTTTTTGGCATTTTTCAAATAAAATACGTGTATTTTTGCGTTATGCATCAAAATGGGCTGTTATTTCAAAATGTATATGAATGGGGAATTACGATATAATTTGCGCACTAACCAGAATTAAAATCTAGATTCTCGCAGGTTTGAGATGAAAGGATGTCAGAGGGGGCCAACATTGTTATGGAAGTAAGACAGCGTTTAATTTTACTTTTGTTTTGCCAACAGATTAATTTTTTTTTCGAGTTTTTTTTTATAGTAGACATTGAGGTATTAACGTCATTCCGATGTTTGTATTTCTTTATTCTACAGGTTTATGAACTAAATTTACCTCCCATGTTCTTTGGCTTAAAACGTAAAGAAGATAGAAACAATATTAGTATTATGAAAGTGGAAATCAAGCTATCACAAATTCAAAAAACCGTGCATATTTTTGTTATATAAATCTCTTAATTTTTTACCTACGCGCCCACATTCCTATCTAAAAAAGGAATAATAGGTATATTAAAGGCTTATTAATTGAAAGCCACACTATGCCGCGGTGTTTTTATAAGCCGCTTGATATGAATAATATTAAAGGAAGGTATGTTTTCTTCTTTCAAAATTAATGAAACGACTGGTAACGGTATTTGGCTATTCATTATACTACTAACTACTACTTCAGTTATTTTATTAACGTTATATTTTTTAATCTTTACAAGAATTTAGTTTGTTTACTATTCAAATAATGTATTGTACGTAATAATGTACAAAAATTTAAAAATTCCATCATGTACACATTGTAAAACAAACGAAATAACGAAGTCTCTACATGATCGTAATTTTTATCTCAAATTACCGAATAAAAAATGTCATAAGTTCTAAGAAGTCTGTTACCATTAAAATTCAATGTCTGTTCAAAAATGTGAATATAATCAAAGTCGCGAATTTTCACAACAAAGCAACCGGTAATTAAACATAACTGTCCAATTAACCATCAGATAGCATGATCAGATTTTACATAACGTAATGTCATTAATGGATTGGTGGATGCATGAGGATAAAATTTGTAAAGTTGATGGCAAATTAAAGCTGCTAGACGTGTCCCTTAACAGTCTTTCTGGGTCAGGGAGGCGCATCCATCAAAAGGAATATTAAGTTCTTGTGACGGCGCGGCGCATAGAAACATTTCCAATATATAGATTAAACTGACTGATGGGTGCTGATGCGTACCACGTCACATTCATTTTTTTTTATGACAAAAGTAGGTACACATTTCCTTATTGTTCAGTGTTGATTACATTTTTGGAACAAAATGGCAAAATAAGTGACTCCGTCCCAAGCAAATTTTTGACAGGGTCGCTTCACAGTAATTTTTTTGCATAACTCAATCTTCTTTCCGATTAGTAGTTTTTTTAAGTAATGCAGGAAGTCTAACAGACCTAAGCCTTCTTACACGATTAACCAGTTTGCCGGAATTTTGCTATTATACTAATTCTAGCTAGGATGTAACCATGATGTACAATTAATCATTAATCATTAAACAAAATTTAATGCCCTTTCAAAAGATGTATCACAACATAGCCCTTTCCATTTGGAAAAATAAGGGTAGATTCCACCCTCGCTAAGGGATTGAAAAAGTTACAGTGATGGAATTAATGTGTAAATATATGCCCTTGATTTCTTGAAAATAAAAGTAAACGGGTCCGAGGATTTTTGTTATTTTCACACACAAAGCCGTAAACCTCGGTGGACTGTTTTCGATGTACCAGTCTGTATAATGACTTTGTGTCCACTCTTGTTGATGTTATGAAGCCTTCTTCGCTCAAGACGCCTATATACAGTGCTGACGATAATTGATATTCAATTATTATTATTATTATTATGATTTGAAATATTTAACAATGTGGTCTAAGGATTTATGATAGTTGATTCTGCAAAAGTTTTTAAGTCAGTCCAAAGATCATTGTGTTCAGTCTTAACAAGGGTCTGATTTCGTTGCGACGTTGAACGATCGCATGATTTCGTTCCTACGTCCAGTGGGCGCCATTCATGAAGCTTACAATACTTTTTGTGTGTGGAAAGAAACCCAATCTGGGTGTCGACCGTAAGGGAAAAAGTAGTGTCTGTGTGTGGGCATCTCAGAAATGAATAAAAAGGTGGAGCTGGCATTACTTCTGGAAGACGACGAAGATGACGATATTAAGACTTCCGCTCTTCGATAAATCATAACATATTTTACGCCAAATGTTTTCCCTTATTTGAAAGTCCTTAAAATCCTTGTTTTCGTGGTCATACAACAAAGAGATTTTTCGAAAAACGTGACATATTGATTGGATGTTATACCCTCACCGATGCAAATAATGATAAACTGCCGCGTTTCGGCTAAACGGCCACCCCAGACATGTTTTTGAGCAGTCGGGACACAGCCACTAATGTCCGGCTACAGAGTCGTTAGCCGCGCTGCGTCACCGAATTAATTGCACTTAAAACAATGCAAACTAGTACCTACTTGGCGGCCGGTCGCGCACGCGGGACGCCACCGCTGGACATCACACCTTAAAAAGTTTTTCTAACGTTCTCTAGATTTTCTTCCTTTATATGAGATGGAATCTTGTTTGAAGGAATTCATTTTGGAATTATTTTCCAAGTCACAGTTGATATTTTGTATTCTATATAACTATATTTTAGTGATATTTTACATTGAGTTGGATAATTTGAAGTTATCGAAAGTATTCTCACCGTCACCTCAAAAATCGAGTACATACGTGATATATGTCGTGTACTCGCTAATAAACCAGTGATTAGAAACTTTCACGTGTTAACTATACAGGGTGATTCATTAAGAATGTCCAATCTCTGAACTGTAGATTCCAGACCTCGAAATATGATGATTCTGCCCAACATGCCTTATACAAATATTGATAGTTTCCGAGATACCGGGTGTTTAAAGTTTAAATATGAATTTTGATTTTCGCAATAACTTTCTATTTTTTCACAATTTCTTTTTGAAAATTGGCAGTTTTACCTTTTTTTGCATGAGGATTGCCAATTTGGACTCTAATTTAGCATTGCTAATAGAGGGCGCTAGTTATACTTGGTTGTGTTTAGTAAATCTAAGCAAAAATTTTTTTCGGCTGAACTATTAGCAAACTAATAATAAAATATGGAAAAGCGTTAGATTCTACAAAAAAAAGTTACTCTTGTTTGATTCGTGTAACTCGATCAGTTATCGAGTTATTTGCTTCTAAACAGTTCAATAAATTTTAATTTAAAAAAAAATTTATTCTCTAAATGTGTAACAACAATAAACTATTATTTATGATCCGTTTTCGCAAAGATCTCTTCATATCAAATAACCCTTGTCTATTATTTTTAATCACATTAATTAATTGTTATTGCGAAAATCAAAATTCATATTTAAACTTTAAACACCCGGTATCTCGGAAACTAGCAATATTTGTATAAGGCATGTTGGGCAGAATCATCATATTTTGAGGTCTGGAATCTACAATTCAGAGATTGGACATTCTTAATGAATCACCCTGTATATATATAGATTTTCCCAAATTTTAAAATAACAATAATAGGCATAAGTTAGAAAAGGAAAAATATGATGTAATATGATGTCGAAAATCCAGAACCATTCCACTTGGCAAATTTTGATTTTACAAATACGTGGATATATCTAAATCTAAAACGTTTTTTGTGTACATTCTGCTTTATTAGTAAGGCCAATTGTTCAAATACCTCGTCAATTTCGGTTTTTCTCATTCGACGTTACTTATTCGCATTGTTTCTTTGGAGTTTGCAATGGTGGCGTAAAATCTAAATTTCTCATTGGTTAGTCATTTATTGCTCATCTACTGAAAGCAAAAATTTGTCACGTAAATATAAATTATTATCTTATAGTTCAAACAGTCTTCCGTTTGCAGCTATACTGTATATTCGTAGTATGTAATTGTTTGTATCTTTGCATATTTATAGTAAATAAATGTAAAAGATATGCAACATTTGCATATCAAAGTATTAAGTAGCAATAAACGTAATATAAATTAAACAAGACATTGTGCGTGATAGTTGCAGCAATGTTTTAGTACAAACTAAATTTTCTAAGCCTATTATAGGTAACTATAGCATCCTGAAAGAAAACCTGAAAATACCTTCTTTATAGATTTGGTTACTGTGTACGTACACAAGCAAATATTTTAATATAATCACTTAAAGAAAATAGCAACTTAAAGTGGTATTAATGGAATTTAATTATTATTTAAATGAAATTAAACTTTATATTGCGATACTTAAAATGAAAGGTAAACTTGTATGTAAATGCAAATATAAACTTTAAGGACTATAATTGCGTAAGGAAATTTATATAAATAATTGCGGATAATAATGCCTGAAGTAATTGAGGAAATGATCTAATTTACTTAATCTCATATATGTTTTTAAGAAAATGAATATATGTATTTATAACAGAAAATAGATGCTTAAGATAAGTACAATTAACGCAATGTATTAAATGCACTCCAAAGGGTATATTTTAAAAGTAATTTGACTAGATCCAAAATTGATATATCGATAAAGTTTGAACCTTTCTTTTGATTATTTATTTCAGTTTTCCACTTTGCGTTTTTCGTAACTGTTTGAATGATTATAAATAACTTTGATTTTTAATGGAATTTTAATTGAAGTACTATCCTGTGCTGCTCGGTTTGGTATTGTGAATTTGGTTATATGGGAACAATAGTTTATAAACAATAGTTTACAAAAAAAGGAATTACATTTGGCATACAGTGAACGAATGATGAAAATGTTTGCATGCCATAAAGCATGTTAGTCCTATAGACGGTTGATAACAATGTTTCGTTTTCGATTTGCACATTTTTGGAAAAGCAGTTTTGAAATTTTCTACTCGATCCTTATCTCGTTAAGAATAATTTCGCACTCGAGAAGGTTTCAGAACAAAAAAACAACATTAAACAATTTCTTTATGCTGACTATGACGAAATTCAACTTCTGTCTGCACTTTGGAAGGACATCTGGTGTTACGCTTGCAATTATGTAATTGTGTTATTCGTTTCTTCAAATGGTCTTCCATACCTTACATTTTACAAATTTCGAGAGGGTGTTCTCGGGGACCACTTATGCCAATAATCTACCATTTAAGAAATCGATGATTGAACTTTTTTGGGCAAAACTTACAAAGTGTTTCACCAGTCATACCTTGATTGTATCTTTTATTCTAACATATATCTACCTACAGTAAATTATACAAAAATGACGGAAAATAACATCGCTTTTACTCATTAGTCATTACGCTTGTTTCACAATAAAAGCCGACTCCGTCAATCTAAATTCGAATTTCTGAACAATTTTCGTATAAGACATCGGTTTCGCTCTTTTAAATAGTTTTATTACATCTATATTTATGACAGCCATATATATAAACTTTATTATCTATCAACAGAAATCACGTGGTGTGGATAATTTATGAAGATATTGATTAATTACTTGTTATCCTTCATTTAATGGCGAAAAACTGCCACCACAATCTACATAAACGCATATATTTATTGTGTTTTTTGGTATATAATAATTTTTTTAATTTATTAGAGTCATTTCCCATTAGTGTTACGTCATACTGTAATTTGTGAATATTTAATTAGTTAAGTATTTAAAATAAGAGTTAAAACTAAATAGTCTGTCTTTGTTTCAGATTCACAAACATATGACAATAGACGAATTAAGAAGCACATTTCATGTAGAACATCACGATTTAGGTAAGTTATGTCATTTGCACTGGCAATGTTAGAATTTAAGCACGATATACGAAATTATAGCTATTTAGCTGTTGATATACTTATTTAATACCTTCTATTTATAGTTAATAAATGCATTTGCTGCTAATATTGCAACTTTTCCACTGAGGATTAAAATAATAAGTGTATGTGCTCAATGGCAGTACATACATTTACAAAAACTCACTTTAAGTACTTTTTTCCGACTCCACATTGAGTTTTCAATAATCACTATTATAATAATAGAGTTAACCATAAGATTGTTTTAGTTCTTCAGAAAGTTCTTGCTTAGTTTTTTTGTGAGCGAATATAAAAATTAACAAAGGTACATAAATTTCGTTAATTGACTTAATAGACAACTGTTGATGGTAGCAATTAATATATATCCCTAAATGTTGAGGTGAAGGACGTACTTAAAAAGCTGCGATACAAAATAATCGTGAGAAACATGCTCAAATATGACCTTTCAATCTTTGGGAAAATAAGGCCCCAATCCCCATATTTCTCTAAAATTTTATAACACAGCCAAATCACCTCCATAAATCGTTGCAGCTACTTTAGTATCATGTTTTAGATTTAACGTTAGTAGTGAAATATGAAATATTTACGTGCAATAGTTGCTACTTAATTGTGTATTCGAGATCCAAAAATATCAAACGTATGCAATTAGTAGACCACACCCAAAAACATATGTCAAGTTCCGCATAATTACTTTATCTTATTGTGCAGCATATAATTAATTTATTATAAATTAAATTTTGATTATAAATGCAGCGTCGGCACGCTCAGCTTCACAATTTCAGGAATTGCAACTGTAATACGTTACACCCTATTAGTACTTACGCATACGTGGTTATTCCAAGAATTAAGAATTGATATCTGTAACAATTACAATTATCGATAAATATTCATAGGAATTTTATTTCATCACGTTATTAAACTTTGTTATGCATAAATGTGGGCATTGGCTGAGCATTTCTTAGACTCGTGCTTATACTGAACAAGAAGTAGCGTAACTTATTCATACTATTATATAATAAATCTATTTGTTTATATAAAATCAAGTTAATAAAAGCAAGGTCGTTGTGCCTTTTACCGACCTCAATAATTATAATTTGCTTTTTGATTTATTTGTGTTACAAATTTTCCTTATTGTAGAAAAAGTTGATTGAAAACATTTAGAAACCTATTATTATTGGTAGTTTTTACATTCGCTTCTTTATAGTACCATAATTATCCACAGTAGGTATACATACTTTACGGCGCAATTAAAGAATACATTATTAGACGTGAGCTTACCTTCTGAATTACATAGTTAGTTACAACCTCAGAAAAGTGGAAATAGATAAAATAATACCTGCACTATAATCGAAGTTTCAAACAAAATCTCCCAAATGTTAAGGATAGATTTTTCTAGGCGCTTCTATTTCAATTTTTTGTACACAAATTGAAAAATGGCAACATTGCATTTAGAGTGAAGAGATAGACTCACTTCAAACATTTCACATTTTGGCATGAGCAAGTTTTGTCAATCCAACCAAAGATCTCTTTCATTACAAAGCTAAAGAGCGTATAATTATGCAAAAGTGATTAGCCTTACAAATTTTACCGTACATTCACAGATAGGCTGGTATTAAATAATAATCTGTGTAAAATTTTGAAAATTTTGTTGCAATTATTTACTTGGGACAAGGGCTTAATTAATTAATTAATAAGACTTTAAGGATTAAGTTAAGAGGAATAAAGTAATTGCAATTTTTTTTAAATTAAAGAAGATTTGTGGAATTAGAGAACATTTTATATCATATCATTACATATTTTACAATGAAATGTTAAGTTATTAGCCGAAAATATTTTAGAAATGTAATTATTTAATATCTCTAACTTATATTGAACAACTTTGTTTAAAAACTACATTCCCTTGTGCTTATTACATATTTTTTGCAGAAATGTCGAATTTACCAGTTCTTGGCACCTTATATTTTATAACTGGGGCAAAAATCTATACGTATTTATTTGCATACGTGTTTGGCCACTTATTGGCATACCTACGTAAGATTTTATTCTCTTTAATTAAATATGTCGTGAGAAATGTATAAAATGCGAATAATAGGTTACCTATAGGAAAATCTCAAAAACACAAACACCTTTATTATATAGTTATTTTTGTATCTAGTGCGCGAAATGCCACTTTGGTGATCGAGAACTGATTTATTTAACGAGGCGCAGCCGAGTTAAAAAAATAGTCGAGATTACCAAAGTATTTCGCGCACGAGATGCAAACAAAATTTTTTCTACAAACGTGAAGAAGTTGACAATTATTTTAACGTTGAAATACAAAACTCTCATCTAGTTTGCGTGCAGTGCGCGAAGTAAGTACTTCGCACACGGCGTCGTCATTTCGCGCACGCTGTCATGGTAACGTAGGAAAGTGAAAAAAAGGGTCACTTCGCGTATTGTTATCGATGCGCAAACCTTGTCATTTTTTGACGTTTGTAGAAAAAAAATATTTTCATTGATATGGCAACTGTATTAGCTATTGAATTTACTTTATGCAACAGCTTTGCACATATTATACAAATGAATTTTTTTGTAAATTTTGTTTCTTCTCAAACACCACCAGTGATAGCACTTCTGTCATTGAATACCATATTTGATTAACGAATTGTCTTCATGAAAAGGCAAATCTTTGTTTTCGTCTGGTCAGGATTGCTACTGGACGAGCTTTGTATAATACATCCGTTGGGTTACCTCCACGATATAAATACTAAAGATAGGATGTTGCGCATGGTGGGCGGTCCGCAAATATGACGCGTGACGTCACTTGTAGAGTGAATTACATTTGAGGAATACTCATTTGATGTGTTTTTCGTCTGTACCGAGTTTATTTTTCGAGATACAAAAAATTCCATAAGAACAAATATGCTCCTTATGATGTCTTTTATATGTAAAAAATAATAGGGCAGCTCAATCTCTCTCAGTTAACCTGAAAAATACTTGTATAAAATATCATAATTACATCTGATGGTGTTTGCGCCGCGACGACACAAAAACGGTGCTAGATAGAGGAAAATTGCATATGAACAAATTTGTAGAGCACAAAATTTACTAAAGAAAAGTCCGCGGTAGGGTGTCACGATCTTCGATAGTTAAAGAGTTACAGGTGTCCAAAATGATGCAAACGTTATTCGCGCAACTGTCCACACCGCTTTTTCCCAAACTAATGGAGATAATTACACCCTCCCGCGGACTTTTCTTTAGTAAATTTTGTGCTCTACAAATTTGTTCATATGCAATTTTCCTCTATCTAGCGCCGTTTTGGTGTCGTCGCGGCGCAAACACCATCAGATGTAATTATGATACTTTATAGGTACAAGTATTTTTCGGGTTAACTCAGAGAGATTGAGCTACCCTATTATTTTTAAGATATAAAAGACACAAAATGAATTTTATGTTAATTTTATCATATTGTTTTTACTGGTTCCCTACTTTACCTTTTTTTATTGGTACCCTACGTTACCTTTTTTACTTCACGTTTTTAAACCACGCCTCGATTTAAGTTATGTTCAATAAATAAATAAACGGTACATTTTTCCACCTTGTGTTATGATGTTCATGTTTGTGCAGATCAACAGGTAACTATTTTTTTAAAATGTAAATTACCACAAGGTGTTAAAAAATAGAGTTAAGTGCGAAATTGTCTTGAATCCATCAATGAAATCACCCAGATCTCCTAACGCTTTCTCCTCGAACGCTGCGAAAACCATTATATATTTTAGACAGAGAAAAAATGAACTGAATCAATTTTGTAATGCACAAAATTTACCACAAAACAGTCCGCGGGAGGGTGTAATTATCTCAATCCCAGTAGCTCAATCTGTCTGAGTTAACCCGAAAATACATGTATAAAGTATCATAATTACATCTGATGGTGTTTGCGCCGCGACGACACAAAAACGGCGCTAGATAGAGGAAAATTGCATATGAACAAATTTGTAGAGCACAAAATTTACTAAAAAAAAGTCCGCGGGAGTTTGGGTAAAAGCGGTGTGGACAGTTGCGCGAATAAAGTTTGCATCATTTTGGACGCCTGTAACTCTTAAACTATCGAAGATCGTGACACCCCACCGCGGACTTTTCTTTAGTAAATTTTGTGCTCTACAAATTTGTTCATATGCAATTTTCCTCTATCTAGCACCGTTTTTGTGTCGTCGCGGCGCAAACACCATCAGATGTAATTATGATATTTTATACAAGTATTTTTCAGGTTAACTGAGAGAGATTGAGTTACCCTATTATTTTTTACATATAAAAGACATCATAAGGAACATATTTGTTCTTATGGAATTTTTTGTATCTCGAAAAATAAACTCGGTACAGACGAAAAACACATCAAATGAGCATGTCGCAAATGTAATTCACTCTACGGGTGACGTCATGCGCACGGTCTGACGAAATGTGAACGTCGGAGCATCCGGCCCTGGGTTACCTCTCTCCACCTCAATTCGTTTTTCGTTGCATTGTCTGTGATAGGTATAAACTCTGCGCCTAGTGACCCATATGTAGCAGAGTAGTTCATGGGTAAACTCCTTTTAAGACTTTAATGGGACTATTGGAGGTTCTATTTAATATTCTATTTGCATTACAGCATCTCTTGGATGTCTGTTCTGTATTTTCCAAAGTACATTTAATCATTTCATAGTAAGAGTTTCAGGTCTGCACATCCAGTGAGTTTCGGATACCTATTTAACGCATAAGTGGTCCCAATTTAAAGATTCAGTGAGAATGTGAATAGACTTCCAAGAAATCAAAAAAACCTACAGCACCAGAGCAATATTTTGCAATACCCTTCAAAGGGTTGTCCTTATATGTATATTATGCATTGCCGAGAGAGCAACATTCCAATCCAATCGCCAAAACTAATGCTTTTGTCTTACTTTCTAAACTTCAGAAACAAAAATTGAGCGTGATTGATGCTTAGTTTTACCCAAAATGTGGTATAAAGACATTTAGTCCAGTCATAATAGGAGAAATAGGGGGCCTAATTCGTATAGCCCAGGAGATTTAGGTTTTAACCTAAAAAAAACATTCAGCTTTACATTATTTTTTTTGAGGTTGACCCATATTTTGTCTAAAGTGACTGGGCTAGTATATTACCAAGTCCTTATGAAATGTGTAGCGTCAATATAAATCAATTAATCAATATAAAATAGAGTTCCCTCGGTTACCGGGTGTGCTAGAGAGGGGCTCCCGTTTAAAGGTCCCATTTTATAGTTTTTAGTTAATAACTCGAAAACGGTGACTCCTAGCAAAAAAAATTGTTTTAACTCCTCACTCGTTCATTTTACACTAGAATTGTACATTAGATCATTAAATTTCCTTCAAGAATATACAGTATGTCTGAAAAAGTTGGCAACATATGAGAAACTTTTTTATTTGTAATGTTCCGAAAAAAAGTTATTCTTTATAAAAAGTTCTGCATGTTCTAAAAGCTAAAATACAATCATCAGATATTAAATTTTTTCTTGTCGTGTACGCGGTTTGTCAAAAAATATGAATTTTGCTCAAGAGTAAAGTACCTTTATTTTTGTCAATATCGAAAATTGTTATTAAAAAAAGTTAATCAGAACTAAAAACTACGCTCAAATATGCAATTACATCCTGCTAGTTAAAAAGTTAAAAAGCTAGACAAAAATAGGAAAAAAAACCTGGCCTTAATGTCGAATCTGCTTGATGAAAATTCACGGAATTCAACTTATGCTGTTCCAGCGATGATTGGTGAAACCAGAAATTATGTTCGTCATCTTGAGCACATAACTTTGGAGAGTCAAAATCTTAAAAACGGAGCCGGCGCGCGGCGCGTTTTTTGTTGTTTTTGTATACAATTAAAGTTGTAGTAAATTTAATAAGCTTTCATTTTGATGTAAAGAATTTTTTTGCTAGGATCCACCGTTTTCGAGTTATAACTAAAAAACTGTAAAATGTGACCTTCACATAATAAAAGCATGAAATAAAGGCACCAAACTGACATAAAATAAAATTATTAAGTAGACTTATTATAGAACAATCATCTGCCCATAAAATTTGTACAATAATACATGTACATTGTTTGAATAATAGTTATTTATGATAATTGATAGTTTTATGTATCCATACCTATCGGTATGTTCATTACATTTTGTATTCCTGTTTGACAATACTGACGTTTCCATCACAAGTAATTGTCACTGTCTATAAACTTGTTTATTTACGCATTCAACTTTATAAAAAATAAACTTTTTCACATCAATGCACTTTATCGACATGTCGCTTCACAAATCTCGCGCATTCAAGGTTTTTGTAAGCTTGGCAGACCTCCCATGTTAAATTATCCAGCATCTAGTTTACATTATCAATACGTACTTGTTGCGTGCATTATCATACACTTACTAGAGACTAGAATATTGTACACCATTATCGTACGACAAAGATCCCCTCGACAAATAATTTTTATTTTTCAATTACCACCAGTTTAAGGAGTAAAGCCACTTTGATCAGTTCACTGAAAGCTACATTGAGATAATAATGCTTTCATGGTTTAATCGCGACTGAAAACGTTAAGAATTAATCAAGTATTAAAAAGATAACTAAAATAAAACTGAGTACTAACAGAAAAAAATTAATGGAACGAACACATTAATCGAATGAATGGCAGGAAAACGGTAAGAGTAGGATAAGACAAATCGTATTTGGACACCCGAAAGAGATGGAATAGCAACTAGCAAAGAATCGTAGAAAAACAGGTAAAATGACTAATTGAAAGACAAAAAAACAACAATTTTCTTTCTGATTGCTGACCAACATCGTAACTTAGCAACTTTGCTCCATTTCTTATTCTTTCTTTCATCTACCTCTAACTTTTCTTGTTCGCTTCTTCTATGCTGACTTTCAACTTACACACAGCATCATAATTCGAAACTAAAATTTTTCGAAATTGTTACACCGTTGATAGTTTTTAAATAGGGGGATGCTTTATGTGTTCTCTTCTCCAGTATGGAAGGCCCCCCTTTTCGTAATACGTTTCTACGTTTCATTTGATCCTACCGAAGATGTCCACAAGTGGTAGTAATCTACCCTTTTGGTTCAGATGGCTAGATCGCTAGACGTGACGGTGCAACACGAGTTACTAAATTTGAGTTTCCAGTTATGCAGTCAGGTAGATTCGTCAGGTTACAATAAGTACAATTGCTAATGAAAATATAGATACCTATTTTTGTTTACACAGTACTTACACTCGTAGAGTTCTACGAGCTTAGAAATCAAGTTGTTTAATTACACGGATCTAACTTATAGTTTTAAAGCCAAACACGTTATACTGAATTTATGCCATTATTCAAATATGTACGATTAAATATGCGCCAGCCGCCAAGGAATTACAACGTTACTAAAGTAGACAAGGAAATTTGTATACATAATCATTAATCATAGGTAAAGATATACTAAAACATTAACTTTTGTTTCAGTTCCTGAATATGAAATAGTTCATTTACATCACATAGGAGAGAGAAGTATAGAAAATCATCCTAGTAATTCGTTAGAAAATACGATACAAGGTGAAACAAATTCAAAATTCACTAAAACGAAGGAACATGGAAAAATTTTGGAAAAATTTCCTCATAAAGAAGCTAATATAAAATTGAAAGCGTTTGGAAAGCATTTAAATTTAAATTTAACGAAGAATTCTGGTCTTTTAAAAACTAGTGGATTAAAATTATGGTCCATTGAACCGAATGCAACTGCCCAACATGGAATAGAATATGTAGAAATCCCAGAGGTAGGTTTTTTTGTTTTTTTTTATTATCTGATTCCGTTGGCAATATCGCGAAATTTGTGTTGATTTGTTGATGTAATTCTTAAATGTGTCCAATATATCGCCCATTTATCAGGCCATTAACGACTCGTTGACCGTAAACTAAAACTAATGTTGTGCACTTTGATATGACACTTTCACCTGAGCAACGGTCGATTTCTTATTGCTAAACGTTGTTGGAAATCTTAACCAGATCTGATGTATGTCAAGTACAAAACAGGTCAAACTGCAAATAAGATCAGACATTCTTGAAATATTTGGCGAAGATGTTACACTATGTCCAAAGTCACGAGACCAATTTACCAAACAAAGGCAGACCATATGCAACACCTGCAAACATTAACCTCATTTAACAATTCTTTAGCAATAATTATTGCATTTCCTTCGCGGTCCTATGACCTTGTAATCGCTTTCTACGGCCATATCAACAAAACACTGGCCAAACGGATATTTAAATGTTAGTGTGCGTGACTGCGCGTGGAAAAGAATTTACTTCACACTTTGATATTTTATGTGCCTCGAAAAATGATTAATAAAATTTTTATAGTTGTTAAATTTTATAACCCTGAAAATGAATTGAAAACGAGCAAAACGGAAGAGATTTTAAAAGTTATTGAATTATACATAACACGATAACACATAATTAAATGATTAGTTAATATTATTAATACTATCGTCATAAATTCTACTATATTCGGCTTCAAGACTTCTGTAAAACCATTTCGCGTTATTTATCTGTTACTACTTCTAATAAAATTATTGTTTTTATTGGTTAGATTTAATTTGCTTCAAAACAGTAAGTGATGTTAAATTGCTCGATGACAAATTCATTTACATAGGTACAGTGGCTCACGTGTATTGTAAATAAATTATTCGTTTAAAGATGCAAATTAAATATATTTTATGTGATTATTCTTTTTGGAAACGAATGTGTATTATAAACTAATGTTTCTTATTCAATACGAGTTATACAAAAAAACTATTAATCATAAGTAGGTGTTTAAAAGACTGGTTATAAATAAATTAACAATTAGCGAAGTTTAGGAAGACATTATTAAATATGAATGAAGCTTGGTCATTTTTTTTACTGTCGTTTTAGAACGTGTTTCTAAATATGATTTTTACTTAATAAATATCGTAGTACCTGAAAATGTCAGTTGTTTTGTTTCCGGGAAGTGGGATATTTGATTGAACAATTGGGGATTTTTCCCCATACTTTACTCTGCACAATGCCAAAACGTAAATAGAACAACGCACTCCCTTACCAGCAATACCTAATATCGAATGGAAGCATTAATCAGTGGAAACGTGTAAAAAGAAACAAAATGAAACCCCCTTAGTACACTAAGCACCTATGAACGAAGGTATCGTTTTTATATTGAGGTTAAGGACGTTTACCTACTGTGCATAATTTAAATACGTGAGTAAACATATTCACGGTAAATTAATAGGCTCGTGCTGTGTAACGGTAAAAACAAATCATTTCTTGATGTGTGTGGTTTCCAAAATTGTTGTTCATTCCCTATCATTCGTTTTCTGTACATGTGTGCGACGTGCGTGTCCTGTGTCCTATTAATACAAGGACCTTGTATCTAAATTCACATTTTTTTCTATTTGTTTGTTTAATCCGGAAACCCTACCTCTAGTGTACGATTTGAGATTGAGTCTCTCACCTCGCCATCTTCATCTATTTTTTTGGTTTGTTCCATTTTACCTTCTCTTCTTACTTCTAGTGCCTCTTTTATTTGCTTTTTACACGTTTCTCTAAATCTTCCCTTTGTTCTTTTCGCGTCTTCTTGTGGACCGTACATGTTTTCCACACTTCGTTCTTCATATTCATTCGATTAAATGTCAAAATTAACGCACATAGTTGTTGCCTGTATGTCCGCATTTTTAGGGTTCCATAGAATAGTTTTTAATTTTCTTAGTACTTTGCCGAATTCTTGAAAATATTTTTCTTTGCATTCCTTAATCTTATGTTTCATATTTTATTATTCCTGCTGTTTCTTCATTAAGGAATTAAGGAACTAACTCTGAAACCCCAAAGCACGTGATCGTCAATTACAAACCTGTCAAATGATAGGACTCTCTACGTTGTGAACGAATTGCTCGAGATGTGTGTGTTCTTCTTATAAGGATCGATTAGGCACATAAAGTTAAATAGCCTTTTTGTCTAAAATAATTAGGAAAGCAAGTAATCGAATATTAAGGCTCCTAAGGAGAGCTCCGTAGTTCATATCGGGAAAATGGCCATTTTGGACGTAATCATCTAACAAAAATTAAAAAAGCGATGCATAGGTCAAATTCTATATGTAGCATAGTGATCAATTAATGTAAACCTTCTGGTTTCAAATTAAATATTTAAGTTACAATCTTGGTCGAAAGTTCTGAAAGAGAGGTACTACATTTACGTAACTTTCGACCAAGATTGTAACTTAAATAATTAATTTGAAACCAGAAGGTTTACATTAATTGATAACTATGCTACATAGAATTTGACCTATGCATAGTTTTTTTAATTTTTGTTAGATGATTACGTCCAAAATGGCCATTTTATGACCATTTTAGCAATATGAATTGCAGAGCTCTCCTTAGGAGCCTTAAGATTTTACATTGAAATCCCTATGGCGCATCGGCTAATTCTACACCCTGTATAAGAAACACTTTTGGAAACTTATATTTGGATCTAAACTGCAACAGTACGAGAGAGTACGTTTTGGTACTTAAATTATGTTCTTTTGGTGCCAATTAAAGTTCTCTGTAGAGACTCGACATTGATCAAGATTAAATACAATAACGAAATCAGTCAAAAGTAATAACAAAACACACCAAAATCCGATACTTTTTGTAAATGTCCATCCGGTGTATGTCTCGTATATGGTAGATTCATTAGTTCACCTCATTTAAAGCGTTTCAGCTCAATGTGTGAGCACTAAATCATTTTAAAGGGTTTCGATTCCATTTCAGAGGGATTTAAGCTTTAAGATTGGACAGGTTAACATTATTTTAAAGAACTTACAATTAGTAATTACAAGCTTACCTCTAAATAAATGGCTTTTAAACACTCTAGTAAATATTTCGAGTAGTAATCCAAGAAGATTATAGAACAAGAATATGTTAATTGTGAGCAGTGTGCAATTGAAACGATTGGAAAAACGAAGCCTAAATGGAAAAAATGCAATTGAAAAAAAAACAAGTGAAACATTATAAAAAAACAAAGAATTTCCAAAATGTTTACAAAAAACAATATGAAATTATATTTGCGACTTTAAATCCAGTCGTAGTGTTTGATGCGGATAGTGTTAAAAAAATTAATCTTGTTATGACATGACGGATGAAGAATTTTGAAATTTAACTCTCTGCTAAGTTACATAACAGAAAGCGTCTACTTGAAATGGGACAAAGTGGTGATGCGCGAATACAAAATTTAAAAACAAATTTAAACGAAGGAACTACATCTAATAACGTCAAACTTACCAATTAAAATAAGAACGCAAAATATGTAAATGGAATTACCTATGATAGTGACGTCAGAGATTAGGTTGTCCAAGATGGCTACTTCGAACCATACATACATAGATTATAATTTTGCAATTTAACTTTTTTTCCCATTTAGTTTCTTTTCTTCCCACAAATTCATAATTTTGATGAAATTGTTTTTTAAAAGAATCTTCTCTCAAGGCCAAGAAGTACGTACCCCATTGTAAAATTCTTACTTTTAAGACTGTACCATCGATAGACAGTACAGAATTCCTCTTGAAATACAATTGATATCAGAACATTGAACCACCAAAGTTACCAAATATGACCTTAATTACTTATACCTAATAGTTGCATAACAACCGTTACCTACTACATTATAAACGATTGTCTAATTTTATTTCATTTGACATAATGTTTTCTATGTCACACAGCTTAAATTATTATAGACGTAGTCATTCCTTATAAAAACACATGAAAAGTAGTCGCTGCAAACACGTACCTATTACTGGAAAAATATTCAACGCGTAGAATGAATGTCATAATAACCACATATTTTATTAAATTCAAATTGACGTTAACGTTTACGTAAAGACGTACATTTACGATGCCATTTAAACGTTTAATGAGTAATTTATTTCTTTGTAATTTTACTCTTTGTTCATGTAGGCGTGGGCGTGGGTTTCTGGAAATATTTCTGAAAACGGCGTGAACTTTGGTAAATGGTTTTATTTATATTTAATTTAATCTAAACTTACTGTTGTACTACCCCATGAATATTATACCGTAATAATAACGAGTAATTCAATAATTCTTGATTACTTCAGTAGAAAATAATCGCTCAGCGTGATTAAAATATTCGAAAAAAGTTATTAGGTGATAAATCAGTGGAATATGGACAGTGAGCCATTATTTGAGCACTTTGCATAATAAAAAATCGATGTTTCATTTTATGCCCAAAGTTATTTGATTCTCCCGAGTTGTCACTGAATAATTTCTCGTACAGCATCAACACTAAATAAATAAGCGGCCTCTCCCAACGACAAAAGAAACAGCTTTCGGACTATAAATTCACGGGAATTATATCATACATCTTACCTCACAGGCCAGTTATCTTATCCAAAATTCCAAGTTCTTTCTCGAATATACGGTACGTTTTAGTCCTAAATTTTCAATTTTACTATGAAGCTTAATTTGTGTAAGTGGCATTAAGGATCGTTGCTAATGCTTTTCTATTTGATCGATATTGTAGTATTATTCAAATCAAAGAGGGTTGTGAAAATTAGATATCTCTGCAACAAGTACTCCTCATCAAATTTGAATGCCCAATTTGAATGACAGTTGTAAATAATATAATCTGTTAAATTGGCTGTAAAAATCAGAAAAGTAGAGCTGACGATTAAAGCCTTGAAAATATGTCCAATAAATCAGTTTGTAACTATGGAAGAAAAAGTTCCAATGATGTTAAAGCAAGTTTTCAGGGAAAATAACAGAACACAATCTCAGCGATCTGAACAATTTTCAAAAATATTCGTTTCAGGAGTAGTTTATAGATGCTTTTTTTTAAACTCGGACGTGAATGCATTTCATTTAATAATCTTGTGTATTTTTTTGCAAAGGCAAGTTGTACAATAGGAAAATCATGTAAATTTGCACAAACAAACAATCTATAAAATATTAGAGATAAATGGTATTACATAAAAGTTAATATGTATACAGGGTCCTGCACCTCACCTCCCGTCTTCTGTAGCTCCGTTATTAATTAAGTTAGGTTTTTGATATTTTGCAGACGTTTCCTGTACCTCAGATTATATTTCAGGAAAATATTTTTGATTATACAGGGTGTCCCAACAAAGTGTGACGCCATAATGATATATTTTTTTAAATTACATGCTTTACTTTTTTTTACTTATTTGGTCGTCTTTTATGCTTACCTACATATTCCTAAAATTCTATTGAAATCGGTTTGATGAAACCAGAGAAAAAAAATAAAAACGAAAAAATGTCGGTTTTGCATCACTGGTTTTAAAAATTAATAAAAAACGCAAATAGTACCTGGTTAATGAAATTTTACGACACGCTCATTAAATAAAGTCTAGTAGTCTCATTTACCAAGTTTCATTGATCCAAATTATACAGGGTGATCAAAATCTAGTGTCAAACTTCTCAAACTTTAAACCACTTTATCTTTCTTATTTTAAATTGCAACCCCTACATATTTTGATGTCATTCGATGAGGAATTGAAAAACAAACATTTTTTTCTAATACATCTCTATGGCAATTCCTAATATTGTTAAAGTTATTCAAGAAAAAGTCATTTTATCAATTAATTATTGCATTAGCCATTTTAATTGATAAAAATCGAAGGCGCCTCCTCACTTTTTTAACGGACATTTGAATGGACCAATATGGATCTGGATTTTTTTTAAATCAATTGCCAAATTTATTTCAAAATTTGCCAATAGCTGTGAGAAATGGAATGTGGCTGCAACACGATGGAGCTCCAGCACACTATTCATTAGAAGTCAGGGATCATCTTAACACAGCCTTCCCCAATCAGTGGATTAGAAGAGGAGGATCAATTGCTTGGCCTCCTCGATCACCCGACTTAATTAAATTAGATTTCTTTTTGCGGGGTTACGTTAAGGAAATCGTTTATCACGCCAGAAAACATGCAGCAAAGAATCCTGAACGCATTTCAAAGCATTACACCCGACCTTTTAAAAAGATTGGCAACATCATTTCATACTCGTCTTCGTTTGTGCCTTGAAGGAAACGGAAGACATATCGAACGTAAATTCTAGTAGGTAACCTTAAGACTTTAGAGATAATTGTGATCATAAAACATGGTATGTTAATAAATTGTCTTTCAAAGGCGCCTTCGATTTTTATCAATTAAAATGGCTATTGCAATAATTGATAAAATGACTTTTTCTTGAATAACTTTAACAATATTAGGAATTGCCATAGAGATGTATTAGAAAAAAATGTTTGTTTTTCAATTCCGCATCGAATGACATGAAAATATGTAGGGGTTGCAATTTAAAATAAGAAAGATAAAGTGCTTTAAAGTTTGAGAAGTTTGACACTAGATTTTGATCACCCTGTATAATTTGGATCAATGAAACTTGGTAAATGAGACTACTAGACTTTATTTAATGAGCGTGTCGTAAAATTTCATTAACGAGGTACTATTTGCGTTTTTTATTCATTTTTAAAACCAGTGATGCAAAACCGACATTTTTTCGTTTTTATTTTTTTTCTCTGGTTTCATCCAACCGATTTCAATAGAATTTTAGGAATATGTAGGCAAGCATAAAAGACGACCAAATAAGTAAAAAAAAGTAAAGCATGTAATTTAAAAAAATATATCATTATGGCGTCACACTTTGTTGGGACACCCTGTATAATCAAAAATATTTTCCTGAAATATAATCTGGGGTACAGGAAACGTCTGCAAAATTTCAAAAACCTAACTTAATTAATAACGGAGCTACAGAAGACGGGAGGTGAGGTGCAGGACCCTGTATATCGATATACATATGCAATTTGCTGAAAATAAAGGGAATGAAACAATGTTTTCTAATTACAGTTTCCAATTTGCTTATATTTACATACATATTGAAATTTGAATGGTATTTTCAACCAAAAAGTGGTCGTGACATTACCTCCTTTTAGAGTACCCATACCTTGCTTCTAAATAGGAATTGAATCAATCAAGATTAAAATTGGAGGCCAAATTTGAAACACAAGGCTCAAATCCATGTTTGTTGAATTTTATTATTCGAATACGAAGCTTATAAACAGATTATAAAATTAATGAATTCAATTGTGACAAAGTAACCACTATGATGTACTTATACCTACTTAGTACAAACCAGCATAAAATGAGGATAATCGTGAGAAAAGGTAAAAATGAACGATTATTATATCTATAGTTCTTTTAGGTGTATTTAATGTAGTTATTTCCGTAATTACACAATCTACCTGTATAGCATTTTTTATTATTAATAATTATTCGATTTCCTAAGAACCTAAGACGGATATCGAACTTTCCGCTGTAATTTATGATGTAGTAACGCAGCAGAATTAAATTAATTTTCGCACAAATTTCGGATTCCCTCACTATTTAACGTTTTTAAATATGTGACGCAATTTCGGTTACAAGACAAATTCTTTTTTTTTTGTTATGACATTCGGCAATTAATTATTTTGTAAGATTTATAGAGAGTGGAGTGGAGGATAATCTTATTAGTTAGGGTTGTATTGAGTTAAAAAGCAAATCCGTGTAAAAATTTTAGGTCAAGACTGTGTTAATTAAGGATGTAGCACCTAAATATTTATTTCCGGTTTTAAATTAAATGTACAATAAATTTATCCTTGTTTTTTTAATAGTAATTTAATTATATGCCTGAATACTTGCGTGTAGTTGAATAATTGTGTCGTATGGATACTTTTACTTTCTTATTAGGTAGTGTCAATAGTGGAATTTTTTTTTAATTTTCTTGTATCTAGAACACCTAAATGATCTGCTAAAGAGAGGAAACATAAAGTAAGTCATTTATAATAGTGTAGGAAACACGTGCTGGAAACAATTATATAGTGTCTACGTCAACCTGCTTTGAATTTCTTGCGTAACAGTGTTAAAACGACTAACAACTGAAGCATGTTCAATTTATCTGTACCAGCAACTATTATGCTACATTGATTGTGGTATGGTATGAAGAAACAATGCTTTGTTGTCACGTTACCTGTAATTAAGTGGTTTCAAAATAATCGTAACGCAATTTTTTAATTATCTGTAATTAACTGTATTTCTATTAACTATATAGAGTTGTTGTACAACTTTATTCACAAACAATGTTTTTATCAAACTAATGAATTGTTCTTTCTTTACTATTTCGAATTTCGCAGTAGGTATGTATCAACAGTTTACTATGACATGGAAAGTTTCAGTTTTCACGAGAATTGGACTCATCTCCAACGACATTGGATAAGTGTCATCAAGAGCTTTAATTATTTTTCATTAGTGCACTGATAAATGCGTGTACATAACCTTTTGCACATTAAGAAAGAAAGGAAAGTGAGCAATAGGAGTTAGGAACTCGACTGCAAATGACATACCTACTGCAAGAATTATAGTACCCATAAAAAATCCTTGCATAAGCTTCCAATGTAAAAAACAATAACCTATAAACTAATTTAATTCATACATAAATCATTTGTAAGACAATAAACCCTTCACTTTAGGTGCAGGGGGTCAAATTAACTTATGCGACTCATAAAAAATATTATGACTTACACAATATTTAAGCTAAAGATCTGTTTATTTACATATTTTATGGTAGATCAAAGACAAATGTTAATGGTTGAACAGATGGTAGTGTAGGGGGGTGCATTTCAAAATAATGAGCAATTTTGAGATTTTGTTAAAAGGCTGAAAATTGACGAAACAATGTATTTTGCAGTTTGAAATGTAGGTAAGGTAAGTGCTATAATATATTACACAGACTAACTTTAACCCTATCGACTCATCTATATTTCAATAGATGTTTTAAAAACCGTACTATTGTTATTCACCAAAAACCGACGCAAGGCCTGAAGATGGTCTACACGACCGAAATCGATTACCTGTAGACAACAATAAAATTAGTTTGCGACTTATTTTTTTGTTATTAATATAAACTTGGCACTAACTTAATAATTTGAGCAGGCTTTTGATTCTCAAACTCCCCTGTTGGGCCTACTTCTGAACTTTTGCAAAGGTTTGACAAATTGTATATTTTCTTCGAATTAAGACTTTCTTCTATTTCTCGCATTCCAGGTGTATTTTGTAATATTTACGAACAATCTTTTTGAAACGCTTTTCTTCAACAAAAAATAGTTTAGTAATACTCTGCGTCACCTCCAGCTCGTAATGTTGCTTGGTGAATATAGGGATTGTTACACATCTACTATTATCTTTATATAAATATAAATTAATACATAATACTGTCGCTGTTCTGATAGGTAAATTAAACTTTTATGCACTGCTACATTTGAACCGCAACCATAATTAGTTCTATTCGAATCGTCATAACATAGATTTATTACATTGCGACATGCGGGCATTTACATTTACAGAAGTAGTTATTAGATGCTTCAGTAAGTTTATTGAATGGTAAAGTGTCTTATTGTGGAATTCCATCTATGATTAATTATATAAGTAACAAAATTATTATTTCCTTGTACAACATCGTGTTTTAGCAATCGTGCATTTTGGAAGCATTCAAATATGTTATTGTAGTGTTTTATGTAGACTGGCAATTTCCAAATATTCTATCCTTCGCTGTAATGATAACCACGATATAAGTCAATAAGTGTGCACTATCGTCTGATGTATCTGGCATTAAGTTAGGCTGTCATTTTCATGTTATAAAAGTACTGTCAATAAAAAGTGTTCCTACCCAAATCGCACCTCCAAATGTGTAATTTTTGCACTTGCCATACACGCACACCTCCTGCCTGTCGACAGAAAACCGACTTCTCTTCTTTCAACTGTGAAAAGTATTCGTTCTGGATTCTGAATTACGATGGGAGGGGAGTCACTAATCAGAAGTCCACGCGCACATAGGCCACACTTCGTTCAAGTGTGCATATTCTTTGGTCTATGGTAAACTACATACTTTGCTCATTCATAGCAAGGGTCCCATTATTTCCATTCAAACAAGTTCTTACCTTTCTAAGCTAATTCTAGTTCCTCTGCAATCAAGCATCTGACCAACGTCCCTGAAACTACCACAAGGTTGATTAACAAGTTTTTTGGCGTTTTTGAACACCACCTTGCGCCTGAAACTTCTTACCCGTTCCGTTCCGTCACGACACGGACCGTCAAAAAAAGTTCAAGATTAAAATACGCTGAATTAAATCATGCAGCGCGCACTTGTCCGTTCCATCGCCTTCCATATAGGATAGGAAGTATAATCGTAGGTTCCGTATCGATGCAATTAAGTTAAGGGTGATGCTAATAACAGGTCCGTTAAGCTGGCACAACCCCTATAGCACAATCAGTTGAAACGTACCACATAATTTAGTACTCATTTATTACTAATTAATTACCCAAAAGTCAAATTTATTACTGTTGATTTTTTAAAAAAAAAAGTGGTTGTGCCAGCTTAACCGTTAAGCTAGCACAACCCAAAAAAAAAAAAACTATTAAGTAGCTAACACCACACTAATAATTGATTACTAATTAATTACTAATTAATTACTCACTATTTACCAAGGACTTAACCATATTTAAGCTCTCAAGCCCCGCGCAGTCCAAAATTAGACGCGCACAGTGATGTGGGGTAACCTACCTCCGCCAAATCGATATTCGTTATTTTAAACATTTTTCCAATGATATGTGAACGTACTGTACTGTAAGACAACTAAGTGTTTGTAATTTGTAAATTAATGAAGGTGCAGCCGGATATCGGATATTGTTTTTTATGCTATGAATGAATTATACCAGCCCTACCAGATAAAAGGCAGCTTGCGATGCACCAATCAAAATACATCGACATTAATTGAAAATCAATCGTAACATAATGTTTGAACATATGTTAGAAATTGATTACTCCAGCACAATCAGTTCAAATTAATTTTTACATGTATTAATCGATGTATTAATGCTTTAATATAACATAGGAATTTATTACTCCAGCACAATCAGTTCAAATTAATTTTAACATTGACTAATCGATGTATGAATACTTTAAAGTAAGTTAGGAATTGATTACTCCAGCACAATCAGTTCAAATTAATTTTAACATTGACTAATCGATGTATGAATACTTTAAAGTAAGTTAGGAATTGATTACTCCAGCACAATCACTTCAAATTAATTTTAACATTGACTAATCGATGTATGAATACTTTAAAGTAAGTTAGAAATTGATTACTCCAGCACAATCAGTTCAAATTAATTTTAACATTGACTAATCGATGTATGAATACTTTAAAGTAAGTTAGAAATTGATTACTCCAGCACAATCAGTTCAAATTAATTTTAACATTGACTAATCGATGTATGAATACTTTAAAGTAAGTTAGGAATTTATTACTCCAGCACAATCAGTTCAAATTAATTTTAACATTGACTAATCGATGTATGAATACTTTAAAGTAAGTTAGGAATTGATTACTCCAGCACAATCACTTCAAATTAATTTTAACATTGACTAATCGATGTATGAATACTTTAAAGTAAGTTAGAAATTGATTACTCCAGCACAATCAGTTCAAATTAATTTTTACATGTATTAATCGATGTATGAATGCTTTAATATAAGTTAGGAATTTATTACTCCAGCACAATCAGTTCAAATTAATTTTAACATTGACTAATCGATGTATGAATACTTTAAAGTAAGTTAGGAATTTATTACTCCAGCACAATCAGTTCAAATTAATTTTAACATTGACTAATCGATGTATGAATACTTTAAAGTAAGTTAGGAATTGATTACTCCAGCACAATCACTTCAAATTAATTTTAACATTGACTAATCGATGTATGAATACTTTAAAGTAAGTTAGGAATTTATTACTCCAGCACAATCACTTCAAATTAATTTTAACATTGACTAATCGATGTATGAATACTTTAAAGTAAGTTAGAAATTGATTACTCCAGCACAATCAGTTCAAATTAATTTTTACATGTATTAATCGATGTATTAATGCTTTAATATAAGTTAGGAATTTATTACTCCAGCACAATCAGTTCAAATTAATTTTTACATGTATTAATCGATGTATTAATGCTTTAATATAACTTAGGAATTTATTACTCCAGCACAATCAGTTCAAATTAATTTTAACTGATTGTGCTGGAGTAATCAATTCCTAACTTACTTTAAAGTATTCATACATCGATTAGTCAATGTTAAAATTAATTTGAAGTGATTGTGCTGGAGTAATCAATTCCTAACTTACTTTAAAGTATTCATACATCGATTAGTCAATGTTAAAATTAATTTGAAGTGATTGTGCTGGAGTAATCAATTCCTAACTTACTTTAAAGTATTCATACATCGATTAGTCAATGTTAAAATTAATTTGAAGTGATTGTGCTGGAGTAATCAATTCCTAACTTACTTTAAAGTATTCATACATCGATTAGTCAATGTTAAAATTAATTTGAAGTGATTGTGCTGGAGTAATCAATTCCTAACTTACTTTAAAGTATTCATACATCGATTAGTCAATGTTAAAATTAATTTGAACTGATTGTGCTGGAGTAATCAATTCCTAACTTACTTTAAAGTATTCATACATCGATTAGTCAATGTTAAAATTAATTTGAACTGATTGTGCTGGAGTAATAAATTCCTATGTTATATTAAAGGATTAATACATCGATTAATACATGTAAAAATTAATTTGAACTGATTGTGCTGGAGTAATCAATTTCTAACATATGTTCAAACATTATGTTACGATTGATTTTCAATTAATGTCGATGTATTTTGATTGGTGCATCGCAAGCTGCCTTTTATCTGGTAGGGCTGGTATAATTCATTCATAGCATAAAAAACAATATCCGATATCCGGCTGCACCTTCATTAATTTACAAATTACAAACACTTAGTTGTCTTACAGTACAGTACGTTCACATATCATTGGAAAAATGTTTAAAATAACGAATATCGATTTGGCGGAGGTAGGTTACCCCACATCACTGTGCGCGTCTAATTTTGGACTGCGCGGGGCTTGAGAGCTTAAATATGGTTAAGTCCTTGGTAAATAGTGAGTAATTAATTAGTAATTAATTAGTAATCAATTATTAGTGTGGTGTTAGCTACTTAATAGTTTTTTTTTTTGGGTTGTGCTAGCTTAACGGTTAAGCTGGCACAACCACTTTTTTTTTTAAAAAATCAACAGTAATAAATTTGACTTTTGGGTAATTAATTAGTAATAAATGAGTACTAAATTATGTGGTACGTTTCAACTGATTGTGCTAAAGGGGTTGTGCCAGCTTAACGGACCCGCTAATAACCAAAGAAATTGATGAACATATTACGCTGGATGCTTGGAAAATCCGTAGTTCGTAGATCTCGGCCCACAAACAAATACAAATATATAAATAAAAACACGACTGTTTAGGCCTTTTCTGAAATTCAATCAGATCAACCCGGTTGATAAAAGTTATCATAATTGTTGAAAGTTTCATAGATACGCACGAAAATCTTTTGGTGCAGCTTATAAGAAACATTATGAATTAAATAAATGTGCGGTATATATTAAAGAACAAAATACATTAGCCACCCCAAAAAAAGTATTTTATAGGCAATTTCGCTCGATGAGAAAAAGTTTTGCTTCAAGCTTGTTTTGCTCATTTGTTTTATAAAAATTCAGCTTTTTTGGATAAGTTTGTTTACTTACAGTAGCAACTGAAAGTATCTTTTGTAAAAAATAGCAATAAAAATTAAAACTGAATGCTTTTAATGATTATAAATGTTCCATGTACAATGTAGGTACATTATTCAAATATCTTGTCAGGCGAAGGGTAAACATTCCACAATATGCATTCCTTTACTCTATGATTATCTGCAACCTTAACAATAGACGCTCATGCAGGGAATATTTTAAGGAACTGAAATTACTAACTGTAGCGAACACCTACATTTTTGAAATTTGTTCGTATGTGTATGCACATAAATCCCTTTTCGACACAGCCAAACATCAATATAATACAAGGCACAAAAAAGACATTCCTGCAATCTCTCATAAAACCTCCCTCTTCCAAAAAAACCTCGTTTTCAATGGTCGGAACATTTTTAACTCCCTACCAGAGGACATCAAATGTTCTGCAACTATTAAGGCTTTTAAAGCAAAGTTAAACAAACTTTTGAAAGAGAATAGCTTTTACAATGTGGCCGAGTATTATCGGTTTACCGCGAAAAATAAAAAATAAAAATCAATATATTAACTTACATTGCCAGAGCGAAATATCTTACAGACTCTGAATTTTTCACAATAGTACCTAAGCGTAGTTACTGCAGTACTTTACTTTTATTTATGTACGTATCAATGTAATCTTGACGTATCCCAAACAGCGCCTACTAGCTGCCAGGGACAATAAAGAATATTATTATATTATTATTATTATTGACCGGTAGGTACATGTACTTAAATTTAAAGTGACATTTTAGTAAGTAAAATAAGTTGTTATCGTTTACAAATTGACGTGTAGGTAGGTAATGGTAGTTATGGTGCTCGATAGAAATCACATAAGTTCCACGCGATTAATTTTGTATTAAATACAGGAAATATATGTAATTAATGGTTTAGTGTGATTAGTATAACAATGAAACGGTTTCTATTCACACAACATTAATTAGAATAGTATGTTCAAGAAAAATCTGCAACCTTCAATTCTCCTTCCTAAGCTTAAACAAATTTAGAAAATGTTTTGATGGGAATAACTGGCGATCTTTCCAATACGAGTTTACTTACTGCTAATTTGAACTTCCAGTACCTACCTACCTACATTATATCAAAGGTTATTGCGTGTTTCATTATGTACGCGAAAGTAATCATTTGCCTTTCCCACCAACTGGAATAGCCATTTTCTGAGTGCGGTTAAGTTTTGAATTTTTTGGCATTGCAAAAAACCGATATTATCTAACTTAAATAAGAACAAAAAATCAGCCCTCAGTTCTGCATGAACAAACTTTATAATTGAAAATATTACCGTAGGTATCGGTTACATAAACAGAGCATAATAAACCGATACCGAATATCCACTATGCTCAACCTTCGTAATAATTACCATAATAAGAAAGTGTGAGTGTCAGTGTTGTATAGTTCGTGAATAGTGAAAGCCATCAGTTACTTGACCCACTTTATTCTGCATCTATCTACCGGTATGGCGGCGCTTAGATAGCTTGTATTGCCATTTAATTTGATCATAGAGCGTGAATTTTTTATTATAATTAATTATAGGTAGATGCACATCCGCATTTTAAGACTATATCCTTCCTTTTGCCTATACCTACCGCTCTAAAAATCTTATCCGCTATTAATGAAATGGGTCGGTATCAAGTTCAACCTTCACCTTATTTAAAATTTCACAAAAATTCATATTTGGTAATAGGTACATATTACTTTTAGCAAATACACAAACAATTACAGATTTAGATATGTTGGGAAATTATGGAGATTATAGGTACTTTCATTTTCTTTAATGATCGCCAATTGTTACGCAATAACTTTTCTTCAACATTTCTATGGTGATAGTTCGCAAACTTAGGTACTTTAATCGGAAATAAAAAATTCAAAAATTTGGTTATTGCATGCATAATTAGAGATTATCTCGATGAGTTACACGTTATGCAATCTTCTAGCTGTATTAATTAATCTATTTACATATAAAACTCATTTAAATTAATTTCAATTAATTACCTACTTCTTTCCTCATTTTTCTACAAAATTTTGACCACGTTACAATGAGGTTGAGAAGTCTGCACATTTTTTGTTTTCACAGAAATATAGTGGATGATTTTTTTTAAATCCATAAGTAGTAGAGAGGGTGTTATCAGTTACAGATTTCGACAAAAAGTCAAAAAATGTTGGCAATTAGCCATGGAAATCTAAAATGACACAATAAATCGACGGCTTAAGATCTCCTCTACTGCCTGCAGCATTCATTAGTACTTACCTGCTAGCATTAAATGTTCAGCATGTCACTATATGTGCTTATTTTATTGTATTTTTCGTCTTTCCTGTGACTAAATTCCTTACATTCTCAGCAGATGGATCCAATATCTCAAGTAAGTACTTAATATGTCTAGTACGTAGGGCTCCCATAATGTCTTTTTATAAAGAGGGGCAGTCCTTTAATTTGCATCAGCGTCCTTATTTAAAACAGGTCCTTTTTTGATTACTTAGCCTGAAAAAATCTCTACACCGTCGCGCGGGGTGACTTTGGTCATTCGCCAAGGATTTTGTTTTAAATTAATGTTGTACCGTTATTATGCGCGGTGCAGTTATATGATGGACGTTTTCTACTACTCTACCAGACTAATTTTTTTTCTTCTTTCAAGGCAACCTGTGGAAAAATGTAGGGCGCAGATCTGCAAATATAATTTTCGGATCGGAAATTCCTTTGGCTATTATTACTCAGTGATACTCTCCTAGTAAATGAAATACTCAGCAGCCAGTAGGGCGCTTATTGTGCTTATTCTTCGGTATAGCATAAATTCCACGGCCCTATGTCTTTTCCACGCAATCTGCAATCTATACATTCGCAATGATTTATGCAGATGATTTCTCAAGGTAAGAATTAAAAAGCTCTATGAGTAGTCATCAGCTGAATTCTACTCGTCACTAGAAGCTCTTCGATTCTGCCCATATTCTACTTTCCTTAAAACTGTGTTAGCGGCACCTATATCTATTCTGTTGTGGTCTGTCAGGTCAGGACACAGAGAATTCAGACATATCTACCAGTACCAGAGGTTTGATGTCAGTGTAGTCTGACAAAGTGAATATACACCTGTTGTTTTATGCACCTCAAAAGACTGTGGCATAGTTATCTACGGTGGATCACAGTTCTGACCTTGCATATGCATCTTATAGACCTAAGAGTTTTTGATTAGTCTGTGAAACAAATTAAAGTATTAAATGGTAATATACTTATTGGTTCAATATCGTCCCAAATCTTTCCATCAATAGAAATGAAATGGTTCAGTTGGACCTCAATGGGAAAGACAGTGTCGTCTGTCCATTTTGAGATTTGTGAATTTCGTTGTTACCTTGCGTAATTAAATTTCGTCCTCTGGGTAGTCCGGCCCTTTGTATTCGTTATGCAAATGTCCCCTGTACTATAATATTATCAGTAGAAAATTCTTGAGTGTGGAATTGGTATAGTAACTTGTTAACTATCGAGCTCTGTGCAGCGCCGGAGTAACGGGGCCGGGGGGCTACAGCCGCGGGCCCCATTAGATAGAGGGCCCGATCTTAAAAAAATGTGAGTAAAAAGAAATAAACTAATGTAGGTATTTGTTCACTTATTTAAAATATTTATCTAATTATATTTACTTGTACAATTATTTACTTACTTTATATTCATATGATTCTGATTTTATTGTAATTTTTATCGTGTAAAATAATTTCGATGAGTTTCAAAAGAGCCCCTTTCACGCAAAGAGCCCTGGGCCCCCGGGTCCCTTTAATCCGAGTCTGGTTCTGTGATAGAGGGCTACACCGTCATTCTGGATTTGTTATTTATTTTTCCATATACCACGTTTGTGCACTAACTCAATTTACCTACAGCTGGACTGAACTTCTCGTAATTATCGATTTCTATGTCGTTTAACTGTGACCTACCCTATTAACCTAGGATAACAAAAGATGCTCTAATATGTACTGTACCATTGAATAAAATTAGTTATTCAATGACCCCCTTCTCCAGATTTTCCATCCCCAAACTCTTTGTAACCTCCTCCATCCACTATTACTCCCGCCTTCACTCTTTTGCGGAGATCTTTCACCTTACTTCTCTTGAAAATTGCTTCCATTTCCTCCTTTTCTCCTTCAGCTTTTTCCTTCTTCACGCTCTTTCTCTTCCTTTTAAGAAATCCTCTAATGTTCCTATGCTACTTTCCCTTCCACTAAATCTACTCATCACCCCCTATGCCTTTACACAAACATTAAATAAATCTCAAGAAAATATAAACCTTGTTGTTATCATTATCAACAGTACTTACCTACTTATGATTTTCAGTTTCTGCGTTTATAAAACAGTTGGCGTAGCATCATACCTATTTGTTAACTTTTGTCTTCTAATAAATTACACGTACCTACCTAAAGTTTTCTTATACCTACGTGATTTCCAATGTACAATTTAACTTCTGTTGCCACTTGAGAAACTTAGAAAAAACGTTTAAAAACGGACGAGATATCATCAGCACTTTACCGAGTCGTACACTTACTTAGGTACTTATACATATTTAGGTATAAAAAAGCTCCACATGGATCAATTTTCAAATTTTTTAAAATTTGGTATGAATAGGTACACGTACAACATTTAGGTACTAATTCAAAATAATGTATTACATATGTGTATCTTAACGGTACCATTTCACACACGCATGGCATTTCAAATGCGCAGATATAAAAGATGGCGTTATAGTGTTTATTCCAACTTTGAGCTAGTGATTATGCCCAATCATAAGGCACGACAGCTTCCACCTTTGAACTATATCAATATCACATTATGTTTCTCCAATCGATCAACAACAATCTTTAGAAATTTGACAAGTCTATGAGACTATAAAAGATCAAATCACGAACTTACTGCAGGCATCTTTATATTTCCTTTGCTCACAAACATTTTTAATAGTCGTCGTAGGGTACCTAAGGTACGTGGTTCTACTTGGGCATCGATAAGGATTAAAATTCAATATTTATTAAGACAAGGAAAAGAAGTGTAACTATACAAACAATTAACAAAAGAATACTTCCGTTTTAATAAATAAAATACACCCATTAAATGACAATAGTCAACTGTTAAGGTGGCACCATTTAAAAAATAGACTATCCTACTTACTTAAACATATCGCCTGCAGCTTACTACATTAAATAGAATTAAATGACCGGCACTGTCAATCGAACGTTTAGTGCTCGAGTAGAATTTAACTGCAATAGTGTACCTACTTGTAGGTAAGGTACTTACTTACTCATTTATTATATTTTTATAATAAATCAAATGGAACTTTCACTTCATATGTAGGTACTGCACAAGTAGGTATAAGGTACACGAAGTTTTTTTTTTAAATTGAACATTATGTAATTTACCTTTTGCGTAGGTATGTAAATAAAGTACACTTAGGTACCATTCACTATACCATATAGGTACACTTATAATACTTTATCATATGGCGGATTTTGCTGTCTTGTTCATCTTTTCAGTTGTTCGGTAACGTTTTTACCTCAACTTTTCGCAATTAAACATTTCATATTTGGACATGACAAGCTGTCGAAAGGTAATAACAAGGACAGAAAATTATGTGTACCTATATGCGTATACGAGTATTAGTTTCAAAACAAATTAGCTATAGCATCCGTAACATCGATATTCAAAAAAAAGCAGTCAATGCTTACACGTAAAGAATGATAATTATGTACCCTACTATAAGTACCTATTTATGGTACTGATTCAGAACAAATTAGAGCGTAAAAAACACTTCAAGAAGCACATAGTAAATTAAACGATTACGTATCTACTCTTACCAAAGTGTAATATGCATGCGTATAACTAGTAGCGTTACGGAAATTTACAATTAAATTATTCATGAAATCAAAGAAGGAAAAATATTATAGTGCACAAATTAGTCATCATTTAAATTATATTTTCTTCCTGTATGACTTGCTATTTTGATTGAGGTAGATTTTAATGGTAGAAATTGATTTCGTTTTCTCTCGTCCATTTGTCTCCTTTGTTGTTTTGATACCTCGTCAATGTTAAAGAGAATGATTTCCCTTGCCTTGGGCGATATTTGATCATTTCACTTTCATCATCAGATCACACTACCAATTTGGTTGTTTCTTATGTCAAGATGTGTGTAATTCACAGATTATCTACTTTAATTACCACAACTCTTTGTAGGACAAGCGTTTTGATTTAACCGACACATCTATTTAATGCATTGATTGTTGTTATTCCTAAGAAATTTCATTTATATTTTGCTCAAGTGAAATTGGCCTTGTTTTTTTTTATCTACTGTATATTTTCAGACTGAGGAAGAAATCGGTGATGTATTCCAAGATCAACAAAATGAAGCAGCGTTCCTTATTAGAAGAGATAACCGAACTGGTGCGTTAGTGGTGGTAAGTTACCTACTTATTACATTTTATTCATTGGTTTTGATTATTTAAGTAAGTAAGACGTTCATAAAATTCAAATATGGATTTCTGCTTCAAAATAAAAAAAATGCTTTTTGGAGAAACGGTCTACAGGTTTTTGAAAAGGTAGGACATACATTTGTTTGTAATGTCAATAATACGCCCTGGTGCCACTTGACCACATGTATAAACTACACCTGGCGGTCTCGGGTTCGAATCCCGACCGGTTGGTGATTAAAATACCTCTGGACATTGATATTTGTAAACGTATAGGGCTAATGACCACAGCTGGATGCCCTCAAACCCCCTTCGTGGGACGGAAAATAATAATTTAAAAAAACAGACTTACCGTGTGGGAGGTGCCGCTGTAAGTACCTACTAAAAAACTGAACAAAAAAAACAACTCAATAAGATAGCAATAAATTGGTAAATATTCCCGGACTAATGCGCACCGCTCGAAGCACTTCGCATCATCGTTCTGAAGTTTCTCTCCACTTAGGTCCCCGAAAAAAAAATTGTGGAGAGGGCTTTGACTGTACCTATATACGAAATTTTTTAGATTTTTAGCGAAATATATCGCCGCTCTTGATGATAGCGTATACCAAGCGATAAGGATTAAATTCAATATTTATTAAGACAAGGAAAAGAAGTGTAACTATACAAACAATTAACAAAAGAATACTTCCGTTTTAATAAATAAAATACACCCATTAAATGACAATAGTCAACTGTTAAGGTGGCACCATTTAAAAAATAGACTAGACACGCCAGCAACAACCCGTGCTCAAAATGCATCTGCTTCACATTGTATAATTGTATCCAGGAGAGTTGGCGTGCACGTCATTACTTGTAATTGTATGTATTAAGATTAAAATTTGAAGTCAAGAAATAATAGGTGTTTTCTTTTTGCACCGCCACAGGTGTGCCACAGGGTTAGGCAAATGCACAATTATCACGTGATTGAAGTACCTTGCGGCATAAGACATTTCTGCCTCAGGTTAATATAAAACTTAAATAAAGCTTTTAAAACGAATAGGGTTATTGAGAACTGAGTCAAATTATTTTTATAAAATGAATGGTGTGTATTGACAGAGGTGCCTTAAGTGTCCCACAAAATGCAAAAAGAAAACACCTAATGACGTCGGGAATGAAATCTGCCAAATCGTAACAAGGCAGTGTTGCAAATAATACTTTAATTACCCACAGGTAGTTGCTTGTGCTACTTTAAAATTGTCATAATAATATTTTTCCACTACTAGCTGTGAAGTTGACAATTATTGCGTATCCTAGACAACTGAGAAGTTTAATTTCTCTACCTAGTGGTCAATAATCTATTATATTATTAACCTAGGTTAATAATGGGAATTTGCATTCCTGTGCTACCTACTTGATTTTTACAAGAAATTTTTTTATTTTTAATTTGTGTCTTAAATTTGACTAGTAGTGGAAAAAATTGTATATACACCACGGTGGTGAAGCCATTTATAGACCTCGCACCTTATTCCGCTCGGGGCAAAGCCCCTCGCGAAATAATCTTGGTGCTCGGTCAATAATAACAGTCTTCACCACCTTGGTGTATAATATACTATTTACGTGTTTAATTAATCCATTACGTATAAAACGTATCTTAAAAAATTAATTAGAGCTTAGTAAAGCTAAATGCGGCATTCTAATAAGTGCAATAAACATATTAACGTCTGCTGCGATTGAACTCGTTCTCTGGGCGGTACGTTTGGCACTAATGTTATATTGGATTGTCAAAAGATGCTGTTTTGTCACAGAGTACCCTTACAGAGGGGAAAGCTACGGCGGTACCTTTGATCTTTTGGTGTCAAGAATAAATGACCTTCGGCCATATTTTAAGTAGTTCCAATTCAAATATAAAACATTGTTGTATATTATTTTAGTACCATTCGGTCATTATGATATTCCACTGAAAAATCAAGCACAATGTATTTTATTCTATATCTATAAATTTAATACAATATAACAACGAAGCACGAAGTTTGATTGGAAAACTACTAATAAGATGGCGACCGATGTTTTAGCGGGAAGGCTAGCTTTCCCCTCTGTAGGGGTACTCTGTGGTTTTGTGGTTAATTGGTTAAAAATATTGCAATTTTTGTAAATCCATTCTAATAAGAACTGTTATTAATAATTTGATAATTAGAACAAAATAACTGTAAAGAACGAGTAAATAAAAGGGCAAAACAACAACGAACAGAAATAATACGAGATTATTTATAAATAATGAATAAATTTGACATTGACAGATAGAAGTCAAATGAAGCGTTGATTGAAGTCAGCTGTTGGACATACGGACATACTCACTTCTCTCTCATTTTCACTGGCGATCATCTATACGCACGTCTTTACTTAAAACACATGCAAACTGTATTGCCATCTTTATCACAAACATGTATTAAGCTTTAATGATTGTTTAAAAGGAATGTCGTGCATTCATTCGGAAACCTATGACGTGAACGCCAACTCTTGTGGATCGAACTTTAGTAGAGGTAGTGCATAGTCTCGTGACCTATGAGTCATACCGTCGCAATAGTCACAAATGTCTCTATCTTGCTAATGCTAGAGCTCGTTCATTTTCTAAAGAACAGCGAGATGCGCGCGGGTTAAATGTTTAAAGCACCTAAACACATTTTAAGGTAGGTAACTGAGAGTCGAGGCTTATAAAACACCTACACATCCTGAAGGGTTTACTGTACGTTTTTCTAGTTGCTTTAACTGTCTATTAATATTTAATGTATAATTGTGTCGAGGCACTTTAAAAATTTTTACCGCGCGCATCTCGCTGTTCTTTAGAAAATGAACGAGTTCTAACAACAAACCAATCAAAAATACATTTATGTATAACCATGTCTTAGTCTTAGTCGATGTGTTTATCTTTTGGAATTTCTCTTACAATATCCCTCTCCCTCGTAAATAGTCACGCCACGGGTCATGAGAAAATGCACTCACTACCTCTAAAACACAGTCAGTTCACTTTCCAAACTAGAGAATGGAAAAAGATAACAAAACGTGGTTCCTTCACAATGGTGAGCTGTATTGGAGTTGTCAAAATTTTCAAATCTTGCTATGCAATAGCACAAAGGCCTTAATTCTAGGTCACAAACGTTGGTACATCTTCCAGAGTGGTTTTGAAGGTTTGAGGTGACTTAGTCTTGTAGATATTAGTGACCCACCAAAGGATACGTTTCTGAAATAAATTTTAGCCTCAAATGTAGGTACTTACATGATGAATAGATAAATAAATGGTTCATAATATACAATACACCTTCATATGTAGCATGATTTACATTTGTAATAGAGATGTTACTTAAATAAATAATTTGAGGTTTTCGCGGTTCTTTGAACTGTCAAGGTGTTATATTTCTTCCACAGCATGCGTTGAAAGGCTTGCCTTCCTCTTTTCCTTGTGAACCAAAACAATGATTTTTGGGATGATTATCCATCCTCTTAGCTCCCGATGGTGGTGAGTCGTTAAGTGTAGGTTTGCAAGATCTGACTGCTGAATGTAAAACCTACAGTTCGGACGTTTCGCAAGGTATTGCAGCTTGCACCTTCAGATTGATAGGAATAAAGGCTTTGATTACGTTCCAGAATTTACTTATATGGTTATTTTTCGCTAATCTCGCTGACCGTCTCAATCCTGATTGGTTGTCACTTTCACTAGGAATCAGAGGGGTGGTTATTCTTGAACTTTCACTTTCTCTCAATTCTGAAGTCTATGAATCACTAAGTCTGAACCCATCCTCCCTGTTGATGTTTAGTGGATGTTTCTCCATCTCTATCGCCTCTCTAATTATTCGAGGGAGGTAGGTAGTTCGGAACTGGTGCCAGTACTTTCGCGTCCTCAAACGCAAGCCTATCCTCGCCTTCCGCCGATGTGTGCTCCGCGACAGCTCACCTAAAGTACGCATGTTCTTACAGTCTCCCTTGTGTTATCCCTTTGTTCTATGGAGCGTCCTCTGTTTGTCCTATGTAAGTAATTCCACAAGGAGCATGGTATTTGATATAGGTACCTGGCGTTTTTCACAATAGTATGACGTCTTTTACTGATCGGAATCCTTGCCCGAGGGTATTCACTGTCAAAAGACGGTTTTGATGTTATGCTTCATCAAAAACATTGCCAAGATTGTCCGTTAGTCCATGACTCTTATAGTCATCGACTAACGCACGGATTGGTATGTCCATGGGACGCTTCTAACACTTTGTAATCGTCTTATGACATACGATTACATCAGTGTTACATTCCTAATATAGCTATAATTTGTCAATATTGCCAATGGCGTTTCCAGCCAACTGGCTTAGGGGGGGTAATTAAAAAAAATATCGGGTATCGATCCCTTTCACGACCCGCTCCAGCGAGGTAATGTTTAAAAATAAAAATTAATAAGCGAACGAAATATTCTTAGGGGGGGGGGGGGGGTAATTACCCAATTACTCCCCCCTGAAACCGCCACTGAATATTGCTCTAAAATGTGTGTGGTTGCAATAATAACCTATCCAAATTCTGTTTTGATTTAGACGATATGTTTCTCATTTCTTTAGACATTTCACTTACTTACTTATACGGTCATATTGTCTTTGCTTATACATTTTCAACAGCAGACAATGCCAATTTATTAACAAATGTAAATATATCAATATGTATCTACATTCCGAGCAATAATAGCAAACAAATACTAAATATACCTGTATGAAGTACAATTAAAATACATTATAGAATATAGAACAGAAATTTCTAAATATTTCAATGTTATGGACATAAGAAAAGTTATAGTGTATGTAAATTTAGTCTGTTCCAATATAAAAAAAGCCATGAAATTAGTACGGCATAGAGAATGGCGCCAAACATATAGTCACGATTAGGAAAATGTGGGCCAAGTTTGTGTATACGCATACCATTCAAATTAGCTCTTTGCAAATACTAAAGAAAAAATAAAATGTCCGCGATATCTTGCCTGATTTATTTTCCACAGCTTAGTTTAAAGTTCAACGTTTGAAGTACCTACATAAAAACACTTGGGATAATACTAATTTGGTTACACACTATTTTCACAATGGTTACAGTTTAAGTACAAACAATTGCTATTTATTTTGATTGTTTCTTCAAATGTTAAGCTTCAATTCAGAGTTGATGGTCTGTTAATTAAGTGTATTTACGTTGGTAAAAATGATGTAATAGACTCTATTAGAGTAAGGGCAACCCTTACAAATTAAAAATTTCATTGAAGAGTTACTGTTATTTATTCTTAGCTATAATTACCAACTTGCTAAATTTCGCAATTTCACCTGTTACATCTAACAAGAAGGTAATTAAGTTTGTCAATACAACATTGTATGGATTATTAAAGAAGCTAACCAATTAGATTTTGTAATAATGTCATCAATACTCAATTCGCATGAAGAAATAATTAAATTTATTACTCCACTTGTAACACATAGGTAAATAAAAATAGGTAATATTAATGTCCGAAGAATTTTAAATTAACTTGTAGGATAGTAAAATTATTAATCGCTTATACCTATCTGTAGTTTTCTATTGTGCTTACCTTGACCAAGTTTTTTAAACAAAATCGACCACTAATTATAATGCAAGTATTCAAACGAAATCAGTCTTTGCAATACTTGACCTTAGTTGATGTGAAATTATTCATAAAGCAATTGTTTTACTTTTAATTGAATATTTCTTTCGACTGTTTGCTTTTATTTGTCCCCCTCATACTAAATTAGAATGACTATTGAAAGCATTTTGGCATAAACGGTACAATTTTCCTGAACCAATTTTCCAATATTACGAAATATTTTTAACAGCAATTACATAATATGTACTTCTACTTGACTTACACATAGTGACACAGTGTTTTATACATATATTAGTTACAACCTGTATCTATTAATGATAAGCTGAACTAAATTTTTATACTGATGAAGAAATGTTTAAAGTAGTGAGCTTGTCCTATCTACTCAGAGACGTTATTGAACTCTATTAAATCTGCATTTTCAAAATATATTGTAACCTTATCCTACGGTTGTATAACTGTAACTGCCTTAATTTCTCCAAAGGTGATTGTCACCTTATCTCATGTGATTACCCTATTAACTTAGTGGAAATCCAAACTGCGAAATTTCATCATTTTTTGTGCCAGACTCTAAAAAAACTATAATACTAAGAGGAAAAAACAGTTCATAATATTAATTATAAAATTGTAATAAAAGCACACAACCTTCCCCTCGTGTGTTTTTATTACAATTATACTATTCACCCCTTTGCGATCTTGGGATTCCTGTGAGATGAATTAATTATAAATTTGTTTTCAATAAGTAATCACTCTGAATCAATAAATGTTGCAATTTTAGGAAGGAAGCATTGGATCTGACTTAATAATTAGACCAATACCTATCCGACTTCATACACAAACAGAAACAGATATACAAAACATATACGAAGAATCAAATCAAACAACTGAGAAAGTTACGACTACTTTGCCTCAATTAGAAAGAGACGACGATGAAATGTTCTTAGATGAAGATGGAGAACTTAGTTCTGAAGTTGCCATTGACACTGGGCTACCAATTAAAAGAAATACGCAGAACAAACAATCGCAAGGCCATCAACACATTATTTATAGAAGGAAGGGTCCTGTAGAAGACACATTAAGTGACTATGGTATGTACACACATTATGTTAAAATATGTATGACAATAACTTTATGTAAATTAGTACATTAAGCCATCTTTTTTTTAAATTATGAAACTTTCAATAATGCAAATTTTAGCTTTCATGGAACCTGATCGCCTATCAAAAAGATACAGAAGAAATGCAGAAAACTCGACATCTAGTAGAAAAAAAAGAGAAGCTCCATACATCATTTATCCTGAGATCCTAGTAATTGTCGATTATGATGGTTATAGACTGCATGGGGGAGATAATGTTCAAATTAAACGATACTTTATATCATTTTGGAATGGAGTAGATTTAAGATATAAGTTACTGAAAGGCCCTAGAGTTCGTATATCAATAGCCGGAATAATTATTAGCCGAGTAAGTACGATACTATAATGAAATAAGTAAATATAATACAAAACTTAGAAAGATTCTACTTTAAATTCAACGTCTTCGTCCGTTTCTATGCCAATTTCTTCAAATAAGTGTTTCTTAGTTTTTGGATAATTTTCTAAAATAGAGTTTAAAATGTCCATACAAATACGCTTACGTTTCCTATATTCTTTTAGATACTTTTCGTGTTCATTTACAATTTTTGTTTTTTCTTCAGATGTAATAGGGTTTGTTTCCTCTTTTAAGGATTTCAATTTATTTTGTAAGTGTAGAATCTCCTCCCTCATCTCATTTCTTTTAACTTTAGCTTCGGCTGTTGTAATTTTACCCTGAAGTCCTTGTAAATCGGTCGTTTTTATTTGAAGCTCGCTCTCGACACGCTTCAATTTTTCAGTTAACCCGTGAATTTCTTGATCCAGCTGACGTAATGCACCACCCAATTGATTCTGATCCACATTTTCCTCTTGAGTGACGCAATAAATTTTCTGTTTCCCATATATTTTTTCAAAAATTTTACCCTTTTCTGTTAGATCATCCAAAGATTTTTGCACGGCGGCTTTACCATACTCCTTTCCAACATTTTCGAGTATGTCATTTGCTGAAAATGGTCTGTTTTGATCTTTCAAAAAGTTATAAACAGCCGTCTTTGCCATTGTTGATTAATTGGAACTGAAACAAATATAAATTAATAGAAACAGTTCATAAGTAATAAATAATTATGCTATAGGGTAGAGATGCAACACCGTACTTGGAAAGAAATAGAGTTGGACGTGATGCTATTGACTCAGCAGCAGCTTTAACAGATATGGGGAAGTATCTTTTCCGAGAACGAAGACTACCAGTATACGACATAGCTGTAGCGATAACCAAGTTAGTACTTATGTTTAGTTTCTTAAACCACTACTCAATGTTTTAAAATTACAAATGGAGTGCATAACGTTGTAAATTAAATATGTTTGCTTTGGAAAAATAACTTTAAAGTGCTTTGATAAAATATCTTAAGGTAATTGTTTAGTATTCGGTAGGATGCACTAACCCATTTCAACTTTTTCCCTGTAAGAGACTATTACCTGACAACTAAGAAAAGCTATAAGATAATAATGAGCGCAAGTCACTAAATTGTTTAGAAATTCAATAAATAAATAATAGCAAAATGTGAAAACTTGGTGGATTTGTCTATAGGGCCCGTTATCATAAAAAATGCAAATACCGTTCCATAACATTAAAAAGGATAAATAACCTATATCCGCTAGCATATAAGGCCATGTAAATGCCACTGTTTTACTTATGTAATCCTTGAGATTAAGCTAATGAAATAAATTTTACACGTTGATCTGTAATTCTGTACCTTAGGTTGAGAAGAGGATTCGGTAACTTCGTTTCTATTTTTTTCTATTTATTACTCGCAAACATTATACACATGTCTTTATAGACCGAGTACTACTTTACTCACAGCGGAGGCTACCACGGTCTCACTCAGTTAGAGAAAACAATTTCCGGGGTTGGACCTGTTAAAGTTGAAAAAGTCCAGGTTTCACCCCTTGACTTTTTCAACTTTAACATGGTCCAAGCCAGGAAGTCGTTTTAACTTATGCTACTTCACTACCTAATTGAAATTATTTACTGGGAGGGTATGTGATTTGCAATGCAGTGTCTTTACTTCTAGCTATTTATATACCTAATAAACATTTCTCCGCTCTCTTTTGATTATTTTACAATTTCTTTACCTACATAGTTATCGTTTATGTGTTGAGCAATGCTGTACTATTTGTTTCATATTTATTGTTTAATTATGTTCATATCTATAATGCCACCTATATTGAACAGTAGACTGTATTTCTACAATTAAAATTTTTTTTTAAACCAAAGGCCTTTTTCTGTCAAATTTTTTTTCATTTTTCCTATAAGGGACAATTCGCTACCATTCGCAAAAATGTTTCCGTGAAATTAGGTACCAACCGAATACTAAACTGTTGCGTATCTTAATAACAGCTTTATGCAAAATTTTCTTTGTAGTGCTTGTGCCGTCACAAAAATTTGTTAGAACTGTACTTTTTAACTATTATTTCCAAAAAAAGCAAAAAAGCAAATCAAAGTGTTTGTAACTAAGTACATGTACTTACAAATTTGTGTATTGATCCTTAAGACTCACCAAAAACACTAGTGGTGTGGAAACCAAACAGATATCAAACATCTTAAGGTTTTTTCCTTTGTAAAAATTGAAGAATCAATTAAAACACTAAAGTGTATATCATTGAATTCGGAAATAACACTGGAAGTCAACAAACGGGAGCACATAATTCCAACCAATATAAAGACATTTACGAATTAGGTACTGAAAGAATGAGGCAATAAATAACATCATTAACGGTGAATTTCAAACTGGGGGGGAACTGGAACACTTGAGGCTTGTCACCAAAAACCGCAATATTTTATTAAACTGCAAATTGGACACTTTTTATGGAACCACCCTTTATTTTAAGAGATAGAAAAAAATGGCCCTAGGTGTCTGGAGGTCACTTTTAATGAGAAAATCACTGGCACAAACAGAATTCATCGTTTTGCCGCTAGGGGGCGTTTCTCAAGTGATTTTGGCAAAATCTTCCTTAGAGCACTTTTTTGCGTAGAAACCGAGTAGAAACCATTGCAATAGACAGATTTTATACAGGGTGTTTAGTTTTTTGTGTAGACTCTAAACTATATTCTTTCATACGGACCACTCCGTATATTTTGAGTTGAAAAGAGTACAATTTCCTAAATTTTGAGGTATCACTTGTTATATTTATGTTAAATATTATTTGCAATATTGCATTTTATACATTGAATATTGTAAAACTAAACATGTTAGCAAAAATTTGCTTGAATCATCGATTTTGTCTCGAAAAACGAGCGCAGGAAAACGAAAATTACAAGTCGGTAGCACTAATATTAAAAGAGTTACTCATTTTATCTCATCGAAATGTGGAGATACTGTAGATACATGAGTATGGTTTATCTGTCCTTGTGTTGTTTATTAATGAATGATGATAGTTAAAACACACATTTCAACAGAAAAGTTCTTATGCCACCTATATTGAACAGTAGACTGTATTGATGACAGCTTTACTGTAGAAAAACACGGATTTAATAAAATATTGTGGTTTTTGTGTTCCACATTCCAAAAAAAGCAATTAAAATTTGAAATTTTCAAGTTCAAAAAAGAAATTAAACATTACCTAACTGATAATTCCTAAAGTCCTCTTATTTCTGAGATATCAGCACCGATACTAAGATTAATTTTAATAGAGAAAAAAGAGAATGTTCGAAGATTATTACTTTTGTACTGTATGTTTAACTAACCACAACCCTATTTTTACATTGGTTCTGTTTAGGTATGACATGTGTCGACGCAGAAAAGGTGGTCGTTGCACCAAAGGAACTGCTGGTAATGCAGCGTTATATACATATTTTTATTTATAGCGTGTATATATGCTACACTAACATAAATACAAATTCAAGATCAATCATAACAGTAAGAGGGATATTTTACTAATATATTATTTTCTAACGTAATATCATTCACGCGAATTAAACATTTTAAAATTATACGGTGCAAAATAAACCAACAGACATATTTGACCATTTAGTGCAGACCTAAACAATTACCAGCAGGAACATAAATTGTAAAAACCTTCTCGCCTCGACCTTAATATGACCAAATATGTTTGTTTTGCAGACTAGACATGTGCAGAAGACAATATACCGGAGATGTGTGCAATCGTGGCACAGCAGGTACGAAAATAGATAAAATTGCACCTTCCTCATAATTTGACTTTGTAACTTTTTGATATAAAATACTTCCGCACGTACAATATTTTCTTGTCTAATACCATTGTTTCTTAAATCTGTTCGACTTTAAGCACGAATATCTATTATACGAACTTTACTTTATTCTGATGCACGATATTGCACGAGTTTCAATTGTTTAGAAATAATGTGAGTAATTATGCCATTTATATACTTCACTTTGCATGACATAGGAATGCCAACAAATTTATTATGCATTGACGTGACTTGTCTAAACCTACAATGTACTTGTATCATAAACTAAACACTTCATTCATTAACAATTAACTACCATCTTTTTTTAACTTAACGTATTCACAATTTTTCTACATTCTAACCCCATTAAGAATTAAACACTAAAAGCAGAAATAATACATTAACGTAACTCTGAAAACTCTTGGTATCCAAATACCTTAGATTTAATTACAATTATAGGATTTGCCTATGTCGGAGGAGCTTGCGTTGTTAATAAAAGGTTAGAGAAGGTTAATTCGGTTGCCATTATTGAAGATACAGGTGGATTCAGTGGTATTATTGTAGCCGCACATGAAGTTGGTCATTTGTAAGTGTACCTATCCATTTACTACGCAAGTTCTTGTAAAACCTCTCTGTATACAGATTAGGAGCAGTGCATGATGGAAGTCCCCCACCTTCTTACCTAGGAGGACCGGGTGCAGAAAAGTGTCAATGGACAGATGGATACATCATGTCAGATCTACGACATACTGAAAGAGGTTTCAGGTGGTCATCATGTAGTATTTCAAGCTTTCATCATTTTTTAAAGTATTATACTACAATTATGTTTTATATCTTTCTACGGAACAGTTATTTTTAGTGGTGACACGGCAACATGTTTATTCAACGCACCGCATGAAGATGATGGTTTGCCAAGGGTTTTACCAGGGAAGCTGTTGAGTTTAGATGCACAGTGTCGAAGAGACAGAGGAACAAGCGCATGCTTTGTAAATAATATAGATTTTATAAACTGAAACTTGATAACATTATTATTTTACAGAAGGATGATAGGGTGTGCGCACAGCTTTTCTGCTTCGATTCCGGTAGTGGATACTGTGTTGCTTATCGACCGGCAGCTGAAGGCTCACCTTGTGGTGATGGACAGGTAAAGGCTAGCATACTTAAAAATTTGCTAGTTATATGATCAGATTAAAGAACCTAATATTACGTTATAATAATAAAAAAGTGATTCCTTATTTCAAAATATCCCAATAATAAAGAATGGAGTTTGCTTGTTATTTATTATAATATAACTATTAATGAAGTTCCAGTGTGAATTTAAATGGAACTCACTGTATTTTGTAACTAAAACTAAACTAAATTCTGCTTTTTTTAGTATTGCTTAAATGGAAGATGTGTTGTTGAACACGAAAACATAATTCCAGACTATTCCCAGAATACACCATCATATTTACGTAGAGATCAAATTCAAGGAAGACCTTTGTAAGTGTTATAAAAGATCTCTTCACTTACAACAAATACATAAATTATATTAAACCTTTATGATATACATTTATACAATATATTAATACAGGTTCCATGATGATGATGAAGAATTCGGTGTCACCATATCGCCCGACAATCATGTACAAACCACACCTTATCAATACCAATATCAATCTGAAAGTCCAGAAACAACACAAACTTCATACTTCACAAGTCCTCAAACATATACAACATCGAAACCATTCTTTTTCTCATTTTCAACATCGAAACCACAAACATACTTCTCCAAATATATTCATACCACCAAATCATTCACATATCGCACACCCAATCAACAAACTAACAGCCTTTCGAGTACTTACAATCCGTATGTAGGTAAATTTTATGAGCTTCAAAAACAAACAACAATAAATCCATACGACTTTGCAAATTTTGCTAAACGCTACCAAGATATTAATAACAATTATCTGAAGAGGTCTTACAATGTCGCCAGTTATTACGATAGTACTAATAATGTACAAAACACACAAACGAAATTATTTACTCAAAACGGAAGCCAAATAGGGTAAGATGTGTCAAAAACATACACAATCTTCATTTTCTTATTTACTAAGTCTGAATTTATTGAATGCAAGTTTCTTACTTTTATTTTGTTATGCATATTAACGTCTATCTTCTATCTATTTGGTGGCTCTTTGAAACTTCTTTAGGCGACTTTGAAGAGTCTTTCCTATATGAAGACATTTAATAAGTTAATTAACGCGGATAAGTCTACGACTGTCTACCAACACTATTTTAACAAAATATATACCTCTATACTTACTGAATATACTATGCTACTTATACTACACCAAAACATTTTCAACACTTACACACTTATCTAATAAAAATGAAAACTTTTACTTCAAAACTCCTTTCTCAGTAATACCTGTTAAACCTTAACTGAAATATATTGATATCTAAAAGTAACTATAGTTACTGACCTTTTTGAATAACCAAATATCAATATATTTTTATACTCCCAAACTGAAATTAAAAATTAATAATTTGTTTTTTTGTTTCAGTGTAACAAGCTAGAAAACACTAATTCAATTTACAAAAAAAAACTTTTAAAACCTTGTGAACAAGTGAACTATTTAAATTGTGTATTATTAATTTATGAATTAGAATTATTAAGTAAATTTAAATATTTTATTTAAAACTTTCGTGAGAACAACGTATTTTTTACAGCATTAAACAGACTGCTCTTGAGAAAGGTTAGTGACTCCACAATAATCGAATGTAATAAGTGAAATATAAATACTGCAAGAAACTTGAAATGCCGCTAAGTTTTCAGGCTACATTCTTAAAAATGTTAGTTACTTTGTAGACTCAAATACGTAGTGAACCAATGTGCAATTTAAATTAGGTTGAAACTGGAAAAATATTATGTATTTTTTAGTAATGTATTGTACCCTTATTTTGAATATAAGCTTTTATATAAAGAACTAATATTTAGTTGTAAAAATTGTGATAAAATAAATTTTTTCAAATTGACTAAAGTTTTAATGAAGCAAAAGGTAGAAAATTTTAAATTTGAACGTTTACAACCTTCCATTCCATTGTGTTCATTCATTCATCAAGCCACACTAGTCAGCTCTTCTCAGTGTTCATCCTTTTCAATTTATTTCACAAATATATTACCTGCTGACCACAGGTTTGCAAACACCTACACTGATGTGACTTGAAAATTCTTAGAACTCTGATCAAATCAAATAAAAAAACAATGATGAGGAATATACATCGAATAAATAAATAAATAAATAAATAGATATACCATAGAGGGATGGCAGGATCGTACCAACAATGCAACAGTAGTACATATAAGTTTTCTACACAATTTTAAAAAGTGGGAAGTTATGCCTAAACTTAGTAGATGGTAGGAAATTATCAGGAACTGTTGAGTATGGGTCTTCCAAAAATAAACGGAATAAGTAAAAGCAAAACGTTTTGGAATGACCTATGAGTCACAGTGGATACGTTACATACGGTAGCGAGGATTTTAATGGAGGAGTTGTACCTATGCTAAGAATTCACGGTGTGAATATTAGATGATGAGAAGGAAATAATAATAACATACTTTTGTGTTGATATTGATATAATACGGTTTGGAACAGAGTATTTAAGTTAATAAAAGATGTGTGAGTAAAGAGAGAATTTAACAAAGGTTTTGACCATCATCTAGTATACAACAAGCTACAGCGAAAAAGAGAATTATGTTCAGAGGGAGAGACAAGAAAAACTTCTTAGAGTATATTTTAACTTATTTACATAGTAATAATTCGTAAAAAACTTTCCTACTGAAAAACACTTTAAAGGAATGAACTCACCAGTAATATCCTACCAACTTGCTATATACGAGGTGCATTCAAGTTCTAAGGCCTCCGATTTTTCTTCTCCGACTTCTACTCATTCGAAAACTATGAAACTGGTGTTAGTTCTCGTCCTCGGCGGCGACGAAGGCTTCTTTAGGAGTCTGTTTTGACTACTGGAAAGTCGCTGAAGCAATAGCAGCACGGCTGGTGAATGTGCAGCCACGGAGGATGTCCTCCATTGTTGGAAACAGTCACAAGTCACTAGGAGCCAGGTAAGGTGAGTAGGGAACATGAGAAATCACTTCAAAGTTGTTTTCATGAAGAAACTGTTGCGTAACGTTAGCCCGATGTGCGCGTGCGTTGTCTTGATGAAACAGCACACGCGCGCGCCCGTTTTTGTTGCAGTGCATTAAGAAACTTGTTCTTCAAAACATTTTCGTTGAATGCACCTGTCTCCGTAGTGACCTTTGGAAAGTAATAGAATAAGGATTACGCCAACGCTGTCCCTGAACATGGCCACCATCAGTTTTTCGGCACTGGCGTTTACTCGAAATTTTTTTGGTGGCGGTGAATCTGTGTGCTTGCATTGAGCTGACTGACGCTTTGTTTCTGGATTGAAAAATGGCATCCACGTCACAATCGACGAAAAAAAAGTCCCACTCATGCCTTCGTTGCGCGTCAAAATTGCTTGGCAACATGCGACACAAGCAGCCTTGTAGTCATCCGTCGGCATTCGTGGCATCCATCTGGAGGACACTTTTCGCATTTTCAGGTCGTCATGCAGGATTGTGTGCACAGAACCCATGGAAATGCCAACACTGGAGGCGATCTGTTCCATATTCATTCGGTGATCCTCCCAAAACAAATCTCCACTCGCTCGAACATGTCGTCAGACCGGCTTGTGTGAGGTCGAGGTTGTTTGGCTTGTTGTTACACGATGTTCTGTCTTCATTAAACTGTTGGACCCACGAACGCACTTTCAACACATCCATAACTCCATCACCACATGTCTCCTTCCAACTGTCGATCAATTTCAATAGGTGTCACACCACGCAAATGCAGAAAACGAATGATTGCAGTCTGTTCGTCTAACTAATCAGTTAATAAAAACAAGCAGTTAACCTTTGTATTTAGTTACCGAGCGTTGTATGTGAAATCATAAACACTCTTCTCTGTTAAAGTACATTGTGAGGCGGTCCATAAATCAGGGTAACAACGAATCATCCGAGGCCATTTCGGTCTGACATAAGATCAAGCAAGGCCCAACTGCCTAGTCTTCCCATTAGTCCCCGACTGTATCCTAATAAATAATAGTAATGCAGTATTTTAATTATAATTAGTACAGCAATAATGCATTTTAGAGAAAAATGACAAAATATTATTTCAACTATACTTAACTATTCTATCACCACTTAGAATCTTCACACTCCCATGAATAGGATCTAGGTAGGTAGAACAAATTTCATAGAACCAAACTACTAAATACTCTTTCACAGAACAAAGATTACAAAATCAAAGGTAATTTGATGAGTGTAGAATTAAAACGCCAACATTCTAAACATCTATTTATTTAAACAATACTTAAGTATAAAAATTTGATAAAATTATATCTTTTGTTATTTCAAAAAATATCATACTTTTGCGGATACAATTTTATAATTTGGCCACATTTAAGGAATAATAGAAAGTAGTTACTACTAATCTACAATTATTACTATATTTTGATGAGCTTGGTACTTTTAACAACTTATCGAAAAAACAAGGGAATATAACTGAAATATCTAAATAGGTAGGTACTCTATGTTTAAGGTTACTTTATAGTCATTTCTATCCTACTATTTTTCTGTCAGTTAAACCGGCAGCACGTACAGCAATTCTTACTATCATAGCGACTGATAGTGCACATACAACACCAGCCGGCATGACTTTACCAGAATTGTAAAAACGATAACCCATAACGCCAGCTAAAATGGAAGTAGTCGTAAGTTGAGCTGTATAATTTGATGGATCTTGAGAAACTTGGTAAGCGCCATACACGAGAGCACTTCCAAATAGTAATCCAGCTCCTAATGATGGAATTGAGCCTAAAAAATAATAATAACAAAACAAAATTTAGTTAGTTCAATTTTTTTATATGATACTTGGTTGAAATTGAAGTGACGTACAACTTTCCAACTGCACGGACATTAATTTTGCTGAATTAAATCATTTCTAGTGGTGCACACAAACAAAATACAATAATATGGTTAATATTCGAAATAATTCAATTGTAAAACATGGATTTGATGGTACATCATTCGAATGATTTGACAACTCAAGTTGTACACAAACTTCAGTCAATCTAAAAGTTTGTTCGTTTAGTTTCTTTCCGCTGATAACTGATAACGAAAGTTGACTTTCTTGAAAATGAAGTTAGGAAAAAAAGGACTGTACCACACATTTTTTGGCGTTCCTATCGAAACAGATAATACAACATATTAAGCCACTTCATTCCCCTAGTGTAGAGTCCACACTTTAGCTGTCGCAAATATGCCTATGCTAGTGAACAGTATATTTTTAGTGGTTTGTAATTGGCGTTGCACAAATTCTTTCTTACTCGTAAATTATTGGTCACTTAATTTGTTGTTTTCAGCTACATTCAACATATTATGTGATCATTAATAATATATTATACAACGAGCATATAAGAGAGGCTATTAATCACGAGAACAAATTTTTGTGAAACGAGCCGCAGGTGAGTGAAACAAATTGTTCGAGAAATAATGTTTTTTAATATTTTGTTAATTTCCCGATAGACCGGAAGTAAATTTGTATACTTATTATACTCGATTAAAAGAGTCGCATGTCCTCTACTTCACCGCACAATTTTACTTTTTCATCTTTATTAGCAAGTGATGAATTTTAAAATTTTTCACTTCAAAAATTCACCCCCTTTTCCCTATGGGAAATAAAAAAATAAATGTAGTGCCAATAGTTTTTCATTCATTATTATACGCATTTCAAAAAATAAAAAAATGCTTGGAGCAGATTTTGAGAAAATTGATTTTTAATTTGTGACCAATTTTGGGCAACTATAAATTGGCCACGTTAAATTTCATTTTCTTTATCAATCATGACTAATTAGTTCTGGTCATCCTTTGGCTACAATTTCCAATTTTCAAATTTTAATTAAGTTAAAGCGTTCTTGAGCTAAAGCCTAAAAAGTAAAAATTTGGAAAATTGCTATATTAGCCGCCATTTTGAATTTAGCAACAAACGAAAAACGACGTTTTACTTATAACCATGTCTACTAACTTTTCAATAAGGGAAATTAGTTTGGGTTAAAATTTGACCATTTGCTCCCAAAATAACGTGCTTAGTTGTGAGAGATGCTTCTATACTTGAAATTTGTTAAATTAACACGTTTTAAAACTGCATAGTAGTAAATGATATAAATGCACATTGCACAATACAATACTAATCTTGACATTACAGATATTCGAGGCATTATAGGAATAGGAAAATACATTATCCAGGATGATCTAAAATTCTTAAAGTTTTTCCACAATCGATTAATGCAGTTCCCGGATCACCACCCTGTATATAATTCTTTTTATTACATTGTCGAAAACGTCAAATCTTAGTATACTTTCGCTAATGATACGTGTTCTACTCTACTTTAGAAAACGTGAAAATAGGTGTAACCCAAGAATCAGTCCTAGGGCCTATGCTCTTCCTAATATTCATTAACGACTTAGCCACTTTTTTAAGTACTTTTTCAAGTACTAATGTGGATGTACTGCTCTTTGCTGATGACACTACGATTCTCATGTCCCACCCCAAGCTGGGAGTTTTACAAGAACGCTTAGCGGATACACAGTCTGGAGTTGTCGAATGGCTTGCAAAAAATAAGTTAAAACTAAATGAATCTAAAACTATTAAGGTTATCTTCACGCACAGGCCTGTGGAAAATAGTAACCCAAATTATGTTAAGTACCTGGGTTTGTACTTTGATCCAAGATTACAATGGGGCAAATACATTGAGATTTTGGCTAACAAATTGGAAAAAAATATATTCCTAATACGTAACTTGGCTAGTATGGTCTCGCTCGATGTAATTCTATCAGCATTTCATTCGCTGTTTTTATCATATGTATTGTACGGCTTGATAGGCTGGGGACACGCGCCTAAAGCAAATCGTATTTTTGGACTGCAAAGAAAGATTCTACGCATTATTACTAAATTAACGTATTGTGCTGACGTACGTAGTAAATTTGTTGAATTTAAGCTTTTTAACAGTTCCGTATCTATATATTTATACATGTCTTGTCTACGTGAAAAATAATCTACATGATTTTGTACATCATAAAGGAACACATAATCATAATCACAAAATACTTGTATTGAAAATACAGTATTTGAAATTTTTCCCTAAAGTATTTTGTATTTTGTATTTCAAATACTCTCTTATGAGTATTTTGAATTTTGCATTTGAAATACATTAATGTATATGCATTTTGCCCACCGCAATGTTAACGATAGGTTCAAGTGAATTCTAAGTACACATTTTCAAGAACCTACCTATAAAACTTTCCTAGAAACGTCTAACTAAATCTCCCAAAAAAACACCCCGTATACGTATCGGTATTTTTGTATTTTTGTATTTCAAATATTGTATTTGTATTTTGTATTTTTAAAAATAATATAAAAGTATCTTGTATTTTGTATTTCAAATACATTTCTAGGAATATTTTGTAATTTGTATTTGAAATACGTTACTGCATTTATTTTGCCCACAAATTGTTACAGATTATCTTCGAGTAAGTAAATGCGGTTTCAACTATTTTGGGCCAAAATTTGTTAATCATCTACCATCTTGAATCAAAGCGCTGCCCATTTCTCAATTTAAAAACGAAATAAAATCAATATTAATAGAAAATGCTTTTTACAACATTGATGATTATTTTTCATATACGTTTTAATTGTACCTACTGTGATTTAGTTGTTTACTGCTTATATGTAACATATTCATGTGTGGGGTCTTATGTAAACTTGTTATCTTTTGACGTGCGAGATCAATATTTGTATGTAATTCGCAAAATAAATAAACTAAACTAAACTTATTTAGTCGACTTGGTGAATGTGGAATTATTTGTAAATTAAATTGCCTAACAAATGTTGATAACTGTAAGTACGTCGTACCAGTGAATTGAAAGTGATAAGTGTTATTAGATTTAAGTAAACAAAAATCAGTGGTGTACATTTTTTAATAGGAGGTGTATAATATGATACCCATATTGTAGCCGGCTTTTGTAATTTACCACCATAAGCCTTAGATGGTGTGAAACAAATTTCTCATTTTTCCATGAAGCTATTTAACACTAATTAAGTATATACTGTTTTCGCAAATTTTCATCATCCTGTACCATCGAACCTAGGATTTCAGTTGAGAATTTGAGAAGCTGTAATCATCTTAATGTTTTCTATCATTTGATTCATTTGGCGAAGTACTGCTGTTATAAGCTGTTCAAATCATTCAATTTCGTCCATCAGAAACTATTTTGGTATAAATATCTACTTAAGGTAAATCGTAATAAGGAATGAATGTAAATTAGCATGTATGACTTGCACTTAAAAAGCATGCACAATGCGATTTCTTGTGCCGTCATTTAATCCAATTTATTAATAAGATGTGTGAACTTACCTGCTTTGTAATAACCAAAAATTCCTCCAGCTGCAACCGCCGCAGCATAAGCAAATCCTGGAAAGTCGACCGGCATTTTTTAAACGAAATTAAATCACTTAATACACCCGTAAGATTGTTCAATTGATACAATTTAATATAAGGAAGACGGTTGTATAGGATTAAGATTAACGGTAAATTATAAACAAGCAAATTGACTGTTGACAGCCAAAGCTTAGACGCAAACCTTCGTTTGTAACTACTAAATATAAAAATAAAAGTATGTACCTACTTACAATTTTGAAATACTGATAAGGCGAGCAGCAACAAGATCTTGAAATAGATACAATTGTAAAGGCTTATAATTAACTGTATTTTTCACTTTATGTGCTAATCCATAGGCTAATCTTTTGAAACTAAATATACACTAACACGTGATTTTGTTTACATTATATATTTGACGCAGAGCAAAACAGCAAAATAAATGTCAACTGAATGTGGGAAAACCATAGAGTACGTGAAATAGTAGTGTTGATTGAATCATCAATCAACGTTTAGCAAGCAGAGCACTGACCTGAAGATACAGGCACAAACCACTAAAAATAGACTGTCCACTTCTATAGAAAAATAGTTGGTAGAGAAATGCGGGACGGCGACTTCACAAGAGGAAAAGGGTAGGTTGAGTGACGCCCACAGCACCTTATTGGTTAATGCTTTATTGGGGGAAAATTTGAATTGAAATAAAGTAAGGTTATTGTTTTAATAAAATCATATTTATGGTTATGTTTATCATTTATGTATCTATTGAAAATGAAATAAGACATTTAGTTACAATTTACATGATATATAATTCAGTGAAAACAGTACCTATTCTACAAAGTAATACATCTGCCGGATGAATTTGTTGAAATTTTACAATGCAATGCTGGCATAACAACACTTTTGGAACGTTCAGCAACAGTTTTTTCTTCATAATCCTGAAATAAATGTGGATATGAAGACTCATATGAAACTCAAAATATAATCAATTAAAAAAATAATATTGTATCAAGCTTACTTTATATATTGGAAATGCATCATTACGTAATAAAGTTGTGCCGAAGTCTTCAATAATGTCACTTTATAAAGGGAAACCCATGTCCAATTTTTAAATTCTCCATTAATAAATTCAACCCATTTGTTAAAAATGAACTAAAATGTTTTGGGTTTTGAAACCTACATCTACAGACTTTTCTATTCGTATTCTTCCATATTACACATGCGGTGACCATGTTATATTCTTAATTCTAACAAATAGCGAAAGTAAATATAGGTAGGTACGCAAGTTTAAAAACTTACCAGAAAACTATAAACTTTAATACACAATAAGTAATAAACAACAAAATATAAACGCAAAACCCAATAATGAACGGTTATGTGACGCTGATGTACTTCACATATTTTAAACGAAAAATACCGCCGTAAAATCAAACGCTTATCACTTCGTTTGAAATGTCACAATTTAATTTTATAATTCTCAGTACCAACTAATTTTGTGAACAGGTTAACCAACCTACAAATCCCCTTTCCTCTTGTGAAGTCAACACCCGCATTTCTCTACCAACTATTTTCCTATAGCAGTGGACAGTCTATTTTTAGTGGTTTGTGGATACAGGTCAGTGAAGCAGAGGCGCCTGTGTTGATCAGTGAACTCTATAACAATATTATAATATACAGATCACTGATGTTGATACGATTATACGAATTTAAGGTTTAAGCGAAAATGTGGTTATTTTTATAATTAAATGGAACTACATTTTTCTCATATTTTATAGAGAATTTTTTACTTCCCGAGTACGAAGTAAAACTTAAAAGGGAAGTACCTTACCTAGGTACCTATTGTATTAGTGTTCCCAAAATACATAGTTATTTATAGGTGTTTTCTTTTTGCATTTTGTGGTAGCCTGTGGTAGCTTTAAGTCAGCTCTGTCAATACACACCATTCGTTTTATAAAAATAACCCTATTCGTTTTAAAAGCTTTATTTAAGTTTTATATTAACCTGAGGCAGAAATGTCTTATGACGCAAGGCACTTTAATCACGTGATGATTGTGCATGTGCCCAAGCCTGTAGCGATGCAAAAAGAAAACACCTTATGTATCAAGTACGCAAAATTATGTTTTAGTGGATGAGCCGAGTTTGTCGGACGAGGCGAAGCCGATGAGTCCGAAAACTTAGACGAATCCACTAAAACGTTTTGCGTACGTGATGCATACAACATTTTTTTGCATGAATTCTCTAAATAATCAAATTAATTTCATAAAAATTTAATTTGGTACGTACAGAACAGTTGTAAACGTCATATTTAGCTTTGACATAGTTGTTATAGCAACAACAAGTAAATTCGTAAAAAGTCAAAATAAAGATATCGTAAATACGTCAAAACGAATTAAAATCCAGCATTAAGGTTGTCATGTCATAGCCATTGAATAAATTCAATGGTCATAGCGACTTTAGCGTACTTGTGTCCTTTAAAGATGTATTTTGCGGATTGTTTTCAGTCCGCAAAATGGTTACTTTGGAGACAGAATGCAAAAAAAAAATTTACTTATGCAAATTTTTACATATCTTTGCGTTTCTGAATACCTACGTAAGATTCAAAATATGAAAAAAAAAATGTCCGTCTGTCGTCTGGTAGTCTGTAGTCTGTCAATACACATTCCTTGCAACGCTCTAAACTCAGAAACTATTAAAGTTATCGAAATGCGGTTTTCGCAAATCGATTGCATTCGGGCCAAGGACGAAAATGTTGATATTACCCAATGAACTGTATAATATACCATTGTTTATTAAGAAGATAGTTAGTCAACCGGAGGTTGTTTCTGCGCCAAGACTGATAGATGGCGATTGCCACGTCCTATTTACTACTGTGACTTTATTACAAACAGTGACGACAAGCGGCGATTATCCGCCATTAAGAGGCAAAATTGTGGCCGGGTTTATATGAACTCAACGGTGGTATCCTAGCAACCACACGCTGATCAAAGGTAAACACAGTCAGGCCGCCGCCATTAAGATGCAAAATATACCACGGCCAATCAAAATCGATACCACGCTTGTCGTCACTGTTTGTAATACAGTCACTGTACTATTTACAAGCAATACTAAGGCACTCGCCATCTATCAGTCGTGGCGCAGAAACAACCTCCGGTTGACTAACTATCTTCTTAATAAACAAATAATACAGTTCATTGATATTACCTTTGATGACGTCAATTCCGGTATAAGCTAAAATGGCGGCACTGATTTTGTTTATGAGATAAAGTTGCAGTTTTTTTATGTAGTTTAAAAGAGTATTTTTTTCTGAATTCAGCAATATACACCGTGTCCAAAGTTAAACGTTCACCATTGCTATCTCCGTTATTATTAGACCTACAAGGTCGGTTAAATGGGCAAACTAATGCCATTTTTTCTGCTGGTTACAATGGTGACAACAGAACAACAATTGAATGTCCCGTTGTCGAGATATTCAAAAAACAACATTTCTTTAAATGGAACACCGTGTATATTTTTATATATTTGGAAAGGAAATTTAATTTTGAACAAAAAATTGTTAATACATAACCACCGTAAACTTAAAAATAAACAAATAATAAGCACTTAAACTTTTAATGTTAAACACAAAATTTAGGAAAATTTTGACATACTTTGATGTGTGCAGAAAATATTTGCAGAAGCACTCAACATTAGCAGATTATATTTCCGAATGTGACATTTTTGTAAATGAGTGAAAGGCATTTTAAAACTGTCACAAACGAAAATATTGTGAAACAACTCATTTATCTGACTACGTCACTACTTGAATTTTGCAACATATTTAACATTAAAAGTTTAAGTGGTTATTATTTGTTTATGTGTTTGTTTAGGTTCGTTAGGTGGTTATGTATTAACAATTTTTTGTTCAAAATTAAATTTCCTTTCGAAATGTATAAAAATATACACGGTGTTCCATTTAAAGAAATGTTGTTTTTGTGAATATCTCGACAACGGGACGTTCAATTGTTGTTCTGTTGTCACCATTGTAACCAGCGGAAAAAATGGCATCAGTTTTCCCATTTAACCGACCTTGTAGGTCTAATTATAAATAACGGAGATAGCTATGGTGAACGTTTAACTTTGGACACGGTGTGTAGTTTGAACAAATCCAAAATATACAAATAAAAATTGAACATAAGCACTACCTATTTTTATTTCCCTTCAAAAATAATTGTTTATCGCTAAATTTATTACTGGCGCGCATAGATGGAGAAATTATATTTCGCGCCTGTGCATATTTGCACAATACAGTACGGTGTGGTCAAACCACTTACAGGTCAGTGGGTCAAACCTCCCTCTCTCTTAGCTACGATTTCCGCTCGTTAGGCCTGTTTCACACGTATGTGGTTCCATTCGGGTCGCTTAACACATACACAGTTCTCTTAGGATCATGATACAAGTGTATCATGTCATAGAATATGTTTTGTGTTTTATTTCGTACAGTCAGGAACGGGATTTAGGGGGGGGGAGGGGGCTGAGGGGTCGGCCAACCCTCCCAGAATATGGAAATTTAGTACTAAATAGTGAACAAGTTGTGCGCGCGCAGATTCAGTACGACCTGATATTATTAATTATAATTATTAAAATACAACCGACTCTTGCCGCAAAGCAAGTGTTAACACTAACTTTAGTAGTAAAAAATTCGCTTTGGTCGCAAACGGAAGTTTCATATTTCCAAAGTTTTTACACATTTTAAATCTGCGCGCGCACAACTTGTCCACTATTTAGTACTTAATTTAGTCTCGTGTCATACGGGCCTTTACCAGTTTTATTGAAATAATAAAAAAAGAGAAAAAACTATTCGTTGCCCCCCTCCAACAAAACACTGAAATGCCGCCACTGCGGTACACTCAGTAGTGATCATGGAGAGAAGGGAAGTTGTTGCCATGTTGTCTCTCAATAGAAAAATTAAAAACGAAGGAGCAATACTCTAGACTTCATTGGGAGCACCCTTTCATCACTTTACGGCAGGAATTTGCAGCATTCTACACCATTTTCCCGAAGCTAAGAGAGCATGAAGACAAATTTTTAATTATAGGTTTTATACTGTGGTATAGGTCACTGACCTGTATCATAAAGGACTGAGCATTCTTCAATACAACATTGAAGCAAACAAGCCCCACCTAAATATTAGTTACTTCAGGTGCCAACTAGTGCGTTAGTTATATAATGATGGTAGCTTGGTGTTTATAATGTGTTGGTAGTACTGGTATCAGCTGTTACAGTTTAGCTTGTTCTAATCTATATGCTTAATATCTGGTGAAAAGTAGTACACAGGCTCATAATTATTTAAAAACGTAAATTATTAAAAATTGTATTTTATTGCAATGCATAAACGTAGTTTATACTACGTATGAAACAAGGTTATGTTTATGTAAATAAAAACATTAGTTACAGTGTTACCAATAATCACCAACACAACAAACCTAAATTACTAATTGGCACCTTAAAATACCGGTTTTCAATTTGCTTCAAAAATAGTGGAGGGGATCATTAGAATGCTCAGTCCTTTAAGATACAGGTCAGTGGGTATAGGTGTTTAAAATGAGCACTTGCAAACATCAAAGAAACCGCCGTAAGTGTCAGTTCTGCATCCGTAGGTATTTATTCTATGGCAGTAAGAAAATCGTCATTTAATTAAAAAAACTAGGTGTAAAACTGGCAACCTCGGTATCTACGTATTGAACTGTCTATTGTCAAAATTCTTCTAAATTTTGTTGTCATTTTAAAAAGTCACAATCACAAATCACTAGTGGTTTGTGGTCACAATCATAAACCAAAACCAGCACAGTGTTGTTCTACCTTCTACCTTACGTTCTTCGTCATATTTTGTACTAAGTGTAATTACTACTTACAGTACTTACAGTTCTGTTGATATAGTTTAACAGTTCATTTCATAGGAACGATTTACATTTTGTACTACATAAAACTTAAGTTGATTGAAAATGGAATTTCAGTCACCTTTAACTTTAAAAAATATTATTATTAATACCGGAAATTTATTATCATTAAATGATATTACCAAGAAACCAGGACAAAATACCACCGAAGAGGTAATGTTAATCACCATCAATAAATTGTATTTAGGTGTAAATATGAGAATGAGTTTGCATTTTTTTAAAATGATGTAATACCAATTAGTTATGTACCTGAATAGTTTAAACAATGTTTAAATAATGTGGTTAATTAATCTGCCAAGGACAAGTCCAAAGTTTAATTGTGCATAAACTTTTTCGGAATGAAAAAATGTAAAAACTATCTAACTGACAATCTATTATTTTAGTTAGTTGAAGCAGTCAACATTACTCTGAAAGACTTTCGGAATACCAACAAAATCAATTCAATTGAAGGCGAGCAAATTACAATAACTAGACCTTACGAAGATTTGGCAAGTAGAATCGCGGAACATGAAATTAATGATCTTAAGATTGGTTTAAAAGTGTTTGTAGAGAATGATAAGGAAGACCAATTGGTGGAAGCTTTAGATAAAAGTAAGTATTTTGTTTAAACACATTCATCTCTAGTTAGATAGTACTTAGATTTGTGAGGCTCGCTCCTATTCGAGTTTAGGATTTGAAATGTAGACATACGACATTCAGAATTTCGAGCAAAACTATTAAGTTTATCTTGAAATTACTTTGTGTTATATGTTTTGAACATTGCGTCCATACCTCCATAGGAAGGCTAAGCAAATATTCTCATAGAAAATACTCGTCTTAAAACTAAAAATGGAAACATGACATCCTTTCCAATTTTGTCATTACTTCCCTCATTTTCTGGTTGATTCTTGTAGGAATTGCTATGTCATTTGTAAAGCTAGGCACTGACGTTTGTTGCAGTATGTTGATGTATGGATATTCGATGCCCTTTTACGCTCTCCCAGCATGAAAGAAAAACAGCACCATTCACAAAGGGGTCTTTGCTTTACTTTGAGTTGTGCTGTAATGATCTGTCTCTAAGTTGCTGAGGACTGCATGCGAAATAGGTGATAAACCAACTTAAAGCTGCTCCTCCCACCCATACTCTCAAGTTTTGTGACCAACGACTCGAACGCCTTTGCTAAATCAAGGAAATCTTGTTTTGCTGCCTCGGTTTAGTGTTTCATTTACCTATTTCTGAAAACCAAAATTAGGTGTGGTTAGATTATTATTGGGACTGTTTTTTAACCTATTTTTCTATATGTTTTGATATGTTTAATTGGTAACATGCAAAATAGGACAATAATTACCAACTAAAGATCGATTATCACTTTTGAACAAAGCGATGATTATACATTTTTTCAACATTTCTGGGAACTTCCCTGTACTGAGACTGAGATTAGTTATGTAAATCAAAGACAATGTAAATTAGAGTTAATTTTGGACATTTTGTGGAAATGGTGTCTCAATCAGGACAGGACCCTCCCCTTAGTTCACCAATTACAGGCGTAGTCACATAAGAAGGCGAGCGCGGCAATGCGCAAACGACGAATTTACGCTGCTTGTAAAATTTCGCTTAGCTATAAGTCAGTGTCGTTTCATTTTGTTGTTGTAGATATGTTTATTCATCACTAAATATGAACATTAATGTTATTTATTGAATTATAATTACTGGATAATTACATACTTTAGTCATATATAATGAAATTCGAATAAGTTACTGAAAAAATGCACTTGTGTGAATGCATTTATTATGGTACGCAACTGACTTGTATTTTTACAGTATTCGGCTTTCGGAGTCATGAATCGGATTGCGCCGGTTCTCGCCTTCTTATGTGACTACGCCTGTATTTTGATAATGTCATTTTCATGAACCTGGGTTAACTCAAAATGGTGAACCGTCTGTTCAAAAATAGATTGTTCATCAGTGAATGTAATTTTTGCTACCATTTTACCACCAACATTTCTAAAAAAATGGTGAACATGGTCAGCACACTACCTGGATAATTTTGTACATCAATAAGATCACCATCAACATTCAATTTGGATATGTTTTATTTCAGAAATAGTTCCCCAAACCTTTTTAGTGTCTTTACCTGCCTCTAAAATTTTTTTACTATAATAGATACTTTATTCAACTTCTTATACAAGGAGTACCTCTTTCCTAATGATATCATCTTGGGTAATCCAGAATTTGTGGATCTATTGTTTTCTGTACATCTTAAATGTGATAGTTCTTTATGAATGCTTCTGTGATTGTAAGCAGCCACTTTTTAGCAGTTCAACAGTCCCGTCTTAACTAATCGAGTTGTAATGTTCCTACCTTTAATTATAAATTAATTCCCCCAAAATCTTTATTTAGTTACTTCTTGAAAAGAACTTATAAAATTGTCTTAATAAGAAAATTTGACCTTAGGGGTTACTCTGAAACTCGATTCGATGTAAAATATTTCGAAAATGGCAGCACTTCCGTTATTTTAAACGGCAACTCCTATTTTTTATTACAGTTTTGAATTCTACGTGAAATGTCAATTCTTTTAATACACAATTTATGGTTTTTAAGTTACATATTTCCAAAAAAAATGACGGATGCCAGCGGTACTTTGAGAATTCATTACATGAAAACCATTGTAGTTATGGTATCCGAGTTTTCACTAGCGCATAGAGAAAGAATAGGGCTTTCTTTTGGTATACATCAAAAAAGTTAAGTGGCGTACGACCTCTCCTGAGGGGCTCCAGATTTAAGAAAATTCAAAGCCTAAACACTCAGATTTTTTTAATGAAATGACATTTTCCTACTATTACATTTGATAGAGAATCAAAATAGGCATATTTTGGCATTACATGTTCCTATACCTATCTTTAATAGTTTCTGATTTATATTCCCATTTGCATTTGCATTGATATGATTTTTATTTTATAGTTTATTTAATAGTTTCTGATTTATATTCCCATTTGCATTTGCATTGATATGATTTTTTTCCGATTTTTTTTTAGTAGTTGGCCATGACCTTATGGCAATCGAATTTTAAACAAACTGTGTTTTTTACATATCCCCACAAAAAGGAAATGTAATGGGGAAAGGTCCAGGGAACGAGTCGATCAAAGCTGTGGCCCGCAGTTTCCGATCCAATTCCCTGGAAAAGTGCCATCTAAAGACTCAGAAATTTAATAATGCCTGCATCATGTGCAGGGGCACCATCTTGTTGGTAATACATAGCAGAAGCAGATCTTCTGTTGCAGGAACAACAATATTGCGTAAAATTTCCAAATAACGTTCTGCATTCAAATTTTGTGGGTAAATGTGGGAAGACAAAATCTTGTTATTTTTCAACGCACAAAATACATTAATACTTAATGGTTATTTACATATGAGTACGGTAAATTAAGGTTTACGTTAACGAGTGAGATGTTTATTGCCGAAGCGTAGCTCAGGCAAGAATTTCGAAACGAGTAGCGTAATCTGATTTAACGTACAAATAATGTAAAACATTTTATTTCATACTGGCCATAGATTCATTTCTTAAGAGTTTTTCTATTAACTTTATATAAAATTTGACGTTTCCAAAGTCATGTCGCTTTATGTTGCTATGGCAACCTTTGTATTCGGGTACAAAATTTCTAGTACGGTAATACCAATATCTGAATATCCCCTCAATAATCAACACTTGTAATAATCGTAATATAACAATAACTATTAATAGAACGAAATAATTAAATATGACTTGTTAAATGTGGTGTCATTACCTTTTGTGCAATGTGCTAATTGCTGTAAGGAAATGAACATTTCTTTACAGTACAGAAATGAATATTTCCTTACAGTAATCGTTGGCTGCCTAACAACGACTACATGCACCGGAATCTTGACCTTTTCCTTTCAAAATTCTGTCAGAAATGTCATAATTTTTGAAGGATCGGCGGAAAATGTATTTTGATCACATGCCTTTTTTACTAAATTTGGCGTCATCTGACCAAATAATGTTCCCCAAAAAATTGGAAACTTCCTGGTCCCTTAACATTAGCCATTCGCAAAACTCAAAAAAAATGTAAAACCATTCGATTATTGGAAAACTTGTGTTACCTAACCTATAATAGGTGACGGCACAGATTACACAACTTGTAATTTGTGATGACGGATTAATATCACCTAATTTGCTTAAAATTCGCTTGCGATAGCTCATGCCTGACTACTAAAAAAAACCTGAAAGAAATAGTATCAATGCGATGAAATGGGAATACGTCAGAAACGATTAAAGATAGGAATAGGAACGTACATTATGTAATACCAAAATATGCCCATTTTGATTCTCTATCAAATGCAATAGTGAGACCTGTTGAAACCCATGGGATTACAGAACGAACTTCGAATACCACATGTGTGCGAAAAGTTAACAAATAACGGAAAACAATAAAATTTCTATTTTTGGGCACGATGTCGATTATATCGAAAAGTATTAGAGATATCGAAACGCTGATTGCAGATCTGAAATCAGCGTAAAATTTCACATAAAATCTATTGTTTAACTTTGCTCTATCACAACCATGGGAACCATGCGACAGACACCGAGCGACGGACGGAATATTGAATTCAGTTAACGAACAAAGTTCTTTGAAAATGGTGATTTCTTTTAAAAATCTGAATTTTTAGGTTTTCGATTTTGCTAAATTTTGAGCCCCATAGATGAGGTCGTACGCAACTTCATTTTTATTAAGTATACCAAAAGAAAGCCCTATTCTTCCTCTATGCACTGGTGAAACTCGGTTGCGATAGCTACAATGGTTTTTAAGTAATGAATTCTTAAAATAGCGACATGTGAATATTAAAAGAACTGAAATTTCACGTAGAATTCAAAAAATGTAATAGGAGTTTCCATTTAAAAGAAGTAACTTACTAGCTACTACCGGCACTTCTGGAAGTGCTACCATTTTTAAAATACTTTACATCGTTTCGGTTTTCGAAGTAACCCCGAAGTACAGATTTTCAAAAACCTACCTATAAAACTTTCACATAAGCGTTTAACTAAAGCTCCCAAAAAACATCCTGTAGGTATATGGATGGGAAAGGATTCTGTAATAATAGTATTATTACATGCTCTATGATAATAGTAAATAGAAAATAGTAAACAATTGCAACACTATGTATTTGATTTAATTGGTATAAAAGTGAAATTAACTTGAATAATTTGTATTGCAGCATTTAAGGCTTTAAATATAAGTTCTGTTCAAAATGTGGTACTTTCGTATAATAATAAACAAAGTGAAGGGCAGAATGATGTCATTGAAAAAATAAAGAATATCTGGAAAACTTTGGAAAAATTTGTTCAAGATAAAAAAATATTGCAAATTGGGTTATCAGATGTTGAAGAGTTGGTTTTTAGAACGATTTACGATTGGGCAAATATTAAACCTAACATTATTCAAATTAATTTGGCATCGTGCTGCGTGGTTCCACCAACTTTACAGGCTTTCTGCAAGGATAATGATGTTCAGCTGTTAACACACAGTGATCCTAATGGTAAGTAAATGCAACAGAAATATTTGTGACAATTCTTCATTTCAAATTTTTTTTTAATTTATTATAAGGAATATCAGTTTTATAAGAGTTAAAAACATTGTTTATTTTTAGATATTTTACCAGACGAATCGATACAAAGTTTATTTGGAGCACAGTTAACATTACAATGGGTTGTGCGCTTTCTAGTACATATCAAATGTCGTGGAGTATTGAAAACAAAAGGATACTTACTAAGTCTTTCTAATCATTGATGACTTTGGTATATGTAATAATAATTTGTTAAAATAATACATTGTCCTTAATTGTTACTTAATTTTATATTTTTGTATTGAATGCTTTTGATTGATATAGTATTGTTTAAATATTGTTAAAAATTTGCCAGTTTGTATTTTTATTGCTCAGTAATTTGTTGTTGGATACCTACTTTTGGGGTTTTCCTAATTAATTTTATTATAATAGTTTTAATTTGTTAATATAAATTATTATTTGTTAATTTTAATTTTCTATGCCACTTACCATTTATCATTTATTAAGCAGATGTTTTAATGGCATTCACTTTGCTCATCATAACTCGCACTACCAAATTTTATATTACAGTTAAAATGGAAGATAATTTCAATTTTAAGGCGGTCAGCAGAAAGAAATGCTGAACATTTTCGTTTTCAGTTAGTGTTCTTAATCCTTTTATTTGCTTTGTTTTTTTTTGTTATCATTTTGGAATATCGTAAGAAAAAAATTCATATGGTTCTGCATTGAGTCACTCTGAATAACTTTACTCTAAATTTTTTTCCGTCCAATGATCTTTTAAGGCTAGATCAGGGAAGTAAATCTTGGATGGTCCATGAGCGCATTATCACGATACAAAAGAATGCCAGTACCCAGAAATTTGCGCTTTCTGGTTCAATTGAGAGACTTGGGAGTGGTATGTTTTCCAAAATTCTAGCTTTGTGCAAACAAATATTATAGGTAACAAAAAATTATTTATGAGATGTATCCAGAATGGAAGTTTTCTGTTTGTTCCAATAGACAGTATATTTCATTGAACTGTTGTCCAATTGTGTTTGCTTGCTTCTCATTCCGTCATTCCTATGAATTTAGGGAACTGTTTGTATATCTAGAACTGGGCGTCGATTGCAATTCATGCATTATCTGGCGTGTCAAGCCTTGATGTAATTAGCAAGGGCCAAGGGAATAGCAGGTCCTTGAGAAGCAGACTTGGCTGTCGCCATTAACTAATGAAAACTTATGGGCAGTTGTAAGAGGGGATTGTGGGAGACAATGAAATGCTGGAATTTGGTAGCTACAATTCGTGAAACCATCATCAAACAGTTTGGAGTGTCTTCTTACACCTAAAGTGGGTGCTGCCCAACAACGGCAGCATAATCATATGAAGGAGCGTAAATCGCAGTCATCCATTGATTTTATTTCAATGTTATGAACTTTCATGTAGTAATAATACACAAGTTGATTCCGCAATATGCTAAATGTGATGGGGATGTAGAGAAATAGTTGTACTGCAGTGTATGCTGTTTATGTTGATAAATGTGTACCCGTAAATTTTACTCTCTACTCGAAGGGACACTTACTTTTTGGATGACCCCCCTTAACTGAAATAACATATACGAATACGTCTGTTTCCTATTTAGGTCCATGTAAAGCTTAAAGTTAAAATGATTCTTAATTTTTTAATTTGAAAGAAACAACTACCTACAAGCAATTGTCTTCAGAAACATGACATTGATTTTGCAGTTAACCAGTTAACCAGACTACTATTGCTACATAAAGCCCATAAAGAGGAAGAAGAGAAGTAATGAAAATGTGGGAAGCAAAGATTCTAATCTTTGGTGGGAAAAATAGAATAGAGTCCGGGCAGCAGCTGACTTTGACAGCTCTGAGGGCAAAAAACGCTAACTTAAAACACGTATTTTCAGTTTACGCGGGCTAAAATTACAATTGTGAATGCAACTCTCACATTCTCTTAACGCGCGCAACCTGTACATGTGAATAGTATAGGCAGTGCTATTACGAATAGAAAAAATGTTGCCCTTAGAGCTGTAAAAAAATAGGTTAATGACGTCATCTGCCCGGTCCCTATACCAAAGAATATTGTATGAATATTCTTTGACAATACTTTGAGAAACAATTCCACCTTCGCCTATATATTGATATAGCCACAGACAACCACAGACTACTTTATAGCTATGCCTATACCACAGATAAAATACACTTTATCTGTGCCATGATACCATGATACCAAAGACCAATTATTATATGGTCTTTGATGATACTAACCCACAGGCAGTGCTGTAAACAGATAATTTTTAAATTATCTAGATATAGCTAAAGTTTTTTTTTCAAATAATTATCTAGATGCAGATAATAGATAAACAATACACAGCTTATATAGATAATATATAACAGATAATAAATAATAATCTAGATAATAACACAGATAAAAAATAGTATAGTATTTATTTGATTTGATTTATTTAATTGTTGATGAAACATAGTCATTCAAACGACCCTTATTTGTACTTGTACTAAGAGGTGCGGTGATCACATGATTACAAACACAAATACTGTCAATTGAACTATCGGTTCTTTCTTTTGTGCATTTTTGAATCAATTATTACTGAACTGTCGTTTTATGTATTTATTCGATGTAAAACAAATTTTTGAAAATTAAAAGCTTGTCTTGACAGTTGCAGTTCGCAAAATAGAGTATTTTTTTGTGTAAATTTCCCTAGATGGAGCGTATAATGTATGGTCTAACATGACTATAGTGACACCACTGAAAAAATTTTTAAAAACCAAAATTTGGACGCTTTATTTTTTTATCTATATAACTTAAATCATCTAGATGAAAGAAATATTATATATACACTGTGTCCAAGATAAGGAGGGCCACTATGGGGATTTCGGAAACGGTAAGAGATAGAGTTTCGGTTAAATGGGAGAAAAGTTGGGCAATTTTGAGTTTAGTACAATGAAATTTTTAAACTTACGAAATTCCGAACCGTTCCGAAGTTATGCGACAAAAAGCGAATTTTCAGGATTTCGTTTTTGACAAATTGTTACTTTGTCGTTGATGTTAACTGAAAAGTAAAAGGACCTTCTACAGGTACTTTTTAACGTTCTTTAACATGGCATACAGCAAATTGGAATCCGACGTTTCGTTTTCGAGTAACCATCATCAACTTTATTTTTTTAAATACGGTCCTGATTTTTTTATGCATAATATTAGAAGAGCTTTTTATTCTGCATTCAAGCATGTATCACACTTTATGGTTTTATTGCGATTTTATACTTACTTTACGATTAGCGGAAAAAATCCTAAGTACGAACCTGTATCCTTCCTCAATAACATTCAAACTGAATTTTATTTATAAATGGACTTTTGCTAACTGTGCTTTCCTCATCAAATTAATGAAATGACACAGAATTTTCAATTTTGAACACAAATTTTATAACCAAGTGTACATAATTACAAACAATCAACTAACACGTCATAAATGAACAGAAAACATTTTATGAAACGAAAATTTAAACATGACACATACCAATAATTAGAAAAAAATTATAATAAATGCTCGCAAAGCCCTCCTTAGTTCTCCAATCGTCAATAGCATCTTCTAACTGTAGATTCCAAAGCATTCTTTAACATTGTAGGTGTTACAGTTTGGAATCGGTTAAGTACAAGCTTTCGGAGTTCTTCTTCTATTCCAAAGGTATCTTTGTAAACATAATTTCTTACGTACCCCCAAAGAAAAAAATCCAGCGGGGTTATTTCGGAAGAACGAGTTGGCCAGGGCGTTTCAGAATTGGCGCTTAAAACTCTTTCGGCAAACCTATTTGAAAGGTAATCCTTAACCACCCGTGAATTGTGCGCAAGTGCACCATGCTGCTGAAACCAACAATTGCGTACTACGGCTTAGGGTAAAATATCAAGAGCATCTTCCAAAGTAGAATCTAGTAAATTTAAGTACAATAGTAAAATAAGTATAAAATCGCAATTAAACCATAAAGTGTGATACATGCTTGAATGCAGAATAAAAAGCTCTTCTAATATTATGCATAAAAAATCAGGACCGTATTTAAAAAAATAAAGTTGATGATGGTTACTCGAAAACGAAACGTCGGATTCCAATTTGCTGTATGCCATGTTAAAGAACGTTAAAAAGTACCTGTAGAAGGTCCTTTTACTTTTCAGTTAACATCAACGACAAAGTAACAATTTGTCAAAAACGAAATCCTGAAAATTCGCTTTTTGTCGCATAACTTCGGAACGGTTCGGAATTTCGTAAGTTTAAAAATTTCATTGTACTAAACTCAAAATTGCCCAACTTTTCTCCCATTTAACCGAAACTCTATCTCTTACCGTTTCCGAAATCCCCATAGTGGCCCTCCTTATCTTGGACACAGTGTATACATATAATATATACATTTTTTTTAAATTATCTAGATACATATAAATAGATAAAAAAAATGTATCTAGATAATTTATCTAGATTAATTTATATAGATAATTTACAGCACTGCCCACAGGAAACCGATTCATCAGCTTCCCCGCCCCCGCATCAGAACAGCTCGATTTAAATAGCTTTGTACAAACTTGAAGCATCTAATGCCTACCTCTACTGGCTCTACTTCCACCAATATAATTGGCAAAAACGACAAAAACACAACTTATCAGTCAGTCATGATTACTGGTGAAGTAGTTAATCACCAAAAAGAAAACTGCAAACATTTCTAAAAAGTTAACCACAGCAACATTCCTACTTCTGAATATTTTTTAAAATGTGATATAAACAGGTCTAATGTTTTATAGGCCATAGGTACATTTTGATATAAAGGTATGAAGGAACTTTTAATAAAGTACCATACAGGATCATTTACTCGCATGAAAGAGGAATTGTTTACATTACTCGTTATATTTATGTTTCAAAGATTAAATTGAATATCATGTTTTTCGTAAATCAGCTTGGCTAATATTCCAAAACGCACAGTATACGAGTGTCCAAATTACTAAAACGCGGTTTTACTGACGAAAGGTAGGTATATTGCCTAACAAACAGGAGGTATGCACCCACATTAAAGCAGTTTAAAGTTATTTGCTCTATAAGGTAAAGTTCGATCCACAAGAGTTGGCGTTCACGTCATAGGTTTCCGAATGAATGCACGACATTCCTTTTAAACAATCATTAAAGCTTAATACATGTTTGTGATAAAGATGGCAATACAGTTTGCATGTGTTTTAAGCAAAGACATGCATATAGGTGATCGCCAGTGAAAATAAGAGAGAAGTGAGTATGTCCGTATGTCCAACAGCTGACTTCAATCAACGCTTCAACTTATAATTGTACGGATTCTGACTTGACTTCTATCTGTCAATGTCAAATTTATTAATCATTTATAATCTCCTCGAGTCCAATCGCAGCAGACGTTAATATTTTGATTGCACTATTCCGCATTTAGCTTTACCAAGCTGGTAACAAATACTTTGCTGGTAAGCTCTAACCAATATTTTAAGATACATTTCATACATAATGGATTAATTAAGCACGTAAAACATTACTACTACAATTTTAAAGTAGTACAAGCAACTACCTGTGGGTAATTAAAGTATTAATTGCAACACTGCCTTGTTACGATTTGGCAGATTTCATTCCTGATGTCATTATTTCTTAAATATGTAAAAGACGCTCAATTGACTTCAAATTTTAATCTTATACAAGTAGTGACGTGCACGCCAACTCTCCTGGATACAATTATACCTATAATATTGTATCCAGGAGAGTTGGCGTGCACGTCATTACTTGTATAAGATTAAAATTTGAAGTCAATTGAGCGTCTTTTACATATTTAAGAAATAATGATGTCAGGAATGAAATCTGCCAAATCGTAACAAGGCAGTGTTGCAATTAATACTTTAATTACCCACAGGTAGTTGCTTGTACTACTTTAAAATTGTAGTAGTAATGTTTTACGTGCTTAATTAATCCATTATGTATGAAATGTATCTTAAAATATTAGTTAGAGCTTACCAGCAAAGTCTTTGTTACCAGCTTAGTAAAGCTAAATGCGGAATAGTGCAATCAAAATATTAACGTCTGCTGCGATTGGACTCGATGCGATTAAGATTATAAATAATTAATAAATTTGACATTGACAGATAGAAATCAAATCAGAATCCGTACAATTATAAGTTGAAGCGTTGATTGAAGTCAGCTGTTGGACATACGGACATACTTCTCTCTTATTTTCACTGGCGATCACCTATACCACAGACAACTAACCAGACCCGCCACGCTTATGAGTTGAACAAAAGGCAGCTTTGCGCAACTAAACTAGATGTCACTACGGTCAGTTGCGCAAACAGTTGTCCAATTGAATAACAACAACTTGTTTATTTGTTTGGTCAACAGAAAGTTAGGTCAGTTATTTGCGTGGGTGGTACATACCTAAACAGAAGAAATGTCTTGTCATGTAAAAGATATAATAATAATTTAATTATACAGTTTGCGAATTTGCGATACGATCCTTTTAACTATGAAAGATCATTCCTTGATTCCTCTACTGCCATTTAGCACACCTGTGAGAAGCGTTATTATTTATGCTGATCATTCAATTGTGTATCTTTAATTGCTAAATTAGTAATTAGCGTAATAAGAAGTGAAAATATAAGCCGTCATTCAGTAAATTAGGTCTATCTCTTTAAATTTAAAATTTTATGCAAACTTTATCAATTTGTTCTGTTTACTACGTCACACTACAGACAACCTTTAAGGTTGTATGTGTTTACGTTTACGTTAATCTGCAACTTCGAATAAAGCACACTACGATGAATTTTTTACTTTCATCCCTTTTTGTGTTTTTTTTTGAGAATTATGTAATTATAAATATTATAATATTAAGGAATAATAAACAGTGGAAGACATCTCAAGTATTGTTAACGAATCTCACAGTGTAACATAAGATATGATATAAAGGACATTTAATGAATTACCTATTTATTTGTAACAGAGGTGTGACATGAGTGAAATCTAAATTTCTTAAAACATCACTTTTTTTCTTTTTTATAAACTGTTTGTAGTCAAAAAATAATCTACAATGTGAAATTTAACCTCCCACAGATATATTTTTTTGATATCGCTGTTTTGGCTGAGTAGGCAACTATTAAGTAAATGGCACAGACAAATTATTGTCTGTGGTAAAATGGCAATGACAATTACAAAAATATATATTTATCTCCCTTTCTAAGATAGGTAGGTACATGCACTCTCATAAAGTTATGTTATTTTTTACAAGCCCACAAATACCTACCTAAAAATTTGATTTAAATATATAAAATTCAGGTTAATTTGTTTTATTTAAAAAGGGAAGAGGTAATATTGAATTGCATACCTATGATGAGCTACATTTAAAAAGTCATTCACCATTGTGATTGTTCTGTTATATGATATAATTGTTTATTATATGTATATTTTTAAAAAAGCAAACTAAGCTGTATGGGCAACTTGATGAGAAGTAATTTTTGAATATACCATGTAATTTGTGATTTTTAAGTGCACTCAAAACTTATTTCTAAGCTACTAATCTAAAGAACAGCGACATCTCATTACGATAATTATACTAAAACGGCATGACAAAAATTTAATACACGGTGGTGGGTCTGGTTAGTTGTCTGTGCCTATACGCATGTCTTTACTTAAAACACATGCAAACTGTATTGCCATCTTTATCACAAACATGTATTAAGCTTTAATGATTGTTTAAAAGGAAAGTCGTGCATTCATTCGGAAACCTATGACGTGACGCCAACTCTTGTGGATCGAACTTTATTAGTTATTACCTATATGGCGAAAGTCGGAGCACGAGCAGGGGGGACTTTTAAACGAGGCCCTCCTCTTTAACATTTGTATGTAGGTATAAATTATGGTTATACATTTATTAGAAGGGTTAGCATCTTACCTGTATATTATAAATTAAAACAGAAACGTTTCGCTAGCTTTTTATAAGTTCCCACGTTTTAATACCGAAAACGATCGTTGAATCAGCCATTTAAGAACTTGAAGGATGATCTTGAATACAATTTTGTCATCCGAAATTGAAACATAAAGTTTGATTTTTGAGAAGGTGCGTGTACGTCATTAGTCATAGGCATTTTTCTTAGTTACTATTGTTATTATATTGTTGACAACAATTGTAACTATGTAAAATGTCTATGACGTACACGCACCTTCTCGAAAATCAAACTTTACATATAGCTATACGTTCGCCTAGCTTACTTATGAAAATAAAGCCCTGGAGATGAAATTGGTGTTGCAGGCATTGCTGACATACGGGGAACTATAGAGCTTTTGGATTATCGAATTCCACTGTTGGCAAAAAGAGGAAGAGAAAGCAGGAGTAGCCTAAAGTGAATTGGCAAACAATTCCACTCCAGACTCCAGTGTGTGACAAAATGTACGATTAAAACTTTTGAACAATTTTTTAACAATAGTAGATACCTATGTATGAATTGTAGTGAGAGAAACAATTTGGTACGCAACGCGAATGAAAAAGAAACTCAATAATTGACGAAATTAAAACTGTTCCTTAGTTTTCTAATTTTTTCCGGGTATCATACTTTAACCAGCGAACGAGATTATAATTGGGTAGAGCTAGAGGATGAAGATTTCGGCACATATATCCATAGGGAAAATTACAAAAAACTGGAATACTTGTGAGCTCCTTGAAGAACGTGTGGTAGAAACGACGTGCTATCTGTCGTTAAGAGACCTACGTCACATTAATTATACTTTGATAACGTTTTTACCGTTTTGAGATAATAACTAACATCTTCAAGTCGCAAAAACGTAGCGGAGCTGTGATCAAGAAACTTTCTAGTTTAGTTTATACGCGGTAATGATAAACAATATACCTACCTATTCTGTAAATGGATTTTTTCTGTAAAATATAAAACGTTATTATTATTATTATTATTAAAAATTAGTGGTGGCAAATTTAATTTTTTTCGTATTCGAATATTCGTTAAAAATATATTCGAATATAGAATTATTCGAATTCGAATAATAGTCAGAAAAAAATTCGTTTTATTCGTTGTATTCGTTTTATTCGTTGTATTCGTTTTATTCGTTGTATTCGTTTTATTCGTTTTATCGTTTTACTCCTTTTATTCGTTGGACTAGTTTTATACTACCTACCTAGTAGAGCATTTTCCAATGGAAGTTTCATTTAAGCATAAACATTTGAATAGTAAATTACTTGTTGTTGCTCCATTAAATTTAAGACACTTATTGCAAATTTTGCAAGTAACTACCGCATCAGGAATAAATTATCATCAAAGGCGGGTAAAAAGCATAAACTTAAATAAACAAAGTCCAAGCTTCACAATACCATGAAAATAATTCCAGTTAAAATCACCCTGCGTGGTTGAGGATTATTGTAGGTAATGTTTAGAGAAACGTGTTCACTGATTTACCGAAAACCTTTTACACTAACAAACAATAAATTACAGTTCATTACGACTTGTAAAAGGGTGTTATTGAATAGTGAATGACTTTAAGCTGACAGAAAAGAAATGCTGAAATAGCTATTTACAATACGAATATTGTACCTACAACGTTTTATCTACTATTCATAAAATATTGTCGGTCGAAAGAAATTTGTAAATGAGAAACAATTCCATGAAATGAAAAGTAGGTAGTAGGCCCACCTGCCGTCTGTCATCTCTCAATAATAAACCAACGAAGTTCTCTTTTTTCTTAATTTAACAATTTTCCTTGTTCTGGCCATTATTCGTTTTATACGTTTTATTCGTTTCATTCGTTTTATTCGTTTTATTCATTTTATTCGTTTTATTCGTTTCATTCGTTTTATTCGTTTTATTCGTTTCATTCGTTTTATTCGTTTTATTCTTTTCATTCGTTTTATTCGTTTTTATTCTAATTCGAATAATGGTATTGTTAAGTATTCGAATAATTCCCGATTATACATTCGAATATTCGAAAAAAATTGCCACCACTATTAAAAATACATTTAGTAAGATGAAAAAATAATACCTAAGTGTTTTTTTGACTTTATTGAACCATTGGCTTTAGTACAAAAGTGGAACAGGACAGCGACAAAGGAATCAATTTCACACCCAGCAATGAACGCAATAACTGCAATACTTGGTTGATCACCATGACTGGTTGTTGGAAAAATGCAATATACCCATACGTGGAAAAAATGGCGTCTGTGTTTTCTTATAAGGATTATTAACCTGGCAATTGTCAATGCTTGTCAATTGCGCAAAACTTTAGAGTAAAACCCACATCTTATAAACGAGTTTTGTAAAGTTATTATTAATTATTAGTGTCCGACCGAAGGTCGATTTCTGGCCGAAGCCAAAGCCGATTAATGGACTTTTGCAACAAGGTTTATAAAGCTTGTTGCAAAAGCCCATTAATCGGCTTTGGCTTCGGCCAGAAATCGACCTTAATAACCCCAAGAATTTCAGTTCAAGCTAGAAGTAAAGAATTAATGATGAAATTCATAGTTTTATAAGTTTTTAATGCTAAACAATGCTGAATAACTAAAAGTTAAAAAGTTAAATAGTCGCACGTACTAAAGTACTTAACCAAATGCGTATGCTAACTGCTAATTTGTTTTGTTTTGATTGATCCCGGTCAATCCCCGCCCTCCGCGCGACCTCTTTTTCGAAATAGTTCGTTGATTTTCGGTATTTCCTAGAAACCTTCGGCTTCGGCCAAAACTTCGGCCTATTTTAGCCGAAGCCGAAGGTTTGGCTGAAGGTGGTATTTTTGGCCGAAGGTGGCCGAAGCCGAAGTCGAAGCCGAAGGTTCGGTCGGATACTAAAAGTCATTGCTATTGATCCTTATCTCAAGTTAGGACTCTCATCATACAATCTTCTACAAGTAAGGCTTAATGGGAAAAACCATATCATTAGAATTTTTCTTTTGTGAAAATAAATGTTTCCTTATTAAACATATACTTTTATACCTCAGCATTTTTTTGTCAAAACTACGTAAAACATCAAAAAATTTTGTTTGGACATTAATAAGGAATAATGAATATTAAGTTGATACAATAAAAAACAATAATTTGGGCGTTAATGGATTAAGATATAAGGATCCACTTTTGGCGCGAATTTCTGAAACTGGGGCCAAATTCAAGAGTGCCATAAGGCACATGCAGGTTTTTCTTGTACAGTAAACATCTTAGAACCTCACAATAACATACCTATCCTCACACATTTAAATGGTGAAGAAAATATCGTTTAGTAGGTTATTCCAAAAAAGCTCGCAACTAATTTATCTATAAAATCTGCTATTCGCAACAAAGTTTTCTGTAAATTTAACTGTTGTAGAAACAGTAAACGTAGTCCAGTCAATGAATACAATATATTATTGTAGAGTGGAATATGCGAGAATTTTTGACTTCAGGACTTTCTTAGGAGTAGTTAGTAGGTAAACATCGTAACAACAGTCCCAGCCTCGGGGGGGGAGGGGGGCTTAAAGGGGGAAGAGGGAGGAAGATGCCATTTTTGGGTTTTTCGATTATATCTTGGAAGCGGTGGACTCTAGAAAAAATTGTTCTAAATGAAAATGAAAGTTCATTAAATGTCCTATAAAATTATATCCATACATATTTGCCGAACTTTGAACGGTTTTGGAGATATATACGTTATTGAATATAGATAATTTTCCATTATTGAATACCGATAATTTTCGAAACTATATCATGTTTACCTGATACTGTATTGTTAAACGTTTGCTCTAAAGCTTCCCGTGATCGTTTCTCAGAAAAATGTTCAGAAAGGAAGTTATAGAACATTAAATTGCCTTTAATTTGATTTGCTACTTGTCTTCAACTAGTCAAAAGTTATTAGAATTTCTAACATGTACCTAAGCTCAATTTCGATGTTTCTCTAGAAATGAGTACCTATGTTGACACTACTATTTATTAATAACATGTACGACCATTTTCAAAAATTAAAAGCTAATTTCTTGAATTATAATGATAAAATAGTACATTTGTTAAAACTATATTTTATTGCAAATATCTTTAGGCGATCGATTTCGGCCAGAGCTGACCATCATCAGGCCATGCTGAAATAGCGTTTAGTTTACATATTTTCTGACAAATTATAATAGTAAATAGTTACCGTCACGTGTGTATGGATGGCATATAATTTTATGATGTGAAAGAACGATGTATGAATTAAATTATCTGCAAAAGAAGTTATATAATAAAATGACATATTAATAGTCAGTAGATCAATGCAATCAAGTAGTTGGAATTCGAAAAGGTTTAAAAATATAAGATTACCTGTAGGCGTGTGCTGCAACATGTGGTTGTGTGGATGTGTAATGTGTAAGTGAGTCAGGGTTGCCAACTATGGCGAAAAACAAAACCGTACCAGCGGTTAAAAATGACCGTACTTTTCAAAACAGGACCGTACTTTTCTGATTCCACTTCCACATATGAAGTAGGCATTAGACCTATGAAACGATAATTGTCTTTTTCTGAGCGGTAAATATTTCAAACAAATAACAAATTTTATAAAATTTATTAAACAACAACTTAAAAGATTTACAAAAAAGCTCTTTTTGAGATAAATAATTTCTAGGTCTAAGTATTATAAATAAGGTATGTATAGGTAGGTATATAAACATAAATAAAAGAAAAATAATAAGGGTTATAGGCCTACATTACATAATAATTGAGGTATCAGTTATCAACAATCACGTTCTCGTTCATACTGCATGCATTGTTACATTGCGCGTGATTGCACAATGCACATTGATTCAATGAATGCACCGGAGAAAATCAAAACTATAGTCTATTCATTTTCAAGATGCAGTAGAAGTAAACAGTGGCCAATGCGTGATTAAGCACGTGATCACAATGTATCTAACGTGTAATTGGCTGCATTTCAGTGCATAGCCACACCTACAGTGTCTATAAATAGACAGTACTGGAAATTTTCGGACATGCTCCGCCTCTATCACGTGCTGCGTGCATGTATTTGTTACTTCTACTGCACCTTGAAACTTTGATTTTTCTGGAATGCACCCTATTGAAAGCCACCTGCAAAGAATGTCTGAGGACCGTACTTTTTGGGTACGGTCCTTAAGTTGGACCGTATACCGTACTTTATATTAAAAAACCGTAAAAGTACGGTCAGGACCGTACCATTGGCAACCCTGAAGTGAGTTGTAGGTTAGAATGTTAAATTGTGTTCAGGGGCGTACGAAATGTCCAGTGGTGTAGTGAATGTGTAGAAAGATTTTTATGGTGGGTCATGTTTGCTAAAAGGTGATAGTAGCTTGTAGATATGTGGTTCGTGAAACTCAGTTATCTCATTGATGAGATTTTTACCCTCTTTCTTGGCTGTGTCAATGGCGTAATGTTCTAGAATGCTAAGTTTTTTGAAATTATTCGATTGATGAAGTAGTTTGGTATTATCTAGTGATATGCTGTGGTTGTGTTCTTTTGTATGTGTACCCATGGCGGACTTCGGGGTGTTTTTGAAATGTTCCTTAAAGCGGATGGCTAAGTTCCGGGTGGTTAAGCCAATATAGGCGTATGTGCAGTTGTCGCATTGTATTTCATAAATACCGGATTTTTCGTGTGGAGGTACTGGAGGTTTATTATTTACGAGAAGTTTCGCGAGGGTAGGGTGAGATTTGGCTGTGATGTTATAGTTGTAATTTTTAAGTGTTTTAGCAAGTTTATCGTGTACGGAAGCGTGGTATGGTATAGCAATGTATTTTTTCGGTGTTTTATGATGAGGGTATATTTGTTTTAGTGTAATGTTACGTTTGATTGTGTGGTATATGTTGTGGATGTATTCGTGTGTGTAGTCATTATTGATGCCCATCTGTAGAATGGTATTGAATTCTCTAGCAAAGCTGGTCTTGGAGAGGGGTGTGTGTAGTAGTCTGTTAAATAGGTAGTGAAAAGCAGACGCCTTTATCTGAGGAGCATGGTGAGAATGGTACGGTATCATAGTGTCGGTGGTGGTGGGTTTTCTGTATATGTTAATTTCTAAGTGTGTTGGTTTTCTGGTAAGTGTAAGGTCTAGATAGTTAAGTGTATTGTTGATTTCTGACTCGATAGTAAATTTTATATTGGACAGGTGGTTAATTTTGTTATGAAATGTTGTGAGTTCTTGTGGGGTGCCTGTCCAGAGACAGAGTATATCGTCCACATATCTGACCCATAGGATGGCGTGATTGAATTCTGGGAGGTTTGATATGTGTTTTTCGATGTGGTCGATGTATATATTGGCCAGGATGCCACTTATTGAGGAGCCCATGGGTAGGCCATCTTGCATAACATATATTTTGTTGTTAAAGGTAAAAAAGTTTTGTGCAATAGTGGTTTTGAAGAGGTCAAGTAGGTTTTCAATGTCTAACGGGGTGAGTTTGTATTCTTGTATGAATTCTGTGTTGTTATATAGTAATTCGGTTAGTATTTTTATGGTGTTTTTAATTGGGATGTTCGTGTAGAGATTGACAATGTCGAAAGAAACGAGAGTGAAGGTTGTGTTTTTGTGTTGGTGTTGAAATTTGTGTAGGATATGTATGAGTTGTTGTGAGTTGGAGATAGAGTAGTGTGATGTGTATTTAAATTTCTTTATTAGCAAGTGGTTCAAGAAGCTAGCAATTTTTTGTGTGGGTGAGTTGATGGAGGATGTAATTGGTCTTATAGGGAAGTTTTGTTTGTGTAATTTAATTAGGCTGTATAATGTAGGTGTTTTAGGGTTTTTGATTTTTAGTGATGTGGCGTGGGTGATGAATTTCTGAATGGTTATTTTGCAATGATTAAGTGTACTACTTGTGTGGCTTATGAAACGTTTCAGGGGATTGTGTCTGATTTCTATTATGTTATTCTCGGTGAAGAATTGTGTAGTTTTTTGTATGTATGCTTCGTGGTCTATAATTACAAGGCCGGCGTTTTTGTCGGCGTATGTAATGATTGTATTGTGTTGTGTTATTTTTTGTTTTAATTTTTTAATTGTGTGGAGGTATGACGAGGTGTGTGAAGGTATGTGTGTGTTGTGCTTGTGCATTAATCTACTAACCTTTTTGTTGTTAAAGGTTTTCTTAATATCTTCTTTTATAGATTGGTGGCATTGATTGTATGGCAGTTGACTTTCAATGTCGATGCATATGAGGTGTGGATGAATTTTGCTTGATGACGGTGCAAATTTGTGGCCTAGATTCAGGATCTCGATTTCTTTCTTGTCTAGTTGGATGTTGGTTAAATTTGTGTATTTCTGGTGGAATATGTGGGTGATATTGTTTCCGTTGGTTGATGTCGCTGGTTTTAGATGGTGATCTTTTGTTTGTTGATGTGTATTGGGGATGGTGTCTAGGTTTCGAGGGTGGTCTTGTGAAGTTCGTGGTTTTTGTGTTTCCGTTTCATATATGTGGTGGTATTTTTCTTCTTCGTGGTACTTATTAGCTTTCTTTAGTGTTCTATGCTCGTTGATGAGGCGTTGTAACTTCTTCTGCCTTTTTGCATCTGCCTCCATGTTTGAGGTTATGATATCTTGTTCCAGGTCCTCTACTAGGGTTGTATATTCGATGTGATGAAGTATTTCTAAAAGATGTCGATGTAGATATTTCAACTTCATGTGGATAAGGGTGCGATTGGAATGTTGTTTCCTTATTTCTCTCTTTAGAAGATTCATTTGTATTGACTGAGTTTCGTTGTTGTTGTATTTGTGTTTAGGGAGTCTTATTCGTAGGAATTGGGGTATGACGCTGTGGTGTTTTGCTGTTGTGAGAAAAATTATGTGTTGGTCGTTCTTGTATCGTTTTTGTAGTGTAATTTCTTGAATTCCCAACCATTTTCGAGGTACATACATATAGGTAGGTACCTATGTCAATGAAACTTCGTTCGTTACTGTATTCAATCTTCAATGTTCCGTCCGAAAACTCGAAAACCGTTGGAAATTGGACAAATATGTGTGCAAACAGTTTTATAAAGTACCGTACTGAAATTTTTCTAATCTAAGTACATATTTTTTTATTTTTAATATCAACATTAACCATTTCTTTTTTATTCCTGCGTTGGGGGGGGGGGGCACTCTATCTTTGCCCAGGGCCTCAACACTATTTCTTTGCCCAGGTGCCCAAAATGGTGTAAAGACGGCTCTGACTTAGTCATAAAGGCTTTCTTCAGTGTACATAACCACGAACAGTGGCTGCAATATTATGATTGTTATCATTTTTTTGATGGCCCATATCGCCGACTAGGGACACTACGCCGACTGTGCCCACATCGCCGAAAACTGTACAAGGGACACTAAGCCGAACGTGACCACAACGCCGACTATTAGAAAAAAAATTAATAGGGACACTACGCCGACAGCGCCCACATCGTCGAAAAGTGTACAAGGGACATAACGCCGATCATGCCCACATCGCCGACGGACACTACGCCGACAGTGCCCACATCGTCGACGAGTTTACAAGGGACACAACGCCGAATTTTTATTTTTATTGCAGAATGCAAAATGCAAAACTGAAACGTAGATTGCCATTAAAGCGCCTAGGTTATTTGCAGGTTTAGTATATTTTTTTTCAATTGATACTCAAGTGCAACATTTCTTCCGGGGGTCTGCAATAAAAATAAAAATTCGGCGAAGTGTCCCTTGCACACTTGTCGACGATGTGGGCACTGTCGGCGTAGTATCCGTCGGCGATGTGGGCATGGTCGGCGTTGTGTCCCTTGTACACTTTTCGACGATGTGGGCTGTCGGCGTAGTGTCCCTATTAATTTTTTTTCTAATAGTCGGCGTTGTGGTCACGTTCGGCTTAGTGTCCCTTGTACAGTTTTCGGCGATGTGGGCACAGTCGGCGTAGTGTCCGTCGGCGTAGTGTCCCTAGTCGGCGATATGGGCCATCAAAAAATCGTGTCGGTGTTGTGGGCATTCGGCGTAGTGTCATATGCCCATGAAGAACGAGGTGCAAACATAAATGAGTTCACCAAAATAGTAGTACCTACTTTAATTTTAGCAGAGTAATTAAACGAGGAGATGGTCCAATTATGGGCTATGGTCTAAAAACAGGCTAAGTACATTTGTGTTTTTCGACTGTGGGGTGTCGCGGACTATCAGATACAGAACTATTTCATCGTCCTGCAGTAAGGCACATAGCGTCGTTTCGCGCCATTGGACATCTTGACGCAAGTGTGATCTTGTGTTTCTGTCTCACTCAACTTTATTTTGTTGTGTTATACGTTCATTGTGCTTTCGTATGAAATATTTACAGTTTTCATCCATTATTAAATAGGTAGTAAATAACCTCAGTTGTGTCGAATATGTGCTACTTTGAGTGGTGCAAATATGGGCTCTAAATAGCTGACTACATAACAGCGCAAGCAGATGCTCTATAGATGTGCAGCACAATGTCGAGTACTGTACATTTATTGCCGGCTGCTGCCGGTTCATATGTTGTTCCTGAGACATCTTCACCAGTTCTTTCAGCTTCATCTGCTGGGCCTTCAACTTCATCTGCTCTGTCTTCTACTTTATCTGATGGACTTTTAACTTCGTGTGTTGGTCCTTCAGGTCCATCTTCTGGTCTTGAAACTTCAATTGCTGATTCATCAACTTCATTTCCTGGTCCTTCAGCTTCATGTGCTGGCCCTACAACTTCATTTACTCGTCGTTCAACTTCATTTCTTGGTCCCTTAGTTGGGTCTCACATAACAAAGGCCGCTACAACAAAACTTCCGCTCACCTCATGAAACATCTCCAATCCCTATCCAGTAAAACCTCGATATAACGGACTAATTGGGGGGAGGGGGTGTCCGTTAAAGCCGAAAGCCCGTTATATAAAAATAAGTTTAAAGTAAAACAGAAAACCTACGCTAAGCAAGTAGGTAAGTAAGCATTATTCTTCCGCGTTATCAGCCGGCCTTACTGAAAACGCTGAAATCGCAGAAATGTAGGTCAATGTACAGTAAAAGGAACTGAGGAATGAAACACGCTTAATTACATTACGTATTTTTATTTTTATTTTCTTGAAATAAATTTGTGTTTTTGTAGTAAAATTTGTTCTTTTATGTATAATATCAACAGGATTTTTTAAATTTTTTTACTGGATTTTTTTGTCCGTTATATCCGAAGTCCGTTAAATAGAGGTCCGTTATGTCGGGGTTTTACTTATCTACTTTCATATTTTTCACTTTATTAAAAAATAATATAGATAGCCCATATTTGGACTTTGTCTTTTTCAAAAAACCATTTTATTTATATTTTTTATAAAGTAATAAACACTTCACATATACACATATTGCTACTAATTTAACCAGATGACTTCCACATGGTTTTACTACCCTCTCTGTTAAAATAACAGTTGTACAAGCATAACTTTCGAAATATATGTGCAAACATAAATGGTATAGCCCAGCGTTTCCCAAAGTGTGGGTCGCGACCCGGCACCGGGCCGTAGAAAAATTTTGCCGGGTCACGCAAAAAAATTGTAAAAACACAAAAAAAATGTTTAAGTACCTATTAGTTTTTTTACATCAGTTATACGTTATACACTAGGAATAGTGGAATGTGGAAAAGTGTGCATTTGTACTCTTTCACATAGCTTTATCGCCGCGTCCGCGCGTTGTGCTGCTAACGTTGCTACTTTACTTCATTTACTATAGTTTTAAATGAATATAATTTTTTAATTACTTTTATTTTTCTTATATAATTATTTTGAAATTTTTGTGTATGAAATAAATAAACAAAACAATTAACTAGATTTTGAATTAAAAAATAAAATTTGTTTTGTAAATAAATGGGGTTTTTCATAAGGTGGGTCGCCAAAAATTTTAAAACCTCGTACCGGGCCGCGGTCAAAAAATGTTGGGAAACGCTGGTATAGCCTATAGGCTATATTCGGCCCATCTCCTCTACATTTGTTAAATTCATTAAGTGATAATACACGCAAATGCAAAAGAATTTTTACTATATGAATATGTCTCACTTTTATGTGCATGCTATTTATGTACGATTTAATGGTTCAGTTCCAATTTTTCTGTAGGAATGGTTAAATTTTGGCTTTTGTAGGAGCTAGAGATTTCACCTTATGACCTTAGTAGGTTTTTTTTGCATCATATACGGGCAAGTAGTACCAATAGGTGGGAAAATAGTAACAGGTCCTATTTTTAAAAGATCTGCAGTGGGCAAAGCACAACATAAAAATATTTCTTATTGTATAACGACGCACTTAAAATCAGCATCTTTTTGTTACGAACCATTATCAGAATTACAATGATCACAAACTACGGAAAATTATCATCTCATGTGCACTTTTCATGGGACTAAAATTGTTGTAGGTATCTGCATCTGACCAATTTTTCATTTCGTCTGCTTTGTATATGACTCAGTGTCAAACAAAAGACATTCTTCCACAATTTTTCTTTTACTTTGTTCACTGTTCGGTTGATTGTTTCTTTTCCTTTTTTTAGAAACACGATGACTTTGCTCTTCCTTTAGCGCATTTTTTTCTGTAGTCTTGTTGACATTTTTTTGTCTTTAGCTTTAGGTAGAGCGCGAACACTTACGAAGAGAATTCTTCCTGTTTTCACGTTGATCATCAAATGTTTTCTCTTTAAGATCGTCTCTAGAAGGAGGACGTCTTTGATGTGGAAGGTTGACCTCGAACATTGTAAATATGGTTGAAGAAACAGATGAGGTTTTTGGCGCTGCTGTTTAGGAGAAGAAGTACTGGTTTTTCTGAAGATGAACGCACATGAGCCACAAAGTGTTACATGAATTGATCAAAATCTTGCAATCATCCACCCCTTCTTCAATACACTCTGCCGGCTCCATCTCTCATACAGAATTATCTATTGCACTGACTGCTACACATACAGTACTAAGTAGACCCCTTTCACTTGATGTCATTCCATAAAGATGATTTTTTAATATGGAACGCGTTGATGGTTTTCAGAAGCATAAAAATTTACGTCAGTACAGTGCATTAACTTCACTGATAATGAACATAGCACTTGCGGAATTCTACACATCATTAGCAGTGTTATCAGTAGAAAAGAAATGCAATAATATTAAGAAAAACAAATTAAATAATTAAACACACGGTTGATAATTGAATTGATAATTCCTCAGCAACATGGTTTTGATCCAGTTCGCTCTACCCAATCAAGTCCGGCCGCATTATTGTACCGCCGGGGCGGCCGCCGTACCACCGTACCGATTACAGTTACGGTTCGCCAATGAGTACCCGGCTTTAGGAGTAGAGATTACCAAAATTGCAGCGAATCTTGCATTACGACAGGGAACATGGAAGTCATTAGTCAACAATGAGCAGTCAATAAGATTGTTTAAAAGTCTATATTCAACGATCTCTATTCGTTACTGTATTTTTTTTCTCGAGGTTTAGTGGGAAAATAAATTGCCGTCTGTCGGACTTCCACCGACTAAAAACCCTCGTTCCTCTGCGACCTTATGATTCTATCCGGAGTGATGCATGCCCCCTGCTCTTCCTCGACCATCGCGCGAGAGGCACCGAAATTTGGGCATTGGAACAATGCATGTTCAGCGTTCTTCTCAATTGCTACACATACTGGGCAGTCCGGGGAATTTTCATAATTAAACATATAAAGATAAGTCCGGAAGCAGCCGTGTGCTGAGATCACTTGAGTGAAATAATAGTTGTGTAGATCTCCGTGTGAGCGGTTCATCCATATCTCCACCTTTGGGATTAGTCGGGGTTGTTAAAGGTAACTCACATCGTCTGTTATTGGTTAAGACTAGTTGCTCTCGTTTCGATCCTTGCGAAGCTTCGGTCTAGCTTCTGCTGATACATCGATCTACGCTCCTCGGCGAGCACCTCAATGAGCAGCATTCCCGCGATAACGTTGATAGCGTTCTCGGATACGGTGCGAAATGCTCAAGGTTCGTATATGTGTGATGTACCTATTTTTTATGTATATGCGTGTATCAGAATTTTGAAATTTCAAAATGAACAACCCTTGTGATATATACATTCTCTTCGAATATTATAATAGCTCCATTTTGTTAATCGTGACTTGACATAACTTCCTACTCCTACTTCATGTAGAAATGATCATTTTCATCAAAGAATTTTATTAGATTGTAAAAATAGAATTAAATACAAACAAATTAATGTAAACGAGTAAATAAAATTGTAGAACGTTCCGCCATAAAAATTAATTAATCTTCTAACGCGAATTATATGATTTATTATAATAACGCCCTCGCCCTAGTGACCCGGGTTCTAACTGTTACAAGGTAGCCGTTTTTTATCTGGCACTGAGACACTGTACTTTTGATTGCAAACAAAAATCATGCTGAATTGAGCTGCTCAGGGTTAACACAAAATTGTAATGGTAATGCTACTAAGCATAAACCGCTGATATGTACAGAGATGTTTTGTAATCCTTTTATGCTGTAGGTTCACCTCACTTAAATTGCCTTTGTAACCGCACCTTTTGTCAAAGTGGGACTAAGTTATTTTCTACGACTAATTAATAGTTTTTTTTCCAACAGTTTTAATTTTAGATTGGTGTCACGTTTGTCCTCAGTCAATTGCACTAATTACTTTTTTAATTTTTGAAAGCATCGAAATCTGTATGCGGTAGTGTAAATCGATGTCAAATTATAATTAAGAGAAACAATAAATAAAAACTGAAGAATTTTAAATTAGTGATAATTTTATTAATGAGAGATCATTTTTTGGAATACTCTACCTTGTATTAAAATATAGTAACAATAAATTGTATAAAAATGAAGGTAAGAAAAACTAAATCAGTTCGGTTAATCTGTATTTTCATATCTTAAATAGATATCGATTTTAAAGAATACTCGTTAGTATTCAATTCACATTCAAAATTCTGTTGGTCACCAAGTGAAGTTAAGTTTAAGTCTTCTGCTCGCATATAGGTAGATATAGATTCGGACTGATTGATGTGCGAGCAGTTGAAAGCGATGTCACCCGGACCACTTTTTACAATTTTAGGCCCATTAGCTTTTCGTGCATCATGTCACTTAATAGGAAGGTTTTTTCTTTTCTTTTTTATTAATCTCCTTAGTACTTGAAGTAGAAGCTAAAGAAACTTCTGAAATATAGTTAGTATCGAATATGTATTTTATTGCAATATTAAGATCTTATCTTCCGTATCAGATAAAATAATGTAAGCAATGATAAATGGGTTTTTGTAAGCAAAAACGTTGTGGAACGGATAAATGAATTAAGAATATAGAATTGGCTCGATTTTAAAAGCAGCCAGTTGTTGCTGTTTTATATAATTTTTTGTGAAACAAGCCATTACAGATAATTTTTTAAAATAAATATATTATAATAATTACAACCCACTGGACCCAGTACATCCATGAAATGGTTCTAAATGTTGCGTAAGGGTTACAAATGAAACATTCCTAAGAAACATCTAAGACACATTACTGATATATTCCTGTCGAAAGCGAATAAATGGTAATGTCTAATAAACGTTTCAATTGATATGTTACATAAAACACAAAACATACACATTACAACATGAACGTTTTAGGTATTTATCCAAAAAGACATCTCTGTGATGTATTTTTTGGAATGTGATAGTTATCGTACAACATTTTAGAAACGTTAGAAATGTGATGTTTCGTTTCACACAAAATAGTCATATTTCAAAGTTAACGTTACGTTAGCATCACCGATCTCCGAATCTACACAAAGCGAATGGTGGCCCTGGAGAAGGAGCCATCGCGGTAAATGGGGTCCTGGAGGCGCTACGCACTGGGAAAGAGACCCTCGGAGCAGTTGGGGCTCTCGGGGCGGTAGTTTCTACCACATCAAAATTTTTTATACTCTGGTATGTTTCAAGTGAAACATATATAAGACATTTCAAATATTGACATATGAAACATTGTAACGTTTTGTGTTGTTTCAAATCTAGGTTTCTGAATGCGGACACTAATCATCTATTCTATGTTATGTGTATGATACGTTTCTGTCGTTGTTTCAGAGATGTTTTATGTTTCAGAGATACGTTTTTTGCAATGTGGGGAACTGTTTCCCGGAATTGTGGAATTAACACTTTATCGTATCTTAAAATAGTGCAAGTACGACAGTTAATGGAAATAAGGGAATTGGCAGAGACCAACAAAAGAACATTTTCCTAGTATTTATGAAACATATAAACGGGAATAAAGAAAGAGAGAGAGCAGTTGTAAAATCAAGGAAAAAGTTAAAGAAGCAGTAAAAATTAAGAAGGAGGTGAAGATTCTTAAACAAAAAGTAGAAAAGAAGCAAATGTATAGGTACCACGTGCAATAAGTATAAAAAGTAGACATTTTTTTTACAAAATTACACAAACTCAGAGAGGGTATCCCAAAAGTATGATACTAATAAGGAAACAGGAAGAATACAGAATGTGAGAGTGGGATCAGAAGAAGTTGTTAAATTATGTCAACCGAAACATGTCATCATTTCTTGGAAGAAAAGTGGTTACGACGGTGAAGACTTTAGTTCAATTTTTGTCATTTTTGTAAATAAACTTTTTTTACCTGTAAATGACCATGGGTTAACGAATATCCACAACGGTGATTCTCAAAAAATATTAGACAAAAGTGAAGTTACGCATAGGTACTTACGTTGTGTGGTTGTTTAGGTACTTTTCTCGAAATGGAAAAACAAATTCGTTGCTTTCAGATATTATTGTGCTGCTTCATGGATCGAACAATGGTAGATAATTCCCAACAGAGGCATATTTGATAGTTCACATTAATACATTAACTCTATAAAAATATCAAATGGTACCAAACATACATCGAAACAGTGCAAAATATGGCAGTGTTGGATCTCGCCATTTTTATAGGGAGACACATCAATCCCATGTCACTTCTGCATCTATTAACCAAATGGTATCACAAGAAGATTAAGTTGCAATCGTTGCCTTTGAACTTCGAGATATCATCTTCTTTTTAATTAATATCGCACATCTAGTCAAAATGGAAAGGAAAAGGGGGAGGTTTCGTGAGCTTTATTTTTAATTGTAATTTTGCTATTCGTTTTTGACCGTGTATTTTGTGCTACGAATTGACTGAACTATCGGGGCCAATATCCACCTCGTTTTTGGAATTATTTACAAATTTTTCGTAGAGGTTTAACTCAAAAATCACCTATTGCAGTCGCAATTAATGTTGCAGGTACATGTTATGTCTGAGCTTTTAATAATGCTGGTTTAAAATCATGGTGATCGTTTTGCACCTTTTATGGCGTTTTATTCGCGAAAATAGTGGTCGTTTGTTGTAAGAGTGGAACTGCCTTTACATGTTCCCGATAAATTTTCAGGTTTTGAACATCGTCATGTGTCTCAAGTCAGTCGTACTAGATCGGATCTAGGTAATTCTTAAATGATCCATCGCAAAGTACACTCATTGAGGATTTCTCGGAAACTTAAATTAAATATCGAAATTTCTGCAGCAATGTACAGCATACATGGAGTCATCTGGTAAGCATGACGGAGGGACATCATTACTTCGCTTGGAGCGATCTAGTATTCTCAAGCTTGCAGTTAATTATATACTGTTCATTTATTTATTTGTATTATATATTTATAATTTGATTCAGATTGTTAAATAGTTAAATTTTGATACTGTTCGATATTGATAACACTATTAAACTATTATAATAAAACAAAAACAATTCGAACTATTATAATCGACTGAAAAGTTAATTATGATCTCGTTGAACAGATTGCATGTAGGTATACCTTATTTAATTGTGGGCAGAAGTTGGCAGAAGTAACAGTCTTAAATTAAAGAAGATTTGTAGTCAATTTAGTTTAAAATTAATTAAATTAGGCTCGATGAAGATTTATTTTATCGTATTGTCGTGATCAAAAATAAAAATACTGTATGAAACCCGCTCCGAATGCTGCATGTACTAAAAACGATACCACAGTATATCGTAAGACGTATAAAAATAACGATACTATACGCTTAATCGAGGCGTATATTTGCTTTACCGGGGTTTGCCTTTTAAATTTGGTAAAATTTTTAGTTAAATTTTAAGTTCTTACTTACAAGATCATATGGCAATCATATGGCACCTTTATTAGATTTTTACATATTTGTTGAGATCTAGTTAGAAGTCAAAGCAGTAGCCTTACATCATCACTTAGGACTTTTCGTTAAAAAATACTAACTAGAAATACGGTAGTGTCGCATTTTACCCATTAGTTTAGGAAATGAGGAATTTCAGTCCTGTTAATTATATATAGGGGTACAATCTTTCATTATAATTTTTCGAAAGGAACTAGTTGAGAAAATGATATACATATTAGGTACCTAAATATTATATACAATTCTAATTAGTAGATTAAGACACGTTTTAACATAAGCGAATACTATACATTCACAATTATCTACGGAGATGTGATAACATGTTATAATATCTATACGTAAATGTAACTGAGATTCGGATTCGGATAAATATTAACAAACGGTTTAGCAATGTCCCAAATACCTGCTAATGTGGTCTGGTTAATATCCCGATGATCGGCTATCTTATTAAATTCTAAACAGATTTTATTTAGTGGAGAATTTAGAATCAAATTTAATCTGGCTTTCTGAGACTTAAATGTACCAATAGTGGTTTCTTGAGCTCACACGAGTTAAGTTAAGCCGCATTATTGCAAAATCTTTAAGCTTTTTTAACTGTTAATTGTTAAAAGATGAGAGAGAATATTGGTTACTTTTACGAAAATCGAATAAGTTTACGGAAACTTGAATTGGGAACTTCAAAATTATTTCCACCAATTTCTCTTGATCACTTTTTTCTAAACAATTTTTTTCTCAAAGCTCTATGACCACAGTATACGTCTTAGATGTATACTGTGCTATGACTGTTACAATAGACTAATAGTTTATGCTTATGCTATTACTTCCTCAGATATGGTACCTCGCCAGCCTTTTAGTGAACCACTCTGTTTATACAATATTCGGAACTATTATATTTCACAGGACACTTTGAACCTTTGAACACAAACTCGTTTAGATTATGACTAATATCATAGACTAAATACTCTCTTGCAGATATGAATAGTCTTCTTTTTAGGTTTTGTGGATAACGGATGAGGGATACCTCTGCTTTCATCCTAACATATTGTACAAAATCCTACTTCAAAATTATCTGCGTGGTGTATTGATTTGAGTGTGTTAATTACTAATCAATTGATGAAGTGCTTAGTTGTGAACTTTGAGATAATTATTGAACTTGAATGCAAATTGGAAATATCGTCGATATAGGTAGGTACAGATGATGTGTTATCAGCTAATTAACTTATGTTAAAATCGTCACAGAATGTGTGCAGAAATAAGTTGCTGAAAGGGCGACAGATGGCTATAACTAGCCACTTCAATGTAAATTGATACGCCATAATATTCAAAAATGTCTTCAAATTCAAATTGAATTTAGCGTGTTCTTGGAAGAAGAGACGACGTGGGATGCAAAACTGAGATTGTTTGAAGATGAATATATATCTACGAGGTCGTTCTTCTGCATTGGCAAGTTTCCAACGGAAAACGTTCTTAGTAATACAAGTACCATGTCTTTTTGTTAGTAAAAGATCCCCATCTGTATGAAATTCGCGATTCATATTACTTTTACCTCACCATTCGATAGAGCATTTTTTGCTCTTTAAAACAGCACTAAAGAAAATTTTTTAAAATTTATTTTAATAACATTTTTTTCAAAAATACGCCGATTCAAATATTTACATGAAGTAGGTATATGGAAGACAAAAAAAAGTTATGAATCAAAATCTTATCACTAAAAACAAATTAATAACTAAGTAATTTAAAGTAAGTGTTCAAATTGTCCCTCATTTGTCATTTGACAATGGCTCAGTCGATTTATAAAACCACGTACCTACTTGATGTAAAACGTTATTAACATAAATTTAAAAATTTTTTTTTTCAAAAATACGCCGATTCAAGTATTTACATCAAGTAGGTACGTGGTTTTATAAATCGACTGAGCCATTGTCAAATGACAAATGGGGGACAATTTGAACACTTACTTTAAATTATTTAGTTATTAATTTGTTTTTAGTGATAAGATTTTGATTCATAACTTTTTTTTTGTCTTCCATATAATACCTACTTCATGTAAATATTTGAATCGGCGTATTTTTGAAAAAAATGTTATTAAAATAAATTTTAAAAAATTTTCTTTAGTGCTGTTTTAAAGAGCAAAAAATGCTCTATCGAATGGTAAGATAAAAGTAATATCACAGATATCTGTGGTAATATGTTCTCATTTAAAAAAATTATGCGGAACGGGGTAACTCAGAAACAATTGCAGATCACAAAAGTTGAAGTATTCCCAAGTATAGATAAAAATTACATAAACAACTTTTGTATTGAACCATTTTTCCTAAAATGAATATTAACGACAATAAATCGCCGTCTCCATACTTTCTAAGTAGTATAGCAAGGCCGAAACTAATCCAAAAAGTCACTAGAAAAGTTACTAAACCGCTCACGTGGGCTATGTAGTAAAAGTAGGTCATCGACGGACACCGAGACTGTTTAACCATTTACCTGTTTAGGTGTTTTGCCCGTTTACCTGTTTAGCCGTTTACCTGTTTAGTTGTTTAGCCTTTAACCTGTTTAGCTGTTTAACCATTTAGGGGTCGTCGAGCTTGTGGTCATTGAACCCATAACTTAATTTTTAGGGGTCGTTGAACCCGTAAGTGCAGCTAAACAGGTAATCGGCTAAACAACTAAACAGGTAAACGGGCAAAACACCTAAACAGGTAAACGGTTAAACAGTCTCGGTGTCCGTCGATGACCTACTTTTACTACATAGCCCACGTGAGCGGTTTAGTAACTTTTTGGATTAGTTTCGGCCTTGCTATACTACTTTTCTAATAACCCTGTATAGATATAGTGTAAATAAAAGTAAACTGATTTGTAGGTACAAGTTGTATGTTTACTGTGGTACAAGTGAACGTAATAGTATATTACGTAACAAGAGTTGTAAGTAACCCATTACGCACGAAATGAAAAGTTTAATTTTAAATTTAAATTTTATGAGTGCGTAATGGGCTTACAACTCGTACCATACTTTTTCTACGTAGGAGGAAATGTTCGGATACAATAATATTTTGTTTCCATAGCATGCTACCGTTGAGTGAAAAGTATAAAGAGGCGAAACTATAATGCAAAATTGCGTACCCTATTGTTGTGTCACTCTTACTCGTATCGGTACTGAACCGTCGAGTGAGACAGTCAAATATCAGACCTACAGTGACTCTATTACAAACAGTGGCGACAAGCGTGGCATCGATTTTTATTGGCCGTGGCATATTTTGCCTCTTAATGGCGGCCTGACTGTGCTTACCTTTGATCAGCGTGTGATTTTTATTTGGATTTAGCGCGTTGCTAGGATACCACCGTTGAGTTCGTAGAAACACGCCCAAAATTTTGCCTCGTAATGGCGGATGGGTGGAGCTAATCGCTGCTTGTCGTCACTGTTTGTAATAAAGTCACTGTAATCAGACCCAACTCTCAGACCCATCAGGAGCGACGTTAAAACGACTGTAGTTTCGCCTCTTGATGCTACTTAAAGAAATGCATAATGTGCTGCCTACATTTAGGGGCATCACTCTTTTAATATATTTTGGATTAAAAGAGTGATCTCTTTTAATCCAAAATATATCTCGCAAATGCTAAGTTTTTGTTTTTCAATTGACTAAATTTGTGTAAATAGGCCAAATAAAGTTTTACGTAGATAAAAATTTGATTGCAATTTGATTAAACCAAGAAGTTTAAGTTTTCTTCTCCTAAAAACGCACATGTATGTTATGCGATCTCATTAGGTGCATGTTAATGTTAAATGTCATTTACAAGGATTGACAGTGCAATTTTTGACGTTTACAGACATGGGCGTAGAAAAAATTGATTACAGCCGGGAGAACTTCTGTTACTACCTCACATAGGAACTGTTCCAAATAGTCCAATCAAATTGTCATTTTGCCTTACAAATGAAATAAAAAGCAATTTTTTTTTCTGGGGTGTGGGGGGTGGTTTGAAAAGCTTAAATCCAATTTTGCGAATTGATCAAGGTTGCGCTAATTTCTCTGCCCTTAAAAAACCAAAATAATTTTGTTTTTGCAATAACTCGGATTCTTTTCATCAGATTTTAAGTTTTCACGGCTCATTTTGTAGGTCTTTTCAAGCCCTACAACTTTCTCTTGAGCGACCATAACCTCAAATTAACGCATCTCGAGTTATTTGCGAAAAAAGGCGAAAAAAAATTGACCCTTTTCCGTTTTCCTTCTAAAACTCTTTTCAGTCACAAAATAGAAATTTTTGCTTCATGAGAAAGTTGTAGAGCTTGAAAAAATGAACAAAATCGCCGTCTTCAAATTAAAGATTCGTCAAAAATTAAGACAGAAGGGAGCGTCCGAAGTTGCGCACTCGATTCTGTCGCGCATCGAGCGCGGCGGGACGCGGCAGCACGCGTTCTGAAAACTGTTCGTTTTTTGCTTCTGTCTCTTTTCTGATAAATGCTATCGAATAATGACTAATATGAAACATGTACAGGATGAAAATACCTACCTTTAGCCGCAAATTACATTAAAATTAATTGAAAATTGAACACAGTAATGAGCTTAAGTCATATGATCGCTTGAAATAGTCATTTTAACTTAACAAATACATTTTCTGGCAGTATGTAACTGCATTTTCTTGCATTTTAAATGTATAAATTATATAATAAATAATGCTACACAATTGATATGCAATATTTAATGCTGCCTGTAGTAATAAAATTATATTCATTAAAGTATAATTCGTAATTTCCGAATATAAATAATCAATGTTGAGGAATGAAAGTTACAATTTAAAAATTACAATGAAGTTAAAAAGTTGAATTAAGAGTCATAATATTTAATCTTTAACTTATTTTTTATCACAACGTTACAATAGTCCGGTAAAAGTTTTACCGGACTCATTTTTACTTTACCGGACTCATTTTTTACTTTCCGGCCTAGAATGGTCAATTGTTCTTCCCGTTTCTGGCAGATTAAAAAAAAAATATTGTACGTAATACGTCCCAAAAGTGCTTTTACTGGACTCGCAGGCTTGCAGGACTCGCCTGCGGCTCGTCCTGTAATTTGCCTACTTATCCAGTAAAAGGTCACTTTCGGGACTTGTTACGTAAACTACTATTTTGGAATGAATCTTTTACCTTAATTTTCAATTTTAATTAACCATCGAGTTAAATTTTAACTTAACTTTTAATCTAAATTTTTATAAACTTTTATTGTAACGTTCTGATAAAAAATAAGTTAAACATTAAGTTAAAGATTAAATATTATGACTCATAATTCAACTTTTTAACTTCATTGTAATTTTTAAATTGTAACTTTCATTCCTCAACATTGATTATTATATTCGGAAATTACGAATTACACTTCACATTTCTTTAATGAATATAATTTTATTGCTACAGGCAGCATTAAATATTGCATATCAATTGTGTAGCATTATTTATTATATAATTTACATATTTAAAATGCAAGAAAATGCAGTTACATACTGGCAGAAAATGTATTTGTTAAGTTAAAATGACTATTTCAAGCGATCATATGACTTAAGCTCATTACTGTGTTCAATTTTCAATTAATTTTAATGTAATTTGCGGCTAAAGGTAGGTATTTTCATCCTGTACATGTTTCATATTAGTCATTATTCGATAGCATTTATCAGAAAAGAGACAGAAGCAAAAAACGAACAGTTTTCAGAACGCGTGCTGCCGTGTCCCGCCGCGCCCGATGCGCGACAGAATCGAGTGCGCAACTTCGGACGCTCCCTTCTGTCTTAATTTTTGACGAATCTAAAATTTGAAGACGGCGATTTTGTTCATTTTTTCAAGCTCTACAACTTTCTCATGAAGCAAAAATTTCTATTTTGTGACTGAAAAGAGTTTTAGAAGGAAAACGGAAAAGGGTCAATTTTTTTTCGCCTTTTTTCGCAAATAACTCGAGATGCGTTAATTTGAGGTTATGGTCGCTCAAGAGAAAGTTGTAGGGCTTGAAAAGACCTACAAAATGAGCCGTGAAAACTTAAAATCTGATGAAAAGAATCCGAGTTATTGCAAAAACAAAATTATTTTGGTTTTTAAGGGCAGAGAAATTAGCGCAACCTTGATCAATTCGCAAAATTGGATTTAAGCTTTTCAAACCACCCCCCACACCCCAGAAAAAAAAATTGCTTTTTATTTCATTTGTAAGGCGATATATGGAGAAGCTGACAATTTGACTGGACTAAAATGCCGAACCAATGCTGGAAGTTTGAGTAATTGTAGTAGGTATCTGGAAGTTTATGATGAAAATGACGCCTATTGATATGGATCATTGAGACTGCGTAGACTTACAATTATCAGAAACCACCAAGGAACCAATAATTCCGGCAGAAAAGAAGAAGGATCAACGAGCATTGGCAATCAGAAAAAAATGGAAATTACTTGTGATTGTTGTGTAGGCCTAACTCAACAACAATACTTAGAAACGCTTCGTTCAACTTTCAGTAGAAGCACCATCAGAGTTTCGTTTAGTTTTGTTATGGTTGCGTCCATCAGTGATGAATTTCGTGAAGGTCGACCAAAATCGGTTGCGATTTCAAAAAACATCGATCGAGCGCAACATGATTGTAGAAGACCGATATGTGGCGTATAGCGAGATAAAGCATCAACCATTGGCTGTCTGCAAAAACCATCGATCCACTGTTTGAGATGTTCAATTTGAATCGAATCCCACAAAAGTTATTCGTTCACAAAGCACTTCCAAGAAATGATCGGCTGTACTGGTCATGTCGTAATCGTCTTTTTAGAGGATCGAAGAACAGTGAACGGTATACAACATGATCAGAAATCATCGATGAAATTAGGAAAAACAACCAAACACGTAGCATCATTCTCCATTTATGACAATGCCAGTTTCCACACATCGCGCCGAACAATAAATTGATTATTTGAAAAGGAGAAAAGTATCGAATTGGTTTCAGATTTATCGTCCAAAGTCAAACAAAAAATGCGCCGATAACGATTTTCATTACCTTGAGAAGCTGTTGAAGTTTGTTCTAAAAAAAATTTTTACCTTTGCTAATTTTTGTAACTACTTAAAAGGTAGCCCCCGTATTTTCATTATTAACGCTGTTATCACAATCTATAATTTTATAGTGGTTTAAAGTGTTGGCGGAATTCACAGCAAATTAACTGGTGTTCGTCAATAATTTTAACGTTTTTTAGATAAAATTAACGCAACCCGGAAGTATAACTTTTTGACCCTTCACACATTTAATACCATTTCTTGGAACACTTGCAATATTTACAATTTTACCTACATGATTTGCTAGAAGACCGAATCTGTCGTCCCAAAGTGAGATTTCTTGTTTTCTTTCTATGAATGAAATGCCATTGTGCTTTCACTTCTATTGATAAAATTGAATTAGACAATCACTTTCAAACTGTATAAGTTGTTAGTGTGAAGTAAACTAAAAAAAAAATGTCAAAATCAAACACGTGTAATAGGAAATGATTTCTGCTAAGTTATGTTTCTTAATTAACCAACCACGAAAGAGAACGAATATTGAAGTCTGCTGACACGAGATATACATGTATGAAATATTCAATTAGCGTGATTGAGCAAAATGAATGTGAAAGGACGATGATTGGTAATTACGTAGGATCAGTTGACCCGCTCGGTGGAGCTGGTGGCCTGCACACACCAGATAGTGGTGCTCGCACGTGACAGGCATAAGTTAAGCGGGAGGCCGCGGCATTCCGCTGGACTGCCTGTCACTGATCTTCTTTGTGAAGCCGCTTGCTAGGCGACTCTTTTGCTATCTGACTTAAGCTTTAGTGCTTTCTAGTTTGCTTCTGCTGCTCATGACCATTCAAGATGTTAACGAGAATCTCAGTTGTACATGCATTCTTTTATCTGCTTCGTTAATTAATTATTGCTGATTGAATTGCACTTATTGGTCTTTAAATAGCTGGTTAACAACGCTCGTGTACGTGTTTAAGTTTTTTTTTTACTGAAATTAGTACACAATTGATTTTCATCTTCGTGTAATGTTACCGGGACTAAGCTGCATGTTGTAGAAAGTAATTAATAGGTAATAACATCTCATTTAATATAAATTTGATAAGTACAAGCTGAATGGAATCATTTTGAAACTATATTCAATTTTTCTGTGGGAGGTCACATTTGTGGGTCGGCATTTAGTATATCTAAATAAATCACATTCCGGTCAAGGAGCAAAAGTTTTGTAAAAGTGCAAATCGATCGGGTCGCTTTAAACAAGGCATAATCTACAAAACCGCTTCTAAGTAATCATGGTCAGAAGAATAGAATTGCAAAAATCGGTTGACATAACTTAGTGTACGCCGAAAAGCGAACTGCCTGCACCGGCCAGCAGCTACCGCAATGTCCACTCAGTACAGTCCAGTCAAGAGGAGTGCAGCATTACCATATCAGAGCCTGCTATGCAAATCCACAATCAAAGCCGCCGGTGCACGTTACCATGGTTACCTCGACAATTGTTTATATGCCTCGTTTGTAGCGAGCTACCTCTGGTTTTTTTATTTTCGATGCGTTTTTGTCCGTAGATTTTTGCTTGTTGTGTCTGAGTTATGGGTGTCTGATCGAGGATGGAAGCTCTTACCTACGCCGGTCGCTTTCGAGGAAGTGATTTAGTTTAAGAACAGCAGCTTTCAACATTTTTTTTCTAACGTTATTTAGTGCAGTTGTAGAAATCGATGAATCAATGATCACGATTCGTTTCGATTTTATCTTCCGTTATTGATTAACAGATATTCAAGAAAGTGATGCGGGTAAAATGTCCCAATTGATTAATGGAATCTATTAGCACGAACAATCCTTTAAACGAGTGTAGGTACTGTATGGATTTCATTAATTGAATGATATTTAGGTAAACCAACTTTTGCTACTTCAATAATAAACCGAACATACCTACTTTTGCTAACTGCAGTTGGAATTTTAAATTGAAATTTGAAATACAAAGTACCTTAGATCGGATCGGGTATAGATTCGCTGTAGAAGTAAATACTGAACAAGGCAGTTGGCCATGCAACGTAATAAATCCACTTGTAACAAATAAATTACTCACTTTAAGTGTGCTTGCATCTTTAGTTGTTACGAGCAATTGCGTTCGTACGATATTATTCCTTTTTCAAGACATTTGTAACAAACTTTCAATTACTATGAAAATGTAATAACACTGATAAATTAATTCTCACTTACCAGAGCTACATTATATAAGGTCTAAGTAGCATGATAGAATCCTTCAAATATGCAAGACACCATTTCTTTATTTAATTACCTAAATAAATTGGAAACTATATTAATAAAGACACCAACAGGATTGATCTCCATAAGAAAATGACCTTCTAACCAGTGGCGCATCCAGGTTTTAGTCATAGGGAGGGCATAACACACATCTACTGGCGTTTTGACACTAGGTTATACCCAATAATACAGAAAAAACAATTTTGCTGCGAAGACGTAAATCACCAGTTTGACGCTTTCTGTGGGGGGGGGGGGGCACGTGCCCAAGTACCCATTCTTTCAGTGCGCCACTGTTCTAAGTGCAACTATTTCGTTAAGTTCCTATCAGTTTGATCGATAACAACTAGTCAAACAGTAAACAATGCATCAACTACTACTACGTCAAATTATCGTCAACAGTTATTTTCATTGGTTCATTTCTTAACTATATAGTATAGGTATAGTACAGTATAGGATTTAAATTCTTCCCTTGTCCTGCACTACAACTCGTTTCTAAACTTGAATTTAAAATTTTCAGTAAAAACGAATCAAATTTAAACGTCACAATTCATATTTAAATTTGATCACAAAGGTTAGGGAGTTTTGGATGTCGCATGGCGAGATGTCATAAACCTCATTCCAATCAGTCCAGTCAATGAATGCTCAAAAGAGGGATGTAGAGTGCAGGACTTTGTTAGGAGTACCGTTGAGTGAATTCTTTATTCAATGGCAGTACTTAGTAGGTAAACGTACTAACAGTCTTCGCCAGTGGGTGGTGAGCTTAAGTGGGACGGGGAGAGGGGTTTTTTGAGTTTTTCGATTATATCTCGAAAACGGTGGAATCTAACTAGCACACAACTTTCCCGTATTTACTGTACATACTATGACGTATTAAATAAAATAGTTTTTCTACGACTGTTTAATATGTTTATTATTCGCTAGTTTTGAACAGTGGCGGATCCAGCGAGGGGCAATGAGGGTAATTGCCCATACTGAGAATCTAATAACTTAATTTTTAAATTTTTAAAAATATTTACAAAATAATTATTGTAAATACGTATATGCATTTATACAACATAAATATTACATCATGTAATTGCTTTGTGGTGCTACCTCTAAAAAAGTTTTAAAAAGGTAGCAATATATTATTCAGCACGTTCACGCAAATTCCGATTAGGGTTCGTCCGCTGACCGCTGCTGCAGCGGAATTTTTTTCCTGTTATTAAAAATGTAGCAGTCACTGCACAATTTTATTTTTCAATAAAACTTTATTTAAAAGTATAATTTAATATTAGGGAGTTAAGGTTTATTTTGAGGTACTTTTTTAACACTTGAAATTTTTAAAATTACTACTTTGGGCACGCTACACTCGCAATCGGCATCTTGCTTAAACCTTAAACTGTAAATATTAGCCAAACGGCTTATTTTATCGAATTTCGACAAGAGTACCTTTTCGTTAGCTTAATGCACGGGGAAGTCATTTTCGATAATTTCATACAGGGTGTGCCATCCCTGCAAAATTTTTTGATCACTAACCATTGCGAGTAGCCCGTCCCTGGCCTCAAGGGACTACTGTAAATCTGTTTACTTTTCCAAAATAAACATACACGTACGTTATAGTTATGCGGAAAATTTTATAAAGATCAAATAACCAGTACAAAAATTAAAAATAAAAAACAAATTCAAAATTCAAGCTTTGGAGGCCTATAACTCGAAAACGAGGGCCTGCATAGAAAAAGTTTATATGAAGTACTAATATTATTTTGACTCAGACTACTCGCTCCTGATTTTTTTCCTATTAGTCCTGGGGCACCCCGTATAGTTATGATCAAAAAAGTGTCTAAATATATTATACAGGGTGTTTCAGACCACCCGTACCGCCAAAATATCTCGCGAATACAAAACGCATTGGAAAAAGAAAAAACACGCTAAACATTTTTTAAGACTCTATTGTTTGATAGAATAGGATGTCCCCACTTCCACCCCCGGGGGGTGGAGAGGGGGGTAACTTCGTAATCTTAAATAGCACCCCCCAGTTTATTATGCAGATTTGAATTCTGCGTTAACAAATAGAAACTTTTGTTTTCGAGATACGTTTAAATCTAAAATTAGGGGTGAAGTGGCGGTGTGGGGGAGGGGGTGGGTAATAAAGCTCCCCCTCTTCCCTTTTACAAAGCCTGGAGGCTCGTGTGGCAAACTTCATCTTCGTGAGTAATAGCTATCATTACATGCTTGTTGAATAATATATTATTTTTGCATAATAATTCAAAATAAAATATTTTTTGCGTAATAACTCAAAAAAATAACAAAAATAATATACATATATAGTGTGTAGTATAGTTTTAATCAGAAAACGATTTCTCTTTTCCACTGAAATAATATACAGGGTATATCATAAATATTTTTCATATTTTGTTAATTTCCTGCTAGAACGGAAGTAAATTCGTACCTATACTTATTATAGGTACTCAATGTCCTCTACTTCAATGTACAATTTTATTTCTTCATCTTTGTTAGCATAAAAGTTATGAAGATTTAAAATTTTCAACTTCAAACATTCATCCCCCTTTCCCTATAGGAAATGAAGAAATAAATGTAGTGCCAATAGTTTTCCATGAACTATGTGTGTAACATTTCCAAAAATAAAAAGATGAAAATGAAAAATAAGGTCGGGGCAGATTTTGAGAAAATCGATTTTTAATTTTTGACCAATAAATTGACCACGTTAAATTTTTGTTCTTTACCAATTATAAGTAGGTAAAAGTTCCAGCCATCCTTTGGCAATAATTTGCAATTTTCAAATTTTAATTAATTTAAACGGTTCTTGAACTACACTCTAAAGTCTAAAAAGTAAAAACTTGGAGAATAGCTATATTGGCCGCCATTTTGAATTTAGAAACAAACGAAAAACGACGTTTTACTTGTAACCATGTCTACTAACTTTTCACCAAGAGAGAGTTTAGGTTAAAATTTGAATGTTTGCTCCCAAAATAACGCCCCTAGTTTGTGCCCCTTTGGGGCGATTTTGATGAGAAGCTTATTTTACCGATGAAGTTTTTTATAGCCCTTAGTTTGTTTTAAATTTCATTAAAATCGGTGTAGTAATTTGGGCTCCTCAGCCATAACGTACGCAGACACCAACCCACCCACACACCCACGCACCCACAGACAAACATTTTTCAAAGATGGTGGTTTTTGACTCAAAACGTCGATATTCATCAAAACCTCGAGTTCGATTTTTTTTTCGATTAGGTACATTACATTACATTACGTGTGTATGTACGGGAAAGTAAAAATGGTTCTAAATGAAATCTAAAGCTACCTAAATTTCCTACAAAAGTGTCTCCATACATATACTGTGTGACATAAAACACCAAGAAGGCGTTTGGAATCTTTTGGACCAAACGTGGCAGAAATGTTCGATAGGCGAAATGTTGGGAGATCTGGGTGACCACGGCTTCGAAGTGCTCCATAGAATGCCTTGCCATGTGGGGACGGGCATTATCCTGTGGAAAATCGGGTCCTCCTGGAGGAATGGAAGGATATGGGGTTCTACCACTTCATCAACATTTCGGTGAGCATTCATATTCTCGCGGATGAATACCAACTGAGACCTGCTTCCATAAACAATAGCACCCCATACCATAACCCCCATAGTGCGGTGCACATGCCGCTCAACAGTAAACTGCACATTGCGACGTTCTTCACGTCTACATCTGACCATCGTGCCTTCCCAAGCAGAATCGGGATTCGTCACTGAAGACCATCCTATGCCATTCGACGTCCCAATCCAGTTGAAAGGTACACTCGACTCCAAACGTTGCCGTCGATGATGAGCCGTCAGGGGAAGCACAAGATGTGGTCGATAGGACCGCAAACCAAAAGCTCTAATTCGACGGTAAACTGTACGAAAGACGTCCTTCGTTTCGAAACCGTTGATCGTCTATTGATCTTGCACTCGAGATTCGGTTTTTTAATGCCATTAATCGAAGATGGCGGTGGGCGGCGGTCTTGGACCACATTTGTCTGTCTTGGCCGTCCATGGCTACTGATATTTTGAATGAAATTTTAATCAATCAATCAATTTTAACCAAAAATTCCAACGCCTCCTTGGTGTTGCATTTTTTATGTCACAGAATATATTTGTCAAATTTCCAACGCTTTTCGAGTTATACTTTAATGGAAATCGATAATTTCCAAAAATCATTTTTTACCTAACTGTTTTTGTTAAGTATTTGTTTTTCGATGCCTCCCACGGTCATTTCTTGAAGAAAAAAATGGAAGAGCATTAAATTTCCTTTAATTTAATATAATGATTGCTACTTTATCTTCAACAAGAACAATTTTTTCTAGAGTCCTCCGTTTCCGGAACATAATCGAAAAACCCAAAAATAGCCTCACCCGCCCCCCTCACTCCTCAGAGCCGGGGACTTTTAGTATGTTTGCCTACTAACTACTTGTAACGAAGTCTTGAACTTAAAAATTCTCTTATATTCCATGCACTCTACAATATAACGGGTGTTTCAAATTGCGCGGTTTTTTTAAAGAATAAATAAAACACATAATTTGCATTAATTTTAAAAAACTTTTTATAGGTATCAGTTATGACATTTATATGCGAAAAATAATATCTGCCAAATGGCCTCCTCTTGCAGCTTCACAGACGCCCACTCTTTTGTTAAAATTTTCAATGACATTTTGACATAATTGAGGCTGATTGAGGCTCCATCACACCAATGACACGAATAATTTCATCGAGTTTAGGATGCATAGGTTTCTCATAAATAATTCGTGGATTTTCCTCCCCCCAGATACCTACGGCAATTTTGTTTATTAACATAGCCATCAAATTCCAAATGTGTCTCATCGGAAAACGTAATTTTTGGAGAAAAATCAGCTGGTTGTTCATTGATGAAATTGACAAATGAACGACGTTTTAAATAATCTAATGCCTTTAGATTTAGACCCTGTGTTATTTGAACCTTATATGCCTTCAGAGCTAAATCCTTGCGTAACCATAAAATTCACGTAATTTTCTAAAAACACTTTTCACAGAACGTTGTTTTTCATAAAATAATTCAACAATTTAAACGTGTTGTTGTATTGTGCACGAAGCCATTTTTATAAATGTCATACATCACACTTCTTAAATGTCAAAATCCCCAGACGATTTCAGTGCGCCATGTATATTTAATTTATTCTGAAAAAAAGCGCGCAATTTGACTGGACTAAATAGGTTTTAGGGGTTGAAAGTACACAATGTTTTTTTTAAACTATAAAAACGGTGAAAAATGCCTTGAAAATGTTTCTTTTGCGTCACTCATTAGCTTAATTCGCAAACCAGAAAAACAAATTTTACAAGAACGAATAAATAGTTATTTATTATACAAAGGAAAAAGTATTAGATTTTAGGTCGAGGGAGACAAAAAACCGTAAATGATATGGAGTTTAATAATTTTAACAATGCGCGAGGATTGCGTGTAAGTAACCCTACTTGTAGTATGTAACAATATTGTTAAAATGCTGTTACACGTATTGAACTGCTTATACTTTATAAGGATTTTGTTGTTTCTTGTATGAAGAGAAGTATAACGTATAGGTAACTTCAGTACGACAGTTGTTAGCAGACGCTCCTAATTAATGTTAGTTAGTGTTTTACTTTAATTAATAACATCTATTAAAAGCATGTCTAATTTAAATATGACAATAACAGTCTCTGTAACGCTTTTCAGTAGGTTATCCTATCGCATATTTATAAATTTGGTTAGGTAGAATTTATAGCACGGATAAAGCATTGATTTAGCATTACTTAAACCTCACACTACTGACGAACAAAAAGAGTTTACATCGTTAACTACTTTAATTGTTTACCGACAAATGTTATAACTACCAATAAATATATATTATACATAGATAAACCAGGAAGGCGCTGTTTGTAATCAGCTGCTAATATGCTGTGAGTACCTAAAGATATTCATAGGTCGGTCGTAGAAAATGTAGTTTTTATAATTAATTAAATAATTATTATAAGTAATTAAAATTAACTGGTGAATTAATCAAATTTACTGTTTAAAATGTATATGAACTGCTGCGTAGGCATATCAATTAGTAATCAGCAGGACACCCTAAATATTCCTGGAAATTTGGGAAACCCGGCATTTTTTTTGGCACACGTTGTCCATTACACAGAAATATAATGGTTAACACCTTTGAATAACTAATTTAACACCTACGAACCGCAAGAAAGAAACTGCCTTGCAAAAATCTCGAAATTATGCAGATGAAGTTTGAACAGAAAACTGTATAATTCCTATAACAAATGTTTCACGATTCATAATTATTACTATTTTAAAATGGGTGTATGTATTTATTTCCAATACGTACTTGCAAGGAATTTCGATTATTCCAATTCGTCAGGTCGATATTCAGAATTGTTTATTGAAATAAAATTGTGTTTTATGACATCTTATATTCTTATGTAATTGTTTATTTCCGAACCTTGCAGCGATTTCTTAAAAATTAATAGTTAAAGTATTTATTGTTAGTTATAACCAAGTCGCACGGTAGGAATTCGATGCAAAAATTTTTCACCGGTTTTATGTCTCGGTATCTTCAGTGAGTTAAAATCCTGTAAACAAGTAGAAGTCGGCTGTGTGTGTATACAGTGAGTGCACTCGTAGTTTAGAACATTATTATCTGTGGCATTGCCCATATATACTATAGTTGGACGTTGGAAGGTAGAGCTGTATATCGCCACCGGAGACTCCAATAAACCAAATGCTGTCCAAGCCCTTGTCCAGTCTCTTACATTGCGCGTTCACTATTATCGGACAGATATGACTGGAAAAATACAACCGATGCACACCGGTCTGGCCTCATATGGAAATTAGCTACTATATTGTGTATATCAAAATAAACGATCCCGCTCTAAAATAGATAAATAGATCTTTAGCGGTAATGTCATTAATAAATTTATAGGAATTTCCATTTAACCACAAAATAATCGCTTAAACATTAAACTTGTTAATTTTAGAAGCACCGTTAACTCTCATCCACAGCTTTACGAAATAAAGGGATATTATATGCGATGTAAAATGAATGCAATTACATATACTATTTTTTGTTTTAATTATTTTTTTTTTGTTTTTATTTAGAACAAAATTTTTTTTCAGATGAAATTATAAGTCTTTTAAAAATTAAAATACGGGATCCGTAAATTAGAAATGTAAAAAGAAACATTCAATTGAGTTTTTGTAGTATAGAAATAGAATTAACACAACTCACTTTATCTGTTATTAAATTTTGATGGTTCGCTGCTTAGACGAACAATATCTAAGACTAGATTTCTGAAGAAAAGCTTATTACTGATTGGGTTATAAAATTAATTCATTTATGGAGGTTAGAAAATTATTTCGAGAAGTGAAAATGAAGGGGGGGGGGGGGGGGGGAATGTAAAAGTATGTAGTGTGACTGTCGTTGAAAACAAATAAAAAAATTCTGGCAAGTTGCCACGAGACTTCCCTCGTATTAACACTGCTGAATTCAGAAAAAAAATACTCTTAAACTACATTAAAAAACTGCAACTTTATCTTATAAAAAAACGAGTGCCGCCATTTTAGCTTATACCGGAAGTGACGTCATCAAAGGTAATATTAGCATTTTCGCCCTTGACCCGAATGGAATCGATTGGCGAAAACCGCATTTCGATAACTTTAACAGTTTCTGAGTTTAGAGCGTTGCAAGAAAATGTGTACGGACAGACTACAGACGGAATTTTTTTTTTCATTTTTTGAATCTGTGTAGGTATTGAAAAACACAAAGATATGTACAAATTTGTATGGGTCAATTTTTTTTTTGGAACACTAATACCTGTAATACTTCCCTTTTACTTCGTACTCGGGAAGTAAAAAACAGTAGCAGTATAATTATAGGGCTATAACCCAAGGCGGAAAATTTAAAGGGCGGTAAATTTCAACAATGGGGAAATTTGACTTGCAACCTCTAATCAAATGTGTGAAGAAAAGAGATTCTTCGCAAAATCTTCAAACGGAGCATGAGGAGATATTGAGCTAATTTGTCAGTTTGATCCTACTTAGAAAAACACATTCCAAAATATCACAATCCAGGTCAAGATCATATCCCATATTTATTACTTCCCGAGTACGAAGTAAAAGGGAAGTATTGTATTAGTGTTCCAAAAAAAATTGACCTATTCAAATTTTTACATATCTTTGCGTTTCTGAATACGTAGATTCAAAAAATGAAAAGAAAATTTCCGTCTGTCGTCTGTAGTCTGTTCGTACACATTTTCTTGCAACGCTTTATACTCAGAAAGTATTAAAGTTATCGAAAAGCGGTTATCGCGAATCGATTGCATTCGGGCCAAGGACGAAAATGCTGATATTACCTTTGATGGCGTCACTTCCGGTATAAGCTAAAATGGTGGCACTAATTTTTGTATAAGATAAAGTTGCAGTTTTTTGGTACGGGGGAAATTTCGTGGCAATACTTGCCAGAATTTTTTTTACCTATCTATAAACAGCTTATAGCGGATAAGTTACGGAAAAAATAGTTGAAGAAGTAAAAACTTTTAATAGTTTTCAATTATAGATTCCAAGTCATTCTACTTATACCGGGAGTTCGGTCTCAAAGTCGAACATAGGGATTTAACATGGTGTTGAACGTTTTTGCCAATTGTTGCTCGCCTATTTAACTTAGAGACAAGGTAATGACATCAACAGAAAGAGAAAATTATTGCGATTCAAATAATGCTACTGGCAAGACTAAAAGTGCGATTTATTCTTTTAAAATACTAACTTAAAGTATGACACCTTTGTATTGTAGTATTAACATTAACGGTAGAGAAATGTCGAACTTTTCTGAAATTAGCGTCACCATGAAAGGTTTTCACCATAAAAACCCTTTCTTCGTTGGTATAGGTATTCATTATTACATAAATAAACTTTAATACGTGTACGTGGTTTAACGTCAAATTCGTACTGACAAACAAACAGTACAAAAAACAATTGCTGTAAAATTTTAAAATCAAGGGAATGCTATTTAAAAAGTTTCATACTTTAGTTAGTATTTTAAAAGAATAAATCGCACTTTGAGTCTTGCCAGTAGCTTTATTTGAATCGCAATAATTTTCTCTTTCTGTTGATGTCATTACCTTGTCTCTAAGTTAAATAGGCGAGCAACAATTGACAAAAACGTTCAATACCATGTTAAATCCCTATGTTCGACTTTGAGAACGAACTCCCGGTATAACGCATATGAATCCAGCTCACAGTTGTGTTTCGTTATGTGCTACCAAACGCTCTAATCACATGAGAGAGTTTCTTTATTTCCTTCTACTTAATGATCACAAATCAGAGGAACTTTTTCGTGTTGGTTGCCCATAACATCAAAATGAAGAATTGTAGGGGACAATCTTTGGCAATGTTGTATCCAGACGTATAAACCAAAATCTTGTTGCTTTATAGGTACATTCTTTCAATTTAGTGAGGGAACATGCCGAGAGTTCTTACTTCTCACACATCTTAAGTTTCATAAAACAATAGAAAGTATTAAAAGATGGCTTTGTCAAATTTGAAAATGTAGGTTTATCAAACGCTCGTTGGCCTGCACGTGGAGATACTTGTGCAAGGGTTACGTGAACTGGGATGAACTAACCGTAATAGCAAATGGTGACAGAGAAAAAGAAAACTTAAGACAAGAAGCAAAACTTCGGAGAATCTTCGACAACTACAACGCTTCTCTCAACTTTGTGTGGTAACCTACACAATTGATATTACACGCAAAAGCTCCAATCCTTGACCTTTCTGTCCTAAGCGGTGCGGTGCGCGGATCTGTAAATCTGCCAATGAGCATTTAGACTGTAGCCTTAAATAAATAGAAGCTTTAATAATTTCGCGCGGTTCCTCAGCTTCCATTTCGATTAATGTTCTAATAATTTTGGTTAAGATTATCTCAATGAACAATTTTATTGAAAATGCCAAATTGCTCAATTTCAAGCAATTCATCGACCACCTACAGAAGTTACAGAATCGAAAATAAGGCAATTTTTCACAGAGAATTCGTGGTTTAAAAGTAAGCAACCCCGTATATTTTAAATGATTTTTAAAGTACCATTTTATGGCAGAGGGATATACAGAGTGTTCCATGTGGACAAAAAGAAATAAATGTTAGGCGTTACTGAATAATTTCTTTAAGGAGGCCCTATATTTCATGTGATCCGACTTATAGACCCTTTGAACAGTTCTCATTCCATTTGTCAACAGTAAGATCATAAGTGCTCAACTATTGTCGGAAAGATTTTTTTGTATGAGCACTGGTTGCTTGGCAATTAAACGAGATCAAATTGACGAAAAGACCCGAGCGCGAAGCGCGAGGATTCTTTTCCCAAGAATTTGATCGAGTTTAATTACCTTTTAGCAATCAATGCTCATACAAAACAAGTATCAAAAGGCGCAAATTCTTATAGAATTTTAATTTCAACCAACTTCAAATCTGTAACTAATTATGGCATATACTATATACAATATATATGTATATAACTACCCCCCTCTTCACTTCAGACACAAATGAGTCATTGTTTTTCTTTCCACCCTTAAGGGAGATGAGAGTGGAGAAGGTGACGGACAATTTGTAAATCACGAAAAAATGTTAGAGGAAAAAATAGTAAAAAAAGATCGTTTTTCTGCGGACGTGCAATTTTCCCCCTTTCCACCCCCAAAAAAGGGGTTGCAGTTTGGGGTAAAATTTGCAATTTGAGTGTCGTTTTTTATGGAGAATCCAAAAGTAATAAAAAATAGGTTTTCCCATTTAAGTTTTGAAAACTCACCCCCGCTCCACCCTACAGGAGGGGTGAGGGTGATGTTTACGTATCATGACTCAATAGGTTTCAACAAATAAAGGAAACGTATTTTTTTCTTTTTGTAATTGGACGTGTCGTTCTCGAGATATTAAAGGGTGTATATTTTGACTTTAATGGCGTCCCGACGGCGAACGGGAGATCCGATCAAAAAATTTACCAGCGATTTGGAATCAGTGAAGAATTTCCTATAAGATGACACCACTTCCAGCTTTCTAAACCCTGTAACATCGACCAACGCACAGACACACAGACACACAGACACACAGACACACAGACATCCGGACGAATTTAGTAACCAACTTTTTGAAGTTGGTTGAAAATCTTGCCTGACAAGAGTTGAGAACGAATGATCTTCGGTTGGAGAATTAACTGAATGAAGCGTTAAATACGTCAAATTTTTTACTTTTGTCAAAATGACATTTGATTTTTTTAAATATAGGTTGCTAAAACAATGAGGTAGCGGCAAGAAAAGTACCATGCATTCTTTTCAGTGTAAGAAACTTGTGATTGGTGCATGTGACACTGTTCTTAATGTCTGATTGGTCTACAACACTATGAGGTTAATTATCAAGGAAAGATAATAAGTCTCTATTACCTTTGATGACATCACTTCCGGTATAAGCTAAAATGGCGGCACTCATTTTTTTATAAGATAAAGTTGCAGTTTTTTTATGTAGTTTAAAAGAGTATTTTTTTCTGAATCCAACAATGTATATTGTGCTGTACTTATTTTTTGAAAAAAGTGTTAAAAAAATTAATTTTAAAAATGACTGCACCGCTCTATATCTACTCAAAAACTATTAAAGTTATCGAAATGCGGTTTTTGCCAATCGACTGCATTCGGGCCAAGGATGAAAATTCTGATATTACCTTTGATGACATTACTTCCGGTATAAGCTAAAATGGCGGCACTCATTTTTTTTTATAAGATAAAGTTGCAGTTTTTTATGTAGTTTAAGAGTATATTCTATACTTATTTTTTGAAAAAAGTGTTAATACGAGGGAAGTCTCGTGGCAATACATGCCAGAATTTTTTCCTTCTGCTGCGATATGCGATGAATTCTACCAATGTGCCGTCTACTTGGACATCAACATTGAGTGTGAGGAGCTGGTTTGGGCCCCTCAAATCGTCCCCCCACGTCGACCTTACTTCGAATCTTTGCCTTTCTTTCTAGTTTTGTATTTAGGTTTGTTATTTCCTTCTTAGTGTTGCTATTTTCCTCGACCTTCTTGCCTAAGACACAAACGACAAGGAAAGTAAATTGTAACTGGAGATAGGAAGTATTTCTGCGCTGAAAATTTGAGGTTTAAAGTTGCTTTGTTTATTTATTGTTGTTGTTACGTATTGTTCCCATATTTAAATTATTTAGGTTATATAAATATGCGTAATGTTAAGAAAACAATAGGAAGCAAATAAATTTGCAAGATAGGAATCTGACTAAATTGAATAGTCGCCATATGTGTATTAATTTTTTATACCTAAGATTTATTAGTACGTTTGCGACCAGAATTAAGTGAATTTATGCTTCAAAGGCGACAGAAGTCGCATGTGGGCGTGTGGTTAATATAATTTCTCATTTATACATTTAATGGTCAATCAATAAGGTAGCTTACCAATATTAGATTAAAATATGTAATATGTTTCTCATTTTAAATCTATCCATACCAATTCTCTGTAATTATTTCTACAATAATACGTTGCTTCCATCAAAATTTTGTGCTGTAAGTTTGCAAACCTTCATTTAACAATCATCCCCGTACAGAATGAACCGCTGTTACAAACTACGTTCCGTTTTTCAAGCGTTCATTTAGTTATAACGCTGAAACGCAAACAACCTTCCGCCATTATTGTTGTTTCGAGTGATACGAAAATGAACATCTTTCTTAATTAGTCTTTCAACTTTTTGTTTTTCTTATAGAATCTTTTTCCCATATTTTATATGACAATGTTCAAATGGGACAACTGGCCGCCAGGCCAACTGGCCGCCGACACAACTGGCGGCCGAGACAACTGGCCGCCGAGACAACTGGCCGCGAGACAAGTAGCTGCCGGGACAAGTGGTGGTCGCGTCGCTGCCAGTACAACTTGACTTCAAATAAATAAATGGCTAGTTTCAATTATTGAAAACAAACAAACTGATAGTGAAGTCGGTTAGGGACTATTCGCCGCCGCGGTGCCGGTTCGCCTTCGCCGATTCGCCGTCGGGACAGTTAGCCGTTGGTCAAATTCACCGTAGGGGCGATTCGCCGTTGGAAGATGATTTAGAAGTATTCATCAAAATAATTTACTCTTAGTAAATGTAGGTTTCGTATATTTTTTTCACTTGATCCAAAAACGGGAATATGATACTAAACAGCATTTGAAACTTAAAAAAATGCCAACCTAAGCGTAGGTATATTGCCACTCAGCCGCTTAGGTTAGAGGTAGGTTTAGTATATTTTTTTTCAATTGATACAAAAACGTGAATATTTTGATACTAAACAGTATTTGAAACTTAAAAAAATGCCAACCTAAGCGTATATTGCCACTCAGGCGCTTAGGTTAGAGGTAGGTTTAGTATAGTTTTTTTTTTGAATTGATTCAACAACGGGAATATGATACTAAACAGCATTTGAAAATTAAAAAAATGCCAACCTAAACGTATATTGCCACTCAGGCGCTTAGGTTAGAGATAGGTTTATAGTATAGTTTTCTTCAATTGATAACAGTCCCTCAAGATTAAAAGTTATTTTCGATTTTCGATTTGTATGGCGAATCGTTCCTACGGCGAATTTGGTCAGCGACCAACTGTCCCGACGGCGGAACGGCGACGGCGAATCGGCGACGGTGAATCGGTGACGGCGAATAGGCCTAGACCTTGTCTCGCGGCCAGTTGTACTGGACCGTCATCTCGTACCTATATTAGATCTACTGCAACAGATTCATATTCATCTAATTTCATTCCAACGGTATGTATAATAGAAAAAGATTCACAATTATATGGTATTTAGTTTAGTTTAGACGGTTTACTCCGAAGAACATTGCAGTTAAACTGACGGCAAACCTTTTTAGATGAATCAATATTTGGAATTTTACCTCAAAATGGGGATGCGTATACTTACCCACACAACCAAAAGTGTCTAAAAGCTAACCGAAAGTTATCCTGCTAAGACATGAAAGGTTAACAATATATATCCAAAAACTGTTCTCTGGGTCGACTATGTCACAATTTTTGTGTCTATAGATCGACTTTTGTTCACTTCACAAGTAATCTAAAAGTCGGTATTATAGAAGTGTCCATAAGTTGACTTTAAACAATATTCCTTGATCTACTGTAAAATATATTCAAAGGTTAACCATTACAGTTGATATAAACTCTTACTAGAAGAATGTCTTTCGTACATTTTATAAAACTGGTTAAAAGTTAACTATAATTGTTATATAATGATCGACTTCAAAAGGTGTACAAAGAGTAAACATTATGGTTAGAAATAATCCGAACTAGAAGAATATCCTTTGGTTGCTCTTTTCAGATTTCTTAATGCTCACTTTTGAAGATATTCCTTTACCTACTTTAAAATGTAGTCAAAGGTTAACCATTACGGTTGATATAAACTCATGCTAGAAGAATGTCTTTCGTTCATTTTATAAAACTGGTCAAGAGTTAACTATAATTGCTATATAATGATCGACTTCAAAAGGTGTACAAAGAGTAAATATTATGGTTAGAAATAATCCGTACTAGAAAAATATCCTTTGGTTGCTCTTTTCAGATTTCTTAATGCTGGCTTTTGGGAATGCATAACTACATAGAAGTTAATAAAAGTGAAATAGTTTGGATTAAATAACACTATTATACGTACATAACAAGAACCTTTAACCGTTGAGTGAAATTCACTCAACGCTTTAACATAAAAAACACTAATAAGAAGCGATTATGTACACAAATATAATTATTATGTTTCTAAACAGTCGAAACAGGTCTCTGCTGCTTTTTCATTCGCTCGGCTGATTTTCTAATCCACACTTTGGTTGCTGAGAGGATGTCCATATCTGTAGCCGAAGGGATTGTTTTCCGGACAGCAACTACAAACAAAAGAAAATACACTTATTACAAAGGGTTCATATTGTGAAGTACGTTTCTTCTATGTATGAAACTGCATGAACTTACAAACTAGGTACCTATAGTAAATCGGCTGTTTTAAACTTTTTCAACAGCGCATAGTTAGCTACTTTAAATTGAATTGGTATTTTAATGAGTCATTTATTGGCTTAAATCATATCACCTATAAAAATATAGAATTTCGTTTAGGATACTCAATACAACAAATTTTAATTAATGATCAATGTCCCTCATCAAACAAAACATGTATCGTAAAATCGAAATGAATAAGAATATCGTAAAGTTTTCTCACCAAAGAATTGGCCCGCTGAGGAATCTTTGTGTATTCCTCTACCAATAAAAATTCTTCAATTGTTGTGGCTGGAAGCTGAGGTAAGTGTAATTCTTCTTCATGTGGACTGTCAAACGTTCGTTCGCTATATGGCAATTCTTTAATTTCTGTTATGTCTTGCCCTTTCGAATATTTCGTATACATCTATAATATATGAAATGGGAAATAAGTTGCTACTATAAATATATTTAAAAAAATACTTACCCTCTTGAAACTGATACACACACACACACACTGCAATAGACGAAGTATAAATGACTTTGTGTTTGTATACAGGTACCATTCAATGTCTACGTCTACCTACAATACAAATAAACTTACCTGCAAAAATTACCTGAAATTTTGAGAACAAAGTACCTACGGATTTTTTCTAGAAACCTGTTTTCGATATATATTTTAGGAATTCATGGATTACCGTCATCGTTGGCCATTAATTAATAATTACTGTATGCATTCACCTACTAAAATTTTAACTGTAATTGTTTTTCGTAAAAACAGATGTATTGGAAATAATTAATGAAAATAAGAAATAATGGAAAAGAACAACTAATTCTTAGATATACACTATCTACACATACATTGCGCACCTAATTCAGTATTCAGTATGTATGTGTTTTCAATTAAAAATGTTATTAAAATATTCTAATTCCCTACAAGCATTAACAGTAGCTACATTAAATAACGTCATAGGGCTCCCACATACTTTCTGCCAGAAAAAAGGACATTTTTCGCAAAAAGTCTAAATTGACAAACGTTTACTGAAATCATACATAACTAAATTAATACAATACCAATACGATCAGATCAATGAACATACTTTATTGCTCGATTGAATTTGTAGTAAGTTATCGTTTTTCAACAAATAATCGTACATTTCAGAGCACGTTAACGAATCATTTATTAATTTACCTTTTCTGCATTGAATGCCAAATTAATCTTTCTTTTCTTATTTTTTCTTATCATCGTTGAAATTGGGCCTTGAAAGAAGAAAAAGTCTAGTAGAGTAGTAGAAAACGTACATCATATAACTGCAACGCGCATAATAACGGTACAACATTAATTTAAAACAAAATCCTTCGCGAATGGCCAAAGACCAAAGTCATCCCGCGGGACGGTAATTGTGTAGAGATTTTTTCAAGCTAAGTACCTACCTATCGAAAAAAAGGACAAAAAAGGACAGGTTTTAAATAATGACGCTGATGCAAATAACTGTCCTCTTTAAAAAAATACAAAAGACGTACTTATGGAACAAAGTAAGGAAGGGATATTTTAATGATTTGGATGGATAAATAAGAATTAATATCTAATAAATAAATTAATTAGTGTACCTATTATGTAAAAGTATTAAATATAATGTACCTAGTTTTGTTTAAATAATAGAAAATAATCTTTAATAATAATAAGGCAAATTTAAATAATTTGTAAAGTTCATTAGTCATTCTCAATTTCAGATGTGCTTATATTACTCGTATTCTCGGAAAATAGGTAAAGCTGAGGTAGTATCGCATTGTGGATATAGACAATGGCTGTACGTTGACGTTGGGTTAAATGCTTACCTACTTTAGTATTTACTCTGAAGATAACAATCTTGGAATATTTACGAAAAAAGTGGAATTTTATTATTCGCGAATTGTTAAAAACTTTCGATTAATTAAGGAATTATTCAAATTTTACTAGTTGTTTGTCTTCGACACACGCAAAGATATCTTCTCCTTTTTGTTCTCATGAGCAGTAAAATCATTTTTTTGCAACTAAACGACTAAGTAAAACATACAGAGATGTATTATAATATTGAAGAACAATACATTCTCTGCTTTTGAATTTTAGAATGTTGCTAGAAAATGCCTGTTTTTAAAATTCGTAAGAAAAATCAAGGAACCTTAAATAACTAGTTTTACCTGAGGGTTTAAAAACAAGTTTTAAATAATAGAAATTGAAATTTATTTTTGTATAGAAAATACGGAACTATCGTGTTTATGCCGTTATGAGCGAACGTTTTGCCGATTTAAATATTAATTTCATTTACATCTTCTGATCACATATAATATGACTAGCTTACGTTATTAATAACAAAAATATTACCTATACCTATTCAAACTTGCAATTAGTCTGTTAACAAAGAAGGATATGAATCAACTTCTTATCTTAATAAATACATTGACAATCAATATTATGTTGACCAGATAAAAGAAGTAGTGCACAACAACTTAACTTCTCTACCGTTTGTCCGTTTCTTTAGTTAAAATACCTGCCGTATATAAAATTTAAATTAGATGACAATTGAAAATTCTTTAAATATAGAGAGAGAAAACTGATCATGCGAGACAATTTATTAAAATCAGTTTGCAATTTATTTGGTACAAAATAGTTTTTAACACTTCATTCTCTGAAGTTAATATTATGTATAATCAAAGAACGTAATACCTATATCTATATATTACGTTCTTTGTTATATAATGTAATTTATTTAAAAAAATTCACACAATTTGTAAAGGACCTATGGATAACGGTTTTCTATGCGACAGTCAAGATAGAAGAATAAATGACATTTATTCTGGTTTAAAATAACATACGAAATGATACGTCATTTAACAAACAAACAAAAATAATCAAAAGGCAACTTTAAATGCAAACAAACGTGTATCATTTTAAGGTAACCTTTGGGTGTTCATGATGGGCAATAAAAGGACACATACACTATTATGTATCCTTTATGGTTAGCTTTTGTACATTCGGTAGATTGTCAGCTTTAAATGCTGTTCAAATGTTAAACCCAAGCAGTTAACTTTTGGAAGGCTTCAGGAGATATGCTAAATCATACACATAGGTAAACCTAGATGAATACGTTTAAAAATTAAGTGACGCGGTTATGTACAAGATATCTAATAGATATTTGTAAAAGAATGACTTTTATGGTTTGAATATGGTTACCTACTATGAAACAAACAAAAATAATCAAAAGGCAACTTTCAATGCAAACAAACGTGTATCATTTTAAGGTAACCTTTGGGTGTTCATGATGGGCAATAAAAGGATACATACACTATTATGTATCCTTTATGGTTAGCTTTTGTATCTTCGGTAGATTGTCAGCTTTAAATGCTGTTCAAATGTTAAACCCAAGCAGTTAACTTTTGGAAGGCTTCAGGAGATATGCTAAATCATACACATGGGTAAACCTAGATGAATACGTTTAAAAATTAACTGACGCGGTTATGTACAAGATATCTAATAGATATTTGTAAAAGAATGACTTTTATGGATTGAATATGGTTACCTACTATCAAAGATAATTATATAGTCTTTGCTACTATGAAACAAACAAAAATAATCAAAAGGCAACTTTCAATGCAAACAAACGTGTATCATTTTAAGGTAACCTTTGGGTGTTCATGATGGGCAATAAAAGGACACATACACTATTATGTATCCTTTATGGTTAGCTTTTGTACATTCGGTAGATTGTCAGCTTTAAATGCTGTTCAAATGTTAAACCCAAGCAGTTAACTTTTGGAAGGCTTCAGGAGATATGCTAAATCATACACATAGGTAAACCTAGATGAATACGTTTAAAAATTAACTGACGCGGTTATGTACAAGATATCTAATAGATATTTGTAAAAGAATGACTTTTATGGATTGAATATGGTTACTATGAGGACACTTAGGGTTAACTTTGGTTGTGTGGGTAATTAATTAGGCCCTAAGATGATAATATTTTACGAAAATTTAGGCCTTTAATACAATCCATAGACATGGAGAAGGAGATCTTTAAGTGTATCTACCTAAATCATTATGGCAAACCTTTAGTTTTTTTTAAATAGGGTATTGGGAAATTGTTTATGCATCTCTTTCTGTCCTACCTTATACTCCTCCCCTATCATCTCTCTCGTTTGTGCGTGGTATATCTTCCACATATTCCACTGTTTTCTTCCATTTATCTTCTTTCTCTAACGTTTTTGTTATGAAGTTATTTAGTTTGAACTGCTCTTCCATTTGCGCATAAAACTCTCTCTTTGGGTTTTCCACCTTGTACACTAAAAAAAAGTGTGCTCCATTGTGTCGTCATTTTCGCAACACGTGCCTTCTTTATTCGGTTTCTTTTCTATTCTATGAAGGTACTCGTAACAGCAACCATGTCCGCTCAGGAACATGTCACATAATATTTGCAGTCGTACCATTTTCTTATGTGTGGAATTAGTTGCTTTGTCCACCTTCCTTTTAGGTTTTGGCCCCATTTTTCTACCGCTCCGTTCCGCAATTCTGCTCTATGTTTTCATATATGTTCTTCTTTTCTTGTGCGAGTGGGTGCACTGGAATACTCTTCGCGAGCACTGCCGCCGTTACTTGTGATATCGTCCTGTATGCGCTTATCACACAGATGTCTACTGCTCTCTGCGTGGAAAGCATTATTTGTTTATACTTCTTAATACTCATCGCCTCTAACCAGAACTACGCCCCGTACAAAAGTACTGACTGTACTACGTTTCTGAGTCCTGGTCTTTTAAAATATCTGAGTCCTTTTGTGCTTCTCATTAGCTGTTTTAACGCTGTAAATGTTCTCACGGCTTTTGTGGTGCACTCTTTGATAATATGTTCCCCTATGAGTAGTCCTCTATCTAATGTTACTCTCAGATATTTTCTTCCCTCAGTTCCTCCAGATAGTGCTATTTCTAGAATTTCATTGTAGGTATACTACATTCCACAGCGTGGATAACAACATCGACCCCTGCGGTACACCTCCGTAAATCTCCTGTGTCGTTTGCCTCGATATGTGGAAGTGGATATAGCGCTGGTCCAAATAATCTGCTATTATGTTCTGTAAGTGTGGACTTATCCTCATGTTCTTCAGTCTGTTACATTATGTTATCCCACTTAACAGTATTAAAGGCATTTTTTACATCAAACATGATCAACAGCCCCCATTTTGGTCCTTTACTTCTTCCTACTTTGTTTCCGTTTGTTATTATTTGTTCTATAGCGTCTACATTCGACTTACCTTTTCTATACCCATATTGTTGGTCACTGATTAAAACCCTATCATCTACTTCAGCTAGTAGTCTAGTGTTTATTAACGCTTCATAACATTTCCCTAAGGAATCGAAAAAGTATATGGGCCTATATTGAGGCGGGTCCTTGGCTTCCTTCTTTGGTTTCTTATCTCCCGATGGAAAGATACATTATTATAATTATTAAATTCCGATTCATCTATGGATCACAAATTGAAACCGTTACATTACATCCGTTACAACAACACCTATCCATTATATCTATCTAATTTGTAGTAAACGTAACTTCGAGCAGAATGTGTTACTGGTTGTGGTTATGTAGCACAAAGATTACGTTGTCAATCGCCAAATAGCTTGTGAAGTATTGTCATTGAGGGAATGTAAAGTGAGAAATGTAATGCAATCTAAAGAAGGTATTAAAAAAAATTAAATACCCTACCCCCTACCATCGTCGAAGGTGCTAATGATCTTAGAGGCCCCTCTAGATTGTGAAATTGTTTAAAGAATTATTCGACAAGCAAGCAAAAAGCACTTAATGGAAAACTATACTAACATTAAAGGGGAAAAATGAGGTAGGTAAATGCCAAGGTGATTTGGCAACACTATCCTACAAAAAATTATGGAATTTAGCTGTACTTGGGACCACTCTTCTGAAATACTGTTACTCTGTATATTTTTCTCATAGAGTTTATATTATCTTGTAACTATTCAATAATCAATAAAGTTCTCCAATTTTTGTTCTTTTAATATCTTTGTACAACGATGTTTTTGTGTTTTTCCTGAATAATAATAATAATAATAATAATAATAATAATAATAATAATAATAATAATAATAATAATAATAATTCTTTAATATAAATTAATTTAATTTCACTTATAAATTAATAGTAGATAATATAATATAATTTTATTTAATTTTAAGATTCCTTAAAAATGAATTTGTGGTTGGATGTTGTCTCCCATAAATTTAATTACTGTAAGTACCACTATGTAAGTGTGAATCAATAAATATATAATAATACACATCACTGCTGGTAAGAGAGAATTTGTGGATTTTGAGCTCGAACATGGTGACCATATAAGATCCATGGACGAGAATGAAACTTACAAGTATCTTGGTTTTCAGCAAAACACACACATAAAACATACACAAATAAAACGAAATCTAATCACACAATATTTACACAGATTACGCAGTATACTTAAAACACAACTACACGGTAGAAACACTGTCAAAGCTATTAACACATACGCTACACCGGCCCTTACTTATTCCTTTGGAATAATAAAGTGGACCAATACAGATTTAGAACAGGTACAGCGAAACACACGTACATTACTCACTAAACACCGAATACATCATCCACACGCCTCAACAGTAAGACTATACCTTCCTCGTTCACGAGGAGGTAGAGGCTTAACAGACATAGCCCTATTACACCAAACACAAATACACAAACTACGAGAATACTTTTATAACAAATCACACATTTCAGCGCTACACAAAACAGTCACACTTGCAGACAAATCTTACACACCCTTAAATATGAGTAATAGAAACATCACACCACCAATGAGTAGAGATACGTACATCACACATAACATACAAACTTGGACACAAAAGAATTTACAAGGACGATATCCACAGGAGATTAACGAAGACTGTGTTGATATTATAGCAACGCATGCTTGGTTAACCAAATGTGATATTTTCCCAGAGTCAGAGGGTTTCATGTTTGCCATACAAGATCAGGTCATTTACACACGAAATTACAGAAAACACATAATTAAAGATAGGACAATTACACATGATCTTTGTAGACAATGTTCGCAAAGACCAGAAACCATACAACACATTATATCAGCATGTACAATTGTACACGTCTAGCACAAACAGAATACAAACACAGACACGATCAGGTAGCTAAGATAATACACCAAAAACTCGCCACAAAACATAACCTTTCTACTGATAACACACCCTATTACAAATATACACCGCAAGTTGTACTTGAAAACACCACACACAAACTATATTGGGATAGGACACTACTCACAGATAAAACTGTATATAACAATAGGCCAGATATAACACTTATAGATAAAACACAAAAAATCATATACATAATAGATATTGCCGTTCCCAACACAAACAATTTAGCCAATACACACGCAGAGAAACATCGCAAATACACTGATATAGCTCAGGAACTTAAAGCGCAATGGAGAATGGGAACTGCTCTTACAGTACCCATTGTTCTTAGTGCAACCGGAGTTATACCAAAAACAATACATCACAGTTTGCACATTTTAGGGTTAGATAAGAACATATACATACAATTACAAAAGGCAGTCATTATCAACACTTGCCACATAGTTAGAAAATTTCTAAACATAACGGAAGATACCGCACATCACTCAGAACCACATCACATACTTTCAACTAATATCATTCAAACACAAAATGAAACACAACACTCAATCCTCCCTTCACAAATTGAAACTCTGTTGCATACACAACATAACATTATAGAAAGTCCATTACCAACACACAACACTTCAACAATCACTCATGTAACACCTCTGACTCGTTCTCATGCACTCAAACGTAAACACACAATATACTCACAGTATCAGAATTCGCAATTAACACAAAACACAAACAACACATTACCCACTCGAGTGCAACCTATGCGTCGAGCAATCGAAGTACATATAATAATAATAAGTTTATTGTGACAACACAAACGGATGGAAGTTCAGCTTAACGCTGTTCTGCCATTCCAACAGTATTAAGCACATGTACTTTTATGTAATTAAGGTAGTTTAGAACAGTAAAATTAAGTAAATAATTCGTAAGAAAAAAATAACAGTAAAATAACTAAGAATAACAATAAAGTAGACAAATAAATAAGAAAGAAATAGCTAGATACTATTGAAGCAAATTAAGATACAGATTTTTTAATTTATGCTTAATTGTATTCCAAGATTCATCACTTTTTAAGGTATTTCTATATTCGTTTAGAAATGTTGGGCCTAAATATGAAAATGAACATTCAAACTTAGCTGTGTTGTGATGTGGAATGTTGTAGTTGTTCTTAAATCTAGTATTTTTTGTATGAATATCTAGCCTACTTTCTAATAATTTTAACAAATAGTCAGGTTTTTTATATTTGACAATGTTATAGAGGACCTTTATATATTGAATATTAAACCTATGTCGCATAGTTAGAATTTTGTGAGTACTATAATGTGGGGACATATGATCAATAAAGCTTATGTTATAAACATATCTTAAGCACCGATTTTGGAGTACACTTAATTTGTTTTTAAACTGATTTGTTAACTGGAAATAATATACAGAACTACAATAATTAAAGTTACTTAAGATTACAGAGTTAACTAACAATAGTTTAACACTGGGAGACAACACGTACTTAAATTTGTAAATTGTTTTAAATTTGGAATAAGCAATAGATAATTGTTTTATCACATGCTTTTCGAATTTTAGTTCGGAGTCTATCTCAATACCTAAATTTTTGATATTATCTACTAAGCGTAAAACTTCATTATTTAGTACTATATTTGTTTTGAGTTTTTGGAGAGCACTTTCACGTTGGTGTTTAAGGCCACAACACATAACATACGATTTTACAGGATTCAGTTTTAAACCACTATTGACACTCCACATATAAATGTTAGAGAGTGCCATGTTTAGAATTTCCGCCATACGATTTATTTCATCAGGTTTTCCACAGATATATAATTGAGAGTCGTCGGCGTAAAGTTGGACCGCCACCTCTGATGGAATAATACTAACCAAATCAGATGTGAAAATGGTGAATAAAATCGGTCCTAGGATACTGCCTTGAGGTACGCCTTGCAGAGATTCCAGTTCAGAAGAATTTTGGTTGTTTAATTTTACTGTAGAAGTTCGTTTAGACAAATAATTTACAAACCAGTTTATCGTGTGTTGTGAAAAGCTGTAGTAGTGAAGTTTGGCGCATAATAGCTCATGATTAATCAGATCGAAGGCTTTACTAAAATCTAGAGAAAATCCTGAAAGCTTCCCTCTGTTATTTCGGTTTTAATGATATGTTGTATATTAAATCACAGAAACGTGTTGTAAATAGTAGAGAACACTAATTAAATTACAACGCTAAAAATGCAGAATAACGGCGAATTATACGTAGTAGGTGTAACATATTCTGGTTATCTCCAAACCTCACATAGATATAATACGATTTGATTTATGCATGAATTCGATTAATAAGTTAATAATTCATGTATGAAGTTAGAAAAGAATATTGGAAGTTATACGACTGTGGTGCCTTTATTCGAAGTTCATTTGCAGTATGCAGTTTTGAAAGTAATTAACAACGTTGTTAGAATACTAATATTTAAAGAAGAACGTGTAGGTATGAGTCTGACTTTGTGCCAACGCAACGAATGTATAAGTATGTAGGTTTATAGTTTTAAAAATCAATATTGTTAATTTAAAAAATATTACCACCTACGTGGTTCAAGTCAACCGCACTTTCAGATCTAAGAGATAATATACTCTTATTGTCATATAATCATATACGTTCTATGAATTTAATAACTAACATACCCCGTTTATATTCTTGTATTATAGGTTTCTAAGTAATAGATTTGTCAATTCTTTTTTGTTTAATTTAACCACGATTTTCGGCAGAAAATCGGTTTTTTTGTATTTCAAAGAAGTTTAACTATTCCACTAGGTATTTATAACGGTGGCACTTATGCATTACAATAGAATTTCAAGAAATTACTTAAAGACTGAGTGTTTTTCATTAATATTCTTTACGAGTTTTCAATTAACATAAAACATAGAAACTGGAAACATTCAGTAGTTATACAGGAGATATTGTTTTTGAGAATTGATAAACTGTTGTCCAGTGAAGTGAACCACCTTTATACAAGTTCTTATACCAAAAGTATTAGTTACAAGTGATGTTTCTTTATAAAATCATATTGTTATATAAACGTGAGTTGATAGTAGCATTGTTAGAGGCACGTGTACAAAATGCACTAGACATATATTATCAAAATTCTATAGCCTAATAGGCCACGCGAGCTTATACTGCCAAATCATGTACATTATAAACAGTATTTGATTAATTTAGATAGGTAAATTAAAAGTTTCACGATAGTGTCAATAAAGCACATATTATTTTACTTCGCTAAAATTAAGTGGTATCTTTTGGACGTAATACTTACACACAGTTAGGTATTTAATTTAAATGCGGACGATGTATGTGAAAATGAGTTGAATAAATAAGTAGTTTCAGCCATCTGCTTAAAGAAAAACGGAACTGAGGGCCCCGACAAGAACAAGGTGCTAAATAATCTTCAATAAAGTGGTTCTTTCAGACAGCGGACCTTATTATTAGTTCTGATAATAATAAATAGAAAGTGAAGCTTTTCATTTCCAAAATTCACACATTTCATAATATATAAATTAAAATGTCACGATTCATTCGCGGCGAGTGGTAATTTATGACAGTTGTCAGTGCGAACTCAACTAGCCAACAACGTTCATTTCATTCTTTGAGTTCATCCAAAGACAAATTTTTTGTCAATCGTCCGCAAACTTTGAAAAAGTGAAACTTTGTACCTATTCGGACACAGTACATATGTACTTATTTTAGTACCACTGTTACTAAAAATATTACAGTTAATGGATCTCATACTTTCATTTCGCTCTACTCTACATATAGAGCATAGAATAATATCAAGCATCAAGTTTATAGATGAAAATTGAACATTGTGTGAGTTGTATCCCCATCTTGTTGGAACCCCAATGCCTCATCTTCAACAATTTCTTCGATTCGGGCTGCAGAAAATTTGGCAACATTGCAACATAACGTCAAGAATTCACCGTCACTGTCACACCTTCCTCCTCAAAGAAGTATTAAGGGTCTATCACACCAAATTGTGAAATAGCACACCACACCGTTAGTTTAGGAGAATGAAGCGCTCTTTGTTGAACAACTCGGGAGGTTAAAATTTGCCTCGTCACTACTGAAAAACCTGCCTCCGAGGGGATCTGTGCAAGCATTTGTTCACACAGATTTCGGCGGTTCGCGTAGTCTGCTGGATTCAATTTTTGAACCCGTTATTATTTTGAAGGGATGAAAATTCAAATCAAACTGCAGAATTCTCCTCAAACTGCGGCCTCAAATCTCCAATACAATAGCATGCCTTCGAGCGAAAAGTCTTAGTGATTGCTCCACTACTGCTCTCACCAGCTGCACATTTTCTCGTGTTCTGATGGATTTGCGTTGGCCATGACGAATATATCTTCGTAATGTCCTACCAGTTTCTTCCAACTGCCGAACCCAGGGTCGAATTGTGTTTACATTAGAAACGCCATTCTTGCGTGGAATGTTGAACCGTCGGCGAAAAGATCTTTTCCTCGCGATCACAGATCGGTTGTTTTCAAAATACGCACGTACAGCTAAGGACGATCCGCTCCGATTCAAACCATGTTGACTACAGAAATGGATCATCGACGTAACAAAGAGAGACCACTTGCAACTGCCTATCCCCACCACCGCTCAAGAAGCTATCGACCACAACTGCTTAGTCGATTCTGCCGCCCCCTGTACTTCACTTTACATTAATCTCCTTAATAATGGAAAAATTCAGACGATACATTAATTATTGATTAGATTAAGGTATGACAAATTTCCTTACAGACACTCATTGGACATCTGTAATTATGCTCATGCACAGCTGTTCACATTTATGGTCGCCCCTTAACATGTCTTCACAAAATGTAAATTTGATTAATCTCAAGTAATTTTTAAACCGAATAGTATAACAGTTTCCTTTCCCATAAATATTTTAAGTATATTTTATATGAACTCAACATGTCAACCTCAAATGCATAATTAAGCCTGTCCAATTAGTACCTGTAATGTATTTGCAATGAACTGTATAAGTGTATACTATACGTATAGTATACAGTTCATTGTGTATTTGTTACACCTTAACCTAATTTTAATCTAACCCGTTATTAGTTTATCGTCTGATAATGGCTTTATAACCGAAACACGTAACGATATACTTCATCTTATTGCTACTATTAAATTTCAAGAATTAAATATTTATGGGGAAATTATGAGAATTTTTCAATTTTTTATTTTTCAATTCAATTTCTATCATCGACGTAACACCCGATTTTGAGTCAACTCGCATTCAACACAATGATGGACCCTGTCACTAGGGATCTAGTTGTATCTATCAATATATAAAGTTAGATTGTTATCCTCTATATGCAGTATTGATTACATTTTACATACCGATCTCTAGACCAATACTTACAGCGAAATGGCTCCAGTCCAATAGTATAAACGACGCGACTCCAAAAACTGTTTGGCTACCTATACAGGGTGGCCCAACGAAAAGGTAACAGACGGGTTTCTGGCCAGAGGGAATTTTTTTTTGGGAAACGCAAAAACACGTCAATTTTTATATCAAGGGGGACAACTTTCGCCATGATTTTCAACCTGAAGTGATTTCATCCCTTAGCGCTGTGAGAGGAACCCCTAAAATTTAAATAGGGATGATGGGGCAAGTGATACGTCATTTGAAAGGTATTTCTTTTCTGATTTCAGTGCACTAGTTTTTTTTATATTTTTTTTTATTTTTAACCAAAAAAATTGAAGTTTCAAAATGGAAAATGAGGAGAGAGATTGAGGCATTTAAAAACTCAAAAAAGCTCGAACAGGTAAATTGTTTTTTTCTTAAAGAAGCTAGGTACTTTTACTGATATTTCACAACATTGTTTCACCCCTTGGGTACAGGGTAAACAACCCTTAAATTTTTAAATAAAAACAAGGGTTAATTTTTTCTTGTGCTAATTAATAAAACCAGTTTATGCAAATTCAACCCTTATTTTAATAAATTTTCGAAGTGTCTGTTTTCAGCATCCATGTAATAATACAGATTTTGATTAACTCGTTCCTCCTGATCTCACCCCATTAGATTTTTTTTATGGGGTCATGTAAAGAGTAAAGTTTTTTCCACTGGTCCGGAATCTTTGGAAGAGTTACGTGACCGTATAGTACATGAATGCCGCCTGATAACTCCTCAAATGTTGCAAAATGTACGGGAACGATTTAAGAAAATTTGCACTATTGCATGGAGCTGAAGGCAGGCACTTCGAACATTTATTAAAATAAGGGTTGAATTTGCATAAACTGGTTTTATTAATTAGCACATGAAAAAATTAACCCTTGTTTTTATTTAAAAATTTAAGGGTTGTTTACCCTGTACCCAAGGGGTGAAACAATGTTGTCAAATATCAGTAAAAGTACCTAGCTTCTGCAAGAAAAAAACAATTGATCTGTCCGAGCTTTTTTGAGTTTTTAAATGCCTCAATCTCTTTCCTCATTTTCCATTTTGGAACTTCAATTTTTTTGGTTAAAAATAAAAAAAATATAAAAAAAACTAGTGCACTGAAATCAGAAAAGAAAGACCTTTCAAATGACGTATCACTTGCCCCATCATCCCTATTTAAATTTTAGGGGTTGTTCTCACAGCGCTAAGGGATGAAATCACTTCGGGTTGAAAATCATGGCGAAAGTTGTCCCCCTTGATATAAAAATTGACGTGTTTTTGCGTTTCCCAAAAAAAATTCCCTCTGGCCAGAAACCCGTCTGTTACCTTTTCGTTGGGCCACCCTGTATTTTAGATGTAACAAGATACACCTCAGGTTATGATTCTGGAAATTGGGTTTTTTTATTGACCCCTTGCCCTTGCCATGTTTTTCTTAATACATACATCTAAATTATAAAGCTTTCGTTCATTTAGGTCTGTAGAAATAATTTCCTTTTAAGCCCAGTTTATATTCCAATAATTATACTATCTGACAAGCGTTGAAAAACTTCTTGTCGGTTATTTCCGTAAAATAGCGGTTGCATTGAAGTCATGTAGAGATATATTAATATTCTTAACAGTAAAGTAGAATGTAATGGAAAATTGATTGGAGGTTACTTTTGATGGACATTAGTCGTACAATAGCCCGTTACATATTCTTTGCAAGGTTTAAATGTCATAAAGAACTTGTTAGGCAAGGGGGACAGTTTCTTAACGCTTCAACATCAAAAATCGGCACTGGCGGAGAAGACGTTGTTTAGAATAAAGAAAAGTCTATTGAAATAATAAAGTTTAAATATTAAAAACCAACTCGTTTAAAAAAAAGAAAAAATGGAATAACGATGAATATCCAAATGAATAATACACAATGTATGCATGTTTTGGAATTTTTCAATTTTTATTACCTTGCTTATTCATTTTTAACTTAATCTTGCCTTTTACACATGTTTAAGTGTAAATGCCGCTTGACATCTGTTATATTTTTGTTTTTCTTTCTAGCATGTCACAAAAAATCTTTCTGTTAAATATGAATAGTGCTGAAACAGTGGCGTAGCGACACCCACGCAAGCCCATGCGATGCGAGGGGACCCTAGAGACAAGGGGGCCCAAAGGGTCCTCTGATCCAGATCCTTCTATGTTTTTAAATTTAATAGCAAAAAATCTAATTAGTGAAAAATAAGAATTCAAAATAACTGAACCGGTGGCAAACCTCTGTTTTATTTTACATTATAACATTTATTTTGAATTCTATTTTACATTATCACCAGTTTCGCAAAAGGAAAATAAAAACTAAAAAGTATTGTCTTTTGATAGCCGCCACATGCCACATATTATATGCTCTCTATACCGACAACTATAAATAAAATAAATGCTCCCTGAAAATTATTTCACTATTTTCCGATCTTCTGTAGAGGTAATTACTAATTAGTAATTACTTATATAAAATATTTTTCCTAGGCAGAAATTTAGTAACATTATACGTATTTAATGTGAAATAAATGATTGTAGAGAAAGTATAAATTTAGTGGGCGGGGGCGGGGGGGGGGGGGGGCTTTGAAGGATGTTGCATGGGGGCCCAAATTTTGTTGTTACGCCACTGTGCTGAAATGGCATTGTTAGATCAGTTGCCGGACATCGGCGAGGGTATCATTTGTTCCCCTCTGAGTAGCCCCTGATGGTCTTGACTGTCGTGTAATGATGTGTGATTTTATGAAAATTCGTTACATCGTCATGTCATTTGACCCAGTGCAGTGTGAGTATTCGTCCATCCGTCTTTGACAGAAGGTTCTATCTGTTGACTGAAATCTTTAAATCGCCAGATTTTTCAAATCACCTGATTGGTTATAATATTCATGAAATGATACATTCCGCCGTTGAAATACACAACACTGAAATTGCAATTGTGCTGCCTACTATTCTACGACGTTTTGTAATCTTTTTGCGATAAATCAAGACAGGCAAAAAAATCTGCAACACCCAGCACAGGAACATGCGCGTAACTGAATTTAAACATAATGGTCTGCTTGGCTACTGGATGATTTGTAATGGACGTCTTCAATGAGTGTGTAGATATTAATTTTACGGAAGACATTTTCTGAAAAATGAATTATGCATTGGAGCAACAAAGTCAATGATAGTTAAACACCTTTGTTTAGTTTTTCTTGTCCATTTCTGAATTAGAAGATAGTAAATATTAAAAACTTGAGGGCAAGGCATACTTAATATTTGAGCACGTGACAGACAGTGTACACTATATGAATACGTTTATTAACACAATTTAGCGAGTAGAATTTTAATGGCATCATTCTAACGAGAGACTAACGAACACCCACAGTTTACGTAGTCTCACCTCTACCTTATAATACAAAAGTATAAAAAATAATTTTTAAAGTTTACGTTTCTTTGTAGCCAAAGGAACATCGCGTGTCATTTATTGATAGCCGTCCGTTTGTTAATCGGTAGGAGGCAAACGACAGTTACTTATCCGTCAATCTTCGTGTCTTCTTGATTTGTCAAATTCCAAAAACGTCAGTTACTTAAACGGATACATTTATCTCTATCCCTAAAAAAAGTAACCTGCGGACAGGATAACTACGTTTTTTCAAGAAATTTCACATACACTCGTATACGCAAAATCAGATAAAACAAAGACAATATACAATTACACATTACATATTTGCAGAAAAAAAAATAATTAACTATATTAAACGATCGCTTCTCAACTAATTCAACTTAGAGTAGGTATATTTAAAAATTCTCTTTATTAAAAAATCATGCTCGGCCACTCCTCTTCTCAGATAATGTTTTCTCTAATAACTATAATCATGCAGAGTAAATATATAATCAAATTGATGCTAGGGCCTGGTTTGAACACCCACGCACTAGCCAAGTCATACTTGATTCAGTAAATACACTGTTAAAACTTTCTAAATAATTTTGAAATTAACAGCGGTCAACGGCAAATTTGACAACACAAACGTACAATTTTTAATAATTATGTAACGCTCAACTAAAAGAATGGATCTTTAGAAAATATATTTGCGATTTTTTCAAATAAATTTTACGTTCAGGTGAGCGTATACCTTACATGGGACAAGAGTAAGGTGTTTTTTATTTCCGGATATTGAAATGTAGGTTTAAATCCTCTCTTATATATGAGATCTTACATACACTTTTCGATTAAAGAACTGCATGACAGTTTTCGTTCGTGAACAAAATTTTGTATATTTGAACTAACCCGTTTAATTGGACTTTCTAATATTGAATTATAAAGTTGATTATGGCTACATTTGAATTACAAATGAATTGTTTAAAATTCAAATGTGACTGTTTCCAGAGCTGGTGTTTTATGTGCCTGCTGGTGTTAAACGGTATCAATTTTCGAGACATCATCCTACATTATCAGAGAAAAGAACTTATTGCTAGAACTTTTTAAAAACCAACCTGATTTAGTGTCTTTGCTAGCTGTTAACAGGACAACGATGACGATTTCGTAATTCTGTAAAGCGATTTATGGGCACAATTTATTTCATTCTAATGACTGTGATTTACCGAATTCACTACGTGAAATTTCGAAACGGTGCGATGTGACCAAAATTATACCTTCTTTTCAAATTTATGAGTGCATATTGTCTACGGCATTCTGATCCATAAATGTGGATACAAAATTAAACATACGAAGGCAGTTTTTGACGTTGGTATATACTTAGCTTTGAAAACAAGTTATGGAACGAACTACTTGTGTACCTTGGAGTTGTACAAAAGAGTACAACAAAGAAAGAGTTTTCATAATATGATTGTGATACTATTTTTCGCGTATAGCCGCTCTGTGGTTCTTAATAAATTGGGAAATTGTAAGCAGAAAACTGCGTATTAGTCTTCTTGGCTCGTAGAGATACCTTATTCACCCATTGAATGGACCTTTGTTTTGTGCTGGGGGTCCTAGTGGAAGAAGAGGGTAAAGCATTGAAATATTCTTCACAAATTTGTCACCTGCACAATTTCATGACTCATGTGGTAAGTTCGGGAAGACATCGTGCCTATACTTTCTTCAATGACAAATCTTCGTGAAGAACGTTTCTAACATTCCTATTTCTGTAGCAATAACTGAAACGTTTATTCTATCACTCAACATCAAAGCTTCAACTTTGTCGATGATTTTTCCCCCACTCTTCGGATCATCACTACATCATTAATAGATTCCCTCCCCCATTGTAACTGCTTGGTTCTTCCATATAGCGCCATTATTCACTCATGGGCATTTTTTAGGCTACCGCTGTCTCTTGTTTGAAATTGTATGACGATTCTGTGTTTAAATAATTCACCTTCGCTTCTTTAAATTTTCCTCACTTGAATTGATTGATCACAGATGAATTCATTAAGAGAAGAATATATTTTTTAGGAACAGTGTGTGCAAAATGTTTACTCAGACACGTGCTTTACGGTTGGGCATAGACCTAAAAAGAAATTGAAATGAAAACTGATGAAAGTCTAATAATAATAATAATAATAATAATAATCAAACACCTACACAACTGGAAAAGTCCAGGCATAGATAACATTCATAATTTTTGGTGGAAATATTTCACCTGTACACATATACACCTCGCACAACACTTCACAACAATATTAGATGCATCACACACTACACCACCATTCTTCACACAGGGAATCACTTATATGCTTCCAAAAGATAACAATACACACGATGCCTCTAAATATAGACCCATTACATGCCTTCCCACTATATATAAAATTCTAACATCATGCATTACACATAAAATATACACACACTGCACTAACAACAACATTTTATTTGAGGAACAAAAGGGTTGTACCAAGTATTCCAGAGGCTGTAAAGAACAGCTCATTATAGACTCTGTAATACTTGAACAATCTAGACTCAATAAAAGAAACATACATACAGCTTACATTGACTACAAAAAAGCATTTGATTCAGTACCTCACTCTTGGTTACAAAAAATACTATCGCTGTACAAAATTAGCAACAACATCACACAATTTCTCATTCACATAATGTCATGTTGGAACACCACCCTAACACTTACACTAAATGATACCCAACTCATCACAAACACAATACAAATTAAGAGGGGCATCTTTCAGGGTGACTCCTTGAGCCCACTTTGGTTTTGTCTTTCTCTTAATCCCCTTTCACACATGCTGAATAACACAAATTTTGGTTATAACTTAAAACACAATCACGAAATACATCACAACGTTACACATCTATTTTACATGGATGATCTTAAATTATACGCCTCTACAAGCACAAAACTCAACCATTTATTACATATCACTGAAACATTTTCACATGATATACACATGGAGTTTGGTATTGACAAATGCAAAACACAACACATCACTGCTGGTAAGAGAGAATTTGTGGATTTTGAGCTCGAACATGGTGACCATATAAGATCCATGGACGAGAATGAAACTTACAAGTATCTTGGTTTTCAGCAAAACACACACATAAAACATACACAAATAAAACGAAATCTAATCACACAATATTTACACAGATTACGTAGTATACTTAAAACACAACTACACGGTAGAAACACTGTCAAAGCTATTAACACATACGTTACACCGGCCCTTACTTATTCCTTTGGAATAATAAAGTGGACCAATACAGATTTAGAACAGGTACAGCGAAACACACGTACATTACTCACTAAATACCGAATACATCATCCACACGCCTCAACAGTAAGACTATACCTTCCTCGTTCACGAGGAGGTAGAGGCTTAACAGACATAGCCCTGTTACACCAAACACAAATACACAAACTACGAGAATACTTTTATAACAAATCACACATTTCAGCGCTACACAAAACAGTCACACTTGCAGACAAATCTTACACACCCTTAAATATGAGTAATAGAAACATCACACCACCAATGAGTAGAGATACGTACATCACACATAACATACAAACTTGGACACAAAAGAATTTACATGGACGATATCCACAGGAGATTAACGAAGACTGTGTTGATATTATAGCAACGCATGCTTGGTTAACCAAATGTGATATTTTCCCAGAGTCAGAGGGTTTCATGTTTGCCATACAAGATCAGGTCATTTACACACGAAATTATAGAAAACACATAATTAAAGATAGGACAATTACACATGATCTTTGTAGACAATGCTCGCAAAGACCAGAAACAATACAACACATTATATCAGCATGTACACGTCTAGCACAAACGGAATACAAACACAGACACGATCAGGTAGCTAAGATAATACACCAAAAACTCGCCACAAAACATAACCTTTCTACTGATAACACACCCTATTACAAATATACACCGCAAGTTGTACTTGAAAACACCACACACAAACTATATTGGGATAGGACACTACTCACAGATAAAACTGTATATAACAATAGGCCAGATATAACACTTATAGATAAAACACAAAAAATCATATACATAATAGATATTGCAGTTCCCAACACAAACAATTTAGCCAATACACACGCAGAGAAACATCGGAAATACACTGATATAGCTCAGGAACTTAAAGCGCAATGGAGAATGGGAACTGCTCTTACAGTACCCATTGTTCTTAGTGCAACCGGAGTTATACCAAAAACAATACATCACAGTTTGCACATTTTAGGGTTAGATAAGAACATATACATACAATTACAAAAGGCAGTCATTATCAACACTTGTCACATAGTTAGAAAATGTCTAAACATAACGGAAGATACCGCACATCACTCAGAACCACATCACACACTTTCAACTAATACCATTCAAACACAAAATGAAACACAACACTCAATCCTCCCTTCACAAATTGAAACTCTGTTGCATACACAACATAACATTATCGAAAGTCCATTACCAACACACAACAGTTCAACAATCACTCATGTAACACCTCTGACTCGTTCTCATGCACTCAAACGTAAACACACAATATACTCACAGTATCAGAATTCGCAATTAACACAAAACACAAACAACACATTACCCACTCGAGTGCAACCTATGCGTCGAGCTAAACAACAAAAAACGCTTACACAATAACCATAACACTTTTTCAAAACATACATATTATGTTCATTTTTTCTTTTCTATATAAAGTCACTAAGTCACGAATAAGTGACGCCAACGGAGAAGCCTAGGAATATAGGGTCTCTTTTTGTTATTGATGCGCGACGCTGCGTTCATGTTAATGCCTTCGCGGAAAGAGGGTCGACGGGACGTGGCTTTTACAAATTGGGATCAAATACACCGAGGCTTCTCAAACAAATACATTATCTAAAATGTGATCAGCGTTGGTTTTATCAACGTCATTTAATTTAATGAACATAATATGTGTATAGTATTTAGTATGTTCACTTTTTAACAGCAACTTCAAATTTATATTGTATAGATATATGTATTAGTAGGACTAATCGTTACTTGATTTCGATCCGTGCGATTAGTTAACCAGGTTTGACCTGAGTATCGATAACAATCGAAGTACATAATAATTACACATTACCCACTCGAGTGCAACCTATGCGTCGAGCTAAACAACAAAAAAACGCTTACACAATAACCATAACACTTTTTCAAAACATACATATTATGTTCATTTTTTCTTTTCTATAAAAAGTCACTAAGTCACGAATAAGTGACGCCAACGGAGAAGCCTAGGAATATAGGGTCTCTTTTTGTTATTGATGCGCGACGCTGCGTTCATGTTAATGCCTTCGCGGAAAGAGGGTCGACGGGACGTGGCTTTTACAAATTGGGATCAAATACACCGAGGCTTCTCAAACAAATACATTATCTAAAATGTGATCAGCGTTGGTTTTATCAACGTCATTTAATTTAATGAACATAATATGTGTATAGTATTTAGTATGTTCACTTTTTAACAGCAACTTCAAATTTATATTGTATAGATATATGTATTAGTAGGACTAATCGTTACTTGATTTCGATCCGTGCGATTAGTTAACCAGGCTTGGCCTGACTATCGATAACAATCGAAGTACATAATAATAATAATAAATAATTTTAATTTTAATTAATTAATTAATTTAATTTTAAGTACATAATAATAAATTCACAATTAGCACAAAACAGAAACAATACATTACCCACTCGAGTGCAACCTATGCGCCGAGCTAAACAACTAACATTTACACAATAAACATAATACTATTTCAAAACACATGTTTTTTTTTACAGCTACTTCAAATTTATTTTATATAGGTATATGACATATGTATTACTAGAACTAATCGTTACTTGATTCCGATCCGTGCGGTTAGTTAACCAAGTACAATATAATAATAATAATAATAATTATTTTTATTCTTTAGAAAATCTATTCATTAATAATATCATTCGGTTAGATAAACATTATTCAGGTCTAAATCTTAAACTTAAAAGTTTGGATTGTGAACCAAAATTAAATTTTGAACTAAATTGGATGAACAAAATCTTGCATGGAAAATATCCAACTGTATTAAAATCCTCAGAAATAAATAAAGACATGTCCATAAGATGGTTAAAAGATGGATTTCTACATTCAGAAACTGAAGGATTCATATGCGCAATTCAAGATGGTGTCATTGCAACAAATAATTACAAAAGACACATAATGAATCTGGAAGTCTCTGACAAATGTAGAAAATGTCTCTCCCAAAATGAAACCATAGAGCACATTATAGCTGGTTGTTCTAATTTAGCACCGATTGACTATCTTTATAGACATAACCAGGTTTGCAAAATTTTACATCAACAAATAGCGAAAAATTTAAAGTTAATAAACAGTATTAAACCTTATTATAAATACATTCCGGAACCAATATTAGAAACTGATTCATACATCTTATATTGGGATAGAATAATTATAACAGATAGGGAAGTCTCACACAATAAACCCGATATTGTTATAATTATTAAATTAGATAAACATGCTGTCATCATTGATGTTGCTGTGCCATTATCCACGAATATTATAAAAACTGAAAACGAGAAACGTAGAAAATATGAAGCATTGGCAATTGAGATGATGGCAATTTGGAATTTGACTAAAATCTACATTACTCCAATTGTTATTTCGGCAACAGGTGTAATTTCTTGTAAATTTGAATCTTATTTAACATCACTAAATTTAAATCCAAAATTATTTGTAATAATACAACGAGCTGTTTTATTACAAACATGTCACATTGTCCGAAAATTCTTTAATCTAAATTAATTTAATTTCATTCATAATCATAAATACTTATTAGATAATATAATTTTGTTTTAATCTTAAGATTCCTAAAAAATAAATTTATGGTTGGATGTTATCCCCCCATAAATTTAATTATTGTACCACTATGTAAGCGTGAATCAATAAATAATAATAATAATGATACTCATGCAGTATTTATCTCCCATTAAGTCAAAAGAATATGACCATTGTTTGTTATTTTATTTAATGGATATTACTACAACGAAGTATTTCCTATAGTTCCGAACAAAAATGAACTTTTACGCTTTGATCTTAAAAGTCACGGCATGGAAACCCTTAAGATGCAAGGAAAATCTGTAAATGTTATTAGAAAAGTAGGCCAACTCAGCAGTAGCTTTGTTGATGATCACGTCATAAGGGAAATGAAGGATGATGCAAAATATCGCTCTGTGAACTACTGAGAAAAATGTCGTGTTTTCTGACACTTCTAACTGTATTTATGAATGCTTTGGTATCCTTCAGAGGTTATAGCACATTTTTTTAAATTAAACAAATTTGCTCTTGTTTGGGTTTTGTCCGAAAGAGAATTGATGAGACAGACGATCTTCATCAAACACGCGTCGACAGACAGAGTCAATCAATCAAACTTCCACCACGTAGCTTTTTGGTTGTGCCCAGTCATATTTTGTGCTTGCAAGTAAATTTTCTTGGAAAAAATGCTAAACATGTCTCGATTGAGAACGAACCTTGGTTTTGCTACATAATCACGGTTTGCCTTCGGTTATGTTAAAAATGTTACGGATAGTGATGACCAAAACCTTCATTTCTACACCAGTTTCTGCATTGTTGAATAGGATCTCTTGAACAATTCCAAATTATGTGATCGAATATACAACAGATCCCTGCGTCTTAAATTTATATGGTGCACATCCGTTCTAAAACCTCTCTTACTTTCTTCTTCTTCGAACGAGTGGTAAAGTATTATTATTTATATTTATCACGACCTTATTCTCCGCCTCCAAACGTGAATGACGGTTACCGAATAATATAACGCAACATTTACCTCGGTTTAGATGTAAGTTATGTTTTTTCGACGTTTTTTAAAAAATTTGTAGGTTATTGTTTATCAAATCAATGTTTTATTGCAGTTATGAATTCTTAAACGATTTGTATACTTAGGTATCGTCGGCATAGATATGAAATTTTGTATGTTGAATATCATTGTATTGTAGATATAAAAAATAGGGCCAAGTATAGATCTCTGAGATACATCCGACAGCACTGGCCTAAAATTGGAGCATTTATCCTTAAAGACAACCTGGATTTGTCGATTAGAAAAATAGTTTTTGAATAATTCAATATATGTTCCTCCCAGCAAGCCATAATGTAAAATAGAAAATAATAATTCTTGATTTATGGTATCGCAAGCCTTGGAATAATCAACGCTGTAATTTCATTGTTATGGATGGCGCGAAAGACAGGAGAATCACAGGACAATTATGTCCAGCTCGAAACCCCGATTGTGTAGCAATTGCCTGATTTGTTGTGCTATTAATTTTTCAAAAACTTTCGAAAGAACAGAAAGCAAAGTGACTGGTCAAAGATCAGACACGGTTTTAGATTTCAAAATAGGTTTTGTTCTGGAAATATTCCGACAATCGGGAAAACAATTTGTAGTTATTTACGGGTATGAGCAAGGCCACCTAAAGGAGGCCTTGGTATGAGTCAAGTAGGAAAGCAAGTGGGCGCAGCACGACTTAATCATGGAACGACTCAACCCGTAGGAACCCATTGCATTTGATGAGATAGAATTAATTGCTCTCTCCATATTATCCTCAGAAACTGGGTTAAATTGCAATACCTTATGCACGTTCCCTTAGGAAACTAGTGTTCTACCAGTTGAGGGATAAGAACAGAGGAGGTTACCAGCAACGGGCAATATAGCAATTTCCGACCGAATGGTCAGGAGAAGGCTTAATAAAATACATTAGACAAAAAGAATTATGTACTTACTTGACGACTGTAGGTACATCAGGGAACATCCTTGGGATTGTGGCGATCATCAAAAAATTTAACAAAATATGGAGTGAAGAATATGAGGTAAAATGAGGTAATATGAGGTAGTGCATATAATTAATTTTACCTCATATTTTTCACTTCATATTTTGTTAAATTTTTTGATGATCGGAAAATTGTGATTAGTGATTATGATTATGCACTTTACTTGTTCTAAGCCTATTTGGTTTAATTTGAGCGAATTTTAACCGAAAGAAAGAAACCGGAAATACCAATATGAAAATTTCTAAATACCTTCCATGGGTAACAGTATTAAATTACACTAAAAATGAACGCTGTTTATGTGGCATCGGTCTATTAGGTCCATCATTCCGTTTATAAAGATTAATAAATGTTTAACAAGATTAATTTACAATTAATAAGTATCTATTAAACAATCTATTTAGATGTAAAACATCAATAAATTTATAAAATTGCTATTTTAGAGCAAATTAAATCTTATAACATAGAATTATAGATTATCATGTCTGGTAATAATAATGTTGCAAGCTATTAAATTTCATAAGTAAATAAACGATATCTTGATGCACGCCAATAAAAGATAATTAGCGTTTGTTTCGTACAGCATCGACTACATTCGCAATTTGAAATTTCTATATCTTAATTAGAACGAGAATTAAAACAGTTAATTAAATTTAGCAACATTTACCACCAATTATATTCTACGATAAAGGAGAGATCAATTTTTGAAAAAAATCGTAGTCTGGACTGAATTATTAGTTTAGTATTGGGATAATACTTTACTTATATTCGTCGCAGAGCGCGAGGGGATCAGGAAACAGGTCAAAGATCAATACGTGCTATATTTACAAATTTACAAAAACCGTTTTTGGAAAAAGTAAAACTAACCCTCACATTCATCTTTCTGGAATTTACTTTTTATTCTAACTTCTGTTGATGCTTACCGTCCTAAAAAAGTTTAGAAAACAATTTTGTTAAAATTATAACCACTCAGAAATAATAATAATGCGTTATTCAAGGAACATAGTGATTGCAATTATTCAAGAAGGTGAAGTTTACGACGCCAGTTCATTTCTCAATAAAAGAATCAATAACGAAGTAATTATTGTTTAATAGCCAAAATATACAAAAAACAAAATGACTCATGTTACGGTTCCTATTCAAATTTGCAAAAGTTAACATTAGGCATACTTTAAAACGAAAATCATAAGTTTCGGGCCAACGTACGAGGGACGAGCCATTATTATTGAGAATAAAAGAACCAGTATGTGTAACTTTTTCACATGTCACAATTTTATTTTAGATATGTTCAAAGTAGTTGCCTTCTGATATAATGCACTCAGCCATTCTGTCCTTCCACTGCTTAAATGACACCCATTCAACTGGCCCCCCACCACCCGAGAACGCAAGAATAAAATTTTGAGCTCGATCCCCTTAGCAGGAATTTTAATTTGAAAGTGGGGGGGGGGGCTGAGTGAAAGTTCACTCAGCCCCTCCCCCGCTTGTGTGTTTGGCACAAGAGGTGGTTTCCTGCTAGGGGGCTGCACCTCGACAGTCAGTTTATACCTATTTCGAAAGCTCCTAAATCGGAGGATAATATACCGTTATAAAATGATTCGTTTCTCAATTCTTTAATACAGTTCCCTCTTGTGTGTTAGGCAAGGGATGGATTTCCTGCTAAGGAGCTGCAACTTGGAAATGAAGTATTACATATTTTTGTATTGTATTAATGCTGGAACTTACATGCATGAAAGATATAGATTTAATGGTATTTTTTATGAGTTACTACCTCTTCGGTGAAACTAGTTTTGGGGTTGTTTTAAGGTAAGGGGTAGAGCTCGAAAATCGAAACTACACTAGTTTAAGAGCTACCAAAGAGCTCCTAATTATGCGATCCTCCGTTGCTGTTTTTAAGAGGGGGGGCTGAGTGAACGTTCACTTTCAAATTAAAATTCCTGCTAATGGGATCGAGCTCCAAATTTTATTCTTGCGGATTTTGAAAGCTCATAAATAGCTTCTAATTCAGAGCTATCATTTTTTTAATTCTCGCGTGATGGGGGGGGGGAGGCAGCTGAACTGAGGTGCTTAAATGTCCCAGGCAAGCAGCTGAGTAATACTATTAAAATAACACCGGAAGAGCAGCATCGATCTCTTCCTCTGAAAAAAAAACGAAGCATTATCGTGATGTAGCGTAATTCCCTTCTTTGGCACTTTATTAAACACTTCCATTTAGCTGTGACAGTCGTCTGCTCCTCTAGCTTAATAGCGCTCACTGGACCGGTACTAAAGAACGCACAGCGCATATTACTTTCTTCATCTCTCGCTGCTTTATGATTATTGTTGGTGTGGCCTCGTCTTCACGGATCTTTTGAAACTCTCTTTTGTGACTCGAGTTGGTATGTCGAAAAATGGTATCTATGTAAGTTTCATCGCCTATTACAATTTTCGACAAAATTTGGTGTTCACGATCCTTAAGCAATGTTAGAGTTTCGTGGCAAATTCGTACCTACTCCTTCTGCTCTAAGATGATGGGGTACAAAACAACTTAGTACTTACGTCTTTTTTCAGATGAAGGTGGTCGTATATTATTGCTTTCACAGATGGGGATTCTTCACAGCAGCAATGTTTTTCTTTGTCACTATTGAAATTTTAATTAATTACTCTGGGGTTGAAAGTTTAGGAAAAATGCGTCGTAAATTAAAATGTTGACCAACATCGTATTTTAATGTCATTTGGTAGTGTGTCGGCAGAACTTATGTGGACGTAACCTTTAACATCTCATCCAAATATTTATAAAGAACGTACTTTTATTTAAAAAAATGTTGCTTTAAATACAAGTTATTCACTTAATTAAGCATATCATATAGATGGCAATCTGAAAAACAATGGAACGCATTTCATTGGTGTTTAGTTATGGTAATATTACCGCTCGTTGAGAATTTAAACCACAATGTTAATAAGGGTTACTTCGATACTGCGGCTATTGTATTAAATTTAAAAAGCGGAAAATTAATGATTTATTAATTTGTAATTATAATGAAAAGCTATTTGTAGCGGTACCTCATTTTTATTAGCATATATTTTGTGGTTTATGATTTTGTTCATTACGAATAAATTATGCCAAGATCTTATCATCACCTTTATTTCATCAGTTAGTTTTACAAATAACGTTTTACTCAATGTTAAACGTGCTATTACAAATAAATCATTTTCAAAAAGAGGTACGATGTAAGGTATATTTAAGAGTATGCATTCACTGAAATAACAAAAAAAAACCTCTTAATTTCGTGCTCTGCGTAGCAACCTTATAAATTAGAATAAATAAATATACAACAAAAGAAATGAGCTCGTTTTGTTCAATTTACCTGTAACAAATTACATTCTTGTAAATTTAAGCTTTGATGTTTTACTTTAGGAGGAATGAATTGTGGATATTAGTTCTAAACGTTTTATTTATTCTTGTTAATTAGGAGCACGATTACTATATATGAGGGTGACTGTCAGTTGCATATTGAACACGTTCCGTTCAGCTGCATCTTCTGCCTGAAACAATTTTTACCAATTTTGATTTCTTATCTACTGTTATTCTGAAAATATAATCTTACCCTTTTTGAATAAATAACATCGCATGGAAGCTACTGCACCCAATTAAAGGCAAAATTAGCATATATTGGGATTTAAAACATTATTCTAAAGATGTGTGTAACAATTTGTGGACTGTCAAAGAGTAGGCTGCTATCCACTGAAATGGGGGAATACAATTATATTGTTCAAAGTTTCGATTCTCACACATGCCATAACTGAGCTTATTTATACATCCCACATTTTTAGTAGTACTCAAAGAAATACAAATTTAAATTTCATTAATTGCAAACAGTCTATATAGAAGTCGCTTAGCTTTCAGTTCAATGCATATTTCAATGAAACCATGTAGTGGTTGATACACTTCCTCGGAAGGAACTTGCCATACCAAAATTTCCTACTGGTATATTTCTTGAGGCATTTTTCGACATAACCCTCATTAGAAAATAAACGATACACACATTGGATCAGACCGTATAGTCATTTCCCATATTAGAGAGTAGTAGCTCGTACGGTACTTAATTATTGAATATTCAAAATCGAAATACTGTCAACCATTATCACGAACGACACGAACCAAGACCGGCAGTTCGAATCTGCCCTATTCTCCAAACTCACTGATTGATAGAAAAAACGGAACAGAACAGTCAAAGTCAAATAGAATTAGGGTTATCATCAATACCTGTCTGTTTTTCAAGTAATTTCGATTTCTGATTTAGGGACGCCTTATAAATATTATTTTAGAAGTTAAATTAGGTTCGACACTCGACAGTGTATAAATATTTTCCGAATTTAAGATAGAATATGTTATTAAATGTATGGTGTGCTTATACTCGTTAATTTAAAATAAACGTTAACAAACTGATTTTTATCACTTGTATTTTATACAAGGAAGAGTTATTTCTATTCATTTATCCATGCAGTATATAGGGTTTCTTTCACTAATACCCCTGTTTCTAAAATCACCAACAGGACTATTAAGACACTGGGATCGACCTTAAATTTCGCACTACAGTATTCAGTCCATACCTTTCATTGTCCTTACTCAGGATATTATGTAATTCCAAAGCTACAGGTTCCTTTCAATCGTATCTAGATTTTAGTGTCTTCTTTTTACTTCACTGATTTAGCTTGCTCCTTTTTGAATAATTCCTTAAAACAATCTTCTGAGCAAAACGTTTTGACTTTCAATAAACAAATCTACTCTTAAGGATTACCAACGGGCAATAAATTGTCACCATTACTTCCTGAGATCTTTTTAAATGATTATGCCGCTCTTTATACGTATACGTAAACCACAAACAACACTAATTTAAAAATGTACAGGGTGTACAACTAAGAAAGGAGGCCGGCCATAACTCGGAAACTATTTGAGATACAACAGTGAAATAAAAAATCTTATGATAAATGTGGCCAAGAGAAAATGCTGGAAATTATTTTCGATTTCCTACCATTGCCGCCAGAGGGCGTTTCACTGATTTCAATTTGAAATTCCCATTTTTTGGGAAATTTTCCTCAGTAAGGTATTTAAAAAAATATATTCATTGTAAACTAGTGCTCAATATGTAAAATTTGTTTAATGAATTTTTACGATTGCTGTCAAAATAAAGGGAGGGGGAACTAAATTACGTCTTACTGGAAAAAATCGTGTAACTTCGAAACGGGTTGCTTGAATTTGTCAAGATTGGTCTCGATATAAAGAGAATGCTTGATATTACCAAAAAAATCCAAAACCACAACAATTTCTTATCTCCGTCTACCAATAGAGGGCGCAACTTGTTGAAGGAACAAAACGGTCGACTTTTCTAAAAAAATTCAAATGGTACCAAATATTTTTTTCACTGCTATTGGAAGGAAAATTAATAAGGGAGTAATTTACAAAAAAAAATTATGTCAATAGCTCTTATAGTACCGAAGATATAGTCAAAAATGTGGTAATATAAGAGGCAATTTGAGGTATAAACAAATGAAAACGCTTAAAATGAAAACTTTATGTCAAAGCTGTAAACTAGATAACAAAGTGACATTATGTCTATTTCGGTTGTTGTCTTATAAGCAAAAATGCTAATTTCCCATGGAGAAGCATTGCAGAATATTTTGAATGCATGCAAAATGCAACTGTTGCAGGATCACTGAAATTTTGAAAGAAATAAAAGTTCTCATAGCCTACTTTATTTATATTATGCTTACGATTTGTTTATACCTCAAATTGCCTCGTATATTACACATTTTTGACTATATCTTCGGTACTATAAGAGCTATTGACATAATTGTTTTTTTAAATTACTCCCTTATTAATTTTCCTTCCAATATCAGTGAAAAAAATATTTGGTACCATTTGATTTTTTTTAAAAAAGTCGACCGTTTTGTTCCTTCTACAAGTTGCGCCCTCTATTGGTAGACGGAGATAAGAAATTGTTATGGTTTTGAATTTTTTTGGTAATATGAAGTATTGCCTTTTCATCGAGGCCAATATTGACAAATTCAAGCAACCCGTTTCGGAGTTATACGATTTTTTCTAGTAACACGTAATTTAGTTCCCCCTCCCTTTATTTTGAAGTAATCGTAAAAATTTATTAAACAAAGTTTTACATATTGATCACTAGTTTACAATGAATATATTTTTTTAAATACCTTACTGAGGAAAATGGCCCAAAAAATGGGAATTTCAAATTGAAATCAGTGAAACGCCCTCTGGCGGCAATGGTAGGAAATTGAAAATAATTTCCAGCATTTTCTCTTGGGCATATTTATTATAAGATTTTTTATTTCACTGTTCTATCTCGAATAGTTTCCGGGTTATGGCCGGCCTTCTTTCTTAGTTGTACACCCTGTACAACTCCTGAGTGTAAACACGTCACTTACACTACAGTCAAACCTTTCAAAAGTTAGTAGCTAACAAAGTGTACAACGAAATAAATAAATCGCCCATTTACAATTATCGTGCGTTTTGATAGCAAAAGAAGAAATTTACACCGAAAAGAAAAAAATCTGATTGTAAGTTTGTCAAGATTGACTGTTCGAAGCCTGTTCAGAATACTCACTTATTTGTTTATATTTGTGGAATAGGCGCGGCGTTTGAACTAACAGAAGAACTAACTGGTTTCTGATCACAGCCATTATAATTCATTAAGTTTTGATAAAAGAAAGGCACTTTAATCTGTTAAAGAAACACTATGGCATAAATAATTTGAGGCTGCCGTGGTTTCCCGAACTGTCAAGATAACTAGTGCGCCGTTATATTTGTTCCACAACCTGCGTTGAAAAGCTTGCTTTACCTTTTTCGTTGTGAGCCAAAACAAGGATTTTTGATCCATCCTCTTAGCTCCCACACGGCGCACATGTAGGTTGAAGAAAAGAACACCCTACCCCTATCGTTCTTGGACGTACTGAAGTCAGAAAAGCGGACGGCAGCTGCGGCTACTTCGTGTACAGGAAAAGCACACACACCAATTGCTACCTACACGCTGACTCTCATCATCACCCAGTTCAAAAAGGCTACGGTGTTAAGAAATTTAGCCACAAGAGTAGTCCGTATGTCAGACAAAGAACATTTGCAACAAGAAAAAGATTACGTAATTGAGTAATTACAATGAAGCGGCTATCGAAAAAGATGCATTTTGAAAGCCATGTAACGAGCTGAACAATCGAGGAGAAAAGAAGAAGAAAACTCTGAACGTCCCAAGGACATAGCAGTCCTTGCTTACAGTTATGGAGTAACGAACAAAATTGGCAAAGCTTTGATGAAGCATAGCATCAAAACCGTCTTTTCGACAGGGAATTCCGATCGGTAAAAGACGTCATACCATTGAAAAAAACGCCAGGTATCTATCAAATGCCATGCTCTTGTGGAATTAGTTACATAGGACAAACAGGACTTTCCATAGAACAAAAAGTTAAGAAACACCAGGGAGACCGTAAGAACATGCGTACTGTAAAGTCAGCTGTGCTAAAATCAGTTATTGGAACGCAAGACATAAAAATTTGCGAAAATAACCCATTACATCATTTCTAGCAGTTTTAGAAGAAAGCGTCTAATTAAACTTTAAGACTGAACCTGAAGAGTGTGTGAATCCGCTTTCCTTATTTAAATAAAAAATAATATATTCATTTTCTATTAAACAATGTGCGCGAGACTCCCTAGTAAAGGTGAACCTAACCTCATATAAAACTAACATACTTAACTGTTAGAATGCGAGTAATTAATAGGTAATAAATAGGCTAAACGCGATCGCGTAGCGAATTAACGATTAAAGGAAGGAAGGAATCTATAACACTTTTGTAGCTTCGTATACCTACTAAGTAAACCGCACATAAGAAACTTGGCATAATTTTAAGCAACTCATCTAAAGAAGTTCATTCCGTTTAAACTATGGGAACTTGGACAGAACGGAAGTTTCTTCCATAATTGTAATAAAAAAATTAACGCTACTCTTTGTAATTATTAACCGATTAACATTTGTTATACCGTACAGAAAAGTCTATGATAGAATTAATTGTCACAATACTGAATTCTAAATCCGAGGTTTATATGCGTCTTCGACCGAAAGAAGGTGTAATAAATTTGTTATTTACTGCGTTAAAATAATACTTTCTATGCCAAGAATATGTTGGCCACCAAGGATGGACCGTATTTTGTAGTCGGAAAGCCAACTTTAACGCTTGTGTAGCTTGCTGGTTTCCGGTTCCGGTGGGTGAGTGGCGTTTGTTGATGAACCGATACCGTCTCGACCAGTTGGGTCACTGCACATCTAATTAACATTCAGACCGAGAACTTGAGTTAAATTGTTTATTGGAATACTCATTATACTTAGATAGATACCGTTTACAAACGATACAAAGTGATTTTACCGCGTACTTTTTTTCTTTTTAAAAATTAGCATACGCAGCAACCATCAAATGCTCTTCTTCTTCTTCTTCATCCATTTCTCATTACCATAAGTAGTTCTTAGAATGTATGTTTTTATCAAAATGAGTTCTACCTTTCACAATTAAAAAGACGATTAGTTTATAACATTAAATGACTTAATAGGTTAACAATCTCATCTGAGAACTATGTAAAATACGGTTAGCAAATTTTGTTTAAATTATACTATACATAGAATCTTATTCCGATTGGAAATGATGTTCCTTTTGTTAGTCTTGTTAAAGAGCGCACGAATACTTTATTTGGTTGTCCCCTTTGAGGGTTCGGAAATTTGTTTGCATACATATATGGATGAATAATTTAAACTCGGAAAGTAGTTCCTAAGATCAAAAGCTTTGTTTGGCGATACCAATGATATAAAAAAGAGCAGGGCATTATTGCTAATAGAAACCAAATATAAATCATAAGGGCATGGATTATTAAAAATAAATTGGCGTTTCAATAAGGGTTACACCACATCCCACTTTAAGCCAGTATAAGACAGTGATTTTTAAAACTATTTTCGTAGAGAAGGGCTAGATTCACTGAAAGTAAGGTATTTACCATGATACTATAACTAATATATGTATAGTATCATGGGTATTTACCATCTACCGAGGTTTGTTCAATCAAAACGTATTGGCCAGATTAGCCTTAGAAATAATTGCAATCACTCCAATGACGTTTTACTTTTAACCATTGTAACTCGGAAATAGCATTTGTTGTCAAGAATCCGTCCAAGTGTCCTGAAGATGTGCAACCATTGCAAATTCATTTACGAATGTAAGCGGTGTATGGAAATGCATGCTTGCGTACTCAACGGTGAAGAAATGGTAGGTACCGAAAATTTAGGAGTGGAAAAGAAGGAACAATGATAATCTTCGACCTGGTGCATTGCGAATTGCATCATCAACAAACAACAGGAGGGCATGGTTAGAGAGTTTCGTCGAATTTTATGCAAAGAAAATTCAGAAAATATTGGAGTGAGTAGTGAGTGTAGGATCTACCTATAATACTATACACAAACTGGGTTAAACCAAAACCTGTACACACTGAATTCTTCGTCTTTCGTCTGGGGTGCGAATGAGCTGGTCTTTTCACCGCCTCAGGGAGTACAGTCAAGTTGGTAATCATTTTCTCTTGTCGATAATGGTTGGCGACGAAACTTGGACATATATGCCTTACCTGGAGTACTACTTATTCTTATGTCAATATACTTCTTTACAAATCTTTTATGAACCAATAACATATTTCAATTGAACAAACCTTGTTGAAGAATATGCACAAAATACCAAAACGTGTACGAGCAGCTTTTAAATGTATTGTACAGTTCCAAACCACTAAAACAGCCTCTCATACGCGATTAGTGGAGACTTTATGCGCAAGAAATGATAACGTCGATAACTCTTCTCTTTTTGATATTATTCAAACTGCGGTAATGTCAGATTACGTGCGAGTGGTGGACAAATACATACTGCAAAAATACTAAGATCTGAACCGATTCCATAGCACAGATTACATCCACGTGGAGAGAAGAGATGGTCTCTATAGGGATTCACGGGCTTGGCTTGAATTTTTAAAGCTTGACATAAAATTAAGTCAAGCCTAAAAAAACCAAGCCAAGCTTAAGTATTATACAAGCCAAGTTTATCTGTGGATTGAGTGGCTTGAGTTATCAAGCTTTCAAACTTTTCCTAAGCTTTCAAGCTTATACTTCTAAGAATTTTTTTGCTATTCCATGGAACATAATTCTTAGAAGATCCAGCTGATGATTTTGCATTCTACCATAAAATATATTCATTCGGTGTAAAAGAAGTACCTACGTGTAATTCGGGGTATATTTGAGATAGTCTGTGCTCTACTCAAACAAAATATACCATTAGTAGGTATGTTGATTCGATTTAGTAAGAAAAGAATATTTTACTTAAAATTATTGTAAAAAAATTACTAGTAGATATATACATATATTTCTTAAAATCGCAATGGGCGCAACGGTACCTTGTACAATATCTGTTGCACGTCACGCTGTAACACTAGTTTTTAATTGTAAAATGATACGGCTATCAGGTGATGTCCTGCAACGGTTTTTGATTTGTACGAAGTCAAAAATGATAAAAATTATAAATTACAAAATGTGAATGTGTAGATATTCTGGAAAATGTACGTTCTACATAACGGTTCTTCGGAATTTTCAGATAATTTGTTACAACTCATAGTTTAATAATCGCCCACTAACCAGCAGTTGCGCAATAAAAGAGTCATTTTTAAAACTCCTGTAATGTCTAAACGTCCTCTTGACCAAGTTGATCTTGAGAGTCTTGCACCTACTCCGTCAAAAAAACAACAAAAGCGAGACACGTCCGGCTTAGAATCACAGATAAGCGATCTTAAGAGGCAGGTTAATACTCTGGAAGAGTTAGTTCGAAGACTCGATCAAAAACTTGACCGTTTGCTCGAAACGGCTGTACAACCACCACTGATTTCACCAGATCAACTCATTCATTATAAACCATCTGCTTCAACCTGGAGACGATTAGGATATGGCTCAACATAAGATACTTCCTTCACAGGTAGGCTTAGAGAACATTAAGTTCGATACTGCACTGCGACTCAACCCCTGTAGATTTTTTATTGAAAGTTTTGACAACATACGAATAACAGACCCAGATAAGAAAAAATTAAACTTACATAATATAAATCCGAGTGATCACAAAGTGGGTGTTAAGATAACCGCAAAATTGTTACTCAGATGCCTTAACATGAGACCTACTCCCATTATCCATACCCTTCAGCCCTTCCTCGAAACATCATGGGAACATCTTGTAATGCAGGAGGAACATCTGATCCAACAGGCATCGACAGACTATAAACTACGCTTTGACGACTTGGCTCAAGGATCCAAAAAAATCTTATCTCGAGTTCCTGAGACGATTGAGTCTTTGTACTGCGCTATGAGGGAGATGGATACGGTTTTGTCTCAGATAACTGCTGATCGTTACCTTTTAACAAAAACTCCAACTCGTATTAATGAAAGACTGGGGATCTCATATATCTCCACTCGATCGTTTATAATCTTGACTTATTCAGACTTACCCTACTTATTGAATCATGACCAGTTTCTGATGATTCAGAACAAGGTACACGAATTATTTAATGTTTTATTGATAGGATGGCTTTTCTCAAGTCATGGTATCTGGACAAAAACTTTTTTCCAGGATCAACTAATCCTTCTAGACTTCATGCTTAACAAAATCCTAGAATTAAATAATGATGCCTATACAATTTTTAAGTCGTTCGATGGCATTAGTAGTGGGTTAATTTTATCCAAAGAAAAGTTTTTCGACAATACCGGTGCTATTCAAGATATTTTCTTAGAGCTAACGAAGGATCATTTGCTTTCCAGGGCTGATCTACGAGTACTCACAAAATTGTTTGATCGTTCTCCACATGAGTCACTTGAGTTAAGTGCGATGTCCAAGCTCTGTGGGCACCCTGACATCAATACGCCCCTAGGTATTAACAAATTACGTAAAAGGACATTTCAAAATAATCCTGTCTCCCATCATGATGTGAATCTGTTAATTTGCAATATGAAGAGTAACTTCATTCATGATTTTCTAATAAGATATCGTCGTTGGCCTCTTATAGAGATGGAACCAGGGATCAATCCGACTCTCGTGTACTGCAGATTCCACAATTTATGGATAACGGATAAACGACTCCCCTCTCATTTACAACCCGTCTCTCTTATTGATTTCACATACGTCAAACTTTCCAAGGTCATGGAATTCGACCACGTTGATTCTCAGTTTGATATATTAAAAGATACTGCCCTTGCTCAGGTGAGATCGGTATTGTTAAACCCATCCTTATTAAGAACATCCGACCGTCGGCTTCAGCGAACTCTGGTTTATTTTCTTCTTAAAGATGACCCTGCATCCGAGGTTCGCAAATATTTTCAACAGATTCGTGACTCCAACCCTCTAGCCTTAGAATATTTAGTTATCAAATTGACCCAGAAAGAGCGCGAATTGAAAATGGAAGGACGGTTCTTTGGTGCGTCTCCTTATGAGGAAAGAGCCCGGCGATGTATATTAGAAAAGAATGTCTCAAGATTAATGGACCGTTATAATAAAAATCAAGCTATGACCCTCTCGGAATTACAGAAATTGAAAAAGATGTATACATTGGCTCGGATTGGCGTCTTATCCCCCAAGGTCACACCCGTTTTTATGAGTGTAGATGTCGAGGCCTGGAACAACAACTTCCGGCGGTCCGTTTGCGAGCCCGTCGGAAGAGAGTTCTTCAATCAACTTTTTGGGGTCACCGACTACACTCATATTATGAACACTTTCGAACACTCGCTGATTACCAGCTCAGACAATGTTCTCGATTATTCTTGGTCTGGTCAGTACGGGGGAATTGAAGGACTTTTCCAGAAGTTCTGGACTTGGGTCTATGAGTCAGTCGCTTCGCGGGTGGCTCATATGACCCAGTATGATCATTTCCTAATGGTAAACGGAGATGACTTGAGAGTGATACTCCTGATACCGAATTCTGAGTTGACACAACCATCCTTTAAAGCCCGACTGACCACGATCGCAACTTCTTTTGAACAAAATTTTCTTAAGTTTGGATTCAAATTTAAACTCAATGAAACCTACTTCTCGACACAACATTTTGGTTTTGGAAAATTATACCTTAATAAGACGGTATTCAATTCAAATACTCTGAAGAAGGGCGCAAAAATACACGGGTTGGCAAATCTTATGGGCGATTATCCCCTGGAGTATTTGAAGGGTGTGATGTCAGAGGCTCAGGCCACAATGGGAGTAAGCATTAATCACCGATTAATCTATGTAGCGGCCACTCTTCGATTCCAGATGTACTTACACAAATTCAATCAAAATTATTCAAATCTCTCTCTCACCCAACGTCTCTTCATTCTTCTATGGCCATCAAATTTTGGTGGATTACCAATTCTCCCGTATTTAAGATGTCTTTACAAGGGGGACAGCGACGTCGAGACGATATGGGTGTCCTTGTACCTTTTCATCTTTAAGCACAATCCGAATTTTGGAAGGGACCTGATTCAGTTCACTATGTCACGCATCATCAAATCAACATCTTACAAAGGTTTAGCTTCTAATCCGTACGCAATCTCTAACGATACACCCCCCGAAGGATTGACACTTATTAGATCATTTATTAGACGACAAATTGAGAAACATTGCGATAATAAAATAATATACAATCGCCTGTAAAAGTAACGGAGGTGCAACGTATGGTCAGGAAAGTTGTACAAAGTGATGGCTCACATGAGATAAGACCGAGACAAATGATAATTGTTACATTTGTAGGAGATACTATTCCAGCTAACGTTCAAATTAATTTAGTTAATTTTCCGGTTGAACCATATATATATCCTGTAGTGCAGTGTTTGAAATGTTTTCGATACGGGCACATACAGAAACTATGCAGAAGTAAAGAGCGAAAATGTAAAACTTGTGCTAAGGTCCACGAGGACGGCATCAATTGTGAAGAAAATTATGTTTTTTGTGTAAACTGTAAGTCGAATGATCATCCCTCTATATCTAGAAACTGCCCAGTATATTCTACGCAGTTACAGATTAAAAAGGTTATGTCAGCTGGAAAAACTACTTTTAAAGAGGCGGAAGCCCTGGTAAAAAATCCGGCTTACAATAAGGTGGTGTGTAACAATAGATTCTCACTATTGAACGATTTAAATAATTTTCCCGCTTTGCCGAATAACTCAAATGATAGCGCGCCTAATAATAGTACACATATTCATTCAGTAAAACGGTTTTGTAGTCAGCAAGTTTCGGCCAAAAGAAAAGCATTATCCCCGCCGATCAGGATATCTCATTCGCAAAGTTTTTTCCCGAACACTTCAGATCCCTTCGTGGATCAGATACCATCTAAACCCATTACCCATAATCCTTATAGAGATGAATTTATGTTATATAAAGAGCAAATAGCTCTAAAAATTGCCACGTATATTACAGAAAAAATGAAAGATCGTGCAGAACACACTTATGATGAGGATTCTAAAAATAAAATAATGGAGGAGATTTCGTCTATACTAAATTTACGTAATAAAGAAAAAACAAATAGTAATTATGGCAATGAAAATTAAAAGCAATCAACTTAAAATATTACAATGGAATTGTAGGTCCATCAATTCAAATAAATCTCATCTTTTAAATTACCTAAACAGAAATAAAATTGAAATAGTAGCTCTTTCAGAGACTTGGCTAAGACAGAATGCAAATTTTTATATCAAAGGTTATAATTTTGTGGGAAAGAACAGACCAGATGGAAGAAGAGGTGTAGGTATTCTGCTCTCGCGGGACTTGGTATATAAAGAAATTTCCATTTGTTATACGTTCAATCGCCAAGTAGAAGTTTGTGCGGTTCACATAGGACAACTTCAGTTGACTATTGTGTCAGTATATAAGCCTCCAAATGTAAAAACTACCAGCAGTGACTGGAAATCACTGTTGTCGCAATTCTCAAATCGTGTGATAGTATGTGGTGATTTTAACGCATGGCATACCCTTTGGGGTTCGGCATACAATAACGGCTGTGGTAATCAATTGGTTGATGCGTTGGAAGACTTAGAGCTTGTTATTTTAAATGATGGTAATCCCACTAAGGTGTCTCCCCCAAATCAGCTGCCATCGGCGATCGATCTTACCTTGGTAAGTCCTAATTTTGGCAATAAGTGCGAATGGACAGTTTTAAACGATCCTATGGGATCAGATCACTTACCGATTTTAATATCTATTTCTTTTAATGGAAAAACAGTTTCAAAGCCTGTGGTGAAACCCTATAGTAAATGGAAGGAAAAAAATGCAGACTGGAAAAAGTACCAGGACTATATAGATGCATCGATGCTGGAAGCTCCCACTAATGTTAATACATCTAGCTTATTCAATAATTTCTTGAACTCTGTAGGTAATGCTGCCACTCACTCCATGGGCTTGAATAAGCCTTTTAGAGCATCTACTCCTAATCCCTGTTGGTGGGATAAGGAATGCTCGGATATGTTTCTTCTCCGTAAATCGGTTTTTAAAACATATAAAGGGGTATCGAATATTGGGAACTATTTAAAATTTAAAGAAATTGACGCTAAGGCGAAAAAATTGTATAAAACAAAAGCCCGCGCATCATGGGGAAAATTTTTGAATACTTTAAATAAAAGTACGCCCTCGGCTACTATTTGGTCACATATGAGAAAAATAAATAGTAGTACAATCGATCGGCAAAAGCCTGCGTTTCCAATAAGTCTTATAGGGTCAATTCTCAACACATTTGCTCCTCCATCGGTAGAGAATTGCATCTCTTATACAAATAATGGTGGGAATCTAGATCTAATCAAACACACCTCTGAACCATTTAGTTATATGGAATTACTGAATGCGATTAAATCATCTCGAAATACTGCGCCAGGAAAGGATGGTTTTACATACTCAATGATTAATCAGTTACCGAGGAGCGGGAAGATGATGCTTCTGACTATCTATAATAATTGGTGGTTGAAATCCGATCATATAAGTATTTTAAAAGAGGTCGTCATATGCCTTCTCCGAAAAGCGAATAAAAATTTCGAAGAGCCATCAAGTTATCGTCCAATTTCTCTTACATCGACATTTCTTAAAACGTTTGAAAGAATGATCAAAGGTAGAATAGAGTGGTTTTTAGAAAACAGATCTTTGTTGCCGGTTACCCAATATGGGTTTCGTTGCAATCGTGGAACTCTGGATGCCATTGGCCACCTGATTACAGATATTCAGCTAAATTTTTCAAAAAATAATTATTTAATGTGTCTGTTCGTAGATATTAAAGGGGCGTATGATTGCGTTGATCTGAACATTTTAACCAATAAGCTAAATATATTTGGATTTAATCATAAAGTCGCTACAGTAATTACGGATCTTTACCGAGATAGAAGTATTTATATTAGGGATACTTTTAATAATCTCCACGGTCCTCGTGTGACATCCCGGGGTCTTCCTCAGGGATCGGTATTAAGTCCATTGTTGTTTAATCTTTATACGCTTGAATTGCACGACATGTTTGGTGATGCAGTTAATGTAATTCAATATGCTGATGACATTTGCATTTATGTAACCCGGAAGTCCTTTAATGAGTGTGTAATGGATTTGAAACATGCAACACATAAACTAGAAAATTGGTTACATAATAATGGTTTAAATATTTCATCGGAAAAATCTGCTGCTATGGTTTTCACCAGACACAGATTAAATATCACCAGTAATTTAACACTGGGAACATTGAAAATACCACTTGTTAACCAATATAAATACCTTGGCTTCGTATTAGATAGCAAATTGCTGTGGTCAAAGCACATCGACTACGTGAAAACAAGATGTGAAAAAGGTATGAATATTCTAAAATGTGTTAGCAAAAGCAAATGGGGCGCAGACCCAAAATCGTCGTTACTATTTTACAAGTCATATATACGCTCAATATTGGATTATGGGTGCATATTCTATGGATCAGCCGCGAAAACCAAACTGTTAGTGTTAGATCGATTACAATACAAGGCCATTCGTATGTGCATTGGAGCCTTAAGATCATCACCATGTCCTGCAATTTTAGCGGAAGCCCAAGAACCTCCGCTTGAGATTCGGAGACAGTTTCTTGCAGCTAAATTTATCATTAAAGTAAGAAATCGTCAAACATATATGTTAAACAAAATAAGTAGGTTGACTACTGAGAATTTATGTAATAGATACTGGAGATTAAAAAATAGTCCCCCTCTTGTAGATGCATTTGTTGATACGGCATCTATTGATGGCTACATCAACAAACGTGGGAAAAGTTCAATGTACGAATATGAAGCCATTCTGTTCAGATCAACCGTCATAATCCCCGATTATACAGATATTCCAATATATAATAAGAACTTGATGACATCCATATTGAGTAAATACGACAATAGAGTGATTATATTTACGGACGGGTCTAAGAATAATGAGGACGGCGGGACTGGTTGTGCAATAGTAGTTCCGGCGACAAATGAAGTTTATATGTACCATATTCTAGACATCTCCTCAATATTTACCGCGGAGGCTTATGCCATAGAACGTTGTCTACAATGGATTAGTTCTAATGCAAAGGATGCAGTGATTGTGACTGATTCCATGTCGGTGTTGAAAGCCATTCAGTGTACATTGCACAACCACGTTAGAAATGAAATAATCTTGAGAATTAAAAATAAGATATTCTCCCTGCATTTAAAAGGTATTTCGGTTAGTTTCATCTGGGCAAAAAGTCACTGTGGCATCCCTGGTAATGAGAAAGTCGATTATTACGCAAAAAAATCATTAGGACTTGCGGAGATTGAAAAGGTGACCACTAATAACGATTTAATTAATAACTTGAAAGGAAAAATAAGAATTGAATGGGGAAAAATTTGGAAGGACTACGTTAGTACGTCACACAACCCATACACTCTCTTACATCCTACTCTTCCTACTTCAATACCACACATTTGCGAGTACGTCGTCTCAAAAAAATATTCGACTATTATAACACGATTGCGACTAAATCATGGGTGTTTTCCAGCTCACCTGTTCAAAATAGGGATAGGGGAATCTGCAGCATGCAGTTGCGATAATACGGTAGAAGGGGATTTAAACCATATATTTTTCGCGTGTAAAAATCATGAAAATGAAAGTTGTATATTTATGGCAAAGTTACATTCCTTGGGTGTGTTTTTTCCCATTAATATTAACCACCTACTGACTATGAACAAAAGAGTGTTAGATGAAATTGTGCAGTTTTTGGAAATAGTTAGGGTTAGCGTTTGATATTAAAAAAAAAGGAAACAGTTTGTGGCAAAGTTAATAACCAATGCCAAGAAAAAAAAAAAAAACCAGCAGTTGAGTAATACTGCGAAAGTCCGACAATGAGCTATACAGGGTGACCCAGGGCAGTGTGATTGGTTTATAACTTTTTTGCTATTCAAGATCTCGACATGCGGTTTTCACCGCCAAGTAAGCACACTTATACTGCACATTATAAAAATATTTTGATTATATAAAGAATGTTCCTATACAGGGTGGTAAACCAAAGTTGTTTTTTTAAATGGGACACCCTGTATATTTCTATATTATTAGTTTTTACATGAAAAAATAATGGCACTTTGTATAGGTCACTATGGGTCTAGCTCTCTCCGTTTCGGCGTTATTCAATGTTTTGTTCGAAAAAAGCTCATATATGATGGATCACTGCCCAGTAGGCCATGTATGTTTTTCGACAAACTTGCCACAGAAAATTTTAGAATGACTTGGAATTTTAATAAATAGTCGACTTTTGGTCCATGTATGCACACACTATACAGGGTGTATGTGTAATTTTGATATACATACAGTGCTCGCCAAAAAGTCGGCACCAAATGGATTTTTTTTTATTTTTGATTTTTTAAAAAAAACTTTTTACGGCAATAATTTGTGCTAGTCTGAAAACCTATTTAGCCCCTATCAGATATACCGAGTGATTTTTACTTAACTAGGAAATGGTGTCCCAATTCCAAAAGTACTATTTTTCGTAAATTAAGCAGGATTTCAATGAGATTTTTTCATCGTCAGTTTTAGCTTACCGAACAATCTCAAGACCAGAAAAAAATTTTTTCCTTTAACTTCCGCTAAAACTAAAGTTTTAATTTTTTGCAACATTTTCAAATTTTCACATACCAAGACATGATTTCAAAATTCAATTTGATTTCGTTAAAAACGTTAAAGATATATAATTGGAAAAAACAATAGAAATTGTTAATTATTCCTTTAGGTTTGTTATTATTTACAGAAAAGTAATATTGTTGCATAATCTTTACGTTTTTGGTGCAACATACTTTATGGGAGAAATGTTTTTCAATGATAATGAATATCTATTTTTCCTTATTCATTCACGGAGTTCAGTAAATGCAAGAACGTGAAGTTAGTAATGTTGATTAATAGTTTGACCTTCAGGAACCCAATGAAGATACACAATCCCATGAATATCGAAAAAACAATGATCATTGCTTTGAATTTTGATTTGCTCATTCGCATTGGATCTTCAATACCATTTTCTGCCATTTCTACCATTAACATTACGATTACGTTGGTTTTCTTAGTGTCGTTGGATAAAGAGGTCTCCTAAGCCACAGTGACTGAGGCAGGGCCGTATTCGGGGTTTTTTTCCGGGTCATTTGTCCGGGGCCCGGCTCACTGAGGGGCCCGGCCCGGGTATGATACAATTTGTATTTGATGCTATATGATATGATAATATAAATTAATAAATCTGATAGAATTGAATTATTAATGAATGAAATAATAAATAGTTGCATTATACTTTTAAATGTATGAGTTATTTTTCCTGCCAATAATTTTAAATTAGATGATGCATACTGTATTTAAAATTTTGATTAACAAAGCCCAAAGGGGCCCGTGATATTCAGTATGCCCAGGACCCGCCAAAGCTGATTACGGCCCTGGACTGAGGTTGCGGGCGAAAAAACACATGGGTGGGTGGGGAGTGTTGCCACCGAGCCAAATGAAAGATGAATGGAGTTACGTCTTGCATTTTTCAATCTGTGGAACACGGCCACCATACGGGGTAAAATTAGTCACACTTGGGGGGGATAAGAAATCAGATGCAGATTTCATAATACCTTTCAATACGTAGGTAGTAATATAAAAGTTATATATCAAAAACCAGCTTTGAAGTCCCGTACCTCGGTAATTATGGGGTCAAAAATATGTTTGACCAGTGCAAATTATAGGAAAATTCCACAAGGAAATGTTGTTCGATAAATCGGGTGGAGCGCTACTGCACCATGCCGAACCACCACCCCAAGTATCATTAATTTGGCATTTATTTTAAGGGAGATCCCTTTCTTCAATCTAATTGGACTAATAGTTGAATTGTATCGAAGAATTACTACAAAACATTGAGGTTAGATCACCAAATTCTTGGACTAAACGTAAAATCTAAAAGAAATTAGGATCCAGTTTGGCATTGTTTTTGATTTATGACGTGCATCGAAAATGTCGTTGGATAAGCTGTAGACACTAATGCATAACAGTAAGTTGTAACTTTTAGAATAAACAGTTAGTATACACGAGTAAACTAATTAACACTCATCATTAGTATATCACTGGCTATGATTAATTCAATTATTAAAGGAACTGCTAGTGTTCTAACCGAGGTATTTAATTTCAACTTGGAGTAAGACTTGTTTCCTAAATTACCAAAAACCGCTATAGCGTTACGCATATTTAATTAAATCATGTGATCTTGAACGTAGAGAACTGCTGAAGCATATTGAACCCCAAAACATTTCTCGCATTGTTCGGCGAAACAACATTTCCCTTCATACATAATAAACGGCGTAAATATTTCACTGCACTGCACTTTCACTGCTCTATTAATCTTGAACAGCAAAATGTATTCGAACTTATTACATGTCGTTGTATATCCATAAACAGCATTTAACACTAATAGTGCCAGGATAATTACATTGATAATCAATTAAAATTCCACTGTACAGGAAGTTAATGTCAAAAAACTAACCCCTTTGGTAACCATTTTGTTCTATGATTGAATGGATCTTTGTATTAGGATGAATAGGATCTCACTAATACGTATTATAAGAGCGAAAAGGGCTTCTATTATAAACAATGTGTCAATCATAGAATAAGACGTTAATGAAGGCATTCTCACAATCTATCCGATTATTAAAAAATGATAAATACATTTCATCGAAACTTTAAGCACTGTATTTAAAGACAAATTAATAATAATAAAAATAGGGGCAAAGGAAGACACCCACTATTTATAACTATAATGAGTGACAGGTTAAAACTACACTACACCTGTAGACTGACGTCACTTTATTTCCTGTTCTCACGAGATTCCATCGCACCGAAATAATTACATCCGAACGGACATCGCACTCCTTCACCACCTAGTTATTATTATAATACGTAATGTTAGTAATGTTTTTTTTTTATTGCAAAAAGATATTAAGTACATCGTGTTTTCTGTTCTTGGATTGTGCGACAAATTTTCTGTGGAGGAAAATGGGATTAGACATCACTTCATTTTCCCTGGAAAATTTTTTCCGGATTAAAATCATACATTATTACTTGACCTACTTTAGCTTGATTGTTCATTTTAATTTTTCTACATGCAAACTACTTGTGGATTTCGTAACAACTAATTAAATTAATTCTTGGTTAGTTGATCGTTAAAAAGTCTATCGTTTGAATTCTCAACATACCAATTCGAAATTTTCTAAAATGTGCTTTATTCGTTACTTTTATTATTGATGTCTTAGTATTCTCATATTTCAAATTTTTAAAATGAACCTGGATTACACAGAATTGCTAGAATACCTGCAAAAGACAAAGATTAAATTCAATTAAAAAACCCTAATACACCTTTTAAGTTTTAATGCATCAAAAGGATTTCAGGTTGTCAATTTTATGCAGAAAATATAGAAATTCATTTATTCAACTTTCGTAATTCTTCTAATTCATTTGCGATGACAAAGTTTAAAAAGCAATTTAGATGTTTAAGTGAACATAATTAAAGTGAAAATAATCACCAAAGACAATTTAACGAATAAGAGAAAAAATTATATTCGAATCGTGCCTAAATCATTAAAAGCTGCAACATACATAGGTACACGGAGGAAAATTTGTACCTCCATAAAACACTTCAAACAAACGTTTTGAGAAACACGGAAAAACGAGTCGATTTTTATATCAAGGGACGTCAATTTTTATGCAAGAATCATTTTTGCAACTTTAACCCTGTGTGTATTGGGGACGAAGAATTAAATGTTTCATCACTTACATTAATACAATCACAAAAACGTTTATACTATCGAATGTATTGCTCAAAATGACATCCACCAATTCTATTGTTGCATTTCTTCCGTATTTTCGGGTTGAGTGGCGTAAACATTTGATTTCAGATGAAAAAATCTAGGGGATTGAAATCTGCGGGTCTAGCCGGCAATTGTATCGCACTTCTGTGACAAATTCATCGTCCGCGAAAACGTACATTCAAAAAATCTCAAACCTGAGATAATGAGAGGATGCACCATCTTGCTGAAAGTTATCTGATCTGAAACGTTATTGTCGTTTTCTAAAATTTCCGTTATTTTCTAATAATCCCAAAGAATTTACTCTACTCTATACTGCCATTAATGATAGTTGGTCCAACAACATCATTGCTTTGAGGGCGATTATGAGCTTCCCTAAACCAATTGGTATCACTCCAATAACAACAATTATGAGTGTTTATTCCGCCATTCAACTTAAAAGTTAAAACCCAATCCGGATCCGAATCATCTTCATTCAATTCTTGAACTCTTGTATAGATGAAATTTATTTGTCTTTAAAAATTAACACTAGAGCGTGAAACACCATAAGCTTGGGATATTTTTGTAATAGGGTAAAAGGGGTCCATTACTTACATAATTTTTAACCTTCGAACTTTAAGACGCAATTTTTCAGTAACAAATCGATCGAATTAAAAAATAAAATACGGTTGTGAAGTAAAAAGCTCTTCGAACGTAAGGGCCCCTTAAGCCATTGTCCTATTTAAAAATTTAGGGAAGCTGTTACAGCTCTCCTTGATGTAAAACTCTACGTGTCTTTGAATTTTTGTTAAAATTTTGAGTTTTACGGAGGCGTACAAATTTTTTCCTGTCACCCTGCCTTGTGGTAGCATGGTTATTAGTGGAATATTCACTGTTTTTTTCGTATCAAACCACTTGATAGGTGAGGGTAAATTGATGTTATACATACAGATTTCGCAAAAGCCTTCATAAAGTTAATTATGACATCCTGTTACAAAAATTACACAATTTGAATTTTAAAATTCTTGTGACTAACCTATTTGCATCATATTTAAACAATAGGAAATCATATGTTGGCTATAACGGTTTTTTTCCTAAATAGTCTGTTGAGAAATCCGGTAGGCCACAAGAAAGTAATTTAGGGCTTTTACTTTTCTATATTGTTATAAATAATGACTTATACATAAGTACATTTTTGAACACAGTCGAAGATTATTATTTGCAGATTATCTTAAAATTTTATAATAACTTGCTGTACAAATATGAATTACGAACTAAGGAGCGTAGTTTCTTTCCTTCTCGCAAATTAAACTGGCACAAGCTTCAACGTTATCCATAAAAATGAATATAATAATGAACTGGTTTTTTCTAATTCTTTCGTTCTTTGCTTACTTTACAGTATTGTGGATCAGATAAGTTGTATTCGTCTACCAACTTGCTAGTTACGAATTCTTTTTGTACCCGTTCTGTTGACGTACCTATACGAAATCTGCTGTCATTAAAAAAATTCACTGTTGACATTTTCCAGAGTTAAAATCATACATTGCACACACGGTGTCTGGTTTGCATTAGAGGCATGTTTCTGAATCTCTACCCTCCTTACAGTCATAGCCGACATAGACATAAAATCCTGAATGTCCCTTTGATAATAACATGCTAATTAGATATGGGAGATCATGTCACACTCATAAGTGAATAATAAAATGTTCTGCAAGGTGACGCCAGTATCATTTGCCGCCAAACCGTCCAAAATTGTTGCGCTTCTTTTTGGTCGCCGTTCTGCTCATGCCTCCCAATTACTTTAAAATCTGAATAACATTATCATCTAGGCGTATTATTCAAATTTCATAGAAACATATAATCAGAAATGGTTGTTACTTTTTTTCGGAATTAGTTCGTAACAGCTTTTTTCTTCAGGGGTGCCCAAGTACAAAATATACTTCAACTTCAACTTACTGTACAATTAAATTATTCCGCAATTCCCGCGTATTTACAAATTTGGAAATACCCTTGCTGATGATAAAGGCTTTTAAATATTACAACGCAACTTGAAGATTTCCCTGATGATATGGCTACTAAGTTCTAAATAGCATTTTATAATCGTTTTTACAAAGAAATAAATGCATCTCATTTACTGAAAGTCAGCTGAACATTACATTTCCTCTTGGTTTCTTAATTTCTTCCATTACTTTTGAGATTAATCGCTATTTACATTACATTCTTTATCAAGAAAATATAACCTTTCCAGTAATGTACTGACAAGACCTATGTGTTCATTTAAAAAAGTTCAATATGGCAAATTATCAAGACAAACATTTCATTATGATGCTGAAATAATGAAAAACTTACCTAATTTGAGTTCTGAAATGTTCTACCTAAACCATATCTGTATCTCTACCTATTTAATAGGTACCTACTCTGTATAACATTTTTCTTAACTTTTTCTGCACTTACACATAGGTACTAGAAAACAATTATACAAGGTGTCCAAAGTTAAACGTTCACCATTGCTATCTTCGTTATTATTGGAGCTACAAGGTCGGTTAAGGGCAAACTAATGTCATTTTTTCCGCTGGTTACAATGGTGGCAACAGAACAACAATTGAACGTTCCGTTGTTGAGATATTCACAAAAAGAACATTTCTTTAAATGGAAAGGAAAGGAAATTTAATTTTGAACAAAAAATTGTTAATACATAACCACCCTAAACTTAAAAATAAACAAATAATGAGCACTTAAACTTTTAATGTTAAATGTTGCAAAATTCAAGTAGTGACGTCAGATAAATGAAATCTGTCAATAGTTGTTTCACAATATTTTCGTTTGTCTTTGTGGCAGCTTTAAAATGCCTTTGACTCATTTACAAAAATCTCACATTCGGAAATCTAATCTGCTAATGTTGTAATGCTTCTGCAGATATTTTCTGCACACATCAAGTATGTCAAGATTTTCCTAAATTTTGTGTTTAACTTTAAAAGTTTTAGTGCTTATTATTTGTTTATTTTTAAGTTTAGGGTGGTTATGTATTAACAATTTTTTGTTCAAAATTAAATTTCCTTTCGAAATGTCTAAAAATATACACGGTGTTCCATTTAAAGAAATGTTCTTTTTGTGAATATCTCGACAACGGGACGTTCAATTATTGTTGTTCTGTTGTCACCATTGTAACCAGCGGAAAAAATGGCATTCGTTGGCCCATTTAACCGACCTTGTAGGTCTAATAATAACGGAGATAGCAATGGTGAACGTTTAACTTTGGACACGGTGTATACTAATATGCGAAGCTTTTGCAATTGAAACACTTTGAGAGGAAGCGAGATATATGTTAAAAGAATCCTTGCAGTCTCAATATGACTCAAAAATCTTCATTCTTGTCAATCTGTAACAAGAATATAAATCACTATATTTCTTAAGCTGTTTAAAATAATGTACACAGCGAAGAAAATAAATCGTACACTAGCTAAATATTTCACATTGTTATAATGCAAAGCGTACCATTGCTTCTCACAGCTTAATTTCACAAGAAAGGCCTTTCTCTATTATAAATATCGGTACTTACAGTACTGCTTTTAATTAATTTTCAGAACAACGTGCAACGTGACCAAAAAATAAAGACAAATACATATTGCATAACCTTTCGTACTGCGTTATGTAAAATAAATATAGAGGACCCATTAGAACAAGTCTTAGCTTATGTTAAATTTTAGATACAGTGCAAGTTATTGAAAATCTGTTGTGATGGAGATGCGAGAAAGTAGATCATAAGTATTGCGTTATTATATTACGTAGGTACCTATACAGAGAGAGTCTGTAATTTGGAATAAATTCAATAGTTCAAATCCTAATTTTTTTTAGAAACATGCTCGGACACGTCGGTTATTATTTCAAATTGCGAATTTTTACATGGACCACATTATGATACATTCAATATTGTTTTTCATAACTTTGTTACTTTTTATTATCTTGTAATTGGTAAGGAATAAAAATTTGATATTTGGCAATTATGTACGGGTGTACAACTAAGAAAGGAGGTCGGCCATAACTCAGAAACTATTTGAGATAGAACAGTGAAATAAAAAATCTTATGATAAATGTGGCCAAGAGCAGGGCCGGATTAACACCTTCAGGTGCCCTAAGCACTTAAAAACATTAGTGCCCCACTGTAGATATAAATAAATAAAATTAATTAATTAATTATATTATTGATTGGGGATAATCGTGCTGCGGGCGGTACCTTCTGATTCTGACTGGGTGACACGTTAGGTCGGTCGATCTCTGGGACTTGTGTACTCCTGAGTTGGTTTATATGCCGTTTTAGGCATAGGCCGTCGTCTAGCTTCACCTTGTAGTGAAGATTACCAAACTTGTTCAGAATTGTGCCAAACTTCCAGATGAGGCTCCCTTTGTACATTCTCACTTGCACTCTCTCCCCTACTCGTAATGAGCGCACTCTCGACGTTGGCACTGTGCCGGTACCAAATTCAACATTGTGAGGTCGGATTGTATCTAGTTTAATTCGGATTGGTCGATTGAGGTATAACTCTGCAGGAGATTTGCCACAGGCGAGGGGTGTGGCTCTATATTTTAGCAGGATTTCTTGAATTTTTGTTTGAATACTCTTAGGATCATCTTCCATGGCTTTAAGCCTATGCTTCAGCGTTTGTACGTTTCGTTCAGCTAAGCCATTTGTAGCTGGGTGCCCCGGTGCTATAAGTTTTTGGAATATTCCATGGTGTTTACAATACGTCACAAAAACCTCACTTACAAAAATAGATGCATTGTCTGAAACCATTGCCGCTGGGAACCCATGAAATGAAAAAATGCTATTTAATAAGTCAATTGTTTTTTCAGATGTTGGAGAGTGTTTTATGACTTTGATCTCAGCCCATCGAGATTTTGCGTCGATAACCAGTAGAAAATGGTGGCCCTGAAACGGGCCTGCATAATCGATATGGACTATCCCAGTTTGAATCCGGCATCTCCCAATGGTGCAGTGGGGCCTTGGCAGGAGAAGAACGAACATTTGCACACGACTGGCAGGATCTTACAACTTGCTCTATATCTTTATCAATGTTTGCCCAGTAGCAGTACCTCCGAGCTAGTTGTTTCATCTTGGTTATTCCAATATGGGTGGAGTGTAGCTCTGTTAAGACCACTTGTTGGAGCTTTGCGGGAATCACTATTCGCTCTCCCTTAAATAAAATGCCATCTTCAAGTGTAAATTGGTTTGGTTTAGGATCGCTAGATGACATAATTTCTGTTTTGATTGTTGCTAAGACTGGATCTTTTACTGTTTCATTTCTTATCGTTTCTGCATTCAGTTCTAAGCTAGCAATGTTCGAGATAGAATAAAAGCACAGTTCTCTTACCTCTTTGTTGATTAAGGTATCAGTTGAAGAATGAGGTTGTATGACTGATGCTCTTGATAAACAATCTACGTTCACATGATCTGACCCTTTCTTGAACACTACCTCATAATCAAAACCAGAGAGAAATGTGGCGTATCGTAGGAGTCTTGCTGTTGTCATGGATGGCAATTTAGAGTTTTGATGAAAAATTCTTGTTAAAGCGTTATTGTCCATCACTAACTTGAATTTTCGCCCGAAAATGTACATAAAAAAGTGATTAACTGAAAACATGACAGCAAGAGCTTCACGGTCTAGTTGGCTATAATTTTGTTCACTTGCTGTCAGAGAACGCGATCCGTAAGCAATAGGTTTTTCACTACCGTTTATGACCTGTGATAAGATCCCGGCTACTCCAGTGGGGCTTGCGTCACAGGCGAGTACTAACGGGAGTTTTGGGTCGTAAGGTGTTAACACTCGATCACTTGACAATTCTTGTTTTAATTTGATAAATGACGATTCCCATGCTCTAGTCTAGTCCATCTAAATTTCATGTTCTTCTTTAACAGATTTCTCATTGGATAAGATAAACTAGAAATGTTTGGAATTGGAATGAACTTAGAATAATATGTAATCATACCAAGAAAACGTCGAACGGCTTCAACATTATCTGCGCGAGGCATTTCCATAATTGCTTTGATTTTAACAGGGAACTTAGAAATAGTGTTTTGTTCAATAACGTGGCCCAAATATTCAATTTTAGTTTCAAAAAATGCACATTTAGATTTATTAAGATGAAGATCGAATTTTTTTAGACGCTGTAGGCATGCTATTAAGTTCTGCTGGCATTCGGCCTTCGTTTCCCCATGGCAAATAATATCATCGAAGTATGAGTGTGTTTTTGTTAAACCTCGTAGTATTTGATCAATAATCCTATTGAATTCTGATGGAGCTGTTTTGATCTCGAATGAAAGTCGATTCATTTGATACGTTCCCCTGTGGGTCGAAATGGTTTGGATTTTACTGCTCTCTTCGTCTACCTTCAGATGTAAGTATGCTTTATAAAGATCAAGGCGACAAAAATATTTTGATCCCCTCAAATTTGAAAGAATGTCGTTTACTTTTTTGCGTTTTTGCTTATAATACAACAACCGAAATACACTTAATGTCATTTTGTTATCTAGTTTACAGCTTTGACATAAAGTTTTCATTTTAAGCGTTTTCATTTGTTTATACCTCAAATTGTCTCTTATATCACCACATTTTTAACTATAACTTTGGTACTATGAGAGCTATCGACATAATTTTTTTTTTAAATTATTCCCTTATTAATTTTCCTTCCAATAGCAGTGAAAAAATATTTGGTACCATTTGAATTTTTGTAGAAAAGTCGACCGTTTTGTTCTTTCAACAAGTTGCGGCCTCTATTGGTAGACGGAGATAAGAAATTGTTGTGGTTTTGGATTTTTTTGGTAATATCAAGCATTCTCTTTACATCGAGACCAATCTTGACAAATTCAAGCAACCCGTTTCGAAGTTACACAATTTTTTCTAGTAACACGTAATTTAGTTCCCCCTCCCTTTATTTTGACAGCAATCGTAAAAATTCATTAAACAAAGTTTTACATATTGATCACTAGTTTACAATGAATATATTTTTTTAAATACCTTACTGAGGAAAATTGCCCAAAAAATGGGAATTTCAAATTAAAATCAGTGAAACGCCATCCAGCGGCAATGGTAGGAAATTGAAAATAATTTCCAGCATTTTCTCTTGGGCACATTTATTATAAGATTTTTTATTTCACTGTTCTATCTCAAATAGTTTCCGAGTTATGGCCGGCCTCCTTTCTTAGTTGTACACCCTGTACAACTTTACACACCCTACAAAAATAGCCATCAAAATGACAATGTCGCCGTTTAACAAAATCAATGATGACGTCATATCTCTAAATTGGAAGATCCTGTATACATTATTATTGCATGTACAAAATCACGATTTGAAATACATATCGACGGGTCCGAGCATTTTTGCAAAACAAATTAGTATTTGAACTATTGAATTTATTCCATATTACAGACTCTCTCTGTATATTTTACAATGGGAAAATTATCTTCCCGTTAATTATAAGTGACAAATTTTACATAAAATCCAACTTTCACTTGGCATATTACAATTGATTACTTTCGTGATCTAAAATATGAATCAATGATGTAATCATCTTTCGTACATCAAAAAGGAGGACCAAAACTAAAATTTTCAAATAGTTACTAAAATTGAACTGTAGCTTGGTATATCTTAATTGCGATCTAAAAATAATTTCCCCATTAATGCTAAGAAAAAATGACCAGAAAAAGCAGTTATACATTTAATATGTGTGAACCTTTGTTAATTGCAAATTAAAATGAAGTTCCTTCCTAAACCAACTAACTGTTTATGCCGCTAAGTTGGTAACCTTGCGTTCATCTAAACAAAGGCTCCCACACTTAAATTCTCTCATCATAAACTATACTTGCGGAAAAATTTTCCAGTCTTTCATTCTTGTAAAAACATTTCTGTGTTGTTATGCACTGCTTCTCTGTTATCTCGAATAGGTACTTCTTTATTGTAACAAAGGATGCGCAATCAAGGAATGAAGTGGTTTAAACGAATATTTTATATTTTACTAGGGTACGAAACCGTTGCTTTCTACATTTATTGTTAATGGTTATGTGTGAATAAGTTTAATTGTATCTTATAGTGTAACATCCACGTAAGCATATAAATACCTACACATAAATATGTTAAAAGTGCCTACCACAAACCTACTTTCGAAAAAACTTAAATGCTTTCAGTTAATTTTACTAATTACTTCCTTTGAAAGTAAATTATTACTTGACGAATTTACCATAAGAATTGCGATCACAGAATTAATTCGAGATGTTTACACGAGTAGTTTAATTAGATAATTAGATAAATCCTTTCTTAAAAAAAGTTTATGGACAAATCGATTTCATTCTAGAAGAATCTGGATGAACGTTGTAAGAAGGTTTAAAAAAATTGGTAAATATATAATTAAATAATATTATTAAATCAAAAAGTATGGGGTACAGAAGTCCAATTTGCCTTGGGTTACAAAGTGTAAAAGTAATAATAAGTTATTAATGTACCTAGTGCACACATAGGGAAAAGTGATGATAGGAATATCAGCAATATTTATTTATTAATAGGTAATAATTAGTAGGTTCGTTTTATTTTCTAATCGCAAATATAAAAATTCACTCAATTTGTTAGTTTCATCATAGTTCAATCTAGCAAATTATTGCTACACCGTTCGACCATCTTAGAAACAATGTTGGATAAATTAGACTTAGTCCTACCATAATTGATTTATGTATTACAGGTATAAAACTAGAATTTTTAGTGATTTTTAATTGATTAAATGAATAGTAATTTATTTAAAACACCTAAGTTCAAGTAATGTTCTGTCCAAAATATTACCAATGTAACCGTTAATTAGAAAGAAATAGAACGAATCTAGTTGGAGCTGGAATTATCACATCACATCTAGTGACTTTCACACTAGTTCCAGTGGCGTAATCGTCGCTTCTGTAATATTTCCCAATCGGGCAAGCTATTAGCGTGAAATATTTAAATTCAATGCTGCTGGGTGTGTTACACCACAATGTTGTTTTGCCGATCTTAATATGAATTTGTTAAAAATTATGTTCAACGGAGAGTACAAATGGCGAGTTCAATAAATTTGTACCCGATCATTGATTTTCTAACTGATCAGTGATCACACGAACAGTTCAATCAATGTGGGTCAAGTGTCCGGCAGTATCCTGTAATAACTTCCGTTTGTTTACCATAACACTCAATTTTGAAAACCGTAATGTGCGATGATATTTAGAAATTTTAACATAATTGTATCATCAAATATTTGATTTTTGGTTTTCACATGACCTTTGAATTCATCAGATAATGCAAAGGAAGTCAAAAATAATAAATTACGTTAGATAATATGATCAAACCTATGCAGTTTCTCATTTAGTCAGCAATTTTCTTAGTGTGTTAACGAAAATGATGCCATAATGTTTGGCTTCAGTTCCACATGAGATCATTTTGAAACTTGTACCCCCGTCTCTGATAATTGAGTATAGGTACACCTATGCATATTTTTACATATCTTTGCGTTTCTGAATACGTAGATTCAAAAAATGAAAAAAAATTCCGTCTGTCGTCTGTAGTCTGTCCAAACACATTCCTTGCAACGCTCTAAACTCAGAAACTATTAAAGTTATCGAAATGCGGTTTTCGCCAATCGATTGCATTCGAGCCAAGGACGAAAATACTGATATTACCGTTGATGACGTCACTTCCGATATAATCTAAAATGGCGGCACTCATTTTTTTATAACATAAAGTTGCAGTTTTTTTATGTAACTTAAGAGTATTTTTTTCTGAATTCAGCCATACTTATTGTATATTTATTTTGATTTTATCTTGTCAATAAATTACAATTTGTTATTTTTATACAAAAACACATTTCATTTTATATGAATGACAACATGAATACACTCTCAACTTGTTTAAATAGTTCTACTTAAGAGAAGATCTTAACAGAAGAACTTTAGTTTTTAGCGAGTGACAATTATATTTAATTTTTTTTATTCTAAAAACAAAAATTATATGGATAATATGATGAAGTAATTTTTTAAGATTTCTCTATTACTCCATGATAAATCAAATAAAACTATAGTAACAAAGATACAAATTAATTAACACCGCCGACCTTGAAAGGACGTAGGTATTTCAACAATTTACAAAGTTAAACACAAAAGAAAAAATGTATAAATACAAATAAAGTACCTACTTAATACATCAGTTATAACAATACTAAAAAACTCAACAAAATTTAAAAAAAATATCACTCAACATCAGTAGGCAATACACATATTCGATGAATGGATCTTTTGACAACACTGCCATTGCTTAATTTTATGGTTGTAGCTCGAATTACATGATCTTTTCCACGATGAATTTCTATAATGCGACCTAAAGGCCAGTGAAGTGGAGGGGCATTATCATCTTGAATTAAAACTATGTTCCCTTCAGCTGCAAGATCGGGCAGTCGCTTAAACCACTTCACTCTTCTTTGATAACCAGGCACAACTTCCCTTGACCACCGTTTCCAAAAATGCTGCACGATTTGCTGCATTCTGTTAAATATGTGCAAACGACAGGCATTGCTCTGTGTAAAATCATGCTCAGGTAGGGAAGTAAGAGAACGAAGGATTAAAAAGTGACCAGGAGTCAACGGGTTTAAATCTCTAGGATTATCAGGTAAAATAGATAATGGTCTGCTATTCAAAATAGATTCGATTTTTGTCAAAACGGTGTAAAAATTTTCAAAATCCAAATTAGTATTTCCAAGAACACGGGTCAAGTGAAACTTAGTTGACTTTACTGCACTCTCCCAGAGACCTCCCTCGTGAGGGCTTCTAGGGTTGATAAATTCCCATCTTATCTGATGTTGACTTAGCTTATCAACAATAGTGTCTCTTACATCTTTTTTGTTAAAAAATTGATATAAATCTGTTAAGTAATTCTTTGCACCCACAAAATTTTTCGCATTATCGCTCGTAATACTAAAAGGTACTCCCCTTCTAGCTATAAATCTACTCAATACATCAATAAAACATTGTGTAGTCTTTAAACTACCATTGAAAACGACTCTAACTTTAGTGGTTAAGGAGTCATCCTTGAAAACACAGTGGTGAGGTAAGAAATAGCGAGGTATGTTTGTTATAGATACCCTGCCATTCAAAGTTTCTATATAATTATTAGAATCATTTTTTTTAATTCTACTCATATGCCCTGTTGAAATATATTCTTGCATTTGTTTAACATACTCACTCCTCAAATTAGAGTTTTTACTAATCCGCTGCTCTAAGATAAAGAATTGTTTCTTAGCAAATTGCTCAGATTCACCAAGGTTGGTTAAATTTCCTCTAAAAGGAATAGAAACTACTAACCTTCCATCGCTATTCTGCTTTACGGTAGTTAGAAAGTGCGTTTCACAGAATCTTTCATCTCGAGAAAGAAGTGACAAATTAGACATTGGTTTGGTTTGATCAAGATCCCATAACTTCATCAAGGACAAGTTAATTTTAGACAAACTTTCCTTGTCATCGAGAACAACATTATTAACACTAGTTGTAAAAGAATTAGAATAGTTTGAACTATATACTGGTAAATTTCCTGATATTAACCAACCCAATTTAGTATCTTGCATGACTGGCAAACCTTTGCCCAGTGCAAGCTGGTTTGGCTTAATCAATTTAAAATAAGAAGATGCTTCGAGCAAAATATCTATTTTACCAGAAATATTAAAAGAATCATCAGCAAGATGCAAATGAGATGGGATGTTCAAAGATTTTGTTTGGAATGAAACAACTGGTAAATGATCTGTTATCTCACTCATTACTAAACAATTAACTGAAAATAGGTAATTACCTTTGTGAGATTGAATTCTAACAGATGTCATTTTTGACGCCTGTGTAACTATACCACCAACACATTTCACTGAAACGTTAATTGGTGTACACTTTAATTTTAAAATTTTACATAAATCCTCTGTAATGAAGTTACTTTGACTTCCGCTGTCCAACAAAATACGAATGTGTGATGTGTAGTTACCATTAACAGCTATAGCCTTTGCAGTAGACAACAACACATTAGAATGAATGCTAAAATTACAACTGGTGGAACCACTGGCAACCGGTTCAAAATTGGGTTCTGTATTTGACACTACAGAATGATCAATAGTTGTATTATTACATTCCTGATTACAGGAACTTGAACTTGAAACAGTACCCTTCCTAGTTTTATGGTCATTTGGCTTGCTGCTAAAACAAAGTAGAGTATGATGCTTTTTGTTACAAGTTCTACAGCTAAATATTGAAGTACAGCTTTCCTTGTAATTGTGATGCATACAATTAAAGCATAATCGTAACTCCTTTATTTTATTATACCTATCCCTTGTAGATAATCTCAAGAAACTCTCACATTTACTAATGGAATGGTTACCCTTACAAGAAGGACAATTGGAGGAATTGGTGGTTAAAAATGTCTTAACTGGATCTTTTTTGAAAGTCCCCTTCAACCCATCCTTCGGGTTACTATCTAATCGAGAAGGTAAACTTTTTTTTAAACACACATTAATGTCATCGATTAATCTACATCTATCACCTAAAAATTCAAGAATTTGATCTATACTCGGTATTTCATCAGAATATTTTTTAGAAAATTCAACAATAGTTCGGTTATCACTCTTTGACTTTACCAGATAGGCAATAATAGCATTTTTATACTCAGCATCAGAAAAATTTAGATTCTCGATAGTTTTAAGATGTTTTGTTATTGAGTCATGAAAGTTTCTCAAACCAGACTCTCTACTAATCTTAGAACCTTCAAATAATGCTTCTAATTGTTGAAAAATTAAAAGACGTTTGTTTTGAAATCTGTCTTTCAACAGATCCAAAGCAACTTTATAATTACTGCCAACTATTGGCAAACCTATCAAAATATCAGAGGCTGGTGCTTTTAAACATGACTGCAAATATGTTAATTTAAGGTCATCTGTTAAGTTAGGGTTTCTGTCCACGCATGACATAAATCTCTCAAGAAAATTTGCAAACTCGGATATCTCTCCACTAAAATTCAACAAACTAATTTCAGGGAGTTTAACACACAATTGTGAATTTGATGGCACTGTGACATTAGAGACATTACTCTGATTTTGCATTTGACTTTTTTCAAATTGTTTAACAAGAAACCGTGCTTTACTCATAGAACTCGCAAAAGAAGACTCAAATTCACTATTTGTAGCTAAATCATCTAGTGACACATCTAAAACAGTAAATTCATCATACAAACTCTCGTACTCTTTTAACAAGGATTCAACACATTCCATTCGTGTAATTAATTCACCTATTCGTATCTCGTTCATTTCAATAACACTACTATTATGAACAAGTTGGTTAAAACTTTCTAGTTTTTGGATTCTGTTGTTTAATTTACAACGAATTAATTTTGCTTTTTCTAAAGTTGTTTCAACCATTTCGCTATTATTTGTTTTTGATTTAGTCATCGTTTCCTTTTTATAAAAACGACAAACGTTAACTCGTGATATGCAAAGAATACTCGATGTGCAAAAACTTGTACAAACTGTATACTTACGAACTGATTGTTATCATCAAATAAGATTTGGATTAAAGTAAGCAGATTGATCAGTTTTCTCTTAGAGTGCAGCAAACTCTTCTGATCCCTTTCACAATGAATCCGTACTCTGTTATATCTGTTAATAGAATCACTTGATCTGATTTGAGCCAAAAACTTGTGTTCTGACGTCAATCACTCTCATTAAACTCCAACAGAATTTTTCACGTTTTCTGTTTTCTACCCGTTTAGCCTAGATACTTGGATACACCATTCTCTGCACTAGGACCATGTTTGTTACTGGTTTAATCCCAGAATTCTTCTGATCCGGCTCCGAAGGACCAATTCTGTATATTTATTTTGATTTTATCTTGTCAATAAATTACAATTTGTTATTTTTATACAAAAACACATTTCATTTTATATGAATGACAACATGAATACACTCTCAACTTGTTTAAATAGTTCTACTTAAGAGAAGATCTTAACAGAAGAACTTTAGTTTTTAGCGAGTGACAATTATATTTAATTTTTTTTATTCTAAAAACAAAAATTATATGGATAATATGATGAAGTAATTTTTTAAGATTTCTCTATTACTCCATGATAAATCAAATAAAACTATAGTAACAAAGATACAAATTAATTAACACTTATTTTTTGAAAAAAGTGTTAATACGAGGGAAGTCTCGTAGCAATACTTGCCAGAATTTTTTATATTATAAGAAGATTAATTTAAAGTAGGTGTAACACATAATGATATCTGTTTTGTAATAGAATGATGTTTATTGTGTAAGTGTTTCTTGTTTCACACGACGGCGGCGCATAGGTTGCACTCGAGTGGGTAATGTGTTTTGTGTTAATTGTGTGTTTTGATGTTGTGAGTGTGAGTGTGTTTTGCGTTTGGGTGTATGTGGGCGAGGTAGAGGTGTCACATGAGTGGTAATTGTAAGTGATGTGTGTTTGTAATGGACTTTCTGTAATGGTACGTTGTGTGTGCAGCAGTGCAGCATTGAGATTGAGTGTTTTGTTTCATTTTGTGTTTCAGTGGTATCAGTTGAACATGTGTGATGTGGTTCAGAGTAGTGTGTGATTTGTTTATAAATGTTCTAACTATGTGGTAAGTGTTTAGTTTAGTTTAGTTTAGTTTATTTATTTTGCGAATTTACAATACCTACAAATATTGATCTCACACGTCAAAAGATAACATAAATGTGTTACATATAAGTAGTAAACAACTAAATCACAGTAGGTACAAGTACAATTAAAACGTATATGAAAAATAATCATCACTGTTGTAAAAAGCATTTTCTATTAATATTAATTTTATTTCGTTTTTAAATTGAGAAAATGGGCAGAGTTTTGATTCGAGATAGTAGATGATTAAAAAATTTTGGCCCAAAATAGTTGAAACCGCATTTACTCGATGATAATCTGTAACAATTTGTTCTGATGTTTCCGGCATCCCCGGTATTATGATTATGTATGCCTCTATGATGTACAAAATCATGTAGATTATTTTTCACGTAGACAAGACAAGACATGTATAAATATATAAACATGGAACTGTTAAAAGGTTTAATTCAACAAATTTACTACGTACGTCAGCACGATACGTTAATTTAGTAATAATGCGTAGAATCTTTCTTTGCAGTCCAAAAATACGATTAGCTTTAGGCGCGTGTCCCCAACCTATCAAGCCAAGCCGTACGATACATATGATAAAAACAGCGAATGATATGCCGATAGGATTACATCGAGCGAGACCATACTAGCCAAGTTACGTATTAGGAATATATTTTTTTCCAATTTGTTAGCCAAAATCTCAATGTATTTGCCCCATTGTAATCTTGGATCAAAGTACAAACCCAGGTACTTAACATAATTTGGGTTACTATTTTCCACAGGCCTGTGCGTGAAGATGACCTTAATAGTTTTAGATTCATTTAGTTTTAACTTATTTTTTGCAAGCCATTTGACAACTCCCGACCGTGTATCCTCTAAAGGGTTCTTGTAAGACTTCCAGGTTGGGGTGGGACATGAGAATCGTAGTGTCATCAGCAAAGAGCAGTACATCTACATTAGTACTTGAAAAGTACTTAAAAAAGTGGCTAAGTCGTTAATGAATATTAGGAAGAGCATAGGCCCTAGGACGGATCCTTGGGGTACACCTATTTTCACGTTTTCTAAGGTAGAACACGTATCATTAGCGAAAGTATACTGCTTCCTGTTGGTTAAGTACGAGGAGAATAGATTGCAACTTCTAGAGTTGAAGTTAAAACCTGCTAGTTTTTTTATTAACACTGGGTGACACACACAATCAAACGCCTTCTGGAGGTCACAAAACAATGAACCTACATATTCTCCTTTTTCGTTTCCTACAATTATTAGATTTAGAAGATGCACAATTGCATCGTTAGGTGATTTCTTATTTCGAAAGCCAAACTGCCGATAGTAAAATAGGTTGTGTAATTCAAAGTGTTGATGAATTTGTAGTTTTAGCGCCGTTTCAAATATTTTAGAGATTACAGGAACCAGTGAAATAGGCCTGAAGTTGTTCAGTTCCATAGGTCCTTCTTTATGGATTGGGATCACTTTCGAAATTTTTAGTACATCGGGAAAAACCCCTTCCATTATGCTTATATTGATTAATTTAGTTAACGGGTAAATGATTATGTTTAGTATCTGTTTTATTAAAAACACGGAAAGTCCATAGTGATCTTCGCTTCTTTTATTTATTAGGTCATCGATGATTTCCCTAATTTTGTTGAAGCTGATTTGTTCAAAACTAAAAGGAGGATAGATGTTAGGAGAATTTGGGATAACTTCAAAGTTACTTTTGGAGTTTTTGGTGTTATTGTTGGAGTTTTTGGTGTATTCGGACTGCTTACTTATATTCAGCGGAACTTTTATGAAATGATTATTTAACGGAGTATAGGCTCAATAACTACCGGGTTAGTTGCTTTTTTGCATGCTCTATTGGAATTGATAATATTCCAATAAGTTCTGATTGAATTTTCGGATTTTTTTATCATTTCATTGTAAAAGTTTTTTTTAGTTTCGATTAACTCCTTTTTATACTGCCTTTTTAGATTATTAAATTGAGCTTTTATTAAAACGTCATTCGTAGAGTTCACTCAACAATTTCAGGTTATCACGTGTTTTGTTCAGTTTTGCGTCAAACCACCCATTTTTTTTTCTATCCATTCTACTAAATACCATTGGGAGAGATAGGTTTGAATGAGTTTTAATGATTGAAATGAATTTAGAAAATTTTTCATTGGTATCAATATGATCAGCATCCACAAACTCCCAGTTTACAGATTCTAAATTTCTATAAAAGTTTAACATATTTAGTGGGGAACACTTACGATTTTTAATTTTTTTAATAAGCTTTTTTCTACCTGTCATAGCAACCGCTATTTCTATCGCCCTATGATCTGATAAATTTGGATCAAAAACATTCGTTACATAATTACGGTCAAAGTTGACCAGTATATTATCTAGACAATTTGACCGTCTTGTCTTTTCTTTAATAATTAATTTGTAAGAGTAAGACTGTATTAAGTCAAGGAACTTTGTAAACTTGTTACAAGTATTTTCAAAGAATCTAATATTAAAGTCACCGTTTATTATAATGTGTTCTTTAAAGTTTTTGATATGCGAAAATATCTTGTTTATGACATTTAAGAAAGACTCGAAGTCACCTGAAGGAGAGCGATATACGGTTATAATTAACATCTTAAGACAAGAGGATCTGACAGCAGCTACTTCGCATTGCAGTTCAATGGATATTTCAGATTTCAGTGTTGATGATGGCTGCTTTTTGTAATTGGTATATGTTTTTATCTAAGCCTATAACATGTGTAAATTGTGGTGTATTGTTTTTGGTATAACTCCGGTTGCACTAAGAATAATGGGTACTGTAAGAGCGGTTCCTATTCTCCATTGCGATTTAAGTTCCTGAGCTATATCAGCCATCAGTGTATTTGTGGTGTTTTTCTGCGTGTGTATTGACTAAACTGTTTGTATTGGGAATGGCAATAAGTGACCTTTGTTGTATCAGTTTTATCTGTGAGTAGTGTCGTATCCCAATAAGGCTTGCGGTGTATATTTGTAATAGGGTGTGTTATCAGTAGATAGGTTATGTTTTTTATGGCGAATTTTTTTTGTATTTAGCTACCCGATAGTATTTGTGTTTGTACACTGTTTGTGCTAGACGTGTACATGCTGATATAATGCGTTGTATGGTTTCTGGTCTTTACGAACATTGTCTACAAAGATCAAGTTAGTGTAAATGTCCTATCATTAATTACGATATGTGTTTTCTGTAACTTCATGTGTAAATGACCCGATCTTGTATGACAAACATGAAACCTTCTCTCTCTGGGAAAATATTATTAAAAAATTCCCCGAAAATTTGCATAACATTTACCTTTAAACAATATAAACGATTAAAAATGCTTTGAAAGTTGTTTTGAGATCCACAAGAAACTTTTTGATTAGAAATACAGAAAATTTAATTTTTGCTCATTTTTGCTGTATTTAAAGTTTAAACATTAACTCTTTAACGGCTATAGCGTACCCAAATGGTAACACCGACAGACGCACGTATTTTCACTTCCTACACTTTGTTTACTCCGAATAAGAACTGCCTTCTTGCAGTTTATTGCAGGCACGTGGTCCATAGTGTGAAGTGATATTGTTGCAAAGTAATCAGAAACCATAGAAATCTGTTATCAGTGTGTTGTTTTAGGACAAATTTCTACTTCTAGAAAATCGTGGACATAAGATTTGTGTAAGCATATTATTTTTGGTATCAGTAATTTTCTCCGTGGGCTACTTCTATTCCGTAGAATATACTCTAATCTTCATGTATTTGTTTTCAAATTAGTTGTTCCTCTTATAGTTTCCCGGTAAATCGCCCTTATTTTTTATTGTTACCGTACGGTAACGCTAGCGTAATGTGATATCAAATATGGCAATTTCCTGTACAGGCGAGGACATACACTAGAATAAGCACTGATTTGGACCCAGATGAAATCTTCATAGAGCCACCTGCTGCGGAAAATGTTTTGACGGACGAAGACTCTGGGGATGAAGATGAAGGTGGTTTGCTAGACAACCTGAGCAGAAGGCAACTTACAGCACTGGCTGAAGTTCGTTTCGTTGGTGGTGAGGATGGTGAAAATGCAGCTACAGATAGACCAGGGAAAGAAGAGATTACGTGGGTTGACGGAGATGTGATGCCTAGAGCAAACCTATTCCCGATTAGTAACTATGGTGAATTCAAAAACCTAACCCCTTACCTCGTGAGTTGTTCGAAAAGTTCATTGATGACGACATAATTTCATTCCTCATTGAAGAATCGAAATTATATGCATTATTTTGCAATCAGACGGACCCAACTCCTGATGAAATGCGATGTGCTATAGCCATTCTGATTCTCAGTGGTTACAATACACTGCCAGGCAGAGATTTCGACTGGGATTCGAAAAATGATTTAGGAAATATCATGGTCATAAGTTCAATGAGGAGGGATAAATTTAGGCATATAAGAAATCGTCCAAAGTTATCTGGCCATGTTCGGAAAACCACTATGCGGTGCGGGAGGCCATCCACATGTAGGAGCAGCGTTAGTGTCAACAGAGTGTCTGACGATCTGCGCTATGATGAGAAAACCACCTTCTGGTGCATACTGAAGGTAAAAAGAGACGCAAATGTGCGGGGAGGGTTGTTCATCAAGTGTCCGAAGCATGTGTATAAAATGTGGCGTTGGGTTATGCATAGAATGTAATCTCATATTCCACACCAAATAAAAGATTGATTTTTGAGAATCTCATATCTTTGACTCTTCATCTGGCTAGCGTTACCATATGGTAACGCTGGTTTTTTGTAAATAAAAATTATATTACTATGAAATTTGAATGATTTTTGCCTGAATAATAAACATTGAACACATACAATTCCCATATGCATTTGCACTTGACAAATTTCGCCGTTAATGGGTTAATCCTATATCCAGTGAGGACCAAAAGTTTGGAATAATGGATTTTTTTCGTTTCCTGTCAGAAATATCAAAAAACTATTGGACACGTCAAATTGATTTTGGTCATGGAAAACATTTTGCGATAATTTTCAATTTTCCAACTCCCACCCCTTCTGTGCAGTGACGTCATCAATTAATTTTTTTAATGAGAACACCCCACTTTCTTAACGGCTTTCAATAGATTATCAATAGATTATTGAAAATTATCGCAAAATGTTTTCCATGACCAAAATCAATTTGACGTGTCCAATAGTTTTTTGATATTTCTGACAGGAAATGAAAAAAATCCATTATTCCAAACTTTTGGTCCTCACTGTATAGTGTTTTTGTTCTGTAATCAAATAAATTTTGCAAATTTGTAATAAAACGATCGTTTGCTGTAAAATGCATAGTAACTTGGGGAGTGATCCAATTTTTAATAACAAAACTGAATTTTAAAGTAGAGGAGTTGTACTACAACTTTGCCATCTCAGGCGTAACTACCCTAATTCTCGATTTATCACATACTGTATAAAACATTAAAAAAACCGTATTTTCCGAAAGAAAATAAATTGCTAAAATGGAATAAAAGTCCAAGCGTTAGTGTCACCCATTTGAATTTAATTTCACATATTCTTCTATTCAATAAAGCTAAAGTGAAATTTCTGTTGCTTAAAACAATGCCTCCTACGGAAGGTGCAGATAATAAGTATACCTAGTATCGTTGATTAAAATACTAATATTTCAATCAACGCCAGTATGCATGTCGTTTTTACCATTTTAGCATTCGTTGCCTCAAATCGACGTAAAAATATCGAATAGCGTGTAAAATTATTTAGTGCAAAAAAAGTCTAAAAAACAATAAATGTTTGATCGCTTTTTTCGCAGACTAAAAATTTCGAAAAACTGAGATAACAAAGTTGTATGTAGATACTTTAAAATGTCGTTTTCGTTAATAAAAATCGGACCATCTTCGGAGATACTGTGAATTTTACAGCGAAACGTTATAAAACGTTTTTCTACAACTTTGTAAGAACTATTTGACCTGCGGTAGTCATCTTCCGGGCAAAAAATATGCATACAATTCTACACTTTTAATATCAATATTATACTATATGATAACGATAAGTGTAACCCATGCAATTTTCCATCGTTTTTTGCTTGATGAAAACTAACTCATCAAACAATTATCTACCATTTGCTAGTATAGGTATAAAGAAAAACAAAAAGTTACATAATAATTAAAAATTATTTATTTTGGGTTAAACTGTGTAGGTAATGGTTTTTTATCGATTAAACAATCCAAACGTTGGGACACCACTAATAAATAATTTTTAATTAAAATGAACAACTGTGGAAGCTTTCATTTTTATAAAAAGTTACATAATTGCTTTTCCGCAATTTTTGCAAAAACTGTTTTCAAGGCAATACAAGCAGAATCTATAAATAAAATTAATATGAATATTTTATTATAAAAATTTTCAAAAATACAAATTCCCGTCGTTTTTCTTTGCAATACGGAGCAAGAAGAAATTCGTAAAAATTTACTCTGTAAAACTTTCAAACATATACCTACCTACAACTTTGTAATGAAGAACTTAGCAACAAGAAAGAAATTGTGACACATCATAAATTTGGCCAAAGTTTGTAAAAATGTTTTTGTATAATCAACAATCATTGCCTTAAGTGTTGGTACTAAATACACTCTCGAAAGGAACCCAGTGATTCATCTAAAATATAAATATATTTTTGTACCTTAGCGCGCTTCGTGAAACAAATCATTGATACGGTATCATCTTCCTTTGCATTCTATTTTTTGACAACTTCATATCTTTTCGTAGTGTTTAATTTGTTTTTATAATGTAAAGACATAAATATGTTCTGGGAAACAACATATTTACTTATTTTTGATGCGAAATTTTGTAGCCGTAGTTAATTTATTTTGACGAAGAGGGTGGAGGAAGAAATCAGCTACTTATTGATGATGAGTGTTGGTATTTATATAAATACCGATGATTTTATTGACGAATTAGGTACATAATATAATTAACAACGTTTCGCCTTTCTAATGATCAGGCTTTTTCATAGTTAAAATCGCAAATGAATATTAGAAACATGATGAGAAATTTAGTCGAGGAAAGGAAATGTAAACATCCTGAAAGTTTTGTACACATAATTAGATATTAAATAAACATTATTAAAATTTTTAGAGACGAGAATGTTGTATTGTAATTCGTCAATAAAATCATCGGTATTTATATAAATAAATACCAACACTCATCATCAATAAGTATCCGATTTCTTCTTCCACCCCTCTTTACTTACATTCGCCATATTATCTGCTACCTCTCATTAATGAAGGTTAACGATAGTTTAACGGAAGCTTAGAAGGACCTAGGTAATTTTTATATAAAAATAAAAATTGTTTATGGTACATAAAGTAGAAGTGCAACAAAAAGGGGCCAAGTTTTAATTTTTCAGTAAGTCTATGTTAGTAAGTTCATGTAAATATTTATTTAACGGAATGTACAGTGACGTGGGAAATGAAATTGAAAGACAAAAGGAGATCTTAGAAGAGCTACAGTATTATTCGACAATACTTTAGAATATTAGGTTATAAAAACGTGGCTAAAAACTTGTATTGATCAAAAATTTCATTCCCACAATTGTATGGAACATAATAAAAACTGAAAATGACAAAAAAAGTAACATCGTGATGGAGAAGAAGAGGAAGGGGGGAACAGTCCCAGCTTGCCCAGATCAAGCCACTGATTTTGGCAAGCGGAACACAATGGCTCTTGTTTACAAGTTTGTTTCGTGTGAGGCCTACTTTCGATTTGTCAAACAAGCAGAGCCAAAAAGGCGAGATAGGGAAATAGACTTTGTTTGGATAGAAACCAAGCCTTGTGGGCATCCCTTTGTCATACTTTTCGAAACGCAAAACTTCGAGGCATCCGACAAATAACTACAAATGACGCGCAGAATCATGTTCAGTGGGATGATATAGTTGTTCTATTTCTGTCGCAAATTTTGATACTTTCAACAACATTAACCCCGTACTCGGGTCCGTGAAGTTGGCGATAACAAATGATAGTAATGTGCTGTAATTCAGAAAACTGATTGTATGTTATTAGTATCGATTGTAGTCAAGCGTTTTAACATTTGTAGAATTATGTATTGTTCATAAATTAATTAAAACAAAATTTATCGCCAACTTCACGCTAGCGACAACATTTCACGATTATCGAAAATTAAGCCCGAAACATGTTAGTATCCCATTTGTATCGATTGTAGTCAATAAATTTAAAGCGAACAGAGTTTCAGTTTAGTCGTAATTAATTAATTAAAATTGTGTCGCCAACTTCACGCTAGCGACAACATTTCACGATTATCGAAAATCAAGCCCGAAACATGTTAGTATCACATTTGTATCGATTGTAATCAATAAATTTAAAGCGGACAGAGCTTTAGTTTAGTCGTAATTAATTAATCAAAATTGTGTCGCCAACTTCACGCTAGCGACAACATTTTACGATTATCACAAATCAAGCATGAAACATGTAAGTATCCCATTTGTATCCATTGTAGCCAGCACATTTAAAGCAAACGGTGCTTTACTTTCGTCGCAATTGATTAATCAAAATTGTGTCGCCAAAATACGTTATCATGTTAAAATCTTAGAGATTATTTGCTCACATTTAATTTATCACTTATGTTTTAATATAAAATTTGTTGTTTTATCCCTTGAAACCTTTAAACATGGTTTATTTTTAAATAGACATTTCGCAAAACTATTATAGTGGAATTGCAAAGAGGGATCCACCGCACGTTTTTGCTATACTATTTGGAGTGTTTCTAATAATGAGCCATTTCGTAAGTATTCAACTTAAGAGATAGAGATTTGATTATATGATAGACGACACTATAATCTAAATCGGTACAGGCCGACATCCTCGTTTATTTTGTTTAATTTCCCAAAACAACCCCTCAAACTTTGCATTTTTTAAGAAACTTTGAACCGAAATATTTAGAAATGCAACAGGGTTAAAGAAAAAATCGCTCTGTACCGAAGTAAATTATATATTCGTGAAGGTATGCAATTTTTTTGGTAATTTTCTGTTCATTAGTTTATTAATGGTATCTTATTTCCGAAACCTCTGTTTTCAACAAAATCATTCCTGATTAGTAGCGCATCATGCGGCAGAGTGTAAAACTAGCGCGATACTTCCATTTGATTTATAAACCCTTCAATGTTTATATGAAATTTTCTGTGTACTTTTGATCAAAAATCAGGACCACTCTGTTCTATAGTGCAATGTGTACGAGGCACACAGCGGTACTTTATCATGATAGATGCAATGATTATAGGAAGTACCATATACAGGGTGTTTTTCTGGGAGCTGTATAGTTAAACGTTTCGCGGAAACTTTTATGGTTAGTTTTTTGAAAATTTGTGCTAAAGGGGATTACTCTGAACGCCGAATTGATGTAAAATATTTTCAAAATGGTAGCAGTTCCGGAAATTCCGGACGGTAACGAAGTATTTATTCACAAAGAAATCAACAATTAAAAAAGGTAGTCATCCATAGGATTAAAAATGCAAATTCAAATATCGCTTCAATTGTGGCATAGCGTTGTCCTTTCATGGGCCTCTTTGGTTTTTGAGAACAGGAAAAAATCAAGGGGGCCAGGCTGGGGAATAATGTGGCTGCAGCATCATTAGAGTGTTGTTTTTGATCAAAAATTCGCGCACAAGCAACGATGTGTGAGCAGGGGCGTGATCATAGTGTAAAAAACAATTTTTCTTCTTCCACAAATCCGGGCGTTTCTGCGCATTAATTGCAGGTAATATTCCTTATTGACTGTACGACCCTGTGGCAAGAACTCATGATGCACCACGCCCCTGCAATCGAAGAAAACTGTCAGCAAAACCTTCACATTCGACCGAACTTCGCGCACTTTTTTCGGTCTTGGCTCATGCGGTAGCTTCCATTGCGATGATTGAGCTTCGGTTTCCACGTCATAACCATAAACCCATGATTCGTCACCAGTTATGATCCTCTGGAATAAACTTGAGACGTCGCGGATCAAGTTCAACAGCTCCTTAGCAATGTTAACTGCGACACTGTTTTTATTCGCAATTGAGCAATTTTGATACGAATTTCACTAACGGTGATTCGACGATTGGCCAATATCATTTTCTTCACTTCATCAATGTTTTCGTCTGTTGTTGATGTGCTCGGGCGTCCGCCACGCTTTTCGTTGTTAATTGTCCGCGCGCTTAATTTTGTTTTTCACATAAAATTTGATACAGATTGTTTGATCCATTTTTTGGAATAGGCAAAAATTGAAGACAAGCCAAAACACGCCCAACTAAAATAGCTGTCAACAATTAACTAAACATTGAAAATGGCCGACTTTGTCAGCATAAGGGAGAGACATGAGTACTAACCCAACGCCACAAAAAAATCGAAAATATACATAGCCCGCGGAAATTCAAAATTCGCGATACTTTTTGAGCAGACTTCGTACATGAGTTCTTCAATTTGATTAAGAATTATAATTATGGCAAGTAGGTAGATTCGTCAACAAGTGCAATTACAATTTTTCTGTTTCTCAAATATCGTAGGTACTCGCATTTAAAAAGTTGAGACAACCCATTGCAAAAATAAGCATTGCTTGTTTTTTCAAATCAGGTTTCATCTCATAAACGTCGATGGTCTTCGTTTATAAAACATTAAACATTTTTTCTTCTACTTTTTATTATCCTGTGTTTTTATTATATTAATACATACATAATATATGTACATTGTGTTTAGATCACATTTATTAGAAGTTAATGATTTTCAAGAAATTTTTTTTTTAAATATCACTTGCAATTTTATAAAACAGTATTTTTTATTACGTCTAATTTTTAAGCAATTCCTAAACTCGAAAAATGTACCTTTGCGAAATTTACCATCATATCCACAAGTACTTTTATATAGTGACGACAAATTTTTGATTAATTAATTACCACTAAACTAAAACTCTGTCCGCTTTAAATTTATTGACTACAATCGATACAAATGGGATACTAACATGTTTCGGGGTTAATTTTCGATAATCGTAAAATGTTGTCGCTAGCGTAAAGTTGGCGACACAATTTTTATTAATTAATTACGACTAAACTAAAACTCTGTCCGCTTTAAATTTATTGATTACAATGGATACAAATGGGATACTAACATGTTTCGGGCTTGATTTTCGATAATCGTAAAATGTTGTCGCTAGCGTGAAGTTGGCGACACAATTTTGATTAATTAATTACGACTAAACTAAAACTCTGTCCGCTTTAAATTTATTGATTACAATGGATACAAATGGGATACTAACATGTTTCGGGCTTGATTTTCGATAATCGTAAAATGTTGTCGCTAGCGTGAAGTTGGCGACACAATTTTGATTAATTAATTACGACTAAACTAAAACTCTGTCCGCTTTAAATTTATTGATTACAATCGATACAGATGGGATACTAACATGTTTCGGGCTTGATTTTCGATAATCGTGAAATGTTGTCGCTAGCGTGAAGTTGGCGACACAATTTTAATTAATTAATTACGACTAAACTGAAACTCTGTTGGCTTTAAATTTATTGACTACAATCGATACAAATGGGATACTAACATGTTTCGGGCTTAATTTTCGATAATCGTGAAATGTTGTCGCTAGCGTGAAGTTGGCGATAAATTTTGTTTTAATTTATTTATGAACAATACATAATTCTACAAATGTTAAAACGCTTGACTACAATCGATACTAATAACATACAATCAGTTTTCTGAATTACAGCATATTACTATTATTTGTTATCGCCAACTTCACGGACCCTACGTACTCAGACCGCTTGGTTACACCGGCGCTGCTGCCTGTTTTGTTTTGATTAAGTTTAATATTCGTCTCGATTAAAAAATGGAATTTTAACTCGTGAACATCGTATGACGTTTTTTTATGATTTCCGGCGATTATCTCAACTTATTTCGACTTCGACTTCGACACAACGTTCTGTTTTTGTTTTTTAGTTTATTAATTAATACCTTCATAATGATTACAAGTAAAATACTAATATGTATTCACTGCACTATTACCTACATGCGACCTTGTGCTTATAACGACTCTCCCCTAGAATTACTTATGCAGAATTGCACCTACACCTACACGTTCAAACGGTGGTTCAAAATTTTAGTATCACGGTGAATTGATAAGCCAATATTGTCATGTGGCTTGTCATAAAATTAGTTAAGACGATAATATGACTCGTATACGAAGGACATTCAATAAGTAACCCATGTAGCACCGTTTATTGGCGTTAGCTTGGCGCAATATTAGCGCAATATAGAGAGATTGGGGCAATATTGTCGAACTGCAGCCAATATTGGGTGAATATATTTTTGTAATATTATACAAATATTGGAAATGCAATATTTAGTGAATATAAGAACAATATTTAGTAAATATTACTATTTAATGTATTTTCAAATATTGTACACACAATAGCGTACCAATATTGTGTGTACAATATTCTACTAAATATTGAAAATCTATATTTAAGCAATATAACACATATTTGTAATATTAAGTAAATATTGATATTCAATGTGAATTCAAATATTGTACATACAACAATGTACCAATATTGCGTGTACAATATTACTAACTATTGAAAATCGATATTTAAGCAATATAACATACATATTTACAATATTTAGTAAATATTGCTATATGTACAATATAAAGTCAATATTTATTTATCAATAACATAACAATGCTGTGTTTTCAACATTATTGGATATTTAAAATGATATATTTAGGCTACATTGAAAAATATTCATAAATAATAACCTTATGATACTTTCTCAAAATCCGCCGAATGTTAACTTTCGCCCAATTTAGAGATATCAAAATAATCAAAATACAATATGCACCCCCTCCTGAATATTTTATAGTGTTCAATTTTAAATTCCAAAATTATATAAGTTTCCGTAGCTTAGTTCTGTGAGGGCTGACTTCTTAACCGGGTGATCGATGGTTCGAGTCCTACATGAAGCAGAAGCATTTTTCAGCATCGCCGATCTCCTCCGAGTCTACACGTCCTGGGGAAGGAACCACCGGAGCACATGGAACCCTGCAGGCGCTGCGTACTGAGAAATAGTCCCTGAGAACAGTTAGGACTTTGGGGTGGCGCAGGTCACCACCCCCTTTCCTACTATTTTGGGACACATTACTAAACAATAACGGGACAATATTGTATAAATATTTTCCTCAATATTGAAAGAATATCGGTTAGTAATGTTTAGCCAATATGTAAAATTGTTCACATTTGAATGTTGTGACAATATTTTACATTAATATTCTACCAATATATTTACAATGAAATGCCAATATTACACCAATAAACGGTGCTACACGGGAAGGAGACAAATTGCGGTTGCTTTACTACTGAAACGTACCCGATAGAAAACGAGGTAACTCATACCAATGTACTACCTGCTGTTAATATCGATCTCACCACCTCTGTTAGAAACATTGAGAGTGAGTGTGCAGTGTCCCACTTCAAAAAGTTCAATACATGGTATTTTGAAGAAAAGCAAATTCCACCCGTATAGAACCTTTAATTAGCCATAATATTAAGGAAGCTGATTACAAAAGGCGAATTACATTTTGTAGGTGGTTTTCAAACGAAATTGCAAATGACGCATCGTTTTCTAGTAAGATTCAGCGATGAAAGCAGATTTACAAATAATGGAATTTACAATCGAAATAATTGTCACTATATTGGTGTCGTCAAAATCCTAAAATAGTACGCCAATCACGTTTGCAACAACAATTCGGATTTAACGTGTTGTGCGGAATTTTGGAAAACCGTTAAATAGAGCTGTTCATTTTTTTTTGATACATAGAACGCAGATAGATATTTGCATTTGCTCCAGCACGAATTTGAAGATCCATTAGATGACCTACCTCTTCAGTTAGAGAACAATATTATATTTCAACAGGATGGCGCTCCTGCACATAATTCTGTAATCGTTACCGAATACTGGAGTAGTAAGATATGAAAATCGCTGGACAAGTGGTTCGATACGAAGGCCCCACTAAAATTTATATGATTTAATGCGAACGCGACATTCTGGAAAATTGTTCAATAGGGTCGTTTTTTTATTGGAACTCTAAATGCAGATACATTCCATAATATCTAGTGCATTTTAATGGAAAAACAAAAAAGGTCGGAGCAGAAAAGATAAAGGCCTCCATATTCTTTGATTTAACTGACTTCGTATCTCTTACAGTTTTCAAGAAACTGATGGTGAGCATGGAATTTTAGACGCAGTGTACCTATAGTTCCACAGATCACTTATTTTGGGTGCAAAATTCTCATTTAGAAAAACTTTAACCATATATTGTAGACAGATACAAATACCCCCTAATGGTAAAAGGTTCTGCCTTTTTTTTGGCTAGGAAGTATTCATTGCTTGCTTCCATAGGCAATTTCTTCTTCGCTTGTTGACAAGAAGGTACCTACCAGTTTTTCTCTAACAATGCAATAATTTATTTATCGTACATATAATCGTCACTTTATATTTCAATATTTAATTAAATTTCAAGGTTCAGAGGTAGAGCAGAGAACTGTATATTTGCATAGTTCGCCTGAACTTCGCCGTGAGGTTCATCCATCTTTCATTACTTTTAAACATGTTTATTTCGCGATATTATTATTGAAGGCTTGCACTGTACTTGCATGCAGTCGAAAACCTTTTAATATTTATTTGGCAATCATACCATCAGTCCAAGGAACAATTATTTAAAAATGAATCCATGTCTAATCTAACTTCGAAAAATTCGTAGATAATCTCTCGTTTGAAATCGAGGAATAATTAAAAAAATGTCCAAGCGGTAAAGAAGATTCATAATATTTAGAGTATTAAAAGGATATTTCCTGTTAAAGTTAGAATGCGGAAATGAGAATAGTCAAGTGTGTACATGCCGCCTGTAAGGTTTTATACAGACAACTGGAGGAGATATTTGCATAACAAGTTAGCTGGATCGATGCGTTCTATTTGATAATGTGTTAAAAAGATTTGTAATCGAGGCAATTTGCATTCAAATGAAATTTGGTTGCCGCTAATATAATTTTACGTCTTTGGATCTCTTTCATCTACTAGCCATGACTGATTGTTTTGATCTAGTTTTCAAAGGTTTTGCATTTGCACTGCATACCAACTGGAAAAATCTGTGTATTCGTTACTGTTTTTAATTTAAACAGAAATTGTAGTTGTGTTGCTAAGACGACTTGTAGTTATTGTTACTTAAATAATATTGTCACGTGATAGTATAATCAACAAGTCCCTATATTTGTATCATAGTTGGTAAATTATAAGTATGATGACACCAGCATACGTTTAACTTGTAACCTTGTTTCCGCCGACCTTTGTCGTCATATCCGGTCTAGTGAGCTTAAATTCTTGTTGGGTTTTCATAAATATTTATTAATTTCATATATCGTCAACGTTAAAAGTATAAAAATTCAAATTCGGTGTAATACACCATTAAAAAGTACATTATTCCCCATATTCGAAGTTTGAACATTTTCTGAGGTTACTCGTTACTATACAAGTGAGAAATATATCCTGTCGCAAGAACTCAACAAATGCTTTATACTCTTCCCTGGATCTAATTACCCAATTGTTGTTTCACTTTAAGCGATTTAAAACATTCTTAAGCCAAGTGCAGTACCTATGCTTAATTAACTCAGTAATAATTTCAGTCTATACTTCCATCATTTGAATAGATACTCTGGCAAATATATTTTTGAATACGTTTCCTAATCGCTAAGTTTCAAGAAGTAAACGTATAGCAACGTAAAGTAAACATAAATTATGAATGTGTTTTCATTTACAAATGGTAACTTTCACAACCCCGCTGATTAGAAGTACATCATTTGAAGAATCAGGGCGAGAGAATTGTCACATACCATAACATACCCGTTGCGCCAAATTTAACAAACGTTAGTCGTGCTTCGCTGCGACAAAAGTGAAAACAGAACAAGCATTTTGTCACTTTTTACTCATTTAATGAGAGATTTTCCCTTTAATTTTAATTGAACTACTTTAGGAACCCTTAGATAACAATGAATTCACTTATTTCTGGTTTCACTTTTTTTTTAATACGCGTGCTTAATGAGCATACATCGAGAGTGAACCAAAAAAAAGTGAGAGTATCCAATACCATAATAGTTTGATTAGCTTCAGATCTTTATAATCTGTTTTTCATTAATTATCTCAGTGGTGGAAATTTCTTGCCTTGACATCTTGCTTTAATGTTGGTACAAGACTGGTGTCACTTTTCTTTTTTCCGGCCATGTTATTCTTAATTTCGTATAAGGCATTATTCTACTCAATTTTCTTTAGTAAAACTAAGCGATCACCAAAACTCAGTCATATTTACCATTGAATGTCTATTAAGAAGAAAGGTCGTGGCAGAAAAGAGGATTCTCCCTTGTATCACAATGGCATATTCAATTATTGAAACCATTAACAAATATTCTTGTAGTATTACAAGAATGTACATCTTGCACAAAGAGAGATTAAAGTCGCGATTACATAATGAGAGCCTTCTTTAATTTCATATGCATGTCATCAAACTCTCCATACACTATACACTATTTTTGAATTTAAAATTCTTTTAAATCTTCTAATGAATTTTTGTAGTACTGCAAGGAAGATGTTCCGCCGAGAAGAAAATAATGATTACATGATTTCGGAATTACTTTTGCTTGGTTAAAGACACGTGCACTAATCCTTTGCCCATTTTATTACTATAGCGTAACTCTTTGGTATTAGACTTATTGAAAAAATAGGACATTATTTTGTGCAAGGCGGTCTCTGAGCGTTACACTTAAATAGCTTGAAACTGGCGGCCGAAGGTCGTATTCATCTTTCGCTTACATTATTCCCGAATCTTGTAAAGTGGTCTTATCAATGGCCTTATTAATAATAATGAATGCCACTGTGTGCATTAAAAAGTTGAAAAACCGTATTAGTAGTTGATCCTTTTAGTGTATCTTTCGCTCTAAGTTCGAACATTTGAATGCCTGGGAATTGCTGCTAGAGAATGGAATACTACGTTTCTTTTACCATATAGAAGACTGTACAGGAAAATATGCTTATAATATTGACATCTGATTTTAGAATCTTCCACATAGTTTGGATAACATGAAAAATGTGGTACTCGCTAGTTGCATTAGGAGCTCGATATGTCTTAGAGCGAATCTATTAAAAAAACCTGGTGGATGGAACATTACAGCAGAATCTAATAGTGCTGAAAATTGGTATTTCACAAATGAAATAAAGGAAGTACCTATGAGAACAGTTTTTGAGGCCGCACATAATTAGTTGCGCAAACCCTATGGGTAACATGCGTTTAAGGACAATGTTGCAATGCTAATTGTACAGAGCAAACAATGGTGTTTCCAACTAACTGGCATGGGGGGGGGGTAATTTAAAAAAAATATCGGGTATCGGTCCCTTCCACGACTGGCGCCAGCAGTTTTGGAAAAATTCACCGTCATAGATCGCCGACTAGATTCACCATAACTTAACTTGTTTGTTTGAAATGTTGGTAATTTTTAAGAATAAAAATAAATAAGCGTAAATAAGCGATAATTTAAATTTTTTTTACAGCGTTAAATTCGTTAAGAATATAATTATCCCTTTCCGGGATTTACAAATCCGTTTGACGGGGTGGATTAATCCCCACATAATATATTTCACATGTCACTGATTGATCCTTTCTACTCATTTCTCCTCTTCCTTCTTATCCTCTTTTTTCACCTTATAATTTAAATTGGTATAATGACAGTACATATTTTTACATGGATTGATAGTATTAGATGTCGTCCTCGTCATCGTCGCCTTCTTCCTGAAATATCATTTAGGACTGCACATAGAGAGTAGAAAAATATTAAATGTTCATTCAATAAGGGTAAGATTCGAACAGGTAAATCCTGCCTTTTTGAAATTGATTTCTGAAATAGGTAGGGTGAACAGAACAATAACATTTCATTCAATAAGAGCTATTCCAAGTGGAAATGAATGCCATTTAAATCATATTTCATAGCTCCAGCTTGATAGCCATTGAAATTTAACAAAAACACATATGACTATCAAGAATTTAGGCGTTGGAAGCTCACAAATACCGCAGTGAGCGCATTTTAAGGAAAAAACATAACACAGTGTCTCCTTTTAATTTTCTTCTGACTTAAATGATCGGATTTTTTTTTAAGCATTTGTTTACCAAACTAAAACTTTCTTCTTATTAACAAAATAATTTATGTGATATTTTTAGATATCATTTAAGATGTTCCACCTAGAAAAGTATAAATCGTTTTTCATCATGTTAAGATGACATTTAGAGCGTGTGACGAGCTCATGCAGATATTAAAACTTTCCCCCAATCATGGCTAATATCGGCGTCTTGTTTTTAGAGAGTAAATACACAAAATTTAGATTATTAGTTACGTTAGATGACGACCATTAAAAGCATATTTTGTAATTCCTTAAAATTCGACTCTCTGCCAGATTTGCGGACGAATGCGACTTTTCTTCAATTTATATAAAGTTCTCCTTCGTATTGTAATTGTGTAGTCGTTTGGTAAATGGATGTGTTTCGTCCCCGCAGATAATTTTAAAGCGTTAATCAAAATGCAATCATTGAACTTTGAGATACTTGCAAAAATTAATATTCCATACACTACATTAACAGTTGAGAAGTTGACTACATTGTAATTAAAAATGTTGCGTACCCACATTTGTGATGCAAAGTAGCGTCTATATTTTGTCCAGTATGTATACTGATTGTATGAAGTGGCTAGGACGAAATATTGAAGTGACTTTATTAATAAACTTGCATCATTATTTATCAGTAGATTCAAAATACGAGACGAAATAGAAAAAGGTTTCAGTTAAATAATAAATAAATAATGTGGATCTCCCATCATTTTTTGAAGCGGAAAACTTGGAAATCGTCAATATTTTACTTAAATTAAGATGTTTATATCAAATAATAATATATTTGCTAGTGCGATGCATGTTTTGTGTTTAGTGTTATCTCACATCGTCACTTATCATCAAACTTAATCTAAACGTTTTATTAGTAACGTGACAAGAGATATATTCAAAGATAGGAGAGGACTGAGGAGCTTTTCCTAGCAAGAGAACAATGTACCATCGCGGTAATTTTCTTATGTCACGGTTCTGTATCATTTGTTATATCAGTTTAAAGAAACGAAAATGAGTTATTTGAAACTCGTCCTGTTCCCAAGTGAAATATTGTTTCAAATAGTACAGGGAATCCTTTAATGATGACCCAAAATGTTGAAGATCTCTGGAAGCAGGAACTGAAGAAACGAACGGCAATATAAATATTATATAAATTATTAAATGCAACCCAGGCTAGAAGACGGTGTTTGAACAATCATTTATAATGTTTCTCCAAAATTTATAATGAAACGATACAATTTTTATAGCAGAGTTGGGAAGTAGATTAAATTTGCAAGAAAAACGTAAAAACCGTCATTCTATGTTTTGATTCGTTTCTGAGTTATTGGCAAAACAATAATTAATAACACTTTAATGGTCAAATGTACCATTAGGCAGTTATTCTATTACGGTATTTTAATAAAATATCTGGAGAACTGTGAAACAAACTGAGTAGTGCCTTTAATTGCTAGATTTCCCCCCTCTCCTCTTGCTTTTATTTTACGCCATACAGCAAAAAGGATTACAGCAAAAAGATGCAGAATTTTAATCGCATTGTAGTATTTTTTTAGCAACTTATATGGGAATATTATCTAGAAAATTGCCAGAGGTAGAATTAGGAACTTCAATTTCAACAATTTCCCTTGGATCACTTTTATCTAGAATTTTTTTTACAAAATTGATTATTACTTTCTAATATACAGCGTAGCTGATTTTTCATTGACTAGCTTATATCTCGTTTATTATTAGATAGAAATATAAGAAAAAGTACGAGGAAATAATTTTTTAGTGTTAATTCTTCTATAAAATGGCATAATTAATTATTTTTGATGGCCTAAATTGATAGCAACAACAAAAATGCTATAAACAGTTAATCAGGGACAAAATAAAACAAATAACTACTTATTTTAATAAATTCAAAATGCCCACCGTTATTCTGAAGACAGTTTCTGCACCTCGACACCAAATTTCTTCTGGCGTTGTGTAATATTTCTGGTGCTAATGTCGATGCCACACTTAATGAATAGACAATAAATAAAATAATAATAATAATTAATACGTTAACTACTACCAGCCTTTTTCAATGTAGGTGCTTAACAGGGCTAGATTTTAGTTTCATTACCCAAGCAATAATCATATTTACTACTAGCTGCTTACTCGCAGAGTCGCAGCTTCGCCCGCGGTCTTTTTCCTTTTCTACAACTTGTGTACCCGCGGCTCTGTTAATAATTTTTATGTTCTATTTATTTTCTGCATCCAGTGGATAGAGAACTACACACGGATTATTTAGGTATTTTTTACAACGGATATATGAAAACGATCATTTCGTCTATAAAATTTAAGTTGCTCGTGAGGCAAAGGCTAGCGTCTTTTCTGGTCATGCGAGGGCTCTGGTTCGATCCCCGGGCCCTTTATTACTCATTTTTTATTATTTTATTTAAAGATACCTTATGTTTGAGGATACAGATGTAAAAAACATTTTTTGACGAACTTTTATAACCATGTACATGCAAATATTGTATTTTTAAAATTGTAAATCATAACTTGGCTTCTCCTGAAGCGATTGCAATGAAATAAAGCCTATCCTTCCCAGGAACTCAAAGAATGAATTAAAATCGGTTCATACATACAAACAGACAAAAATTGGATTTTTGTTATCTATATACAGGGTGTTTTTTTGGGGAGCTTCAGTTCGACATTTATGGGAATTTTTTATAGGTAGGTTTTTGAAACTTTACGCTGAAAGCCGAATGAACATAAAATATTTTCAAACTTCGTAATTTGAAATGGCTCCTATTTTTGATTGCATTTTTGAATTCTGCGTGAAATTTCAATTCTTTTAATAATAATAATAATAATAATAATAATAGGACTTTATTGCAGATAAATAAAAAAAATAATAATATTAATAATAAAATAAAGCAAAATATAAAAATATCCACAAAAGGCGAAGTTCAGTTCGCTTGATGGAACTGTTTTACAGCTTAACCTTAACTTCTTACATTATAGAGATTAAAACAAAATCTCAACACGGAGCAAGATGGAATCAAACTCTTAAAACTATAAATCTTAAACTAGAAGAAAAAATAAAATAAAAAGAAAAAAAATATATATGCAGCAGCTAGTTCAACCAATACGGGGTATGTCACAAAATAAAGGGAAAAACTCAGGCTACTTGGCTATTAAAAAGATCCTTATACACTTGACGTTTAAATGCACGATTGTTTGAATGACTTAGATGGAAAGATAAAGCATTACATACCTTAACAATATTATAAGAGAACGATCTTTCATAGAGATGGGTCTTATGTAAAAGCATATTAAGCAAACCTTTTTGTCTTATGTTAATGTTATGCACGTCCGTTCTGTAACGAATCTTGTTGTAATTAGGGGTCTTATTAAGGAGCAACCTGTGAGCAAAACAAGCAAAATGCAACCTTCGGCGATTTGTCATATTGAGCCACTGTAAATCACTGAGTTTATGAGTTACATGATCATATTTTCTTAGACCATAAATTAGTCTAATACAAGAATTTTGAACCATTTGAATCCGCCTTATATTGACGCTATCAAGACATGAACCATAAACAATGTCTACGTAATTAAAGTGCGATAATACTATAGAATTGACAAGTTTAATTTTGGCTTCACGTGGTATGAAATGTCTATTCATATACAATTTTCTTAAGTTAAAATACGCTTTTTGTACACACTTGCTAATATGGTCTTTGAAGCGTAAATTATAATCCATAAGTAAACCTAAATTACGACCAGTATCTTGCGTTGTTCAAAGTAATATTACTTGCAGATAGAACTTTTTCCCTTGCTCAAGATTTACCAAAGACCATGACTATAGATTTTTTTGAATTTATCATCAATGAATGTTTAATAGAATATTCTGCCAAACGTTGTAGGTTCGAATTAATAATCTCATTAGCAGTGTTGACTTCACCAGGATCAAACGATAAGTATAATTGCGTATCATCCGCATAAAAATGACACTTACACGTATTAATTACATTAACAAAGTCTGCAGTAGGTATATATTAAATACAAAAGCAGCCCTAAAATGGATCCTTGAGGGACACCAGCATTTACTGGCTTTAAATCAGATACATTACCATTATATTGAACTTGTTGCAGTCTGCCAACGAGAAAACTAGCTAACAGTTTAGTGGCGTCATCGCTGAAGCCCAGATACTTTAATTTGGCAAGTAAAAGTTGATGATCGATTATCTCAAAAGCTTTAGAATAATCGAGCAGCACAAGAATAGTTACCATATTAGAATCCATTGCTTTCAAAATGTCGTCAATGATACCCACCCCATTAATACCCACATATCAATATCTACAATTTACGGTTTTTAAGTCACGTTCGTTTTAAAATGAAATGGCGGGTGTAGAGGGTAGTTTAAAAAATAGCTATGGAAACCGAGTTTTCACCAGCGTATATAGGAAGAATAATAGCGCTTTCCTGTGGTGTACTTAAAAAAAGTTAAGTTGCGTACGACCTCACGTATGAGGCTCCAAATTTAAGAAAATTCAAAGACTAAAAACTCAGATGACCATTTTCTTCCTATCGGATTTGATAGAGAATCACAATGGGCATATTTTGGTATTACATGTTCCTATCCCTAATTTTAATAGTTTCTGACTTATTCCCATTTCATCGCATTGAAACGACTTTTTTCGTATTTTTTTAGTAGTCGACCATGACCTTATGGCAACCGAAATTTGAACAAATCGAGTGATACTAATCGGTCACCTGTTATAGGTTAACATAAGTGCTTCAATAATCGAAAAATGACTCGCATTGGTTTTACATATTAAGATTTTTGGAATCTAATTGTTATGTATGGTCAAATGGACAGAAATGGATATCCAGGAAGCCCGCGTCCCAGCGAACCTACCATCCGAACACTGGAATGAAATTGTTTGAATTTTGGAAGCGTTGTACCACCAAAACAATGATCTAGAGTAAGATCAGTTGTTGAAGATTACTTATCTGTCCTAATATTATTAATGTACTTGCATATTTCACGGCGCACCCCACTAATGCGTTGAGAGACGCGGAAATTGCTTTGGGTTTAAGGGTCTATCACCAGTTGGAATTGAAACTGATTGAATGGGTTTTGATGTATACATAAAATTAAAATAAAACATTGTTGTATAACCACCACAATTTGTAGGGCCCTTCTGATAGGGATTTTTAAATTTTTTACAAAGTTTACCAACGCACAATGCAAATTTTAGCGCTTGCATGGGTTTAGAAATATACACAAAATTTGAATATTAAATAGTTTTATTCCAATAAAAAATACGTCATTGCAAAGAGGAAAGTTTCTTGTAGGGCCAGGGCCGGCGCTAGGCATTTTGCCGCCCCGTGCAAAAATATTTTAGGCGCCCCCCTGTCAAAAAAATTGACCCTCACCCAGTGCTCTTTTTGTAAAAAAAAAAGGTGGTGGAACGCTAAAAAAATGTTTTTTCCAGTTTTGTATAATATTTGTAATTACATATAATGTAATTTATCTTATAATATAATTCGAGGGTGTGTGTGGGATGTGCCCGGTATTGCGACGATTTTTGCATTATGCTGCGTTCAGTGTTTAGGTAACCAAAATGCAGGTTCGGTTAAACGGTGGTATAATTAAAGGAGCTCTTGAAAGTCAAATCCGATCTGCTCTGCTCAACAGGGCGATTTTATTTAGACCAACAGCTATTTAAAAAAAATCCGTCGAAAACAGGTGGTGAAACGCCGTTCCCAAGCGTTCCATGACAAAAAGAGCACTGCCCTCACCCCTCCGCAATAAACAAATCCAGTACTTGCAAAGCTTTCTGTGCCACAATTAAAAATTATAAAACACCTGCCTTCTTCTGTTGTCCGACAATTCTTAGATGTCAAAATGTCGTTACTGTGAGAATATACACGAGCCAGTTTCCTTCAAATGTTTCTCCATTACACAATTGCCTTTTATAGTAGTTGACTGGAAATCTTTTAAAGAATTTTTTGGAAAATTAAATTGAAAACCTCACGTACCGATAGAATTGATGACAAGCGGCAGAGGCTATATGGCTCCAGAGTACAGGGGCTCTTAACTTAAGTATGTAAACTTAAATATAAACAAAAATAAATTATTATTACCAACCTCCGCCCTTGACATCTGACCTATCAAGTTCATCACTAATTTATAATAATTAATAAATTTTTACAAAAGTTTCTAGCCAATTTTGCCGCCCCTCAAAGCTGCGCCGCCCCGTGCAAATGCACGTGTTGCACCGCCGGTAGCGCCGGCCCTGTGTAGGGCTCTCGTATATTAGTATTTTCCATTTTTGTTTGTATTTCTTGTAAAATATTCGTGAAATTAATTTAAGCAACTTCAAACAAATTTTACAAAAAACTTTGTAAAAAATTTTAAAATCCTTATCAGGAGGGCCCTACAATAAACCTTCCTCCATCCATTGACACCTTTTTTGTGTTTATGCAACAATGTTTTATTTAAATTTAATGTATACAGAGACACCCATGCAATCAGTTTCAATTCCAACTGGTGATCAACTCTTAAATATTAGTTTGTATATATGTGATTTTCCATGCTATTCGGCTATGTCCCGCTTTGTAACTTGTCACACGGTTTTTGTTGGACATATTTAATACGTTTGCAGCTATAGCAGGCCCGGACTGGCTTCTTTGGGGGCCCTCGGCTAGAAATTCAAAAGGGGCCCCTTAGCGGGGAATGTAGAGGGAATAGAATAATAGAATATGTAATTTTTGAAAATTCTAGATGTGAACAATCAAGAAAAACCAGGTTTTTCACAGCAAAGCTTCAATACTTGCTGCATTTAAGATCTTGGGTCGCAACGCTGTTACGTCCCTCGATTATTAGCTTAATTCACAAAAGTCAATTCTATTGATTTTAGCAAGGATTACAGTTTACAAATTCTTAATTCAATATTTTGTTAATACTTCAACTAATATTTCAATACTTTCGATACTACTTTTCCTCCGCATTTGCTTTATTCTACGCGAAGCGTCACTTCTAATCACATCGTTTGCGGCGGTTCCGTTACAGATTTTCTACTCGGCAACGGAAGCTTTTTGCTGTAAATTATTCTATTGGCTGTCGATGTAGTCATTTAGTTTCTGATTGGCTGATCTACGGCTACCTAAATAAAATATTTCATCTTAAAAACGGAACAAGTACTTCACTAAGGAATATCTCCGTGCTGATATAAATAGCAGCTCGATTTTCAACCGCGTATCTTTTTCTACTTTGCTTCCTAACAAAACGTTACTAAGTGCTACGGAAATTTCACAAGTTTCTCACATCGATATTAATCGTCTATAAGTGAAAGTTTTCCACAAATAGTGTCTATTTAGAATCATCTGCTTATTCTAAGTACCATTAAAACGTGTTATTACGTCTTTCTGCATCTAGTACCGCTACGTTAAAAGTGTCCACGCTCTAGGATTAATTCCTTGAGGTATGTACCAAATTCTTTTGTATCAATTATCGCGTCATTCTTTAAATTCCTGACAGTAATTTATATTATTTGTCCTAGCGTTTTACGTTACGTTTAATATCTGGCTTACTGTTGGACTGCAACTTACTTTTGGTTACCACCATTTTGTTAGAAATTGATGTCAACATTGTTTGAAATTATTGCTGATCCGTTACTATTGAACTCCGATGGTTATTTTCCTGTGAAACTACATATTTGCTGTTCTACAAATCATCTTTACTCATTTCCGCATTCCTGTGTGAAGAAATCGATTTATTTTGGAAATTACATGCTGCCATCCGGTGTCAACTTTTGAAAACAAGATTGATAAGTTATTTAAATTACTAACCCTACATTTCTTGCTGAACTTTACCTGAATTCTATTACTGTTTATTATAAAGTTTGCTCTTACTAAATTATTTGATCTTATTTCATACTTTTGTTTCAACTTAAAACATTTTAATTCATTTTGTTACTTTTCAATTAATTTTTACATTAACTTTGTTCGTTACCTTAACATTATTACTTGTGTATTATCTTTTACCTTGAAAATTTAATTCGCTAAAGTTAAAGTTTAAAAGCTAATTGCTATTATTTTAAATATCAACTCTCGGAACGAGTGCTGACCAAAGTCGGTAATTGTTACATTCAGTCGGTCTGCTAGTCGCAGCCCTATTAATTTTCTTGTTAATCAACCTTTCTGTTTAGATAACCCAGCGATATTGGCGTTGCGCAACGACGATAATCGGATGTGTTTAGGTAAGCGTTGTTTAATGACAACTACGTACTGACTTTCGTACAGCTACCAAGTCGGTTGCTGATATATATAAGTGTATTATTTTTGTGTCATTAATTGTACATTGTTGTAATATGTAAACTTCATTTCCTGCAAGGTAAAAGTTAAACCCCCTTTACTGCTTCACTCCTGTGGAGATTTGTTTTGTAAAAATTGTTCTGAATGTGTTAACGTTATTTTGGTTTTGATTCATTATAACCACCATTACCGTTACTTCAGTGTAATTCTTTCTCGAATACCCACTTTCTCTTTCAGAAATCATATCTCTGTTACTATAAGCTGCTAAGATCTTCGTAGTTCTGATTACCAGCTTTAGCTTACTAAAGAACTATTGTGGCGCCCTAAAAGATACTTGACTATATTTGTTAACTATAACTTGCTAAATTAAAATTCTATATTCATTATTCCCACACCCATTAGATTACCCCTTATAACTGAGCTTATCGAGCCATTGCATTTTTACTGATTACGGTACCAATCATTTGTTGCCGTAACAACGCGCTCTTTATCTGAGACTATGAGCACTGCACCAAAGATTACCTACTAATCTTTGCACTGCACAAAACGCGATGAGTGGATGAGTCAACCAGCACCCCTCTTCCGTTCCGTTGCCACTACGTAGGCTACCATAAACAAAAACCAACTGCTTAGTGCTTAAAATTGATTTTTAACGCGTAAGATTACTGGGAAATAAATAATCAAATTACTCTGATATAACTAATCATAAAATAGTATATCCATTTTTAAGGGCCTCTCCGGGACCCCCTTGGGCCGGGGGCCCTCGGCGATCGCCTACCAGCCGACCTTACCAGTCCGGGCCTGAGCTATAGGATAAATGTCATTCCGAAAAAACACCAAAATGGTGATTAATAATTAAATGACAAAGGGAGCTATTTGAAAATATTTCACGTCCTTTCGTCTTTGCCCATTCGCCCCTCACAATAAGTGGTAAAGTGGTTGCATTGCCCACAACGTTAATCAACGAAGGTTAGAGTTTAAATCAAAATATAACTCAATTTTCCTTTAAAGCCCCTACTGAATAAACACAAACATGCTCGTTAAATTGTACGAAGGTAGGTACCTATCCATTTAGTGTGGATTTAACTTTTAAATTCACACATTCAGTTCTAAAAAATAAGATAAAATTATGAAAATGATGTAATAAGTAAATGTACTTTATGAAGTAAGTCCCTAATCTTGTATAACCGTAATAGCAAAAACAATGTAATCTACCGTGTGTTTTATTGTGACACCTTACAATGTAGGTATATTTTCATCAAAGTTCTGAAGCGACTGTTATTCTCCTCAAAACTTCTCCACGTAAAAGTGCCTTTTGATTAGAGGCTTGGTCAAGGACATTACCGTCAAACTACTTCAAGAAGATTGTTGATTGTATCTTTTGACCTGATTATCATAATTGCAAATTTTTAAGTAGATTTGCATATAAATTGTAAAAGAATTGCCTAAAAACCTGTTGAGAATGTCGAAAATAAGTTTTTAAATGACAGCACGTGGCGCTAAAAATGTTTACCTACCTATCGCTCAGTTATTATCTTTCATTATCGGCTTCCGCATAATGTCAGTTAACAGGTACACATTTTAGTTAAAAAAATTCACCTTTAGCACCTGTTTATCGGACTATTATAGTTTCCACGTCAAGTGGATACCTAGTTTAATTTCATTAATTACGAAAGGTTGATAACAAAAGTAATGGGTAGATGGGTAAATAAGATCTAATACGAGTATAATCCCTGTATTTGTTTAATGTAATTTAGATTATAATTTACATGCATAGGAAAATGTGGTTTCAAGAACTTTTGAAATATCTAGTACTTACCTAGGATAGTTTGTGTATGTGTGTATAATAATATTCTATGAAACATATATCTAGATTATCTTACTGCGATAAAAAAATCTGAGATTATCTGTGTAAGTCTTACATAATTTTTATTTGCGTTATTAATAACAATACCTACCTCGTCCCGATGATTGTCAAATCATTATTACCTTTTATTAATCCACGAAGAAGTTGAAGAAGTTAAAAAATGTTTTCTACAGTGATATTATGAAAGTGTGTTCCTTTGTTACGTTCGGTTTACGTTTTCTACAAACTATTGCACCGTTGCATGTTAATTATTTAACGAGACAAAATTAAAAAGAGATTTGCATGAAAGAGATTCTAAGATTGTTTAGTTTAATACCTGACCACGCATAGAAGGGCGCTGCTATACGAAAGCACCAGGTAAGCGGGCAGGTATCGCGCGCTCCCAGCCCACTATTCAAAAGTATCTGTACAGTATTCTAAAATACGAGCTTTGAGTAGCACCGCGTATGCACCTGTATTTGCTTCCATCCGACGGCTCAACAAGTGTTCGTATGTGCATATGTTTATGTTAAGACATTAACGGTCACCTACCTACATTGACTGTATGCCTTTTGTAATTTGTGCCTTAAACAGTGTTCTCTACTCCACTTGAGGAAGTATCAAATTTAAGTGCCTTTTTATATCCGTCGTTTTATGTGTACTTTTACAACGCGCAACGAGTGCAAAAATATTTGATTGTGACGATAATTTATAACGGCAATATTATTATTCTCTTACTTAAATTGTGGTATTAACGGAAAAGTCGAGAAAAGCGTTTCCGAATATTTTCGGATAGAATGTAGCGTAGTTAACTAAGTAAAGTGCCTGAAAAGTAATAACGTGCTTTTATACTTGTTAATATGGCTTCCGACGAGGATTGTAATACAACTTATACATATCCGTAAGTAAATAAACGATTGTATTTTAATGCCCAAAAATTACTTGATAAAACACAAAAATGAATGATATTGAAACAAAAACAAAAAATTTGAAAATAGAAATGAGTAACAAAATGCAATTGAGCCTCACAAACAAAATGTTTTCAATTGACGACATTGATAAGGGCTATTTATAGAAACACGGAACTCCAAATATTTCGCACTTATAAAAACATCAAAAAATTGTTACAAACTTTATTGCCTATTTAGTAAACTCAATCTGGAACGCGATAAGAGTAAAAACAAAAATGAAAAATGTAAAGGTTAAACGGCAGGTCTTTTTTTATATAAACGTTTATACTTATTCAATTATAGTAGAAACAATCAAATTCACATCGACAATCGGTGCGGTTATAAAATTGGAGATCGAATTTCGCTTTTCCGGGACAATAAGAAATACCAGAATGAATAGGTACCTTACAATAATATTTATGCACAAAAGTTCCTACGAAGTTCACTTTCAACTTCAGGATCAATGGAAATTGTCAAAGAATTAGGTAGCGTAAATTAATCGGATTATTATTAAAATCATAGGTAATCACTTCTTTAGACCGATTCTTTCGTAAAAGTTCCATATTTCATGTTATTGTTTTAATTTTATACATGACAGTAGAAACTAAAAATGGAATTCCATTTCCAATTACAGTGACTTAAGAAAGTAATTAATGTTAAAGTTATTAAAATATATTATGTGTAAAAATTCCATAGGTGGTATTGCTTTCTAGTTTTTTCAAAATTACGAACAAACTGAGGCCGAGACTAATTGTATTTTGCAAAGGTCCAGAAATTAAACCAAATGTAAGCTTGCTATCAATAATTTCGAATGAGTCTACAAGAAAAACGAGAATTAAATACGATATCCGACTGTCTGTCAGTGAGACATGAAGAAAGTATACCTTTGGTTTTAAAAATCAAATTGATAGAACGTTCAATCTTAAAAGTGCTCCGTTTGATATTCTTTGAGTTTCTACATTCAGAGTTTTCTGTGTCATTTTGATTTTGAAAAATTGCTACAACGTTAATGCAATAGTACCTATATTCAAAAACTTGGTAAGTATAAAAATCCAGGAGTCGAATTTGTGGTTTTATAATCATTGGCAAATATACAGCTAGTAAAGTATGGATCATATCCGCGGTAACATCCATTTCAGTCACAATAATCTCCAACTTTCATTTTTTTAAGAACCCCTTTCACGAGAAATTGTCACAAATATCAGAGTAATAATAATAATATTTATGTCCGAATGTTTCCACTACCGCAGAGGTTAAATTTCTGTTTATCGTAGGATTAATTATAAAATCGTCGAGGAAATTAAATAAACGCTTATTGGAGCTTTAATTAATTGCGTCTTATTAAAATTATCGTATAAATGGCCACAAAAATTATAGGGGAGTCATTCCTTCACCTTATTCTTTTCCGAAAGCTCAAGATACACGCACTGTTTTGTTCCTAAAAATTTTGTTGAAAGTTATAAAAAATGATTTTCAAAACAACAGATAAATTTTAGAAACTAAAATTCGCTAAAATTATAATAATTCTAGTTGGAAGCCAAAGGGGCGAAGCGTGTTATCAAAAGGATTCCCAACAGTGCAAAATCTTTAAATTTACTTATTTCTCACCACCACATTACACTGGGTTGTTTCCAAATATAAAGTGGTATATAAATAAAGATTTCGAAAATTGCTTTAAGTTTATGCAAATATAAAACCTATTTTATTCAATTTTAACGAATAATTTGATCACATTCTCAGCCACGCCCATAACATTTTTCACATTTCCTTCATTTAAGAAAAATATCAGAAATTGTACTACAAATAACATTTATATTCGGATGTTACTGCTAGTGCTACTGCTACTGAGCTTAAGTTTCTGTTTCTCTTTAGAATCAATTGAAGTTGTAGAAGAGATGAGATGCTAATTGTAGGTTTACGAATTGGCGTAAAAAACAAATTGCAGAATTAATGGCCACAAAGGCAGATGGGCTGCAATCATGGGCAGTCGTTCATCAAATTGATTCTTCCTCAAAAAGGAATTTAAGCTGACAATGGAATAAAACACTTATGCTCTATAACATTATACTAATATTAAAGTGACGCAATAAATTATGGTTAATTGTTGGTATCGTAATATAAATAAATGAAAATGAAGGTCAGAAGAAAAATTTACATTTACAAAAAATTCGGTATTTTTGGTTTTACTTCTAACACATAATACCTATATAAATTTAAAAAGTCCATGTTTAATATTAATTTAGTATTAAGATAACGAACAAACAAGTGTACTGAGGGTAAGTTTCCAAAGTAAGTATAATAAAAATAAATTAAATGAATAATATATGGAATATAACTAGTAATCATTAAATGGAGATTTTTTCGAATTGGATACTTAATGTGGCGTAGAAATAAAAAATTCATCCCTGAATTCTAGTTCAAAAGCAGAGAAATTGGCTCAGATAGACTGACGGATGAGTACGTAAAAATGTTGTGGAAAATTATCATAAATAATGATTTTTGAAACAAAAATGGAGTTTTGAAAACAAAAATTGCTATTTATAGAGCACATTAGGAAACCGGTGGAGATTTTTGACATCGACAAAGGATCTCAAACAGAAACCATAAAATTATTTATTTCTCGTCACAAGTCAATCGGTGATTTTCTCATAGAAATTGGTGCATGAATAAAGATTTTGGACATTGCTGTTGACAAGGAATGGCGGTTTTTACTTCCCGAGTACGAAGTAAAAGGGAAATATTGTATTAGCGTTCCAAAAAAAAATTGTCCTATGCAAATTTTTACATATCTTTGCGTTTCTGAATACGTAGATTCAAAAAATGAAAAAAAAATTCCGTCTGTTTCAGCTTTTTAGGAGTATTCCCCGCAGAGTAATTGAAAACCGCAGTCCAGATTTTTAAAACATGGACAAATTCAATAAATAACATCAAAATGATTGTAGGAAAGCACCAAGAAAGCAATATTGCTTTCTTACAACGATTTTGATGTAATTTATTAATTTTGTCCATGTTTTAAAAATCGACTGCATTATGTTGTTTAAAAAAGACCACGAGGCGATTAATGCCCACCAAATTTTAAAATTAACATTTACATTATATAAACAACAAATTTTGATTTTATGAAAAAGTCCACCCATGGATGGCGCTAAACGTCAATAATTGTTTCATTTAATCTAATAAATGAAAAACAACTCGGTATTTACTAGTGGTGGCAAATTTAATTTTTTTCGTATTCGAATATTCGTTAAAAAAATATTCGAATATAGAATTATTCGAATTCGAATAACAGTAAAAAAAATTCGTTTTATTCGTTGTATTCGTTTTATTCGTTTATTCGTTTTATTCGTTTTATCCGTTTTATCGTTTTACTCCTTTTATTCGTTGGGCTAGTTTTATACTATAAACGTAGTAGAGCATTCTCCAATGGAAGTTTCATTTAAGCATAAACATTTGAAACCACGCTTAACCTTAATATGCGTTAGTAAATTACTTGTTGCTCCATTAAATTTAAGGCACTTATTGCAAATTTTGCAAGTAACTACCGCATCACTCGTATTCTTCACGAAATATTTCCACACTTTACTCATAAATCACAGTAATGTATTCGTCTAGCCTGAGAAATAATTTGAGGATTATTGTAGGTACCTAATGTTTAGAAAAATGTGTTCACTGATTTACCGAAAACCTTTTACACTAACAAACAATAAATCACAGTTATTACGACTTGTAAAAGGGTGTTATTGAATAGTGAACGACTTTAAGCTGACAGCAAAGAAATGCTGAAATAGCTATTTACAATACGAATATCGTACCTACAACGTTTCATCTCCTATTCATAAAATACTGTGGGTCGCAAGAAATTTGTAAATGAGAAACAATTCCATGAAATGAAAAGTAGTAGGCATACCTCTGCCGTCTGTCATCTCTCAATAATAAACCAACGACGTTCTCTTTTTTCTTAATTTAACAATTTTTTTTGTTCTGGCCATTATTCGTTTTATACGTTTTATTCGTTTCATTCGTTTTATTGGTTTCATTCGCTTTATTCGTTTTATTCGTTTTTATTCTAATTCGAATAGTGGTATGGTTAAGTATTCGAATAATTCCCCATTATACATTCGAATATTCGAATATTCGAAAAAAATTGCCACCACTAGTATTTACATAGATACCAAAAAATAAAAATTAGCCCATTATTCTTCTACCTCCTGTAATTTAATATGTACATTAAAGTCAATAATAGAAATAAGGATGGACAAAATAAAAGATATTTAATCTTGTCTTATTTAAAAAAGTAAAAATCATGATAATAGATATAAATAAATGAAAATGAGAACCAGAAGGAAAATTTAGATTTTAACCTCGATTTTGACGAAATTTCAGTACTAAAACCTACTTTTAATCCTAAAACTTAAGTTTAATTTCAAGAATATTAATAGCACAGATGATTTCCACGAGAAACTACTTGTTTTTACTTTTCTACCTACGAACAAACAAGCAGACTGTGGCAAATTTTGTAAAAACTTTTATATTGGTGTGACGTGTGATAAATAGTATGTATATAACGAAAACTTATTATAAACAATTTCAAGTGATTCGAGAGAAAAAACCCGATCCATATAAATAATTATAATAATAACAACTGATTCCGCCGAAATGTTTATTTTAAATAAATTTCTTAAAAATAGAATCCAACATTCGTTGTTAAAAAATGCCTAAAATGTGTTCAATTAATATTATGCCGCATCTTAATTTTTTTAAACAAAATTGTTATGAAGTTAGGATAGCATATTAAAAGGGTACCTAGTGCATATCATTCAAGAGTCGAAATTCTGGTTCGATAATTATAATATTTAATTATTGAATCGTTTATTAGTAGTACATTACAATACAAGTGATGAAAGTGACTGATTTTTCAACGAGAAATAAATTATATATTCACTTTTATTTTTCCAACATCGCAAAAATGAGTCTCAATTTTAAATTTCTTTATAATTATTTTACTCTCTCCTATTTTTTCAAGAATCTAGTTGCTGATTTTGTATTCTAACGTTGCTATGCAAATGAACTTTCCTCTACGCCTATTTTCCTCACTAAAGTGTCCATTTTCATAAGCGATGTTAGAAAAAGATATATACACTGTCGTACTTATTTGGTACCCATTATAGAATGATCAGGCATCAATTATTGAATCGATATTACGAAAATTTTGAAAATAAATTTGGTTCCAGATACCTAAAATAAGTGTCAGGTCAGACATATTAGCGTTTATCGATATAAACCCCTGATCTGTCAGTATTGGCTATCTATCTGCTATCTTTCAACACGGTTTACAATAGTGATTGTTTCCAATTATTATTGCAATAGTTCTACCGGCAGCACCATTAACTTTCTAATTAAGTCACCAATCTGTGTGTGTGTCCGTGCAAATATCTTGCGATTCAAATTTCTTAGATATAAGAGTTACCTATGATTAATGGTAAAGGTGTAGAATTTTTGATTTGGTCTTATCATTATTATTATTATACCATTTATCGAGAAGTTTGTATCTACAGGGCGTCCGTAAAGCATCCAATAAATTCAATCATAATTAAATGGGCAGTTTTGTATAAAAACGCTCTCGTACTGGTCGATTTTTCTTTATTGTTTATTATTCAAAAATTGATAAGATACATTTTTTTAGTCTTAATCTAAATAATCAATCATTTTGAGCAAAACGTAACTGCGCAACTGCTATCTTCAAGATTTCGAAAAACTGCATTATTCCGTTTGTGCTCCTCTGTGATGGTTTTCCACATTGCACTTGCACTTTATAAAGGTCCTATAGTTTTAATTGGCAGTTTGTCTTGAACATTATACAGTCCATGGGGTAGGTATAAACAGTCTGTGAAACAGTTTTTTTGTGTTTATGCACTCAGAGTCAAACCAAGGTTTACGTTTAAAAATATTGATGTTTAACAATTTATGCTACATTTGTATGCAGTACCAATATGTAATTAAACACAAGACATTATAGTTGCTACATTCTAATGAAAGGGAATAGATTGCAACAAAAGGATTAATTATTGCAATTAATTGCTTATCTTTTACATTTAGTATCCACGTTCCAATATTCAAAATACAGGGTGTGTATAAATTGACGGAAAAGCTACACGCTGCGACATTCTTCGTTCAATTCTGAATCGAAAATCCTAATGTTAAATTGTTGTATTATGCTTCGTATGTCTTCAGGAGCCACTTAAAAGAAACATACATTTGGCAACACTCTAAACCAGCATACGACTGTAATACCTACCGTTGCTATGATACTTATGATTGAAATCCTTTGAAATCGCATTAGAATGGAAAGTTTGTTCTACAACATTGCCAAATGTGTTTTCGGTAAAAATACGTTAATAAAGAAATGTTAAAAACAAACTTTGAAGCCAAAAGAGAAATCGTTAACGAAACAAAATTATCAAAATTCCTTCATTATTCTTAAGTGCAGCTATCTCTACAAACAGATATCGAAATTAACACTTATTTATAGAACAAAAGTCCGAACTTCGAAAACCTCGTGAAGACGTATGAAGCATGATACAACATTTTACCATTGAGATTTTCGATTCAGAATTGAAGGAAGAATGTCGCAGCGTGTAGATTTTCCGTCAATTTATACACACCCTGTATAGATATAATTCACGAAGAAGTGTCTATTTCTAGAGAATATACCAATTATGTACTTTCGTCACGGATGTAAGACACCTAAACGATTTTTAGAAAACATGCACTAAATTACAAACAATGAAAAAAGGGTAATATACAGGGTGTTTCAGACCACCCGTACCGCCCAAATATCTCGCGAAATACAAAACGGATTGAAAAAAGAAAAAATACGTCTAGGTAATAATTTTTTTAAGACTCTGTTGTTTGATAGTAATCGTATGTCCCCATTCCCACCCCCGGAGGGTGGAGAGGGGGTAACTTCGTAATCTTAAATAGCACCCCCCAATTTATTATGCAGATTTGTATTCTGCGTTAACAAATAGGAACTTTTTGTTTGAAACATTTTTTGAAGTTCGTGACAGATGGCGCTATGATCGCCGAAAGAAGTTTTCCGATTACGTATGCTAATTTGATGGCAGTTTTGTTAAGTGACAATCAAAAATGTTAATGCTTTGTAAAAGGGAAGAGGGGGAGCTTTTATTAACCCCCCCCCCCTTCCCCACACCGCCAGGATGGGAAAATGCAACCATTTTAGATTTAAACAACTGTTCAATACCACGATTGAAGAAGTCAAATTTTGTAAATTTTTTTTGTCTTTGATGGAAAACAGAAAAAAAAATTGAAATACTTTGATTTCACGAGTAAAGAACACATTGACATTCGAGATACGTTTAAATCTAAAATTAGGGGTGAAGTGGCGGTGTGGGGGAGGGGGGGGGGTAATAAAACTCCCCCTCTTCCCTTTTACAAAGCATTAACATTTTTGATTGTCACTTAACAAAACTGCCATCAAATTAGCATACGTAATCGGAAAACTTCTTTCGGCGATCATAGCGCCATCTGTCACGAACTTCAAAAAATGTTTCAAACAAAAAGTTCCTATTTGTTCACGCAGAATTGAAATCTGCATAATAAACTGGGGGGTGCTATTTAAGATTACGAAGTTACCCCCCTCTCCGCCTCCCGGGGGTGGGAATGGGGACATCCTATTACTATCAAACAATAGAATCTTAAAAAATGTTGTAGACGTATTTTTTCTTTTTTCAATGCGTTTTGTATTTCGCGAGATATTTGGGCGGTACGGGTGGTCTGAAACACCCTGTATACCCCTCGCAAAGATAAAATAAAATAAGCTCGCCTAAAATGATGATTACAGCGTACCTATGGATTATTAATGAATCGGTCATTTCAAAAACGACATGTCATATTTTTTCACAAAATGAGGCTTTGTCAGATTTCATATGTACTGGGGTATTTACACATTCCTAGTAAGAACTACATTAGTCACACACTTTATAATATGCCAAATAAGCTGTAGTACTTTAGGGTCGCTGCAAAAACCACAGACTTATGTAGTTTCTGCAGTGAATCGTTGGAAACGCTGTACTGCGCATTGTAATGCGTGCTAAATGTTAATTAATATTGGTATTACTGTCACTTTGTTTATTCTAACAGGTGACTTGTGTAGTAGATATTTAGTTTGCTGCTGTGTGGTTATTGAGTTTACAATGTCTTCAAGTGATTCAGATAATGCTGAACCAAAAAAGAAAAGAACTTGAAATGCTGAAAATTACAAAAGGATAAAATAAATAAATAAATAAATAAAATAAAAAAAGAATAAAAATAACACACTTGTTAGATTTCTGTTGGAATTAACAGATAGTAATCGATTTGAGAAGATATATCATTATTTTCCCATAAGAGGCCACTCCTTTCTACCCAACGATCGGGACTTCGGAGTTATTAAGAAAAGATTAAGAAAATATGACCGTGTGTACTTACCGAATGAATATTATAAGACGGTCAGCGAATCAAGTGATAAATTTTCAGTAAAGGAGCTGCTAACAGACCATGTTTATGAATTCAACAAGTGGTGGCCTTCTTACAAAAATGGATGTTTATCCAATGAATCGTATGGTAAGAAACTTCCCAAAGATCTAAAAGTGACTTTTGCTCTTTCTTCATACATGAGTTTAGAGTATGATTCAAAGATTAAGGGTACAGTAGCTACTCGTGACTTTATTGATGGCCTGCGTCAACATACCTTCCATTTATTAAAAAATAAAACAGCTGAGGTAACATTGCCCACCATTAAAGCATATAATGACAAAATCCCAATAAAGGCTAAGAAAATAGCAAATTTAAAACAATTTGAAGGCAGCATAGTCGAAGAACATAAGTTTTTTTATCGAGAAATATTTAACTGGGTAACCGATGAAGAACCCATAGAATCTGTTGAATCTGATGGGGAATTTGATTACGTGCCATAAAGAAAATAATAATATTGTATAATAATAAGTTGTAATTAAATAAGTTAAAACGTTTTTTATGCCAAACTACTGTTTTAGACAATGGTCTGACAATAAAAATAGTTTATTTATACCATGTTTTTGTAAATATATTATCATTTCCTGGTAAAACAACATAAGTCAAAAATGTAAATATTGGGTTTTTATGTAATCAATGTCAGATACATATGGAATACCTCAATGGAATATGTGCCAACAACTCGTAGAACAACAATGCTTAACCTAATTTTAAAAATTGTGAATAATTATTACAATAAACAGTTTTTGTTGATTTCTGTAAATTCAAAGTAACGGGACTTATGTTGTTTTTGAAATGACCGATTCGGACAACAATGTTTCATTGGGGTATTGCTTCTAAGTTCTAAGTTGGCAAAACGTGATTCGTTGACCGCAGAATCGTTACATGTTAAAGATCTCGAAATTGGAAGTAGGTATCGTTTAGCAGCCATATGATATATGACAATTTGCTATGTTGATAAGCTTGATGACACTAAATTTATGAACACCATGTTTCAGATACTACGAGGATGATGTGACCGGGTGTGAATTTTAGAAATGAACAATATGAATAATTCCAAGTATTTTATTTTTATTTTTCAACATATTCCCCCTGAACATCAAGGGGAAGCAATGCTGAAGTGACATTATACCCGTTTTATAAGGATCAGTTTCAAGGCCATCAAAATATTGGTCCGTTGCGTTTGGTTGCGTTGCAGCAATAACTTCCTCGACGCTTTCTTTCCCACGAGGAATAGCTTCACCTTTGATTGGGAACAGGTGAAAATCACACAATGCTAAATTTTTGAGCCGCAACTTGAAATCACAGTTCATCCAATTTTTCGTGCGTGAGACAACGGACATTATCGTGATAGAAGAACACGCACTTTTCCGACGACCATTACCGCCCTTTTAAATAACTGATACCGTTGATATTCTGGCCCGTTTTAAGGTAGTCATTATGTAGTACTCCCCTCAAATTTCAAAAAATCGTCACCATCACCTTCCTGGTAAAAGAAACACTTGGTGTTCTTTGAAGTCCACTGTTTTGACTGCCGTTTTGATTCATTAGTGGAGCAATGTTTCATCGAGAGGAACAAAACAACGACTGGGTTTGGGCACCGTAGATTGTAAACATTAAAATATATGAAATTCTATCAAATCTAAAAACTTGTTTTGTACCTACTAAGAATCTAATTCGGCTATTACTCAAATGAGCATCGAGTTCCGTCGAGTTCTATGATGATTATAGAAAGTTTTTTGGTATAAGCTGCGATTTTTTCTAGGTTCCACCGTAGGTTTTTTTGATTTGGTGCATTATTGTTTTTCTTATTTATTTTCATAATTGCGGATTCAACATTGAAATTGTTACTCTTTATTAATATACCATCACATTCAAAATTAGCGATTGAACCCGTAGAGGAAAATAAACAGGTAAAATTTGCGATTGGTATTGATAAATACCATGGTTTCCTTTATTGATATATGATGTGATTGAACATTTTTTTGACGTTTCGCCCGGCATAGCAGGCTTAATCATAAAAGAGTTGTATATATCTGCAACGAGAGCATCATTTAACAAAGGTATATACATAGAATGTTAGTTATATTTGATTTAACAATTAGTTAAGCAACTAATGTTGAACAGGCTTGTGGACTTGATTAAAATATTTTTTATATAAACCAAAAAATATTTTAATCAAGTCCACATGGCACTCAGGATGTTCAACATTAGTTGCTTAACTAATTGTTAAATCAAATATAACTAATATTCTATGTATACACCGTTGTTAAATGATGCTCTGTTCCGTATTTCAAAAATTCCCGTTTTTTGTCTCACCTCGTACAATTTGTCCAGTTACAAATACCAAGATTGGGATGTTGGGAACAGTAAGGTTGGTTAAATGTAGAAAAAGATACACTATGGCTATGAATAATCCCTTGTTACATTTTCCAAAATTTACTTCGCTTGAAAAAACAATAATAACGTATTTCCTAAAACCTTGAATTATTCAGTAATTAGAAATGAATGAACAACATTTTCAGAAATGGTACCTATACAAACCGATGACGATTTTAAAAATAAACTCAAAAAAAGTCTAGACCTTCTAGATTTCACCATATGGGATTTTTTGTATTTTTGCATTTGCATTTTATACTCCACAAAAGTGATCTCTCATTCTTTTAGCGTTTAGAAGAACTGAGATAAATAATATGGTTTAAAAAAATATCAAACATAGAGATTAAACAATTATTTCCATTTATTGAATTTTTTGGGATAGACGAATAAATAATTAGGTATAAGTATCTATATTAGATTTTTATTTGATTTCCGTTAATATTCCTAGAATTTGCTCAAAATGTATTTACAGTGCCCCTACAGGTTTTGTCAATTTATGATTCTAAAATCTATTAAAGAATCTGTCACACCATGGACCGCGGCTTTGATCTATACAGAGTGTTTTATTTAAAACGTGGAAGGTATACGTCGACTGTAAAGAGAAAATTACTCGAAACAATAAGATTAAATTTCTCGCGTTATGTGCATATAAACACTTAACAAAAATTTACGCGTGAGATTTACTTAAAAAGAAATGAATAGCGTATTCTCGCAATATTCTAAATCCAAATAGAACCTACGTCACTCTATTGTTACAACACTTCCATTCACATCAGGTTTTTGACCACTACTAACACTATTGTTTCGGTAACATAATTGATGCATAACTGATCGTTTAAAAAGAAGAAATTTCTCCTTATGCTAAATTGGGGAAGGTGTAGAATGTTCGATACCTACCTATAAGTTTTCAAAATATTGTGCATCTACATTAAGTTAGATTTGTATGTTTCAATTGCAAATGATCAAACATTGTATGAATTTATAAAAAAAATCGATATTTTGCCGCTTCACCAACCAACAAATGTTGATTTAACATAAATCAGTATTCAGCAACATAAATATACCACCAGACAACCAATAGTGCATCTGCTTTTTTACAGCGGAATAAATTTGGATATTTTAGCATAATATTTGCGGAATTCACTACTGAAGTAATATATTTATACCTTAAAATCAAATAAAAAAAGGTTCATTAGAGATGAAGTGCATACGCGTTTCACAATAAATAAAATATAAAGCTAGGTCAAGGCAAACATCAAACAATTGAATCTCGAAAACAATGATCGTCTACTACGAAAATACTTTGATCTGCGTGCGAGCATTATGTTGTTTAACTTTCCGTCATTGCGATATCGTTTACACAAAAATTGAAATAATCCACTAATAGGTACTACGTTGAGATTGTTTCAGTAGTTTTGGTATCGTAAAGATAACGGTAATTGTGAGATAAGCGGCGCTTAGAAAAACAATATTTACTTGTCGGTATAAAGAATTCTATCACAACGCTAACCGATTTCAAGTAAATAAAAAAAAAAAGAAATTTTCTTAGTTCGTCTATGGTTTACCCGTCTGGCCGGTATAAAAATACAACAAAAAGCGCTGAAACGTCCAAAAATTCCACAACACTAAATTTCTCTTGTTAAAAACTGGAAGTCACTAAACAGGGAGTTTTTCATTGGAAATAATTCACGACTAAAATGTGTGTTCAACAATCTACTCACGTTCAGTATTCAAGAGTCTTCTGTTTTTGTAGGAAACCTGGCTAAGTTGGTTCTCCTGAAAAGGTCTTAGTAGACCGTTTAAATTCGCGCCGTCGCATTGGCCAATAATTAAGACATTTGCTACACGATATCACGTTTAAATCAAGGAGCAACTATGTTAATGGTAACTGCTTAAGAGAACCGTTTTTCTAAAATATTTGTATTATTTTATAAATGTTCGGGTTTATTTTAAAATCGATCTTAATAAAAACGATTAAATTGTGTTTATGTCTCTACTTGTTAAAACGTTAAAAACGATGATGTACGACAAACAAGTTTTAATAAGATATAAGTATCGTACCTTTTTTTTTAAATACATCATAGAATAAATGAGTATCGAAGAAGTATTATCGTGTCATACATAATAACATTTACGAATAAATTAAGTTCGCTGTATTCTTCCTACGAAATAGCAAAATGTCGAAGGTGGATGAGGTTGGTGACGTCTATCTTTCTAATTAGGTAATTTAATATCAAATAAACAGCTTTTATAATTAGTAAATGTGTTTACGCGTTATAAAATTAACATTTATACAACAATACCGCCATATTTTGTCTACACTTTTGAATTCCAGTCACAAGTCCACTACCTTAATAAATTATGATACCCTTTTTTGGCAAATTTGTCAGAGAATCAATTTTTTGATTATTACAGTTGTGTGATTTCTCCGTCTGTTGAAGAGAATGTATGACGAGATTTAAGGTTTTTTTCATTTTGAAATGTTAAGAGAATGTAATATTTTCATAATTAACTCAAATGTTACATTAATTTTTCTGAAATTGTTACCCATCATTGAAAAGGGAACGCGAAAATTACAATCGTTGAGAAACTGTATTCCTTCATCTAAAAATCTGAACCTTGTATATCGGTAGGTACAGTTCTATGGCATTGCAGTATAGGTAACTCAAAGTGGAAAGTGGAATGAGTTTTATCATGGAAGAAGTACAAAATTTTATATTTATAGCCTCCTTGAATCTATTTGTTATAGTGCTACTTATTTTATTGCCTCTTATTTTTTGTCTCATTTACTTACTCAAAATTTATTATCATTACTTTTATTTTTTGGAAGTCCTCGTCGTGCACCGCACGACTCGCACGCCCGTTAAATCTGCCACTGAGTCAGTACCTAAATTACGGAATTTTTTTAAATGCTCATAACACACGTACTTCTTTGTTCACCATAACTTTTATGTACAATGTTATTTCAAAATAAGAGCAAATTAATATTTATGAATATGAGTTAATATTATTTATACATAAAAAAACGATAGGTACAAAAATCTTTTGAAAGAATTTTAGCTAAAACTACAATTTTTGCCATACCGGTAACGAACATGCATTAAAAAGTTATTTATTTTATTTATTTATTTATGTTGTGGACCTTTTGGGTCCTATTACTTCTAGCTTGATCTATATTTGAAATTCATACCGTAGATTTTTTTATTTATAACCTATTTTTAAACATGGGCAATGGAATTTGTATAATTATACAGGGTTCGCCATTACTCCGGCCTCGGCTTCTAGTGCCTTTGCATAAATGTCAGCATAAAATGTTTAGTTTTCCTAACATCTACAGTTATGGAGATATTTATAAAATTTAAATTAAATCGCAACAAGCATTATTTTATCAAGCGGGTTTATTCTAGTAGGCTTTGCTTCTATTAAACAAAAAACAAATATCCAGTAGAAGTTACTTATTGTGTTTAGTTGTCAAATTATTACCTGTTACTACTTTCTACTTTATTAACTTTCGTATAAAATGAATTTTCCACAGAACGAATTAGTGGACATGGTGTTTATTTTGGGTGAATGTGAAAAAAATTGTCTTTTGGCTTCTCGTGTCTATAAACAAAGATCCTGACCGCCGTGCTCCAAGTATCCGTCCATTACAAAAATTATTGGTTCGATTCGAACAAACAGGATCGGTAAACTACAAGCCACCTGTTCAAAGAAAAACTGTCAGAATGGAAGAGGCAGAATTTATGGTATTGCAGGCTGTAGTTGAAAATCCAAATGCTAGCACCAAACAAATTAGTGAAGAACTTGGTACAATTAGTGCTACTTCAGTGAGAAGAGTACTGAAAAGTCATAAATATCACCCTTATCACATTGAACTGCATCAAAAATTGACTATAGGGGATTTTAACTCAAGAAGAACTTTCTGTGTGTGGATGTTAAATTAAACTTAATGAGGTGCCAGGCTTTATATCCACTGTTTTATTTACCGACGATGCTACCTTTCACAGTAATGGCCGAGTAAATCGTCGTAATTTTCATTACTATGATAATGTAAATCCGTAAATCCTCATATTTTAAGAGTTTTGGATCATCAACATAGATGGACGGTCAATGTATGGGGAGCAATTGTGAATAATTTTATCATAGGTCCTTACTTCTTTGATGGTCATTTAAATGCCGACAGATATTTGGAGTTTTTGAATAATTCTTTGCCACAATTACTAGGCAATGTTCCGGAAAACACAAGAAGGACCATGTGGTATCAGCATGATGGTGCGCCATGTCATTTTGGTAGAAACGTACGTAATTATTTAAATGAACATTATCGTGATCAATGGATCGGCCGAGGTTGTCCTGTGCTATGGCCGGCAAGATCTCCGGATCTTACTGTCATGGATTTCTTTTTATGGGGGTTCGTGAAAGATTACGTATTTCAAGAAGATTCTACTACACAAGAGGCAATGAAAAACAGAATAAGAACCGCATTTTCTAATGTCACATATATGAGATGTTACAAAATGTGCGTGAATCTTTACGACAAAGACTTGAGACGTGCCTACAACAAAATGGGCAAAATTTTGAACACTTGTTAAACTAATTTTTTTTTATTGTTGTTGGTTTTCTAATGGTCTCGCTCTTTTTGTTTTTTGTTTAATATAAGCAAAGCCCACTAGAATAAACCCACTTGATTAAAATAATGCTTGTTGCGATTTAATTGAAATTTTATAAATATCTCCATAACTGTAGATGTTAGGAAAAAAAAGTACTAGTGCAAATCGATAGAGAATTAAAAACTACATTAGAAACAGTTGAAAAAAATCTAGGGTGCCATTAAAAAAAAATTAGTTTCAGCAATTTGAAAAATTTGAAAAGTAGCGTTCTCATACAAAAAAAGTATGGCGAATTAAAAATATCTTTTAGACTATTTAAGTACTTCTGACTTTCATCTACGAATTTACAAAAGCAAATTCCAAAATTTCAAAAAACACCAGTGTTGTGACCATTTCTTTCTGATGCTGCATTTTTAAAGAAATTGCTCTAAAATGGCAACGCCGCGATCAATTAAAAAAATTTAAAAAGTATTTTTCATCTAAATTAAACCTTCATCGAACAGCATAAAAAAATTGATGGGTTGCTATTTAAAAAAGTGTAACTTTATACTGCCCAGCGAAAACTACACACTCTGTATAAACAAAAATATTTTTAAAACATGCAGCTCTTCAATAGCAATGAGTACAATACTAAACATTTTATGCTAACATTTATGTAAAGGCACTAGGAACCGAGGCCGGAGTAATGGCGAACCCTGTATACACAGTTGGTGAATGTTTCCTGAGGGCCCTTGCTGCTTAATACTATATCACTATATGGTAATTGTAGTACATATGGGTTCAGTTTCTAGTTATCATTTATAAAGAAACAGTTTTTTCATGTTCGTGAGACGTAGGGGATTTGGGCATAACTCACAGACTCTGGAAAATTTATCGTTCAGGGCGAATGTTCCTCCACGTTGACTGACTTAGACTAGAAGTATTTCTTTAAGGCAGTATCTGTTTTTTTCTTGCTTCACTTCTAAAAAAGAACGAAAATACTTTGTTTATTGTTCTATTTTATTCTCATATTTAGGTCTCCTCTTTTACTCTCCGGCAATTATTGCTTACAGTACATTTTCTGTTTTAATGTTCGATACAAGCTAGAAAACAGTGAACACTTACTGCAAAAGTGGAAATAAAACGATTTATTTTTGTACTCTTTAGTAGTATCCTTAGTATCCTCTCATGTTTTGGAAAGCTTTTTGAACTTGCCATTTATGCCCAAATTTATCCACAAGTTAAATGCTTAATATCTCCAAATCAACATGGATTTATGGAAAACCGCTCTACCGTCACAAATTTGGCATGTTTAACACAATTTTCAATGGAAGCTCTTGATAATCAGGGTCAAGTAGACATAATATATACAGATTTTATGAAAGCATTTGATACAATTGTTCACAATATCATTATACGAAAATTAAAGAAGTATGGGTTTGGTACCACACTCATCAACTTCTTTAGGTCTTACTTGTCCAATCGCACTCAATATGTTGTATAAATGGTTTCACTTCTGTCATGTTTAACGCAACATCAGGTGTTCCCCAGGGCTCGCATCTAGGTCCATTGTTCTTCTTACTATTTATCGACGATATAACTCAAACGATCTCTTGTGATCATCTACTGTTCGCCGATGATTTTAAACTTTACGCCACTATTTCAACATCTGAGGACTGCCAAGATCTGCAAAATGAATTAGATCTAGTTGTGGAATGGTGTAATTCAAACTCTATTCAACTAAACATACCAAAATGTAAAATTCTAACTGTCTCCCGTAAACCATGTAATGTCATGTTTAAGTACAACATTGACGGCATTCCGCTGACACGTGTTTCAATCATGAAAGATTTGGGCGTTTACTTTGATGAAAAGTTGAGTTTCACCCACCATGTTAAAGTCACTTCTGCAGCAGCAATGAAAACACTAGGTTTCATCATGAGGAATTGTAAGTCGTTTTCCAATACCAATACAATAAAGTCACTTTATTTCTCATTAGTTCGTTCCAAGCTTGAATACTGTGCCATTATATGGTATCCGTCATATCACTGTCTAAAATCTAACCTTGAAAAGGTTCAACGGAAATTTTTAAAGTTTCTTGCTTATAAAGTTGAAGGCAGATATCCGGAAAAAGGTTATCCCCAAGAAAGCTTGTTGCAACAATTTAACATCCCATCATTGGAATCAAGAAGAATTAAGTGCTCACTTAGTTTCTTGTATAATATTCTCAACCACCGAGTTGACTGTCCTCATCTACTTAAACAGATAAATTTCAATATCCCTAGACTGGCCTCAAGATCCCATAATACTTTCTATTTAAAGGTCGCTAAAACAAATTTGCTAAAAAACTCTCCGATCTACGTAACAACTACAATACGATTTGTACGAACTGTGACATAAATTTCCATTCATTAAATTATCTTTTAAGACTTATATAATTAGTTCGTAGGCATTAAGTATTGTTATTTTTTTTGTACACTTTCTGTTTACTTGATATTGATCTATAATTGGATGTCCTATATCTGTTGATCAATAAATGCATTATTATTATTATTATTATTATTATTATTATTACTCTTATGCTACAAACTATATTAATAGTATAATAAGATATTATATAAAAATATCTAATACGTAAATGAATTAAGCACGTTTTGAAAAATCTTAAATGGTCTACCATTTTCCACGCTTAACTGTTGCACTTAAAACATCTTGTTCCCTCTAAAGATCGCCTTGAAAAATTTCCAAATTAAATTACGCAAAATCATGATGTAAAAATTCCAAATTTCTGTTTAAAATAATGTATTCCGTCATATGTACCTACTGCAAGGAGGACTTTAATAGTTAGTATTGTAAATATTTTAGTGAAAGATTTGTTTCATAATCTTACTTAGATCCAATTTTTTTAAATTGTTGTGTAAATCGCTTAGAAAGAATTAAAACAAACATTTTCTGTGTCGGGAAATTCCTTTTCTGTATCCTTGAAGTCAATCATGAATGTGCGTTAATTCGTTCAAATGTTGCCAAACAATTCGTTTTTTGGGGTAGAGATGTAAGAACTGCGAGTTTCCCAAGCACCTCTACGCGCATGTATTAATAAAACTAATCATCGAGCTGTATACAGGATATATAATGAAATGAAAACTAAGCAATGAAACATAACTTGGACAAGAGATTCCTTTAATTCAGTGTGATTCAATTTGCTAATCGAAAATCAAAAAGGAATCAAAGATACCCCAAGTTCAAATAATAACGATATCAAAAGTACTATTGAAATGCAAGTTAGTGGAGGAACAATAATAGAACAAGTTATACCATTTGGCTATTTAGGAATTAATATAATCAGTCACAGAAGTCTTAATAAAGTGTTATAAAGGTATAATAATTATTTATCAAAGCAAGAACGTTGTGCACGACAAGAACGAAAATGTCAAAAAATTCAAACATTAATGAGTAGATTGTGGAAAGGCAAATAGTAGGACGGAACGTCAATTTTAGATTTTAAAATTATGTACATTTTACTGTGTAAAAATTTCACCCTAAATGTAACACCCTTAGAGTGAGGGTTAGTTACAACTCCTACATTTTTACATTGGAAGTAGAAGCTTGTAATGCATCGTTTAAAAGGCCTCTTCATTATCTATTCAAAAATGTTATTTTTTTCAAATCTACTGCAAAAATTAACATTTAAAAAAAATTCGTCACAGCACATCAAAAACCCAACAGGCAATACCATTTACTTCTTGATCATGAGAAAGTAAGCAAAAACTATATGTATAAGTGTTCTTTTTGGACGGTATCAATAAAAAAAAATTTGTTCTGTGGTTATGATTTTATTTTTTTTTGTGTTATTTTTTGCAGCAGATTTGAAAACAATAACATTCTTAAATAGATTATAAGGAGACCTTTTAAATGATACATCACAAACCTGCCCCTACTTCCAATTTAAAAATTTAAGGGTTGTAACCCTCACCCTAAGGGTGTTAAATTTAACGATAAAATGTTTACGCAATAGGATGTAACGTTAAAATCTAAAATTGTCGTGTTTCGGGTTATTCTTTATAAACATTCACAATTATTGAAATAATGAATTTACTCTATTTGGCTGTTTCACATTGTGTAATTGAAGAATAGGCCATATTAAGAAGCAAGAAGTAGAACTTGTTACTAATATACTTACCTAAGGATTGGAGTTTTTGTAAATGTGGGCAATACGAATGAAAATTATTTTATACAGGGTGAGTTTTTTTTCATTATGTATTATTGTATTGGGATCTCGGAAACCATAAGAGTTACACATTTGCTTAAATGGGAAAAGATTTGCTTCTTTGGAAGACTAATCCAGATACGCTTTTGTTGATTTAAGAAAATGCATGGCTTACTAGATATTTATAAAAAAAGTAAAATTCTCCAAAATCGTTTCAGCCCTTTAATTCGTTTATTTCTAAAGATCAAAAATCAAAGATCAAAATGCTAAGCAAAATTAAAAAACTAGTGCGGTGACGTTATTCGGCACAAAATTATCTACAAATTGTATTTGAACAATTTTTATCTATCTTTAGAAATAAACGAATTAAAGGGCTGAAACGATTTTGGAGAATTTTACTTTTTTATAATTATCTAGTAAGCCATGCATTTTCTTAAATCAACAAAAGCGTATCTGGATTAGTCTTCCAAAGAAGCAAATCTTTCCCCATTTAAGCAAATGTGTAACTCTTATGGTTTCCGAGATCCCCATACAAATAATGAAAAAAAACTCACCCTGTATAATTAGTAAAGAATTTATAAATTTTTCGTCGCGTTGAATTTACCTGCATAATGAACTGTTGGCGATAAATATTTCTCCCACATACAAATTGGTAAACGAAACAAGTGATGGTGCTGATAATAACTTTTTCCGAGACCAGTAGTTCACCTAGGCGTTGATTTTTCAGCGACTGAGGAATGGATTGCAAATCGTGAATTATTGAATCTGTAGTGGTGAACAGAAATTGATATTTCGATTCAGTTTTGGACCCATCGCTAAAGTACGTATTGGTCTAAAAAATTAAATAGCATGGGCAGTATTGGTTTTACTTATTTAGATGTCTTGGCGCATTTGTCGAATGTAAGTTCGTCGAGTTAGGTGTGTTCTGTATACAAATTTCAAATTTCTTTCAGTTTAAAAATTACAAATTGAGAAGGAAAGCAAGCGCAACGGGTTTGGTCATAGGTTAAAATGGCAAATCTTCTCTTTGGCGTGGTTTAGGATTGAAGATAGTTATTAATCGCAACAGGAATCAAAGAATTATGAGACTATTACAAATATAAGTATAAAAGTTGACGTAGAAAACAAGCTGTTACAGACGGAACCAAAACGCGAAATTAAAGTCGAGAAGTTGAAAAACATTCGTGGGACGTAATATATAATATAATATAATATAGTACGTATAATATAATATAATAATAATATAATATACCTAATATAATAATAATATAATATATAATATGTACTGACTTAAAAAATTATGTAAAAGTTAATATTGTACGTAATATACCGAAAGGTACGAATGTGATAGACGCCGCAAAAAGACCCCCTTCCACCATACAAAATGAATATCTACTGATGTAGAAAGAAAAATTAATTAAATTAAACATACATTAAAATTATTTCGATGTTAATAAAGTGTCATTATTTGGACACGTCATTGGAAGTAACTGTAGAAACAAAAACGAAATCTAAACAGACATCTTTCCGTAACAAAATAAAGAACTAAATATTTGTACCCTTGTATGGAATTTGTTCATTGTGCCGAATTATCACACATGAAGTTATTATACAAAATTTTCCTTGGTACTGAGTAGTTTCAAAAACCTTCAGCATAAACGTAATTAAAATTTTAATTAAATAAAAACATGTTCGACAACAAAAATAAAACTGATGCGTAGTTCAAGACATCAAAATAAATATTTTTAGACTTTTTAATGTATGCAAATAAATTAAGATAATGTCTTTTACGTGACGATACCAATTTTCTTTAGTAATAAAATTTTTGGATGTGAGTTTTTTATACATGGCGCGCGCAACACTCTTTATCGGTACCGGAAGAAAAAATATACCCTTTTTTTTTAGAAAATCCCCCATAAATTTAGTTCTTCTCTGTCTCTAGTATGGCGATGGTGAGTTTGGATGTTTGGGTACGGACGTCTATTTTCAGAGAAAGGATCACAGATGTTGAACCAAATTCCACACTTACACTTAAAACTTTGCCTATAATTTAACAAAAAACAAGGAATAAAATTCCACATACAGTGTGCTGTAATGGGTTACGCAATATGTACGGTGGGGTATAGAAACACGACTAAAAGCCTAGGCATCTATTATAAATAAGAAATGTGAAGTAATTAAACTTGTTAATTTATTAAAACTACTCCACACCATGGCAATATTTATAGATTTCAAAACCTTCCAGAACATCCAATTTGGATTTAACGTTTGATATTATTATGTAAAATCGTTCGACTAAATGTTTAGGGTACTTTAACCTAAGCCATTACGTTTATACTTACAACAATAAACACGATCTTTATTCGAGTATATACCGAATATACAGCGTATTTTTTAAGTACGTGGTCAAACTTCAAGGGGTTATTCTTTAAGTGATTTTAAGCCGAAAAGTTCATATAAACATATTATGTCCGGTAATGCTTCATTGTCAAGATACAGGATGTCAACGTATTCGGCAATCGATGTTAAGACGAGCTAATGCTTGCATTGAAGTTGAAGGTGGACATTTTCAGCAACTATTATAAATTTGTTTTTTTCACAAAAAAATTGTATACTTAGTGTTTGTTTAAGTGTAGTTTTAATAAATCGTGTTTCTTGTTTGATAAACAATGAAAAAGTTGTATTTTTAGTTGCTTAATGTGAAAATAATATAAAAGTTAAAATAAAGTCAGTGGCGCACATTTTTTTTGCCAAACAGTTGGTTAAGGTACCCCCCCCCCCGGACGCCACTGTACTTAATACTTTGAATCAAGTATCTTAACAATGAAGCATTACCGGACATAAGTTTACATGAAAGTATTTACTTCGTGGCCTATCGAAAACACAGCTAAAAACCTAGGCATTAAGATCAAGAATGTGAACTAATGGCGAATTAATAATACAAATTATCGTATTACAACGTAACAATAAACTGAGTAGTGATTATTAAAGAATACTAAGTATATCTATGTATCTGGGAACGAACTAGTTACAAAAAAACTTCATACACATATTATCTACAACTGTCAACTATATTCTTAAAGTCCCTAAACCAAAAGTAACGAGAACACTGTTGCAGGATTGAGCACTATTTCATATTTCCAACATTTATCTGTGTATTTATATTTATAACAACTAACATGTTCTTTGTATCTAATACCTATCGAAATTACGAATTGTTTAACCTATGTATACCTACCGAATTGCAAAATGCGCCTTTCAATTTATAAATACCCGATTTCATGATGTCTTGTGTTTTGTCTTTAGCATTAAAAAGATATTTGAAAATAGTAGGTATCGTTGGTTTTTAAAGGTACTTTACGGGTTTTAGATTTTTGTATTATTTTGTGCATGTTCGGCGGCCACGATTATGGCAGCTACAAAGTATACCTATAGGTACTGATAGAAATTTGATACTCTCATTCATTTTTTATTTTAAACGCAACTTTTTGTGTAGGTATATGTATTTCAACATATACTTTTTTGATTTAAATAACGGATGGTTACCAATTCGGTTAATTCTCAATTACTAATACAAATAGACGAACAAATAGGTACATTGCATAAATTTTAATTTATGCACGTACATCTACATGCGTCGTATTGCGTAATATTTACCGTGTATGCATTGAACATGAGAAGCCATTAATAATAATATTTTTCGCAAATCATTTTTCGTACAAAAGTATTACACAACGCGCTCATTTTAGGTGGCTATAACACAATCAAAGAATATTACAGATTGATTTAATAAATGTATACAGTTAGCAAATTTTCGTCATAGATGGAATTGGTACAAAATCGGTTAAATGGGGAAAGACTCGTTAACAATACGGATTTACATTTTCAAAAATTCATCCGGTTACTGAGATACAGGACGCGCATTTTCTAAAAAAGCTCCATATTTTATTTAACACATTTTTAGGGTAAGGGTAATGGGTAATGTAGCCTTCAAGAATGATAAAATTGAAAGAAAATCTCCTTTAGAACATAATTCAAGAATGATCTTGAAAACGTTCTAGCCCGCCTATGTTTTACGTACCTGTATGAAATTTGTTTTCCTTATGGACGGCGTCATATTGGATTTTTACATTTTTGAAATCGTCGTAATAAGAGATTTCCAATGATGTAAAAGATCCCTATGTTCAGTTAAACAAATTATCACATATAACGATAACTCAATTGGAACGACTCTACATTTTTTAACCATCAGTTGCAATTTGGATTTTTGAGTCAGTAAATACGCAACTTTTTCGCCATTTGACCGATTTTGCATATCTTACCGTTTCCGATATCCCTATCTCGAATGTACCCTATTCTATCTTGAACACACTGTATACGAACTTGTGATAAGGAAAAAAGAGTGACTGAACCACAACTGTCGAATTTATATTTCGTTAATCAAGTGTATTAATTTGGAGTACGAAAAATATCGCAAAAGTATCGATATCGTCATTGTACACCATCCGAATTGTGCGGGAATTGAATTTATAGTAAACGAGTATCAAAAGGCGCGAATTCTGATAGAATTCTAATTTCAACCAACTTCAAATCTGTAACTAATTATGGCATTATACTATACCCCCCCCCCCCCACCTCACACACAAGCACCCTGAATTCTGCACAAATGGATCATTGTTTTTCTTTCCACCCTTAAGCGAGATAGGAGCGGAGAGGGTGACAGTCCATTTTGAAAATATTTCCCAAGCAGTTCTTTTTGCGCATGGTTTGTAGCATCACTTTTCTTCAACTCTACGCAATTTCCTCATCATTCACTTTATGTATGTTCAACATTTTCCTCCACACCCACTTTATCTGCGCCTGCATCATCTTCTTATCTATCTTTAAGATCTTTTTTACTTTCTGTACAATTCTGATCGTATTTTGCTCTCTTACTTACCATACCAGTTCTTACTTTTACTTCTGGATATATGTACATATATACAGACTTTTATTAAAATAATAATAAATGGCACCTTCTCAACATATTAAGTTGCATAAAATACAAAGGATACAAAACAAAGGTAAAAAAATGAACATCAACGTAACGATAAAATATAACAACAATAATAGAAAATACCATATATAAACAATAGGTAAATATAAATTTACAATAAAATAAACATGTATCATCAATTGTTAAACGTGATTCCTTAAAATATAAACTGACTTTTTTATGGTCATACCTGCTATTAATTTATACAATTTTGATGAATGGCCGAAACTTTTGCAAAATTCTTTAAAAAAAGTAGTGATCCTATACATGTTGGTATGATTAAGTGTGTGGGAAATTATGGTGTTTGTTTACAAAACAGATTTCGTTTTGTGTAACATAATATTTTCTAGTTCAAGATTATTCACACCTACTTTTTTATATTATCATTCTACAGCTACGTAATTCTGTCATATTTTTGCGTACAATTGACTTTTACTCATTTTGAAGCAGTAAAAGGTATTTAAAGGAGTTGAGTATTTGGATAATTATTATGTAACAATTAAATACCTTTTTAACTAGTGTTGAATTAAGAAAATAAAAAATTAATTTAGGGGCACAATGTTTACGTGTAACATAAACCTTTTAATTGTAACTTTAACCATGGTTCATCTCTTTAAATTCACGAAACGCTATTCCCTTCATTATAACATTTAAATATAACGCAAAAGAGACAGCTATAACAGTATGTAGTAAGACAAACAAGATTAGCTAATTATGTTTTAAAACACACAATTTTTTTGGATAAAGTTACATTTCCCTCTCTAGTGTTGAAGGTAAACATTTAAACAATGTTGTCATAATAATAATTATGTAATCCCAGGAAATAAATTATTGATTGTACCTACTACCAATATACAATATGTCTGTAAAAGTTGGCAACATATGGGAAAGTTTTTTATTATTAATTTTACGAAAAAAAGTTATTCTTTATTAAAAGTTGTGCATGTTCTAAAATCAATACAATTCATCAGATATTAAATTTTTTCAGTCGTGTACGCGGTTTGTCAAAAAATATGAATTTTGCTTTATTTTTGACAATATCAAAAATTGTTATTAAAAAAGTTAATCAGAACTAAAAACTACGTTCAAATATGCAATTACATCCTGCTAGTTAAACATCTTTTTTTACAACTTTTTCTCAAATTACTACCTACCTTTAGGTATCTGGTTTGCAGGGATAATTAAAAATTTCAGCCGTTCGTTGACTGGACTAAAATGCCGAATACGTACAATGTGCAAGTCATAATCTTTACCTAGTTATAAGTGACTTATTGTTTACTGTTGAGGAAGGTAGTGAATTAATCTAATCACAGCGTTCAATCCTGTATCCTATATTAACACGTAATTAAATTGAGGAACTAGAAAACGTATTATATTAATCAATTGTCAAACATTAACTAACCTTAGGTTAGATAGTTAGTAACTAACTGTTGACTAGATACGGTACATACATACTTTGATATGTTGATATACTCAAATACTACTATTTCAACATTTACAACAGTTCAAGACAGATACAATTTTTTGAACTAATTATTATCTTTACCGGCGAGTCAGAAGTTACTTTAAAACTTAACTTACTCGATAGTTTTGGCGATTGGCTACAAAACTCAGGTTTTGGATATCGTTTGACTGAAGTAGAATGAATACCTATCTCAATTAAATACTAACTTTTGACTAAAATCTGGGGCGATTTAATAATAAAACCGCTTTCAAAATAAAAAAAAACATTTTGATGAACTTGCTCTAGACTACAAAGTTTGACTGTAGAATTTTTTTTTCAAAATTAGCTTGTTTACTGTATGCTTGACGAAATTTATAATCAAACAGGAAAAGAAATAAAAAAAAATCAACTTGCTGCCAAAATATTTGTGAAAATATTGAATGTGTATTCTGTATCAACAACATTTTTGTACATTTAACAGACACTTTTTTAATAGTTAATTTAATAGCGATTATCGCGCCTTTCAGTTTCATGTGCTTCAAATTTTCTAACGAATCGATATATGTACTTTTATTAACTTCAAGAAGAATAAATTAAAAAATTTTTCCAGATTGGCTTGTAGAACACGTAAGAATATTCCGAGTTACGTATCTGCAAAAAATATCTCATTAACTTTGAGAAAACGTTGGTTAAAAATATGTTAAGTACAAAATATTAAATTTGACAATGAAACCTTAAAATTGGATTGTTTTGGAAAAACAATTTTTTACTAGTTCAATGTTAAGTCTCAGTACTGACAATTCTTTTAATTATTACTATATTCACAAGAAATTGTCCAGTTTACTAGGTCTTCGGGTTTATATCTGAAAAATATTTTTAAAACAAATTTTGCTCGTCACAGCGATTCGAACCAAGGCTAGGGGATTGCGCTACCCAACTGAACTGTCCCAAGAATTTCAATGTCTGATCTCGCTTTATCCTGGGATCATTTGAAAGCTTGGACTTCTTAAAATATTTTTATTCCTTCAAATTACCAAAAACAAAACTTAACACGGTGTGCGTGTACTAACCACATGATAAACTGAATAGGTGGAATAGATGAAAATTCCAAAAAATGAAAATTTGAAAAATTGGAATAAGCGAGACCAATCGAAAATTTGTTACGCAAGACAAAATATTATAATATGTAACACCGATTTTGTGCCGAGTAACTCTTTTATTGGTAATCATTTTGTCCATAAACCATTTCATACATATATCCCATCCCAATTCGATTTCAAAACTTTTGAGCGCATTCACCCTTATAGTTCAGAACAGTTACACTTTTGCTTGTTTGAATTTATCCTTTGCCAGCTTTTCTTCTTGAATTTTTTTTTAAAAGTAGGTCAGTTATAAGACATATTCGATTGATTTAACTAATCTGAATCTAATAAAATCAAATGTTGAGATAAGAATTCGAGAGGCTTAATAAAACAGCACACGTTCGAAATGTGCGGGTGACGTAATTCTAAATACCGACCCGCAAACGCAGTTTTAATTGGTATTTTTAGATTGTTCCTTAACTTATCACGAATTTTTCAATTGATAAATGTTTGATGGTACATTACACTTTGTCTACCGATGGATAAATTAGAACACGTAACGCTTTACGCTTACGAGAAAATATGGTTCACGACATCCTTATCAAGTGTAGGTACGTATAACTAATTCGATCAATGTATTAGTTTCCTCGAAGACTGATTAACGAGTGTAATGTTTTGTACAACGTTATTACCATTGTTTTCGATTTGGAATTGCTATGACGTAATTTGAAATAATCACGATCCTCGGAAAGGCTACTTCTTTGGAAATGATCGATAAGTGAATAATGGAACAAAGTCTTCTATACTGCAATGGAGGTCATCGAAGTACATTGTTGAACATTACAAACAGAACCTCGCTTTTTCTTCGACTATGCTTTCTTATCGGGGAGTATACGTATATACGATTACGCATGGTTCAATTCACTGGGGCTCGTCCTTTTGAATGTGGCTAAAAGTTTTGTTAGAGAATCTGTAAATAATCAATGATCAATTGACATTTTCTTCTTAATTTCAGTATATTTAAGGAATAGATACTATTATTATTTATTCTAGGGGTGGTTCCGATTGGTTCCTCCACTGCGAACTTTTGGTCTATTGAGCTCTCCGCTATTGTCTACCCTTCGAGATTAGTAGGGCGAATCTTGATTACTTCCTTTCCATTTCCAAGTAGGTGTTGCCTTTGTGTACCCCTCACATTAACAAATGACATGGTACAAAGTTTCTGCATCCTTACCACAACCACTGTGACCATCTCTGTCACAAATTTAATGCTCGTTCTACTTAACTTTAAGACGGACGCTGCTAAATTCTCGTTTGGGGGTTCCAGAAGGATCTTGGAATGGTTCTGTCCTGGAATTTTCGACCAGTGTCTGTAGTGCTCTTTCGTAAGTATAGCCTAGATCTCCTTTTGGCCGTCTTATATGTAATCCCACAGAGCGGTTCGGGTCCTGTGAGCGGTTTCTCGCTTGCAACTCTCGCAAGCTCGTCAGTAACCTGGTTATCTGCGATTTCTGCGTGCCCACGTGCTCACACTGGAGTGTTACTTGGTGGGTTTTGCATTTGTGTGCATTCAAGGACTGACTCTAGCCCTGAATTTACCACATATGAATCTACTGTTGCAATCGCTGCTTTGCTGTCTGTAACTATAAGATTCTCCTTTTGACAAGGTTCTCTTTTAATAATTGAGCAGCCGCTGTCATGATTGCAGATACCTAATCAAACAATAAGACATTTTTATCAAATTTTGTACGTATAAAGGTATAGTAAATAGTAAAGTATTATTGATATGCTAATTGTTTGTTACTTCCGGTTTACTCGGAAATACCATTAATTTTTTTTTAATGTGACACCCTGTATATTTGTTATGTTTTATTCATGTTACACTGTCACCTCTTTTCTGTTTTCGCTTTTTATTTATATATATTTATCCATTTGACACATACATTGTCCCTCTCTCACATATGGTAATATGACCGGGCATTTGTTTCAATTGATTCGACGTTAACGTTCCTCAAAGATACTGTTAACACTTATTTTGTTGCTTTAAGGTTTCCAGATTTTCCAAATGATTGTTTTTATGAACACTTTGACTGAGTAATGTTCGTCAGTAGAAACAATCGACTTTTTAGATGTCACGGAAAAAACCAAATTTAGGCTCTTGTTCGCCATACCTTTAAGTTGGGCAGCTGTTGCATGAGTACAATCTTTTCTAATGAACAGTACACCTTGTCGTTGACCGTTAATAATAATAATTCGGCCGTGAAAGCGATAATTTCTTCAAAAAGTTATGAAAAGTTCGAGTTTCAGACTTTTGCGTTGGTATTTTCTTTGCAGTGGATTTGAACTATCTAGTTTAGCATCTGTGTTGTGGCATATTTGTATGGACTCGGAAATTTTTTTCGGTCAAGTTCCTTTCAATCATCATCATTAGATGCATTTCCCAAAAAAGAATTGTTTAAACTAGATGCACAATATTACAGAATCTGATGTTATAAGTTTAATCATTTTATCAGTCATATCGTTAATTTTATTATATCGCTACAGTATTGCTTACTTTTGTTTGTAAATTAAAATTAATAGTTCGTTTTTTTGTAATTGATAAATTTCTTAGTCTTCTATTTTTTTTTAGTGTGCAACTTAGTAAGAAGTATTTAGTTAATAGTTTAGTTATATATTATTACTTTTTGTCATTTTTATTTTGGGGATTACCCGTAATTTAAATTAAATAAATAAAAATAAATAAATAAATAAATTAATTAAATAAATAAATTATGGTAATCATATTGCTATACCTTGCACGGTGTTCTCCACACCCAAAGGAGGAAACTTAGTTAATCTAAATTTCCATCATGGAAATTCGATCTTGAAATCGAAGACCTTTTCTCTATCGCCCTAACTGTACAGTAACAAGGTCGAAAAGAGATAAAAAAGATATCCAACGGTTTTAAAATCAATTCCAATATTCCCGATCAATGTCGTCAAATGCTATGAGGAGTAAGACAACATAACAATAGATTTGTAGGACACAATCTTCATTGAAATGTTCGTGCAGAAATTGCATCGCGTGTTTTATCTGGTTATAATTTTTAGTTTGACGATGACATTGAATCAATGTTTTTTTGTAGCATTAAGTGTTACAAAATGAAAAACCGTACACATTTTTATATTAAACTCAAAATAACAAAAAATCACGCGGTCCCAGAATTTTATTTCCTCGATTCTGTATTTGATTAATATAACCCACACTTGGGCATATCACGTGGTTACAAAAAAATTATCGCTTCCGCGAATATCAATCGATAGGTACTATATTTGTTTTTCAATCTAATTTTACAGGATCCATTACAAACGTAAACACGATAAATTTTCAAGTACGGGTGAAAAATATTTTGTAAACATCAGGAGTTCATAAATTTATTTTTCATAATCTTGTTTAATTACGTTTGAACAATTGCGTATAAAAGTTTCAATAGGTCTGTTTATTTTCCCGGCTACCGATCAAGTGTTATCTGAAGTATTTAAAAGGGCGATAAATTTGATAATCAGCTGAAATTAATGGTTACTTTGCAAATAAAACTTAGTTGGTTTATGAATTAGTAATATTGGTGTAATTTAGACCGCGCGTGACACAACATCAAACACTTTTTGTTTTATGTTAATAACAAAAGTGTTGATATTCTGAACTGGTTGAAAGATTTATTATGGCGATAGTGACTATTTATGTGGAGACAAGGAAAAGGTATGAAATATAAAATGATTTCCTTCAATAATTCAAAAATGAAACTAACAATTTTATCAAATTGATTTTATGTACCTACCAAGTGTACAACTAAAGAAAGGAGGCCGGCCGTTGCCTGTTATATTGGCACATTTTTGAGTATAAGAGCTATTGACATAATTTTTTTTTAAATAGTCCCTTATTAATAATTATTTTCCTTCCAATAGCAGTGAAAAAAACATTTGGTATCATTATTCATAATGGTATTCCCTTAATATCAAGACCAATCTTGACAAATTCACGCAACCCGTTTCGAAGTTACACAATTTTTTATCCCTCTCCTTTATTTTGACAGCAATTGTAAAAATCAAAATTTTACATATTGATCACCGTCCGTCCGTCCGTCCGTCCGTGTGTTGCAAGAAAAGTCCACAACCGAGTTAAGATATGGATCTTATGTGAAATTTTATGTTGATTCAAGATCCGGTGCCAATTTTTCGATATCTCAAATACTTTTCGAGATATTCGACTTTAAAGTCGAAATTTCGAAGTGATCACATTTTGTCTTTTTGATAAGGCCAGATTTTTTTATACTTTCATTACTGCGGTTTTCGAAGTTCGTTCTCTAATCCGGCGATTTCAACTCTAATAGCAATGATAGCAAGTTAAAAATAATTTCCAACACTTTCTCTTGGCCTCAATTATTATAAGATTTTTTATTTCACTGCTCAATCTCAAATAGTTTCTGAGTTATGACCGACCTCCTTTCTTAGTGTACACTCGGTACTTATTGAAATCACTCATCTTTAGGTTTGCTTCATTCGTTTTCTAATTTAGGCATTATACACCCCATTTCCCTATCGCATAAACATAACAAAATTTAAAAGAAAATAAAGATAATAAGTATAAGTATATAAGTAGGCCGCGCAGTCGTCTCAATATGCTTTGGAAATGTTGCAGTTCAAGTGGTTTCGTGAAAATTCTTTATGTTGGGCAGAATATTAATCCTGAAATTTACTGCATGCACATTGAAGTTTTCCTTCTTTCCATTCTAGTACATGTTAACCACTTCCACTAAAATTTTAATAATTTCCACTAAATATACATTTTTCTTAAATTTGCCTTATTTCGCCCTCTCCATTACTTATATTTTGAACGGATAATGTCGATTGTTTTTTACTTCTTCATCAGTTCTGTATCCCGGCAACTGCAACAAATCTACTCTCAATTTCATACCAAGATCGTGTACTGCTCTTTTTTGCATTGTTGATTAGAATGTATATGTCAAATGTTTGTAACCCTTGCTTAATTTTTGTTCTACTACCCGTTTAAAAAATGACACAAGAGACCTTATTTTGAGAGGAGAAACGTTACTATTTTTTACACTTGGCGCGTTGGCAACGCTTTTACTTACTCCTCTCAAAGAAGACCTCAAGGATATTCCAAACTAGACATGTTCTTTTCAGCATTAGAAGAATCACATTCTCTGAATGTTGCAAACCCACGTGGATTTCACAATCGCTATGAAAAAATGTGATTTTCAATTAGTTCCAAATTTAATTAATTAATTATTTAATTAATTAATTAATTAATATTCCAGATCTTCTTGATTAGAAACAAGTTCTGATCGTGTTTTGTTTTAATTAAAATTTTGTTAAATTATAAGGAAAATACGGTATTGTTTTCGTTTTGTCTTTTTGGACCCACTTCTGCGACTTTGCACTATTCTACGGAGAATTATCCTGCAGATCTCAAATTTTGTGCAATAGATAGTCTTACCTTAAGTGTGTTCCAGACGACCTTCAAATATTTATGTCCAAAGAAAGGGCTCCCCAATTAATTATTCATGGAGGAGCTGTTTTGACAAATAAAAAGTTAATAATATCTATATACGCAGTCAAACTTCCTAAACGAATGACTTTGGTTATACCGGGTCACTCTCACATTGTAAATTTGTATCTATAGTTTTATTTTTTGGCGAAAGAGACAACTGAACATCTACGATCTATAGTCATACAGGCGCCCAAAATCTTGGAAACAGTGATATCCAAAATTTTTATTCTCGTATACACCGATTTCTACAAAAAAGCAATGTGGGGATGAGAAATAAGGAAATTTAATGGTTTTGCATCGTTTGGATTTCTTTTTGATAACCTGCTTGACTCTTTTCCCTCCCTACATGGTTCATAACATTTTTGGTTCAAAAATTTCCGGGTTGCTCTAGAAACTCTCTAGAAATTTTATTTTGCCGTTACTGTTACGATTTTTCAAGAATGAAAACCGAATGTGCTTGTGCTTGCACATTCATCAGTGTGTCCGTTAGGACCGGTTTCTCTAATACTTAGCTCATCTTCAGGGAAGATCGACATTTGTTTCTAATTAAGAAGTGCTATCTAGAATGATTTGGGACTACTCTCTGTTTATCCAACAGAAATAGTTAAGCTCCACCCCCAAAAATTACCGCCACATTTAAATGCAACTTTTTATCGGTGGAATTTTCGAAGCCCGGAACACAAGCAGTCACTTGCTTTCAATTGTTGCAAATGGCGTAACTGAATTGACATCTGTAATCTGTCATTGCGTTTTGCTGTTAATCTCGTTTATTGTTTTTTATAGTTTTGTGGGTATAAAACTGGTCTCTGCTTACATTATCCATAATCTAGTGGGAGGAGCTTAACTATTTCTGCTTGGTAAACAGAGAGTAGTTAAAAATGACATTTTCAAAATCATTTGTCAAACTATCAACTTAGGAGTGTAATACTTAAAAGACGTTTCAAAAATATAAAAGACACAATTAAGATTAATAAGAATTCCTAGTACAACAATGTTGTGCAGTGTCCCCACGATGTCAAAGGCAACCCGCATGCATACTTTGACGAAGGTTGGCGCCGAAAGAGCACATTGAACGTATAGATCTCACTGCAGCACTCCCCAAACGGTTAATATGCATTTAAAGTAAATGTCTTGATTGTTATTAATCTAAGAAAAAGTGTATAAAAAATTCAAAATAAAAGAAACTTAAACAATAAAGAAGCGCCAATAAATTAAGCAGGTTATGTACTTAACTACACATACTAAAAAGTTTGTCGATTTTACCTAATGAAGATTATGGCATTATATTTTTAATATGGAGACTTTAGTATACATATGTACCTAAGGGGCAGGTTGGGAGTTTTATTTGTCTTAAGTTATGTACCTACATGAACATTAAGAAAATTTAATTGTTTTACAATATTGGAGTGCTGAAAATTATTTTAAGATATCCTGTGTATTTAATAGTAGTTACCTAGCTGTGTAAAGGTTCACATTTTTGGGACAAAATTGCTACAACCTTTCCTGCAACATCTTCTATATCACTAAAAATGAAACGACACACTGTATAATGGAAGCTGTCATTTTTTAAATATTTTTTATAGAAGCCTTCAAGTGTTCCAGTTCAATCGAAACCTTCTTTACAATGTGGTAAAATGATAATTACGCAACTACTACATATACAATTTCCTCTTTTACCGTAATTGGTTAAACCTTCTGATTTATGAATCGTTAGGTACGTTTAATTTACTGAGCAGCTATCACGTTCAGGGTTGATCCACAACAAGAAAATTACAATTATACGAGAATGATTCATTTTCTCTTAGTTTAAACCATCAATCGCGTTAATTTGTGTATGTTTTATAAGCAAGTTACCTGTGGAATAAGTTTTTTCATTCCATTCCATTCCAAGGAAAGCCAAAATAGTTTCTTGTTAGGATTGTAAAAGTAATCCTGTTCTCCACTTATTACCTACATAACGTCCTTCGTATCCGTAAGCATGCCTTGATCAAGGACTAATATAATTACAATTTTACATTATTTATACATCACCGATTAACAAGCAATTAATTACCATCACAGACCTGCCGTCCGATCCTTAAATGCGTGAGCAAATCGCTGATGAGGATTGAATTTTAAACCTGTGTTTGTGCACCGCATGCGGCATCCGTTTTAGCATTTGCGGATTTTATGAAAATTAATCATTGTATACAGGGTGTCTCACGGTGACCGTCGGTTAGAAGTATATGAAGAACTGTAAAAGCTAGAAATTTGAAATTTTGCACATGCGACATGGAGTGTTTAATCTATCAAATAAAAATATTTTCCAAATGGCAGCACTTCCGGAAATACCGGAAGTGAGCATCAACTTCTTTATTTTAAATACAAACCAGGCAATTTTTTTTCACATTCTGATGTGTCATAAAATATTTAGTAAGTACGCTTAAAATAATGGGCGTATCAATTTTGATTGTCGAGAAAAAAAATTTTTTTCACTGAAAAATGTCAAAATCTTGTTTAGGAAACAAAATTGAAAGTCGAAAGTGGTAAAAGTTAGGGAAATGGGATTTTAGGTTCTCATTGTCAAAAGATTGAGACACAATTGTCTGTCATGGATAATAAAAAATTGCCCGCGGTTAAGTATCTATTTGACGTTATTTCCAGATTTAAGAAAAACTTTAAAAAGTCTCTTTTTTTAAATGGAATGCCTATTTAATTATCGGCCTATTCGATGCAGAAATAAATTTCCTTTAAATTGATATACCATGTTCCTATACCTAAAATCAATGATTACAGATATTATTTACATTTTTCTAATTAAATTTATAATTACGTACTTTACAAAACATGGTTGGCTTTGAAAATTTTCAAAAAATTTTTATTCAATTGTTTTTTATGATGACAGTTGTCAGTTAGCTATCAGTTTGAAAGTTTACGCTACATTTACGTTTGTTATCAGTGTTATCTGTTTGAATTTTGATTTTTGCGCTTAATATTTGTTTTTAATTGGGAAATATGGAATACGCAAACGCTGATATTCTAAATCTGTTTTACATTCATGGCGAGTCTGCTCGTATTACTTTTCGGACCTGCAGAACCTTTAACTATTGAATAAAGAATCACTCAACACTTTATAGAAAGATATCCGCATTTACCTACAATGACAGAACGAAAAATCAGGATGATTGAAAAGAATTTTCCAAATTTGGGCGAAGTAAATGCACCACGAAATTTGGCAAAGCCAATTGTCCCCAATGACGCTGCAGAAACCAATGTATTGGGATATTTTAATGTTTTCCCTGAAAGTTCTGTTCGTTCGGCGGAAAGAGACCTTGGATAGTCAAGAAGTTGCATAGATAGAACATGGTATATCAATTTAAAGGAAATTTACTTCTGCATCGAATGGGCTGATAATTAAATAGGCATTCCATTTAAAAAAAAAGACTTTTTAAAGTTTTTCTTAAGTCTGGAAATAACGTCAAATAGATACTTAACCGCGGGCAATTTTTTATTATCCATGACAGACAATTGTGTCTCAATCTTTTGACAATGAGAACCTAAAATCCCATTTCCCTAACTTTTACCACTTTCGACTTTCAATTTTATTTCCTAAACAAGATTTTGACATTTTTCAGTGAAAAAAATTTTTTTTCTCAACAATCAAAATTGATACGCCGATTATTTTAAGCATACTTACTAAACATTTTATGACACATCAGAATGTGAAAAAAAATTGCCTGGTTTGTATTTAAAATAAAGAAGTTGATGCTCACTTCCGGTATTTCCGGAAGTGCTGCCATTTCGAAAATATTTTTATTTAATAGATTAAACACTCCATGTCGCATGTGCAAAATTTCAAATTTCTAGCTTTTACAGTTCTTGATATACTTCTAACCGACGGTCACCGTGAGACACCCTGTATGTACCTACCATTAAAGACATTCTTTCTTCATTTGTAACAGCAGATTCGAGAAAGTTAATGACGGTTAGGTATTCACTTGTTGCTCTTATCCTTTATCAGAAGTTATCTTTGTGCTTTATGCTTCTATTGTATGAGATTAGAACTGTAAATATCTTCAAATATAAATCATGCCAGATTTTCCATCGATACTTGACATTTTAATTTCTCTAAAGTCGTGCTGCAATCTACATGATGGTGTGGCCTCTTAGCAAAAATATAAGTAATAAGCTTTCACCAAAATGGACCAGCGGCAAGCAGCATGGCTCTACTCTTATTACTGTTCCATCCACATTCCTTTCATTGTGATAAATTGAGCAAACAATACACTTTCTTTTATCAAAGACGTCCACTTTTTATGCAGTAGAACAATAACGGCGGTACCTACCACACTGTTTTATGGACCTTTTTGTTGATTCTAATTTGATTACATAACGTGTTAGTTATAAGCTTTAATCCACAAATGTGCTTAACATATCCCTCTCACAAGTTTCAATGATTTGATTTTCTTCGTTTAGACCTGAGATGACGAAATTTAAAAAAATTACTTTACCAAACGTCCAGCGTCATTTGCTTTTACTTCGTAGGTTATCACACTGGTCCATTATCACTTTTTATCAGAGATGCTATGGTACAAAACTGACTCATAGTCCAAAACACTTGATTTTTTGAAAGTTGACCTTTCTCTGCATAAAATATCCTCAAGGACTTAATTTTAATTCATGAACATGGGATAGTTGCAATTGGTCTGCGAACTGTTGATCAATTTGTCTTTTTTAACTCTATCATGTGTAATTTCACATTTTCACATTTGATTTGACTGGCTTTTCACAATTATTCTTGCGAGTTCATTTTCAACTTAGTTGCGAACAATATCTACGTGTTCCGGCATGCGCACTGGTGCGTTTATCGCTATAAAAGGATTTCATGTTGCAAGCAATATTGTAATATTGATAAAGGTTTTGCCTTTTGCGAGATTTTCTTTAGTAGTTCCCCAATGGTTTTGAACCTGCAGGCCCCTGTTAATATCTCTGTCTCAAATGCTGGCTTTGGACTTTGGTATGTTACTCCATGGCAACCCAGTGCAACATACTTGAATGAAGTTCGTACAGTTCCGCGTACTCTATTCTTTGTTAAGTAGCTATTCGTACCTATTTTGTGGAGTGTCCTTCGGGCTATTAAGGTACATATCTCGCAGTTACACTTCCTGGCTCGCAATTCTGCAACCTTAATGAATAACCTTTTAGGGCATTTTTAAACAATTTAAAAGATGTACTCTGGGCGGGGATTCATTTCAGCTACACTGTGACAAATTGTTCTAGAGAACTGAAACTTTTTGCGATAGCCATTATCTTCAATGTATGTCAGATGTCCTTCAAATGTTGGTGTCTATAGAAGGTGCTTCCCCCATGACTTATTTCCTGAAAAACTGAAACGCTAATAGGTAACATCTACACGTTATGGAATTAAACTTCCTACAGGTATGTTTATGGTTATATCCGATAACTCCTTACCATATTTTAATTTGGGACTTACTAAGATCTATTTCTTTAGCAAACGTGTCGAAGGTATTGCGTCGATAAGCAAGAACGAACTTTTAAAGTTTCACTACGTTAGTCATAGTTTAAACTTAGGGATGTCAAACATTTTGAGGGCAGTAATGTCCAAAATCTGTAATTATAACCCGTGTTTATGGGAAAACAAACAATACATTGTAACCATCTGCAATAAGCATTTTGGATAGTTTTTAGTTTCAAACTCTCTTCTTAATCTGCTTCGCCCTTTTACCTCCTAACATAAGTCAAGAAATTACAATGTTTGTTTTCAAAAGTTACCTACCTGTTGTTTTAAAATAATGTTGAATAACTAAACAAGACGTCATATTGCTTCTTCGCGCGTTCTTCAACCTGTCCACAAGGCCTCATTTCTGTGACTTTGAACTTAGTCTGCACAGGCATTTGCACAATTTGTATTTGTTTAAACCTGTGGACTATCGAGTGCTGGATATAGTAACTTAATACAATGGAGCAGCGATCGAGGCCAGTAATTATGACTTCTTAGTATTATAAACCATGTCGAAATTATAGATATTTGTCACTAACGGGTTTAAAAAATGTTGAGATTTTTGATGTTCACTATGCTGTACCTTATTTTCAATTTATTACCCATTTAGGGCGGACCATCAGCCGAACATCCTAGATGTTATCCTACACAAGAACCTTCAAACACCAACTCAACAACGGTAATCAATGACCTAGCTAGACTCCGACCACCTCCCGGTAATAATGACCTCCTATGATGTACCACAAATGAAGATCCACGCGCTGTAACTAGGTGACGGTAAAGTTGACTGGAAATGCTTCCAAGAAACCCTGGACCAAAAAATAAGGTGGATGGGACCCCTCCAATCATCTAGCAACATTGATAAAGCAATAGCGTCAATGACGACAGCAATACAGGAAAGCGCTCAGGCAGCCACAACACAAAGGAAGCAAAGAATCACTAACTCGCACAATAGAACACCGGACTATATAATCAAGATAATTAACTCAAAAAATCGATATAGAAGAGAATGGCAGAGGACGAGGATACCATACTATAAAACGCTATATAATCGTCTAAGTCATCTAGTTAAACAAGAGCTGGATCAAATTAGGATAACAACATATATAGTAGCTACTTAGAAGAAATACATCCTGGCGACTCGACTATGTGGAAGGCAACCAGAAGGTTGCTGAGACAGCCAAGCATCATCTACCCGTTAATAGCTAACAACACAACATACTCTACTGAAGAAGAACAAACAGAAATCTTAGCTATGCACCTAGAGAAGGTGTTCACTACAAATGCGGACGAAGAAGACATTGAACTCGCCACCCAAATAACAAACACCTTAGCTGGCTTTCATACGAGACAAGACATGGAAATAACCCCTGTATCAGTCCGAGAAATCAAGACATACGTACAGCGATTACCAAATCTTAAGACCCAGGGACCAGACCTGATCACTAATGAAGTATTGAAAAACTTATCTAAAAAAGCAATAGCATATCTGACTTCAATTTATAATGGATGCATGAGACTAGGGTACTTTCCTCACTCTTGGAAGACAGCAAACATAGTACCAATTTATAAAACTGGAAAGCACAAACACGATCCTGATAGCTACAGACCTATTAGCTTATTGGCTACTTTAGCTAAGATATTTGAGAAGGTGGTCCTTACTCGGCTGCAAGGCTTCATACTAAAAAATGAACTTATACCGCCCCATCAGTTTGGGTTTAGACAATCTCACTCCACAGCTCACCAACTCATTAGAGTGACAGAAAAGATTGAGAAAGGTTTTGAAGAGAAGAAATTTACGGCAGCTGTCTTTTTAGATCTTGAAAGAGCCTTCGACAAAGTCTGGCTGGAAAGGCTCCTGTTCAAATTGATTAAATTAAACATCCCGGAGTACATAATTAAGATCATAGAATCCTTTCTAACCAACAGAATGTTCCGAGTAAGGATCAATGCAACACTATCCAATGCCAAAATGACATGAGCAGGAGTTCCCCAAGGGAGCTTACTAGGACCAACCCTGTTCAACCTCTACGTACATGACGTGCCCACAGTAAATAACACTATCCTAGCCATGTTTGCTGATGACACCACAGCGATACTAGCCCAGAGCGCCACAATTGAAACAACAGTTGAACATCTTCAAAATGCAATAAATGTAACATGTCTCTGGTACAACAAATGGAAAATAAAAATAAACCCAAATAAAACCCAAGCAAAGATGTTCACACTCAAGCGCTATAATCACCTACCAGCACTACGAATACAGAATAATGAAATACTGTAGAATCCCAGAGACTCGGCGGTAAAGTACTTAGGACTCCACCTAGACGCAAAACTCAATTGGGGATAGGTACCACCTTTACAAAAAGCTAAACGAGTGTTACGCTAGACTCATCATATTATATCCATTGATCAACCGAAAATCACACCTCAGAACGAAATGCTCGCTCTTAATCTATAAGATGATACTTCGACCGATACTTACGTATGCGTGCCCAGTCTGGAGTAATGCATCTAAAACATCATTGAATAAACTTCAAACAATCCAGAACAAAGTGCTTCGCATCGCAATGAACTGCCCATGGTTCATCCGAAACATCCAAATACATCATGAGTTATTATTATTATTATTATTATTATTCTGGGGGTGGTCCCAATCGGTTCCCGCACTGCGACCTTTTGGTCTATTGTGCTCCCCGGTGTTGTCTACCCTTCAAGAATACCTGTATCTTTTACAAAGTCCAGGATTTTAGTAGGGTGAATCTTCGTTACTTCCTCTTGTGTAATTTTTTCATTTCCAAGTAGGAGTTCCCTTGCCTTTATGAATGCCTCACATTGGCAAATGACGTGATAGGGCGTTTCATCTGCCTCACCACAACCCCTGCATGTCGGGCTTTCAGTCAGTCCCATGTTGTGCAGGTGTTTGTTCATGCGACAGTGGCCCGTGACCATTTCAGTCGCAAGTTTTATCTTCGTCCTGCTTAACTTTAAGATGGACGTAGCTAGGTCCCCGTTTGGGGTTTCCAGGAAGATCTTGGAATGACTCTGTCCTGGGATTTTCGACCAATGTCTGCAATGCTCTTTCGTGAGTATTGCTTGAATCTCCTTTTTGACTGTGTTATAAGTAATCCCACAAGCCGGTTCGGGTCCTATGAATGGTTTTGCGCTTGCCATTCTCGCAAGCTCGTCAGCAACCTGGTTACCTGCGATTCCCGCATGCCCAGGTGCCCACACTAGTGTGACTGAGTTGCACTTACCTAGTGCGTTTAGCATTTGTGTGCATTCAAGGACTAGCCCTGAATTTACCACATATGAGTCTATTGCTGCAATCGCTGCTTTGCTGTCTGTCACTATAAAGATTTTCCTTTTGATAAGGTTCTCTTTTAATAGTTGAGCAGCCGCCGTCAGGATTGCATATACCTCGGCTTGGAATACGGTCGCTTGTTGTCCTAGGCTTACAGAAATTCTGCAGCCCCGTCCATTGCTCCCGTATACTCCAGAGCCGGTGCCCTTTGTGGTTTTCGAGCCGTCTGTGTAATACACGATTCCATTCAGCTTCGCTTTACTGGAATTGCTCTCCCATTCTTGCCGAGTGGGGATTGTTGTCTTAAACAGTTTGATAGGACAAACTGTTTTGGGTATCCTCTCAGTGTTCATACTAAGGGTTTTGTCTTTGGAGATTTGGTCAAAGATGAGCGAGTGCCCCGCCCTTGACGATCCCTCCTCGCCGTTAACTCTCAGCCGGTATGCCCCTCTGAGCGCCTCTGCCCTAATTGCTAGGTTTAGCGGCGGTAAGTTCAAGAGGGTCTCCGTAGCTGCCGTAGGGGTGGTTATCATTGCCCCCGTGATGCCAAGGCAAGCCCTACGCTGCACCTTGCTGAGTTTCTGTATATTCGTCTGGGTGGAGGTTTTATGCCACCACACCAGTGAGCCATACGTAATGATCGGTCTGATCATTCTGGTGTATATCCAGTGGGTCATCATTGGAGATAAGCCCCACTTGCTTCCGAACGCTCGCCTGCAAGCCCACAAGGACTTTGTGGCTTTGTTCTCTGTCTTCTCTAGGTGCGGTTTGAAGGTTAGCCCTTGGTCAAGCGTTATTCCCAAGTATTTGCCTTCTCCCACAACCTTCACCTTGGTGCCATACATTGCTATGTCTTTTAGCTTTGTCGGCCCTTTTCTTCGTGAGAAGAGAATGAGGTTCGTTTTTGTTGGATTAACCGACAGATACATCATGAGTTAAAGGTTCCGCTAATTACAGACTACATCAACAAGCTAACCATAAACTTCTTTAAAAACTTAGTGAGGTGTACAAGTGCAACGAAACTTCATCTAGGCCAAAAAAACATTCATAAAAGACTTAAACGCAAGCTACCGCAGGACTTACTCTAAAAAGACTTATGCCCGTTTTCACCATACAAATTAAGTAGTGCTTAAACTTAGGCAGAACTTAAATACCATAGCAACCATTGTCTCAATAATCGTTGCCATAGGATTTAAGTTCTGCCTAAGTTTAAACATTACTTAATTTGTATGGTGAAAATGGGCATTACTCTAATTATACTTAACCTATGTAATAGCAGAACGTGAATGTATATGCTAGAGGTGTGAATATTATCACTTAATCCTCTCTCTAAAGTAATGTATCCCAGTTATAAAAGTACCTTATTGTAAAATAGCCGTGAATTGCATCTTGTTGCAGAGCCAGCTAATACATAATTAAAAAAAAAAAAAAATTTCAACGCCTACAAGTATTTACGTCCTTCCAATTACGAGATTTGTTATACTTAGGAAAATGTAATTCCATTTCATATACCGTTGGACTAATAATAATTAACTACTAAGTCTAACTGTTATTGGAGGTATCGATAATTCCTTTCAATTTATTTCAATCAAAATCCAAATGAAACGTTGAAAGTTCTCTAATATTATAAACTTTCCGTGGAGATTTATATTAGGATAATATAAATATAGGCATTGTTGATTTTAATTAAATCATAATTGTAAATATAATTAAGAATTGATCGATAACCAAATTTAAATCGCCTTTCGGCTGCAAAGAACATTAATTGCTATGTTTAGTTTAAATTCTTGATTCAATTCTCAATTTTTTTTACATTCACATTGGTGACAAAAATTTGTAAATTATCCGTTAATTTGTCCAAATTGTTAAAATATAGTTGGTCCATAATCATAGTTTCAACGTTAATATAAAACTTCTCCATAGCCACTTATAATACATTAATTTAACAAAAAAAATGGCGCACACCAACTATAAAGAATCTAATAAAATAACTAATCTGATTACCTAATATTATTTAGTGAGTTAAGAGATACATGAAGAATATACATCTTCATTGAATGAAAATATACAGCGTGTCTCACGGTGACCACCCATTAGAATATTTCAGAAACTATTACGATTTGAATTTTGAAAATTTGGGTGATGGGGGTTTCGGGCGTGGCCTCCTCAAATAAAATAATGGCGTCTACGTAACACTTCCGGTTTTTCCGGAAATGACACCAACTTTGTTATTTTAAATGTAACACCCTATATATTATTCCGATTTTGGATTCTACGTAAAATTTTAGGTGGACTTTCATCAAGTTTTCTTATTCTTAAAATTAACCGTTTCCGAGATATTTAATTTTTTTAATAAAAATTAAAATAAACACTATCTAGCTTAAAACCGTGTGAATTCTACAGCAAGAAAGATGAAGGAACCATATTGATAGGAGAGATAGCTGGACCCCTAAGCTTCCCATCCGTACTTTCAAAGTGGCTTAATTGCATACAGGGTGGTGGAAATTTAATGCCGAGTTTAGTTAACTTCAAATCATCATAAGTTGGTTTTTTCAAATGGAACACCCTGTATGTTTCGTCGTAGTCTGATGCAAAATTTCATTCTCTTTCGAGCGGTACTATGGTTCCCTATACCTATCTCTTCTAGTTTTTGAGATATCTACTGTTTTTTGTGTAGTCAACTAAGGTCATTTAATTTCTTGCGTTTGTTGTTTTCAATTTTTTTAATAAATAGTATTCAATTTAACTGTCACTAGTGGTGTTAGACTGACAACTAATAACTGATGGTTTGCTTTGAAGTCCTGCTAAGCCATTTTCGCAAGAAATTGAATGACCTTAGTTGACTACACAAAAAACAGTAGATATCTCAAAAACTAGAAGAGATAGGTATAGGGAACCATAGTACCGTTCGAAAGAGAATGAAATTTTGCATCAGACTACGACGAAACATACAGGGTGTTCTATTTGAAAAAACCAACTTATGATGATTTGAAGTTAACTAAACTCGGCATTAAATTTCCACCACCCTGTATGCAATTAAGCCACTTTGAAAGTACGGATGGGAAGCTTAGGGGTCCAGCTATCTCTCGTATCAATATGGTTCCTTCATCTTTCTTGCTGTAGAATTCACACGGTTTTAAGCTAGATAGTGTTTATTTTAATTTTAATTAAAAAAATTAAATATCTCGGAAACGGTTAATTTTAGGAATAAGAAAACTTGATGAAAGTCCACCTAAAATTTTACGTAGAATCCAAAATCGGAATAATATATAGGGTGTTACATTTAAAATAACAAAGTTGGTGTCATTTCCGGAAAAACCGGAAGTGTTACGTAGACGCCATTATTTTATTTGAGGAGGCCACGCCCGAAAACCCCATCACCCAAATTTTCAAAATTCAAATCGTAATAGTTTCTGAAATATTCTAATGGGTGGTCACCGTGAGACACGCTGTATGTGCTAATCTCAAATTATTGTGGAAATATTGGAAGAATTTTAAATCCATAGGTGACTTTGTTAGTGAGGTGAGCTATCAAGACACTAAAGCTAATAATGGCAACTTTATAGTCGAACTATTCGCTGGTTATTTCTCAACGGTATATGTAGATGAGGAAGATTATATTATGCAGTTGATGATATAGTTAATAATACCTCTTATGATACAAACACTCAAGTACCATCTACTGAAATTTCAATTACCGTTCACAGGAGGTGTTTAATATGATTACAACATTAGATGATAAAACAAGTGTTTATTACTGTGTTTATTCGTTATGTAAACCGGTACACGATTTATTTAAACGATCTTTAGATAAAGGAGAAGTAACAATCGTATGTTACCCCGATTCATAAATTAGGAAACCCAAAGTTAGTTACTAATTATCGAGCTGTCTATCTTACCAAAATTATTATTTAATTATTTAATTTGGGTGTCGAGAAATATAATACCTGACAATCAACATGGTTTTGTCTCTGGCCGGTCTGTATTATCAAACCTTTTGCTGTACAAGAAGTAAGAAGTCAAGTACTATGGAGCACAAAAACAAGTTGATAATTAATGATAATGTATACCGATTTTTCCAAGGCCTTCGGTAAAGTTAATCATGTCTCACTAGCAAGAAAATTGGTGTCAATGGGATTTCATATGAAAATTATTAGATTCTTGCACCATTGTGCGCAAGGAATTAACATTAAGAATATCTGAATGACTGAAATTGAAGTATCTTCAGGGGGGTTCCACAAGGATCACACTGTGGTCCAATATTTTTTATTTTGTTCACATTAGAGACCTTGTTTAAAAATTCCCAAGCCCTCTTATTCGCTGACGATTTAAAGATTTTTAGGACTGTAGAGATTACTGACGATATTATCTGCTTACAAAAGGACATACACCGTTTGTATAATTGATGTCAATCAAATAAGTTTAATTTGAACATAGGTAAGTGCTGTGTGATAACTTTTACAAGACTAAAAAAGCCGTGACTATGCAGTAACATTAAATCCGAGATTAAATCTCATCACTAAAATCTCGGCGAACAATTTTTGATTTATATGTGTTGAACAAAATAATTAATAACGTGATCGACTGCTTAGATTTTCTACAAAGATGCGTACTGGTAATGAATAAGGATCTGTCGATAGTTTCAAAAATTCCTAATTAATTAGAATCTGATGAAATTAATAAACGATGAATCAGCTACTTAAATGTTTTGACTGTTGTAAAAATCTTTGTATTGAAACTGACTCTAAAAACTATTGTACAATTCCAAGAAATTCAGTTTTTAAAATGGACGTTTAATCAATCAGTTGTGACTTTTCTATGAACATTAACAGGAAAAGTCATATTCAAAAAGTTCCCATTTCTTCGAATTTTTCGAAGTTTATTTAAAAACAACACATTAACTTGATTAGTATGCAAGCGTATCTCAATAAAATTAAAAACAATTTTTACATTACGTTAAAATATGCCACGTTTTTACGTTGTTTGTAATTCCTCATTTCCATTTTTAGAGTAATGGAAGATACCACACCTTCACCGAACGCCGGACATCCATACTCAAACTGTCTTTCTCCTTCAAGTTCCACGTCACCACTGTTATCTCAGCAATACCCGATGCATATGACTCCAAGGTACGATTACGAGGCAGATTTGATACCCGCGTCCCAAGTACTGCCCCAAGTCCTTCCCAAAACTCAAGAAATGTGGGATATGAGCCAAAATATTTACGCAGATTATCGAGCATACGATAATACCAGATTCCAAAGTGATTATATAAGATCTAGTTATACAGATACGATGCCGGTATTTGCACAAACGCGAAACGCAAATTTTGTTCCTAAAATCGGCGGGCAATCGCAAAAAGTTCCTAAAGAAGCTAGAATAAGAAGACCTATGAACGCTTTTATGGTATGGGCAAAGGTGGAAAGAAAAAAGTTGGCCGATGAAAATCCTGACCTTCATAATGCTGACCTCAGTAAAATGTTGGGTAAGTGTTTTTTTTCATTTTCGGCTATATTTATTTCGTCCTATCTCTGAATTTTAATAAGAATTACTTAAAAATGTTAATCTCATTAACAATTAATTATTTACATTTTTATTTGCTTAACCCTGAACAAAGTTCTTTAAAATTTTCCATATGTTTTTGGGCAATTGAATTAACTAGATTCACTTAATATGGAAATTTTGTATTTTATTCCAGTGCTGCTTGCCTTTGATCACTAAATATAAAGTGATTTTGGAATAGTTCTCTTGTGTGTTTTGATTTATGAAGACCTTATTCTTGCCGGACGTGTAAAAAATAATCCAATATTTATTTTATAGCGGCAATACCATTTTGGCGTGTGTCGTAGGTACTCATATGATCAACTAACTTTGTAAGTTGCTGAAACAGGTACAATAAACACTGGTTCTCAGAAACCCTGTATTTTAAAGACGTTTTCTACAAAATATTCTCACATTTCTGAAAATGCTCTTTATCGATGAGTTATTATATGGTTTATTTCTTCTTCCTTCCTTCAGTAATAGAAGATAGGATAGGAGATACCCAATGTGTAGTAAGTTTTGAATATTGGATGCCGCGTATCGCGTAATATTTTGTTTGCTACCTGCATTCTGTTTATTATATTTTCTTTTGTGCTCAAAATAGTTTAACATCATGGTGAAGATGTAAAATAGGGAAAGTGCCAATATATACAATATGTGATAGAAAGATATACCAAAAATTACATTCTAAATCCAATATTTTTGAAAACAAATGGCGTTTAAGATTTTCAAAGATATTGCTAAAGAGTTATGTTTGGTGAACTGTTACTTAGTAGAAACATACCCAAAAAATGTATAATATTACCCAAAGTTGTGCACATGGTATCTACGGAAAAACGTGAATACTCCTATTCAGAACTTTTCCTTAAATCAACAAAGCACCCCAACTTTTACTCAAAAGAGTACAACTTATGACATTTATATTATCATCTCCTTATAACCAGCATAATATATGCCATACAGCTTCCTCCCCCCCTTGAATAACAATGGTGCTGGAGAACAGCTCATTACATTTAGGAATTTATTGTTTTATTATTCCATCCTTGAAATGTTGGTTCCAAAAACTTTTTGAATCGCCACAAAAACATAATCCTTTCCTCCATAAAAGAGTGATCTCAAAGAAAACTTAGTTTAGGTATAGACAACATCTTTTGATAGTTTTGAAATATTTTTCTCAAATATTAACAATGAACTTTATACCTACATACGAATACACCGTTTATATTATTATTAGTTCTGTATTGTTTTTTTGTATTATTTTAAATATGTACTCCTTTAATGGTTAACTGTTTATCAAAAATGTGTGGTAAGGGTGACTATCTTTTGCCCTTAAACTGCGCTATTTAGAGAAACTATAATCCTGTTGAAATGTTATAGAGGATTTCCTTGAAATAAATTGTTTTGATATTTAGTGTACAAGAGTTTGGTTTTTAGTAAGATTTGTATTATACATATCTCTTCATCAAGAGCCTACTATTCTGTATCAACACTATTTTGGCCAATAGCCCTTTCGTCATTTTTCAAAACCGTAACCGTTATACATGTTCGGGCGTTAGTTGTGTGTTATAATATATACTTTTATAACATTTATTTTTAGGCGAGGTTAGTGCCTTGTGGGCAAAAATGGACATCGGTTTATTACAAAAAAACATTTGCTTGATTTGAAATGGACAATAAAAGTAATACACAATAGACTTATGTTAGATCTACCGTCTACCATGCCATCTATCAATAAATAAATATAAAGTTACTATAGACACTTTCTTTGTTATGTTAGCCATTCGATATAGGCGAAATAAGTTGATTAAATGGATTCCCGCTCGTGTTTAATAAAATAAAAGGTTCGTCACCTTTAGATGAATTATATTGATGTTTCCAATATATCTCGCAGCTTTCTACTGTTTTTCATTACATTTTTCACTATGGTGCAAAGTTTTCAGGTTTTGTTCACCTTAGTAATGATCGCACATCTGAGACCTTAAGGCTCTTAAAGGAGATCTCTGCAATTCATATTGCTAAAATGGTCACAAAATGGTCATTTTGGACGTAGATAATCATCTAACAAAATTTAAAAAAACGATGCATAGGTCAAATTCTATGTAGCATAGTGATCAATTAATATAAACCTTCAGGTTTCGAATTAAATATTTAAGTTACAATCTTGGTCGAAAGTTGCGTAAATGTGGTACCTCTCCTTCAGAACTTTCGACCAAGATTGTAACTTAAATATTTAATTTGAAACCAGAAGGTTTACATTAATTAATCACTATGCTGACCTATGCATCGTTTTTTTTTTATTTTTGTTAGATGTTACGTTCAAAATGGCCATTTTACCAATATGAACTACAGAGCTCTCCTTAGGAGCCTTAACAATTAACGTTATACCAATAATAAAAGATTGAAATTGTGGATGTAATCCTATACGGAGGTCCGCTGTGGTAGGATTCGTAGAGTTTAGCGGAGCTCCAGTAAAAAGATAAAGAAATGTTTTCAAATGTGTTAAATTTGGTTTTTGCGGAGTAAGCTGGTTGTATTGAAGAGTCTCATAGTTTTGTGGTGTTTTACTGAAGAAAGTGGCGTTTTTTTCACTTCTTTGCAGAACGCACGGAAGTTAACCAAATGTTCCAGAAACCACAAAGTTTTTAGAATCTCTACATCTGGGTGTGTCACAACGCTTCCATCTTCAGTCTTTACTGTTCGCTTTTTCGATAAGCGATTTCTTAATTTATCTGTTGATAAGTGATAGGCTGGTGACACGAAGTTATTTCAGAAAGTAACTATATTAGGTATTCTTCATTTTCAAAGTCATAGTGACAATGCAACTGTGAAATACCAACAATAAACAGCTACCAAATGTAGGTACGAGGGGCAAGCCATTATTGAAGAAATTAGGTAGGCCATGGAAAACAAAAAAATATAGCCTCAGTCAGAGGCTAAGGAGCAACTATTTACTTGACATTTGCTGCTTCATTTCCTAATGTATCTTAAATAGTATTTAAAGATAGTTTAAATGCGTATGACTGCGAAGAAAATTTGAAATCAACATTTGGCAATCAGGCCCGTTCCTTGACAACAATTTACAGATGGTATATGGAATTCGAACGTGGACCAACTACAGTTGATGACCAGAAAGGTGGAGAGCTTCCCATTACCACTGTGAGAGAGGAAAACATTGCTGCTCTGAATAAGATTAGGAAAGTATAACTATAGTTAAGCCGTAATAGAGGTTCAACTGGGGATTGGACAATAATACACGACCACCTTGATCTGAAAAAGGTCGTAAGTCGTTTTGTACCCCATTATCTTACAGCAGTTACCACGAAAGTCTAGCATTGGTTAAAAATGGTGGACACCAAATTTTATCCAAAATTGTAACAGGCGATGAAATTTACATATCATTTTTCCACAAGCCAACTCGGTAAGAGAGCCGCACATGGATCCATGAAAACGAGTCCACACCAACAATAATCAGAAAGCAGCGATCAATGAAGCAAGTAATGTACGCTGTGTTCTTTAGACAGTGAACGTTATGAAGGTAGAGGGTCAGGAGACTGTACAGCTAAAGGGTACGTCGAACACGGTTTGCCGTAAGTGTTTAATAAGTGTCAAAGAAGGGAATTATGCTACATCACGATAATGCTTCTTCACACACTGCAGAGCTAACTCGGTGGGATTTTGGCTGCAATGTAATAAATAAAGTAAATAAAGTAAAATAAAGGGTAAATAACCCTATTCAACGGATCTGACAATATGGCTGTTTTTTGGGCTAAAAAATAACTTACGAGGAAGAAGGTTTTTTTCAGAAGGAGAAATGGATGCTCGATCGGTGTTTTTTTAATATAGTATTCCTAAAGCTGCTTATGGCTTTGGAGCATTTACGTAGTGGAAGGAAAGAATCCCTAAATGCATTACAGTAGAAGTCAACTACATTGAACATACCTATAATAAAATCTTGAATAGTTACACTAGTTCTTTTATTTTCAATAATAATGGCTTGACCCTCGTATTAGAGAAAAACCGTATCTATCTACAGGGTGTCTCACGGTGACCGTCGGTTAGAAGTATATCAAGAACTGTAAAAGCTAGAAATTTGAAATTTTGCACATGCGACATGGAGTGTTTAATCTATTAAATAAAAATATTTTCCAAATGGCAGCACTTCCGGAAATACCGGAAGTGAGCATCAACTTCTTTATTTTAAATACAAACCAGGCAATTTTTTTTCACATTCTGATGTGTCATAAAGTGTTTAGTAAGTATGCTTAAAATAATCGGCGTATCAATTTTGGTTGTTGAGAAAAAAATTTTTTTTCACTGAAAAATGTTAAAATCTTGTTTAGGAAATAAAATTGAAAGTCGAAAGTGGTAAAAGTTAGGGAAATGGGATTTTAGGTGCTCAATGTCAAATGATTGAGACACAATTATCTGTAATGGATAATAAAAAATTGCCCGCAGTTAAGTATCTATTTGACGTTATTTCCAGACTTAAGAAAAACTTTAAAAGCCTCTTTTTTTAAATGGAATGCCTATTTAATTATCGGCCCATTCGATGCAGAAATAAATGTCCTTTAAATTGATATACCATGTTCTTATACCTAAAATCAATGATTACAGAGTTATTTACATTTTTCTAATTAAATTTATAATTACATACTTTACAAAACATGGTTGGCTTTGAAAATTTTCCAAAAATTTTTATTCAAATGTTTCTTATGCTTTTATGATTATTTAAAATTCTATCTATGCAACTTCTTGACTACCCAAGGTCTTTTTCCGCCGAACGAACAGAACTTTCAGGGAAAAAATTGAAATATCCCAATACATTGGTTTCTGCAACGTTATTGGGAACAATTGGCTTTGCCAAACTTCGTGGCGCATTTACTTCGCCCAAATTTAGAAAATTCTTTTCAATCATCCTGATTTTTCGTTCTGTCATTGTAGGTAAATGCGGATATCTTTCGTTAAAGTGTTGAGTGATTCTTTATTCAATAGTTAAAGGTTCTGCAGGTCCGAAAAGTAATACGAGCAGACTCGCCATGAATGTAAAACAAATTTAGAATATCAGCGTTTGTGTATTCCATATTTCCCAATTAAAAACAAATATTAAGCGCAAAAATCAAAATTCAAACAGATAACACTGATAACAAACGTAAATGTAGCGTAAACTTTCAAACTAATAGCTAACTGACAACTGTCATCATAAGAAACAATTGAATAAAAATTTTTTGAAAATTTTCAAAGCCAACCATGTTTTGTAAAGTATGTCATTATAAATTTAATTAGAAAAATGTAAATAACTCTGTAATCATTGATTTTAGATATAGGAACATGGTATATCAATTTAAAGGAAATTTATTTCTGCATCGAATGGGCCGATAATTAAATAGGCATTCCATTTAAAAAAAGAGACTTTTTAAAGTTTTTCTTAAGTCTGGAAATAACGTCAAATAGATACGTAACCGCGGACAATTTTTTATTATCCATTACAGATAATTGTGTCTCAATCTTTTGACATTGAGCACCAAAAATCCCATTTCCCTAACTTTTACCACTTTCGACTTTCAATTTTATTTCCTAAACAAGATTTTGACATTTTTCAGTGAAAAAATTTTTTTTTCTCAACAATCAAAATTGATACGCCGATTATTTTAAGCATACTTACTAAACATTTTATGACACATCAGAATGTGAAAAAAAATTGCCTGGTTTGTATTTAAAATAAAGAAGTTGATGCTCACTTCCGGTATTTCCGGAAGTGCTCCCATTTGGAAAATATTTTTATTTAATAGATTAAACACTCCATGTCGCATGTGCAAAATTTCAAATTTCTAGCTTTTACAGTTCTTGATATACTTCTAACCGACGGTCACCGTGAGACACCCTGTATAGAATAGCACTCTGTACTTTGCTGTTGATTCGATACTGTTCGATACATTATAGTAAACTGTATAACTGTTGGAAACCGAAGCAAATAGATCATTAGTTTTTTTTAATGAGAGTGGAAGTCTAAACTGTGAGAATATGCGAGAATGGTGTGACCCTCATTTAAAGGAGTTACTATTTTTGAAAATGGAATATGGTACTCAAATTATAACTAGAAAACATTTTTTTGTACAACTGTCATTAAAAGGGACATTTTTAACGGCTATCAAGAGTGTTAAAAGATGACGTTTACAGAGTAGCGTGTTAAAATTTATATATAACAAGTTGCAAAATGAACGTGTTTTTTGCACTAGATGTGAAATCAACACATCGTGTGCAAAAAAGACGGAGTTTTGCAACGTGTTTAAGATTTTTTGCAATTCATCTTCATTTTGAATTTATTTGACTTGGTAATTATTTGACGTCGGATATTTTCAAAGCAATCCTTGTTTGTTGCTATGGAAATAAACCATCACAACAATGAAATCTCTGAGTCACTGAGTGACAAAATGAATAACATTTTGTCACTGAAATGGGTGACAAAATGATGACATTTCGTAACTGAATTGCAAAAATACTTTTTGCACACGATTTCACATCTAGTGCAAAAAACACGTTCATTTTGCAACTTGTTATATAAATAGCTATTTTAGGCGGCTATTACATAAATAGTTGTTTTACGTATCTTTTGAAAACCGTAAAGTATAACTTTTTTTTGACATCTGTCATAAACAACTTTACGGCCGTATTTACTTTACAACCGCTTTTACTTTACTTTACGGCCGCTACAATCACTCTGCAAGTGACATGTTGTCAGGTAACTGCCATTGTCATCACCGCGATAATTCGAAAAATCGCTACTAAAGATTCAGCGGGTTACGATGGAATTCCATGCTCAATATTAAAACACATAGCAGAGTTTATTGCCCCTTTGTTGGTGGAGTTGATTAATGAATCGTTTATAATGGGAGTGTTTCCAGAAGCAATAAAAAAAGCAATCGTTCTTCCTATACACAAAAAAAATGACAAGACAAAGATCTCCAACTACAGAGCTGTCTCACTTTTGTCAGTATTTTCAAAGGTTTTTGAAAATGCTTTTCAAAACAGGTTATTGACCTTTCTATCTTCTAATAATTCTTTATCTGGTTGCCAGTTCGGTTTTAGGAAAAATTTGTCCACCGTAGATGCTATTATCTCGGTACTCATTAATATCTTTACCGGGCTAGAAAAAAAGAAAAAGGTCATTGGCATATTTTTTGACCTGTCCAGGGCATTTGAAACTGTAAACCACGAATTTTTAATCCAAAAACTATATAGATATGGTATTAGAGGAACCCCTGCTAACTGGATTAAATCATATCTCCTTAACCGCAGCCAGCAAGTGGTACTAAAAGAAAGGGGGTTGGAAGCAACTTCACAATTTCTAAAAATTTCAATGGGAGTCCCGCAAGGCAGCACTCTTGGTCCTCTTCTTTTTTTAATTTTTATAAACGATGTGATGTATTCATTCGAGGGACAAAAACTAACGTTATTCGCAGATGATACTTCTGTAATTATCCAAGAAGACCACGTAGGTACATTGAGCAGCAAAGCAACGCAATCGGTGGATACCATGTACAAATATTGTAGTGACAACGGTGTTTCTCTAAACATCTCTAAAACAGACATGTTAGTTTTTTCATTTAGAGAACAAAAGTTTAGTGCATTAGTTCGTTCGCAATCAAAGTCCATACAACAAAACAACGTTGTAAAATTTTTAGGCTTGCAGCTCGATTGCAACCTCAAATGGCACGGTCACGTCAACACAGTGCTAAATAAATTAGCCACTTCAAACTTCGCAATGTTTAGACTTAGAAACTTTGTTAACATCGAAACATTGCGAACGTATTACTTTGCTAGTGTTCATGCAAGGCCTTAGGTGGCCTTGGTTCATGCCACATTAAACTATGGTATAGTATGTTGGGGTAATTCAAATTGGTTACCAAAAATTCTGAAATGCCAAAAACGTATACTACGCACAATGACGTTTTCCCCATACAACTATCATTGTAAAGGATTATTCAAAAAATTACAAATTTTAACTGTGATATCTATGTATATTCTTAACTGTTCTGTATATGTATTTAAAAAAGTTAATAGCGGTAAAATTGATTTGAGGGGATATTTAACCGAATATCCAATTAGAGCAGCAGGGAATGTGCACATCCCTAACCATAGATTTTCCAACACTGCTAACAATTGTTACATTATGCCACTGAAAATATACAATCACCTTCCACCTCATATTAAAAATATGTCATCTATCATTCACTTTAAATGTAAGTTAAAATATATTTTACTGTCGAAATGCTACTATTCCCTTGGGGAATACTTCAGTACTGATCTGGAGTTATTGTGATTGTTTGTTATACACGTTTTTTGTTTTATCTTAGATAGTGACGCATTCCATACTCCAAAAGTCTGACGGAATAAAGATTATTATTATTATTATTGTCAAAATTATGAAATTGATTTTTAAATGAAAGTTTATATCTTTTTGTGATAGTCGCCTAAAAATGTTGTGTGCACCTCGGTTAAAAGTTACTTTTTAGCCTCATCTGATTTGTTAGCCTCGGCTTTCGCCTCGGGTGCAATCATCAGATTCGGCCAAAAATGATCACTTTTACAACATTGATACACAAATAACTATTTTTTTATTGGTGTCCTATTTTAGCCTTTTAAACCACGCCCCAGCGTGTTTAAATCGCACATAACCTATAAATTGTTGTTGGCACTGATAAGGGTGACATTTTCCACAAAGATGGCGATACAAAGCAAGTTCAATATTAAAAATTTAATATCAACCTAAGATACCTACTATATTTAATACGAATATGTTGCGTTCTTCGATAAAATTGGCACGCATTTGTATGCGTAAAGCATCATATTAAAGAAAAATGGACAGTTACGCGGCACTTGGAAATGTAAATCAATCGCATTTTACAAATTGCAGTACCATTCAGAAATTTCTAATTACATAATTTACGGTGATACTTTTGCATTTATTTGCGAACAGCGCGTGAGATATTTTGTTTAGGTACGTAAAGGTTGAGTTTGTTTTATCGAAGAGCGAAGAGTAAATTACCATCCATTACATGCCATTAATGTCCATATAATTTCACTTGGAAAGTGCCGCATGTTACAAAAGTTAAAAAACAATGCAACAATTACATGTATTAAGACTAAAATAGTTAAAACAAGCATTAAAGGTATTCCCATTCTGCATACCTACCTATACGTATTATGCTATGTATTTAGATTAAACTCTATTGCAAATGCAAATGAGGTACATCCTGATTATTTAAACTGTATAATATAAAGCGGACGGTCCAGTTAAGGGTTTGGCTCAAAACAGATTTTTGGGAGTGTTCTGAAGGTGTGCCCTGTCAATCATCGAGGTCAATAGGTTACTTTGTCTGCTCTTATTTCGTCGTATTTTTTACGTAGGCACTTATAATAAAATACACCCGTTATTTTACATTATTTTAAATTTTAAATAAATAAATAATATTTAAACACCCATTATCAACGCTGGTACCTGTTATTTTGAAGCTCTTAGTTTAAAAAAGTCTGACGTTTTGATTGAATTATATGAATCTTATCATCCAGATAATGGCAAGGTACACATAAAATGTGTACAAGGTCATGTAAATAATTTTATGTTAAACTGCCGGAACCAATTGTTACTAAACTAAAACAGTTTTTATATTTACTTATTACATGACCACAACTTATTTAGTTACACATAAAATATCTCGCCAAAAATAAACCTTATTGCAAATTTAAAAAATCGGTTTTTATTATTCATTGAAAGAAGTGCATACGTGGAGTTTAGTTCAACATTAATTAGAGTTTAATTAGAAGACGCGGACATTGCGTCACGTTAAATTAATAATAAAAGAGTAAAAATAGTTATTACGCTTCGTTGATCAAGGTTTCTCTTCTTCATACTTTCCAAAATGTTTATATCCCTTCGTATCAGTAAATCGTTTTTAGAAAACTGTGGCTCATGAACAATCTATAACGGTTTGCAATAGCATCACTTACGGGTACGCGTACGGATATTATAAGGGTTAAGTGGAAGAGTAGAACCACGTCCACTAACACTTGAAGTTCGTGTATCAAAATGCGCTAATTTCCCGAAATGTTTAAGCAATTTGCGCAATTCTTTATGTCAAAACATCCCATTGCATTTCGATTGCACCATGTGCCATTATCAATCGTTATTTTCAATTTAAATTTTGATTTAATTCGAAATGTCGTATTTTTTTGTATAAATCACGTACCTAATTATATCTCTCTCCAAATGGGGAAAATGCAGGATTTCATAAATTTTGACCTAGCCAAAGGTATCATTTTCCAAGGTTTCTTAGTTTGGTTTCATCAAATGTGTTACGTTAGGTATATCTATGTAATTTTTTGGGGAGACGTTGTGACAATCTCTTAACATATTTCTTCTCGCACAAGCATGGCATAGGTAAGTACGTACACATTTGGCATTGCAATTAATTTAACGTAGGTACCTAATAATTATACATATATTTTCAAAATTACAATTTTTCTGTAGATAGAGATACATCAAATTTTTATCTAATGTATACAGGGTGTTTCAGACCACCAGTATTGAAAAAAGAAAAAATACGTCTAAAAAAATTTTTAAGGCTCTATTGTTTGATAGTAATATGATGTCCCCACTCCCACCCTCGGGGGGTGGAGAGGGCGGTAACTTCGTAATCTTAAATAGCACCCCCCAGTTTATTATGCAGATTTGAATTCTGCGTTAACAAATAGGAACTTTTTGTTTGAAACATTTTTTGAAGTTCGTGACAGATGAAGAGGGGGAGCTTTATTTACCCCCCTTCCCCTTCCCCACACGTATTTGTTCTTTTATCAATGCGTTTTGTATTTCGCGAGATATTTGGGCGGTACGGGTGGTCTGAAACACCCTGTATATTCTCTAATAGAACATTCAGCTACTTTTTGAGAAGAATTGGCATAGCTAAAATTAAATTTATCATAATTCCTTTTTTAAAATAATAAAACGACTTGAAACCTCCCCTTAAGACAATGGTTTTAATAAATCCAAATTTAATGAAGCGAACGATGAAGAGTTTATGTTTTTTTATAACAGTAAGTACCCGAAAGTACTGAAAAGCCAGCCCCATCAACGGCAAAACTGACTGTTAATGACAATAAAAAGATTCATTAGGCATTCGACTCCTCGTTTTTGATTAACGTAGGGGAATCCTAAAAAATCCGAAGGGAGCAATCACCTTGTTATTTAACCTTAAACTAAGGTGCGCAATGGGCAACAATTAAATTTGACTTGATTAAAATTATATGAAAGTGATTAACTAGCGACATGTTTCGAGGCCATCCGGTCTCATTCTCAAGCTTAATATAAGAAACTACATGAGTAAGATGATCCAAAAAGTGATAAGTCTGAAGGGGCAAAACAGTTACATTTTAAAAAATTATAGATGAAACATGATGTAACAATTAAATAAGAAGCAAAAAACTAATTCACGAAGGCCTGAAGGGCCCGACGCTAAAATTAACATCAATACATACTTAATAAACAACATAAAAATATTTTTTTTTTCTTTTTTATTTGTATGTCGTAATAAAAAGATCTTTTCAACCATATACAACATGTTAAAAACAATCACAAATAACGAAATTTCAACTTGACCGACGTCAACGTCGCTGACAGTAGCATGTTGATTTATTAAACAATGCGCACCTGGCAGTTAGAAAATTTGCCGTTGCTACCGTTGGCCCTTACCTCTGCACCAAAAATGAGATTAACGTACCTAATACCTATTTACTACAATAAATAAGATATGGAGGTTTTTTGAAAACGCACATTTTTGGTTATTGAAATACGGGATTAATTTTTTAAAATGTAAGGGTAAATTAGAGTTTTTAGAAGATGGATATTAATTTTCATTGAAAAATATTTCTCCCATAAAGTATCTTGCACCAAAAACGTAAAAATTATGCAACAAGATTACGTTTCTTTAAATAATAACAAACCTAAAGGAATAATAAAATTAGCAATTTCTATTGTTTTTTCCAATTATAAATCTTTAACGTTTTTAACGAAATTAAATTGAATTTTGAAATCATGTCTTGTTATGCGAAAATTTGAAAATATGTATTTCAAAAAATTAAAACTTTAATTTTAGACGAAGTTTTCTGGTCTTGAGATTGTTCGGTAAGCTAAAATTGACAGACGATGAAAAAATCTCATTGAAATCTTGGTTAATTTACGAAAAATAGTACTTTTGGAATTTAGGCAATTTTGAAAAACGCCATTTCCTAGCTAAGTGAAAATCACTCGGTAAGTATATCTGATAGGGGCTAAATAGGTTTTCAGACTAGCACAAATTATAGCCGTAAAAAGTTTTTTAAAAAAATCAAAAAAAGCACTGTACCTATATGAAATGATTGCAATTATAATAGTTATTTCCACAATTGTTCTACAGGAATCGACAAATTTTTCAATTCCATTCATGAAGAATGAATTTGGTTTTCCTTAAAAAAAGGTAGTAGGTAAGGTTCTTTCAATAACTCACTTAAGATTTTTGGGATTTTAACTATTCATTAATACCGAAAATGGAGTATTTCCCTCTGCAGTTCCTGCGTTTGGTAGGACACCTTTGCGATTAACCGAGCGATTTACTCGAACATGTTCTTATCTTATAATGTGCGAGGACGAAGAGAAAAATGATCACATTCATAAGGGTTCGTCTTATACTTTACATATCGACCAAGGGCTTGTAATTGTAAATAATCTCAGCTTTTTTAAATCGCCAAACGCGGTCCAATTATTAAATAACCTTCGTACCTATAATGAATTTAATTCTACCATGTTGTCAATGCCAGAAGGGCGTTCAAAGTGGCTTTGATCTTCCGTGTTAAAATCACTAAGTAGGTATACCTATCGAAATCTGACTGTCCACATTTTAAGTGTCTAAAAAGGAGTGCACTTCACATACGTTTTTTTAGTGCATCTCTACTCTCCAGTATTCGTATCTTTCTAAAATACATAAGCATTTTCCATTTTTGAAAACTTGTCTGGATGTAAAAATTGATTTATTTCGCACTATGTACCTACTGCCACTGTTAGATAATATAGGTAGGTACACACTGCATGGAATGTAATGTAGGTACCTAATTCAAATTCTACAAGTTGACGTCTACTTAAGTGAAAAGCGGGTACGAACTTAGGTATGCAATCATATTAAAAAAATGATAGGTGTCCGTAACCTTCTTTCGTTTATTGTCTAAAGCTGTTAGTGCACCGTAGGTACCTACCCTTCCTAAAAAACTTACCTAATTAAGCAGAGAATTATCAAATTTATTGTTAAATAGCTATTTTTACAATTAAAAGTTTTTAGGTACCTAGGTACTACGAATTTCTTTACGTATCGATCAAAAATACTGATATCATGATTAAAGTACAACTCTGTGGTACAACTCTGCGGTGTAAAACACTATTCATTTACCTATCGTTTGCGCCTTTTACTCACCTTTTCCACACCACTTGAAGAACTCAATTTTAGCATTTCGGCGTGTAACTTTACCTACTTACGTATCTTATTGTGAGCATTTACTTATTACACTGTTTCCTATTCAGAATGCGGATGGGCCTTCGATTTTGATATTTATTAGTACGTTAACCATTTTTGCAGATAGGTATTTTTTGTCATAAATCTTATATGCTCATATTACAAACTTCCATATAACGAGGATTGCGTTTATTACCTATAATAAATGTGCATTAATTTCTAACACGTTTTGAATGAATATTATAATGACGCGCAATTATCCCATTAACGAGTAAATATACCTAGACTAAATTAAAAAATCTTTATTTGTAAAAAAATATAAATCTGCTAATGAATAAAGGATAGACGAAAAGGAGTAGGTATTAAGCAAGCGGCGTTTAGTAGGAGAGATGCAATGCGAGAGACATATGATAATTTCAATGGGACAAGATTTGTGCATCTCATTAGTTACGGATTAATGGACCTTTACTTCTCTGCAGTGGTCGGCCTGCGCTCTTCTCTCATTGGAGAGAGTGCGGCTGGTTAGCCAATCCACGTTGACCTCCAATTATTTCCGTGTATTTTGTTTTAAGGCCAACTGGCATATAAAATGGCCGAATTGACTTGTTTACTTTATATAGTTGCTCTAAAGTACCGATCTAGTCAAGCATTGCAACTTTATCGCACCAAGAGGCTGAATTTCATGTTTTCTGGACTTTCGACTACCGTGTATGGCCTAATAGTGCTGCGGTTTCCTAACAAGGTGTGCAATTTATGTATATCCTTTAATAATAGTATTCTAAGGTGGGTGTATGCGCTTCTTTTTTTTCTACATTAATACGAATTTTAATTGTAGGTACCCTATTTTATTAAAAGTGATCCCTTCGTTTTCAATTTAAAAACGATTGAAATTCATAGGTACATATTTAAGAATATTTTCACTGAATGTTTTAAAAAATTCCCTATTATATAATTACTTAAAGAATGCTAATCTCTTCCGGTAGGATATTAAGTATAAGTATGTAGTTACAATTACAATTAATTTATAGATAACAATTTACTTTAATACAGTAACAATGGTACTACCTATAGGTACCCAATAATTTTTGTAGACGATTCTCTTAGGTATAATGCGTTACGTTAATTTGGATTGTACAGGGTGTACCTACCTACCCAACCATTGATCAATTATCAATTATCTATCAACCTTTAGGAAAGTGCATTACCATAAGTAAACCATAGGTACCTAATCTGCCATTCTTCGCACAATTCTATTTATATTTTTATAGTTTAATTTTCTAAAAGTTAGAAGGCAGTGGTTGTTAAGTACAAATAACATATAAAATCTCGTCCCACATTGTATAGCTATATTTCCCCAGATTTAGAGTTTGGTACATACATCCACTAGTTGGGTCGATATGTGGCCAGATTCTAAAATTGTACATGATCAAGTAGCAAACAAATACGCCCGAGTTTCCTTACGTACCTAGGTAACGCTCACGGCCCAACGTGTTTTGCAATGTGACAGCATCAACCGTTGTAGTAAACACCAAATTCATAATTTACTGTAAACCTTTGTTGATTCGGAAAAACTGCAATGCATACTTATCGTGCATTTCGTCGAAAGTACCTAGGTATATACACACAACCAAATTTATATGGAATCACCCAATATTTCCGATGTTATTCAGTATTTCTGACAAATTCCGTAAAGAAAGTGAGAAGGACTTCATTATAACGTAGTTTATTAAATTACAACGAGAAAAAATTACAACAAAGATTTAAGATGAACAAAAACAATAAAAATGCGAAAACTAAAGATGTAGGTAGTTGGTTAAACAAAAGTTAGATACCTTTTTTCGGACATGTTTTTCACTTTAATAGTCTAGCCCTAATACAAGCTGCAATTCGACGAGGAATGCTTCTATTCAACATGTCAACGTGTTCCTGACGTACGTTTGCCCATTCCTCTTGGGCGGCTGGAATGAGCTGTTCCACATTTCCTGGAGCATTTCTTCTAGCCCTAATCCCTTTTTTGACACAGTCCCACACATGCTCAATGGGATTCAGGTCGAATGAAGAGGCAGGCCATTCTAGAACCGTTACAGCTTCTCTTTCTAGAAATTCTGTAGCAACTCGGCTGGTACCTATGTGGAGGGGCATTATCATGCATAAAGACGAAATTGTCTCCCACTGCACCTCTCCACAGCCTAACTATTGGTTCTAGCACCAAATCAACGTACCTAGGACCTGTTAAACTCTGGCGTAGTGGAACCAAAGGAGTTTTATCTCCTATCATGATACTGCCCCAGAACATTACCGTTCCTCCTTTGTATTTTGGGACAGATCTGGCCGTTTGCAGTCTAGCTTGTCTACCTGGACCTCTTAGAACTCGAATTCGACGGTCATCTGATTTCAGACCAATTCTGGTTTCATCCGAAAAAAGGACATTTTGCCAATCTTCAACTGTCCAGTTCTGGTGCTCGAGACACCAATTTAGCCGATTAATTTTGTTCTCTCTAGGTAACTCGGGAACCCTTAACTGTCTCCTGCTAAATAAATTTCGGGCACGAAGTCTCTTTCGTACTGTTTCAAGAGAAATACCAACACCTGTAGCCTGCACAAGTTGCCTTTTGAGCTCCGGAATAGAAGAGGTTGGATTTCTTCTAGCCATTTGAGCTAAATATCGGTCTTGTTCATCAGTAGTCACTCTGCGACGACTTTGTCTAGGTCTGTTCTTCAGTGTTCCCAATTCCAAAAATCTCGTATAAGTTTTGGAAACAATACCCTGAAACACACCAACTGTTGCTGCTATGTGCCTCTGTGACATTCCCTGCTCAACAAGAGTAATAATTCTTCCCCTCTGAACTTCGTACAAGCCTACGTAAGGCATTTTGAACACAAACTTCTAAATTGAAAAGTTTAAGCTGTCACTTTAGTTTTACAACTAACAAACAATTTTCCATTGTTATCACGACATACGTGATGGACAACTTCAAAAACCTTTGTTATTTTCAACAAAACACTTTCGTTATCTTTATCTCTTATCTGCATGTAAAATTTTCATACATTTCGCAATATTAGTAAGAAATACTAGGTGATTCCATATAAGTTTGGTTATGTGTATACCGGGTGTCCAAAATGTGTGGAAACGCTTGAATATCTCGAGAATGACACATATCGGATTACAAAAAAGCAAAAACACGTGTTCCTTTATTTTTTGGAACCTATTCAGTTATGATAGGTATATTTACATCACCCTCACTCCCCCTGGGGGATGGAGCAGGGGTGAGTTTTGAAAACTAAAATGGAAACACCTATTTACAATTGAACTATTGCATTTTCCATTGAAACTGTTCTCAAATTGCACATTTTACCCCCACCCCCACCTCCGACCCGGAAAATTGTACAAATGCACCTGTCCGCAGAAAAACGATCTTTTTTTGTTCCTCCAACATTTGTTTGGATTGTCCGCCGCCACCTCCCTTAAGGGTGGAAAAAAATGGCTCATTTGTGCAGATTCCGGGGTACTAGATTTAGGTGAGTCTCGAGGGGGGGGGGCAGAGAAGGTGTCGGTCGGACAATTTGTAAATCGCAAAACAAATGTACGAGGAAAGAAAAAGTGAAAAAGATCGTTTTTCTGCGGGCATGTGCAATTTTGCCATCCCCAAAAGAGGGATCGGAGGTTGGGGACTGAATTTTGCAATTTGAGAACAGTTTTTCATGGGAAATGTAAAAGTGCAATAAAAAATAGGTGTTCCCATTTTAGTTTTCAAACCCCCTGCTCATCCCCCAGGTGATGGTGATGTTTACATATCATGACTAAATACGTTTCAAAAAATAAAGGAACACGTGTTTTTTCATGGTAGGTATGGCTTTGTGTTAAAATTTTTGGATAGAGTAGGTAATCGTTTAAAATAATAATGTTCATTTCATTTTCAATACATATTTATGCACGATATTTATGTGTGAGGTTGTTCATAGACCACATAGATAAAACCGATACGATTTGAGCTTATGGTACTTTCGTTACTTGCTTCGTTAGTTATTGAACGACCAACTTTTCTTTTTAAAGTGATCTGTCACAAGGAAAATGTGCTTTCTCACCATCCTAGGAATAAGGGTTCATGCAATTCCACACGACGATCAGTATCAGCACAGATGTTATGTACCTACATCTATGGTATCAGTGTGGTATCACTTCCAAGCGTGTTGCTTTAAATTTGCTAGTGCGACACTGGTCCTGGTTTAGTGTACCTTAGATTCACTTCATAGCTTCTCTTCTACAGAGGAGGATAAGCACTTCAAAAGTCAACATTTGTTAGTATAAGCAAAGGTATTTTTCTTTTTTTCTGCCATTCTTTTTTATGGCATCTATTGGGAAAATAGAAACGGGCTTCATTATGTCTTTTCACGTTCTTTAATGCTTTCTTTGCTATTTAGGTACACCCAAAAAATAATATTCCTTTCAATTCCTTTTAATTGTGTTAAGTGAACTTGCAAGTATCGGATCATAATCATAAGAAAATGTCCTGGGCATGTGCTACGCGAACGACTTATCTGGCTCCATTTCATTACGGAGTCCCGAATAGTTACTGTAACTATCAATCGTGATATTGGTGGAGACGTGTAGACGACCAACAGAGACACTTTCATCAACAATCGTATATTTATAGCCCTCACATGTCTGCAGAATGTTCTTAGATATTTCGTACTATTTTTCCAGTGTAGCCTTTCACATACAACGCTTTTTGTTAATGGAAAGAGACCGAGAAAAATGTTTCCAGATACGAATAGCCTTTATACCTATTCCTCAAAATACTTCCAAAAAGTAAATACTAAGGTTAATGTGAAGCTTAGCCAACTAGAAGGATATTTGCAGCCCTACATCTAAAGTGAATGCTTTTAGATGAAATGAATACAATAACGATACTGCTGTTGTTAATAGTTCTTTACATTGATATGAGTATGGTAAACCAAGGTTTACGTTAACGAGCGAGATGTTAACTGCCGAAGCGTAGCGGAGGCAGGAATTTCGAAACGAGTAACGTAAGGCCATAGATTCATTTTATTGTTTTTAAACTGTTTATTTGAGAAATAGAAGTAAAGTAACAAAACGATGACCATAATAACGCGTCGAGAAATCAGAGCAAGAACTGTCAAGAAAAAACTTTATATTATACATAATATATTCTCACTTGATCGTAATTATCAGTTGCGTAACTATGACATTCTCAATTAAACAGCCTTTCTTAACACATTTTTTAAGAGTTTTTCTACAGCTCCACTCAGCAAACAATATAGTCGGAAAATATGTCAACTAAAATAATTTATTTAAAATTTTTGACGCCGTAAATTATTTGGCCAAGCATATTTGAGAATTCTAAGCTAAAAGTAAATTATTACAATTTACAGCTGACATTTTCCGCGTGCGTTTTATTACTTAATCCTTTTATCGTGTTACTCTTGTTTGTTAAAATCAGTCTTTCTGATGACTTCTCATGCAGCATACAATACATTTATGTGTATCCAACAATGCGCATCTAAATTAAGCGCCCAAATATTTTTTTCGGAAAGCTACTCTAGCACCGGCGTCCCCTCTCCAACTAGGTATCTTGTTTGCTGATTAGAGCTGTATTAACTTTATACATATTTATAAAAATTGACATTTCCAAAGTTATGCCACTTTATGTTGCTATGGCAACATTTCCATTCGGGTACAAAATTTCTAGTGCGGTAAATACGATTTACCAGACTCATGAGTCATGATACAATAAGAGACCCAGACTCGTATGAGTCTGGTAAATCAAAGATTACTAGTTAGTATGAAATAATAGTTATTTTTGTATCTAGTGCGCGAAATGCCACTTTGGTGATCGAGAACTGATTTTTTTAACTCGGCTGCGCCTCGTTAAAAAAATAGTCGAGATCACCAAAAGTATTTCGCGAACGAGTTTCAAACAAAATTTTTTCTACAAACGTGAAGAAGTTGACAATTATTTTAACGGTAAAATACAAAACTCTCATCTAGTTTGCGTGCAATGCGTACTTCGCGCATGGCGTCGTCATTTCGGGCACACTGTCATGGTAACGTAGGTAAGTGAAAAAAAGGGTCACTTGGCCTATTGTTATCGATGCGCAAACCTTGTCATTTTTTGACGTTTGTAGAAAAAATAAATTATTAGCACGTTGCAATTTAACAAATCAACTATTGCAAATGTTTCCTCTCAAATTCCGTATGATTATTGATTCTGATTATTTCTTAGAAATTCGCAACGAATGGTACATACTTTTAGTTTCTTGTAATGAAAGCTTTGAAAACGCGTTGGACACTCTTTCTTGAGAGTCTAGAAAAAAAAACCTGGAAAAAACCCACGGGAAAAAAACCGGAAAAAAATTCCCGGAAAAAAACCCAGGAAAAAAAAACCGGAAAAAAACCCGAAAATTAAAAAAAAATACTAAACCTGCAAATAACCTAGGCGCTTTAGTGGCAATCTACGTTTAAATTTGGCATTTTTTTACTGGCAAACTTTGTTTAGTGTCATGCTGCCATTTTGTATCAATTGAAAAAAAATATACTAAACCTACAAATAACCTAGGCGCTTTAGTGACATTGTACGTTTAAGTTTGGCATTTTTTACTTCCAAACTTTGTTTAGTGTCATGTTGCCATTTTGTATCAATTGAAAAAAAATATACTAAACCTACAAATAACCTAGGCGCATTAGTGGCAATCTACGTTTAAATTTGGCATTTTTTTTACTGGCAAACTTTGTTTAGTGTCATGTTGCCATTTTGTATCAATTGAAATTGCATTGCGGGGTTTTTTTTTCCTGGGGGTTTTTTTCCGGGGGTTTTTTTTCCGGGGGTTTTTTTCCGGGGGTTTTTTTTTCGGGGATTTTTTTCCGAACCCCCTTCCTTGGCAAGTTCCTCTTGTGGTTAGTGCGCCCGAGAGATTTGGTTTAAGAAGAAAATATCGTACCTATGTGAAAGATTTCAGTCGAAAAAATGAAAATATCTAAAATTATAGACCTATGGGGCTTCATATAGGTAGATTGAATTAAAATTTGATGTACCGACTTCTGTAACATATCAATTATCATGTACACTAACGAAGTTGGGGCCGCGACTTACGACATTGGCACTCGGAGGGAGATCTAAACTTACTTTAGCAGAAACGGCTTTTTGAATATCTTTTTTATGCAAATCTACGAAAATTTTTCTATATGGCCTTTAATTCAAGCCGCAGTGAAAGGCCCTATACCTACATTTACCTACCTCATTCTATATTAAGTTATTTACGGTACTTATTTAATTATTGGGTTACTTCTTACCTACATAGGTAATTATTTATTCATTGCGGGGTCATTTATTTAATTAATGTGACATATTTTGTGGTATGCTGATGTTCGAATGAAACAGGTAGTGGAATCAAGGCAGCAACAATCATAAATTTGAATAAAATAGGTATAGTAGGTAAATGAATTTGAACCCAAAAACCGTTTTAAGAAGAAGCTTCAATTAAAATTGTATGCAGGAGTTTAGCAATATACGTAAATGTTAGAGAGTGAATCGGAAAAGAGTTGTGTCTTTAAATTATAAGAAACGAGGCGTGTAAAAAAACATTAAAAAGTCCCCTTCTTCAAAGGAAAACATTTTTAGTTAGTAAACCAAGGCAATAACGATTTAATGGTAGATTATATCACGGGACTATGTAGGTATAATCTACGTAATATACCTAATTTTGCACAAAATACGTTTATGACGCTATTAAATTACATAATTCTTACGTTTTTAACTTCTCTGCTGAGGGTTAAACGATTTTGTAAATTTGACGTGCATTTGTCTGCTTTCATGAAAAAGTAGAAATATTCGTTCAACATCTTATTAGCGTAGAAAATGTTATCTTATCTAATTTGAAGAAAACATATTATAAATAGGGATAATAAATAAATCTTAAACAAACAACTTAAACAATTTACATAGTAAATATTTTTATAAACTCGTAATGTTTGCGTAGTATGTTGTAATAATTTTCCAAATTCAAAAATTCCTTATTTAAATGCAGAACTGCGTCAAGATTCTGAATTCGTCTGCAGATGGACCTTAGAATTAATGTAGTTCAATTATTATTATTAACGAAATCTTTGCGTTTGGCGCAATAATTTTTAAACGCCGTGTTGCATGATAAATTATGTTGTTTACTTTCATTCTTGTCGCTGTAATTATGTGCTTTATGTTACACATTTGAAGATTTCTCTTTAAAATGTCATTAACGAAACTAACTCTTTTCATAACTATTTTTTATATTTTAAAAATGAAATTAGGTATTAATGTGTTACGGTGACGTCAATATTGATAGCACAATGTAGAGAAGTCTAACTGTAAATTGTTTTATTCACTAAAATACACGTTAGAATTGGCAGAGTTAAACTTAAAAATGCAACGAGACTTCAGTTAAGGGGCTTGGAGATTCCATCGGTGAATCAAGACACGAACCCTAACGACAAGTCACGTGTTACCACATCCGCTGTGGGCGACACACTGACTTATAATAACGGAAATGCTTTTAAATTATGGAGCTTCTAACTTTGAGTTTAGGTAACAGTGACATATATTATATACCACGAGCTATTTTTAATATTCGTCTAAGAAAAAGCGAATTTATTTTGCAAGAATTGTGATAGGCAATCCGCAATTCCGTCACGTCATCCGTCACCGTACCTGAAATTTGTCTTATAGTTGGAAATAATCGAGAAACTATAGGAAATTGTCCTCTTATAAATTTATTTCTTTGCTGTGGTATAAAATACCGACAATCATACTCATTATGTATTCATATGATCGCATCAAACTCCTCTGAATTTATTACTCATTGGTATAATCACAATTAGTTGCCACGTCATTGTTTTATTTGAAAAACATTTTGGCAATCGACTAAGTGCGAATATCCTACTATTGATTTTAATGAAATTTATTTTGTATAGAATAATTTAACACGTACCTAATGCTCGTAATGCGGTACAAGTGTGTATACTCAGGTGCAATTTAACAGTTAATAGGTTGTAAGTAAAACAATTCAGATCTCAGAAGTCATTGTTCAACCGTGTGCCTCACGTTCATTCATAAAGTTCATTTATTTGTTCTAACGGTTAACAGACGGACATCTGACAGATTTATTTAAACATGGCGCTTTAAAAAGTGTCATTGTTTAGGGCACGCGTCTGTCGGCTTCATTAAAACTATTGTTACTTTATTTCAGCTTCCCATTGTCTATATTACATGCTCGAATTGCAAGTAATGTAATGTTAAGTATGTGTGATATTAATATGCTGTTTGCTGCAGACAGAACAATTTATTTTATTATTGTAATTATTTAATAATGCGTTGAATTTTAATCAAAGAATGATCGTCATCATTACATTAGTCGAGACAATACGCACATTTCTTGCATAGATATTTTTTATTGACCTCACACTACGTATATCAATATTCATAAGTCTCGAACAAATATGGCAAGTAAAAGTCAAAATTATGAACAAATCGGTTACGCTTCTTACATCACCCACTCTTATATCTATTTGGAGTGTTGGTTAAGTTGTAATTTCCTTTTTAATGTTTATCAACGATGATAGTAAATCTTCATCGAAAAGCGAAAAGTATAATTATGGCTTACAGAAGAACCAGGAAAATTAAGACAACAGATCATCAAAGCATTAAACGAAGTGTAGGCGAAGCTACAGGATATATCCAACTAATTTATTGTGTCATAACCCCATTATTATATTTTTTATGGAAATGTACATAAATTGATTCATATGTCACATTATCGATTCGTGGGCTAAGAGAGTTATAACGGATGTAACATGTAATCTCTACTTCTTAGATACAGTATAACATATAGTAAATACACAATTCGACGAATTTTTACTATTTAATTATACCCCTAAACAATTCAATGAAGGATATACTTACGTAATTAAACTGATGGTATTGGTATAAGAAATAGAATTCAAGCTACTTTCAATCTGATACCTATGTCGTATAGGTCGTAGGGATAAAATTTTTTGGAAGCAATAATGTTTTCATAGAATCGATGATGGTATGTTTGTCTATATAATCCATTTAATTCGCACTCGAGTCTTTGGGGATTCCGATTAAACTAAAACTTGTGGTGGTAACCACAATACCACTATGGCACCATTATTAAATAAAACGAATGAAGTAGAACAATTATTAGTATCTATAGAATTAAATTAAATGACCAGTAAACTGGTACACAAGTTTTTCGCATAGGTAATAACTCAAAATAAAATAGTTTTTGCGTAATAACTCAAAAAAATAAAAAAAATTAATATATAGGTACCTACTTAGTTGTAATCAGAAAACGATTTCTGATTTTGTCCTGAACAGGGTATGTCATAAATATTTGTAATATTTTGTTAATTTTCAGATAGAAAAAAAAAAGAAATATATAATAATAATACTGTTTATTGCCTTAATTATTGTGTGGCAAGACAACGGCATGGTCAAATACAAATATAAATATAATATAAATAACAAGTAGGTACATATAAAAAAGATACTATTTTTTAAGCGATGATTTAACTTACAAGTATGGCATTTAAATTTAAGTAATTGCTATGGTATCTAATTGAGCTTATTACGCCTAATGAGAAATGTAGGCAATATTAGAAATTTGTATCCTTAAAATATTGGGTCTATATCACAACGGCCACTGATCATAACGGCCACCCCGGTTTTTGCTATTTCATAACGGCCACCTTGATCACAACGGCCACTTATATTATTTGATCATAAGGTGAACAAGGTGGCCCTTATGATTAAATAGTATTAGAGGCCGTATGTGATCAAAGTGGCTGTTATTAAATAACAATAACCTAGGTGGCCGTTATGATCAGTGGCCGTTGTGATCAGGTCCCAAAATATTCCGAGAACTGACAATATAGGATCTGCCAGATACTTTCTCGATAGCGCCTAAGATTCTTATTTAGGATATTTGCAAAAATTTAGTCATCGTTCTTGCGCGAAAAGGCAGTTAAAAAGATAATAGCTTGTTTTGCAAACATATTTGTCAGAAAGGTAACAGGAATACAACGGGTGATGAGTACTGTCGCGGAATATATTCTGTGGCTTCTAGACTTTAGGCCAATTTAAAAGATTTGGAACAATGCTGTATAATACTTTAGGTATGTTATTAACAGTGTACTTTTCTTGCAGGGATATTTTTTTACTTTTTAACTTTTGTTAGAGCAATCGTCACATCTTTTTTCCACATATTTCGAATAAAGGCATTCTATAGAATTAACTGGGCGCAATATACAAGCTGTAGAAGTTGTACGTTCTTATGAGAAACGAGTTTTTAATCATTTTGTTCATAAAGTAAACATTATAAGCAAATTTTTAAAGCTGCAGTTGTGAACGAAGTGGGGGAAATTATGCCCCCATGTCCAATGCCCAATTATTATGGGAAATTAATTATGCTGATGCCCAAAAATAAGCATAATCATCGTAAAACAAAAACGATCGTTATGAACAAATTGCGGAAGTGGGCATTATGGGCAAAGTATGACTGTGAACTAACAGAAAGTGGCCGTTATGATCAGAGAGGGCGTTATGAACACGTCTCACACCGAGTGTGGCATTGCCAAATGACCAATTTATGTACCAAATGTAATTTTTTATGACAATACTGCTATTTTCTAAATGGACACTATTTCCTCTTGATATTTTTGTTATAAGCTGCAATAGCTATAAATGAGGTGCAACCAAATGATAAGAATATCTAACGAAGTGAAAGATTTGGTGTTACATACTTTGAACGGTTATTAGATATTAGTTTGTAATGCAAGGATAATGTGAAAGTATAAACGCGATAACATAGCTTGGATCTATTTGTATTATAACGCTTACGCCAAACCAAACACACGTTATAAGGACTAATGGATCGGGACTATTCTTTTTCCAACATGGCTTATGAAAATGATACTTTCATCACTCAATGTAGTGAGGAAAAGAGCTGTTTACTTCACTAGTGAGGAAAGTTCATTTCCATAGCAACGTTAGAATACAAAATCAGCAACTAGATTCTTGAAAAAATAGGAGAGTGAAATAATTATAAACAAATTTAAAATTGTCACTTGTATTGTAATATACTATTATTAGCGGGCTACACAACCCCACGTAAGTTTTACATAAAATCTACAAAAAAAGGAAACATTGCATTTTTGCATCTTAAATGTATTTTTACTATTGTGGAGGTTGCTCTGGTACATGGTATACATCTATTTTGATTCGAGAAGGTTATGAAGTTATGATATAGCTCTACCTATTTATGTAATGGTTCTACATATAAGTAGGTACATTGTACATACAATGATATGCATTGCTCTCGGCATTGTTTTTGATGGGATCACTTTTGAAGGATGTTATCAAACAAAAGTTGCCTAAAAGCATAATAAAAAGGTTAATTACATCAATGAACTATTCGGTTCCAATGTAAAACATTGCTAAAATATTATTGTAATTAATGGATCATTTGATTTAAATCAATATTAATTCTACCTTTAGTGTATAATTAGGTACTATAATTGTATACTAATAATAATTTTATACTCGTTGATTAAAAATTCTATTATGTCAATTAATGTGGTTGCATAATGATGTTACAAACTATTCTCTACTTTATATTTTAAAAGATTTGTTAATTAATTGTACAGTGCATTCTGTTCTGCGTAGGTACAACATTATGAGGGGCTTTTCACTAATTTTAATTACAACGTGTAATGCGAATGCATAAGTTTGATGAATGTTCAAAAAAGGATTTTCTGGGTATACATAATAATAACCAAACCAAAGCCGTAAATTTTAAAATATATAAAAAAACTATAAATAATGTAAGTGTAGGTACGCAATTGATCAAAATTTAAATGGAATCTTTCGAAACAATTTGAGTAAAAAATGCGAAAAAATAATATACGAACTGCGTTAGAAAAGTGGTTTTACTAGACTCTTGTGGCAAAACGAGCCACGCTCGTCTAGTAAAACTTCGCTTTTCTAAACTTGTTGCGTAATATACCTACTATTATATGTCTTCCAATATCAAGTTTTGTTATTTCCAAAGAAAAGGATTGAAACTGCCACTATTACGAGTAGGTTTGTGTGGCTCTAAAGCAGGAAGTTTTGACAGTTCGCTCTCTCGTACACAGAATCACAAATTCAAACGCCTCCTCGGACCTATTTAATCCAAAATTGAAAAGTTTTCTCACAAATTCAAGTATAACTAATTAGCTAATTTTTGCTAAACAATAATGTACGTTTCATTTAGAAATACTGTATTTGGTTTACTTCTCCGTTATAAACTATAACTCTTTGGTATAATAATATTCAACAAATAATTTATCCTACATCACTAACACTTATTATATTTCTGTAACATTGTTGCACGTTTATTTAATTTAATGCTTGAAACTTTCGACAAATTTAAATGATGAATAGTAGGTATAGTGTTCAAAGTTCTACGAAATTAGTGCCGGACCGGGGGATTTTGATTACTAACACCTAAGTAATGAGTAAATATGACTAAACAAATACTTATAATCCGACACATTGTAAAAATGGACTACGTATTCTGAAAAATTAAATTTTGGAAATCCACTTTGTGTTTGCCAGCGCTGACGTTTAATAAGGATATAAAAATTCGCATTAACCACAGTAAGTGCTATTGTTAAAAGTGTGAACTCATTATCATTATCATATTTATAACCATGTAATGAAAATTATCTGATATATAATAAGATTCAAAAGTGTTTAAGGAAATAGTTTTTCTTTCAAGTTTATTATTTTTATTTTATCTTGCGTGCAGTTACAGCAAGATGTCTCGTAAGGGTAATTTATTTCCATTTTCTCTCCCCCCACCCTTTTACGACTTTAAGAAGATTGATTTTACGACTACAGATTGATAATGAAATCTCGAATGCAATGAACAATATTAATTGTGTGCCGGCCAATTATATTATGATGGCCTATAAAAAATGACGTTTTTTTATGAAAAATTTTATTAAATGATAAAATAACAAATGAAAACTTTATTCACTAAAATATAAATCATTGTAAAGTAATACCACAGATGTACATCTGTGGTAATACCTTTCGCCATCTTTCTGCAAGATCTTCAATGCCACGATGGTACCATGTGCGCCATCGATCGGAATAAGTGATAATCGGATGGTGCAAGGTCCTGGGTATAAGCCGGATGAGGACGATGCTCCAAATTCTCTAATTCCCTAATTTTTTATTGAGCTGCAGCTGCAGTATGAGGTCTAGCATTATCTTGTTGTGGAATTGCCCGTCCTCTGTTCACCAATCCAGGGTAACGCCGACTTAGAGCATAATGCATCATATCCCATTGTTGACTATAAAGGTTAGCGTTAATCGTCTGCCCATCAGGAACCAACTCAAAGTGAATATAACCCCTTCAAAATTCCACCATACACAAACCTTCCTTTGGAACCTTTCTCGTTTGGGAACCGCCAATGCAGGTTGCCCAAAAATAATCGACTGATTTTCTGTGCTAGGATTATTGAAGTAATCCACTTTTCATCGCAAGTAACGATTCGTTTAAAGAAACGTTCATCCCAAGGATTGGAAAGCAGTTGATCACAAACTTGAACTCGCCTTTCTGCCATTGCTGGCGTCTATTGGCTTTTCTAAGTTGACATGATAAATTAAAATAACTGAACTCAACATATTAACACGAAACAACCTCCTCACCCCTAATTGAACAGGTAAACGGAGGTTTGTTACTTATTATTACTATCTTACAAGCAAGATCGACAAAAAAACATTCATTATACAAGAACAAGATGACATAACGCTAATTTGGCAAATTAGGTTGTAATCTATGCAACTATCTATAAAATCTTTGAACGATAAATAAAACAGGTGATATTTATGCATTACCTTTTCGATATTATAACACACACAAGTAAAAAAATTTAAATTTATATCAAATAACACGTGCTGCTTCTTCTAACGCCGTCATCAGATAGCCCGCACTCTCAAACAACCCTCGTCTTTTTTTTTGAAGTCCCCTTTTTTACTGTTTGAAGGCTTCCTTCGATTTTTTTCAAAACCGGACATCTCAATTGATATAACACCATTTAGTCCTTAAATTTTATATTTTCTGTAATACTTGTTCGTTTCATAACATGTAGTTTTACTCCTCTTACAACACAAACACTAATACAAATCAACAAAATAGCCAACTTCGTGGTTGTTATCTACATAAATTTAATCGATTTTTGTTTAATTGTCATGCCGTTTTAAGAAAAAATACGTGGAAAACACGAAAAGAAAGTGTTTTTGCTTCGTGTGTCAAACTTTCAGCTCGAATTGAGAAAAATGTCACTTTCTTCTCTAGTTGTACAAATAACTATTCATTTGATTTAGGTATGTGAGCACTTCAACAACATTACGTATTTCAAATTAATTTTTAATTCGCATATTTTCTTTCTTTCCAAGATCAAAGAGAAACATCATAAAAGTGTTACTAAATTCAGTTGTATTGTTATATCTAACGTAATTATTCCACATCGATGATTGTTGCAATCAGCAGTTAAGTGAAAGGTTCATCCTATAAATTAAAGGATGTTAAGAAAAAGTGTAAAATACTTGCAAAATTATGTGTAGTGCTCCGGTCACACTCACAGAAGAACTATCAGAGATTTGAAAAACATTTAACTCATCAAACCACATTACATCTAAGAATGTTTAAATTTAAACCGCCTTTTACATGCAATATGGTTTAGTATGTTGAAAAAATAAAATGCAATGAAAATGAGTGCTTATGTAGATTAATGTTTCCGTTACACTTTAAGTAAGAAAATCTTTCAGTGATACGTAGTACAAGTCTATGTGAGAGTGGGATACTATTGAAGATGCCGATTTATATTTTGGAACAGAAAAATGCAATTTTTCAAAAATTATTTAAATAGGGTAATAATTTTACTAGAATTTTCTACCTAGAATTAAACCTATATAAACGACTAGGAAATGAGAATTGATTGCGCATGTAAAGTTTTCAGTTATCGACATCAGTTTATCGCGACCATTGACAAATGGGAAATGTTCATGATAAGGATGACGATAAGATAAAATGTCTGAATATTTACGAATCGTGTGTATACTAAAGGTTTTATCAAAGCTGTTGTTATTGAAAATTATAGTAGCAGAACATTGTTAGATTGAGAAATGTATGTAACTGCTGTAATGCCATTATCAGTGTTATTAATTTTGGGTAGGTAGTTGAATGTTTTCATTTTTTTACTGTCGTAAAGTTAAGCCAGATTTAAATATTGAAGACAATGTTTATTTATGTAGTTTATTAGTTAAACTAAAAATGTGAACAATTTCCTTATTTTGTGTACCTAAAACGATACGGTTAAGTATATTTTAAAGATGTTATAGAAGCAGATAATATTTGACACCTTCAACTCCTTTCTTGTGTCGAAAGAATTCCAAATTTCGTTAAAATGTCTGCACATCATAAAATAGAAAGCGTTATGATCTTTATTTTTACGTCCGTCTATCTATCCAATTCGATGCGTGTTTCTTATGTGTTGACATGATTTCATTAAAATTAATGACAACGATAGAAGCGCTGGAAACGACTCGACTACAACAGACATTTTTGTCAAATTTGGTACATTTTTACACCGATTATAATCGAAAACAATTATAATCTCTTCACATTAACGCTGGAATTTGCACCTTGAAATATAGATACCTCATTTTAAACAGATTTTGTTCCATTTTTTTAATTTTTAAGGTTATTTTTTAAGCAGAAACAGCAGACTTTTTTTGTAATTATGCATGTCTTGTCTGTCTACTGACAGAAAGATTTTTTGTAATTTCTAAAATACCATTTTACGGTATTAAAAAATCTAAAGTTCTATTTCACATTTTTTAATTTTCAAATAACATTTATAAAAATATAAATACCTACCGAAAAAATCTCTGTGTCAATAGATAGATATAGTCACTCTCTTTCAAACGCCATAATAAATATTTTTTCAAAATTCAAAATATTCCAGAAAAAGTGGGAATAAAATTGTTGAAAAATCGGAGAATTTTCCAGTTTACAATTTAGCATGTAGGTAACACAAATAAGTAATAACAGAGTCACGAAACTTCACGAGGATTACAATAACATAAGTACACATAATAATTTTATTTTTATTTCTTGTAATTATGCAACTTTTTCAACATCAAATAGAAAAATACTTTAGGTAAATGCCAGCCTTAATCATCTTCTTATTCCTGACAGTATCTACTGTTTGAGTCATATTTCGGCCCATCATATTCCATATTATATATTATATTCTAATTGTCGAGTCTTGAGTTAGATTCCGCATGAAGCATCTAAAACCATCTATATTTGTAAGCCAATTTTGTTATGAAACACTTTAAAGTTACTTATACCAAAATTTTAGAATACGTTCGCATCATCATATTTTCAATTAAGAGCCAGTTTAATTGGGTAAAATACTAACGAGATATTGCTTATGTAACCAGAAATTATGGAAATTTGCTTTATGTACGTAATGATGCTATTGCCTTTTTAACTTAATTAGTAGTACCGCTGTCCTTGTAAACAGACGCCATATCTAGTATTTTCTAAAACTCCATCATAAAGTTTGGTGCCAAAACTATATCTAAAACAATATGGTTCGAGCTGTTTAAAGTGCACATCAACGAGAAAGATATTGAAACATTGTTCATAACAATCCGCATAAATTATATCATTCTTCTTTACTTTACATATACAGTACTTTTACACATAGGTACGTAGGTTCCGTATCGATGCGCCGTTCGGTACATTAAAAGTCAGTCGCTATGGGTGGATTTCTTCAGCTCAAAAAATCAAAATTTAGGTTATTTTACTCTCTTTTCAAAAACCCCAAAATATACAAGGTGGTTCGTATGAAGGAATTTAGTTTAGGGTCGTACACAAAAAACGAAACACCCTGTATAAAAACTGTAGCGATGAATCTTACGTAAAAAAACTGCTCTAAGAATGAGTTTGCCAAAATCACTTATCTTTAATAATAAGAAAGTTATGGAGCATTAAAGAAATCGACTAAATTCGAGAAACGCCCTCTAGCGGTCAAACGACTAGAAATACCTGAATTCTGTTTGCGCCACTGATTTTCCCATCTAGATCTATTTCTTCTATCTCTTAAAATAAAGGTCGTTTCCATAACAATGTATCCGTTTGGACCACCAAGCACATCTTCTTTTCTCATCCTCCTACCAGTACTTATTTGTTATCTCTCTCCTCAATTCCCCACCTCTCTTTCTACTCAATTCACTATTCACTATCTAGGTACTTCAGAACTCCTTCATTACTTCCACATATCTCGTGAAAGTTTATGAGTTGTCGTTTAATTCAAAACAAGGATCCATAGCTTTCTGTTCATTTTAATCTTAATCTTTCTGGAGGGAAACCCACCTTCGCCAATATTTTTGAATTACGATCATTAATTCTCGTAACAACCATCTTTTCTTCGACGAAAATTAGGCAAAATGAGGTAGTAACAGAAATGGATATAACTTATTGTACGCATAATCGCAAGCATGGACACCCATACAGTAATTCCCGGGGGGGGGGGGGGGGGGGGCAATTTGCAACAATATGAAGCAAATTAAAAAAGAGTTTCGTTATTTAAGAAATTATTACTGCTTAGAGTCCGAGTCGGGGAGGGGGGGGGGGGGCAACTTCCTCTCCCCCCCCTATGGGCGCCCATGATCCCAAGCCTTTAATAGCACGGTCCACTAAGCACTAGGAGATGCAAATGTGTTGGGTTCAGCTTATTCGGTTCATCACATACCATGATTTGTGACTTTAAAGATACCTAATTGAGCACAAAACAAGAAGCCCTTTGCTTCTCGTTGTAATGTTGCTTTACTGTAATGCATTCTGGAACCAGCATAGTAGCTCTTCCAAGCAAGTATTGCATTAAAATTAAGTTATGATAGTGGAAGTTTTTATAATAAATAAATAAAATACATAAAACGATAAACTTATTCAAGGTTTTGAGGTTATTTCACCATACGTGTAAAAGAAATGTCGTCGTACGTACCGACATTAGAAAATTATTAAAAATTTAAACAAATAAAAATGTCACTGAACTGATACAGACAAATTCTACAACAAACACTATTTAATTATAAATAATTCGGCTTCGTTAAACAGAAGTAGGTAATTAGAAACATTACCAAATAACCTTTGCGGTGTTCATTCGATTAATTCTAAGATTAAACTGGCAATAATGCATCGCGTGGACAACATATTCTTATTATCACCATTGGCAAATGTCTAGATTGCGTATATTCGTAAGTTACTCCACTTAGATATGAGTATAATAATAACTGTGGGAGTATTCTGATGGGAATATGACCTGACGACCTCTCACTAGGGCGTTCCCAGCATTGTGCTACCGGGGCGATGTACATGGTGCGAGAGGGGGGTTTGCTAATTACCCAGTAATTGAGGCAGGAAGTTGAGAAATCACAACTTTGATCGTTTATATGCTTTAGTTATATGTTTACGGTTTCTCTTAAATTGGGACAACAATTTTTAGAAATGATACTAAGTAGATTATGGGTTATAAAATTGGCATACTAATACATAGTTTGTTTATGGTTAATATAACTTTTTATTATTGTATTTTAATAGGTAGCCAAAATGTATCTACGAGTATAAGAAAAAATATAGGATGAAGTAGGTGTAGCAACTTAACTGTACCGTAAATCACAATACATACTTTAAATGACCCAAACTTTAAAAGTAAAGTGCGCGTAACTGTATTTTAAATTTAAAGATTCGCTTGGGTAATTCAGAGTTAAATCGGCGCACCCCAGACAGGATGGGTGTATCGAGCTCCCCTTACTCTCTTAGTTCTCTCTACTTAATTTAGTATAAATACCATTTCATCATGGGCGTGACATCATCGAAATCTGTTACCTAAAAATAAATTCGTAAAAGTATCGAATGCGATGAACTGGACCACGGTGACACGTGAACTGGACACAGTTTCAGTTAAGGCTGAGCAGAAATATAATCTCAGATGTTCTCGCTGAAATTTATTCAAAGGAAAACGCGATAGTAGGTATTAATGGATGAGGATGAACTAATTTTTTGGGTTCACTGTTTACTACAATGCTCCAATCAAATTGTTGGACAAAAAAAATTATTTCGAACACTTTCAAAATTTTCCTATGAATATATTCATACGTCAAAATTTACAAAAATATTCAAAATAATGTACGTGTAGATAATGTATTACATAATTCATGTTGGCTTATTATATACCGCCGCGTAATGAATGTTTTTTTATTATAATTTGTACTTAGTGATGATAATGATGTTTTAATGAATTGATCTGTTGAAATTGGAGGTATGTATACATATTTGCATAGTGGTATAATGAGGGGAATACCTATGGAAAATTTTCCAGCGATAGATATCGTTACTGGGTACCTACTATATAGGTACCTATGGTTAGAATAAAAAATAATTGTTGAGAATATGATAACTATTTACAAGATGCCGCTTAACATTTGGTGAACGCAGCTTTTCGTCAAAAACTGTTTTTTATAACACTAAATTAAGGGATAAATGCTGAATTATTGTAACCTGTAAAAGATATTGGCTTCACTCTTGTGTGCTCGCCAAAAAGTCGGCACCAAATGGATTTTTTTTTTATTTTTGATTTTTTAAAAAAACTTTTTACGCCGATAATTTGTGCCTGTCTGAAAACATGTAGCCCCTATCAGATATACCGAGTGATTTTCATTTAGCTAGAAAATGGCGTTTTTCGAAATTGCCTAAATTTAAAAAGTGCTATTTTTCGTAAATTCAGCAAGATTTCAATGAAATTTTTTCATCGTCTGTCAGTTTTAGCTTACCGAACAAAAAGAATGACTTTAAGATCAAAAGATACAAAACTGCTGGTTGGCCTTTATTCGTTACGAAGTTACGGAATTATAAACAGTGCACAACCAAATAAATTTAAATCAAATAGAAACGAGCACAAGCTTGTTTCCAGCAAGTGAGAAAGCATTTTGAAAATATAGTGTTCATCATAGAAACTCTGGTACGAAAACATATCGACCTACCATTTTTGTCGTTGCTGTAGCTCTCAGTATTAATATTACCGCATATTATGAAACCCAAATTATAAATAGGAACTGCTCTCTTTCTTCCGAGTTTCCTCTCGCATAGAATTATTTAAATTACAATGTTTCGGCGAGTTTTGTTCGTATCACTAGATCACAGAGCAAGAAAACCTGGAGATGGCTAGTGCCATAATTCTACGCGAGAAGAAACCCAGAAGAACGTGAATGCACTTTATATTATGTATTTATCTACCCCCTTTTTTTGACTTTGGCTATGTGATCTATGATTTTGGTTTGGCATGAATATTTTTTTATGGAATGATTTATGTACTTGTAGAGAGAGTGATTTTGAGAAAAGTTACATTTAAAATAAAAATTAGTGGAATTACTTGTATTCATTATTACAATTAATTATGGAGTTCCACAAAGTAATTAATGAATATTCATGGTTAATTATTATACCTAAATTCCCTTATTCGATTTTTTCCCCGTAAATGCATTGTGGGAACAGAAAAATTTATTTACATTTGATTACATAATATATAATCTAATGTAAAGTTTTACGTGGCGTAATGTAGGCATAAAAGCACTTCAGTTACAATAATGGTTTGATCACAGATTGGATTCTATTGAAGTCTTTTTCAAAATTTCTTTTTTAGATACTAATAATTTCTAGAATTGCAAGGAAGTCTGTACTCAGTATGTCTATATCTATAATATGAATCAATAATCTCAGTATGTGTTTTACTAAAAATGACACCGAATGAAGAATCGCCATTGGAGTCAAATCAACGTAATTCAGAGATCGTGAAATAAAATTAGAAATGTTTGAGAAAACTTTATACGTTAATACTATTATACGCACTGTCGTAAATAGTAGATGAAACATGATTTGTATTACATGTGATTTTTTCTCTGGATAAGAATAAACGGATGGGATCTAGTTCGTCCATAAAAATCTGATAAGACAATCCCATATTCGCCCTCTTATATGGTACTGGTAAACATTCATTTTGTGTTATTGAATGAGAAGCGACTGAAAGCGAAACAGAAAGCATTTTGGGTGAAACTTTCTACCGGTATGCCCAATTCTTCTGGATCATCCTTTATCACTCCCGGCCAATTTCCCTTCCGTTTCTTCATTGTTATATTCGCCTTCAACTGCTGGTTACATAAAGACATCAACATGTTCAGCTGTCACTCTGTTCCTGTATGTGAGACCAGGGTCACTCCAAAGTGCAGTTCCCCATACATTAAGCCGAACCACCTCCTTGCCGAATACCTCATTTGAGTTACTCGGAGTGTATTTTGAAAACCACGCACAACAGCTTCAAAGCAACTCACACTACCAACAAATTTTCCTTTTTGATTTCATCCGCAAATGACTAGATTCCTATTCATCCTCCTACACAGACCGAATTCCTTTTTCTCCTGCTGCTCTCGGAAGTAACTAAATACCATAATTTCTATTTATTCACCGATTTCTTCAAACTGAAGTTGAACTATAACTAAAAATGATACCGAAATTTACAACGGTATGGATCGACGCTAACTTCACTAAATGAAGAGAAGATATCGTCGAGTTACGGAATGGGGATTATAGAATCTTTCTGATTAAAGCTATAATATGACTCCAAAAAGTTTGATGATAATCAATAATGTTGTGGTAATTATGGAAGTTCAGACTTGCACGATTATTATAATATTCTCAAATTAACACGAAAAGATGTCCAATACCTAAGAGCAAAAGCGTCCACCAGTTTTTGTGTATAAAAAGATGAGATGTTCAACTATTTCTTGCTGAACAACAGAACTGAACAGAAATGGACATTAAAGTCGTTTGATACTATATGTATATTGCGATATTGTACTTATTTTAATTTCAATTTTTAAATTACAATCTAATCCTTTGTGTATAATTCTCTGTACAAGAAAAAGGGGGGTGTGAAACAGATTTTAATAGATTCTCAAATTGTGGAAATAGATTATGGATGGTGATAAAATTAACCTACCAACGAAAATTTAGGGGATTGATTAGTTTAAATCATTCCTACTTAATTACTTGCATTTGAAGATTTGATGCGGAACATTATATTCATTGAGCATTGTATACAAATTTCCTGCTGCAAGTGGATTATTATATTACAAACTCTTGCATCTGGTAGATGATGATTACGCCGTTGTAAGTAATTTTTCTTCATCTCAAAATGGGGTCACTGCTGTCAAAAGTAAATAACCTAATGGCGATTTAATGTTACTCAAACTATAAGTTGTTCCAAATTCCAAAGTCTTGAAATATATGTATAAGTAAGTGACGTACCTATACTACGTACTACGTATAATGAGACTGCTGTTGCTATACGTACACATAAAAAGTAATCTCTAAAACAGATAAGTAACGTATGTAATTTGCATAATGTAGAAATGAAAGTAACATTTATAAAAAATATGGGGAAATAACAATTAGCAGCTAATGCACGAGCAAATAACAATGGTTGATTAGCACACTAAATAATTTGGTTAAGTAGGATTCTCAGCATTAATTTGCAAAACTGACGAAAACTACCTATATTCCATTTTTAAGGCACAGCTTGAATTAATTAATGATTGTCGGTGTATGAAAATTAATAATACGCACCCACACGCTTGGTTTATGACCAAATGAAGAAATTTCAACTTAGATCCTTTATATTCTCACCAATCCTACTTTAAACGTTTATACCGTTATGGCTGTTTAGGCAGTGTATAAAATTGAGAGAAATCAAATGACAAAGTTTACACCCTACAATCAGAGAGTGTATACGCGGTGATATATGGTCAATGGGCAGGCTGGCGGAACATAATAACAGAGCGGCATAATAATAAGTCTTGTGGTCGGTGTTGGTATTGCACTACGGCCTCACACCGCACGGGCCGTACCGCCATCAATAAAGATGGTATGCCTTTTGGCAACAAACGTAATTCTGAACTATGTCACTCTAATCACCACACTTTATAATAAAAATGTTACCATCGTTTTTGATATTTAACTCCGATAATCTTACAATTCACTTTAAACCATCGCTTAATTAATACCACCTTATTATTATTTAGTAAGATTTTAAATACTTCATCAATCAAATTAATTAATTAGAAACGTTTACAATTTTTCTTTAAATTTATATACCGCTAATCGGCTAATTACCGAAATGAATATTTCGGAAATGTGCGAAAATGTGATGTTTGTCTTGGGTGGTCTTTCTAAATCACGATCACGGTAACAGATTTTCGTAATTATTCATCATTCTTAAAAAGATTTACCTTACCAATTGCGATTTTATACCCATTTTGGTAAAGTTTCATTCTTAACCTCAATAATAAATATCATTCATAACTTGTACGAGAGGAGAACCTGATCTAAATGTTGTGAAGTTATTACTTTTTAAATTTATTTATAACAAAAGCTTAACAATCAGAATAAACTAAAAGTATTTCATGACGCGATGTGCGAAGGACGTTTATAACGTTCTTTCACGAATTCTCTCGCAATAGAAATAAATTATATAGGTAAGACATTTCTAGTACCATTACCAGTATAAATTAGCAAAGACTTTAATTAATAAAACATATTATTAATTAAACTTTTCAATTTTTGATATACCGAATGAATTAAATAGGTAGGTATATGTACATACCCGACTATATGAGCGGAATCAGGCAAATGTTTTGTTGTTTTTCTTCATTTTAGGTTATATAAATGTTTATGTATAATGCAAAATATATATAACGTCTAAAAAGTTAATTTAAAATGATACAATTTAATTTGTTTGCTTCACTTCGAGGTCAAACCTGATGATATAATCTATTCAAAATGTCCTGTACGCTTTACTCTTTTTTTGGTTATTTTTAAAATTTTAAAGATTCGTTAATTAATTGTTATAATCAAACTTAATTTCACTAACTTAGTGATTCATATATAGATATATTCTTAAAGGAAGGTAGGAGACCCGCTAAAAATAAAAATAATTATACACTCTTCACGATGATTAGTATGTTCTTAAATTATACTAAATTCTCGATATGCCTAATAGTTGTTTACCACGTATGATATTCAGAATCGAAGATTACTAGAATTAAAATGACAACAATTATTTTAATATCTCTCCTTCGAACGCCCACATTTTGAAAGGTACATGACTTTACCAGCAAAATTAAGATTAATTTAAACCTATCTAGATGATAGTTTACGTGACCGCATTCAAATTACTATTTGATCCATGCATTAAAAAACCTTAGCGATAATTTTAAGTTGTGTAGCATTTTTCAACGGTTACAACAGAGAAATTACCCATTCCTTTTAAAATAAAGCTACGAAAATTAAATGGTAATTTCTCGCATTTCTGTTGCTCTCTTTATTGTATAGTGTAAAAATGGTCCAGTAAAATAATGCATATTGGTATGCAAAAGGTCGGGTAGTTGTGATTTTTTGATATCTTATTAGCGTTGGGCTGGTAATGTAAAATCCAAGTTGGCGACCTTGGCGCACCGCCGCGCGCCACCTGTTGTCGGAAAAACATCAAAATTTTCAACCTCTTCTTTGTTTTTTTCAAAATATCTCCGATTGGTATTACAGAAATAATACCCATTACAAATTTAAACTACAATACATTTGCTACTGATTGAGTCCAAAAGTAGCTCTGTAGCTCAAATAGTCACTAAGATAAATTATTTCAAATTACCTCAGTTTTTTCAAAAAGTTGGAAAATTGTGATTTTTCTTCGGTTTTCGTTGAATATCTCCTAAACTAAAATGTTTAGTGAAAACGTCAAATATATAAATAAAGGTGAGTAAATTTGCTATAAATCAAGCACAACAATACGTCTATAACTCTATACGATCAATAGTTGAAGATATAAAATTGTTTAAAGAGAATGCGCTGAACACGATTTTAGTTATAAAAAAACATTGCACACGAAGTTAGTTCATTTAATTTATTTTTCTAAAATTGCCTTAGAAAATTGTAGGTATTTTTTTTGTAAAATGAGTGAGGAAAGTTGCATTTTCCTCATTTGTGATGAAAGTAAACAGTATTGCCAACACCATTTATCTGTTGCAGGAAAACAAATGAATTCAATAAACTGTCAACATTGACAATTTAAGATTATAAATCAAAAATTAATGAATATTTTTTTAATTAGATGATAGTCTTTGATTATATGCAGTTTTAGATAAAAATTTGTATAAAACACGAGAAGAAAATGTTTTTCCAACTCTCGCTCAATTGACGCACTCGCTACGCTCGTGTGTCAAACTTTGAGCTCGAGTTGAAAAAAGCATAACTTTCTTCTCTTATTGTACAAATAACTATTTGCAATTAACATTAATTATCATTGCAAATTTAAATGTTGATATTATACAAATACAACTGACGGCATTTAAAGCAGATGATATGAAAGAACGCGGCGGTCGCACTGCACTAATCAATGCGTGTGAAAGAAAAATGCATTTCTTTCTCCACTTATCTAGAAAACAAGCACGGATTCCGTGATTACAGCCTCCGCATTGACCAAAAAATTTTCAGGAGGTGTATACTCCGATATATTGTACATCTGAGTGCGAATATCACCCAGTATCGTGTCAGCGGCACCCTTCACCACACGTAATTTTTCTTCTTGTGGATCTGATCCTTGGTTCACATACCACGAATTTGTGAGAATCTTGTTCCCCAAGTTTCTGAAACAGACAGTGCATTTTTGATTGGCTGTTTCAGCAATCACAATATCCTCGCCGTATTGTTTGAACAGCCGCGTCATAACAGTTCGAATGTCAGGGAGAAAGTATCCCTGAATTTGATTCCATAGAGAACTGACACTCCTCAGATTTCTCCTCTAGGTAGGAGTAAATGTACTCCATTGCCTCGTCAACGTTTTTTGCTGGGCGATATCCCCTCTTAGCCCCTGTTTGGGAAGGTAGCCGATATAGTTTCCTTTGACAAAAGAGGTGGTATCTAGCATCCTTTGCGGGCAAGACCTGGTCCTTAATGCGATCAATTATTCTTTGTGCCCATTCATCCCCTCGTTTTTCAGGTCCCTTTAAAAAGGAATCCCTCACAGAATCTAGCTCTACTTTGTGCTCAACATTTTGTTCTGGTACTTTCATTTTCTTTTGGGTTTCCAGAAATACATCCGTTATTCTGCACACAACACACAATGACTATTAAAGTTGAATTGTTCTGAATTAGATCTAGTTTGCTATAGTTACTAGGTTACTATAGTTCTTTTTGCATGGATTCTGAACAGACACTTCAGTTAAGGTTTTTAACAAATGCTCGTTTACCAGAATTTTTCGATCAGCATTAGATCTAATAAAAGTGTGCATCCCTCTTTCTTCACTACTATCACTTCACCTTCACTCAAACTGTTGTGGCATATAAAACATTCATTCAACAAAGAAGAAGTCTTGGGCGTGGGAGTTGACATGGTTATTCACTGGACAAAAAATCGGAGCGCAAAAACAAAAATAAACATTACCAAACAATTGATAGCTACGTTCCAGCTGACTAATGAAGCACACGCAAGGCATAGAGGTGAAGGAAGGAGAAGCGTGTGATTTTTTGCGAGGCTCGCGTTACACGCCACCTGCTACTTTTGTGTATTTTGTTGCGTCCCTCTCAAGTCAAAATAAAACCTCATCCATAAATCACCTCTACACAGCCTCGCCTTTAAACAACTGTTTAATATCTTGAACCGATGGTCGTAGACACGTCTTGTTGTACTTGATTTATTGCAAATTTACTCACCTTTACTTTAACTATATGACTTTTCTCTAAAAATTTTAGTTTAGGAAATATTCAATGAAAACACAAATTTTCAAACTTTTTTAAAAACAAACGTGGTGTTTGAAACACTTTATCTCAGTGACTATTTGAGCTATAGATCTGGTTTTGGGCTCAAACTGTAACAAATGTAATCTGGTTAGATTTGCAATGAATATTATTTCTGTAAAACCAACCATTCAGGAGATATTTTGAAAAAACCAAGAAGAGATCGATAATTTTTATGTTTTTTCGACACCAGGTGGCACGCCAAGGTCGCAAACTTCAGAGTCAGTAGACTGACTCTGGCAAACTCAGAGTCAGTAGATTAATAACTGACTCTGGCAAACTTGGATTATACATTACCGGCCCAACAATAACAACATACCAAAAAATCAGAACTACCCGACCTTTTGCACAGAAAATCCCTTTTTTTGACAGATTTACTGCACTAAGAAGGTTTTATTCCAGAATGGTTATTAAAATTATGTATACAGAGTGTTTCAGAATAAGATGCTGATCCTTGTGGGTGTGAATGCTTATGTGATTTTAGGAAGAAAAGTTCAAATAAACCTATGTCCTAAACCTCTTAACTTTTGAGCTGCAAGGTGTTAAAGTTTTAAGAAAAAAAGTGTTTTTTTATCGTATCTATAATAATTTCCTAGATATTTTTATCAAATTTGGCACACGCCCTCTAAGCATCAACAGCCATTTTTTCATAAAAAAGATTTTTTAATTTTTTAACCAGTGGCGTCCGTACAGGATGTGAACTAGATATTTTTGGAAAAATATTATGCACGCCACTGCTTCTTGTTAAAATAAAAATTATTTTTAAAATTCCAATTCATTTTAGGGTAAATTTGATTTTTTAACTTTTTTTCGTCCGACAAACGGTTTCCGATAAAAAAAAATAAAAAGCATTTAATGCGCATGCCGCTATGTGCCTATGATTTCTGAAAAGGAGGTTAGAAACTTTGTTGTCAAGGAAATAATTGCAATGACAAAATAAAATTTGTTTATTTAATAAATTTTACCATGAAATTAAAAAAACTAACATTAGATAACCTGAACAAAAACGAAAATAATTTAGAGGAGCTGTTGAAACTTTAAAACCTTGTAGCTCAAAAGTTAAGAGGTTTAGGACATAGGTTTATTTGAACTTTTCTTCCTAAAATCACATAAGGATTCACACCCTTAAGGATCAGCATCTTATTCTGAAACACCCTGTATAGGTACTATTTATGTAGTTTATATAATAAATCTTAATTCGCAGTGGTTGTGGTCAAAAAAATAGTTATTTTCGAGCATTTTCTAAAACTGCATATATAGAAACGTTGAGTGAAAAGTATAAAGAGGCGAAACTATAATAATTTACATAAATAACAACCACGAAATTGATTTTTTGTTGATGTGTTGGAAATCGTCTTAGCAACAAACAGTCACGTTTTAAATGAAACAAACTTCATACTTTTCTTAATTTAAAACTATCAACAAATTTTAATGAATTTATTACCACACTTGTATTAAATATTTAATTAATATAACGTCATCAGTTGTCATAATTCTTTCAAATGTTATTGTGTACGCATAGATATAAAAAAATTTTGTTTGTGAGACAGATGGATTCGAATTCACGGCATCTACCACTCTAGGACAGCGCTCTACCAGCTAAGCTTGCACAAATGCACATGCCTCCAATTCCTGTAACGTTCTCAATTCCCTGTTTACATTTATCTAATATCAAATCAAGTGAGTCTCCCGAACCTGATTAGGAAGTTTCATACCTAAATGGTGCCAATTTGTCATATTAGATGGTTTATTTTCAAATGTTGCAGTTATTATTTTTCGATTCTGAACAGCTTTTCTTAATAAAATTTTGCTATATGATACACAAAAAAGATATACCCGTGCAAAGTCATGAAAATTCATTTCCAATGAAGCAGGTCTCAATCTGAACAAATCGTTTTGAAATTCCAAAATTTTTGGGCATTTACACCTGTAATGAACTCAATCCGTAGACACACTGTATATACAGTTATGGCAGCTGATGATGGCTATCATAATAAGACTGGTTTTTCCTTACTATCTATGTATAGCTTAACTGCATTTGCGAAAACTCTGGTTCGTACTCGTACACATTTTTCTGTCCCAAATTTTCAACGCAGCAAATTATCAGTATTGTACGTTTTGATTTATTAGTAAAGGAAAAGAAACATTAATTTTTGGAAAGGTAGATTATGCAGAAATAGCATTACAAAATCTGAATCGTTGATAATAATAAAATAATCAAATACATACATAAAAAGTTAATAACTGAAAACGAAATGTGTTTTTCATAAACGATTTTTCTAAAAAGACAAAAATAAAACATTTAGGGGCACAACCCACCGCCTCAAATTACCCCTCCAAAAATTAATTTTCCTTTTGCTTTACTATTAAATCATATAATTATAGTACAATACTCGTAAGTAAGTTCCTGAAAATTTCAAGTTGATAGTGCAAGTGCTTCTCTCTAAATGTAAAGCATTTTGTGACATAAAATAGTTATTTTTGTATCTAGTGCGCGAAATGCTACTTTGGTGATCGAGAACTGATTTATTTAACGAGGCACAGCCGAGTTAAAAAAATAGTCGAGATCACCAAAGTATTTCGTCCACGAGATGCAAACAAAATTTTTTTTACAAACGTGAAGAAGTTGACAATTATTTTAACGTTAAAATACAAAACTCTCATCTAGTTTGCGTGCAGTGCGCGAAGTAAGCACTTCGCGCACGGCGTCGTTATTTCGCGCACGCTGTCATGGTAACGTAGGAAAGTGAAAAAAAGGGCCACTTCGCGTATTGTTATCGATGCGCAAACCTTGTCATTTTTTGACGTTTGTAGAAAATATAAATTATTGTGTTGTATGTTGTATCTGCGGCATCTGTTAATAGTACAACAAACCAGGTGGGTGATATATGTCCATGAATGTTTATTTTTACTCATTGTTTCTTCGGTGCATATAAGCCTCGTCGGCTATATGCCTTTTATTTTTACCAACAGGTTTGTAAGTATAATTATTTTTTCCTCAAAGTTATGTTTTACGGCTCAATTTGTAATTTTAGGTCTGACAATTAGGTGCTGCCCATTATAGGTTCTTTTGCACTGTATCCCACGTTGTTTGTTACCAATTTTCGTCACTAAGTGAATATCCGACTCCTCACAAAAGGTATCACTTATACCGTTGATTGAAATCTTATACCTAATATCATAATGTGCTATTTTCAGCACAGGATGAATCCTCGCCCACTCAAAAATAAAAAATGAAGACAATTAATTAAAAAAATATTTTTATATGGGCCCAAGACCGCTACAGGACAAACAGCTTCGGGCTTTTGTCAGAACCAGAACCTTTCTATACAAGATCTACTGAAAATTGTAGAACCGAAACATAATAAATTAAACAGTACCTAATCTTGAAAGTGTATCACAGTAAAAATGACTGCAAAGGCTCTCAAAAAGGCCAGAATCATTACTAAAAGTGTCACGATGAGTATCCATTATGGAATATGCATGTTTAGATTCACGATGTCTGTGACTAAATTTTTCAATTAAAGAATAGAAATCTTCATTGGAAAATTTCTAACAAAACTCTTCCAATTGACAGACCTTGTAAATGTGGTTGAAATACAAGAAAACAGACAAGTCCTATGGTCACTTTTCAATATTCCCATTACATAAAAATGGTTCACTGTATCAGTCTCATTTTTGACATTTGTAGTAGGTAATCACTCAAATGCATGATAAAACATGTCTCTAACATAGAACAACCAACATTCGTTCAATGATTTTCCAAAAACGTATTACGTAGATTAATTATTTTATTACCCTATCCATAAGGGCAATCAAAACCAAAGCATAGGTGAATAAATTACGCTTTGCTTTGATCTCTATTGATCTCTATCTGCAACCAGCAAAAAAATGGCTTCCTGGCTATACACATACGATATGAATGCATATTATTCTTGTAACGAGACTCGTACTCCGCAAAGTAGGTTCTTCAAATAATTTCAAAGACTTTTGGGAACGGGTTGTTAAATCACTTGCTTCCAAAGTAGACCAAAGATGTAGTGTACAAAATAAAGTGAAAGCAACGAGCTAATAAGTCTTTGTTTTTGAAAAATTATAATTTGGTCCTGCAGTTGTACAGCTATAGGTAAATAAATTATTAAATATCATGTTACACGTTAAGTACTATGACTACGCATAGACCGATGGAGTAGACACTAGACGAACAACAAATTAAAGATATTTTAAGAAACCACCACAAATTTGCCACCATCTTTACGACTGCCGATGCCGACGTACCCAGGCATTTTATAAGTTCTATTGAAATTCCTTTTCTTCCAAATTCTGTTTTTAAACAAAACAAAATTAAACCTAATTAATGAAGTAACGAGCACATATCCAATACATATGTTTGAGCTTCTTAGAGCTTCCGTACACGTTTGCGGTAACCCGCTTCGATATAACATTGATAAGTTAAGGCTAGATTTTGCGAAATTACTAAAAACGATAACATCGCCGTGCGCGAGTTAATTTGCCGTGTCAACGCTACAAACTGAATTTATATACAATGGTGTCAGTATGTGATAATAATTATTAAATTATAATTCTTTTGTATTTACAACATAAAGAAAAAGAACCTTGATCCACTAATCTAGAAGTTGCTTTATTATGTAATTTGCAAATAATCACATATTTTCTTAAGCTAGAGTGCTTTATGAAGGTAGTAGGTATAAATTTTGTGGTGGTAGATAATATCATTTTCTGATTGATGTTCACTGTGACGATTATTGAAGAGTTAAGTAGCCGAATTGAAACAAGTAAACATATTACTTACTTATACATATGTTGTAAATGATATACATAAGATTATTTGTGTTGTATGATTTTATATGGACTGTGGATATGCCTTTTTATATTATAGGTATATTACATAACATTTGAAAACGTAGGTATCAATAACTAATAAGGATGTAAAAAAATATATAGGTACAGCAAAAGCGACAAGAGCGTTCCAAGTAACCACTAATAATTTTTTATAAATGTGCCATATTGAATTCTTTTATGTACATATAATTATTTGCGCCATCTAATCTGCCTCTATTTAATAGTGAGAACTTTTGATATCAATTTTAAGCATGTCGACATCTAGTTACCTTTTAATCAAATCAAGTTCCATAGTACTCAACTGTAACCTTCTAAATGACTCTTACTCAAGAATTTAAAAACTATATCACATTTTTTGCGATTATTCTAGAAAGAACCACAAAACGTGAACTGGCCGTAAAAGGCAATATTGGTTTGTGTCGAGTTTTACTGCACATCAATGTTTAGTGTCTTATGATATGATCCACCGTCCTCGCAAAAACTATAGATGTAACGAAAAGTACAAAGAGAATGTATTTTGTAAAACTGATGTGGTTGTCAAAAAAGCGTAGGATAAATTTTTATGTCATAACATTTTCTCAGTCCTTTAATCAGCGCCGGATTAAGCCAGCGCGGGGCCCGTAGCAAAATGTGAACAAGGGGCCCTTGGTTTGCTTTAGGTATTAAAGTTTAGTTTTAAAGTTTATATACATATAATAAAACAACACATTTACAAAAAAACTTTTCGTGATTTAATGTGAGAAAATTTGGAGATAACACTAGTCAAATCAATATTGCGAAGTAAATCATTTTCTACGTTCATTCTTATGTTTTATTATTTCAATTCAAGTTCGATCGGTAACTATAACTTCTTCACAACAGTAATAATTATTTTTATTTATTAAGAGCGCAAATGGCAAAATAACTATAATAGAAACACAATCATCACACGAGTATATATATCTTAATAAATATTTTAGATAAGAACCGCTTTGACTTAGTTTTCAGAAAGCCTAATTACAAGTAATTAAATTCTTATTGCACTAGAGACCAGTTTCGTAAAATGCTAACAATAAGAATTTATCACCTTTTACCAAAACAAAACTTTATTTACTACGGGTATTTTATTACCATAAACTTCTGTTATCGATGCAATTCTTTGCATAAATTTGCCCAAAATTTATTTTTTTGCGCACAGGCACGGGGCCCCGCAGGTTGGAGGAGATCTATTTAAAATTGAAAGCTTCTGAAGAGGAACTTTCTGAATCGATAAGAATAACAAAAACATTAATGGTATTACCTGATACATTGTATAAGCATTTTATAAGCGCTTGGGAAAGTGTCCCCAAGAAGGAAAGAACACTATCAGTACTTCAGCAAAGGCTATGAACTGAGGAATTGAGAAACTCTGAACCCCAAATTGATAAACAATCTGTAGCTTTTATGGCAAACGAATTTTGTGAATTTTGCAAATTATAAGGTCATAAAGTAGATAAATGTTTTAAAAAGAATGGTGCTCCTTTTTGTTACTATTGTAGGAAAAATCATGTTTTAAAAAGAAGAGAAAAAAATCTGAGCCCTCAGGTGAATCGCAAGCTTTTTTTTGCCCAAAATTTATTTCTCTGCGCACAGGCGCGGGGCCCCGCAGGTGCGGGGCCCGTAGCATTTGCTGACTCTTGCTACGTGGTTAATCCGGCACTGCCTTTAATGATAAAGTGAAAACATTTAAAACTAATGTATTATGTAATATAAATTCTTTGCTTCCGGTGTAGTTTCATAGTTTTGTGTAAAACTTTAACTATAATCAAAGGTGTAAAACTTTCGTTGCAATATTTTTTAATACATTTACTAGCTTTTTAAATACAGCAGCTGTACCTATACTTTAGGTATATATCCACCACTTAGAGATCATCGGATCATACAATATCTACTTTAGGTTGGCACCTTTGGAAGGAGATTCTTTTAAATATAATTTTAGTGTATTACGTAATGAGTCGGCAGGAGTAATTTGGTCTTTAAGTGTGGTTGAATGAATCAAAGTTAATTGAGATTAGATCAAGAAACTCTAAAGTCGTAATGACAATTAAATTAAAAATTAAGTAATTCGTGGAATGTTAGAAATGAAGAAGGGGGAGATAAAGAAAGAGAGAAACTTAATTTTAAAGATTCATTCGTTGTACCTGTATGACGACGTCCCGAGTGTGTCCGATAGTAGGACCAGGACGTACCACCAGACGATGCTTGCCCTGAAGAAGGCACTGCTGACTGTACAGAGGTTCCCAAAGATGATGGAGAAGATGTTTCATGGGTGTGACCCTCGCTCCCAGAACTGTCCACTACCTCAGGAACTATGTTGCTTGATGGGTGAGCAGCAGTGGCAGTACTTGTCGTATTATATTTTGGATCCATGATTTTCGTAGAATTAAAAAATAGATTCGCCTCTAGAAGTTCACAGCGATGGAGGTTCACAATATGCCAGTAAGTAAAGCGATAGATTGGAACTTTAGCCATTGCATGTCGAGCCCGTACTTTGCAAGATCAAACGGACTAGCACAGCATTGTGTTCAAATTTCTAAGCAAATGCTGAAAAAAATGCATTGAAGATAAGCAGGACCTACTGTTGTCACGCAATACACCATGATCGGAATTGCGATCCCCAGCGCAATAGGGGCGTAGATATTTTTTTATTTAGGGGGAAAAAATGCAATAATTTGTATTAAGTTTTAATAACACCACACAAGATCTTAAATAAAGTCGAATCGCCTCTCACATTTGTTACAAAATACGCTGGCCGTGTTGTCTAAATTTTATTTTTTAATTAGGTAGCCGTAATATTTTGAATTTTATTTTTATTATTATGGTCCTTGAGAGGGGTAATAATCCCCTTAGCTAATTTTCAAGGGCGATATTGTCTATTAATGCTCGCATAAACTTTATTCAAATACAAAGACAATTTTTTCCATTAGTCCATTGTTATCTCACTGTCTTCACTATTCCACAATTTCGGCTACATAGTAATGGTGAATTTTGCCTAAAATCCTGTACCTTTCTTTTTTCAAATATTTGCTCCAAGATCATATCTTTTTCAGTAGGTATAGGTAATGTTTCAATGCTTCGCCTTCACTTGCACTACTAAGCCACTTTTATGATTACTTAATTTCGTATTTACCTATTTTATTAATGACTAAGGATTAATCGAATAACTCGGCGGTAATAGACGCTTCGTTAATTAGAAAACTACTAGTGACAGTACTTTTATACCAAGAATTGAAAAAATACATAATTTGTTCTAGAACACTGAATTATAATTTATTCAAATGAAATCCATTTAGGTAATATTAAAATGTAAAATAAAAAAGTTTATGAATTTTTCAACACATTAGCGTTAAATATGGAAGCAAACAACCGTTGATTGTCAAATGAAAATTAGTGCGAAGGGAAGGAGATGACAAGGAAAAGAAACAGCTTTAAAAGGGAAACTAATTCATAAGAGAAGTTTGAAAAAGCTGGTTGTGGTTAATGTAAATGCAAACTTTTTCCACTTTAACTTATGTAGAAATGATTTTGGTGATGATACGTAGCTGCAACCTATGTTGGCGATGTTATGACACTAAAATATAAGTACATACCTATCTTAAGGAAAGTTCAAAAAGGTATCGTAACCACATACCATTTGTCCAAAGATAAATAAAAAATTTGTGTACGCCTACCTTGGAGATTGAGAAAATCATAATTTAATTGTGAGTATAATTCCAATCCCATCAGGCCATCACATTAAAAGTAGTGTGCAAAAGAATGGAGTTACTGAACCTGTAAGGTACGGGGAGCGGGATGTGTAAACACTATGAGCAAGAAAGGCAAACTATAGAGAAGAATATAATAAGCACATTACAGAAGAATAATTGCAAAATGATGCAAAAGTACGTGAAATAAAAAAAGCCAGTAAGGATGAAACAGAAATAAGTTTATTGCAACCATGTATACAGAATGAAAAAATGGGGTGTCAAAAGTGAGCTCAATTACGTGCCGTTCCAATGAATAATAATAATATTAAGAAATAGCCAATGTTATACGAAGATAAGTGTGTTAGAGCCACCCCAGGTAGTTATTTTATGGAGGCTAAGTCGGCTTCGAGGGCGGCGCTGAAAATCGAACTCGGGTGAATTGACGTCGTAGTCTAGCGCTCTAACCACCACCTCCTCCTTAATTCCAATAATCAGTTTATAAAAAAACAGCTTTTGAAATATATACGTATGATATTTTACGAAATGATTCCCTCTATTCGCTATTTTGTCAAACTAATTACCAACAAAGTAGTATTCAGAAATTGATTAGTATAAGGAAAAATTCGCTTGCTCAAAAAAGCATATAAAGAAGTCCCTATAAATAACAAAAAGTAAGAGAAATGGACTTCTTTATTTATTAGTATTACTACAAAAAATAAGGGCAGAGAAAACCTATTTTGCTCATCACATAGAACAAAAAAATAAACAATAATAAACTAAAAGCATATGACATTCAAAATATTTATACAGTGTGTCCACGGATTGAGTTCACTATAGGTGTAAATGGCCAAAAATTTTGGAATTTCAAAACGATTTTTTCAGATTCAGCCCTGCTTCATTGGAAATGAATTTTCATCATATTTTTAATTTTTTTAATTCAAAGCCGTCTTGATCGTGGAACAAAAACTATTTTCTTTGCAGGTAAAGTACCTTTTTTGTGTATCATAGAGCAAAATTTTATTAAGAAAATCTGTTCAGAATGGAAAAACTGACCATAAAATGACAATCAGTATTGTTTGAAACAAACGAGAATGTAATGTTTGAAATGTTGTACATGTGCATAGATTCCGATTTAATCGATGATAGTCGTCTTAATAAATAAAAATAACGGTTTCATGAAATTGTGCCGATTATTTTCAAATTTTGCACTGATTATTATTTTTTGATTCTGAACAGTTTTTCAATAAAATTTTGCTCTATGATACACAAAAAAGGTACTTTACCTGCAAAGAAAATAGTTTTTGTTCCACGATCAAGACGGCTTTGAATTAAAAAAATTAAAAATATGATGAAAATTCATTTCCAATGAAGCAGGGCAGAATCTGAAAAAATCGTTTTGAAATTCCAAAATTTTTGGCCATTTACACCTATAGTGAACTCAATCCGTGGACACACTGTATAAAGTAATTACGTTCGTGCTATGTTCAATGAATCACAGAGTGCAAGTAAATTAATGTACAAATCACAATAAGACACTAGGTCTGCTTGAAGGCTACCCTGTTGAGTCGAAGGATCGCCAAAGAGTTTAGTATAGTTAGCAAAGACGGACTTAAAATTAGTAACAGAGTATGAATAGTAAAGGTCCGAGGTCGAGCCTAGCGGAACTCCACTTGTAACTGGTAGCTCATTTGAAAATTCATGACCAACTCTAACTCTAAAATATCTGTATATTAAAAAATTTGATATCAATTCTTTGAGATTCCCTCTGATGCCAAAATGTTCTAACTTATGTAAATAAGTCTTTGAAGGGCCACTTTGTCGAAGGTTTTTGAAAAGTCGATGTAAATGACGTCCGTAGGCTTACCGTTGTGAAATTCTTTCAACCAGGTATTGACACAATGGAGGAGCTGGTTAGGGTTGATCGACATTTTACAAATTCGTGTTGGTCATCAGGTATGACTTCTTCACGCATCAAAAACGTAAACATTGAATCGGAAATGATGGATTCCATAAGTTTACATACGATAGGAACTAGGCTAATCGAACGATAATTATTGGGATTTAGCTCATTACCATTTTTGAAGATGGAGGAAACCGATACTAATTTTCATGCCTGCATGGGGGACACAGGATTGTGAAGAGGGCGCACTCATTATTTTCAAAAGTGGATACGATATAGATTCAGCACAATTCTTTAAAAAAAGGGGGAGATCGTCATCAAGGCCATCAGAAGAGGAATTGGTTTTCAGATTTAAAAGAATTCCGAAAAATTAATATTGCAAAGAGATGCCAAGATACGGTCACAACTTGGTAGTGAAAAAGTGGCATTTAGTAGTGGTTCAGGGGTAAAAGCATTAGAAAAGAATAGTGATAGAGGTTATGTAAAACATCACGTCATGCGTTTATGAAGATTTGTACTGTGAAAACAAATTCTATTAATTATTATTATATGTATAGCAAACATTATAGCGTTATTTAATGTGTCAACGCATCGTTTAAAATGCATTAGGTTTAATTCGCCTTATTCTTTATACCTATATACATATACCTACTATGTACCTAGTTTCAAACCACAAAGATGTACGATATATGTTATTTTTTTTCTACAGACATTTCTACGCATCGTCATGTTAATTTGACTATTCGAAATATGTCCCAATGTCAATTCCTTGAAAAAAACCTTTCTACTTTTGCTCTTTAAGTAACTACTTAGGTAGGTACCTACTTTTATAATGAGAATATGATCGTAAATTGAATTTCACTTTTACTTACGTACGCGAACCATTCTCAATAATAAAAATTCAATATTATCAATAAACTTGGTTTGTGATCTTGAACTATCACGATCTATCCTTTAAATTGAAACAATTTATTTTCGTGTGTAGGAATGATGCGAATCCTTCTAAAGAGAGGATGAACCTAATTTAACTATCATTTCTTACACCAATGTATGGATCACGTTTATCGAAGTTAATTACAGGGATACCTATAAAATGTAGTTCAGTTGTCATACAAACAACGCTGAGATGTAACATGCAGCATACGACTGCAAGTGACGTTACATAATGTCGTCGTAATCGTTTGTAATGTAATATGAATATATTTGTTACAATCTTCTATGAGCTGGTATTCGCTGTCTCTGAATGACGAAATTTGCAAAACAAACCTGTTATTCAGACAATTTTATAATCATCCATTATTCAAAATGAGTTAAAAAAAAAGGCGGAACTTTTTATAATAACCTTAAAATGTTTTAAACATCAGAATAAGATTAATGTAAAAAATGCTTGTTTTGTGTTGATAATTCATCGACATAGAAAAATCATTAACTTTGTTAGGTTAGTGTACAACGTCAAAAAGGAGACATTGAACACATCAGCAGGGTTCTTAGGGTAGTATATGAACGATATGTACCTGTCGTCGGTACTTGACATCACATTCATCAGTTGTCTGAATATACCATGTTGGTGTTCAAGACTCAATATCATTATTAATATACATCGATCACAGACTTTTTAAATGCGACTAACGTATTTAATTAAGTTTGATTTTGTACAAGAAATACATTGTAGCATTAACAGAATAAAATCTCTTGCAGATAAAGGAATCGCAATTTTTTCGAAAACCAATAAGCAAAAAAAAACTAATGGTGCCCTACCTAGGTAAAAGAAAATATAGATTCATTCCTTTGCGCGCTGTTCGTATGTGCATCCGAAATTTTTCCCGAAGTTTGACTTCGGATTAGAATTCTGGATAAAAAAGTATGAGATGGTTTTAGATTTTTGATATAACTATTATTTCGAGAGCCCATAATAAATTAGGAAATATACTTACATGCTAAATAGTCGGTACGCAACTAATGTCGTTGGTTTAAAATTAACTGATCGTCGTGACTGACAGAATAACTTTTCATCAAAATGGTATAATTAATTAATGAAATGTTTATATGCAAAGGTATATTTATAATCCATAAAAGTAATACAGACATAAATATGAACTACCTTTGAATTAATCATAATTTCATAATTACTAATCCAATCACAATAGCGCAATCTAAAAGTTAAAGTATATTCATGAAATAAGCAACTACTAAAAATGATCACATTACGGTAAAAAGATTTGTCTAAAAACGGTTTGGTTGGTTCTCAGGTTGGTTGGTAAGAGCGCCAAATAATGTTTTGAGCGAGCATCTCCGAAAATTGTGTTTTCAGTTATGTTTACTAGAGAAAGGTCTCTCTACTATATGAATATATTATACATATAATCATGTCTCATTCCAAATGGAAAGTTGACTTTTCTTAATGGTATAATCGTTATTCCTCGAGCCTTTTTCCGTCATCACGGAACAAACCGCTTGTTTCAAGTGATGCCGAAACATTGATTGAAAGTAACGTGCGCTTAAATTTAATTAATGTCATGATGGGCAGAATAAAAGTTAAATGAATTATGGGAAATTGACGACGTGCCTTTCATAGACATATAAGCCAAATGAGTAGTATAAGGATAGAGGTGTGGAGCATCCTAATTTAACTGCAATGATTATTCGAAATGGGTTGGTCATTGAATAGCGTGAAGCTTGGCACCACATTTGATTTCTTGGAGAGCCTTAATTCGTGCCACATGGTTCGTTGATTCAAACAAATGCTTTTTGCTTAACTTAAATTTTAAGTTAAATTGCCAAGCTGGAACATCTGTAACAGTGAGACGTTGAAAGAGCTAGAATTTGGGGGAAGTAATTCATTGTCCAAAAATTGTCCTCCATTACATCGAATGTAATCACGTAGCGGAGATGCTCTAATTTCGAAAAATTGTCGTGTTTCCTTCGTTATGTTAGAAGTAGTGGGGTCGCTAACTTTTCTGCAATGCGTCTTTTCTTTTAAAGCGGCCTAAAAATATATGAACATAATTCAATTATGCTTTAAAAATGCCGAAATGGGTAGTGTAGTGTATTATGTACTGAATGTTTCAAATTAACTCGGTACTATTACTATATTTGTTATTACTGATTTTACAAAGGAAGTTAAATTACCTAGCAAAGTAATAGTGTTTTTAGCGCTGATTAATATGCAATTAATAAAAAAACAATTGAATAACGCATTTTCGAGAAAATTACAAATTCAGTATTTTTATTAATGGAACACCCCGTATATTTTTATTGCAAACGAAAGAAAAATTCTTATACACTCTTACAGCAAAATACCGAAGATAAAGTAGATATTGACAACTGTACTATTTAATAAAATTTTCCACTTTCTTTAACATTTTATGGAATAGAGTCCCTAACAATAGGGCCACTGAACCATACTGCAGGTGCTACGCAATGGGAAATGGTCCCTCGTAGCAGTTAGGGTTCTGTAGTGGCCTAGGTCAACCCCTTTCATACAACTTTGGGACAATATTGCATAAATATTTTCCCCAATATTGAAAGAATATCATTTGGTATTATTTAGCCAATATGTAAAATTGTTTACATTTCATTGTTGGGACAATATTGTACATTCATATTATTCATATTTTTTTGTTATTAAATTTCAAATTTAATAACTTTAGTCGAATATTACTTAAAAGGAGTGGCAGTAATAAAATAATTTTTCCTATAAAACTTTCTTCTTTTTTAACAATCTTTTAAACAATACCTTCTTCGACTTATGATGATGCCATTTAAAATTTTGGAGTTCGAGACATTTTGGAGGAATGCTGACTTTTCTGAGAAATAATAATATCACCATTCGATTCTTTATTATAGCTTTTATAATCACTTTTTTTACCCTACCTCTCTACGACACACCGTTCTTTAAATAAACTACTGATACGGGTGGTCTCATTCACCCGATATAGGTAAATGTGTTTACTTATCAATATAATAAATTAAGAAACATTATTTTCGTTAGAAATAATTAGGGCCACAATTTCGTTTAACGAAAATATTTCAAGATTCATTTTATTTATTATCTAGAAGGTAATGCAATAATGTGTAACACATATCTACAACACTATTATAAATAAAAATATCTTTCCATATAAATTCTAGTTCCAAGTTCCCTGTACCGTATAGAAAACATATTCCCGACTCAGTTATCGATTGGTTATAACATTATTATTAAATTTTATTATTACATAACTTATAAACATTTCTCGTCGTTATAGCTTAACCACCATTTTTATGTCACGTACTCTTCAATCTGGCGTTCGTGTACCGTAAAGAAACTTTGCAACATATTGAAAATGTCATAAATTCTAGCGAAGTATTTTCTAGCGGTTATACGTATTGCTACTTCTCTGTAATAGTTTAATGTTACTTTTGTATGCATTATATTTCAAAAGAACAAATTCCGAAATACAAACTATTCACAGAGACAAAAGTGAACGTATTCTCTTATTTACAAAGAAATAAATTGTTTTTTAAGTAAATAAAATTACGTAACGCCACCACATTAATACCTAGTAGAATAGGATTAATCTCCAACATTGCCACAACTTACAAATATCTGCCATTTAATAAATAATTTGAGACTTTCGCGGTTCCTCGAACTATCAAGATAACTAGTTTTCAGCTTAGTCCGTCGTTGAATATGAACAGGGAGGATGGGTTCAGACGTAGTAGAGCATGGATGCCAGTGATTCATAGACTGAAGAATTGGGAGAAAGTGAAAGTTCCCTCTGATTTCTAGTGAAAGTGACAACCAAAAATAGCAAAAAAGAGCTATATAAATTCGGGAACGTAATTGAAGATGCAAGCTGCAATATCTTGCGTAACGTCAGAAGTTTTGGTTTCACATTCAGCAGTCAGACTTGGAACATCTAGACTTAACAGCTCACCAACATAGGGAGCTAAGAGGATGGATAGACATCTCAAAAATCTTTGATTTGGCTTACAAGGAAAAGGGTAAGGCAAGCCAAGAAAATTAGAAAATTAGAGATACATGCATACACCGGCGCTTAGAGAGAGAAGCGTAACATTCTAATGGACTGGCACGCCACACGCTCGCTGTTTGTAGCCGAAGCGGTGGTGTAAAAACTTCAATTAATTAAAAATTATTTTCCAAAAACGTGACACAATTTTGGTTTCTAAATGAGTCTCATTTTATTATTCATATTACAACGAAGACGTTCGTGTAAGTCTAATGCTCCTACGACCTACCATTCCCGAGAATGCAATGTGCTACAATATCGTCTGTAGCGTCTATAAAAATCTAATTTTGATAATACAGTTTTAGAATCATATTAGCAAAGGTTGAATCTACAACATACTAAAATTTAGTTCCATTTGAGAGAGTAGTTTTGTTTTTATGTAACTCTAAACTTAGCTAGCGTGTCGCAAACCCCGAAAACGGTCACTTTGCATTGTTCGGCCGTAGAAATGTCCCTTAAAATGCGTTTTAAAAAAAAGTTGTTACTTGTAAATAAATAGGCTTTAATTTGATACCAAGCTCATGCGAATCAGCCCAATAGTTATTTTTTTATTCAGCTTCAAACTCGAGTATATATACTTTTTGCGCCGACAGTAGTTATCATTTTAATGCAACCCAATAAATCAAGTGACGGTTTTTTTGCGTATATTGCATTATGATCATCATTGGCAATACGACTGCTTAGTGTCGCAATTGAGAAAATTTGTAGAGATTATTAACAGATTAGAAAGATAATGGTGCAAATAGTCACTATATATGTATATCTTATGTATAATTGGGCGATAAAATCCTTCGTAAAAGAGTGTCAAGAAAAGCACATAAAGAAACTGAATTACGGTACGTACCAAAATATTGTTTTATCAGCTTTATATGTTTTGAAGCTAGTAAAATAGTCGCATACATTATTAGTTTATGTGAAACGTGTTTTAATCTATGAACATTAATGTCGCGGAATGTTTACCCATTAAAATCCCCCTTGAAACAATGCACCACAGATCACATTCGCTTCTTTCTACTAATTATATACTTGTGATGGTGATGGTTGTGAACAGATAATATAAATAGGAACAGTGTTCCAAAAGTTGTTTATATTCCTATACAGACTTATTTGTTGCGCTATTGGCGTAACGAGTGTTTGTAGACAACTGTTGATAAATAATTCGTGACTATAAAATGCAAGTAACTCATTCTGCGATTTCGAAAGGTTTTAGGCGTTATAAATAAATCAAAGATGACGGAAAGTGCAGGGAAATAAGTTTTTCCAACAACGCTTATGAAAATGACACTTTCATCACTCAATGTAGTGAGGAAAATAGACGTTTGGCCAATCGTGCCATTGAAATGTGTTCTTGCTGACTTGGATACCTTATTAGAATCCTTTTGTTTTACTCACTCAAATTATTTCTATGGCAACGAGTGGACGAAGGTGTTATTACACTCACTAGTGGGTGAAAGTATTATTACACCATTAGTGGGTAAAAAATGTAATTTGTTTAGATAACCCATAGCAACGCAAAACATATATACTACTAAAATTTTATATTTGTAGTACTTTATTAACATTTCAATAGCAGAATTGAACAAAACGCTATACAGCACGCGTGAAGAAACAATTTCGCTCACTGTATGCCATTCGCGGCATATGCGTGAGCGAAATTCTTAGTTTCTTCACTTGTGCTGTAAATATACTATTGCATCACTAGCGAGAAAAGTTCATTTCCATAGCAACGTTAGAATACAATCAGCAACTAGATTCTTGAAAAAATAGGGGAGTAAAATAATTAAAAAGAAATTTAAAATTAAGACTCATTTTTGCGATATTGGAAAAAATAGTATATATTATAATATAGGTACACAATTCGTGATGAAAGTGCGAATACTATCCTCACTCGCTATCGCTCGTGAATATATATTGTATTGCTCGTTGAAAAATCAGTCACTTTCATTACTTGTATTGTAATGTACTATTGTCTGACGGGCCCAAAAACAAAATCTACCACACTCGCTTCTGACTGGACAATTAATGAAAAATTAATTTACGTTATTTTCTAAACATCAGCTCAACGTTTTACACCATACAGTGTTGATTATTGTTTTCTGTGGTTAATTGACGTCAAAATTTTATGTTACTGGTTTAAGCTAATAAAATAATATTAGTAATTATGGAAACGGCTGGATAATTTTGCTGGTACGTTAAACAACTGAAGCGTTTACTATAAAAATTTACATTTTTAATTGCATTTAATAAAAAGTTTTTCGGTATTTAGCGTTGTAATTAAAACAAATCATCAGTTGATACAATCGTGTTCACTATGAATTTTGATGAATGGCACTTGTAATTGCTGTTGAACATAAAGTTTCTACACTATATTCAATAAAAATATAAATCTGTTTCTTTAGTACCGGTATGTCCAAGTCTCTCTCATTGTTTTACCTATTTAATTTTTTTAAATAAGTATTTATAACCACCTTGACTAAATAATGTTCTATCAAAATAAAAATTTACATTCTGGACAGTCGTTATTAAGGAATCCTGTTTCTTTCATAAATACATTTTTGTATGTGCCCGTTGAGTTTTAGGTCTAAGGAAATAATTAAAACCTTATATGTGCAAGGGCATCAGCAAACCTCTTCACACGTTTGGACTACGATGTATACAGGGTGTTTAAAAAATACGTTCGAATATTTGGCCCACTTATACATCTCATCAGTACAAACAAAAAAGTCAAAATAAACATAAGTCCAAAAATCAGCCGTTTCCTAATTACAGCCTGTTTTTCAAATTAAAATAATTTACACTCAGTAGGAGTATTTCAACGAGGTTTCTACTAGAACATGAACAAATATCAGTATAAATACATTTTAATTATTACAAATTAATGATTCTTAAAGAAGATGTTCAAAATGTCCTCCTTCCATTTGTATACACATTTCACATCTCCGTAAAAGTGAACGCCGCACTCTCTCAAAGAGTCCCGGATTTATACGAACAGTCTGGCAGGCATGTTCAATTCGTTCTCGCAACTCATCTAAATTATTCACAGGATTTGAATAAACTAATGTCTTTAAATACCCCCAAATGCAAAAAAAAAAAAAATGGCTTTGCCATACAATTATTTTAATTTGAAAAACAGGCTGTAATTAGGAAACGGCTGATTTTTGGACTTATCTTTATTTTGACTTTTTTGTTTGTACTGATGAGATCTATAAGTGGGCCAAATATTCGAACGTATTTTTTAAACACCCTGTATAAGGTGTCTGACATCGAGTGAAACACCATGGGCAACTCTTATTATTGTAGAGAGAGATTTCGTTAAGTGAGCAATGTTTGGCTAAAGGCTAAAAAAACATAACAAGTTTCATATAAAAGTCACTGTTTCCCATTAGACCAATTTGAATTTCATCTCTAACAAAAATTCATTTTAATCGGGTGTTTACAATGCTCTTTAAATGTAGGTAACTAGGTATGTCGGTATGATGAAAAGCAATAACAAAGTGTAATACCTACAATCTGCCAAAAGCCATGCTGGGAATTTTTTTATATAAAACGTATCGTAGCTATCAGTAGTTGACTAACTCGTTACTGTGTTTAAAGTTTGGAATAGAAATAACAAACTATAGATAACAGTTTAGCCAAAGTACCTGATTTTAAAAGATTATGTTAAATTTTGTTATTGATTTTCACGACACCTACTAAGTAATGTAGGTAAGCCTACTTTTGTTATTCTATGATGCACGATCTTACATCGATGTAAAGAGAATAAAGAATTCTATTCAGCAACCTAAAAATCCAATGTGGCTTCCATTAAGGAAATTGGTATGGATGAAACACAAGCAACCAACTTGAGTTTTTGTTCGACATCAAATTTAACTTGGTCTTATCGAAAATAACAACTTTTATATGAAACATTTTTTCATGTCTTATACTTACAACGATCTTTGACATGCAAGAAAATTTGTAATTTTTAGTTTTCTTTTAAATAACTTCTAACTGGTTCGACACTTTGAAGTCATCATGCAAGCAAATTTTAAATTACCATATAAAGCTACAAAATATTGCTCGTTTAATCAAACCTCCATCTTCAATAACAAGAAAATTACCCATGCAATACCTACCACTCGATCTGGGACACCCCATAAAGAAAATAATGCAAAAATTGTATTTAAAACCCCTTTTGAGAGGTAGTGTAAAACCTTCTTTTTAAAGATCTTTCATCAAAACAATCAATAGTCAGAGTCTTCGTAGCCGCTAACGGTATGCCTTGTCTGACCAACAAGATCATGAATTACTGTCATTGTTTTTTTTAAGTTTTGCTCAATCTTTCCATTCACACGTTGCAACTCGATGTACTCTGAGATATTGACTGCGTTCTTCCAGTTCCAAAGAACTAAGTTTGTAGAGGTAGAAGTCTGAGATTCGCATTTTTTCAATTTTGTACGTTCTTCATGCAATTTTTTTGTATTTTTTCATCCAATCTTATGGTAGATATCTTTTTCAAAAACGCAATGAGGATTGATACAGGAAAAGGTTGGGAACACAAACATAATTTCACCATTATCAAGAATCCCTGACCAACATCGTCTCGAACAGATCGTGTAATGAATTCCTGACACATACATTATTACAACTCTAACCCCCTTCATTTTGTGAAAAACGTAATCATCCCTTATGTCTGGCATGTTCAATAAATAACTCGCTTCACCAAAGCTCTAAGGTCCATTTAAACCATGTGTTACTATGGAAGTTTCACGGAATCAACGGTAATGGAAAATTATTTAATCGATTTTATTTATTCAACGATAATGCCAATTTTGTCGCATGCTGCCAATGAGACTGGTGCTTTTACTTCTGACGTGACATCAAGAACTTACATTCAACTTCTTTTACATTTTTAGTAGGAGCTGCATATTCTTCTTCTCTTTTGATTCACCCGCAACCATACACTTACTACTATATCTAATTTGTAATACTCATCAGGTTTATAAATAAACTTTGTTGATTTTACTAATAGTCAAATTCAATATTGTTGTTCAGTGCTTGTCCGGCAAAAGTATAAAATGGAGAGTAATTTGACCATTCCAAATTTTCACAGCGACAGCGCATGAATTTTAATTTACCATAAATCGCTAATTTTAGCGCCATAAATCCCATGAGCTGAATGGTACACGTCCACAATCAAAATAAAATATAGCGACATGGTTACTGCAATTTTAACCGCGTATTAATTAATTTAAAATGGTAAAGGAGCACAGATTCACATTCTGTGAAAGGAGTAAGATAAAAACGACTTCCAGGGTTGGAAAAGTCTACATTTCGCTTCGAGGCGGTTTTATCTTACTGACTCTGGCGGCAGTGGGCATATCGCCCTACATACGTAAAACAGTGGCATTTAACCGGCCTTAAATACTAGCGGTTAACCTGTTAAAGACGCTGTAAGTACATAATCGATAACTCAAGAATAATCAAAAGGGAATGGATAGCCTATAAAAGAGAAATAAAAGTTAACACAAGTTGCACAATTCATAATTGCTTTGGAAAAACGAGAATACATACAAATGAAAATGTATTATCGATCCTTTTTACTTCCCGAGTACGAAGTAAAACGGAAGTATTGTATTAGTGTTCCAAAAAGAATTGACCTGCGCAAATTTTTATACATCTTTGCGCTTCTGAATACATAGATTCAAAAAATCAAAAAAAAAAAAATTTCCGTCTGTCGTCTGTAGTAGTGTAGTGTGTTGTCTGCAGTCTGTCTGTCCGTGCGCATTCCTTGCAACGCTCTAAAGTCTAAACTCAGAAACTATTAAAGTTATCGGAATGCGGTTTTCGCCAATCGATTCCATTCGGGCCAAGGACGAAAATGCTTATATTACCCTTGATGACGTCACTTCCGGTATAACCTAAAATGGCGGATACTCATTTTTTTAAAGATAAAGTTGCAGTTTTTTTATGTAGTTTAAAAGTTTTTTGTCTCAATTCACTTATTTTTTAAAAAAAGTGTTAATACGAGAGGAATTCTCGTGACAACTTGCCAGAATTTTTTATTTTAGCGACGACACATGAACAAATCCGCCAAATTTTGCTATTAATTGATATTATTTATTTCTTGAATTTTTAAAGAATTTAGCAACTTGCGGTCATTATGTATAGCTTTTCTTAGTTGTCTGGTAATACTCTCTTATAGAGGAAAAGTTGAAACGGCTTGGTGCATGGCCCCGGATTCTAAATAATTACCAATTAAATTAGTGAAATTATGTTGTATTGGTTCAGAGAAAACGGTCATTAGTGTTTAAAATGCGCTTATGAGACGTTTTAACGGCCATCAAAAAATTTTCTTACTGCCGATCGTGTTTAGAGTACCCGACAGTTTAACTAAAAAATGTGTTTACTTTCTCTCAAAATTTCATAATCCCATAAGGGCGTATTCTATATATTTTTATAGTTTTTTGTGTGACATTAATCCATAAAAATGGACAAATTAAATGATTTTCGTCAATACTACGTAGGTAATCCCTGGAAGGGTTCGAATGGTAGTATTTGCATTAATTTCAGAGACTGACAACAGTCGTTAGCGACAGTTATAGATATGGAAAAATGGATCAAAATGTAATGGTTTGCTACTTTAATTCCCATATTTGTGAACTAAAGGCGTTGGATCTACATAAATACGTAATACAGTTGAGTACCTAATCTATGTTAAACATTTTGATATTACATTGTTTCAGGTTTTTTAATTATGTAATGGTAGATTAATACATTAGGTACACGTAGCACACTTTTATCCTTGTTACCACCTGATTTTTATAAGCGTTTTCTCTACTATATCTTGTAATTCTATTGTATTAGTCCACGTTTCGACAAGTTTCTTACTCTACATGCTTGCACTGGTTTTGTAAACACATTGTGATTAAACCTCTAAATAAGACCTCACATGTAAACGAAATAAGAAAGAATATTATAAAATTAATATTTGTTGGTGCAAACGTAACGTACAATTGAGATTATTTGCAAAGTTGGACAATACGGTAATGGTTGATTGTAACAATTTTTTCTTTGGAAAATACAGTTTAGTCAGTCACACGTTTTCACACACGTTCTTTACGTGAACAATGGTGTTTTAAAAAATTGTACGTTATGTTATGATTGAGATAAACCTTTATATATAATTAACGACGTAACATTTCGTAACAATACGGTGGATGATTTAAAAGGTTCTCTTAATCTAATTCAATTATAATGATATGTTAAGTTTGTTGGATTTTTAAAAGTACCTACTACATGAGCCTGTAAAAAAAGACATTAACTATACCGTGAAAAGGAGTGTCTAGAGCAATGAATGTGCATAAGTTGTGTGCTTCCTATGACGCCATACATCCGGTTCGTAATTTTGTCACTAACGATTAATTCAAATAATTTATCTACTTACTACACTTACTACAACGTTTTTAATCCCTTGAGCAGTTGATGAAAGATAAAATGTAATATTACATTAGAAAATAAAGTTGATAACCATTTTCATTCGCGTTGAGCAATTGGAAATGGTAGCTTGATTTTGTAAGATGATGATTCATTAAATTTTTTCCGATTTGCGCCAGGAAGCAACTGGCGATTTTGCACAATGAAAATTAAACTTAAAATAATAATTAATTAGTTCTATAATTACAATCCGTGCGTTATTTCGCAACTATTATAATTGGCAGTATGCGTGAATTTGCTTTTTGGGTACCACTTCCTCGACAATTGGTATTTCGTAAAGCCTTCAGTATTTTGTTATTCAAAAGAAGACTGTAATTTTATAGTTTAGTAGGAGCGACCGTAATAGAAATCCTTATGTATGGATTCTTCCTAAACTTTTACTACTGTAACGTTACATAAGTTACACGATTTTCAGAACAGGTTATCTCATGAAAAGTGGTAGTATCTATAAGTGTACTTGAAATTCTTTTTAACGCTCACACTTTCATTGAGAAGCTAAAATGCGTAGTCCTTACAGCCCTGTAACATAATTAGTTTGATATATCTTTTAAAGTATACATAAAAATATTGTACAATCTACATCTAAAACTGTAAGCTGCCTAGATCTATCTATTATTAGAATCTTTAAATCTGCATTTAAAATAAATTGACTTGTTTGTGAAGCTTTAAACGAAAATGTATATTGAAATGCTTTTTGGTATCTATTAGAGGATGTATTGATATCTGATCTGTTTATAAATTGTAACAATATTTCACTTGCCACTAAAATGCAATATTCTACGAATACACTACAAACGTAACGTGCTAATAACATTCAACCGCAATGATGGATGATATTATTTATTACCAGTGTCTGTCAGGTTTACAGATGTCTTTAACCTTAACCGAGAAAAAAAGTGTACCCATTCCCCACACACAATATTTTATCACAATGTATACCAATTGCATATAACTAACTGTATGTTAATTTTTTATAACTAAAACAAGACAAAAATTTAATGAATACGAATACAACAATTTATTTTTACAGTTGAAGTGAGTGCTTAAATTCTGTATCGTGTTGTAGTTTTGTTCGAGCGTACCTGTTCTTTTAAAATAAGCTGTAAACATTGCAATTCATAAGGCGTAAAATTTACGACCAAACGTACTATGGACGGTGTTTTAACAGCTACTATTAAAATGCAAACCCAACTATCAGTTTAACTTCGTCTTACCTTCCTACAAAAGACATAGAGGTATGTCGGAAAAATGAATTTTAAATTTCCCGCGTTTATATAACTACCTAAACGGTAAGTGGCGGTTATTGTTTAATTATACTTGACTTTTATCGTGATTGTATATTTTAGTAATGGGCGTTTAATTAATTTTATTTAAAATTTACGGATGTTAGCAACATTTATACGTTTAACCGTGAGTACCTATACATAAATAAGGTATTGTAAATCAGCCCCACGAGCTTTATGATGCACTTACAGTAACATAAACTTGAAAACGGCATTACAGGAAATTACTATTACGGTGTTAAGACTTCTTTGTTGCTTTAAATTTTTTAAGTACATATAGTACATATTTGATTTGAAAAAAAACCAGTACAACCATCAATAATTGTAATAATAAAATATTTCAATGATAGATTTTGAGTGCAAACGCACAAAGACAAGTAGATACAATCAATCAACCACAACAATAATATTCATTTCTATTAAATTGAAATTATGGGTTAACGTAGGTGTACTTATCTAAAAAAACTGGAACTAGTATAAGAAAACTATTATACCTTGTATTGATATTATTTTATTAATTAACGCACAACAAAAGTATTAAAACAAATCGATTAAATCAGATCAAAATTGCACAATTTAATACTTACACTATACAGCCTGTTTCAGAGTAAGCGCCTTATTTTATTTTAGCCACACTATGGGTATCTACTACTTTCAAAATATTTGGCGGTAATATGTTTCAGGACCTTCTCTACACGATGGTGATATCAGATTTTTAATTTAACGAATTATTTCAAAATGGCGACTTTCAATTTTTTTTAAATGGAATGATATAATTTGTTTGTGTTATTGAAATCCTAAAAACATTATTTTTACGATAATACTTCGTTTTTCGTAAAAATCCATTTCTTTTCCTATCAAAAAGCAAACTAACATTATCTAGTAGCGCGTGATTGTTTTACACTCGATGTTATTGTTGTCCAAATATCAAGTAGCGGTAGATCCTTCGATCTATGGGTTCCATTGGACGATCGACGTTTCAATTTATGTATTGAAAAAGAAGGAAAACATGTCGAGCATTTTTGTAAATATCTACCCAATTTTTATTTTATGTACCTAAATTTGTAATTTTGAGTTTCAAAACGTAGATGTTTATTGCAAAACTAAGTTTAATTGTTTGTTTTGTGTCTACCGTTACTTAATATTTGGACAAAAATAACATCGTGTGTAAAAGATTCATACGCTACTAGATTAAAATGTTAGTTTGCTTTTTGATAGGGAAAGAAATGAATTTTTAAGAAAAACGAAATATAATAATTATTATAAAAAGAATGTTTTTAGGATCCCAATAATACAAAAAAAATTATATCATTGGATTTAAAAAAAATTGAAAGTCGCAAAAAATCAATATATACAGTGTGTCCCCGAATTGAGTTCACAATAGGTGAGATGGACCAAAAATGGTTGAATTGGAATTTCATATTTTGGGATTCCGCCCTGCTTGGTCTGAAACTTATTTTTAGTTTACTTCAATTTTTTAAGTCAAGTAGGCCTTTACAGTTGAGCAAAAACTATTTTAGTTCTAGGTAACATACCTTTTCCGTTCACAGTATGCCAAAGTGTTACTAAGAAAAGTTGTTAAGAATGAAAAGTTATAGCGTTAGGTATGTAAATTTTCATAATGATCGGACTACTTTGATAAAATCCAGTATTGGTCAGTATTGCAATTGAAAACAGCAATAATAACATGAGATGGCTTAATAATTACAAAAACAAAAAACATCAATTACTTGTCAAGTGTTTATTGTAGTATGTCATGTGTCGTTTTCTTTCATAGCGTTAAAGTAATATCACAAAAGTGATTTTCATTGCGTAGTAATGACAATATTTTTACAATAAAATGGTAACGTTCGAACAGAAAATAATACTTAAATATGCTAGACAATGTCTTCGATGACGCTTTAGGTGAGTTGCCTCTCAAATCGGCTGTCAATGTATTTTCAACACGATGGTTGTCCGGGGCATTATTGACAAATTGTTGTGAATTGGTTAAAGCGTAAATTTGGTCACCGTTGGATGGGTAGGAAAGAGGAATGGTCCAGTTTTATGGATCTCAAGGAGCCCAAATTTGACTATTGCGGATTTTTGTTTGTGGGAACGTTTAAAACAACTAGTGTATGCAGAAAATTGTTTACCCAATGATGCCGAGGTATAAAAATCGGATAAAAGGTACTATATCCACCTTACCAATTCAGGAAATCCGGAATATTTTTAAGGAACTGAGGCGGCAGATTGAATTATTCAGCGACGAAGGTGGAGGCTTAATAGAATAACTTTGTTTCTTGTTTTAATAATTTAATTAAAAATATCTTATATTTTTTAGTTTTTGTGATCAATGATCATTAATCCATCTCAAGGTATGATTGTAGTTTCAATTACCGATTTGTTTCTTTAAAGTCAAGCTGACAAAATTAAACTGACCATCAATACTGAATTTTATCAAAGTAGGCCGATCATTCTGAAAATTTGCGTAACGTCATAACTTTTGATTCTGAACAACTTTTCTTAGTGACACTTTGGCGTACTATGAACGAAAAAGGTACTTTATCTGAAACGAAATTGACAAATAACGGATTTTTGCTCGACCGCAAAGGCCTACTTGATTATAACAAATCGAAAGTAAACTAAAAATAAGTTTCAGACCAAGCAGGGCGGAATTCCAAAATATGAAATTCCAATTCGAAAATTTTTAGTCCATATCTCACCTATTAATTGTGAACTCAATCTGGGGACACACTGTACATATACATATATTACAACATTACAACAATTTATTTAACAACTTTTAATTTCTTCGTTCGTTTCTGCAAGAATTAATATACATAGTTCAAAAAAATGCTATTTGAAGAAATTTTGCATGATGGATCTTCTTATCAATCTATATACAAAAAATGTTGTTTGAAATCATCTTCAATTGCCAAAATGATCATAGTTGGCATTTGATGATTTCATTCTTAACAGACATCTTTGAACGTTCGATGACACCAAAGTGGTTAAGTACTTATAGGATAAGTAATTAAAACGCTCACAACCTCCCCTTTGCATTAAATTGATAAGGGGAGGTTGTGAGCCGTTTCATTACTGATTTCATTCTTCTTAGCGCTCTTGAAGCCCAACCGGTTTTTTTTCAAATACCGGTTCTACAAAGTCCGAGTTTTCTCAACATGCATGCCAAGGTATTTAACATTATCCACTTATAGAATCCGTATTTAATGTGGAATCATTTCACTTTCGTTGCTTAAGTGTCACTCCCCATCTTCTTGGATATGAGGTCTAATAGACGGGTTTGTAGATGGATGGCGGCGAAAGAAACGAGGAAGCTAGACAAACTACAGAGGAAGATGGCTTTCAAAGTTACCGCTGTATATATATATCTATGGTCCCCTTGGAGAACCTACCCATAGCGGATCTTCTGAGACTCCTAGTGGACACACGAAGAAATGGGAGGTGGTGCTAGACACTTGGCAGGAGCAATGGCGTAAATGGTAGTCTTGTACTAGAGCTAGACAGGGCAGATTTGTTGAAAGGATGACGACGAAGGAGTTGGAGGTCAAGGCAAGGGAGTGAATAGAATACGGTAAAGAGGAAGCCGGTGCGGAAGAATGCGCTTGCGATGGCCACGGATCAGAACAGGAAGAGAAGTTTAAAATGGTTTTCCCGAATTCCCCTTTTCGAAAGAAAATGTCTTTGAGCTTGGCGTGACAGTCGAGAACACCGACTTTCATAGTTTGTATTTTAGTCTGAGGCAGAGGAAAAATTATTTCCTAATAGATTACGATAATTTATTAATGTTTCTTTGTTTGCTACATAGTTATTAGTTAGGTAGAGAGATTGTGATTGGTTCAAGGGAGTCATGTACGCTTACACTTACTGTGGATCTTCTATTTTACCTTGGAGACGATGCTTATATTTCCTTTGCGGATAAGGCATCTGCTGTTGCGGGTTTTTTGGCTTCGGGATGCTTAGACTATGTAATCCTTGAAGTTGTTGATTTCGCTTGCCAAAACTGGCTTGGCTGAGATAGTAGAATAATTTCTGCTAGAATGCATTCTAGTTAACTCTCGCTTTACTAAGGTGAGTAGTGGTTCTTCCTTAGTCACCCAACTTTTAGTGTCGCGCCGGTTAGAAAATATTTCCAATCGTTCGCCGCGCCGTTGCCAAAATTATCGTACACTCGTATTCGCCAAAATGCTTCTCTCGTTAGAGTGATTAAATCTCCTTGTCTAAACAACTAACTGGGTGTATAGAACTAAGTATTACTGAGATTATGGTAGAACGATAACATGCAAACGTAGTGTAGCTATAAACTGTGATATTAAAGTAATTCGTAAACAGTAATAAATTGTGTTAAATCTCTTTGTTTGTAAAGAATTACATATAATACCTCTGTAACTCTTTCATTGTTATTCAAATATACATTAAAAATATTGAAATTTCAAAAATGTTGAACTTTCTTCCCAAACTATACTTTCCCTTAACACTGGCTATTTTTTTGGCATTTTTTAACGACATTAACATAAAATATACATTAACGTACAATGTATATTTTTTAAAGAAATACTTTCCCTTTCTGTATGTTTTTCTATAGTTTCAATATTATATGTATGTTATTATTACTTATTTTAGGAAATTCACGGTGACTGATAAGCACACTGTCGGCATAACTTAATAATACAATTATAGTAAACTTTAGTACATAAAGTACTTAGTACATGTATTTACTTGACTGAACTCCCCCCAGTTATTCTTTTTAAGTGTAACGTATTTTAGCTATCAAGAATCAAGATGAAACGTGCAATGACTATTTGCTTTAGTTTATATTTAATGGGCTACCTAAAAATGTCGGTGCTTTCCAGGTTTCATGAGTGAAAGAAAAAACCACAGGTATTGCAGTGTTATGATTTGAAAAACTGCCACCGGAACAGAAAGAAACAGTTCACTCTGTAAACTTTAACATTATTATCTCAATTTGAGGCCTTTTACCATATATGGATAATAATCAATGAAGTAGAATGTAGGTTTTATAAAGCAAACTTTACATTTTAAAAGAGAAACCAATTTCTATCATATATTTGCAAAACATTCCTGTAGGGCGCTGTTATTCTGTTGGACGTTAAGTATACCAACATTCCCTACTAGGACATTTTCCATAAAGTGTGTTTTATGGAAACCTGCAAATAATCAGTGTGGGTACTGTTTACTTGATTCAATGAATAACACCCTGCAGGCAAGCATTGATTGTTTTAGCAAATAAGCACTGCGATTTACACACACAACTACACACAAATTGTTGAATTATGATAAGATCCATGGGTAGTTAGATCATTTATATATCCAGTAAGATTACATGAAGACCAAATTGTGCTGTTAGTGTAGGTAATCCAACAGTTTTACATGAAGCAATAGAAAAGATTTTTTTGTTTTGTAACGGTGCAAAACGGGAATTAAACAGATTGAAAAATAAAAATCTGAAAGTCATTGAATAACTTGAAGAGGTACATATAAATTTATAAAGGTTACGATGTAAGATATTAGTGTAGTACTTATAGACGGCCGCACCTCAGCAAGGCGGGCCGACACGCGCTAACAGTCCTACTCTGCATTACAATGATGATCGCGGGCGGCCCTGTTCACATTTCTGACGTCACTCATCTTAATTAATATTTTAAAAAAATAGTAATTGTTGTATAAAATAACCTCTCTAATTACTTCATGAATATATTCTTAAATAAATGTGAGAAAATTTTATATTGACTTTAAAATATGTGGCAAGACCGCAATGATTTTGCCAACTGTTTTATTTAAATATTTATGATAGAATTAACATAATAACTCAAAATTTACATATTTAATCTATATTTGTTGACCAAATTCTGAAAATCTGGTCGCGTCGTAATTGTGTTTTCATGTATTTGTGAAATTTATGTGTAACCATGAAATTAGAAAAAAACAGGTACAAATTAAATGACTTTCAGGGTAACAGCTTTTGGACATTTAAATCAAGCTTGATCTCAATCAAGCAGAAATTATGCAAAATAAAACATTGTTACGAAAATTTCAACAATTAGGTACTTAAGAAGAAAGTATTTAATAACCTTTTTCAACCGCATAGGTAATTTATTTCCATTTCATTACTTTAAAAAGAAAATAATTCATAAAATAATTTTGTCAAGAAATTGTTATTTTAAATTTCAGTAAAAGCTGGTTTTCTAATAGCATAACTATTTTTTTGAATTTTTAGCTCAGAGGGGTACAAAATTGCGCTGATAATATACCAATAAAATAAGAACTAATAACATTTTGCATAATTGATTCATCTGCCAATACGTTTAAATAAAATTCGACAAAATTATCACTTAGAAATGATCAATTTACATCACCACCATATTTGAAACTCAACCCCAAAAATGTGAGACAGTCCCATCACTATATTTATTACCACATAGTAATAATAAATTACTTGTATTTATACAAGCTTGCAATCAAGAGTAGGCATATAATATCCTCACTGTATGCTGTGTGTAGACCCTGCAAAGCACAAGGAAATTCCATTTTTAAAGCAAAGCATTATTAATTTCATATTTATAACAATACTAAGCAGTACTTAATTTTATGTGCACGGAAAAATTTGAATTGATATTAACAGGGGCGGACTGGGAACAGCTGACCGGCGCTGTAATTTAAAAGATCTATACCGACCCACTTAGCATTTACCTTGAGTTTATTGAATGATTCGCAACACTTCACTTCAGCATAAGGAGGAAATACCTATTATTTAACAGAATAAACATGAATAGAAAACAAATAATGGATGAAACCGTAATAAATGTAAACTTGAAAATAGAGTCCTTAAATAGTAAATTTTTGTAGACGCTGCTTTGTTCAGCCGTATATAGCTCATCATAATTATCCTCATTTTTTATTTTAAGCAGAAAATTCCCCTCTACAGACATTAACATAAATATTTCTAAATTGTCCTGGATTAAACTGCTCCGCATTCGATTTAAAATAAATTTTTAAAACTGCCATGGAAAATAATATTTTCATTTTCCTCTCTAGAGATGACAATATTGACAATACCATTTGCTTATTGTAAAATCTCTCCCCAACTTCTTCCCTTAGCTCGTCACACTCCCCAACAATATGCTCCATGCTTCTCTTGTGGTCTCCCCCATCCTCTTTCCCTTCTCTTCTGCACCTCCCTATCCATCCTCGTATCTGACCGCCAACTTGCCCCCTTATCTTCTCCCATTTTACTTCCTCCTGTATTATATAACCCGGGGTCTCCCTGTCCAAACCTAATACCTATTTTCAATACCTTTCTTGTATCGTTTCCAAAACTTCCTGTTCCTTCCACTCCGTACATCATTAAAATTTTTCACCCTCTTCTTACCTTCTTCCCAATTGCTCTTCCTCCAATACCAGCCCTAATACTTTGCCCTCCCCCATTTTCTTAACTCTTTAACTTTTGTATCATCCTTATTATCATATCTCATTCTATATCCCAAATATTCTACCTCCCCCAAACTTTCAATTTCCTCATTTCCCCATCTCCATTCTTCCTTTCTTCTACCCTCCTCACTTGTTGAAACACCTCCATTTTCTCTTCAAAAAACTCCCTTATTGTTCTCGCAATCACCACCACATCATCCGCATACGTTACACTTTTATGCCACATGTTAGTGGCAGATCAAAATTGAATACCTTGGAACATTTCAACGAATTTCCTGTCAATATGCGACAACATATGGACAGAAATTCATTGCTATCAGATTATAGAATAAAGCCTTAGATTGGTACGGCCATGTAAATCGAATAGAACATGAGAGATCTAAAGACCATAAGAAAAGTAAACGAGAATGAGCAGCCGTCATACAAGAGGGCGACGGAGGAAAACATATTGAAACCAGGGAACAGCAAACCTCTAAAGGAAGCAAGGCCGACAAAATGATATTGCCACCGACCATTGTTCCCTTTACACTGTTTTACACAGATTTAGCTTACAGAATTTGGTTACATTCGGCAAAACAGTCTGGAAGTAACCCTGTAGTAAGCCCATTAATCACTATGCTCTCCAATGTTAGTAGTGGTTTACTTCTCGGTTGACATTCACATATGTTTCTTCACTCTCATCTCATCCGTATCTAAATGACAAATTAACGTTAAAATCTGTCTTCACTTAGGATAGGATGTCTCTGTTACTCTTCGTCCTTTTCTTCAATCATGTAAGTCCATAAAACGATTCCTATTTATAAAAGGACATTAACCTTTTTCAAGAATAGTAGTTTGGTCTTCAGTTACCGTTCGTTAAAATTAATCGATGACTAACATTCTAGGAAACACTTACTGGGACAATGTTTGGCTTGGAAATGAATCAGTGGTTAATGTTTATTCATTTACATATCGAGCACGACAATGTGTTCCCAGTTTAATTTCCAGAAATTCGTGAAAATGTATTCGTTTGTTTCTATTTCAGATGCATTAATACGTTGCTTTACCTTATATGTAACTAAGTAGCTAGAGTCATTGAAATTATATAAATTTATCCCTGGGAAATGACCACTAAAAGTAGTACTAAGTATGACATATAAAAATGGATAATAATTTCTGGGATACAAAATGGAAGCTACAAGAGGAACACCAAATTTTCAAGTCATAATTACATGAACATGCCGCGCCCTAAACAAAACACTGTCATTTAGACAGACAATGACGAGCAAAATGTCTTGATGTATATTAATAATTCATGTCTTCGATCGCGTTGGTTGAACATCTTTTTGAACTGAATACATTTAATATTAACTATTATTTACAGTAATTTTAAAAGGCTATCCAATTTGCATTTTCTCTTGTTTATTTGAAACTTTTTTTAATTTTATTTTTTATAACATCGAATATACACATACATAGTCATCATAGTATTAAATTACAAGAGTAAAAGTGAGTTTTTTCTCTTCCAATAAAGCTTACCTTTTAGGTCTCAGTGTGGTGTATGTTAGTGTGATATCCTGCAGTTAAGGCTACCTAACTAAGGGGGCACCTTACGGCGTTTGAAGCATTAGCTGGCCCACCTGCCGATTTGCATCAATCAATTCGATTCTTTGTAGTTTAACTTTATCAAAACACAAATTCTTATTCAAAATTTGAAATTTATTGTTGTTTTCTGTTTATGTATATCATAACAATTCAAATCTTTTAAATAAAGTAATGGACGCAAATTAAAAATTTATTAATATTAATTTTAAATTATAATACGTTTTATTTACCTATCATCTTGAAATGAAATAATTACTTTCGTATGGTACATGTTTATATTTTATGCAAGTGTAGGGTGGCCGTTCCCGCTAAATAAAACAATCTTTCGAATATATAATTTCTTTAATTTTCTCGCACCACAAAAATAACAAACATTTTTCTCTTGCACGCTCTCATACCAACTTCTTTAGTTCCTTTTTCCAAATTCCCCTATCACAATTGCCGCGTAATTTGAATATATAACCTAATGTACTACAGCACGGCCAACCTGACAATTTGATCGACCGCGATCAATCCAAAGCTAACTAATAGGTACTTAAAACAAAATCTAAATGTACTTAACTTATTTTAACAGAAATATAAACTTAATACAAATTACACAAATGAAATGGTTTTTCATGCTATTCAACGTCAAACTTTTTCCTTCTCTTCAACCTCAAGCCTTTGTAAATAACCATAGTGAAAACTAATCTTAATTTGCTAACAAACTTAAATTTTTTTTCCCTCCCATAAACGAATTTGAGAAGATTCAATTACTCCTTCGTATGGTTTTTGAGTTAGTTGGTGTCCTTCGATATCTTTAACTAAGTAACGGTCATTTCCTAAGATTTTTGAGATTATATAGGGACCTTTAAATTCCGGGATTGTCTTTTTGTTCACTCCCGGTGTTACGTCCACATTGGTAATCACCACAAAATCATCGACATTATACTGTTTAGGTTTTTTGTGCTTCTTATTAAACTGTTCTGAATTGTATTTTTGGACTTTTTCTATATTTTTTAAAGCAACCTCTCTGATCGAGTTTAGATCTCGGTCAGTTTTCTCATTATCTAACAAAATCTTTACATTATCTGCTATGCTACCTAACTGATTAACTCCAAATAATAATTTTGATGGACTATTTCCAGTACTTCTATTTATTGTGTTATTTATTGCGAATTCCACATCAACTAAAGTTTCAGGCCACTTTTTAGATTCGCTCGTAAGTTTGGAAATCATTGGGGTAATATCACGATGAAAGCGTTCAACCTGCCCGTTCGCTCGAGGCATCCTAGAAGAAGCTTTTGTGTGTTCAATTTGTGAATCTGATAAAAACGTTTCAAACATTTTTGATGTAAATGCTGTACCGCGGTCAGAAACTATACGTTTACACTTACTGTACATTGCGAAATAATTTTTCAAATGTTTCATCACTTCAGTTGCATTTGTAGTTTTGCATGCAAAAAGTTTAATAAACTTTGTAAAGCCATCTGCTACACTTAAGATGTATTTGTATCCGGTGGAACTCTTATCAAAGGACCTAAGTGATCAATGTGAATTATGTTAAAAGGTAAATCGCCTTTTGGAATTGGGTATAGCTGACCCTCTTTTTTACCATTATTTGGAGAAAAAACTACACATTTTAGACAATTAGATATGTAACTATCCACTTTGGACTTCATATTTGGGAACCAATAGTTTCTACGTATCACTTCAGTACATTTTGCTGTTCCAATGTGACCTAAATCATCATGACTACTACGGATAATATTAATTTCCATTGACTTGGGCACATAAAACAATAAACTTAAAGAATTATCTACATTATTATGATGTTTACGGTATAGAAGACCATTATTCAATTCAAAATATTTAGATTCGCCGTTTTGTAATTCATTTTTAATTTCTGCAATATCTGAATCTGTTTCTTGTTTAATCGCCAAGTTTTTCTCGAAAGTATTATCTGTAAGAATTAAAACGGTATTTATTCTAGATAAAGCATCAGCATGGCGCATTTTTTCGCTTGGTTTGTGTTCAACAGTATAACAGAAATTTTCTAAATAAAGAGACCATCTCAGAATCCTGGGGTTTATTTCTTTCTTTTTTAAAGCCATATTTAGACTGTTGCAGTCTGTATAAATCTTGAAATCTAGTCCCTGCAAGTAAATTCTGAATCGTTTTAAAGCGTAATAAATCCCTAGCATCTCTAACTCAAAGCTATGATACTTGCTTTCAACTGATGTAGCACGCTGGGAAAAATAAAATACAGGATGAAATTGCATATCCTTTTGTCTTTGCATGAGAACTGCACCAAAAGCAATTGAACTACTGTCACAGTGAAGCTGTGTTTCTGCAGTTGGGTTGTAAATCGCTATCACTGGTTCGGAAGTTAATAGTAATTTAATCTTACTGAAACTGTCCAGACATTTGTCATCAAAATTAAAAGGAACATCTTGCTTTATCAATTCGTATAGTGGTCTACATATTAGTGAAAATTCCTTAACAAATTTTCGAAAATAGGAAGCTAAACCTATAAAACTGTGTAGCTCTTTTACATTCCTTGGAACTGGATAGTTTTTTATTGAGGCAATGTAACTTTTGTTTGGTTTGACTTTATTCTCAGTAATTTCATATCCTAAATAGTTTATGGTGGTTTGCAAAAATGCACATTTATCTAGTCTTAATTGCAATTTATTTTCAACTAAAATCTTAAATACCTCCTTCAAAATATCTACATTCTCCTGTATAGTTTCAGTCGCTATTAAAATGTCGTCAATAAAAATGAGAACTTTATCTTGGCTTAATAAATCCCTAAATACTAAATTAATGTAACGCATAAAAGTAGAAGGGCTATTTTTCAAACCGTAAGGAACCCTCAAGTACTCAAATTGGCCATGCGGAGTCACAAATGAAGTAAACTTAGTGCACTCATTACTAACTTCAATATGTTCAAAGGCGGATTTGAGATCTAAAGAACTAAAAAAAGTTTTACCACGCAGACGATCAATCTGATCTTCAATGAGTGGTAATGGATAATTATCCCTTAATGTCATGCTATTTAATGTACGATAGTCAACACACATTCGTATCTCATTATTCTTTTTTCTCACCAGTACAATTGGCGACGCATATTCAGATTGTGATGGTACAATAACATTTCTAATTAATAAATCATTTACAATTTGTTTCACCTGATTGCTTTCGCTAAAAGACAATCTCCTTGGCCTAAAAAAGAAAGGTTTATGTAATTTACTATCCAATCTGATTGACATATTAAATGCTGTCCTAGGAACTAATGGTCGATGCGGTTTAACATAAAATTCATAAAAAACATTATTTAACACTTCTCTAGACTTATTACAAATATTTGGGTTGATATTCAAAGCATCAAGCCCATCGTTACTAACAAAATTAATATTGAAAATTTCAGGTACATCAGAACTCTCGGAAATTGTATTTGAAATTCGTGCTTGATCTGCTTCAAATTTTACTTCAATGTCTGGTAAGGACATGAAATCACGACCCAACAAACAATCGTGTGGTATAGCATCATCATTCACTACATAGAAAGTCAATGAACCCTTATATGCATCTGTAAGCATTGTCAATTGCACCACTCCCTGTACATTTAACGGAATTTTGTTAACACCAAAAAATTTTCTTTCTGAGTGAATGATTTTGCTATTGCCTTTTAATCTAACAACAATAGAATGTTTTACCATTGAAATTGGTGAACCACTATCTAAAATACCTGATAAAACCAGTTGACGTTCGTCATTACACAACATTATCGGAACCATAAACGCACCTTTCAATTCCGGTTCAAGCATCAGTGTTGTAGAGGTTAAATCCGGTGCAACATTAGGTGACGAGGATCTGTCCTTCTCAAGAAAAACTGGAATTTCATATGGTGCCTTCACAGTTGATCCATCCACCACCAATGTTGACGTTGTATCAGGAGTTGTGCTTGCACCTGCAGATGATGTGTTACCTCGTGGGCAATTCCTTCGTTGGTGACCTGTAGAACCGCATCCATAGCAAGCCCCCTTTGGTTTCGCTGGCTTTGTGCATGCTGGAGACAGGTGACCGCCTTCGCCACAATTGTAACATTTCTTGACAGCCCGATCTGGAACAGCATTGGTGCGGGAAGTTGTAGGTTGTCGACTGTTTTCACTGCCATTGCTTCTTGCACAAGTGCTGCCTCCGTTGTTACCTTCCTTGCTAATTCCACTCATGATCCTAAGTAGTTCTGGTAGCGACTTAAAGTCCTGCATTTTTGCTTGTGTACGCATAATAGCATTATCGAACCCATCTACCATGTAGTCAACCAATTCTTTTTCCGGTAAGCTTAACTTATTTCCTAACCTGACTTTTTCGTGGAAATATGTGGAAAATGTTTCGTTACGCCTCCACCTTCTGCTTTCAAAATCCTTAAATAGCTGGATTTTGTCTGGCCTACTACTAAAATTATTCTGTACCTCCTGCTGCAAGCCGTCCCACGACATGTACACATGCTCCACCTTCGAGTGGTACCAATCCTTCGCTGTGCCGGTTAGTTTACCCACTGCTAACAAATGCAATAATTTTTGATCCACACTGTATATTTCCCCTACAGCGTTGACTCTTTGGACCCACGAAATAGCGTCCAACACTTTATCATCTCCATTGAATTCAGGGATCAAGCTGGCTATTTGTTGATTCGTAAAACCAGGTATTCCTAAATTTGTGTTCATACTTGCATTACCGCGAGCGCTATTGTACTGTAAAATACTCCTCACAGTTTGTTGAATTATATCATCCACAGTCACGTTCACTTGACTACTACCATTACGTTCTTCACCCACCTGGTGCATGCTCGTATCGGGATCCGCCATGTTAACGTTAACTCGTCACAAATAATATAACACCGCTAAAATCAGCACAATCCACAAACTACAAATACCCGGATAATCCCACTTCTGAGAATTGTAGGGTGGCCGTTCCCGCTAAATAAAACAATCTTTCGAATATATAATTTCTTTAATTTTCTCGCACCACAAAAATAACAAACATTTTTCTCTTTGCACGCTCTCATACCAACTTCTTTAGTTCCTTTTTCCAAATTCCCCTATCACAATTGCCGCGTAATTTGAATATATAACCTAATGTACTACACAAGATAACTTCATATTTACATGTACCCAATGGCAATAGATTTTTTAGTTCAAAACATGAAGATTTGCCACTTAGTTCACTTTACCAGACCCACCTTCTCAAAACTATGTTTAGGTACACCGCCGCATTTCTGTATGTCATATTCCCGTAATTTTCCTCTATTTCAAATTTGGAAAATGTTTAAATGAGAAACATACGCAAATAGTGCAAATCGTCCTTGTATTGTAACTTAGTTTTCCATTGATCTTCGCATACCAATTAATTTTCAAAAAATCAATCAAAAAAGTGCCGTCAATTGTTTGCAATTCTTTCACGGTACGATGATCTATAACTTTTCAAATAATTTAGAAATCGACTATGAAAGAAGTGGAAAACTTGCATTTCAAATTGTCAACCACTTACAACTATTGTATTCGTGAGAAAACATAGAGGAGCCAGAGGAAACCCAGTAAACTGACATCTAAATAACTCGTCAAATCATTAATTTTAAATTTCCCTCTCTAAAAGTTTAATACACAGTTGCACGTATCTATCTTAAACATTTTAAACTTTTGCAAGTAAGTAAAACATCCAATGGAAATAACAATTAACTTTAATCAGTTTTACAGCTCCAACTTCAGAAGTTAAAAAATGTGGCCACCCGTAACTTTTGCAAAGGTTTAGGCTTATTTTGACATGTAATCATTAAATTTTATAAATAATCATTAAAATATAAAGTCGGTCTATAGTACCACATTTGAAAAAAAAAGGGATCTGAATATGATAAACTTCTCTTTGATGGAATTGAAAGATATCCAAGAAGATATGCAACTAAACATTTTGTAAACGGAATTAACGAGTATAAATAACTTGATATAACTTTGGTCGAGCATGATTAATTATTGAGGGGCGTGATCAATGATTGACAGAGCGATTGTAACTCTGCGGGTGGCCGCTCAAACTATATATAATAATAGATAGATCCTGGTATTCGGTATAAATTTACCTAATTTATTTTATTTAAATTTAATGTTTTATCAAATTTTATACTGCCTAATACTAGTACAACAATAATTACATTTAAAAGAAAATTTGAATGTGCAGTCGGTAAATTACAGAAATGTACAAATAACGTATAATATATTTATATTGTTTCAAAGTTATTAAGTCAAATTAAATTAAGATGTTGCGAATATTTTAAAACACCTACTGTTACAACAATTAAATATGGCACATAGTCGATTGTTTGCGACCAGCTTAGCGTCATGAAATTATTAAATTAATTTTAAGCGTTGTGAAATTTTGTTCACCTACTTTCAATGTTAACTTGAAAAATGATTTCTAAAAGTAAAGTAGGTAAATGACATTGACACAGGAGTCAGGAGAACAGGGGAACTTAAATCTTGCAATAGTATCTATAATGTATGTGCATTGTATGTACATTTATTTAATTGCTTATCTTAATCATTTTTATGATTACTATCATCCAACCCTTCATCATTCGTTAGGCAGATTTACCCGTAACAAATAAATTTTCAGTAAAGTGATAGTGTCATGAGTCAGTTTGTGCTAGCACAAGACATTTAGGAAATATTCAGTTGAACTTGTATAAAGGATTATTTAATTAGAACAAGTATCTAAAAATATGTTGGCAGGATAATCGACAAACGTCAAATTATAATACTTCCTGAAATTGCAAAGTTTCCATTTAAATTTCATTGAATAAATATTAATATAAAAAACAAAAGATATAAGTGCATAACTAACATAGTGAAATTAGGTACAACTAAGTAATAATTATGGTAACATTGAAATATATTTTAATATGTATTTATTAAATTATATTATTATTTTAATTAAAAGTTAGATAATTACCAACTCTTTAAGTAACAGTTAATATTTCAATTCATTGTTATCTGATCTACCGCCGTTTCCAAATGAAACAACCGGGCTAGCCGTACTACACCTTTAAAGCACCGCTTTATGGTCAGACTGCGTCTCCTTCGCTTTCGCATTTTGTTTTTTCTTTCGCTTTCTTTTTCTGCTTCTTCATCGGAAATAGAATTGGACGCTCTTTTGCACCTCTTTCTTGTTTCCGTTCATTATTTTCGGTTTTACTGCAACTTTTTGGTGTTTTCTTTAACGCCTTTAACTGTTCATTTTTATAACGCAACTCCGCCAAAATGACAGTTTTCCATCTTCTTCGATTGTTTTATAGCGTGAGGTATGGGAATGACTTCTTGTGGCGATAGTACAAAGGAACTTGCTAGTTCTGAAGGTTGTGGCTCTGAACTTGAGTTTGTACGCCTGTTTGCTCTTGTATCTTATTTTTATGCCCTTCTTCTAAATCGTTCGATTCTGGTGGTTCTACTTCCGTTCAGTTTCTATTTCATTTCACTCACTTATCTTTTGGTTGTTTCAGCTACAGCGAAGTCCCAAAACGTTAGAATCGATTGGAAATTTTCTCACTTTTCGAAATGCTGATGCTGCGGTTTGGCCCGTATCGTTTTCTTCGTGGACCAAACTACACAATTTTGAAATTTGGAATTGAGTAATAACTCTGCCTGGATTGTTACGTAGCGACGTTTTAACCTCTTCCTGGCCTTTTTGTCATTAGCCAATTTGAAAACAAGCGAGTGTGTTTGAAAGAGATTCGAGTTAAATAAAGAGGAACGGGAAACAGTTGCTGATTTTGAACGGTTTGACAAAAAGTATTATACTGATGATATCAAAAAACTGGATAATTTTTGGATGAGTGTATTGAGTGGAATGCAAACTAGTTTGCACAATGAAGAAGAATTTTCGAAGAAAAATATTTATGTACAAAGAAGATTATTACCCATGCTGATTATATATTCTTAGTTTTACGTGCTGACTTAAAAATATCCATGAACTCACCATTGATAATAACAATTGACAAAGTTTACCTAACAATACCGTTTACAGTAACATTTTCAAATACCGCAACAAACGATTTACAAACTAATGTCGATAAGGAAGCCGTACAAAATGCATCGAGGATAAACGTGGACATGAATATGGGAACTATGCAATAACAATTCTGATTTTCATGGCGGCACATTAAGGTTGTAATTAATCATAAGTTAGTAAACATAAGTGTGGGAGTTTCAAATACTAATTCCGTAGGATTGAAGTATTCATCTCCTTAAATGTAAAATTTTGTATATGTATAGAATGTTAATGTAATATTGTAGTTATATACGAGGGTAGTTAAGGAAAAATCATTCACAAAGAGCGCGATAAAGATATATTTGATATTCTCATTAGGTACAATTTTTTCAAGTATTTGAGATTAGCTTCTACGTATACATAATTAATTTATACGTCTAAACCATGCTTTAACGATTTCTTCTATGGGAACATCCTTCAGAGCGGACACAAGGATGTTTAGATGTTCGAAACGAATTCCACGGTCTCGAAATTTTATTATCTTAAAGGGAAAGCTTATCGTCTTATGTGATAGTCGCTTGGTGACCGGACATGTCCTGGTGCAATAGAATTGTCACAGTTCAAATTATTGACGTTTGTCTTCCAAACGTTTAAACACAAAGGACAAGTGATCTTTAGTGTACCACTGTTGCGTTGCCGCATGACTACCCGCTTCGCCCACGTCTTGCTTTAGGGGTCCTCAGCTGGGAACGCTCAAACCGTCTTATTCTTCGTGACTTTATCAAAAACTTTCTTAGCTCTTCCATTTTGAAACTAGGCAAGTGTTTCCTTGTATTCTGACACGTAAGCCTAATTTTGATTAGCACTAAAGGACCAGTGTTTTAATAGGAAGGTGGTGGTGCAAAAGTTTTATTAACTGCCGGCGATGGCTCTCTCAATCTACTTATATGTCATCTTTAATTAACATCTTTTCCATTACTTTCACGGATTTTTTCAGTTACTGAAATCGTCCATTTTATCATATTTCAATAAAAGGTTTCCGCCTCTCAATTGGGAGAAAGAAAAATTTTTCTATTCCTCAAGTCGATGAATGCGCGTTCATGTAATCAATTTCCATTGTTAGCAATAATCATTATTAGGAATTGTCTGCCATAGTCATATCTTTCCAAACATTCATAGAAATTCCCTCTGTTAGCTGGACACCTAACTTAGATGAAGTATTTATTGATTCGTTCAAAAAACGGCTGAACCGATTTGGCGTATTGTGCCCAGATTCAGACCGTTTGAAAAATTCTTAGGTACCTATGTATGAACAAAAATGAAATTACCGCTTAATACAATGCTCGAAAAATCAATTACCTACTAAAAGATTCGTTCACAATTTGTTAATATTTAATTCTTATTAATTATGTACTGGAATCTGGAATAAATGCGTTAAATTAATTCGAGTAAACGCAAAACTATAAATTAACATTTCATTAGAACTGAATACTTGATGAAGAAAGTAATGAATTTACAATACTGCTTCAAAGCAACAGCGCACATTATATCTACTTTATTTCATTAATCATTACAATATATTACAACTATATGTTGTAAAGTAGTCCTATGTGTACTGTACAGTGAATGGTTTAATAGAAGAATTATAAACGTCTTAAATTTCCAAAATCTTTTGTTAAAACTGACAACTACCACTTCTCTCGAGATAAATTTAGGATCGTTAATAGTTTAATAAATAAGCATTGTCGGCTTATGACAGAAAACACGTGTATATAATTTTGTAAAGAGCAGGTTTTCAAATTCATTGACCAGAAATAACAAGCATGAATGAAGTTACCACGCATGCTTTAACACATCAATTAGAAAAAAAGTTATTATAAATCATAATCTTTACACAATGTGGTGACATTTGCTAATAAAATCCCCAATAAAAACAAATATATTACTACAATGTCGTAATATATTCAAATTAAATACATTCGGTCAACCGTAGGTGTACATCTTCGGACTTCAGAGAAAACACGTTAAAAATATATTAAATGAAATGAGGGTGTCAAGTGTAATAAATAATAAACGAATCTTGTTAATGAGAAAATATTACAACTTTGAAATGATTAATCGATTTTTAAACTCTTCAACAGAACTATATGTTTAAAACATCTGGTTCACATCAACTATTTTTAAGTAGGTATTTCCGTGTTTAGTATTGTTAGGTGCGCCATACTGTAATTTCTTTTAAGGCTTTAGTGATGATGATATTGCAAAAAAATATTTAAATTGTTATTTGGTTCGGTTATTCACATTAAGAAGCTTTATTTATAGGATTTAATTTTGACCTTAAATCTAACTTTCCTCTGCTTTAGACATCATCTACACACTACACAGGGTGCGTAGACATTGAGATTCATTGTTTCGTATCTTTATTATAGTTTCATTAAACGAAAAAATATAGATCTGAAATAGAAAATATGTTCAATTATGCAGAATTTTCTGTTGGGTATTTGACATCTGCATAGAAAGCTTCGTAATAATGAATTCTTTGAAAATATCTAGTTACATAAGACGCAAACTTTCACATTGAGTAGTACATCAAAGCTTCTTCTGCGATATAGTCACTTATAATATCCCGAGGCGTCTATTCTATTCGGAAATTTTTTGGAGTGCATCGATGGTAATGGCACGACTCGTGCGATTTCATTGCGATCGGTGCACGAAAACAAAATTTCCAGGATATGAATCGATACAGAGGGATATTCGGTAAGAAAATCGCAGGAAAATATGGAAAACAAGTATCAAAAGGTGCGAATTCTTATAGAATTCTAATTTCAACCAACTTCAAATCTGTAATCAATTATGGCATATATATAGTATACTATAACTAATCCCCCCCCCCCTCCACCTCAGACAGAAGAACTCCGAATTCTGCACAAATCAGTCTGTTAACTAGTTAAATACAACCGCCACATTTTCTTTCCACCCTTAAGGTAGATGGGAGCAGAGAGGGTGACAGACAATTTGTAAACCACAAAACATGTTGGAGGAAAAAAAGTTAAAAAAATCGTTTTTCTGTCGAGATATACAATTTTCCCCCTTTCCACCCCCCAAAAAACTTGGGGGTGAAATTTGCAATTTTTTTATGGAGAATCCAAAAGTGCAACAAATATTGGGTGTTCCCATTTCAGTTTTCAAAACTCACCCCCGCCCATCCTCCAAGGGGGTGAGGGTGTGGCGAGCGCGTTTAAATATTCGCGCCAGTCGCATATATCCGTTGCCCCCACTCAACAAGTACGGGAGACAAGACGAGCTTCCTCCCGACCAGTGGTGATGTAACTTCAAACTTCATACTTGTTAGTGTTACTCTGTTACTCGTTACACAAAACACCCTTGGTTAGTTGTTGTTTAGTGATCATACAGTTATAGGTATTATTTGTAAATACATTATTTTATGCACCAAAGCAAAGTGTCTTATTATAAACCATGCGAGCCCGACGAAACCCTAAAAGAGTATTGTTTACGTATCATGACTGAATAGGTTTCAAAAAATAAAGGAACGCGTGTTTTTTCTTTTTGTAATTGGATGTGTCGTTCTCGAGATATTCAAGGGTGTATATTTTGACTTTAACGGTGCCCCGACGGCGCGGCGAACGGGTGATCCGATGAAAAAATCTACCATAGATTTGGAATCAGCAAAGAATTTCCTATAAGCTTTCTAAACTCTGTAACATCGTGCAACGCACAGACACACAGACATCCGTACGAATTTAGTAACCAACTTTTTGAAGTTGGTTGATAATTTTTCTCAACTATCAAGATAGTCTAGGAATTGAAACTAAAGTAACCAAATTGACAAGTCGCATTTAGAGAAAAATTGTGTCAAAAGTTATTATGTACCTACGTTCAAAGAAATGGCTCGTTTTGGTGAAAATTCTATAGAGAACATTGATGAAGTAGCTGAATGTGCAATGGAAATTTATTTTTCTTTCCGGAAATATTTCTCCTCGTACCCAGGAGGAAAATATGTCCGCGGAAAGGCTTTATATTGCCATGGTTACCACCATAAAGCAAGGTTTTCATTGGCTATTGAATCTTTGTGTGCGATTTTCAAATGTAACTCAATTAATTCAAATGGAGTGACTTTCCCTTCCCATCGTTGGATACACACGTGATTTATCGAACTGTCTCAATGAGATAGCCAGCAATTCATACTGATCATTTGTTAAACATCTAGTTCAAAAAAAGATGGACCTATACCAGATACTCAAAATCAAGACAAATTTGTTTTTATCGTGCGCTTTCGCGTGACATCAACTATACATAATAAGAGTTAATATTGGCGCATCGCCATATTGTGCAATTTCTTTACGGAAATTTTCGGTTCCGTTGTACTAGGACAACATACAGAAGGAAATACTCAAACACTTGGTTTGGAATAAGTAGTGGGCGAACACATATACACAAACGTCATCGATCCCCGAAATTTTAGAACAATCGCCAACTGAAGGCATTGCGATAGTTCCAGCGTCTTCCGCCATTTAGATATAACCTTCATCGGAACAGAACTAGGTTGATGAATCAAACAAAAGAACACAATTGGATTTTTTCCAGCATTCGTAGTAAATTCATTAGTTTAACAAGCCATCTGTTACACATTTTTTATTTTGAGTGACTAACCCCTTTCTACCGGTGAAAGCACTTCTAGAGTACTTTAATAGTATATTAAAGTATAAGTGGATAAACAGGTCTTCCAAACACGTGCGAGTTTTCAAGCACGACGGCGTAGCCGGAGTGCTTGAAATAGAGCAAGAGAGATATTATATGTGATTTTTGATACCCGCCAACCGTTGAGTGAAAAGTATAAAGAGGCGAAGCTATAATGCAAAATTGCGTACCCTATTGCTGTGTCACTCTTACTCGTATCGGTACTGAACCGTCGAGTGAGATAGTCTAAATATCAGACCCAACTCTCAGACCCATCAGGAGCGACGTTAAAACGACTGTAGTTTCGCCTCTTTATAACTTTTCACTCAACTAATCCCCCAAATTTGTTTATTCAAAAATTAAGTCAAGCGTAATGCGACTAGTTTCGACTTAAAAAGTTATCTTCAGGTGAAGGATTTAATGATGTACAATTCAATGATAGTGAAAATGAATAAAGAAATATGGGTATGGTTGTGTGAATTATATTAATTAATACATCAGAATTGGTCACCACATTTCGTATTAAAATTCAAATAACCATCGATGGATTTAATAAATACTTGTCCACCTTTAGGTTTTTGTATTGAAAATTCTTGTGTCTACGGAGATGAGATCAACATCATGAAGACTTCCTCATAGCCCTCTTTACTTTAAACTTGTATGATATGAAAATCATAATTCGTTTATTTTAACATAAATCATTAACTCAATAGCAACTGCGTTATTACTTCAACTCTTCCGGTTTTCTACAATTTATAACAATCAACACTCAATCCCATCCGGTTGTTGAGCTTCAATTGTTCAAAGAAGCCCAATAAACAGAGAAACGAGTAAAATACGTTCACATTAGTCCCTTCTGTGAAAGGTAGAATCCTTTACAGCAGTTTAGCTAAGAAAATCACACCCCTAATTTGCGTCTACCTGCTAGAGCTGCGAAATTTCAGTATGGTAATCTTTATACCATTCCTACCATTCTAAACACAGCCCATAAACTCTTTTCAAATTAGACTCTTCCTCCCTGGTTTTGTCTCGCTATGACTACTTTGAGATAAGCAACTAATGTCTTCTGAAAGCAATATTCAATATTGCGTGTGAAGATAACCTTGGCTTGTTTTGATTATTAGCTGAAAAGATTTGTTATTTTTAAGATTCACATACAAATCCTTTTTGATAAATAAATTAACTTTGTTTCATTAGAGGTTTTAATGGGTCGCTACTTTAAACCCATAAATATAAAATTGGCGTGATGGTATTTTGAAATGAAATCATGGTTAAAGAGTTGCCCACGTTATTATAATTGTGTAGATAAGGCACACTACCATTACAGTTGATTGATGAAGTGAAACAGAAATAGAGACATTTTATGCATCAGAGAATGGTAATTAATTCAGTACAAGTGTGAATATTTCCTTTATACGGATATTTTAAATTGTTACACTTTAAGCGAGCACATTTAGTAAAGTTAATTGCTTTCGAATTTAATTACCTAAAAAATTCCTCCCCGCCATATGCGACCTATTAATAGATTGTTACAATTTTTCACGATTCCATTTGAATACTGTACGTTTTCTTTGTTTTAGGAAAGAAATGGCGTTCACTGACACCGCAAGACAGAAGGCCGTATGTAGAAGAGGCCGAGAGGTTACGAGTAATACACATGACCGAACACCCTAACTACAAATACCGGCCAAGACGCCGGAAACATAATAAGCAAAGAGCAGCTTCCGGTACGGGGCCACGAGTAGGGTCGTCTTTACCAAGCCCAAATCTACCTAACATGTCACCCCGTTACACAGGATATATACCAAATGCTAGCCTATCCCCGGGAGTTCAAGCGAATAATTTTAACACCTTAGATTTTTCAAATTCGTCAAACGTTACAGATTATTCTCAACAATCCGTCGATAAGCGATATAGCCCAGTGAACTTTCAACATAAATACGGTCAATATAATTACGCCAGTTACCAACAAAATTATTCGCAAAAAAGTACGTACGCTATGCATACACCAGATGCGTCACCTACACACAGTCCGGAACCTAAAATGTTATTAAAACAACCGAAAAGTCCACAATCCTCTAATGACGAAGGAAAAGAAGAATCTACATCAGCGCTACCGACACCGGAATTGTCTCCGCTCGAACAAGAAAAGGATTTCACCTACGTGGATGACAAGCAACAACGTATTTCTAACATACAACATACGAGTAGCATATCCAATCCAAATTTAAATTCGAATGTTAATTTAAGCCCCACTCATCAAGGTTATACAACTAGAGTACAAAATTTTCGTCAAAGCAATGCCGTTAATTACACAGATTCTCAACCTATAACATCAGTACCGATGGGAAACGGAATGTACGTAATGTGTGCCAATAAAAGCTCCGTCGAACAAGGTCATGTTGTGACAGGTACTTTTTATCCTCCAGTAGCAACATCTCAAGATCAACAACTGTTAGGTTCAAATCAACCACAAGGTTCTTTAAGTAATACGATTGCCGGTAGTTCTAGTACTATACATTATTACTCGTCAAATATTCATCAGTATTACCCTAGCAAAGACTATTATAAAGAAGGTATGCCAATGATGAATGATCACGAAACCAAAACCGATTACTTAGGTTATAACACGAGCTTAAAAAATAATGTTTTGGATAAACAAGAATATGATCTCAGTTATAAGTCAACTGTGCAAGACTCTTACCCTTCAACATACGGAGGCAATATGGTTCAAACTTATATTCCTCAAACGGAAGAGCGAAGTGATGTTGATAGTGATGTAGACACTAGGGAATTTGATAAGTATTTAAAATTAATTAATAACGATCCCAACTTGATAGACTCCAATCATAATTATCATAGAAATGATAACATTTCAACTAACCTTACTTACAATTTTCAAGCTCAACATACATCTGTGATCTTGCCTAATACTAATGTTAAACCAGAACCAATGATGACTCACTATCCAGATATGTATAACCACGAAGCTATTCCTAATGGTGTTCAAAAGAATGATGACGATTTTAGCGAAATATTAGCGGACGTTAGAAAAACTTGTTACAGCAATTGACACGCATTTTATTTCTTTTAGAAAGTTAGTCCCGAAAATTTGTAAATATATTAAGAGTGCAATAAGTCAGGCGAATTCTTATATACAAAATGTCTCTTTTAATTTTAATCTCTCATCCAAATATTCGTGATCTTGCGACCCCCAATATTTTGGCAATTAACACAATTTGTTCATACAACGCGAAATACCTTTTACTCAAAACATTCAAATACTCGCAACAGATCTACAGGTTTGGCCCACAAGAACAAACGGATATTATCAATCTAAGTTAATACTATTTCAATGTAGAAGAGAAAGTGTGTTATTTTTTAATATTTTATATTATATTGTTTATAGTGAACGTATGATATTCATACAAGTTTTCATTACACGCATTTTTCAATAATTCCACTTTAAACTTAGAGACTAGCAAAACGCTATTTGAGTTTCGACAATAAATAAATTAGTAGAAGTGATAGTAATAAGGAAAATTTTGTATATTATTTTTTTAATCTGTATCATGTACATAGTTGTATACAAAATTTTTACTTTTACGCTGTTAGTTACAAATTCCTGTTGAAATTTATTGAAAACCAAAGTTTGTAAATTTGTATAATAAATAATATACTTGTAATATTTTAGGTATGGCGAAACCCTCGATTTTGTGGGCGTAGTCACTTGGGAAAATATACGTTACTTTATTTTATTTATTATTTCTTATTTTTTACTGGAGGTCAATGTTTTAATTCAGCATCCTTTGTTACTCTCACCATCATTCCTTGCTGAATTAAGAAATTTTAATTAAGAAAATACGTAGATAAATATTCAATAGAATAAGGAAGGAGCAAAGCTGCCAAAGCGACATCAAAATCAGAAGAATATGTATATTTACTACACACACACAGATATTCATATATGCTGCACATAGGGTTGCCATCTCTAAAATCTGGTAACCAGGACAAGAAGCGTGAAAACCCCGGATTTTGTAGCTTAAAACCCAAGTTACTCAGTAAAGTAAAAAGTGATTTTAATTGTTATAAATAACTTTTTATGTATTTTCATTCAATTTTTAACTAAATTTTTTTCTCTTTTAAGAAAGAACACAGAATCTTCTTAAAGTTTTTATTTTATATTTTTTATTTGTTAACATAAAAAAATAATTATACTCCGTTATCAAAACAAAATCTTAAGAAGATATAAGGATTGATAGCCTCAAATTTCTTATTTTTTATATAAATCAAAAATTATACAAAAACACTCTTTTTGGTACGTATCAAATCTTGCATTTCTTTAAATAAAGAAAATACTCAACAAAATAAAATCTTGAAGTTATAAAAAACTATTCTAATCCCACAGTTTTAATATCTTTAAATAAAAAAAAACACTCTTAACAAAATAAAATCTTAAAGTGTTATAAAAAACTATTCTAATCTCACATTTTTAAACCCGGACTACTGATGAAACCCCGCCCGGACGCTCTCCGGACGCCCTCAAAACTAGGACACATCCGAGGAAACGAGGACGGATGGCAACCCTAGCTGCACATACACTAAGCAAAGACTATATTAGACAACAGTAGAGCAACAAAATTGTTATTTCGTTTCTAGTAAAAAAATTATATAAAATTTGATGCTATTTTCTACTAATTGTTATTAACTACTAAATTGTTAAATTGACTAGTTCCCCAAACAAAAATTATGCAATTTCTACATTGCTTGCCTTTGAAAATATAATTATTCAAAATTTATGAAAAAGTCATTGCGACAAAAGTATAGCAACACATTCATAAAAAATTATTTTATTTAATTTTGCGAGAACAACATTTGAAAATAACATGAAAGAATAATACCTAATAATAATTATTATTATTAAGCTAGTAATTGATGGAATATCCTTTATTATTGATGATTGCTCTACAACGTCGTGGCATGGAAGGTTTGTCCAACTTCATTAATTTTTTCAAGCAATTCTCGTGCAGTTCCGAAGCGGGTTGTACGACTACCTTATTCCATAATTTTTCAAAGGGGTTGAGATCTGGAGACTGTGCCGGCCACTGGAGAACCTCAACACTGTTGTCTTGAAACCATTCCTGAACAAGTTGCGTAGTATGTTTAGGATCGTTATCCTGTTGAAAGACAAAACGCAATGGCATTTCCCATTCTGCATACGGTAGCATTACAATTTGTGGTACGTCCCGATAAACAAATCTATCCATGGTTCCCTCAATACGATGCAAGGGACCCACTCCATTCCAGGAAAAACAACCCCATAAAAAGTACTATCCCCTTCGTGTTTTATCGTAATCACGTTTTATTCCGTCAGAATTGTACAGCTTATAGCGAGTTTCGTAGCTAAATTTTTTTTCCAGTCTTCTACTGCAATGCAAGCTTAGCTAATCTGTTCCTTCTAGAAATAAAAAACTTTTCGCTGGACGCCGACTAAATAATTTCGCTTGTACTAATCTTCGTTGAACTGTTCTTGCACTAACTAGAGTTCTGGAATTTCTGCCAGAATTCGTGGTGCAAATAGCCATGGATCATTTTTGGGACATTCTTTTAATTTTAATACGTCTGTCCATTAAAACAGTTATTAGACTTTCTTGGTCTACCCGATTTCGGAGTTTTGTCTAAGTGTCCTCGATCGTTGTAAATTGAAATTATTCTTGAGACGCTATATTTTGACCAATTTTGACAAAAGAAACTGTTGGGAAATAGCAGGCTGTATCTTTCGTTCTAGATGTGCATTTACTACCATCTGCTTCAATTCTTTGGAGATAGGGATGCCTCGCGGCATGATTAATATAACGTGCAAATAACTAATAACGCTAAACTAGATGATTTTAGTTGTTACTTAGAAAAAAAGTCTGTATTTTACGAAAATTCCAAAGCGTTGCTTTACTTCTGTCGCCTAAACGGCGTGTAGATAATTTTGCTAAGAAAATTTCTTAAACTGCTGGTGGAGAATCGAAATGTAATTAAAATTTGTTAGCATTTTTATCGTTTCAGCATAAGGTACTTTTGTCCATTAGTGTATTTGTAAATGTTCACGAAGGGCAACGTATGTTTCTTTAGTTACCCTCTCTTCAGATTAAAATGTTTAAGTTACATTAGCCCACGTATAACTGCCTTTTTGTACAAGTATAACTTTGCTAGGAAGTAAAATTTCTGCTTTCTTTCGGAAAATATTCTCTGAGTATTGCGAGCGTGAAAATCTATAAATTTTGTTTTAAGAATCCTGATGATTGCATCTAATCTAATCTCAAAATTCTGAATAATAGAGGCAGATTTGATCGAAGACCACTTTATAAGTACAAACACTCAATTAATATCAAAATTGTAAGGGTGATTCCAAAAAAAGCAGAGCTCTGTTGTATCTATAGGTATCTATACTTATATACAACAACGTGCCATAATTGTTTGGAATTTGATCACGGGGGTTCATGGATAAACTCATTTTATCATTATAATGCAATCAAGTGGTTCTGTTGTTGTCTGGAAAATGCTTACAAATCAAGTTTTTATAAAAATGTAATATTTATTTCCCTGCAATAAAGATTCAAATGATTAAAATTACCTAACTTAATTCTAACAGTTATCTACCTATAGGTACCTATATAGTTGCTATTTCTATACCAATTGATCTACATTCTACAGTCTACACTGTCTACAAAGTCTACTTCTTATAGCAATAGTTTCTTTAATGGATTCATTACTGCTTTAATAACCCTCTTACACGTACAATTTTAGGATTGATGGATAAAATTCTATGGTTTTAGATTGCAGCGTAATGTTAAATATTTAACATAAACTAATATACCTACATCCAATTAGTGTGCGTGGTCAAACGAATACGACGAATATTAGATTGTAGGTAAGGGACAATCTCTTGACAGTTAGTGACGATTTAGTCACTTCATGTGTGGTTTATGTAATGTCTAATTCGCTTGACCGCTCGTGCATACGTAAAAATGTATATTATAATTAACAAAATTATTACTTCTAACAACTAAAACGAATTGTTTTAACTCTTTTTCCTTGTATCTACTTGTCAAAAAAGAAAATTACAAAAGTTCATTTACATTATTATTTTCGGCTGAAAACGTTTAAATCAAACGCTTAATAAAAGAAAATGAGTTGTTTTGCAGAAACAATGGACAAGTATACGAATATAGCTTTCGGTGCTGGATAAACTATTGACGTCACTGGTTCAGTACCTTAGTTCGTACCGTCTGAATTTACAGTCAAATCAATATTATTAATACTGACCTGGAATTTGCAATTGGCTAAGACAGCTTCTTACCATTTTGAGACAATCAGTCACATTTCGTTCGGCTTTTCAAATATCTTTCAACCCCTACCAGAAAATCAACCAGTCAGAGTCAATAGTCAACGGTGTTGCTAGGTCTACTGATTTTTCAGTAGATCTACTGTTCTACTGTTCCTAGCAAAAAGTCTACTGTTTTTCGTTATTTTAAAAATAGATTGAAATTTTAAAAAGTTCTGGTTTTTCATTTTGTTAGAATATAAGAATTTGATTAAATTTTAAAAAGATAAATAAAAATTAAAATTTTAAAAATCAAAACTTTTCGTCGGTAATGATTTTGGGTAAGTTTAAAGCAAACAATTTTAATACCTAATAAGTTACTACAGGGTTATTAAAAAGTATGGAGACGGCGATTTATTGTCGTTAATATTCATTTTAGGAAAAATTGTTCAATACAAAAGTTGTTTATGTAATTTTTATCTTTACGTGGGAATACTTCAATTTTTGTGATGTGCAATTGTTTCTGAGTTACCCCGTTCCGCATAATTTTTTTAAATGAGAACATATTACTTTTACCTCACCATTCGATAGAGCATTTTTTGCTCTTTAAAACAGCACTAAAGCAAAATTTTTAAAATTTATTTTAAGAACATTTTTTTCAAAAATACGCCGATTCAAGTATTTACATGAAGTAGGTATATGGAAGACAAAAAAAAGTTATGAATCAAAATCTTATCCCTAAAAACAAATTAATAACTAAGTAATTTAAAGTAAGTGTTCAAATTGTCCCCCATTTGTCATTTGACAATGGCTCAGTCGATTTATAAAACCACGTACCTACTTGATGTAAAATGTTATTAAAATAAATTTTAAAATTTTTGTTTTCAAAAACACGCCGATTCAAGTATTTACATCAAGTAGGTACGTGGTTTTATAAATCGACTGAGCCATTGTCAAATGACAAATGGGGGACAATTTGAATACTTACTTTAAATTACTTAATCAGTGACATTTTCCTGCCAGGTGAAAATGCAACATACTGTAGATGCACAATTCAAATCAAAGCAACCTTTATTTAAAACATTTTTCTGTATCTTCAACCGGCATTGAGTTATCGACCGATTACGGAGCAGTGGGACACCCTGTATATGGTTTGTTAGAGTTATAACACCACTGAAGGTCGCTATACTCCTGGGCGCTTTTCGTTGAACAGTCTGTATAACAATGTAAACAAAGGCTTACAATGTTCGAAACTGTTACATTGTTTATGATGTTTATGATTCTAAGAATCTTTTTTTGTAAAACAAAAATCCTTGATATTGGAGCATATAAAAAAGTAAGAAAAAAGGTTAAAATCAATTTTATTAAAACATTATATTACTGTAGGAAATGAGACTTTCTATCAATTTAAAAATGTCTTCGCTACTCTTAATACCTATTTTCCCCCACTTCAACCTTGAATCATTTGTTTAATAGATTTGCTTTAATCATGAATTTCCTACGGAACCGTCTATATTTTACCACTTGTCCTTTTGCACAGAATAACTAAAGCAGTGTATGCAACTGTACACATAAATAGTTGGTGTGGCCACCACTCGATTTCCTTAGACTGAGCAGGTTGGGCAAAAGGTGTTCGAACAAATGAACATCAAATTATGCCTTTCAGCACTCAACGAATACCTCAACAGTGTCCTTTGCCGGCTTTGCCTCGTTTCTCGCTCATCTTAGTTTCAACGGTATTCTTAAGAATCTTTCCAGCATTCAGGTTTAGAAAAGAACCGGGTCATTTAGAGTTTTCAAGGAAGCCAATACCGTTCTCGAGTAGTAATGCCTGGATAGCATTGTCCTTGCAACGTGAAGAAATCCCCCCCCCCGGCCCGCGTGTATGTGTGTGCTTAGTTCTTATGAAAAGGAATCATATTAGTATTCAGGCATTGATTATATATCAATGATTCAGGCCCATTCTGAAATATTCGCCTTTCCAAGATTCACATTGTTAAGGATCGACAGTATTTCCATGGCCGGCCGTAAAACAAATATTGTATCACAATCTGTTGTCATTATTCAAGGCACTTTTCAGGGGTTTCGCCCGACGCGAAGGTGCGCGTATCAATAGTCTTCGATCATTTTTTTCTTTTACGATACTGGTGATGCTCTGTCGGCGTTTCACACCGTCCCAATTTTGTCTTTTCTTTCTTAAGATAATCTTCGTCGCCTACCCTCACTAAATTTTGTGGTGAAATAAACTTTCTTTCAATTATCGATTATCTGTTACACGTTAGCGCGTGCACGGCCAACATACTTCCACCTTCGATGTCATTCCCCGTTTCAGCCATAGTTCGGTGGATGAACCTGGAGCAAAAAATAAATGTACCATTACACCTACTACTCGACAAATAAGCACCATTATCCCATCTTATGATAGTACCGCCCCACGTTGGCTATCAGTGGAAATTTAATTTTGTTTAGGTATTTACTTTGTCGAATTGACAAGTAGCTGATGAAACTGTCGTCGAATTAACAAGTTGCTGAAACTGTCGCGTTCCAATCACTGAACTCAATAATATATATAGAGTTCAGTGGTTCCAATCTGTATTTATTTCTTATTCTACCTCTGACTAACTGAATGAATTATAGTAAAACTTAGGAAACAAAATCCAAATCCTATATACTTCATCGTATTTAATTATCCCAAGTACCGGGTAATTGTCACAATGGTCATAATAAGAGAGAGCTGCTTTTCTATCCAAATTCCAAAAGAAGTGCAATGCAAACCTAAAATCTTGTTTTCATTCCATTTTTGTGACATTGTTTTCCAGTGAGAAAGAATGGTATCGTTTCATACAATTTCAACTTTCTCCATTCACCTTTCCTCGTAACTCATATCTTGTGAGGAATAATTTACTTTGAAGTAGCAACTTATAAAAATTTAACAAATAGGTCTAGCAAAATTTATTATTATCCATATACTTTTATATATTTTCTAGGTATGTCTTAACGTTGCATGTATATTATGTAAATTTGGATAAATCGTTGGTAAGTGTACAGATATCGATCTTATTATTTCCGGTCATTTCAAGATTGAGGATTTCAAGTTACACATGGTTAATTTTTAGAACAATGCAAATTGAATAACTGCGTGCAGTAGTAATAAAGGCATTCACTGCTTTATAAGTAAACATATTTTAAAATTTGCAAATGGTGTATCAATTACAAAGTTTAGATTTTTTAAAAGTTTTCTTATCTAATTGAGTTATGGAGGACACGAATCACTAAATAGTTACTCGTAAAAAAGGACATTTATATTTTTAAATCGATGGAATGGAACAGACTATAGGTATCTACCTAATGCTTTCTTGTATACAAACTCATTTAAACACCTATGCGCAGAGCTGAGAACTCGTTTTCCTAAAAATTGTGGCTTACACAATACACGTACTAATTTGAATAGTACTCAGTACTCACACATACCTACATCAACAACCCCCGTTTAAGTTTATGTGTTGAGCTGACTCATAAGTTCACAACGTTTTGGTTTGTACATGAATAAGAGTGTCTCAGTAGCAAATCATTTTCCTGCTAGAATACTAAAATACGTCTTGAATCTTTCAGCTTTTAAAAAAGAATGAAAATCTGTATAATATGCAATAGAGAAAATGAAGCGTGAAGTAGAGAAGTATAACATTTTGCTACGATAATCCACGTTTAGCCACTAAGAAGGTTTCGCTTTTGCCTCATTGGGATAGTTAAAAAATTGGGTGCATGGGTAGTGGCAAAACGTTAACATTTGCACTGCATTCGTCTAAACATATCCAGCGCCTGGAAAGCGAGTATCAAAACTACAATAGCAAAAATGCTATAGGGAAAGGGACTAAGATTAAAACACGAATTTCTAACGGACTCCGCACAAGGGCACGATGGAAACACATAAGGAACCCACAGTCCTACAAACGCGTCAAACCACAACGAATAGGGGCGAACGTTTTCACATTAAAAGACACGAATACCGTAACACGTGAGAATATTCCGTTATCAGAAAATGGTCAAGCTAGTAGGTACCGCTCCAGAAGCAAGACGGACCCACGATAATCTCAATCAACAGGGTGCAATCAGTATCTTTGAAACTGAAGCCAAAAACCAGCAGCGAAAAACTAAATAAACTTTGTGTGGGTATATAAACAATAAATTGGGACACATTAAGAACCTCCAAAACGTGTATATCAAAAAGCAAAAGCAAGGGCAAGTGGCGACTTACTTCCAAGAAATGTAACAATCACTACTGACATTTTTTTATTACCAACAATTTGGTCATCTTCATTTACATTCGTCAGTACAAGATACAAAAATATAGTTCTGTTTTTTTTCCCAACTGAAGCAAATCATATTGTATCAATTGGGCATTTGACGATTTTGCATGCATGCAAGTTGCACCGCATATCTCAAAGCCTCCAAAGTCAAAGGAGGGCGCTGCAAGTTTCGCAACCTTCTACCCATTTTGTCCCATACATGTTCTATTATAGAAAGATCGGGAGGTCTTGGAACCCAGGACAAAATATGAATGTGACCTTGTTCAAAGAAGTTCAAGGAAAACCGTACTACGTGAGGACGTACATTATCTTGAGGGAATAATGGATCTTCGAGCTCTTATAGGTTACTTTCGCAATATACCGTTGTGCTATCATATTGCCTCCAATGAACACCAAGGGAGTCGGGAGACCTGTTGCCATAAGTAATCGCACCCCAAACCATAACACTCACAGTGCGGCTACGTGCTTCTCTACCGTAAATTGAAGATTCCGTCGTTAACCACGTCTTCTTCTGACTCTCATGCGACCGTCGTGCATGCCTAAACAAAATCTAGATGCGTCACTAAAGATAACGCGACGCCATTCAAAATTCCAATGCGATCCTTCATTGTTCCATTGTAAGTGTAACCATGGCTGACAATGTTCCGCAGTCAAAGGAAGCTTCTTCACCAAACAATTGGTCATCAAGCCTCCAAGAAAAGGAAAATGGGTCTCTAAACGACAGTTGTCTTAAGCGACGATCTTGACACTCATTCGTTCTTCTTGAAGCCATGGTTCCTTTTTTACTATGTTCCTAGCCTTCTTCACACGACATGCTCGCTTTACAGTAGACCGATTTCGATTTAGGCGGTTAGCAATTTCCCCAAATGAATAACCAGCTTCGCGCAAACTAATTCGCTTAATTGACGGTAATATCCTCGTTGCCGCACTCTAGGCATGATCAAACAAACAAGTCGTACGAAGAACACAGACCGAAAGAATTTAAAAAAAGTTATAATAACTGTGAAATGTATCACATTACCACTTGATCTCAAAAGTTAATCAATTATCACTTAATTTCAGCCTAACAAAATGTTACAAGTTTCAATAAAAAAATCTAACTCCTGCTTGGTGTAGCAATTTCTATGTCACTCATCCCTGTAGTTTCCATTTATGCTCCATGTCGCTCCAATGTATCCAAAAAGCTGCGTGTTAAAGTAGGTACCTACTGCACCTACTATGTACCTACATGCCGAGAAGCTATAGACTACGTTTACACGCACTGATTTACGCCGGAGTTATAACATCGGTAGTTATAACTCCTGTTAGGCAGTACCGTTTACACGTTGAGGTTTAGCAGGAATTATAACTCCGATTTAGAAATAAATTTGCAGTAGTACCAATCTTACCAATATATAAATGAAATGAAATGAAAAAATAGATTTTTTCTTATTGTGAGGTTATAATGTGCCTTTCATTTTAATTGAATTGTAATCGTATTGAATATGAACCAATATGAACATACAGACATACACCTTACGCAGTATCATGTGCGATTTTATTTGGGTTGGCAACAATCGTAGTCGCCTGTTTACACGTACTTTAACACCGGAGTTGACAGAAATTCCGGTGTTAAATAAGTGCACTCCTCTTTTCCAACAGGTGTAGAGTTATAACTCCGGTTTAGTAGTTCCGGTGTTAAAGAGCGTTTACACGGCATCTTACTCCGAAGTTATAACTCCGAAGTTATAACTCCGGCGTAAATCAAGTGCGTGTAAACGTAGTCATAATAGAGAGACACTTGCATTTTTGTAACGTTCAAATTACTTTAGAATACATTCCCATTTTTACTCAATTTATGGTATTTTAAAAGCCTGTTGGTTATGCAACTCTTCATTCGTTTGTACTTCATTTATTTGTACAGCTAACGGATTGTAGTTCTGCCGGTGACCTGGAGGCGCGCACTGGCAACTATTTTGAGTGGGGAGCGCACCGCACTATTCACTTCATTGTTCAACCGCTTACTTCGGACACCGCTAAAAAATAGTAATGTTGACTTTCGATTTCATCTTTTATAGCTTATTATCACAGACTACTTATATATATTGCCCGTGTTATTATTAAATTTGTAAGATAAAGACGACTTTCGGGGTAGGACCGTGCCAATGTTAAAAAGTCAACGTTTCGCCCACTTCATCAGGACAAGAACAAAACACAAATAACATAAAACAAATTATTCTTGTTCCTGTCCTCATGAAACCCCTTACGAAAATAGGCGAAACGTTGACTTTTTCAACATTGACATGGTCCTACCCCGAAGTCGTCTTTATTTTACTGACTCTGGCCGCTCTGATATTATAAAATTGATTTTAAAAATGGATATTACGAGTGTGAAATTCTGCAATTTCTTTTACTCTAATGAATTATTCATCAACTTGTATTGTCGTAAATTATACGTAGGTAAATGAATGATGGACATATAAATGTCTTTATGTTTGATGTTGTATCTTTGTTTATCTTGTGCGCATTGCATCGGCAGTGCTACAATCCATTGACTGAACTACTGCAGTTCACAACACATACATTTTTGAAAGTTTCACCCTTCGACTTTTACGTAATGCGTATTTTTCTGAAATACTTTCTTAATTAATTACTACTGTTCGTCTGGATTTTCCACGTATTACCTAATATTTCGAATTAAACTCAAACTGCAAGAATTCGTAATTTTATTTTGTTAAACTACGCGTGAATTTGCATCTAAATGATTATACACACATGCTTGAACGGTTTGGTGGTAAGATATTTTGCGTAGTTCTACATACTTTATAGTTAGTAAAACTATTTCCGTATTTTTTAAGATGTCGTCGTTATAGGTCTGTTGATTTGGACACTTCGGTACACGTTTTTATATGATCTTTGAATTGAAGATGGAAGCATTAAATCAGGATGGATTAGAAAATCCCTCATGAAGTTCCAATTTTATCCTCGAGTGTACTTAAACTGAGAAGCAAAGCAGTTTTGCAAAATATAAAGATAAAAGTGAACAAAGTAGACTCTTCAGCGTGATGTAAGGTGTTTAATTTCTTCTAAGTAGACTCTTGTTCCGCCAAATCAAAACCTTGTGCACATGTGTAAATGTATGTCATTGTATATAATTCCTTTATGATCATATCTGGTTGTAAAAATGAAATTAAATTTTATTGCTTTTATAGAATAAAAAATTTAAAATTTTGCAGTTGCATACGTAGTGTCAAGTGTGTATATGTTATCAATATTTTGTGTTTATGATTGATGATGAAAACATTCTATTTTAATTAAATGTAGGGAAACGTTTTCTCTATGCATGTGTGTGCATGTGTTTGGCTAGCGCTAGAACAATAAAACAATCGTAGCCTATGTGGCCGCACTATGTATATCAAAAAAGTTATAAAGTTGGTTGCGCTGTATTCACTAGGTTTAAAGTGGATCAACTGTTAATAAAATTTGACATTAAATTTTAAAAATGGCCACTGATGTAAATACAAAACATTAACCTGCCTAAATTTTTCTATTATAACAGTATTTCAAATTTTCCTTATTTTTTTAATACATACTAATTTAATCTTTTTATTTAGAAAATGGGTGAAAGGTAAATACTTACTGAAAATTTACGTTATCTTGTTTACAACCTCCATATGCATAACTAGGTACTCTGTTTTTTTTGTTTTTGTAGCAGTGAAAATGGTTGGTTATCTTCCTGGCTAAGTGCAGCTAAAAACAAGGTACGTATTTTACACAGACCTTTAATGCTACATTCTACAAATTTATATCTAGAGTACAGAAGTGTTCGAATTCGTTAAGAAAGATCTAGAAGAATTCGGTACTGCAGTTAAAAATGAAGCAAGTAGTGTCGTTTCATCAACAGGTACAGCAATTGAAAAAACTTTAAAGGTTAGTTTATAAATTACCACAGTTTAATTTTTGTGGGTAACTGCTTATACTTTTTTTTGACATGCCACAGTTTTAATAGTAAGTTAGCTAACACTACAAATGGAAGAAAACGTTACTGCGTTCTGCGTATATACTGTGTGTGTATGTGTGCTAATTGTAGTCAATCTTAAACCATCTTTTAGAATAAAGCATTATTACACGCCCACATTGTTGTGTAAATATTGACTTATTATATTGTAAATAGCAAGTAGTAGTAAGTGTAGATAGGTGTTATCGATAGATTTTTAAAAGTGTATTTTGAAATAGAAATTTTGCTGTGCTCAAAATATCACTATAATTTTTGAATTTTTCTAACAATTTAGGTTGTGCCAATTTTTTTATGAGCAATAATAATTATCTAAGCTATGAGATAAGATTAAATTACCATAACACAACAGTGTTAATTAAAAATAATTTCTCACCCATTATGCTTTCTTTTAAACATATAAAACTTATTTAATTTAATGATTACGTTGAAAAAACAATCTCACGTGGCAGTAGATAACAATACATCATAAAAGAGATCAATTGAGTATTGAGAGGCATTAAATATTCACAATTTCAACAAAAATGAATATTGTGATATGATGTACCTATATTTCTGAAACATACCACATCCTGTAGGAAGATCAGAACAGTTGTTATATAACATGGTGGTAAAATGATTGTGTGTGGCTGTAGATAATAGAAATAATGACGTTCGTATGTTCACCTTGATAGGTATGCTATACTGTATCTCACTCTCAGTTTGCAGTACAGGCTCTTATGACCAACAAGTGTGGCAGACTCCTTTAGCAAATAATTTAATCCCGATGTATCTGTTTATAACAAAAAGCACAAATAACATGTTTCATCCATCTAATCTCTATTGTTTACAATAGGTGTTAAATTATTTTATTACCTGACGATTATGACTGGGTAAGTGATTCTCAAAAGCTTAAATACTTAGTGGTTGTCTAGGAACATGGAAGTACAGTTTGACATCAAAAGATAACTTTATGGTCATTTGGGATTAAGTATAAATTAATGTTAAATCAGTACATATTTATTATACTGCATTCCCCAAAAGTCCCACAATGGTCAAATATCCCTGTTGTCTGCAAAGCGAGTTTTTTTCTCAAAAAAAAAAACAGTTTGCTTTAATAGAAATACAGATAGTTTTAATTAATGACTAATTACCCTTTTCATACCAAATTTAGAAAAATCGCTTTGTAGACAAGGTTTTTTTTGCTCAACTTTTGGTGTACTCTGTATGTGACACGCATACATACTTAATACATTAAATGAAGCCGTCATGAGAAATTATTCATAGTTTAAAAAATATTCTTTTTATATCCAACTAGCCGACCCGGCGAACTCCATACCGCCATAAATTCTTAAAAGATTTGTTTTACTATTTATACCCACCTCGGCTTCACACGAGTGGTGTACAGGAAACGCAAATAAAACTTCTGAGTTCACTCGTAACTTTAGTTATAATAAATGTCAAATTAGTCAAACAAAATCAGAACTTCAAAATTGTGACAGTCAAAACATAACCACAACAAAACATTAAACCTTATGGAATTGGCATTGGCAACGTTGCTGAAAACAATCCAATGTTACCAACGTGGCGATCATAAAATTCTGATGAAATTAATTTTTACAGGTCGAATTTTCACGATTTTTATGCCGTTACATTTACGGCAGGGATGTCAATTATCAGGTGATTGATGACGTGCAACGGAGTTTGTTTGGCGTTTACCATAGGTATCAGTATTAGTATGATTAATATAAGTTAAGTATAATGATATTATAGTATTACTTGGGTTCCGTGTATACCCATGGGTTCTTTATCTTTTATGCCTATACCTTTCTAGGTCGAATAAAACAAACTTTAATATTGTATGTACCTAATATCTATAAACTATAATAAAGTAGGTCAAACATTTAGGGCACAGGAAATAATTAATTTTATCAATATAACAGAGAACTAATAGAATGTGATCTTTTAGTATTAAATTACATACATTTAAAATGAAATTAATGTTTTCTCTGTTATGTACATCCTTGTACATTATTTTAAAAAAAGCACTGCATAAAATGTGGGAATCTTTGAGGGTGAATTATATTAGGGAGGAACTACCAATCACCCCACAACTAGGCATAACGCTTAGTACAAGAAAGTTCTTATAGATAGCATAGAGTACAAAACAATTAGAATTTCCAGTAAAAGCAGATACACTAGGTTGATACAAAATTTCCTTTGCGCTTATTTCGAAATGTCACCACAGACTAGAGCAAGTAGCAAAAAGCTACACTGTCAAGCTAGAGCTACCAAGAGTTAAAGATCATGTTAGAACAGAAACCGGCAGGAAAGCAGTTTTTTGTGGTCGAGCCTGCTCTTTCACTTATAATACTAACTGTAAACATCCTAATCCTGTACTTGTCCAACTGAGAGAGTTCATGTTGAAGGAATTCATACCAGACATGGCTATGATTGGAATCGCTTCCCTTTCCCGCATCGTAAGATTTATCTGACATGTGGGATAGTTGGGTTGATGTTGCAGGATGGGAAGACTATACAGGAAGGTAACACAAAGGGCTTGGATGTGAGGCCTATAGTACCTATTGTAATCCAGAAGTCTAGAATGCACTGTCACTACTTTTCCTAAAGCTTCATTTTAGGGCGCATATACAAATTGTTGATTTTATTTAGGGGAACTGAGTTCCTTTATTGCTAGATACATGCTACATGAATGAATTGTATCTGTGGTGTTTAAAATTATATTGTATAATTTCTACAGACATGTTAACTTTTTCTAAATCTGCCTTGAAAAATAGTATTTTTTTCTATAGCAGATGTTAAAATATTTATTCATCTACTTGTTTGAATGGATAAAGTAGCACTTTAACCCCAAGGGTAGATAAAGTAGCACTTCAACAGCAAGGATAGATAAAATGCTTTCACTTGTAACTAAGCAACACAATTGCGATTTTTGTGGCAAAAATTATAATTTACTTTGTGATTTTATTTTTTGTCTTTTACTTGCAATCCTGCTATAGGAAAATAAAAATGTTGTATTGCACCCGGAGATAAACAATCTCTTTATCGTCTTCTACAATAAATAACTACTCCTTAATAAAATCAGTGAAGAACGTTACATTTTACTCTCTAAAGATGAAAGTAGACAGTACTGCCAACCCCATTTTTCTATTGTACGAACACAAGTGAATTCAGTAAACTGGCAACACTTACAACTTAATGCTAAAGCAAATTTCATGGATATTTTTTTTTATTATATGCAGTTTTAGATCAAATTTTCAACTCTCGCTCAAACTTTAAGCTGGAGTTGGAAAAAACTTTCTTCTCTAGTTGTACACACAAAACATCCCCACTATACAAATACTTATTTTTTGCAGTTAAATGAACCAGAATCAACAGTTGGATCCATGAAAAGAAGTTTCAGTTCTTTTTTGGGTAAGTACCTTACTTTAAGAATCCACCATACATCAAATATTTATTCATTTTAGGTCAAATGAATACTGTCCTCAACCCAAGTCCTGATGATTCCGATACTGAAGCTATTTTAATAACTGAGGGTTCAGAAGCAGTTACTCTGTCAAAGTTACAAGTAAATATATAATGATATTAAGTAACAGATTTTGTTTTAAATGTATTTCATATTTATTAATACGCTATGAGTTCTGATACACAACATTCACAAGAGAAAAGAAAAAGAGAGGTGTCACAGTTTTCTTATTTCAATGTTCGATTTCTTTGTTTACAATTATCCATATTGTATTATATTGCTCTCAGTTTAAAAATTGCTGTTTTCAAAACAAAATTAATAGTCTAGTCAAATAAGGGTTTGTAGACAGACCTTTTGATCCTAATGATTTTATTTCTGGGAGGTATTTTGTGATGATTATACCAAAAGTCCCCGGCTCTACGATATGAGCTAACTCCGTAGCGTAACAAAATGTCCAGATTTGCTTGGTTTTCCGTTTGTCTCTCTTGAACAGGTGGTCGTAGTGGAAAATGGCCAATTACCAAATAAAAACTGATTAAAATTTCCTACAAGTTTTCTTCTATACGTTTTTTCTCTATCTCTAGCCTTTGAAGAGACATTCGCCATTTTCCACTACGACCACCCGTTTAAGAGATACAAACAGAAAATCAAACAAATCTGCACATTTTGTTACACTACAGAGTTGGCTCATATCGTAGGACCGGTGACTTTTCGTATAATCATCACCAAACAAATCCCAGAAACAAAATCTTTAGGATCAAAAAGTCTGTCTACAAGTCCCTTTTGAGCGTTCGTTGACTAGGCTATAAAGTTTTACATAACTTAACCAACTTCTAAAATGAAGAAAAAGGTGTGTAATAATCGGAAGTTGCACTGAAAACCGCCGACTTCTATTGATTCTTATCTTTGAGACATTAAGAAGTTGTTTTTTTTAGCAAATCATTTATGAGTTACAAAAAAATGAAAAAACATTTATGGAGGAACCTGGTCCGTCACTTGACAAACAGTACCAATGCTGGTTAGAAATTATAGATAATCAACTCGATGATGATCGCCTAAATAGGCACCTTGTTAATTCCACCGTTCTTAACACTCAGTACCAAAAACTTGTGCCTGAACATGTATCTCATCAGCAGTTTTGGAAAAGGTTATTTTTTCTTTCATTTAGTGGTAATTTATATACTTTTGTTTATTCTATAGATACTTATTCAGAAAAGCTCTTCTTGAAGATGAACTAGCACGCCAGGAAGCTCAGGAAAAAAGGGAACAAGAAAGAGATTCGCACGAATTATCCGAAAAACATTTACAATGGGATACAGGTAAAAATATTTGATTGTTTTTCATGAAATCCGCATGATACTCCCAATTATGTATAACATTAGGACCTATTTTAGATTTATCTACCAGTATCGAATAAAAAATATATTTAGGAATAAATTCAAAATAATAGAAGTAAACCACTATCGCGATAGCCCTACATAAAGAATGATCTTAAAGTATAGTCATCAGCTCTGGCTAGGAAAAACAAAGGCATCGTTTTAGTATATGCAGTAATAATATTTTTCTCAAATATTTGAATCTGTATATTCCAATACAAATAATGAAAATAAGAGTGGGGAAATGGAAAACCAAAATAAAATTGTGCAACTCTTGTTTATTTATAATAATCAAAGGTGTAGTAACTATGTTGCGCAATAACTGATTCTAAATTATGCAGCGCCATACCTTTTTAGGGGTTTTGGTGCTGTGCTAGAAACTAAGATGAAATAGCATCATAAGTGGAAGTTGCAGTAGGGTTTTGGGCTATAACTGTGAAGTGTCAGTTTCAATATTATAATTATGCAGGATTTCAGTCAATTTGAATTTTTTAACTAGTGCACCATTTCTATTGTTTTGAAGTTCTATTTATGCTTTTTTTGTTATAGCTTTACTTAACTTATAATGAAAATTATTATTTGAAATACTTTGTTCATGAAATGTGAGTAAACTACTCATTTATACAATACAAGCTACTACTACTATAAATATATATATCTAAAGTTTTCATTTTTGAATATTATTATCTACAACTTCTACAAGATACTATCTATATTTTAAATAATACTCATATATTGTAAAATGTGTATGGCAAACAAACTAAATGACAGTGCTAAAGTGAAAATTGAAATTTTTTTAAAAAAGACCAATTAAAAATGGGAGACTGCATCAGAATATTAGATTCATTGAAATTAATATCAGAGTAAAAGGTCTGACCTCTCAATTTGTAATTGGTTTGCCTCAATTGTATATTTTTACAAAGCAATTTAAAAGTTATCAAACAATCAAACTTGAATCAAAATGAGTGAGATATATTTTAATTATTTTTTTCAATTTTGATGTGTATGCTGAAAAATAATTGATTTGATATTATCAAGATAAGGCAGGAAATAAGTCCCTATAATAATGAAAATGAATTAAAAATAAAATCAAGGTAACGGTTTAGATCCGGGACCATCCCGATTTTGTGTAAAAATTTTAAGAATTATAGGAAAAATGAAAAAAATTCGTCTCTGAAAACGACCCTTTTTAAAAAATTGTAGAGCTACAGTCTACTGTTTAAGAGGTTGCGTTATAGGTATGAATTTGTAATTAAAAATAAATATGAAACAAATAGTAAAGCATTACTCAACACAATGGATAAGTGAAGAAATTGTAGAATAATCAAAAGAGAGTGGATATCTATTTATTATATACCTTAATCACTGTTGTCTGCGCCTGAATTGAAAGGACGTAGAAATAACATGTGGATTGTCTAATGTAAACATACTTGGGCAGACCCAACCAGTAATTAATTTAAAATAGTAAAGGAGTAGATAAAAACGACTTCCGGGATTGGACTGTGACAAAGTTGGAAAGTCAACTTTGTCACAATCCAACCTGGGAAGTCGTTTTTACCTTACTGACTCTGGCAACTGTGGGAACCTTCGCTGTAACAGTAAGGTAGTTCTCAATACATAAAGATAAGTGCCTAATGTATACGAATAATAAATGGATAACCTACATGAGACGGTGTAGATAATTGATAACTCATGAAATTGTAGAATAATCAAAAGGGAGTGAATAATCTATAAAAGAGAAATAAAAGTGAACACAAGTTGCACAATTCAAAATTGTTTTGAAAATACAAATGTAAATATCGATCTTTTTTATGATAGCGACACATATGGACAAATCCGTCAAGTTTTGACATTTTACTATTATTTATTTCTTGAAATTTTAAACAATTTGGTGACTTGCAGTCATTATGTTATAGCTTTTCTTAGTTGTCTGGTAATACTCCGTATAGGGAGAAAGTTGATAATATCTTGGTGCATGGACCCGGATTCTAAATAATTACCAAAATCAATGTAAAATAAATAATATTAAATATCTATCAATTGCAAAAAATTTTTGGGTAAGATGCATGCTGCTCACGAATTACACTCAAAAAAAGTGTAGTGTGAGCCTAGTCACTAGTGATTCACATGCAATCATGTTTTGAACAAAACCCATATCCTTTTTGGTAATAGCAGTTTTTGGTTTACAAACTTAAAGAAACTTGGCCACATTAACATTTATTACCCTTCATTATTGTAGATGTCTAATATGAGTGATCAGAACACTTTACTTTAATGGTCGTCGATTTTTTAAAATTAGAATTTGTGAGCATAATAACATTTAAATGAAACAAAACCAACCCTGTTGCTTAAAGTAAATAAATACCGAACAATATATCTAATGCACAGCTTTTATTACCCGTCAGTAGGTATAGGTATTTAAAAAAAAATTTTTTACAACATCTAGACTTAAGATTGTGAACTGAATTAGTTGTCTTATAGAAGATTTTGCAACTGATATAGAATTATCCGAAGAAGAGCAAACACGTCTTTTACAAGAATATGATGAAGAAACAAAACAGAAGAATTTAGAAAAAAGAAAATCGATGTTAATCGACGAAAGTGTAATATTTCAAAAAAATTCTACAAATAAATCGATTAGGAAAAAAACGCGGGAGGATGAAAATAAATTAGCTTCAGAAAACGAAACCAAAATATCAAGAGAATTAGATTACAATTTAGATAAAAGAAACGAACATTCATTAAATCAGGAATTGAACGAAAATGCAGTAAACGACAAAATATCTTCCGATCGAAAAGATGATTATTTCAATGAACCCAGTGTTAATAAGCAAGTATCTCAACTGAAAGTTAAAAAAGCCGATTCTTCAAACAGTATAGATTTGGAAACGAAAAGCAGTAATAGTAGTTCAGATGGGGATTGGGAAAAAATTGATAAATGAATAATCTAGAAAAGTTTTGTTTTTAGATAAAAATAGAAAACAAAAATTGTGCTCCTTTAAGGGTTTTCATAATCAATTAACATTTATTTGGATAATTTTAAAGAAAACATGATTTGTCTTTTAATGATTTTATTTTACATTATGCATAAATGGCTTTGAACATGTAATTTTTACAATTACCTAAAGTAGATGTAAGTTTTCTATTAATATTGGTATGCATGTATATACATTTTTTATAGACCCACTGTGGCAAGCTTTAGATCACTTAACTTGCAGTTGTATCAATATGTACATAAGAAAGTTATAATGATTTGTTGACTATAGACAATTGATTTTTAGAATGATATTGAATGAATTTCAATTGTGTCCATGACTAATAAACTGCTTCAAGTTTTGTAATTATGGAAGTACCTACACTGTTATCAAATTTTTTATGTACTTGTTAATGTTGTGAATGTATGGTGATAAATATATTTATACAGTTAAATAAATTATAATATAACCTACTTATTCTTTTATACCTATATACTTCGATAATTTTATAATATTAATATAATCTAATAATAATTAGCATTAAATTGTAGAATTTTAAGCTCATAATACACATTTTTCAAATAAATTTAATAAGCTATAAAAGGGTGGAAACATTAACAAATGAAGTATTAGTTTTACCCGAGTATTCGAAGTAAGCTTCTTTTCATCCTGCTACAATGTTCGGTTTTCATCTGTTGCTTATTTTTAATATTTTTCTTCTTTGCAGTTGTTATCTAGCCATTCTGCCTTGTTTCGTACTATATAGTTTCCCAAACTGCTTCTTGTTACTTTTCTTACTACTTACTTTCTCTTCTCTACTTGTTTCCAGAGCTATTTGCTTATACCTACATAGCAATGGATGATCACTAGCATCGACATCTTGATATGTTATCACATTATAAAGGTTCTTAACTACGACCATTGTTTTTGTTTATCTGTTGTGATCATGTAATTTTCCGTTATTGAAAACAAAATTTGTTACCTTGTAATTCAAAGTAAATGTTATGATTTATGATTATCGCGAAAGAAAGGCGCACATATTCCCGCGAGAGGTAATCTACCACATTGCAAACAGCGAGCGGTAAACAACTAATGTTCTTTTGCATTGTACAAAACCATGCGCTTCATAGCAATAGTGTACGACAACTTCCGCGCGCACTGCACTTCACCGCGCGGACCGAAGCATTCACCCTTTTTTCCAAAACTTTCTTTAAAAAATGCCATCTATAACGACATTTTTTTTTAATCGTGTTGGACTCCAACATAATTGGTTTAACTTTTTATGTTACTATTAATTTTATTAAGGTACTCAGTTACACAAGATGTTTTTTTATTATAGCTTTAAGACTAATTAACCAATTGGCCTCAAAAGCACCTCACACCGACAAATAAGTATATATTTTATCTACCACTCAGTTTCAATAATATAGCCGTAATTAATTTTTAAAGACGAGCGCTTGTGCGATTTGAGTCATAATTAGCGCTTTTTTGGACATACACTGATACAGAAAATTAACGATGTATTGCAAAAATCTAAAACTTTACCCGTTTTGTAGGAATAAATGCACTTTATTTCATTAAATTACCATTGCTAATTACTGAGATACAAGCTTCTAAAGTCAGGGGCCTTGCATTTTTACTCCGGTAGTAGTAGGTCCCCTATTGTTTAAAAGAGATATGAATACAATGTCAGTGAACTGTAATCGCGAAGAAGGATCAAAACAAACAGCAAATATCAAAAGTGCATCTATTTGACTTTCCCTAAAATTTGGTTGCATACTTGGGAAAACAAAGCCGAAAAGGAGAGTGAACAGTTGAACGACGATTCACGAGATGAAAGAACTGGCAAGAAAGGTTCTCGTTCCACTATTAATTACATAAGGATCAATTAAATAACGGCACCAGACAATTCATAGACATACGTGAACATTGAAAACCAGTTTTACAGTTTTAAACAGGAAAGTACCCCAAACGTTACAAGTGACAACCACAGGTAGGTATGTACCTACTTAAACAAAAGTACATGGAGTCCGTCCGGTGCCTCAGAACCTGTTATTATGGAGGAACAAATATAGAACAGAATGCTAAATTCAAATGTGACATATCGATCAATTAACACATTTTTACCTATTAAATATCATACAGCATTCTAAACAGAACATGGGTTAGTTAATCCTACCTCTCCAATAAGTACACTGGCTCCTGGCTGCAGGGTATTCCAGGCTAAGTTGATTTTCAAAAAGCAAACAGGATATCATGAATTAATTTCTTCACCTGTGTGAAATTCTGCACGGCAAAAATGATTATAGAAACATACCAGGTTATAGTCATTCTTGCCAATTGTTGGAAATGCAAAGAAATGAATCCAAAGATTTACAATAAATGCAACAGGTGTGATCAACAGACGTATCATTTAGCATCAATTAGGCAAAATTTCCATGTATGTACATTGTACAATATTAATTAATGCGACCCCTCGTATAGGTAACTGTGCTCGTGGTTTCCGAGTATACAGCCTATAATTAGTTGAAAATCGGAAAGCAACCAGGATTTATAATTACTTAATGTTCACCTGATTGAGATCCTCACGGACGAAAAATATTAGTTGGGAAATATTCCAGGTTCGCAGATATTAAATCAAAACAAATACTACCTTGAAATAAAACACAAATTATACAACACTAACAAACAAAACTGCGAGAGATCGAAGTAAAAAGTGCCCATTTTTAGATACAGGCGTCCCTACTTTTCACACCGAAACCGATGTTGCCAATCATAGATTTTTATACACATTGCCAAGATCTCGTAAATTTCGGTAGCATCGCAGATGTGGTTATTTCAGTTATCACGCTTTTATTACCTTCGTTGTGCTCTGATTGAATGAAAATTAACAGTTGATTCTGTCATATAATCAATTTGTTTAACAGCATGATTCATTAACATTTATAGAACTGTTCGCCACTTTTTATAATCTTTGAATTTAATTTAATTAAATATTGGGAAAAATTTGGATCCTTCACATTTCAATCAGTTGATGTAATGGCACAACCGAACAAACATTTCTTGTAGTAGAGGAATTACGTCATTAGAAATAAAGCACAAAAGATGTTGGATGTATTTCTGATGTTAACTTTAATGTTAATTACATCAACAGTAAATATTTTACAAATTAAGGGTTAAGATTAATTTAAGCAAGGTAGATCTATGAATGTAAATAGCTACATTTTAATAAATAATTGGTTATAAAAGAGGTTTTTTGGCTATGTTTATTTTTTGCGCATTTTCATAAGATGATTGTTAATATAAATCAATTGAGATTGACTTTCAAGTTTTGCTAAATCCTTAACAACGGGTACCATTTGTGCAGTGTGAGATTGATAATCAGATCCAATATGTTTTCGTTTTTGGCCGTAGGTTACCTTTCCGTCAAATTCATCTGAAGGGACCTTCATATCGGGTTCAATTTGTTGAATAGTTATATTTAAGTGATCTTCGATGTCTGCTAAGTACTAAAACGGTTAAATGCATAAGCAGATTACATTCTATGTAATTATCTTACTTGTGGTTCATTATACCAAACACAGCATCCTTTTACGTTTGTCAAATTTGTATTCCAGCAACCACGACCTCTAGTTTTACACCATTCTCCATGGTACCACACTTTTTCTGGTACACTGCTAACCAAACTTATTGCAAGCCCCATTCTTTCTGCCCTACCTACTCTACCAATTCTATGGACATAATTTGATTTTTCATCAGGCAAAGTAACATTGATCACTGAAATATACAACTAAATAATCGTATATGTAAAGACATCGCAACTTACTAAATGGGAGACCGCTAATGTCAATACCTCTGGCCGCCACATCAGTACAAATGAGAAATTTAACCTCTGCCTTCTTAAACGATTCCAAGTTAGCCTTGCGTTCGTGTGGTTTACGATCACCGTGTAAACAAACACAAGAATAGTGTTTCATATTAATTTGTTTAAAGTATTTTTCAAGATTATCACAATCCAATTTTGTTCTACAGAAAATGATGGCACGATCCATTTTGTGTTCGTCTATTGCCCTAACACAATATTCCCCCTTTAACAATTTAACAGCTTCACTTAAAGCTTCTGCTGTATTCATTCCAGGTCTGACATTATCTTGAGCATGTACCTTAAAATAAAGTAGTGTTGAATAGTCAAATGAACGAATGAACATTAAAGAAAAATATAGAGTTTCATGGAGGTGTAGCTAGCTGTCTTTCTTTATCTCATTGTGTTAACTTAATTTAAATTCTCAGTTCATTGCTTTTAAACAATGCGGAAAATGTGATAAATAATCGCCAGGATTATTTCTCTTTGTAACACTTGGTAGAATATACTCTTCAATAGTCACAGCTGGTTTTATAACTAAGTACTAGGTATGAGCACAAGGATATGTACCATATCATCATAGCTATAATAGATAAATACTTACTTCATCTGTCTTAATGTGCTTTTTCAAATTACACCAACTTTTATCTTTCTGCGGATCAACATTAACAACGACATGATGTACAGTTTCCGGAACCGCATCTTCCCCTTTTAAGTCTACCCATGTGGGAAAGTACATCAATTTTTCCTGGAAAGTAAATGTTTACATGTGGAAATAAAAGTATGTACTTGGAACGTACGGCTAATTTTTTAACTTCAAAGGCATGAAGTGTAGCACTACATACAATCATTTGTAATCTGCGACCGTCTGATGTGATTTTAGGCATTTGTTGATGTAAACGCTCAATTAATTGTGTGTGTCCTGCTTTTAATAATCCATCGGCTTCATCCAAGACGAAAAATCGGCAATTGGATAATAACAAATAACCTAATGAAAAATAGTTTTATAGGAATTCACAAAATTGTAATTCATTAAAATTATTATATTATGTACAAGCAACTCTATGCATACCAGAATACATTGGAATATTATATTCGGTTATTTACTTAATCAGAGCAGTTGCATTATAACCACGTCCACAACTGAAGGAATCGACATTGTTATCATGTCCATAGTTAAAATACTTTCTAATTGGTCGCAATTGCCACCCCTACTTTTATTTTTTAAACATAGGCTACAGACAGTTATGAGAACTTCAAATTAAATTGATGTATTGTAACTGCAAAGTAGCACTAACTCTGTCAAAATACGCACTGGCAAATGTGTAGTGATGGCTGACCGGCAACTCAGCTTACCTATATTTTATGCACATCACATACTCAGTAAGTGAAATGCTAATTTTTTTGCACTTCCAAGACTAAAATAGATACTTTAGTCTCTGTCTACAGGGGCTAAAATGGGTCATTTATTCCCTCAGGTTTATATGAAGAACTTTTTTCAAATATGCTAACCGACTGATTTTTGTTTTTTCGGATAGCAAGATTTCTAGATAATTTTATACAAAAATTCAGTTTTGTTCCATTCTTTGTGGATGCATTGAGAAGCCCTCCAAATGGAAGGTCACAGTTTCCAAAATATGTGATGGTATGACATGAAATTTTGCACAGGTTCATTTTGAGGGAGGATCTGCATTCACGTAAAGTTTGAGGAAAATTGATAATAGTCAATGTGAGCGACTTCAAAAAAATAGACCACTTGGAGCGGATCCAGCTTTTTATTTTTGGCATTAACAATTTTAACAAACGGTTTATTAAACATTCTTTAATCTCAAGTAATCACATTTCTAGCTGTCATTTCATTATTGTCAAACCACAACAAAGCATAATTACCTTTTACATTTACTCTCTGAGTAATAAAAAGCACTCAAAATGAAAAGAATATAAGGAATCAAGATAATTATAAAGGAATTTCAATCTACCTGATTGTATAAGATCTTCCAATCTACCAGGAGTGCCAACAATTATGTCAACTCCATCATTTTGCAAGGCATATATTTGTTCTTTGACATTTACACCCCCAATAACTAAAAGCTCACGTATTTTTGGCGCTTCCAAATGTTTTTTAAACTTGCGTATTTGATCACAAGTTTGTTCGGCTAATTCTCGAGACGGCTAAAATACATCAAAATAATATAATTCGGTAGAGTAGTTTCAAAATCTCGTGGCACTCGAAATTGTGCGGCAGGATTTAAAACAATTTCGAAAGGTAGGAACAGCATTATACGTCGAGAAACTCAGTAGGTAAAATGGCAGATCCTGAATATCTAGAGTAGAGATGTAACGGATAGTGGTTTGGCCGGATACCGGATACCGAATATTCGGCAAGCTACGAGGCCGGAGCGCCGGATATCCGGCTGCCGAATATTCGGCCCTCTATCGCGTTACATGTCGCGATCAGTTTGATGTGAATATATAGGCGCTATGAACGAGATCGGAAATATTCGGGTGTTATCGCACGTGAGCGGAGATCGAGACGACTTGTGGGTGTTCGAGTGTTGTCGCGCGTGTTAATTAGTGTTTGTTTATGTTTATTGTTCATTGTTTTTTCACTGGTCGTCGTGGTTTTATGTTTCGTTCATTAAAAGAAATGTCATCATCAAAAAAACGATCGCCTATTTGGCAATATTTTGATTTAAACTGAGACAAATTTACTATCCGGTATCCGGCCGGATACTGATTACTATCCGGTATCCGGCCGGATACTGATTACTATCCGGTATCCGGCCGGATAGTGAAAACACGGCCGGATAGGCCGGATACCGGATAGTTACCGGATATCCGTTTCATCTCTAATCTAGAGTAAATAAATACATATAGGTGTAATTATTTATAGAACTTCATATTAGTATCGTAGTATCGTGTTTAAATAAATCCTGCTGCGCATCTCGAGCGCCATGAGATTTTGAAACTACTCTAATAGGTTTAATAATTATACCGGTAGTCCGTTCTCAAAGTCGAACATAGGAATCTAACATGGTATTGAACGTTTCTGCTAATTGTTGCTCGCCTATTTCACTTGGAGAAGAGGCAATAGTATCAACAGAAAGAGAAAATGATTGCGATTCAAATAATACTACTGGCAAGACTAAAAGTGCGATTTATTTTTTTAAAATACTAACTTAAAGTATGACACTTTTTAAATAGCATTCACCTTGAATTGAATTGAATTGCCAGTAGTATTACTTGAATCGCAATAATTTTCTCTTTCTGTTGATGCTATTGCCTTTTCTCTAAGTTGAATAGGCGAGCAACAATTAGCAAAAACGATCAATACCATGTTAGATTCCTATGTTTGACTTTGAGAACAAACTCCCCGTATAAGTACCTCAATTATGACTGCTTGTGGTGCGTTATTAATCCTTTTTTGTGGTGCATCAGTAGATGCCTGCCCATTTGTATTCATGATCACCTTATCTTTTGGTATTGAATTAATAGGTTTGTAACCAGATGGAAGATTATGTTTAAGAGGTTTATCTCCAAAATTAAATGCCATTTCAGCATTCTAGATGTATAAAATACTATAAATGTTGTAAATTGATGTATACTAATTACTTTCAAAACAACTGCAGGAAAAAATGCCGAACTTGCTAGCTGTTTGTTCAATCTAAAAGCAGTACCTAGATCTGCACCATTTTTCATGAACTTTACTTCACCATCATCTAAATCTATCAAACAAGTGATAACGTCGTTTTTACCAAATGCTTCTCCATAATTATCAAATTGCTTGTTATTAGATTTCTTCCCTGTTCCGCCAAATCCAAATCCAAACCTGCAAGTATACGGAAGCTAGTTTATTTTACAAAAAAAAAACGACTTTAATACTTGTCTGTTCCGAGGTCAAGATTTGCTTGCAAAGTTGACCATCCCACACGACAAAGGCCTTCATCGGTTACTAAAGCTTCATATCCCCATTTGCCTCCTTGTACTCCTCTCGTACATCTTCCTCCATGCCACTCTTTTTGTTCCCTAGACTGCACTCTTAGACCACTAGGATCTACAGCTAATGCATTGCCACGATCAAGAAACGATATAGTCCATGGGGTTGCTGAAATTCGTGTATAAAATTTAGGAAGCTTCTAGATCATAACGTACACGAATTAGCTGAAACTTTTGCGACCTTTCCAGATTCTAAATCTTTCAGTGTTTCCCACACAATTTGGATAATAGGTAAGCAAAAAGCTGCCGTTTTTCCACTGCCAGTTTCTGCCGCCATTAGTACATCACCTCCGCCTAATACTAAAGGGACGCTTTCAGCTTGTATATCAGTTGGAAGACTAAAATTAGATATGGTATTATAATCGATTTTATTGTAAATAGAAGTACAACTTACGTCCACTCCATTTCATCTATAGCTTTGGCTATTTCAGGAAGGACGCCAAATTCTGAAACAACATTTTAGTAAACATAATCTTAAATGAGTACTCTGAGAATCACCTTCAAACGCAGTCATGATTAGTTTAATAATTAATTAATTATGTGTTGTTCCAGCAATTTATTTTTATTTTTTAGTACACCGGTAAGAAAACAGATAAGCGAACATAACCTAAAGAAAGTACAATATTGTAATGTTGGCAACATTTCTATAAAAATGAAAAATGCTGGCATGCACCTTAGTGCCAACTTTATTTATCCCACTGTTCTATACGGTGAGTCACAGAAAATGTCTATGGGTGAGTCAACCAACTGATAAAAGTTGCTAATTTCACAAACAGCTACGTCAATCTACACCAACGTCTATTATGGAGTTATCAGACGTCGTAAGTCGTAGCACAAGGTTTGTGGAATTCCGTTCACGGATCGCTCATTTTTCGAGCCACCGTGGTGTGTAAATTGGTTTAAAGGCCTCTTGCGTTTTATATGTTTTAATAAAAAACCATCAAGATCATGGATGTACAACATACAAGTAGTCCTTAAGACCATTGGTTGAACTATAGTTAAAGTTGATGAATAGACCAAGAGAGTTCATTGGTCAATTTTTAAACTTTTAACCAATCATATTTCTTGATTAGTTGATTAATGTTGACTGTGTATAGAGTGTAGAGTAGAGTGTAGATTAACTAATGGATGTACAATTAGCCGTAACAGATTTACATTTGACAAGTGCTTTATGGACCAGCTAAACAACACAATGATAATATAATGTACGGAGCTTTCCATTAAAAAATACAATTTTCATATGTTTTCCTATTTGGGACACCCTGTACAGGGTGGTTCAAATTGGACACTTTCTTATGGCAACACCCTTTTTTTTTAATAGATAGAAAAAAATTGACCAAGGTATCTGGAGCTCAGTTTTAATGAGAAAATCACTGGCGTAAACAGAATTCAGCTATCTTTAATCGTTTGGACGCTAGGGGGCGTTTCTCGAATTTGTTCGATTTCTTTAATGCTCCATAACTTTCTTATTTTTAAAGATAGGTGATTTTGGACAAATCTTTCTTAGAGCACTTTTTTGCGTAGAATCCATCGCGATAAACAGTTTTTATAAAGGGTGTTTGGTTTTTTGTGTACAACCCTAAACTACATTTTTTCATACCTTATATATTTTTGGGTTTTTGAAAAGAGAGTGAAATTTCCTAAATTTTGATGTATCAGTAAGTTGTTATATTTATGTTTAATATTATTTGCAATATTGCATCTTATACATTGTTATTTCAAATTAAAAATATTTGGAGTTAATAAAAATTTTCAGATAACTAAGACATTATCGTTTTAAATCATACTGGCGTCTTTTGTTAACAATGGAAACCTAGATGTCTGCAAACAAAATATTTTAATGTAGGTATCTATAAAAATAATATTTAACAGAAATATAACAAGTGATACATCAAAATTTAGGAAATTTCACTCTCTTGTCAAAAACCCAAAAATATATAGGGTGATCCGTATAAAAAAATGTAGTTTAGGGTTGCACACAAAAAACCAAATACCCTGTATAAAAACTGTTTATCGCGATGGATTCTATGCAACAAAGTGCTCTAAGAAAGATTTTTCCAAAATCACCTATCTTTAATAGTAGTTTACGTAACAAGTCCCGAAAGTGACCTTTTACTGGACAAGTAGGCAAATTACAGGACGAGCCGCAGGCGAGTCCTGCAAGCCTGCGAGTCCAGTAAAAGGGGTCTAGGACACAACGTCCACTGGTCACAACGCCCACCGCCTTCTGAACCGCCATCTTGGTCACAACGTCCACTTTTAAATTTGGTCATAACGTCCACCTTGGTCATAACGCCCACCGCATATTCTGTCACTCTGGTCACAACGTCCACTTTTAAATTTGGTCATAACCTCCACTCTGGTCACAACCTCCACCGACGCCTTCTGGTCATATCGCCCACCGACGTTGGTCGTAACGTCCACTTTTATTTTTCCGGTCACAACGCCCACCTTTCAATTTGGTCACAACGTCCACTCTGGTCACAACCCCCACCGACGTACGTCGTAACGTTCACTTTACTTTTTCTGGTCACAACGCCCACTTCTAAGTAGTATTGATTTAAGATCTACTTGGTCACAACGTCCACCAATGCACTCGGGCCACATCGGGCGCCGTACAGTATACAATGCAACTTTTGGTTTTGTGTTCTGATAGAGACGTTTAACTTGTACATACGAATACATAACAAAGGATTGCTATGCTATGCGGAAAATATACCTACCTTTTAACAAATCTGTTCCCGAAAAAAATCCTCTTACACAGTTATCTATTAATATTATGCACTTAATCGTAATAGTGGAATAATGGAATGGTGGAAGAAAGAGATATAAGATAAGACAAAACTCACAACCTTCCCCTTAAGCTTTTTAATTAGATATAAGCGATTATTCAGTGAGGTTGCGACATGTTTCGGGATCAGCTGATTTATCAAGCGATAAAATTCGAAGAAAGGTAAAAATTACATCAAGATTGGTTACAAGCTGAAGGCTAACATAGTAACACTTAAATGTAAATTACAAACAACATAACTTGAAAACGTTTCCGCCGAATCACAATAATTATTTATAACAGTAAAGTGGTACTCAAAGGAGCCCAAGGATTGCCTGAAGGGCCATGATATAAAAGGGGATGAAATAAATAAAATTATGGAGAACTATGGTGACAGCAAGTGCGGCGATGAAATGAGTGAATTATTGTGATTCGGCGGAAACGTTATGTTGTTTGTAATTTACATTTAAGTGTTACTATGTTAGCCTTCAGCTTGTAACCAATTTTGATGTAATTTTTACCTTTCTTCGAATTTTATCGCTTGATAATGGGATCAGCTGATCCCGAAACATGTCGCAACCTCACTGAATAATCGCTTATATCTAATTAAAAAGCTTAAGGGGAAGGTTGTGAGTTTTGTCTTATCTTATTAAACCACCCCTGTGGAAGTATGGACTACTAATGTTAGAAAGAGATATAGTAGCCAGTGCCGGTTTTACATGTCATTTAGTAGTACGCACTAAGTAACATTGGGCCCCCCACCATCACCACCCACCCTCACAACAATTTGCATACATAGCAAAACTTCGAATTTGATACAAGCCAAATCTATTTTTTTTCTCTACCTCCGTTGCTTTTGAGACGATAAAAATGAAAACCATTCAGACTAATATATTTTAAATAGCTTCATAAGATGAAAACGGCAAGTCTGAATTCTCAAGAAGTTTACAATACAATAAATACGGCGCATTTGTCTTTATTTATGGTTGGTACGAGTACAAACAACACCGCACGTAAACGAAGTGTAGGCCGGAAATTATGGCAATAAGAATTTTGTTCCATAACTGGAATGTTTCACATTATTGTTAACTTGTTGGAAAATAAAATTGACATTTTGCAATTTTTTTTAAATACCATTTCAGCAATTTAAGAGGAATGTTTACGAAAATACAAATATTAGTGCCGTAACATCCGGGTCCCATAGATCACAAGCCCGGGTTCCGCGGGGCTGATAGTTACCACGATAGTTACGCCCCTGATTCACAAACCCCTCTTGTGTCAGCATAATTAAGTACAAAGGTTATTTACTTAGAAAGGGACGAGGATGAAATGTTAAATTTGAAATAAACTCTTTTAAAATATATGACCAGTAATAAATTTTAGTCTCAAACGTGTTAAAGGGTGTCTTCCTATTATTATACCTTCTTTTGAGATTTTAACTTTCCTGTTATTTAAGATTGTTATATCTTACAGTATTTATTCTGAAGGGAAGTCGTGAGTGAAATAAATAGATACACCTTAATTCCTTAACACGTTCGCTGCTGCCCCCTGAAAGTAATGTATAGTGCGGTGCTGACTTAATGTTATGTGCTATGTGCTGAAGGAAAATAAAACAGTGTTGAGCTCACACTGAAGGCTTTTAGAGTAGTAGTCATGACAAGAAGTTGCTTCTTATGTTATCACTTAATTGTAGCATATTTTGCAAATAAATATTATTATTATTATTATTATTCTTATTATACCAGTGACGCGGATCCGCGTCATGCGCACATCGGTAATACTTGTAATGACGCGGATCCGCGTCATCAGCAGCGAACGTGTTAATATTAAATGCATTGATTGATACCTATAATTTATTAATAAACTTAAAACTTTAGATTTGTACGGGCCCTACGCACGTGCGTAGTGTGCGTAATGTATAAACCGGCACTGATAGTAGCCAAACTTTTTGGAACAACCTAACAGCTTGGAACAAGAAAAACTGAAAAAGGTGTACCTTTCAAATGTAGGTTATTAAGAAAACCATCGAGATAAAAACAGCATTTCCCAAACACTTACTTTTCTGTAATTTAGCCATTAAACATTCCAAATTGCAAGCGTCTTCTTTCGTCTTACTTTTAAGGGATTTTTTGCTAAGAAATGATTTACAAAATGGTTGTTGCCATTTTTTACTAACATAACAATAAGAGATACTTGAGTTGTCAAGTTAGAAGTTACTATAATACCTATACCTATTACTACTACTATACAGGGTGTTACAGAATGTTGTGAGGAAAATTTAAAGACAGATTCTACATCTCAAAATTCGAAAAAAATTTCATATAAACATGGGCCCGGAAATGCTCCGTTTTCATAGTACGGGGTGTTTAAGCTTAATTTATTTTACATTTATCGAAAACCCGTTGTAGGTAGTGAGATGAGTTTTGGTACACGTAAATGTTTCAATAAAGGTCACGGGTTCACGGTTCACATGTATAAAAATACCTGCTCAACATGAATCATAAATAAAACAATAAATCCGTTTGCGAAAGGGTGGCGTACCTACCTATAGGTACAATATAAAATTTGGCTCGTTTGTCGGTGATTTAGAAATGTGCAGAATTGGCGCCACCTTCAGGGAACGTGATTTTCACAATAACAAATTTTCGTAAGCTGTCTAGGAATTACCTGTCTTAAGACGCCCTATAGAGTGACAGCCGACAGGGTGTAGAATTCGTCGATGCACCATAGGGATTTCAATGTAAAAATCATTATATTCGATTATTTGCTTCCCTAGACAGAAAGACTATTTAACTTTTTTGTAGATTAAGCAAATCTACATCCGTACATGTTGTTTGTTTTTATTTTACTTATAGACCAGTGCCGAAGCTGCCAAAAATAATGAAAAAGGAAAAAAAATTATAGTAGGATGAAACCTATTAGAAAAGGAAGGGAATACCCTTAAAATGAAAGAAAAAATAAATTACGGGCGATCTGAGGTTGGGAAGTGGTAGGGGGTGAGTTTTTAAGGGTAAAAATCGGTTAATCTCGATTTCCGGCAAAACTACAAGTTCTATCGAAAAAAGTTAAATGACAAAGTTGTAGGCAATAAAAAGATCTACAATTTTTGTATTTACACTTTTTCTCCTTAACCTCAAAATTCATGAGAAAAATTCAAAAAACCACATTTTTGGTTTTTAATTTTTATTTGTTACAAAAAAAAATTTTTTTTCATGAAACTTGGTGAAAACTTACCTTGTTATGTCCCAAATATATTGGAATTTTTTTGATTTAAAATAATAAATTTTTCATCTTCTTTTAACTCGATTCCGAAAAAGCACCCTAATTTTTAATCGAAAATTCTCACGTCAAAATATCTGATATTTCAGAAAAGTCGGTGGGCTTTTTGTTCGTTGAAATCTCTACTTTCTGATGGTGTTAAAGAAAATATACATTACTATGAAAAATCTTTTCAGAAAATGCAAAAAACCGAAAAATGCTAAAATTCGAATTTTTTTTAATCTTCATGTACAATTTTGAGGTATTTATTAAAATTTTTACTTTAATTACTCGGAAAACGTTAACTTCCATGGTAGATTAATAAACCAAAAATTTGAAAGTCGAAATGTACCTACTACTATAACTAACAACTAAATGAGTTAATATTTAATATAATATGTCATCAACAAAATTTTGAGAAATTAGTAGAATTTTCTTTAAATAATATGCGTACATGCCTATTTATTTCTATTTTGAGTGTGTGTCTGTGTGACCTTCGTAAAATTGTAGCCCATCAAAAGATATTTCATAGAGAAGTTAGGGTGGAATGGGCTAGAGACGTTAAGTGGGGAATGGGCTAGGAGGGTCTGGGCCTTACTAACTGTTATTTCGTAGCAGCTTGTAAAAACCGGATCCAAACGAGATCTGTGTTCCAACGCTTTACTTATCAGGTATGACAATTATTTGAATTTGAATTTTATGTAGAACTTTCTGCTTGAAAATGACATAAAATTAACTTTTCAAATTAAATTAAGTAAGTTTATTGTAAGCCAAACTTTTTGTGCTGTAATGTTAATCTCTTGGTCATGTAACTTTTATTATGTGTGTGCCCTGCTGTCATTCGATTGTATCTTAAAAATCCTATTCACATTCTTTTATTATATAGTTGATTTCATATTTTGTATTTTGTGTTAACTTTATGAAAATATTTTTGGAGAAATGTATTTTTTTGTAATAAAATGAGTAGTTTATTTGACATTTTTCTATTGTTAACCTTTAATGGCCAGCGGTGGATGGGCCCAGGGGGAAAAAGGGAATTTTCCCCCTGGGCCGGTAAAATTTTTAAAAATTGGGCCGGTAGAATATAAAATCACATTTCTATTTTGAAATAAAATTAATATTTTACACGACAGAAAAATTGATCTCAAGACATTCTGTCTTTGACAATAACATAACGATGGGTAAAGGTAATTCGAAACTATAATACCTTATCGCATTGTCGGCATTCTGTGTAAGTAAATAAATGATATAGAATACATAATATCTCAGTTTAGTAAGTTTAGTTCTTTACAGCATCTTTACTGGAAATCCAATATGTATTTGTATAAATTTAATAAAACTTGTATAACTTTTATTTTATGGCAACCCAGAGTCCAGTTTATACAGGGTGTCCCGGGACTAATAGGAAAAAAGTCAGGAGCGTGTAGTCTGAGCCAAAATAATGTTAGTACTTCATATAAACTTTTTCTTTGCAGGCCCTCGTTTTCAAGTTATAGGCCTCCAAAGTTTGAATTTTGAATTTGTTTTTTATTTTAAATTTTTGTATTGATTATTTGATCTTTATAAAATTTTCCGCATAACTATAACGTACGTGTATGTTTATTTTGGAAAGGTAAACAGATTTACAGTAGTGCCTTGAAGCCAGAGTACGGACTACTCGCAATGGTTAGTGAACCAAAAATTTTGCAAGGATGGCACACTCTGTATGAAATTATCGAAAATGACTTTCCCACGCATTAAGCTAACGAAAAGGTACTCTTGTTGGAATTGGATAAAATAAGCCGTTTGGCTAATATTTACAGTTTTATTAATTCTGCGAAATAGATTGTTCAATGAACATTTAGAAGCGTTTATGTTGATGAGGAGAGAAAAAGCGAATTTGCGTACAATTGATACCTAACGAAAATGTTATTAATGATTTCGCTGAGACATCTCCACTAATGAAAAAGTTGATGTTTTAGATTTTTATTTTTATTACTAATTTGTTGGGTTTGTTTCTGTAAGGTTTAGTTAATTTTTGTAGATTGTTTCTTAATTTAATAATAATAATAGTTATCAATAACTAATTTATTGTGCAAAAAAGAAATTAAAAAAAAATTACACACCATCATGAAGTAGGTAGATTTTCAACATTTCCATTTTTCTTATTAATTTTTTTGCAACTTTCGGAAATTTATACCAATTTACATGATGGATGTCCTTGATGCCTAAATAAAATGAAACTCTTTTTTCTATTTCAATATTTTTACCGAAGTAACGATATTTTTAACTATTACTGATGAAAAACACTTATTATTATCAACATAAATATAAATTTTCGGCCTGCATCAATATTTTCTTTGGGCCGCTTCCTCTATTTCCCAGGCCGGTTTAGGTTACCCCATCCACCGCTGTTAATGGCCCTGTGATTTATCATTAAATTGGTACCTTTAGCATCAAGCATAAATAATGTGGGGAAAAATGAATCAATTGCACTAATATGCAATGTAAAATTATAATAGTGTAATAGGGTGGGTTCTTTCAAACCAACCGATTTAAATTTCATCATTAAAAAATATTTCTACTCAATAGTACGATTTACGTGTATATTTCTATCTAATGAGATTCTCTATTACATAAATGTAATGAAAATTGAATAAATCAACTTTTTTACCGGAAAAAATAGCAGTAGTCACATTTTTTTAAATAAAATCTTATTCTTTATATTTACAACAACTATGTTTTTTTGTGATATTCATGTTCGATGGATTTGTAATTTTTTGGTTTATTAATCTACCATGGAAGTTAACGTTTTCCGAGTAATTAAAGTAAAAATTTTAATAAATACCTCAAAATTGTACATGAAGATAAAACAAAAAATTCGAATTTTAGCATTTTTCGGTTTTTTTGCATTTTCTGAAAAGATTTTTCATAGTAATGTATATTTTCTTTAACACCATCAGAAAGTAGAGATTTCAACGAACAAAAAGCCCACCGACTTTTCTGAAATATCAGATATTTTGACGTGAGAATTTTCGATTAAAAATTAGGGTGCTTTTTCGGAATCGAGTTAAAAGAAGATGAAAAATTTATTATTTTAAATCAAAAAAATTCCAGTATATTTGGGACATAACAAGGTAAGTTTTCACCAAGTTTCATGAAAAAAAAATTTTTTTTGTAACAAATAAAAATTAAAAACCAAAAATGTGGTTTTTTGAATTTTTCTCATGAATTTTGAGGTTAAGGAGAAAAAGTGTAAATACAAAAATTGTAGATCTTTTTATTGCCTACAACTTTGTCATTTAACTTTTTTCGATAGAACTTGTAGTTTTGCCGGAAATCGAGATTAACCGATTTTTACCCTTAAAAACTCACCCCCTACCACTTCCCAACCTCAGATCGCCTGTAATTTATTTTTCCTTTCATTTTAAGGGTATTCCCTTCCTTTTCTAATAGGTTTCATCCTACTATAATTTTTTTTGGTTTCAAATATTATCTACCCTGGTCTATTAATATAGTAGGTATGAAGAAAAATTGAAAATTAAAAGTGAACTTTGACAAAAAATAGTGGTGCCATGGAATCGTTGACATACTTAACAATAATATATGTTTGTCTGTCAACGAGCATCATTGCAGTGCATTTTATCTAATTTGAGCGTCGTTGCAGCAAGATTCAATCATATACCTATTCTACAAACGAAAAAGTTACCATAACGGTTAAATGAAGTTATTTTATTTATTTCGTATTATCATAGACATGTGGTATTATTAATTAAACCAAAGTGGAAATTCTTATTATAATACTTATTTGCTTTCTGAAAAATTCAACGTAAAAAATAAGTAACATCAGTCGATTCAGAATTTTTGTCTCTACAAAAAAGTGAAATAGACGTTTTGTATGAAATAATAATTAGGGAAGCAAATAATCGAATGGTATAAGATTTTTACATTGTACTTAATCCCTATGGTGCATCGGTCACTTCTACACCCTGTAGTATCCCTTATTTCAAAAAATCCGAAAAAATTTTTCGAATGAAACCAGAAACCAGAAATTTTAATGTCTGCGATATGAAACAACGCACGGAGATGCGCTTTACCGAAAGAAAGTAATTGCGTTACCTTTTATTAGAAGTCCAAATAATTTGGAGTGAAAACTCATCAGTAAGCACACATTTCAATTGTGGATAAATTGATTTTTTTACTGGAATGGTACCTGTGTACCTATAGTAATTTTGCCATCATGTGATGCAAATTTTCATTCTCTTTCAATTTTATTAATGTGTCCTTATGTGGCTATAGTTTAGGAGATATTTGCGATTGTACAGTTTTTTGAGTTGCTTGTTCCGATTTAATGTATATTTTGGACGAAATTCCACTGCCACACTACGTCGTTTGTACCAAGAGGAACGACGCGACGTACTGTGTCGAGTGGAAAGTCGTCGAAAGCAGGGTCGAACTGGACAGTCGAACTTAAATTAAAGATGTCAATGTCGTGGTATCGGATGTCACCAAGCGAGTATCATTGCGTTAGAAGAAATTAAAATGTCAAGCAACTTTCATTCCAAAACCATTTCAGAGGCAAAGCTGTAATTATGAGGTGTTTTAATAAAAAATCACTTTAGAAATTTTTTTTAATTGTATTTAGAAACATGAATCTGAATTTGCAAGAAGAAAAAAGCAACTCTGCGAATATTTTGAGTGCTGCTAATGGCCTGTTCCAGTTTGCATCCCGCGGAATCAAAAGAAAGGTAGGACAAAAACACAAAATCGTTGCTATGCAGTAAAATGCCTTTTTTGAAAATTATGAAATAGCACCAAAACGGTGAAAAGTAAATTCAAATTATGAACAATTTGGTTCGGCGAAACTTTCATTCGAATCATTTTTAGATTTTTTGAGATAAGAGAGTTATAGAGTAATTCGTCTTAGGCGCGGCACTCTGTATGAGTATCTACACCAAATCTAGAACCTCTTCAATTGTTCATCGGACGATGTGGCCCGAGAGCATTGGTGTCCCATTGGTTGCCCAAATCTTTCAACCGAACTTTATTATTGTATTCCATTTAACATGCGATACATAAAGCTAAGTCAGCTTCGAATTTTTTCTAGAAACTTTTATCTTTCCCATTTAGCTGCCTCAAACAGAAAAGATTCGTCAGAACTGAAAGTAACGCTGTGTGTTCCGGTTATCTTTGCTCATTTGGTAATTTCACTTAAACGTTAATTGGTAATTTAACAGTAACTGGATAACTCAAGTATCTGTAGGACAATAAGAGATTTATCTTATTGTTATGTTAGTAAAAGATAACTACATATATTAAGCAAAATGTTATGAGAAATGTATTCAGGAACTGAAGCAAATGCAAGAAAAACAAATCTTTGCGGTTTTTTTTTGGTTTTATTGGAAGATCTATACTCGCACTTCATAAATCATTTCTTAGCAAAAAAAATCCCTTAAAAGTAAGACGAAAGTAGACGCTTGCAAATTGGAATGTTTAATGGCTAAATTACAGAAAAGTAAGTGTTTGGGAAATGCTGTTTTTATCTCGATGGTTTTCTTAATAACTACATTTGAAACGTACACCTTTTTCTCGTTCCTATATCTTTTTCTAACATTGTAGTAGTCTATACTTCCAAAGGGGTGGTTTAATAAGATAAGACAAAACTCACAACCTTCCCCTTAAGCTTTTTAATTAGATATAAGCGATTATTCAGTGAGGTTGCGACATGTTTCGGGATCAGCTGATCCCATTATCAAGCGATAAAATTCGAAGAAAGGTAAAAATTACATCAAAATTGGTTACAAGCTGAAGGCTAACATAGTAACACCAAAGAGTATCTAGATACTCTTTGGTGTTACTTAAATGTAAATTTTACAAGCATAGCAATCCTTTGTTATGTACTCGTATGTACAAGTTAAACGTCTCTATCAGAACACAAAACCAAAAGTTGCATTGAATACTGTACGGCGGCCGATGTGGTCCGAGTGCATTGGTGGACGTTGTGACCAAGTAGATCTTATAATCAATACTAGAAGTGGGCGTTGTGACCAGAAAAAGTAAAGTGAACGTTACGACGTACGTCGGTGGGGGTTGTGACCAGAGTGGACGTTGTGACCAAATTGAAAGGTGGGCGTTGTGACCGGAAAAATAAAAGTGGACGTTACGACCAACGTCGGTGGGCGATATGACCAGAAGGCGTCGGTGGAGGTTGTGACCAGAGTGGAGGTTATGACCAAATTTAAAAGTGGACGTTGTGACCAGAGTGACAGAATATGCGGTGGGCGTTATGACCAAGGTGGACGTTATGACCAAATTTAAAAGTGGACGTTGTGACCAAGATGGCGGTTCAGAAGGCGGTGGGCGTTGTGACCAGTGGACGTTGTGTCCAGGACCCCAGTAAAAGCACTTTTGGGACGTATTACGTACAATATTTTTTTAAAAATCGGCCAGAAACGGGAAGAACAATTGACCATTCTAGGCCGGAAAGTAAAAAAATGAGTCCGGTAAAACTTTTACCGGACTATCACAATATCTTTCAGGCTCAGTCCGTCAAAATGACATTTTCTGGCCTAAAAATAATCCGGAAACTACTACTTTCTGGCCGATTTTAAAAAAAAATAAGAAAGTTATGGAGCATTAAAGAAATCGACCAAATTCGAGAAACGCCCCCTAGCGTCCAAACGATTAAAGATAGCTGAATTCTGTTTGCGCCAGTGATTTTCTCATTAAAATTGACCTCCAAACACCTTGGTCCATTTTTGTCTATCTCTTAAAATAAAGGGTGTTGCTATAAGAAAGTGTCCAACTTGAACCACCCTGTACATTATGAAAATAATTTTAAAATATAGGTGTCTGTAATCACACCTTCCAAAAAACATAGTACAGTAGAACCCCGCTATTCCGAAAATTCGCCTTTTCTCAAACAGAACTCGGAAAAAATACAGATTTTTTTACCTTAAAAACAGGAGAAATAAACAGACAGACCTTCGTAAAAAAACATACTTTTACATACTGTTATAATAAATAAATTTCCTTAAGGAAGGAATAGGTAATAAATAAAGGCATAAATGGGTAGGTAAGTGAACACATATAAGTACTTAAAAAACTTGTAATTAGGTGATTAGGTAAGTACCTACAGCTCAACGAAGCCTGAGAAGGCGGCGTGATAGAGGGAGCTATTGGTTTCGAATTGGCTATAGAATTGGCCATCCTCACAGCGTCAATACAGAACCCCAAACGTTTCTTAAAATTTTGGGCTATGGATCGCCGCTTCTCCGACGACAATTGATCCCACTAACGACGCAAAGATTACTTAGCACAGGCCCTGGTCTCCAAAATTTACCACACACTGTAATCCATAGGATTGAGATCCGGCGAGTAAGAAGTGTTGCTGGGCCCGTGGAAGGATCAGGCCGATCAGGGATTCAAGATTAGCGCGGTGGTATACCCCTTGATCGACGAATCAATTTCCTGAAATTTTCTCAAGAGGTTCTAGACCTTCTAGATTTAACATGCTGATATATCCCATGTTATGGCCGCCATGTTTCATTTTTGTTAAAATGTTGATGAAAAATACGTTTCATTGGCAAATGAGGCTTTGCCGAAATGTCGTTTTACAACAAACGGTCTTTTGAAGATCAGAAGATAGCTACGCGGATCAACACCAGAGATACCGACAGTAGGTACATACAGCAGCAGCAAAAACCTAAAGATTAATATCAATAATAACTTCATTTTTTATATTACAGGTAACACAATGACAAGGTAAGCCATTTTGGTATTATTCCCGCTGATTCTTAACTTGGGTTCATGGTAACAATGAACCCCAAATACCTATTACGTGACGTGACATATGCATTAAGTGGTAGAACTCTAACTATGAGGAAACCATCGAACACATTGTTGACCATTGTCCAGTGACTAAATTTCAGGGAGGTTTTACTATATTAAATGAACTAACAGAGGAAGCTATCGATTGGTTACGCTCTATTAAAAATTTGTAGTTTATCTTTTACAACCTTTATATTTTTTTTGTAATCTATGTCCTGTTTATACTACATTCATAAGACTAAAAAAAGTGCTAGAACTGAAATATTAATTAATGACTTGTAAACTTTGCATAATCAAGTATGACAATATTACATAAATATATGAAATAGCAGGTTTCAAACATATTCCATATTCCCCAAAAAATCTAAATGTACATTTACATTTCCTGATTAGATCTTGGTCAAATTATACGATTACGAAAATAACAACCCAATTTAAAATTGTGTACCTCGTAGCAATAGCGGACAAAAATTTTTGAAGCCCGATGCGATCTTTAATTTTGGGCCCCCTGACGCCCTCCATATTTAAATATTTACTAAATTAAACACAATGCAGATGGAAAATCAAATTTTAATCCATATTTTTACCACGTTACAAACAGATTTACAACAGAAAAATGGGCAACGACACTAGACAAGTATCTAATTAAAATTATGCTAATTTCAAATTACGTTTTCTGGCTTTTATTACTCTAAATTTATTAATTACGTCATCAAAATCCAAAACAGACGCTACTTTTCTTTCGATGGACAACCAGGCCTATTTGTTCGTTCCACTGAATAGGTGGTTCTTCATCACTTCACTTCAACTCGTAGAACGACAACGCGATGCGTATTCTAGTCTAGTGCTGCGTTGCCGCCGCAGTCGCCGACGACGACAACTGCCAGAAACTTACGTACTTATTATTATGAACCTGTATTCATAAGCGGGGCCCATGATACAAAGATGTATCATGAGCGGGGCCCACATGCTCGACTTAACCGACGACATCCGTCTCGCAAGAACTATATTTTTTTCTATGCCAAACTGGGACCCCCACTTCAAAAATATTGAAAGATTTTACAACAATTTAATTATGGTAATTTTTCCTTACCAAATGCTTAATAAATATTGATTTGAACGTTATTAATGAACATATTTTAAAAATTTTTATTTTGAGCCTACAGTCACTCTGTATAATCTGTAATATCTTCTTGTGCAACGTATTTCCTGCAGTATAAGTTTACCACTTACTGTTTCCACAGCTGCATGTATTTGCCTGTTTCCTGGATCTAGTTTTCTTTACAGCGTTGCTTACTGAATATAATATGTTGTCCACTCCAAGACCGGTCTTCTTCTCTTCCTTTTTACTCTGCAGTACCTACGCTGTTTCTATCTAAGATTCCTGGAGAGAGAGCATATTTTACTTGTATGCAGGGTTATAATTACAGCAATGCTGTGAAACTTCCGTTTCTTTGTATCCTCCCGTCTATTTTTGTTCAAAATAATCCACGCAAGGCTTTTGTTGCGCTCTGTCTCTCCCCTGAATGTTTCCCTCGTACGTGCTTGATATATCTATAACCGGTCTAAGAAATATCAAGTATATATTTGTTCATCCCTTGATCGTTTGTTTTTTTGTAACTTGTAAGTATAATTTAGCTATGTTCAATGTTCATAATATATATCTTGTTCCAACTTACAACTAACAAACCGACGTTGTTAATCTTGATGAAGGCAATCAAGGAAAAATTCGAAAAAACTTTCACTTGCCAACTTGGAGAAGTACATCAATAGACAAGTTGTAGATCAGAAAGAGGTAAAAAAATTTTTAAAATACATACTTACCTATACAGAGAGCGTATAAAGTTTCAAAACTTTTTTTCTTTTTTCCTGTAGGAATTTGCAAAAAACGCTTGAACACGTCAAATTGATTTATTTTGAAAGAAGTATTTTGAGACCATTTTCATTTTTCCACCTCCCTCCGTTTTCAAGTTATGACGTCAGAGCCATTTTTTTTTAATACAACCCCCTCCCTTTTTTAGTGGATTTGGATAGATCATAGAATTATGATTTAAGTAATATGCACATTTTAGCTTTCTGGCCAATAGTTTCCGAGATATTAATTTTTGAAAGTAAAAAATGTAGACTATTAGTGGTAATACTGATTATGCCATTTTGTAGGCACATCAATCACAATCACAAATCACAATCCGTTATTAGGTATTATTTTTGTGACTTGTTTAGTACCTACGTATTAAAAAGAAATCATTGGTATTTTTTTCTCGATAAGGATTTTTTTTGTTGATGATAACCGATTCCCCATTACAAAATAGCACAATCAGTATTAGCACTAATATTCTACATTTTTTACTTTCAAAAATGAATATCTCGGAAGCTATTGGCCACAAAGCTAAAAGGTGCTTATTACTAAATCAGAATTCTATGATCTATCCAAGTCCACTAAAGAATGGAGGGGGTTGTATTAAAAAATTCTGGCAAGTTGCCACGAGACTTCCCTCGTATTAGCACCTTTTTCAAAAAATAAATTTATATTGCTGAATTCAGAAAAGATTCTCTTTTAAACTGCACAAAAAAACTGCAACTTTATATTATTAAAAAAATGATTGCCGCCATTTTAGCTTATACCGGAAGTGACGTCATCAAAGGTAATATCAGCATTTTCGTCCTTGGCCCGAATGCAATCCATTGGCGAAAACCGCATTTCGATAACTTTAATAGTTTCTGAGTATCGAGCGTTGCAGTCGATTTTTAATAATTATTTTTTTTAACACTTTTTTCAAAAAATAAGTAAGCACAATATATATTGCTGAATTCAGAAAAAAATTCTCTTTTAAACTACATAAAAAAACTGCAACTTTATCTTATAAAAAAAATGAGTGCCGCCATTTTAGCTTACACCGGAAGTGACGTCATCAAAGGTAATATCAGCATTTTCGTCCTTGGCCCAAATGTAATTCATTAGCGAAAACGGCATTTCGATAACTTTAATAGTTTCTGAGTATCGAGCGTTGCAGTCATTTTTTAATAATTATTTTTTTTAACACTTTTTTCAAAAAATAAGTATAGCACAATATATATTGCTGAATTCAAAAAAAAATTCTCTTTTAAACTACATAAAAAAACTGCAACTTTATCTTATAAAAAAGATGAGTGCCGCCATTTTAGCTTATACCGGAAGTGACGTCATCAAAGGTAATAACAGCATTTTCGTCCTTGGCCCGAATGTAATCGATTGGCGAAAACCGCATTTCGATAACTTTAATAGTTTCTGAGTTTAGAGCGTTGCAAGGAATGTGTACGTACAGACTACAGACTACAGACTACAGACGACAGACGGAAAATTTTTTTTTGCATATTTTGAATCTACGTATTCGGAAACGCAAAGATATGTAAAAATTTCCATAGGTCAAATTTTTTTTTTTGGAAAACTAATACAATACTTCCCTTTTACTTCGTACTCGGGAAGTAAAAAAATGGCTCTGACGTCATAACTTGAAAACGGAGGGAGGTGGAAAAATGAAAATGGTCTCAAAATACTCCTTTCAATTCTTTCAAAACAAATCATTTTGACGTGTTCAAGCGTTTTTCGCAAATTCCTACGGGAAAAAAGAAAAAAAAGGTTTTTGAAACTTTCTACGCTCTCTGTATGTAAAAATGCGTTATATTCAAAAGTAGAGATTTTTAGAATTGTACCATGTAAGCTAGGTTACAATGACGATGACCCTTAGTAAAATTAGGAATTGAAATGAAATTTATCACCAACTGTAATAACATTACCTTGCAATTCCTTAAAAAAATCTAACGGTTTTCGTGTGTGTCAAATGAAATAAATCCTTTTTGTTATTACGTAATGGTGTTTTAATGTACAGTACAATTGTTATAAGGTGACAAGCCTGCAAATGCATTATAATAAGATCAATTCCGAAACATACAAACGGTATAAGAAACACGTTTAAAATGACACATTTATCATTTTTGTGCTTCAATTACGACGATATCAAAAAACTTTCATCTTGCAATCATGAGGTCATCGTTATCCTGTGTAACGGGCTCGTTTTTTTCAAATTCCTGTTATGTTACTTAGAAAAAAGAATTAACTGGTACATAACATAGGTAGTATACAACGTAGCTTGACAATCTAATGTTTGCGGTAGGGCACATTTACCAAAACATAAAAGCTCACATTGCAATGGTTTGATATTACCGTTCATTGGATTTGCTTCAGTAAATATATCAATCATCAACACAACTGTAGATGAATATTAACATAAATAAATTTGCCTTTCAACTAATATTTGAATTCCACAAAACCGTTATATAAGTAGGTATAAAATACCGAAACGTGAAAAATTTTCTTATGCAATGGTGCGAATTGAGTTCATCCTTTAAAATAAATAAAAAAAAATTGTTCCCGAAATGTATTGGTCATGAATGTGTGAAAATAATGAAATAACAACGTTTAACAGTTGTATAAAAAGAACGACTGCATTTACTTTTGAATTTGAAAAACGTTTGTTGTTTTTTACATTCCAATTTGTTCAAGAGAGTGCCTTATTAGGTTACTTGGTCGACGGTCGTATAACTTATGTAACTCAAAAGGAAAATTAGTGATGAATTTTCGAACTGATGTAACAATGAACAGAAACTTTTATGATGCAAGTAGATATTTTAACGCGGATACATTAGTTAAATTTTCAATTATTTTAATTGGTAAACCTTTTAGAAACGCTAAAATATGTATCTACTAACAAATTTTCAGTGTGGGTACCCTGTAGATACAAGAATAGTTATTAAAGGCAGTCATTGTAATATATAGGGTAAATTATGATATTCTTCTCCCCGAATTGGGGTTGTTGGGTTGTTGGTAGGTGTACCAACAACTCCACGAGAATGCCTCCAATTCGAAGAGGAGAATATCGTAATTTACCTATTTTTTGGAGTTTAGGTATATAAAAACTATATACGTATACGGTAAGTTAACAGAAAATGTTTAATGACAGCCGATGAAGGTAAAATAGCGATACTACAAATTATTCGCCATTAGCTTTGTGATGGTGAGGTAACGAATCCTGAACAGACAAATGGTCTTATTTGGAAAGAAAAAGCTAATTTTTTCAATTATGTTACCTGTTTAGCTACTCGTATTACGTAGATCACATGTGTTTTATCAGAGACGTGATAAACCAAATGTGTTTTGTAAGGATGAGGCTGAAATTCAAAATGATATTACTTTTTAATGAAAAATCCTCATTACCTGGAGATCTGGACCCTTTATTTTCATTTTCTTGGGTTTAATGTTGAAATCAAAATTTGGAACCATATCCACGATTACAAATTAATTTACTTAGAGTAGGTAGGAATAAATCGAAAAAGTTCTTCCATATACAGTGCTCGCCAAAAAGTCGGCACCAAATGGATTTTTTTTTTATTTTTGATTTTTTTAAAAAACTTTTTACGGCAATAATTTGTGCTTGTCTGAAAACCTATTTAGCCCCTATCAGATATACCGAGTGATTTTCACTTAGCTAGAAAATGGCGTTTTTCGAAATTGTCTAAATTCAAAGTGTGCTATTTTTCGTAAATTAAGCAAGATTTCAATTAGATTTTTTTATCGTCTGTCAGTTTTAGCTTGCCGAACAATCTCAAGACCAGAAAACATTTTTTTTTCATTAACTTCCGCTAAAACTAAAGTTTCAATTTTTTGCAACATTTTCAAATTTTCTCATACCAAGACATGATTTCAAAATTCAATTTGATTTCGTTAAAAAGTTAAAGGTTTATAATTGGGAAAAAGAATAGAAATTGCTCATTATTCCTTTAGGTTTGTTATTTATTTACAGAAAAGTAATATTGTTGCATAATCTTTACGTTTTTGGTGCAACATACTTTATGGGAGAAATGTTTTTCAATGATAATGAATATCTATTTACGTGGCTTCTAAAAACCCTAATTTACCCTTGCCGATTAATTACTCTCACAAAAATCCTCTAAATGTTCTTTTACAGTTGCCTAAACGAGGAGATTTTTCTTTATTCAGTTTACATGATTCAGTCAATTAAAGTAAAACAATCCACAGCCGTCTCATATTCTGCCTACTTAATTGACATGTAAACTGAATAAAGAAAAACCTCCTCGTTTAGTTAGGCAAATGTAAAAGAACATTTACAGGATTTTTGTGAAAGTAATTCATTAGCATGGATAAATTAGAGTTTTTGTAAGTCACGTAAATAGATATTAATTTTCATTGAAAAATATTTCTCCCATAAAGTATGTTGCACCAAAAACGTAAAGATTATACAACAATATTACTTTTCTGTAAATAAATAACAAACCTAAAGGAATAATTAGCAATTTCTATTGTTTTTTCCAATTATAAATCTTCAACGATTTTAACGAAGTCAAATTGAATTTTGAAATCTTGTCTTGGCATGTGAAAATTTGAAAATAGTCCAAAAAATTAAAAATTTAGTTTTAGCGGAAGTTAAAGAAAAAAATTTTTTTTTCTGGTCTTGAGATTGTTCGGTAAGCTAAAACAGATAGACGAGGAAAAAATTTCATTGAAATCTTGCTTAATTTACAAAAAATAGCACACTTTGAATTTAGACAATTTCGAAAAACGCCATTTTCTAGCTAAGTGAAAATCACTCGGTATATCTGATAGGGGCTAAATAGGTTTTCAGACAAGCACAAATTATTGCCGTAAAAAGTTTTTTAAAAAAATCAAAAATAAAAAAAAAATCCATTTGGTGCCGACTTTTTGGCGAGCACTGTATATCATTAACCAACAGGTCAATGTTTTTGAGAGCTTTCCGAAGCAAATTAATAGCACCGAAAAGATAGTTTCCTTATAAAAAATGTGTAAGGCTGAGTTACCTCAATGTGTAACTATAGGATTTGCAACCAAGCAATTCGTTTCATTTTTCTTTGGAAGGGTTACAACGTAACCCAAACTCTGAAGATCAATCCTTTTCATCTTATGTACTTTTAATGGTTTTTTAGGCCGGCTGTTTTTCATAATGATATAAATAGATACGAATCTTAGTCGTCTTACTTTCTCCATGGTAAACCGGAAACCTTAAATTTGTGGTCGACTTTCTGTGTCAACTAATAAAGAGTTTCAAAAAAATAGGCGTTGCTTAAAATTGCAATTTTGGCCATCGCATGCCTTGCTGTATGCAATAATGGGTCTATAATGATCTCTATTTTCCACAAATTTTCAAAAAAGGTTTTCCTATCCTCTTATTTTCTCAAGGCATTTTTTACAACGATGACTCACGTTTCTCTAGGTACAATTTTTGTTGAATGTGCAAAAGTACCTACACCTTTCCCACATGTTTGTTGTTTTTGCGAATTTCTTAGCTTAAGCTTGATAATGGAACCAGTAAGGATTCCGAAACATGTCGCTACACCTTAAATATTTACCAATCTCATAATTGCTACTGTGGTTGAAAGTAACGCCACAACGGTAGTGATAACCAACGTTCAACATTTTATTTCAACTATTTTCGATAGTAGCTTAAGTATCTTTAAAAACATAACTCTTCATCATCATCATTCCATTGAGTGACAATTTCACTCAACGATCATTCATTAAAGATTGGCTAAGGGTAGGTTGTGTGTTATGTTTATACTTAAATATCTGATTTAGAACTCCCGTTTCCTAAATAATACAAATAGCCTCTTATGGTTTTCGGGGTTACACTGAATGGATATCATTTTTCCCATAACATCGAGAAATTAAAGTACTGAAAGACCAGCTTAAAGTTTTTTTTGTTTTTTTAATGCATAACTTATACTCATACAACCAGCTACTTTGTAGTTATAGAATTCTCGGTTTAGGATTTGCACGAGGTCGCAAAATCTTCTCGTCCTGCGGTTCCTCGGGGGATTCCTGCACGAACCAAACAAGGCGAGGCCGCGCAAATTTAAATGGTTATGTCGGCATCTTAAAAGGATATTATCAATCCTATTATCATTTAAACAGACCAAATACATCAGGTTATAGGGCATGGGTATTCTATTATAGGTTGCAATAGTTTATTGTGTACTTTCCGTATTTCAGTTTCATGTAATTTGCATTCATAAAAGATATGATCCAGAGTTCCTGGGACTGAGCACTTTTGACACAAATCAGTTTCAATTATGTTTAATTTAAATTTTCTCTTTCTGTTGATACTATTGCCTTTTCTCCAAGTTAAATAGGCGAGCAACAATTAGCAAAAACGTTCAATACCATGTTAGATTCCTATGTTCGACTTTGAGAACGAACTCCCGGTATAATATAGGTACTATTAGTTATCCAAACGTTGTTTACATACACATTTGAATATTTAATATAAATTTTGTAATTAACTGTTTTCTTTTATTCCATTTTAAAATTTATTCCGCGTTTAGTTCAAGTCTTGAGCAGGGCCATTAGTTTGTAGGGTTCACCTAGGCGCTATCACATGTAATTTTGGTGGTAACGATTTGGAGGAAATTTGACGTGGGTATTTATTTGGAGAAAATGTTTACCTATGGTGTCCATTGTTAAAAAATTACCTCTCAAATTTGAATTTTGTAAATGTCCTATGAAGTGCGAGTCCTAGGGAATTACAATATAAGTATAAAAGTTCACGCTGATAGTTTCCTTGTACTCGTACAATGTTTACTTAATATTAAGTTTTGTATAACACAATTTCTGTATAATTTGTTAATGTTGAAAATATTAATAACAGTTTTCTAATCAGTACATTTATCAAAAAATAATAATTAGAGCGATGCAAAAGTGAAAATGTGTATTATCTACCTATTAAAACTAGGCTAATGACTGATTACTCAAACAATGAATAGTTTTAATAAAGCGCCCTGACCCATAATGACTCAAATCTTTTGGAATTAAAGTGGGTACGTCTATCAACATACAGGGTGGGCCATTGAAAAGGAAACACGGCTGTTTTGGGACACTTAGACCGGTTTCTTAAAAAAACGCTCGGACACGTCGATTCTTGATTTTTGGGGGACAATTATTGATGTCAAAGTTGACATTAACACATCAACCCCCTATCCCCACCAACCCCTAACTTAAGAATTTATATAGGGAAAGGGGGTCGAGCGACCACTCATTTGAATGAAGCGTCTTTCAATTCTCTATGCGACAGCATGCTTTTATTCAATTTTTTAGTCAAATTTACGCAACCGAACCAGGGTCTCTGGAAGAGTTGCGTTGACGCATTATTGAAGAATGCCGTCACCCACCCAACCACCCACCCACGTACCCACGCATCCACAGACAAACATTTTTCAAAGATGGTGGTTTTGGACTCAGGAGGTCCCAAAACGTTGAGATTCATCCAAACCTCGAGATCGATTTTTTTTCGATTACATTACTTTCCCTATGTGTATATACAGAGGGTGTCCATTTAGTAGCCCGGTCTTCAAGTATGGCTTTATTGTTAAATTTACTAAAAAATAAATATACGGGATGACAATTAGGTTGGATGAAGCACATTTGCAAATTAGTTAGACACATACACGGTGTCTCGGTGCATAAAACGTATAGGTATTTTTTAAATGGAATGACCCACTTTTTTTAAGCGCAAATGTAGGGGCCTTGGGTGAACTTTTTAGTCGTACATTATTTTTGTATTAATACACGGCGTTGCCAAGTTATTAATTAATACATATTTTTTTGCTAAATATCAACCCTTCCATTATACGCTTGTATTTTTTTAACGTCTTGTTTTTGTTTTTACGTAAGTTCGGTGGTGGACTTGGGTTGAATGAGACTATTCAACCGTGACGAAACATTGAATTATTTCATACAGGATGTTCACCTTTTCTTACTCCAAACATCGACATTTTCAAAATAATTTTTCTTCACTTTTTTAAAAAGCACACCCTATTTATTATTATTGCATATTTGGAATCCCCGGTAAATTTTAGTGCAACTTTATTAAGCTTACCCTATACCTTAAGTGCGATAGTTTTTTCGTAAATTGAGATTTTCTATTCCTAAATGGACACCCTGTACTATAAGTGCACGTGTGTATACTAGTGGTGAGCGGTCTGTCCGAGATTATCGGTCGGACGGACAGGCAAATCATATTTTCCGACGGACGTGGACTGTCCGAGACAATATTTTGTCCGGTACATTCGGACACGGGCATGTCCGAACAATTTTTCAGACAATTCCATTGTCCGAAACTGTCCAAAATGCATTAAAAAAATCGGAGAAGATCGCTTTGCAGAGCTTCCATTTACCAATGAATTCGGAAATCATGTTATACACGTCGCCATGGCCAAAGAGTGTTCTTTTTGTCGGGGTTCAATTGATGGAAAAATCAAGTTATTTTTGGAGCGCTCCATCAATGAATTAATGTCACGGCTACTAACTACTACTACATAATACATATATTTTAAATGTTTGTTGCATGTGTAATTGTGGATATTTAATTTATGCTACGTTACCGCATTCGAATTTCATTTACCTAACATTTTTCGGACGGACTCGGACTCGGACAAAAAAAAATAATTCGGATAGTTTCGGACGTACTTTTTGAAAATTTGTTCGGACACGGACACAAAAGTTTCGATCCGGACAAACTTCGGACGGATTCGGACAGTTTACGTCCAACATTTTTCGGACGGTGGACGCATTGGGACGCGAAAAATGGCTGTCCGACTCATAATCCGGTATCTGAACTTAAGTCCCGTAGAAATTTTATTTCTGATTTATCTACCTAATACCAGTCGTTAGTAAACATAGAACATTATAGAAAAAACTTGGGTAGACATCACCAAATGGTGGACTAACTTTTGAAGCGCCATTTTAAAAATAGCTACCGTCTACTAGTATAGTAGTATCCCTTATATCTCTGGACATAATAGTCGCAGATTGTTGATTTTGGAACCGATACCCACGTTTTTTTAGGTCAAGGAATTACAAATTATGATTTCTATATGTACTTGTATGTAGATAACTTATTTAATTTTTTATAGAACACGTACAATGTGTTTTACGTCTTTAAATAACTTGAATTCCTAAATATATACCTATCTATTGTTACTGTTTGTTGGTTCCTTTAATTTTATTTTCAGAATTGGGCGAGAAAACAAAATAATTTAAACTAAGGTTATTATCTCGGAAACTATTACCCTTAGGTATAGGACATATTAACAAAAATCAATGAATGAATGATAATCTCAAATTTTGTTGCTCTGTTGCCAATTATTGAATAGTTATGATAATGATTTTTTTTTACTGATTGTTGATGTCGGCAACAATTTTTAAAAACATTTATTTTCTCCTAAATGAGTTGACTTAAGTAAATGAAAGGCTAAACAAACTTGGTCTAGAATCGAATATGGATTTCAAAAATATAAAAATCTATAAGGTGTTCCATTTAAAATAATCGAGTACGATCCTGTACAGACGAAACCGAGAGCAGTGCGGGCCTGAAAATATTTTTAGGTTGTAAGAAAGGAACATCTGAATAAGAAATGTCTCTTGACCTTTTGTCCTAAAATTAATATTAAAGGTACTATCGAAGAACGAAAGGCAAGTGGGCAACCCTGTATAAACAAGGAGAAATTCATATTAGCCCAATTAATACTGTATCTTTGCGATAGAGTTTAACGAACTTGCCCATTTAACTCTATACATGGTAACATTTAAGGCTGAGAAAATTTTTGTTAATACTATACTGACCACTTTTGTACAACTAAATTCGCCAAATTCGAAGAAAGATATGACACGCCCATATTTGATAAACTCGTCGATGTACAATCGTTTTGTTTAAAAAAGAGGTAATGAAGAAATTTAAGTAGGTAATAATTTTAAATATCGAATGTTAAAGCGTTCACTACAATTTCTAAAGAAATCTTTCCCGCAGAACGAAAGTTCATTCTGTCGCCAAAATTAATGTCCGACACTGTCAATAAATGTTGGTAAAAAATATGCATCCGCTTTAAATATTCCTATAAACACCTATTGAATTTTACAAAAGTCTGTTTCTCAATTTCGTTGCAAAATACACCGTATCCTGGACGCGTATTAGCCCAACATTATAATTCATTTTTAATCGTGGCTATATTTCGCAGTTAGTGGAATCTGTCGACTTGGTTGCTAAAAACTTTGAAGCACCCCTCATAGTTTTTAATAAACGGCTGTCTCGGTCACAAAATCCTAAAATGTTGATACCCACTTTTTCAGCTTCCGTCTTGATAGTATCCCAATGTCTTCGAATATGGACATTTTGTAAAGCGATTATGAGTTCCAAAAATTGGAATGCAAAACGGTCAGTTTGACCCGAAATTTTCAGAAAATAGCTATACCCAAAGAAAAGCTATTTTTCAAGTAATTACAATTCATTTGAGTTCATGCATTGAATAAAGAAGTTCGCGCAACGGTTGATGTGCTTTCACGAGATTTCAACGGGATGTCAAGTGATTTCAATAGGACTTCAAGCGATTTTATGGTTTCATGGCTAGTCCACACTGGATTTCAAGGGGAAGGGGTTTTCATATACATTTCATCCTCAACACACCGCTGGATTGCAGTCACAAACCAAGGCATGAAGCGAATAAGTGAAACTAGCTGCAATACGACACATAATCAACTGTGACATGTTGGAGGTATGGGGTTCGGGAAAAAAAACCCTGGAAAAAAAACCCCTTTCTAAACTCTGGAGGTCTATACCCGGTAACTCCCTATTATATTTAGGCTTGACAGTGTGTCCACCATGTTCGAAATCTGTATTTATATGTTAATTTTTTAAGAAATAGATATTTATATGTTACATTAATCAAAATTCAAATTCTATGACTTTGAAAACATATATTTGGACACTAAAATCAACAATCTACGACGTTTATTAATCGAGATACAAAAAACTTAAATTTCGCGGTAGCCATTTTTAAAATGGCGTCTAAAAGAGTCCGTCCACCATTTGGTGTTGTCTACCCTAGTTTCTTTGGGACTACTATATGTCTAGTAACTGATGTTAGTGGGTAGATAAATCAGAAATAACTTTTATGCGGGACACTAGTTCAGATACAGGATTATCACCCCTAGTGTATACCTATGCACGGGAAAGTAAAAATTAAACATTTGGATATTTAAAACTTCCAAGTTTAAACATTGTTGAAATGTTGAAATGAATACTTATTAGTTAAGATTTATGTAAAAAATAAATGTAAATTACACTTGTGAAGAGATATAGTTAAAAATTCAAACCATTCGAAAATGAACAGATTTTAAGATGTGATATTTAAAATAATTGACCCTTTAAGACTTTTAAGTACCTACCTACTATAAGGATCACCCTGTAGTGATAGTAATTTCCAATTCTAGGTTAGTATAGTATTGAAATAGATTTTATTTAAAACATTTTTCTCCAAAAGTAATATTAAGGTTTACTTCCTAGAGTAGATTACAATTTAAATTAGGTACCTGAATCATAATACATAGAAAAGTCGCGCGGTTTAATATCTGGGTATCAATTACTATAACAAGTAGGAAATATTTAGAGCAATATCAATCTAATACGACGAAACGGAAACGTAAAAATCTACAAATTTTAATTTAATTTCATAATTCGCACCGCGAAACGCCCAGGAAGACTGCCACCAATTCCATTTCAATTAGGTAGTACGTATTTGCTATCAACAAGAAACATATTTTTTCAACGAGTTCGTATCAGAAACCCTAAAATTTCCGGCAAATATTTTCCAGAGTATATTCTAACTGTGTGGTCTTATGCTTTTATAATTAGAGCCTCCGATTAATAGGGAACATCAAATTTGTCACGCTTTTTGGTTGTACTTATTCAGTTTTTCATTTTATAGTTAGCGTTAGAAGATCTATTTAAACAAAAGCATAATTTTCTTACCTCAAAAATTGTAGGAACATTCACTTTTAAAGTGACGGAAGTAGGTAGTTAATCTCTGTCGCTTCCGGCTATTTTGTCTAATTTTTGAACTTAGCTAGCAGATCAAATTTTGCGTTATGTAATTATACCGGGGTTGTACGGCATATGTAATTTAAATAGATTTCATGTAATCGATTCGGAGACACTGTTAAATAAGTAAAATCCGTCCAAACTTTTTAAACATTTTTTGTCAGCTTCGTTACTGTTTTATAATGATACGACGCCTCGGTCATAGTGCTTTGTCCCGGATGTAACAAAATAAATTCTTCGTCCTGGCAAGTACATTTTTCGAGCACCGTTAACTCTTTTTGCTTTCAGTATGATCATAATTCACGATTAATCTAGCGAAGAAAAATGTCAATATTTTTATACCATTCTTAAAAAATTTAATAAACAATTGAGGGTAATTTGTTATTCCGTTAAAGATAGTATAATACATTCTCAGATGGTTATTGTAGGAAAGGTATTGTCTTTGGTGGTCTTAATGCAAATATAATTTTTTCTTGCGAATTAATTTTAATGCTTTAGGTATATTTTAGCGTAATTTTAAACGTTGCCATATTTTAATCAGTATCGTTAATCGCGCATAATTAAAATGTACTTTGTCTTCACAGTCGTCGCCAACAACCTCACTAACATAGTAACATCCACAAATATATACACAAATAATTAACGACCACATAAACACAATGTTCTATTGCAGAACTCTGTTTTAGAAAATCTTTATAAGAAAATAATAAACAATAGTATCTTTTTTGGCACCGATCAATTCTAAAAACTACCAAGGGGTTTTTTAAGAAGGCTACCTTTTAAGTAGTTACAAAAGTAGGAAAGAAACAAATTTTTGTGGAGCAAACTGTTTTGTTGCTTTTCAAAATATTCGCCTTTAAGTTTGTAACGTACCCCCAAGTGCAATGTCAAGAGACGGGCTGCGCAACTCGAAAACCAAAAAACTAAATCTCCCGCCAACTAACTGAAACCCCAAGGCACGTGATCGTCAATAACAAACCTGTCAAATGGTAGGACTCTACGTCGTGAACGAATTGCTCGAGATGTGTGTGTGCTAGTCTTAGACCTAAGGATCGATTAGGCAAATATGGGAGAACGAATTAACTTTAATAACTTCAAAGGTTGCCCAAACTCAGTGCTTGAGATTAGCTCCGGGTCTTCGCTGATTACAAGGAGGGAAAAGAGCTACAGAACCCCCCCCCCCCCAGGATATTCAACAAATGCATCGCTTACCCTTCCTGCCTTCCAATCTAACTATAAAATTGCATTCAATTTTACTATAGTTTGCTCACAGCTTGTGTGATTTTCGTCAGGAATTTCATCCCCTCTCTAAATATTAAATAAATAATAAAGTGGTAGCTTCTGCCATCACCTTTCAAGGTGATAGTATGATGAAAGGCTGTTATGTAACAGATCCTAAAATTCACACCAAGGTTCACTGCCCAAGCATGTCTTTGACATGGTAAGGGTTGCTTAGTATTTGACTCAGGGTGCCACCCCACAGCTGAACTTAAAACCCTGCAACTTCAATACAGTAAATTATTTTGGATATACTTTCCTAGAATTTCTTTATAATTTATTGTTTTGCAACACAAAACACCACTGCGCAAGGCGGTAACGCTTTCCTCAATAGTTTCCGTAATTTTTAATATACGACTCTTACTTTGAGGACCGATAAAAATAACTACTGCAGTTGTAATTAAGAAATTACAAAACAATAAGCACTGCTTTCTCTCCTTTCTGAAAGAACTGGAATCCTTGTAAACACCAACACCACATTTTAAATTTAATTTATTATATTCAACGCGTTTCCACAGCTGTTGCTGATAAGGTGAAAGAAGGTTGTTGCTTTCAGTGGAATACATCTACCGATTATCTATACCATCTCTTCCAAAGTTGGCGCATATAACTAGTCAACAATACCAGACAACAGCTATATGGGAGGTGTTTAGTGTCACAATTGTCGCCGAACCCACACTGCACATGTGATTGCCCAACATTTCGGCAATAAATTAATTTTTGAGTTTTGTTATTTGAACCCCATTTCCTTGTTACTTTTCGTTGAAAGAAGGCAGACTGGGCGTTTTTATCTTTCACATATGTCTATCAGTCCCTATACACTGTGTCCCAATTTCGATGCTCACCATTTGGTATCTTGGTTATTAGAAGACATAGAGCAACGGTTAAATGGGGAATGTTTTGCAGAATTCAATACTCGCAACATATCTCATTTCAAATTCACCCTAACTTTTTTCATTTTTAAAATATTTAGAAAAAACTAAAATTTTCCGATTTCAATTTCCCACAATAACTCTTTAGCGCTTAATTTGACCTCTTTTAAAGTTTTACATTGTTCATACACTTTTTTAAGACATATTATTTGATATAATCAGAAGCCCACGATTGTCATTTGTTTTTAAGTTATTAGTGCTATATTTTGTTTTTCATATAGCGGCCATATTGGATTTTTGGTTTGTTAGACAGTTTTTAAAAAGAGTTTTCAACGATGTATAAAATATGCCTGAAAAATATTTAGTTATAAAGAGAATATTAATAAACGCGTAAATTAATCTTTAATATGAAATTAGTAGGCTTGACAATGACTAAAAAGTGTCTCAACAATGTAAAACTTTAAAAGAGGTCCGAAGCGTTATTCAGTTATTGAGGAATGATGAAATCGGAAAATTTTTGACTTTTAAAAATTATTTTAAAAACTAAAAAAGTTACGTCAAATTTGAAATAAGTTTCGAGTATTGAATTCTGCAAGACATTCCCCATTTAACCGTTGCTCTATGTCTTGTAATAACCGAGATACCAATGGTGAGCATCGAAATTGGGACACACGGTATACATAATTGTAATACATTGCACTAGTTTTTAGATTTTTCAATGGTGAAAGATTAGGTATATGACAAATTCGAGTCGAAGAGGAAATTTAATGGTACCTCCTTTATTGTGAATAACATTCAACTTACATTTCTCATTGACGTTAGCGCTTCGGTAATGTAAGAAGGTGTCAGTCATAGCATGAAATGTCGTAAATGGTTGTGTGTTTGATGAGAATGTAGCTATTGATCATATTGTCCTGAAAATGTTATTTATTTATTTATTTATACATTAGCAAGTGCGTGAAAGCGTACCATTTCACCGGCCAATGGGAGGGTGAGATGGAAAAATAAATATAGGTTTTCTATTTGAATAGCAAAATACTAAGATGCATTGTTGACGTCTAGTTAGCTCTTGTTACAGCTAGCAAAATATTTACTACTATCCGAGCATTAAATCGCTTAATAAATGGAAACACTGGTTGAAAATTATTTTTGTACGTCGTTGTTGCAAAGGTTGCTACGAAGGTAAATGTAACAAATAGTTGGTATAATCGGGCGTTTCAGCAAACTGCTATTACCTACATTGTAATGCCGACGTTTATTGACTTTATTGTTATGTCCTTATTTTATAATATAATATAAAGCTTAGTAATGTTCATTCATCGTTCGTCGAATGTATAATTACTGAATTACAAGACAATGTGTCGTGCCACACATTAGGCTGATGAACTTTGTATGCATAAATGCTCTCATTTTATCATCCTAGCCCCCTAGGGGCTGAATTAAACGTTTACATCTTGATAAGGGATGACTCTAAAAAATAAGTTCTTGTTGCTAATTGGCATAATGACAGACGCAGCACGTCCAACACATGGTAGAAATAAAAAAAATAAAATTTGAGCTAACGTGAGCAGTGAGCAGGTGCCTCTCTTCTATTACCCTCACTACAGTATATACAGGGTGAATGGGAAGGATCGCACCAAACTCCAGGACTGTATTCTACACATCAAAATAATAAGAAAAAACTCAAATGTTCATATTCGATTCTCATTTGTTTTCAAGTTATAGCGAAATTTGAAAAAAAAATACAATGTAACGGTAACATTTGTTTAATAGTTATGATTTTTTATAAGGTGTTCAAAAATACCTCCATTGAGTTCTGTTCTAAACATGCTCTGCTTCGTCTGCAAACAGCGCCTGTTGCTTGTCCTATTTGCTGTGTTGTGCTCACGTTGAAAACGTCGCCGATATTCTTCTACAACAGCTGTGGCATTGCCATTACAGAAGCCATAAACAAAAACCATATTAGCATACTCTAAATTAGAATAAACTTTTGGCATTGTAAAAAAAATACAAAAATACCACTGACATTGACAGTTACAAACAGACTTTGTATTCATATTTTTTCAAAGAACGTTAAAATATTAATTTATTTTTTAAATTCCGCTATAACTTGAAAACAAATGAGAATCGAATGAACATTTGAGTTTTTTCTTATTATTTTGATGTGTAGAATTCAGTCCTGGAGTTCGGTGCGATCCTTCCAATTCACCCTGTATATGAATATATATTTTGCGTGTTCCTAAGTAGTAACACAAAGGAATTCTTACAGATACAGTTTGTCCAGCGAATTTTTGCCGATGTATGAAATATACAACAATATACGTCCTCACAATTTAGGTTCTTATTACGCACCAAAAACAAAGATAGATGCTACAGAATTTGTTATATGCGTGTGTTCAAACCTCAAAATACGTTGATACCAGTTTAGTTTGTGTGTAGAAGCATAAGTTAATTAGTTTGTCTGAGCTTACGCTGTATGGATACCATTTCTATTTTGACTTCAGTAGTGTTACCACACCACTTCCGCCGAATAAATAGACATTTGTCATTATCATTCTTTGACGTTTGATTTGTTTATATTTGTTCCTTGATTTTTTGTGTTAAATTTGTTGTTGACAAACTAATATATTTTGTGACAGGTCATGAAAGTAGTTGCTGATTTAATATTTTATCTTGATTCATACATTTTGGACGGCGGCCATATCTGCAAAGATTCGCTGGACAAACTGTATAGGTACCTAGAAAAGGTGGTTAATGAGCACAAAGGGCACTTCAGTTGAGTACGATTTTTGTTAAAAATTAAAATAGCTGCATAAGTAGGTACCTAAATGCGAAATAACGTAACTAAAGAATGTGGCATGAATATCTCGCCATCAATCTCAAACAATAGAAAGTGTTTGAATTTTAAGTAGCATTTAACAAATGCTAATAATTCTTTCGTGCGGCATTAGAGGGGTTAGTGACAATGTAAAATTCTAGTGGATGACGTAATTAATTGAATGTGTTATCAAATTTGTAACAAACAAATGTATTGTTTATGACATGTTTTCTTATCTAAATTGCTGTATTTAATTAGTGATGATGAATTTCTACTTGTTCGTGTCCGTTTATGTTGCATTGCTTACATCCATTCAGTAAGGATGTAGGTGAAGGTTTCGTGGTGCAAAAGGAAGCGTTACCAATACCCTACGGTACATTGTAGGTAAGTAGAAAAGTAAATTGGAATATTATGAACGTAAGTACTTTTGTAATTAAATGATGTAAGATTTTTTAATTATTTTACATTTTTCGTATCTATACTTTCAATAAAATAAATGGTACGGTATTTATTGTTTCCTTTCCTGTATAAATAAACCTAGACCTTTTTGTGCTTTCCTGATGCACTATAATTACGATACGCCAACATAATATAGTAAGTAGTTGTGGAACTTTCAGTCGTAATAAAAACTCATGAAGTTAGAGAAATTTAAAATGCATTGGTATGGATAGGTAATGTACTTACTCAAAAACGACAAAAAAATCTTTAACATTTGGTACCAACGAACGAAGGGAAGATCCGATATTGGAAGGGTGAACGTGGAAAGCATCATATAGTTTCGCTGAAGATGGAAGACTGGGAAAGATGTAAGACTTTTATGTAACCCTCTTTTAAAGTATGAATCAACGAAATTCAAGGTTTTTTTATTACGGGGGAGAATTATACACCTACTTATATGAAGGAAAGGTCTTAGAGGTCCTCTACATTGACTGACACATTTAGTTTAGTCCAACTTCGTTCTTTATGAAATATCTAAACAGAAAAAGAGCCTTGCTTCTGTGTTATAATACCTTCCAGTCATGCAATAGCACATTTTTCTCTTCCGAGTAATGCTATCGCATTTCATGCATTCTTGACTTTCATATCGAACTATCCATTAGTTCAGCATTGATAATTGAGTTTGTTTGCATGAGGGTCTAGGACAAGTCAGCGCCGCCGAGTCATCGCGGCCATCTCATCGCCGACCCATCTCATCGCCGGCCAACTCATCGCCGACCCATCTCATTAAAATTAAAAATTGTTAGTAGTGGAACAACATAGCATACAAAAAGCCATCAATATCCGTTAATTACTTATAACTAAAAATCATGTGCGGTACTTTTGTATCGTAATTGATCGAAAATTGATCAAAAATTAAAAATCGATTTTCTCGAAATCTGCTACGAACATTTTTTTTATTTTTTGAAATGTTATACATTAATTCGTGAAAAACTATTGGCACTACATTTATTTCTTTATTTCCAATAGGGAAAGGGGTATGAATGTTTGAAGTTGAAAATTTTAAAGATTCATAACATTTTTGGTAACAAAGATGAAGAAATAAAACTGTACCATGAAGTAGAGGACATCCGACTCCTCTAATCGATTATAATAAGTATACCAATTTACTTTCGGTCTATACGGAAATTAACAACATGTTACAAATATTTACGACATAACCTAGTGTAGGTATATTATTTTAGAAGAAAATCAGAAATCGTTTTCTGATTACAACTATGTATTTCATTTTTTATTTTTTTGAGTTATTACGCAAAAACCATTTTATTTTGAGTTATTATGCAAAAAAACTATTTGACTTAACACGTCATTGTAGTAAAACACGGGAACGTTCTGTTCCAGTTTACTGGTGATTTAATTTAAATATGTATAAATCTCAAAAATATTATGCCATAAAATAAAATGTTCTTATGGTATTAGTGGATACCTGCGATTTTATAAGGTAACACAGCGTACCTACTTCATTTCCAGTACAATTATTACACCAAGTTAACTTTTAGTCTTAGGTAAAGTTTAAAAACTGTGTTCAATTGTGCTGTGGTATCAATTTATTATCCGTCCGCTTTGTTGTTGAATATCGGCAGATCCGTTTTGTTTTTATTATTACTGAACCATTTTACCATATTTGAGACAAGATGTGACGCATTAATTGATAACTGGGGAATGTTAGGTCCGCAAACTGATAAACTTAAGAGCATGTGTAGGTCGTTCACAATATTGTAAAAATAAAATTGGGCCAAGAATTGATCCTTGCGGTACCTCTGATTATAAATTGGTTTACACATACTGACCCATTTTTGCATAACGACATTTAATAGGATAACGATATCTTACTGGTCAACTAAAACTCAAATGAAACTAAAATCGTAAACATGGGCTGTAGGTGCTTATAATCGCTTCAGTAGCAATTCAAGGATGCCATAGTGGTTTACCCCTTTATCGTGGTACGAAAACCAGTTATGTTACATTTCACACAAGTGGCATTTATCAATTAGGAAATCAAAAAAATAGACTACGGTTATACAAGTACATACATACGCTCATACGCAACAAAGATATTATGCCCCCATAATAAAGAACTGACATCATCAACCGCTACAAGCTGATAAAATAATAATATTATACAAAGTAAAACAATGTATGAATTATGTACGTTATCAATGCAAATGCTACGTTTGCTGGAAATTTCAATCCTAACTACCTACCCAAAATCCTACTGCACGCCTTAATATCTGCAAACACCTTGTATCAACAACCCTCAAAATACCTACACATTAATAAAAAAGCTATCCCTAAGTTAAAAGACGAGAATCAATTACTTAAAAACCAGGAATCTAATATTACGCAACATGATTACATCCTATCAATTCAAGTTTTGTAAAATTAAGCACCTACTAAATAAAACAGGAACACGGCAAATTTCATTATACATTACAATTTACAAATCGGACAAATTTATAGCGGGAAACATTTAAATTCGAAGCTGCCAGGTGCGTTACATCATAGTAAAAACAAGCACAAACCTTAATACTAGAAAATTTATTTTGTTCGATAGGATTATTAGTTTTTAATGTAATTTTCTGAAATTGATATTGTGAAGGCACTAAATTGTAACACATCCGCCTTTCTTTGATGATTTTATTAATGAAGATGTTTTAACATCATACTTGTATAAATAAATATGTGAGAAAACCTATATGATGTTAAATAAATATTATGTAACCACATCCATAGATAAATTGTTCGGTTAATAACTAAGTTCAAAATGTGAGCTCACGTTTTGTGTCTCAACTTGAGTCCGTTTTTTGTAATTTTTTATTTTTATTTATTAATAAATTAAAAGCTGTTATGTGTAGGTGGAAATTTATTCCGCAATTCTTTTCAAATTTCGACGTGACGAGCGATTCTACTGAAATTAAATAATCACCTATAAACACGCCCTCTAAATGATGAATAAGTATAAGTAGTAAAAGCTTAAATTGTAATAATTTCACTGAAGCAGAAAATCATTCGCTCTAAACTTAGAAATTCTTTTCTAATTTATGTTATGCACAAATTTAACTCATACTATGCGTTTTACATCGCACTAAACGACATCGAAGGGTTGCTTTAATTAACCTACTTCTAAAGTAGCTTGCTAAAGCAAGACAGAATGTTTCAAAATTTAAAATCGGGCAGTACCTTTGCAAATGATAAAAGAACAATGACTGATGACATCTCCAATATAGCTAAAAGAGTGGGGTATAACTTTGATGCACTACAATTTAAAGAATCACCTGAAGAAGAAAAGATTTCGCGGTACACCTCATTCGGTAACGCAACGTCTTTAAAACAGTCTTCCTTTTTAAGTTGAAGCGAAGTTTTATAATATATTATCGAAAAGGAATTTATAAGATCGAATGATTATTTTCAATATTTATATGATAATTGTGACATTATTAACGAAAATGAGATAATAGATCTTAATGAAACATTTAATTGTGGTGGAGTGCGCGCGTTGTGTGTTAGTTTTGAAATAAAGGATATTTGTTAAAGAAACCTTGCTAAAAGCGGAGGGACTGTGTTGAAATTTGCCAATGATTTTATGCTAAAGATAGTGTAGAATTAATTTGTAACGATGGATGCTTCCATGCTAAGGTATTATTTTCACTTTTACTGAATTAATTTAGTTTAATTATTCTAATTTCAATGAGAAAGTCAAATTTGTGATGTTGCAAAAATGTTGTTTTATGCGGTGCGTAAGTTTTTAATTTGTGATCGTTCTTCTCAATATTAAAAATAGATTACCTACACATAAACAATGAGTAACAACATCGACAACCTTTTAGATTATTAGACAAGTCAAACAATAATAATTTGGTAATAAATTGCGATTGGAATCAATAAAATAGATAACAATTATAACATTTTCCTGGGTAAAAATTGTCAATTTATACTTTCAATATTGTCATCTCTCAATTATCTATTTTTACATTTATTTTGACGACTTTTCCAATTTTTCCTAAAATTGAATGAAAATCCTTTAGAATCAAAACTGAAATTTATCTATAACTCGTAGGTAGGTACATCAATTATAATTTATAATTACAACCTAAGAAAAAATAATGTTTAGTGTTACCGTTTTCAACAAATAGCAATCTATTCACATCTTTCCTAGCTTAAAATCTTGAATTTAATCGATCTGTATGTGGAAAAAAATTTGACTTTCAGCTTCAGAGAACTTGTAACAGTTTATCAATATATTCAATGAAGCAAAAATAATATATCCATATTTATTTTAAAAAACAATACAGGATGTTCTAGTTGTGTTGAAGTACTGTCCGGAAACTCAGTTTTTTTTAATGGAACCAATCTCCTATATTTTATACATAGAAGTGCAAAAACATTTCATTAAAAATAAAAACATTGGGTTTTTCAATAAGGACATAATAATTTTGTATTTAAATAAAACACAGAATAATTGAGATGTCGGGTTGTAACTTGTAACCCAGATGTAATACCTACGTACGCATGTTATTTAAGTTCATATGACCACCGTGGGGACGATGGCAGTGATCGGATTGTGGGGAGCCAATTTTACACGACACTTCCAAACATATCGGCCGGAACGTTGGCAATTTCGCGTTCCATATTGTTCCTGAGTTTCTTTAACGTTGTTGGCTTTTTTCGAGATTACACTATTACCGAACTTTCCCCTCAATAGATCAATTGTTTTACCATCTGTGTGGTATATGTGGCGCCATTTTGTTGGGATCACAGATCACTGATGTCAAGTCCATCCAATTCCACGAAAAAATACGGTCCAATCACACCTCCGCTCCGGCTTGAAATCCACAGCACACAGTCACTTTTTGTGGATGCAAAGGAGTTTCTTGAAGCACATGTGGGTTTGTTGCTGTCCAATAACGTACATTATGGTTATTGACAAAGCCATCAAACCAAAAATGACCTTCATCGCTAAGATCATTTTTTTCGATGAAATTCAGGAATTTCTTCAAACTTTTGCAGAGCCCAATCGGCGAAGTTTCGGCGCTTCAAATGATCAAAAGGTTTCAGTTCTTGAGTTAATTTGTTCTTGTAAGGGTGTAAATTAACATCTTTACCCAAAATTCGCCACAATGTAGACTGACAGATTCCCAATTCCTGTGAACGACGTGGAATAGGCTGATTTGGCTCATTTTGAACCGAAGCACTTACGTCTGCGATATTTTCGGTACTTACTGTCTTTCTGGCACATTTAAAACTAGTTACCAATGTTACATGTGTTCAAAATGTCTTCCATTTACTGCTAAAGCACTGTTGAGCTCTTCTAGGTACACTATCAGTGGCTGTAAGTACTTCTTCAAAGCAGGGCCTGATTAACAGGGGGGCTAGGGGAGGCTATAGCCCCGGGCCCCATTAGATTGGGGACCCATTTTATAATTTT